>JAIUSX010000097.1:0-1350346 GCA_026573805.1 Hesperophylax magnus | reverse complement strand
GAAGAACTTCAAATTCATATGGACATATTTACATAAAATGGACCTGTCATCTGCTATGGACAATATCAAGAATAGAGACTATCAAAATTGAACTTCAACCTTCTTCTTCTACCTTGATCTTCGGCCTTCATCTGTATACTCTTTGGATGCTCATCCCAGCAGTTTCAAAATTCATCATGGCCAGATTAGGAGGAGGAGTTTCGCTTTCATACAGTCACCAAACTAACCTCTAAGCTGATAATCTTCTTTCTACTACTTCTGCCTTCAAGACCTGGACCCTGTACGTGACCTTCATATTGGATATAAATTACCTGGTTTCAAGGGTACATTCTGAAATCAATTCTTCCAGAGCAAATCACCTATTGGCATGATCAGCAAGCTTCCTGTCTTGAAATGTATAAAGGCGCCAGGAGGGCCTAAAATTTCCTTTGGAAATTTTTATTGAAGGGAAGGGAGTAATGTAACGATTTGAAACTACTCGCCCCGGTGTCAAGCGCTTGAGAAGAACTTATTAATTTAACAAGCGTGCAATTATGAACACAGCGACAGCCGAGTACATAATCATAGAGATCATAGATTTCGAGCCAGTTCTAGAGAGGTTGGACAGCTGTCAGGATCATCACGGAACGGATTCCCAAGAGGTCTTGCGCCATTTGAATCACGTGAGCGATTGTCATCATGTTATTTTAGAATTCACAATATGGTTTACTATAATTATAAATTTGTTCTTCATATGATAATTAGGATGAACTGGCGCCCTATGTATTTAAAGCAAGATTACTATTTGAGATTTGAAACTTTAACCTTTTAATTTTCTATACCCACAGATTAGCATATTGGAATTGTAAATTCGCATCACTAGTCAGATTTAGTTTAACGATCTGAACATGCCCTGATGATCATAGTAAATGTAGAGTCTCTTGCCAACTAACTTGATTAATATTGTAATTTAATGGATGATAAAGAATTATGGAAAATAACCTCAATAAATTTGTTGTTAGTAATACACACAGCTCTTTAATTTCAGAATTCCTTTCTTAATTTTGTACTTCACTTGAGATGTATGTTTTACACACCTTTTCAGAGTTATTACACCAAGAAATCATGGTACAATGTGACGGATTGAGCGTGATCGTTGACAAACATGGGGGCATAATTGGTTGCTCGAAAAACGTTTAATAATTTGCTTGCTTCCCATGATCGAATTATCATTTCAACATTTGTTCGCACATCTCGATGGTTCAACATCGGGACGATATTCAAGTACAATATGACAAACTTTCGAAAACTGTGAAAAGAGCCAGTGGTTCATTTTCAGAAAATTTTCAAAGAGTTTTCTGAATTATCAACTCGAGATGTGAGTACGTATCAGTTATATATCTATAACATATTAAATGCAGTTGTGGTCGGGGAATTTCCTGAAGATTTAGGCAACGCATCACCACGAAATATGTATCATCTTCGATGGCTATTGTTTTATCTTTCAACGGTTCCTTCAGAAAATTGTATTGTTTTAGTAATTAACATATGTCGTTAAAGTTTACAGTCCCACTTGGTTTAGCATTAAAAACCATATTATAATATAGATTGTACAATTGCATAGTACATTTTTTTTAGGTTTTCTAGTCTAAGAATATTTCTAAGTGTTATATAACTGTTAAAGCCATATAATATACTATAGGTGTGTTACACAAATAGCCATCGCCGCACAAGCCGGCGGCAAAGCTTGAAACTCCAATCATTCAGGGTGTGGATTATAGTCAATTTCCCAATTAAAACAAGTCTCTTGTTATGAAGGTTTATTATACAGGTAAAACAGGTTATCAACAGGTCTACAAAAGGTACAAGCTTTTTAAGGCCTAACTAGTTACTTAGGCAATCTATTGACTCTAGGGGCTCTGATTGACAAGGTATATTATGCGCTCACGTGTAATTTACGGCGGATGCGGTGAGACGGTCGGCAGGGGCCACGGCAGGTGCCAGGCAGGATGCGGGGCTGATGTAGATAGGCGGCCACTAGGGCACACCACGCTGGACGGCAAAGGGACGCCAGGGCGGCGGCCGGAGTCGCAGAGACGATGGAGCAGAACGGGGGCACTGATTGGTGGGCCAAGGGGGCTCCACACAAGCAGGCTGGAGCGGCAGAGACGATGGGGCAGTACGGGGGCACTGATTGGTGGGCCAAGGGGGTCCACACAAACAGGCTAGGGCGGCAGACGCCCAGGGCTGAGGCCGGGGTCTACAAGTTCACGATCTCAGCCTGGGGTCGACGGTAGGTGGGGCAGCTAGCATCACCGGGGTACGAGGTTGGCGGCGTGGTCAGAGGCATGACACAGCTCTACAATGTAAGGAGGCTGTGGTTCTGAGGGACTGGCGGCACACATGGTGAAACAAATCAGGCCGGTCCATATCTATGGCGACACCAATTTCGGCGGCGATGGTAACTCGGAACTAACACATTGTGTTGAGATCAGCGGGGTCGGCGGTCAACTGGCGCGTGGGCAGCTAGCCGCCAGTACTTGACCTGCGTTGGTCCTCGCTGGGGGGGGGCTTGTCCCACTCCTTGGCGCGTGCCCAATGCCCTTATAAGGACACGAAGTACATGATTGGCTGTTAACCCGCGTGATCGTGACAAGCGGAGATATCACGGATGTATTTGTATGTATTGGTGATCTAACTCGCCATCAGTGCGTGGTTCGTTTCCTGTAACGCGTGAGAATATACCTAACTTGTGCAGTTAGCTTGTTTTTATGGGCGATCCATAACATAAGTCTTATAAATATATAAATACATTTTCTAATTCTTTTGACAAGTTCACAAATTTGTTTTTTCCATTTAAAATGTTGATCTATATATATACCAAGATATTTAATTTCAGAAGTTAGACTAAGTACAGAACATTCTTGATTGCAATTAGTTCTGTTACATTTAAGTTGATGTATTATAATTTTTAATTTTGGTATTAATTTAAATTTGATGATAGAGAATGGGATACATTTTGTTTTTTCAATATTTAATGAGAGGAGGTTTTTATCGAACCAATTTTTCAGTATATTAATATCAGTATTTGCTAAGTTATTAACATTATTCCAATCAGTACCTTCAATTATTATGACAGTGTCATCAGCATAAGATATTATTTTTCCATTTAATCTTTGATTGAATATGTCATTTACATAAATGATAAACAGTAACGGTCCCAGGACTGTACCTTGAGGTATGCCGAAGTGACTTGTTTTTTGTTGACTAAGTACATCGTTGATTTTTACGACTTGAGGGCGTTTGAAAAGGTAGCTTTTTATCCATTCTATAGCTGTACCACTTAATCCAATGTTTCTTAATTTACTTATAAGTTTGTCGTGTGATATGCTATCAAACGCTTTTTTAAGATCTATGAAAATTCCAATGCATTTTAATGATCTATCTAATGAATTATGAACAAGACTAGTTAATTTTGCAATTGCATCCTGAGTGCTTCTACCTTCCATAAAACCGAACTGATTTTCATTAATTAATTTATTACATTTTACAAATTGGTTTATCTTTTTTTAAACTATCTTTTCAAAAATTTTTGCTATGTTCGAGATTACTGAGATGGGTCGGTAATTGCTAACTTCTTCTGGGTTACCAGATTTAAATATTGGAGTAATGGTAGTTTGTTTGTAGATTGATGGAAACACTCCGCTTTGGAAACTTACATTTATTATGTGTTTTAACGGTTTAGAAATTTGATTTTTAATATTTTTTAAAATATTAACTTTTATTCCATCAAAACCCGGGGCAGAACCTCCTTGCATACCGTTTATAATTGATATTATTTCGTTGTCTGTGGTGACTTGGAATGTTGCTATATTATTGTCAGTATCAATACTACAGTCTGGAAATGTTATATTTGGGTCAGTATGAATGAGATTGGCAAGATTTTCCCCTACGTTCGTAAAGAAGGTGTTAAATATGTTTTTGCAGCTTTTGAGGGATTTTCTTTACAACATGTTTTCATGTTGTCATGAAATATAGTAGCGATGTCGTTATTCTTGTTTTTTTTCTTGTCAATTATTTCATTTATAACTGTCCACACTCTTTTACTATCATTTTCAGCCTGATTCAACTGTTGTTAATAATACTTTTGTTTTGTATTTTTTATAATATATGAAAGTTTGTTTTTATATGCTTTAAAATGATTTAGTAATTTTTTATTATTTGGTTGTTGAGTAGTTAATTTGTAAAGAGCTTGCTTATGTCGTACAGATACTACTAAACCATGAGTTATCCATGGTTTTATAGGTTTCAAGTTCGACACTTTGAATTTGGTTATTATATTATTATTTGTCGAGTCATTTATGCATTTAACTTGTCAACAAATTGCCTTCTTACGGACTTCCCGCATCCCTGTGTACGTGGATTGTTGACTTTTTAAGGGATAGGTCGATTCAGGCAGTTGCTGACGGTTTCACCTCATCCTCACACTCTATAAATGCTGGCGTCCCACAGGGATCGGTTCTGTCTCCGACTTTGTTTTTGTTGCACATCAATGACCTTTTGACATGTGCACCGATTCATAGTTACGCGGATGACAGTACAGTTCATGATAGCTTTTTGTTTGACAAGCCCCCAAAGGGCACACAAACTCCAACGGCTCGGAGGGCTTTGAAGCAGAGAATGGATGGTTATCTCGAGAGTATTTCCTCCTGGGGTAAAAGTAATCTCGTCGAATTTAATGTTTCAAAGACCCAATCCTGTCTGATTACGTCTAAAAGGGATCTAAATGATAATCTAGTCTCCTTCAACGGAAGCAATCTTCCGAACAGGCCTTCCATTGATATGCTTGGTGTAACTATAAGTGACCAGCTCAGGTATGGGGGCTCCATCGAAGCCAGAGTAAAGCTGGCCTCTCAGAAGCTGGGCGTACTGTACAGGGCTCGCAGATACTTGTATACACAACTGCTGACCCTGTACAAATCGCGAGGGCGCCCTACTGTCAAATTTGGCAGCCATCTCTGGTCCGGAGCCCCTAAATACCTGAAAAAAACCCTTGACTCTGTGCAAAAACGGGCGGTCCGTTTGATAGATTCCCCAATCTTAACAAACGGACTGCAATCTTTAGAGCACAGGCGTCAGGTAGGTATGCTGTCCTTGTTCTATCGGTATTACAATGGAAGATGCTCTGAGGAACTAGCGTCATTGATCCCTTCGGCACCGGTGCGTAGTCGGGATACACGCCAAACGCGTGCCCAACATTTGTACACGGTTGACACTTGTCACATGAAAACGGGTCGCTTCTACGATTCGTTCTTAAGTTCAACAGCTCGGCTGTGGAACGAACTGCCGGCCTCTGTGTTTCCTCCCTCCTATAACATGGGACTCTTCAAGACCCATGTTCACTCCTTCCTCTCCACAAAAAGACCCTCCACACAGCATCCCCAAAGATGACATAGGCCCTGAGGGAAATGATTTTCTTCAGAGCCTCCTGTGTGGAGTTAATATAAAAAAAAGAACAATTTAGATATTTTTTCTTCAAAAATTTTACAACATATATTGACATCATTACATTGTAATAATTTATTCCAATTTTCTGATTCTAATTGGTGTTTTAATGTATCCATATTAAGTACTTTTTTTGAGTAATTATTTTGTTTAAATAATGGCAAAGTTGGATTGCTTAATTTATAGTTAAAAATACATGAATAATGATCAGTGATAGTTGTATGAATGACAGCTGATTTTATATTTTGGATATCAGGAATATTTGTAAAAATGTGATCTAAGCATGAGGGGCGTTGACCTTTAACATTTCTAGTATAAGAATTTATGCACGATAAATAATTGAGTTCTGCTTACATATTTAGATATGTGTCTTTATCTTTACTAGAATAGTCATTTGCAATATTTAAATTCATATCTCCAACAATAATAGTATTTTTATTTCTAAAATTTAACAGAATATTTTTTTATTCATCTATAAATTGAGGTACTATCGATGTATGCGTACGATAAATAGCAATAATGTTATAATATTTATTTACGTCTTTAAATTCTATATTTAATATGTTAACATTACTAACATTAATTATTTCTTTAATATTGAGAACATTGTACTGGTTAGAAATAAATAATCCGATACCTGAGTTTTTGTTTATTGTCGCATGGTATGTGTAGCCTGGAATAGTGTAATTGATTTCGCCTGCAGAGTGTGTCTCTGTTAAGACAATCAGGCCCGGGAAAAAAATTAATTCTTTTAATGTTATAACTAATTCATCCATGTTTCGTTCTAAACTTCTAATATTTACATGATATAGGGTAAATCCTTTTTCAGTGCAAATTAAGTTAAAATCTTTCATAGATTGACATAAATTTTCTTCAATATACATTTTTTTATCTAATGCGTTACATAAAAAATCATTAATTTTTTAAGTTTTAGATTAGAGTTTAAAGAAATGAAATTTACCGTATTATTCATAGTCGATGCGCTCTCTAGCTAGTTGAAGCATTTTTTGCCGATAGAGACATTTCATGCTATCAACTCTGTGTTCTGTAGAATAATTCATATTTAATCTTTTGTTTTGAACACAGCAATTGTTGCATGTTGGAGGTTGTTCTTTATTTTCACATTTAGACAGAATGTGCTCCTTTGTGCAATGTTGGCAAATGGGGGGCTGCGTCCTGGCGAGACATCTTTGCGCTGTGTGGCCGAACTTAAGGCAGTGGTAGCATTGAGTAAGCAGGTTACAGTCTTCTATGTATACTCTTTGGAATTCGATGTTTATTTTATTTTTTTCTAGTAGCGTTTTTCTTAATTTACCGGTTGTTTCAATAATGTAGTTAGTGGTGTCGTTTTCTTTTCCTTCATTGTATTTGTTTTTTAATTCTTTGATAAGCTTGATGTTGTTTTTGTCTTCCAGGGTTAATCCTTCATTTTGTTTTACAATCCCATCTATAATTTCTTCTTCAGTCAATTGGCATTGTAGCCTTTTCAACATTAAACACGGTTTCTTTTTTTTATTTCTTCGGCCAATATTTCTTTTCCAATTACCTTATTAATTTCTTCGGTTAACTTTTCTGCATCTTCTTTTTTTTTGACATGAGATCAGTAATTTTTGTCCTCCGATTTTTTTTACTCCATTACTTCAACTTTTATTTTAGTTAAATTAATGTATTTTTGAATTTTTATTTTTATATCTTCGGCCTTCAAGGTGTTTTTAGATGTAAGTATGATGGCGTGCTTCTGTTCTGGGATGTGTGCACCTGTATTCACGAAGTTTTTGTTGTCACCTAATACATTTGCATATGTCCTTTTGTTATTATTATGAATTTCTTCTAGTTTCTGTGCGTAGTGATGATTGTTTTTAATATTAGTTTCTTGTAATTCTATAATCTTTTTTTGCAGGTTTATTAGATCATGTTGAATTTTTTCTTCCAGTGATATAATGTTCTGTTCCAGTGTTAATTTTATTTTTGAGTCCTTCACTGAAGTGATCTTGTTTATTAAATCTTTAATGTTTTTAATAATTTCTTGAGTTTCCATATTGGAATGGAATGGAGCGCCCAGGTGGGCGAGTTATTAATGTAAACTATATTACTTGATTTACTTCACTAGTCACAAAATTACGCGACTGTACTCCTTCGATGCGGAGCCAGTTAATCCACATAATTTGTCACGAAACAGATCTCAAAACACATTTTAAAATCCCCGCGAAACTAAATTCAACGCAGAACTAAGCAGCGCAGAACGGCGCGCATGTATACTGCGCACCTACGCGGAAACCTGTAATGATCTGCACTTTTCAAACTTTTCCTTCTCTTTATTACACACCCCTTCAACTGGGTGCATCATAATTTGTCTACGTGGCTTACGGCCTTGAACGTAATCATTTTACGTGACGGTTCAGTATAAAAAGATTTCACCGAACGTTGTGTTGGCTTTTTTGTTTCTCGGTATAGAAACCTAGTTATCTTTGTATGTGTGTGGTACCCCTCGGTTCTTTTGAGATAGAGTGAGTTGAATCCATTACCGCTGTGTTTTAAAGCCATTTCATAAACCTTATTTTTCTGAGTCGCCTGCTCTTCAACTAGCTACGTGATTCTACCTGTCATAGGGTTATGTGAGTATAATAAAGTGTTAGATTTTATATATGTGATAAACATACGATAAATTTATGGTGTTAGTTGTCGGCGCCATCCATGTATATATTTTGGGAGGGAAGGGAGAGGAACGGGAATGAATTTTTTCAAACTAAAGTTGGCTCCTCCTCTTTACCAAACAAAACCGATGGATGGTAATTTGAACAAGGCGATCGATACCTGCGTGTCTGGATATCACAACCGGCCGGGTCTCCCCTTGTTCCAAATCGGCAACCGTCACGCCAGAATAAAGAAAACCAGGTCTCCTCACCAATTTCAGAATTGCCCCAACCTCATGCACCTCCAGGAAAATCTACTTTACTGAGTGTAGAAGGGGAAAACCATGACATCCCTTGTCACGAATCTAGTCGCGAAAGTGTGACACGTAAGGTCCTAAGTTACATGCCACCTCTAGAAAACGCTGTAAATTCCTCGTCGTCGGGAATTTACATCTCTTTCTAGGTCAATAACATAGATAACACACGACGATCTTGTCTACATTTAGCACGCTTCTATCGATAGGTTGTGTGCCTACCCATTCAGCCAATTATCATGTGAGATATATGTAAGGTTTACTCGAAATGCCAAATTTAGGATGAGGACTGTCTGTATTTTAATATTTGGTTCCAGTAATTATTTCATGAGGATACTAGCATCCTCGTGTATTAGGTATGGGTAACTTCTATTGAATACCTATCCTCTCAGGTAGGTATAAACGGACAATTGGTTTGATTTTTGGCATTTAATTTAAAGAGGCTGCCTACCTCTCGAAAGGAACCTGTTGAAAAAGTTGTTCGGTTGGTAGTTTTATTTCGGAGATTTCCATCTCCCCCTTTTGTCTCTAGATTTGTTCTTGTGTATCCCAATTTGTAAATTAGAAAGTCAAACAATTGATAAAAAGTATTAAATGAGAAAGTCAAATAACAGATGAAAAGTATTCATTTTTGTTCTGTCTGGTTGCATCCGATCGCTTTCTATTCGGGCGGTAATACGCTAGCAAAACTCCCCCTTCGACTGACTGTACACCGCGCCTTGTCCCGGTTGGTGGTGATCGCCGTTTTAAATGGTACGCCAGTGTTTTGGTAGGTACTTTGTAGATAGGTGTTTTTTTTATACTGCGAATTTATATTGGTTGGGTAAATTATCAATATGACCCTCGGTCCGAAGCGCCCTTGAGGTGATTTTGCACAAAAACGGCGCCATACAAGTCATCCAATCATCATTATTATTATTCCCCTAAAACAAATATTATCGGCCTACATATGAAAAGGTCATTGGCCCGTCTCCCTTTTTCAGCTGATAGATAATCTGATTGACACATTCCCTTTTGAAACATTACTTGGGCGGCAGGGGCTGTAAACTTTGTTTCTTTTGTTCTGTTGCATCCGTCCTTAAGGGTCCTCTGAAATTTAATAAATAATATAAAAAACTCACCCAGTTAGCCATCTCCCTCTCTCAGCGTGAAGTCTACCTGGTTACACACTAAACAGTTTCCTCCCTACCGGCATTCCTCCCTCCTTTTAGCGAAATCTTTGCAATTTGTTCAATTTTGGTCCCCTCCCTACGCCTATAAAAGGGTAATTAAATAACTCTGTAAATAAAATTGTACCTCCCTAATTTAACCTAATCTCTGTCAGGATTCGAACCCGAGTTTTATGATTTGTTTGGATTCTCTGGTTTACGGTCTCCGTGGTTAGAACGCCATCTCGCCAATCGTTAATCCCCCCCTAATCCGATCAAACACTTCTTGCCTTTAAATACGTTCACTCTGTTTTAAACGCAATCATTATCATTATTATTTCCATGTTTTTAAGACAAGTAATTTAGTTGGAACCGTATACACGTTTAATTTAACACATTTTATATTATAATCGCGATCGCACAACTCTTAGCGCCCTTGAGGTGATTTTTCACAAAACGGCGCTCTACAAATTATCCAATTATTATTATTATTAATTGTATTCTCACTGAGTCCAATCACTTTTTCACTTCACCGGTTCAATAATATTTCACTTTAATTCAATATTCAACAAAGCTTTCCAACACCATCTGAATTCACTAATTAACTGTAATTTCACACAACACTTCTGATTTGTATCGATTTCTCGGAGCTGTCAACGTACCTAAGTTCAAAAACCGACTGTCCCAGCGATCTCTTCTTTCCACCTTCCCGTGGGAACGTGTTTACTCATAAAACCTGCCTGTCAATAAATCTTCTCCCAGTCTAAACAAAAATTTTTTTTTGGAGCACGTTCGTCTCGTTCATTTTATGTGAGTATTCAAGTCATCACAAGCCCAACGGTTTTTACGACCGGGCGGCCATCTTCACTTCAACTCTAGCTCTGGGCTCGACCACACGTGCGGTTTGAAACTCCAAAACTCGGCCTCGGACGCTGTGCGCTCGTCCCCGGCTCCTCAACATCGCCATAGCCTAGCACGCGCACGTTTTGCGCGTGTAGACGATTACTACCTTGGTTTCCACTCTACCATGTCTGGAAGTAACACCTCGCTGGCCTAGCAATTCCTGCATCCCCGGAGACAACTCATGTAAGCGTGCACTAAACTTTTGCCCTACTATGTGCCTTCTTAAATGCCTGTTAAAGACGTCTGCCAGACGGAGCCAATATGAGAAAGAGATTTGTTCAATTTAATCAGCCAGGAATAATAATATTGAATAATATTGTGTCCCCTTTTTGTGTTATTCTATGTGCCTGTTGACCTGTAAATACACTCATTAATCAATCCCATCTCGAGTCTTGAATTGTTGAATGTTCCCTGTGTAAAAGCATAACCTGCCGACCCAAAACCTGAGCTAAATAATTAGAGTCCCATGATTCTACCTACTGAAGCTGAAAAGCCGGCACTGGCTTCCATTGTGGAACTCGCAAAAACCCCTGTTTGTAACAAACTATAGTATTTTTACGACTTTTGATACTTTGCCATATTGCTCCCTGGGACAACGAGATCCTTTGGGTGTGACTTCTTGTATTATAAATTAAGATTTTCCAGACGCAAAAAAAAACTGTAACAACAAAGAATTATTTTAAAATTTGCTAATTTAAACAAAACTAATATATAAATTCGCCTTCCTTCTCTCCATAATTTGAAGTGATGGTCTAGATCACCTTTGAAAGGTGAAAGCCGGAAACATTTGATAAACAAAGACTTTTTTACGATTCTAGATTCGCCTCTAGGATAAGGGCAAGAAACATATAAAATTTGAATTTCTCCTGAAAATTCAAAAGATTTCTTTATGGCAATTATTGTGTATGCATGTTGCGCGTATGAAAGTGTGAATCCTTGTGTAGGAATGTTTTTTGTCGGTATCGGCTTCAGCCATCACAGTTCCAAGGAGTTTTAACCACAAATCTGTGGACAAACATCAATTTTATTGTTTAATTACCTGATACAACCATATCGATATATTTCATCTCCATCAGTTCTGGGTAAGTCAGTTTCCCATTGTTCCTTGCCAAAGCCTCGTCTATCTCCTCCTGAAGTCTGACTTGAATATCCGGGTTGACAGCCAACTTGTAGGCTAGGAAACACAGGAGTCAAGATGAAGTTTCAAGTGCCTGTTAGGTCATTGTCGGTCTACTCTAAAAAATGCAACAAAAATTAATTTGGCGTTAGATTTTATTGAATAGGGACTAGAATTTAAAAATAGTAAAAACTCACAGCATTGTGTTACTGAAACTACCCCAAATTCTCCTTTAGGGAATAATGCCATCTTTGGGGATACTGTGCAGAAAGTCTTTTTGAGGAGAGGAATTAGTGAAACGAATGAGTGGTAGGTTTTTCTCTATTATGTGAAATTTCAATGACCATCCGGATGTAAAAGACGTTCAAATATTACAAAAATGTATATATATATATATATTTAGTTAACACCCGTTTATCACTATTACACAGTTCTCATATAATCATGTCCCACTTTAGTATGAACAATACAAGAAGGTACAATACAAGTCATCATGGAGTTCTGTTGTACAAAGGAGTTATATCTAATATTCAAAGGGTATCTGTATTTTGTTTGAAAGTTTTCAGGGATCTTGTTCAGAATATTTTTTTCCAGTAACCACTTCTCGAAAGGTTGTACTACCTGCTGAAATCAAACCAATGGTACAATAGCGTACACTTCGGCAAGTAACCCAATGTAGCTAGGCAAACGTGAGATTCACGATTGCACAAATTCATTACCTGTTTAAACATTCTGGTTAATCAAACGAAGTAAAGGAACCTTCCGGTGAGACTGTAAGTTACTGGACTAGAAATGAAAGTCTTGACTGGGTATCACTTCAAGCGCCTGCAAAACCAACTAAAATGGAAGTGAACTCTCATTAAAATTGTAGTGAATTATAACCTTTGGTCTCCAATCCAAGATTTGCATTCATGCCAGAAACATGGCCGTATATGTTGCTGACAAACTGCTTTGGCAGTTTAGCGGGTAAAAATAATAATAATAAAAAAATATACATAGCGCATACTAGAGGTAGCGTTATAAAACATAAGTTCTTAGCTGCGGATATGCCAGTGTTTTGTGAAAGTACAATATTTTGTTTAAAGGTATGTCGTGAGTTAAATGCTTGCTACTCATGGTAAACAAGTTCACAACAAATAACTTTTCCGTGCTAGAACTTATTTAATATCCCTTCCGCAAACTTATCGATGCCGTTAATATATATATAATTCCCTGTACTATGTGTGCTTATGTTAAATATACCTTCACCTGTTCACTCTATTTTTCATTATTTTATATAATGAAACTTCCAGGGGCAATGTTTCCAATTTTATGTACATACCTACCTTTCGAAAAAGTTTTTAATCTGGAGCAAGCGTTTGAATTTTTAGAATGATACATCCTTATAGCCCCTCCCCAAGCTATTCTCTCCCCCTCCTTACATTTCGCTCACTTTCTTTCGCCTCACGACACATTCCAATTGGGGGGGGGGAAGGAGGAGGTGCCATTATTTCGCTGGCTCTGGGTGGGAGATTGAGCAAAAATAGTGGCGAAGCTTTTCGTAGAGCGTTATGTAACGCTTCGCAAGAAGCATATTCCTGCGTGAAATTATTAAGGTTCAATGACCTCAATCGAATTTATTAAAATTTTAAAAATTTGAACTGTTTGTGTAAAGAATAATTCAGATAAGCATTGAGGTACATGTAATAAAAAAAAAATTAGAGAAAATTACTTTAATTTTCTTTCATATATTGAATAACAATACCTCGTGATTTTTACGGGTATTATGGAATATTAAAAAAATAAATAACTCTTTGGTCCGATCGATCCTCAATGCGGGTTATTTTACAAAGGTTTGGAAGGGACTTTCGTAAGTCTAGAAATATATGCCTACTTTATAAATAATGTATTACTCTTGCCAGACAGCAACCTAACTTAAAAATTGAAAAAAAAACCTTCACACTATTGACATTCTGTGATCATTTATGAGGAAAATTTATGCATATTGCAAATTTCTTTTCCCCCTCTCCCCTTTTGATGACAAATTTGTGATAGACCCATGATATTTAAATCGCTAACATGATTGACGATCTGCCTTCGATAAAGCAATTTATAACACCCCTAACGATATAGATATCTAGTGGGTACGGATTACTTGTTGGGGAATGAGATTTCTCCCTACCAGATATGTTGACGAATATTGAAAATGTATGCAATCAAATTATTCGAATATATATCAATGTTGGCAACCCTTTCCCAAACAATATTTGAATAACCTATACTTTGACGGCCGGCATAGTCCAGTGGTAACGCATTGGACTGCCATTCCGAAGGTCGCGGGTTCGAACCCGGCGTGCGCAAATAAATTTTATTTGATTAATTTGTATTATTTCACAATTAATTAATTAAAATAATATATAGTATATTTGCGGCACGTTCCAGAGTGGAAGATACTACCAGTATCGCCCTGGTGTAAGACCACCATTCAGAATTGAAACGTTGCTCCAAATGGCTTTAGCCGTGTTTAGTGACTAGATCTGAATAGCCAGGTAATTCCCCACCTTCCTCTTTCCCTTCCCCACTTACCTAAAGCCTCACAACATCCCCCAATTGGGGATGCCATAGTCTCACTGGCTCCAGACGGGAGCAGTTGGGACTCTTGTGAGGTATTCACTAAAAAAAAAAAAAAAACCAACACTTTTAAACCGATATTTTTAAAACCCTCAATTCGAGTTTTGTGATTTTGATATTGACCATAAAACCAAATAATATCAAAACCCCTTATCCAATATTGTTAAAATAACAAACACTATTCATTATTAAGTGTTGGTATAATTTTAATATGAGTGAGTGTTACTGTTTGATAAGCAGTTTCAGTTTGATAACTTGAGCCGGACGAATGATCCAACAAACTGAATAAAAAGTATATATTTTGATAGCAGCTATAACTTTGTGGTAATCCATTATAAATTCTATATTATTTACTTACGTAAAACTAGTCACTTTTATGCTCACTGGACTTATGTGCACTTAAGAATTGATGTTGTACCTTTTTTGTGAACATGATAAAACAATGATTTCAGTCCTAAATATTTTTCTTATAAATAGCGACGACGATTTTCATATCGTATTGGCAGTAACAGCATTTAAAAACCATCAACCACATTCAAAGACATCGACCTCTCAATTACCGAGAACATGGTAATAGCGGAAACAGGCCACGTTAAAGCCAGAACATCAGCAGGACATGATGGATTGAGCATTGAGCAGGTAACAGGCAACACTCTGGTTAGCTGTTTATTTATTATTTATTAACGCCCTATAGGGCTTTTACATAGTAAATTGACAGTATATATATGTAAGTGTAACATAATACACGTTGTGCGAATATCGGCGATGTTGTTTACCGTTATGGTAAAAAAGGAAAATTTATCTAAGGACGTGATAAAAACCGTCATTGTATCCATTATATATTCTTAATTGGTAGACATCACCGTGCAAGAAAATTACCGTCAATAATTGCCACAACTTTTGGTCGAATATTCGAACTAGATCAGGTTGGTCCTCGCCTAACCTCTAGTTATAATCAAATGGGATTTAGAAGCAAGTACCAATAAAGCGATATTCTCTGTTAAAAAAACGTTTCAATATATCAAAAAGAGAAGGACGACAAGGTTGTTTATTAGACCTCAAAGAAGAGAAGAGAAGGGCCACGGCTGTTTTATAGACCTCAGCTAATCCTACGAAAGAGTTTCTCACCCTTTATTACACGCTAAACGGGGGGATTCCGTCACATGTCGTACAGATTCTTGACATTTGACACCAGCTAACAGAGTGGTTGTATGTCTCCAATACTTTTTAACGTATACATGGGCGAACTCACTCATAAATAAATAAACAATGATGGGTTATGCTGCCAAATCGGAGGATAGTGTGGTAAAATGTAAGTTATGCAGATGACAGGGTTTGGATGACGCCAGCAAAAAAGGGACTACGATCCTCTTAAAAATATCCGAAGAATTTGCACCAGAAACGAACGTGCTGTACAACCAAAAAACAGCATTGTTAGTTATCAGATACGGACAGGGTCAGAAAAGCATTCCACCAGCTTTGCTGAACGGTGAGGGTGTAAAAGTAGTAGAACAAACAAAATATCTAGGGCATCGACGCATCATCGACCGGTACAGACGAATGCTCACCATAAGTCGAATACGCTCAGTGGAAGGTTCCGACTTTGCAGCCCTCCTGTGAAAATAATGCTAATCCTTACGTTTTGTAAGAGTAAATCCTTTTACACGCACAAGCTTTGGGCCAATAAAAGCAGCATGGACACTCTACGCGGGCAGTATCACAACGCCTACCACATGTTTGGCCTTCCTATATACTGCAGTGCTTCCAACATGCTCACGGACGGGTGAGTACCATATTTTGCAGCCTTCATACGAGTCCGGGTAGAATGTTTCAGTGAGAGGATAAACAACGCTAAAAATATTCTTATCGTGGAATCTCGTCAGAGCCCAGACTCAAGCATTGCAGCACACCGAGAAAGTTATTGGCCCCGTCAATCTAACCCATAATGCAATTTTTTCTTGTCATTTTGTATTATTATAAAAATATCAATTTTTATTACATATGCTTTATGGGATGTGTGGGATTGCACAAAATGATTGATGTACAATCAAATCGAATCCTCAACACAAGGGTACAAACCCTTCGGATCACTCAGTCGTCAACTGATCAAAGATAAAATTGCTACGAAGCGTATAATATTTAATAATTTAAAACTTTAAAAAATCTGTAAATTATACTTACGATATGTTTTTAAATAGTTTAAAAAATGTAATTACTAATTATCTATCAATCTTGTAAACATTTAACTTGAGAGAATTAGTCCGATAAAGTGTACCTAATTAGCTGCAGAAATGAGAATATTGAAGGATTGGTTGAAGATTGGACTGAACTGTTCAGGAAGCTCTCAGTATCTCAGAGTTTTAGTAGGGTAACTCACTATTTTTAGTATAAACAATAAACATCCCGGATGAGGTGGCCTAGACGTGCTTAGGATGCCAGTGGAATTACTTCTGTATAAAATTGTATCGGCAATTCCAGTGGGATTCCACTGTCCAGTTGGATGCTGCAGTCTAAACTGGGGAAACCATTT
The DNA here is from genome assembly GCA_026573805.1 of Hesperophylax magnus. Taxonomy (NCBI): domain Eukaryota; kingdom Metazoa; phylum Arthropoda; class Insecta; order Trichoptera; family Limnephilidae; genus Hesperophylax; species Hesperophylax magnus. The sequence continues at coordinate 1,333,607 of JAIUSX010000097.1, read as the reverse complement.
GTAGAGCTTGTGCGTGGAGAGATGTTGCTGTGTTAGGATTTTAAATTGGAACCGATTAGTTAACCGGAGAGTCTTACAGAAATCTCTTTACCAGTGTAAAAAGTATCTTTATGTTGTATTTGATATCATCGTATACTTCTGAAGAATATTTGTTATTTTTTTCGTAAGAAGCAATTACTTTGTGATTAGACATTCTATATTGAAATAAAATATTTTGTTTAATAACCACAGGTAACAGTTTTTAACAGAGTTTTTAATAAACATCCTGATGAAGCTTGACTGAAGGGAAACCGGTAGATGTGAAAATTCATAAAAAAAACCCGTGGTTATTAAACAAAGTATTTTATTTAAATATAGAATATTTGTTAAGTTACTAAGCAGATTAACAAGAATGTTGAAATACCTGTTACAATAAAAATAACTAACAAAACTAATGGCATTAATTTAATCTTCCAAAAGGCTATTTTATACATAATAGAGATAAGGATCTAAAGTCAGTTTTTTTTTTCAAGTTTAAAAATGGTTATTTTTGTTCCTAATACTTGATCTTCATTGTTGTAATTATTTAAATTTAAATTTGCGAATCTTTTGCCCGGTTTTATTTCGATTACTGTATAATGATGACTAGCCATTTAACAAATAAAGATTCGAAATTTTAAAATTGGAAATTCATATGTCATACGGCATATATTCTGGTCTAGTAATGTGTAATTTCTATCACCTAAGAAATTCTAAAAATATAGTACTATAGGATTCATATGTCTTATACTGATTTATAAATGTGGAAATTCTAACTATACAATTGTAAATGTTCTCCGAAATGACCTGGAAAGAATCTCAGACTTGTGATGTCCAGAAAGAAACCATTCATCTGTTCTGAATGCAATTACCAATGTTATCCAAATTGACCCTGGTAACAAATTACATCTTTGCGATTCTTTCAATGATAAAGAAACTATCCTGTCACTTCGAATGCAATCAACAATGTTTTCAAAATTTGTTTTGATAGCATCGCCATTCCATTGTAAGAATATTATGTACTAAATACACAATTTGACTATCCTGAAACGGGAATCCTTCCCAGTTCGACAGACAAAGGTTCATTTGTTTTGTATCGTTTGTAATTTATATATAAATAAATAATAAAAAAAATAATAAATGTGATTAAATTTAAATAATTAAAAAAAATAGAGATCTGCAAATAAAACACAAAAACACGCTATAATACGCTTGTAGGTAGGTACCTACCTACATATTTTTAGTAACAATTTAGATCTGATACATCAAACTTGAATCATATATTTTGTAGGTACTAAAGCTATTTTTGAAAAATATTTCAACAATAGCACTATATTAAAACTCGATTTAAATAGTTATTTTGAGAAAACGCTAAACTTAACATGAATTTATTCTAGTTGGAAAATAAATTTATTTTTTGTATGTATCTACCTTTTTTCCAAAAAGGTACCTAGACTTTTTTCGCTTCAAATTCCGGATTCAAAGACAAGTATACGAAACAATATTCCGTCCGTATAATACTGTAAATGCGTAGGTAGCTGGATACACCTTTATTAGTGTTTCAGTCTCGGTGGATAAAATTTAATGTCAAAATCAGAGAAGGATTGATTCCCAAGTCTGAGTCGACGGAAGGAATTTAAGACTGGAAAAAACTGAATTTAATACTGAATTAAAACACTTGAAAATATTTTTCTTGAGATTTGTAGACTTTGGAGATGGTTTCTTCAGGAGAGAAGTTTCTCACTTGGGGTAGTTTTTTGAACTGACTTTGTATGGAATTCGGTTCTCTATTTATAGAACGTTTTCAAATCGAACCCTCTTGGGGGAGTTTTCATCCCTTTCATGAAAGGTGAGTTGGTTAGGTATTTTTCCTCTTTACAATTAATTTGTTTAGAGGAAAATTGTATGTTAATATTATACCTCTTGCCAGGTCAGTTCAATTTACCCAAACCACCTCCTTCAGTCCCGTTTATTTATTTTATAATAAATTATACAAAGTTTCATATTGGGGTTGAAGCAAAATATCCTTGGTTTGAACATTCCCCAAGGAGTGAAAAACATATTTAGGTACAATTCTTTAAGATATTATGTTAGTAATTAATTATTTCTTGATATTGATATTTATTCTGTGGTTATATCTTCTAATATTTTCTTGTAAATTGGATCTGATGTTATCATCGGTGGTTGCAATAATCCGTGTTATCAGTTTTTGATAAGGGCGTCAATGAAGTATGTCGAGCTGTGATTGGTTGGAAACTCGGCGGCCATCATGGAATTCCTTTCGGGTGTTATGGAGGGGGTTCCACGTAAATACTGGGTCGCCCCTTTAGGGAGGTTCATTTCGTGATTGGTGACTCGTCAATGAAGTATGTTGCGCTGTGATTGGTTGAAAACTCGGCGGCCATCATGGAATTCCTTCTGGATAGTATGGAGGTGGGGGTCACGTAAATACTGGGTTGTTTTCATAGAGAGAGCCATTCTGAAGGCGGGAGGTCCCGAGTGAGGTGCTGGATGGTTATTTTCAGATGTATTCTGCTGTTATATTTCTATGTAATTGTCTTGATTAATCACATACAGCACATAATTTCATTAAGTAATTATGATTTGAAGATTTCCAATTGTGTCGGCGACATGGTATCGAGCGGTTTCGGGGTTTGAGTGTTTTTGTAATTTTTACGTAAATATGAATTCCTCTGAAAGATTCTTGAGGTCTGGATACGTATGATACACTCCCCCCGTACAGTCTTGCCTGTACTCAGCTAGTTCTTCAGACGTATCTTCTTTTGATGTTTCCGCAGGTTGTTATGTCCTGGTAATGAGGGATAGCCGCTCAATGCTAGTCCATCGATGGAGTGTTGTCCAAGCTTTGCGATGTCAGTGAGGGATAGCCGCTCAGTGCCAGTGCCATCGAGAGGATGCTGTTTAGACTTCGCCGTGTCAGTGAGGGATAGCCGCTCAGTGCCAACTCAGTCGGGGGGGGCCCCCAGCGGGGTAGGAGGTGGGAGTCGATTTTGCCATGTCAGTGAGGGATAGCCGCTCAGTGCCAGCGCCATCGAGGGGGTGCGGGCCAAACTCCGCCGTGTCAGTGAGGGATAGCCGCTCAGTGCCAGCGTTGTCGGGCGCCCCCTGCGGGAGTAGGAAGTGGGAGTCGATTTTGCCATGTCAGTGAGGGATAGCCGCTCAGTGCCAGCGCCATCGAGGGGGTGCGGGCCAAACTCCGCCGTGTCAGTGAGGGATAGCCGCTCAGTGTCAGCGTTGTCGGGCGCCCCCTGCGGGAGTAGGAAGTGGGAGTCGATTTTGCCATGTCAGTGAGGGATAGCCGCTCAGTGCCAGCGCCATCGAGGGGGTGCGGGCCAAACTCCGCCGTGTCAGTGAGGGATAGCCGCTCAGTGCCAGCGTTGTCGGGCGCCCCCTGCGGGAGTAGGAAGTGGGAGTCGATTTTGCCATGTCAGTGAGGGATAGCCGCTCAGTGCCAGCGCCATCGAGGGGGTGCGGGCCAAACTCCGCCGTGTCAGTGAGGGATAGCCGCTCAGTGCCAGCGTTGTCGGGCGCCCCCTGCGGGAGTAGGAAGTGGGAGTCGATTTTGCCATGTCAGTGAGGGATAGCCGCTCAGTGCCAGCGCCATCGAGGGGGTGCGGGCCAAACTCCGCCGTGTCAGTGAGGGATAGCCGCTCAGTGCCAGCGTTGTCGGGCGCCCCCTGCGGGAGTAGGAAGTGGGAGTAGTTGTCTGGAGATGCCAATATAGACAAGTTCTGTCACTTGTGTCGATTTCTATTTGTTGGGGTTGCAGGAGACGTCTAGTGCGGCCGGGAGGATGACGGCAACTTTTACTGCCGGTCTTATGTAGACTCCAGTGCTTGTTTGGATCCGAACAGTTCGGACTTGACCATCGGCTGCAGGTACTGCTTCGATGACACGGCCACGTGGCCAGTTGTTCCGGGGTAGTGCTGGATCCATGATGATTACTAGGTCATCCTTTTTAATTGGTGTAATTGGATGGTGCCATTTTTGTCGGGCGGCCATAGTGGGTAGGTACTCGTGCAACCATCTTCTCCAAAAAGCGTCCGCGAGTTGTTGCCCAATGCGCCACTGACGGCGGAGGCACACTTCTTCTTCTGTTCTATTGTAGAACGATAATTGAGGTCGTTTCCCGGCTGACCCCAGTAAGAAGTGGTTGGGGGTCAGGGGCTCTTCGTCTCGTGGATCGACCGAAATGTGGGTAAGAGGGCGGTTGTTCACAATGAATTCGGCTTCCGCTAGGGCTGTGCGTAGAGTTTCTTCTTTAGGCGTTCTCTCCTTTAGCGTGGCGTTTAAGGCCTTTTTAACTGACCTCACTAATCTCTCCCAGGCTCCCCCCATGTGGGGACTCATCGGAGGTATGAAGTGCCATTCTATGCCCTGAGTGGCTATTGCGTCGATCATCTTGGTATCCTGGCTTAATGACATCAAGGCGTCTCTCATCTCAGCGTCGGCTCCATGAAAGTTCGTGCCGTTGTCAGAGTATATGGCAGTTGGTTGTCCTCTTCGTGCGGTCATCCTTTGTAGGGCCATGATTGCGGAGTCAGCTGATAGTGAAGTAGTTAATTCCAGGTGGATGGCACGTGTTGAGAGGCAGGTGAAGATGGCTCCGTAACGCTTTTCTCTGTGTCTGCCGACTGTTATGGTCATAGGACCGAAATAATCCAGCCCGCAATGTGTGAATGGGCGGACGTGATGCATCAGTCGTGGTGGTGGTAGTACGCCCATCTGGGGCGGATTGGGTTTGCTGCGTCGTATGCAGCACATTGGGCAGGTGTGCGCAATCTTTCGGCTTATTGTACGTAGTCTGAGTATGAAAAAATGGCTGCGTATTTCTGCTACTGTTTTTTCCGTACTGGGGTGATCTGATTTCTTGTGGTAGTGATTAATCAGGAGACGGGTGTACGCGTTGTCGCCATCCAGGATGATGGGAGTTCGGGCTACTTCTTTAGCCTTTTTTAATGTTTGCAGGCGTGTTCCCATTCGGAGGATACCGTCCGGGCCGAAAAATGGGTTCAGGGGGTTGAGGCGGCTGCTAGCGGGTAATTTTTTCTTTTCTCGTAGGGTATGTAGGGCTGAACCGAAAGCGTCTTCTTGTGACCTTCTGATCCATTTGTGTTCAGCTGTTTTTATTTCTTCCGCTATTAGTGGTCCCTCTGGGGTTCTGTTGGGGCCCATCCGGCATCGTCTGGTAAAGCGGAGAATCCAAGCAGTCGAGCGGATCAGTCGGTGCCACGATGAGAATCGTTCAATTGCTGGTAGAGCTTCGCCTCTTTCGATGATGAGTCCGACGTAGAGAGGTTTGACTTCCAGAGTTAGGTCATTGGGTTTATGGGCGGGTGCGCGCTCTTTGGGCCATTTGTTTTCTGAGTGGGTAATGAAGGCCGGGCCGGAGAACCATCTTCCTTCTGGTGTCAGGTCGGGTATTTCGAGGTCTCGTGTGCCGATGTCAGCAGGATTGAGTTTCGTAGGTACCCATTTCCAGTCGGGTATTCTGGTCAGCTCGTCTATCTCTCCTAGTCGGTTGGCCACAAATGTTGAGTAGGATCGTGGGTCGGTGCGTAGCCAGCATAGTACTGTTGTAGAGTCTGTCCAAAAACATGTGCGGCGTATGTGGGCTGTGCTCTCCTTCTGGATTGTTTGGGCGAGTCTGGCTGCAATGAGGGCGGCTTGCAGTTCGAGGCGAGGAATGGAGAGAGGTTTCAGTGGTGCGACTTTGCATTTGCTTGCAATGAATGTCGTATGCGTCTTTCCCTCTACTTCTTCGGTGAAGTAGGCTACGGAGCAGCAGGCTTGTTCTGATGCGTCACAGAAGAGATGTAGGGTTACGTTGCTCTGTTTGTTGTATAGGCAACGTCTCGGGATTGAAATGTTGTTTGTGTGTAGTAGGTTCAGCCAGTTTGCCCATTTCTGCGCGTGTTCGGGTTTGATGGATTCGTCCCAGCCGATGTTTGATCGCCATACGTCTTGTAGAAGCATTTTTGTTCTGATCGTCAGGCAGCCGATGAAGCCCACGGGATCGAAAATTTTCATAACTGTTGATAGTAATTGTCGTTTCGTGGGTAATGTGATAGCTTCGGACGGAGTCATCTCGTTAAATGAGTATAGGAAGTGGTCTGTGGAAGGGTCCCAGATGAGTCCGAGTACTCGTTCTGTTTCTGGGCTCCCGTTGCTGATGGCTATTGTGGTGTTGGTGCGATCTTCGGCAGGAAAATTGGCAATAGCTGCTGGATTGTTGGATGCCCAGTTGGTCAAATGGAACCCTCCTTTCGCGAGGAGGGTACTCACATCTTGAGTGAGTTTGGCAGCTTCCTGGTGAGTGTCTACCGCATCCAAGTAATCGTCCATGTAGAATTTAGCGCGAATAGCTGCTGCGGCGGATGGGTATTCGTGTTGGTACCTCTCAGCGACCTTGCCCAAAACAAATTGGGCGCTGCTTGGTGAACAGGTGGCGCCAAACATCATCGAAGTCATTTGGTATGTTTCGGGTTCGTCCTTGGTTGATGTTCGCCACAGGAATCGCTGCGATTGTTGGTCTTCCGGTTTTATTTTTATTTGTAAAAACATCTCTTTGATGTCAGCAGCAATGGCAACGTTTCCTTCCCGGAAGCGCATGATGTTTCCCAGGAGTGATGACAGCAGGTCGGGGCCTGTGAGCAACTGGTCATTGAGTGAGGTTCCTCGGCATCGGCTGGCTGCGTCGAACACCACCCTGATTTTTCCTGGTTTATTGGGGTTGGTTACTGCAAAATGTGGCAGATACCATCGTCGGGGTGTACGTGTTGATGCTTCGTTGTTCGACAGCCTTTTCGCATAGCCTTTAGATATTAGCTGATTAATCTTGTCAGTGTAAGCTGTTTTCAGGTCCTTATCTCTTGTCAGTTTCTTTTCTAGGGAAATGAGCCGCCTCAGTGCGCACTGTCGGTTGTCAGGTAAGATGGTTTCTGGGTTGCGCCATATCAAGCCAGTCTCCCATCTTCCAGTAGGGAGGGGGCGGGTTGTTGCAGTCATCAGCGCAATTGCTCGTTGTATGTTTGTGTTGACTCGGGTTGCTGCGGTCACACCGAGTGAGTCGACGGTAAAATTTGTTTTCAGAAGTTCTTCCAATCGCATGTCTGAGGCAGTTTCACGTTGAAGTGCCAATGTGGTGGCAGGGTGTCCGTATCCTGGGTTTGATCCGCCATGGGCGATCCATCCTAGTGCGGTGCGTGAAATTATTCGTGTTGTATCATTATTTTCTTTCACTTCTCTCGACACAATTAGGTAGGCGTTATCTTGTCCAATTAGTATCTTTGGGATGACGGGTTTTCCGTGGATTTGTTGTTGAGGAAGGTTGAGGTTGCTTATGGTGTTGGCGATGATTTGATACGTGTCGCCTTGGCCCGCTCCTCTTATTGTCAGCCGCACTCGTTGTGATAGTTTGTCAGAGGTGCACATCCCTTTAGCACCGTGGATTCGTAGACCGTGAACTGGGCCGTATGCTCTGATTTGTGCTGCTGTATCGGCGTCGACCAGTGTCACTGTTGATCCTTCATCGAGTAGTGCAAATGTTGAATGTGTTTCTTGACCTGGTGTGCTGAGTATGACTGGTATAATCTTCAGGAGGACGTTCTGGTTCGTGTTCTGGCGTCACAGGTTTATGGTATTCTGAGGTGAGAATTGAGGATCGTGTAATAAGGTGTGATGTGGGAGCTGACACCCTTCTATGCTACACCATTTTGTTTCCTTGCATTCTCGAGAGTGATGTCTGCCCAAACACTTCCTGCATAGGTTGGCTGCGTTAACTGTCTCCCACCGGAGGGCAACGTTTTTGGCGGCAAACTCTTGGCACTCTCTGGTGGGGTGGTTGCTGCCGCACTGGGCACAACCGCTCGCGGTTACTTGATGTTTCTGGTTCCTCCCGGGATAGCTGGGTGGTGTGATTGCCTTGCGTTTGAGGGCGTATGGCGTTCTTCCTGGATTGTTGCTTTGTCCTTGGTATCCTGCGTGGACTTGGTCTCGGCGTGGGCGAGGTCGTGGGCGGTCTACCATCCCGCTGTTTGGTATTGCGTTGGTTATCTCCTTCATAAAGGCAGCAAGTTGGGTGATGGTGGCAGGGGGGCGCTGTCCACGGACTTCCATCAGCCAGGCTAGTCGTAGAGTGTTTGGTAGCTTGTCGGTGATGTCGCTCAGCAATGTAGGGTTGGTGAGGTAGCCATCGGTTTTCAGGATCCGGAGGGAGGCCACCAAATTTTGCACTGTCCCGGAGAAGTCTGTCAGGTCTTCCAGAGATACGTCAGGTGTGAGGTAGGGTAGCCTTTTTACTTTTTCGAGCATAAATTTGGCTATTGCTCCTGAGTTGCCGTACCGTTGCTCAAGTACGTTAAGGATCTCGGGCAGTTGAAAGGGATCCATCAGCAGGGGTGCTACTGTCTCTCGCGCCTTGCCTTTGAGGGCGCGTTGCAGTCGGATGAGGTTTTCACTAGCGGTCATTTGGCAGGTGGAAGTGGACTGCATATATTGCGCCTTCCAGGTAGGCCACTCGAGCGGGTCTCCAGAAAATAGGGGTAGATCCTTTGCTGAAGACTGCCTGGCGATGAGAGCTGCCATCCTTGAGTCGTCTTCCAGCGACCGAGGGGTGTCTTGGGATCTGGTGGAGCGGATGGCGTCTGCCATTATCGACGCTATTTGAGTCAGTGGGTCGGCGCCTTGTCGTAACCACTCTTGAGTAAGTCGCGCTCTTTCTTCATTTGTAGGAGGTGGTGGAAAGAGCGGAGAGTCCAGGTTTGTCAGGAATGGCTGTGGTTGGTACTCCATTGTGTTATGAGTTGGGTATTCTTGTCCTGATATGGTGATGTTAGCTGCTGGGCTCGGAGGTACATTTGGAGTTACTTCAGGTGCGGTTAAGTTGGGCATGGGTTGGGTAGCCGTTTGGCGTGTGGCTTCATTCAGGGCTGATTGTAGTTCTGTGATTTGTTTATTTAGTTGCTCCTCACGAATGCGCATTTCTCGGCGTAGCATTTGGAGAGAGTCTTCAGTTGATTCAGAAGGTGCATCGGGCTCTTGGGGGTTCTCAGTAACAGGTTGGGTTCGGTTTCGGCTGGTCTCAGATGATGTTGAGGCCTTGCGGCCGCTGCGAAGTGACGGCATCACCACCTTTAATTGAGACTGAAGACGTGTGTAGATCCGGCTCGAAGGACCAAATATACGAAACAATATTCCGTCCGTATAATACTGTAAATGCGTAGGTAGCTGGATACACCTTTATTAGTGTTTCAGTCTCGGTGGATAAAATTTAATGTCAAAATCAGAGAAGGATTGATTCCCAAGTCTGAGTCGACGGAAGGAATTTAAGACTGGAAAAAACTGAATTTAATACTGAATTAAAACACTTGAAAATATTTTTCTTGAGATTTGTAGACTTTGGAGATGGTTTCTTCAGGAGAGAAGTTTCTCACTTGGGGTAGTTTTTTGAACTGACTTTGTATGGAATTCGGTTCTCTATTTATAGAACGTTTTCAAATCGAACCCTCTTGGGGGAGTTTTCATCCCTTTCATGAAAGGTGAGTTGGTTAGGTATTTTTCCTCTTTACAATTAATTTGTTTAGAGGAAAATTGTATGTTAATATTATACCTCTTGCCAGGTCAGTTCAATTTACCCAAACCACCTCCTTCAGTCCCGTTTATTTATTTTATAATAAATTATACAAAGTTTCATATTGGGGTTGAAGCAAAATATCCTTGGTTTGAACATTCCCCAAGGAGTGAAAAACATATTTAGGTACAATTCTTTAAGATATTATGTTAGTAATTAATTATTTCTTGATATTGATATTTATTCTGTGGTTATATCTTCTAATATTTTCTTGTAAATTGGATCTGATGTTATCATCGGTGGTTGCAATAATCCGTGTTATCAGTTTTTGATAAGGGCGTCAATGAAGTATGTCGAGCTGTGATTGGTTGGAAACTCGGCGGCCATCATGGAATTCCTTTCGGGTGTTATGGAGGGGGTTCCACGTAAATACTGGGTCGCCCCTTTAGGGAGGTTCATTTCGTGATTGGTGACTCGTCAATGAAGTATGTTGCGCTGTGATTGGTTGAAAACTCGGCGGCCATCATGGAATTCCTTCTGGATAGTATGGAGGTGGGGGTCACGTAAATACTGGGTTGTTTTCATAGAGAGAGCCATTCTGAAGGCGGGAGGTCCCGAGTGAGGTGCTGGATGGTTATTTTCAGATGTATTCTGCTGTTATATTTCTATGTAATTGTCTTGATTAATCACATACAGCACATAATTTCATTAAGTAATTATGATTTGAAGATTTCCAATTGTGTCGGCGACATGGTATCGAGCGGTTTCGGGGTTTGAGTGTTTTTGTAATTTTTACGTAAATATGAATTCCTCTGAAAGATTCTTGAGGTCTGGATACGTATGATACAACAAGATATATGAAAATATTGGCTTTTTCAAACATTAGGATTATTATACGAAGATATGCGAAGTCTACGTCAGACAAAAAAGGAAAAACTTTGGCAAGCGCCCTTGGCTCCCCTCTTGTCCTAGTTTTTTGTTGTGTTGAGCCAAAAAACTTTGTTTAACATATGTCAAACAAAGCCAAAAGAATTTTGGAGATCTTTAAGTAATAAAGCCAATTTTTCTCTCAAATGGACGACAAATCAGAAAAAAATGTTCCTACCTACCTGATTTTTTGGCATACTTTTAGATATCGGGAAGGTTTGCGCAGTCCAATATGTTTTTAATTTTGATATTGAATCACACGGAATGGTAATTTTGATAATATAATACAGGGAGGAACATAAAAATTGATGGATTTGAAAATTTCGTTAAAAAAAACAATTAGCGTTAATTCAATAATGGTTATTCAATAATTATTATTGATAATTCAATTATAATTGTGGGATGCTGTTTTTAAAAAATAAAATACCGAAGCATATATTTTAAAGTAAATAAATATTTTTTTCAAAACAAAAAAGAACTCGATGGATTAGCAGTTATTTCCATTCGAATGTTGGATTTCAACTGAGAAACTGTGTTAGGATTATTGTAGTAAAATCAACGAGTACGCCGATAAGCGTCAAATTTTTAACTTTTTTGTGTACCATTTGCGGTTATAGATTGCCCTCGCTGATTCTGTTGAAAACGGGATAGTGTTGTTTGAAAGACCTAACTTTACCAATTGCTATATCTTTTCTTGTTGATCGGTCACATACGCTTATCATAGAGAGCTGAACGCGTTGTTTCTAACATTCTGACCCACGACCTAATCATATTTTCACTGGGCAAGTGATTTAGGCCATTTAAATTAAACTCAGAGTCAAATGATCGCAAAAATAGTGCATTTTTTGCCATATTGTAAAATTCATTTAAATGATACGCATGCGCGTACTCGTAAAGAACCGAGCTACCAATCCCTGCCACCCACACAACGCTCCCTCATACCATTCGGATGGAATGGTGAATTTAAAATCAAACATCTTGATGTATCTTCCTATCTACAAAACAGGAGTAAATTTTTACTGTTTTCGATTTCATAACAATTTAATTTTACAATAAAGAGTATAATATATATATATATAGTCGTGTCTAATGTGCACACGAAAATCATAAAAAATAACAATAAGTCCAATAATGAATCAAGTCACTTAACTCCTTTTCTACATTCTGAAACTATACGCGAAATTAATAATAAAAATGTTGATTTTTTAAAGTTCTTAATTTATAAAGCTGTTTACAAAAAGGATATTTTTGTGTATCAACAAATAATAAAGATTCGAATGGTGAAATTATTAGTGCAAAAAACGACGTTAATGAACGGCAAATACAGGTAATGAAATATTTTTATTATTTATTTTGAACGAAGTTGGTATTTCTTTGAAATGCTACCACGCCGCTAAAAAGGGCAAGATTCTTTTCCGAGGAGATTCTTTGTATTGTTGAGTGATTCGATCTTTCAATGTCGGCTTTCAATTTTTCTTCCGGCTTGCAATTTCTTTTGTGTTTGACCACTTGAATTGTTGGATCAAGTTAAAATTTTATGGAATTATTATTCAAGAGACTATTTCTAATTTTTTTTCTCTTTTAAAAGCGATAAGTTTTTCGTCTATGAAAGTGTTTTAAGAAACGAATATTTGCATTGCTATTTTAATTTAAAATTTTAATAAATTTTTTTTCATTTCAAACTTTTAAACATAGAGAAACAATATTTAGAGTCTTAAAACATAATCAAACATCCAATTCCCTAAAGTAAATTAACGTACAATTTTGTAATTATGCGCATGGATACATTTTTTATGAAAATTATTTTAACAAGGAATCCAGTATACGGAAATTTCTTGGACAAGATTGAGAAAATTGAATCATAATATTGAGGGTAAGCTGGTAGCCGAAATTAAAAGTTACTTCTAAGAATAATATTCCAGCATTGATGTTTCACAAAATATTTTCAAGAATTTTATAAACTGAAGGAAAAATTGTGTTCTTTTTAGTATAAATGTATATTAATATACCTTTTTGGAAAATGAGAGAAACGTTTTATTAAAACTAATTGTTTGTAATGTTTTTGATTCTCAGAAATAAAATATTATTTCATTATTATATGGAGGAGAAGTCTTGAAATTGATTGGGTTGTTTCAAACATAAAGGTTCTCATGGTTCCAAGAATAATTAATAGCGCTTCATCAAACAAGTTTGTTTATCAATTTGCTTGAATGTACTCTTGACTTTAGTAATAAGTTTGCAATTATTCCATAAAGATTTTGAAAAAAGTTGCACAAATAAATGGCTTTATAAGCTGACGTAGTAAGGCCCTGGACAATCTAAAAATAAATTGAAATACTTTCCGCTTTCTTAAAACGACGCTGATCAGAATATCAAAATAGGTTGCAATGGAGCTGTCATCGTCAGGACTATAGTAGCAAACTTTTTAAATACAAACAGACAGGTGGAACCATGATGACATGCTCTTATCATAAACACTTCCCTAAGCATGGGCTGATCCACTCGGATAAGAAAGCGAATATTTCATAGTCCTTTAACTCAGTAAATAAAATTGAAATTAAAAAACAAGGTGCAGAAAATATGCATTTTGACCAAATACAATCCAATATAAGGTAACGTATTTGTATTTTGTTCCCCTAGGAAGAATATAATTATTTTAATCCGTATTGTACAATCATATAATAAAAAAAGATGGTACTGGTGAATAAAGTGATTTGAAATTAAAAATTCGAAATAAAAATTGAATTTGAAATGATTTCTGAATGACACATAATCCACATAGTTGTCAAAAAGTTATATGAAATTTCTTCAATAATTGCAAATTAACTTTCTGCCTTTATTTAAAATTTAATCAAATAAATAACTTTGTATACACCACTATTATATCAAAAATGATTTTTGAAATTTTTCATTTAATAGTGGAAATTTTTGCAATTCTATGAGTTGATTATTTTTTTCCAAAATGATTTATTTATTATTTTATAATTTAGAATGAACCCACAAATACCTCATTAATATATCACAACTAATAAATTATCAATTTTTATCAGAAAATTTGTTTTACAAATCAATGTACCTGACTCTGTGGGCTCTATCTGTCAATAATGAATTTATTTAATTATTAGATACTATAAATACAATAACAGAATATTGAAGCTTTGACCGTCCAACTGGAAAGGTTTCCCGTTACAGGAAAGTAAAATTGATGAGTTTAGTTCATATTTAGTAGGTAATTTAACACAAATACATACCAATAAATTCAAAACATCGGAAAAATTACTTTTTACATAACATTAAATTCAAACATTTCGTAAGTTTCTTTCATGTTTCCAAAATCTCTAATCTGTTAATCTAAACTACGCAACATACTATGAAAGGATTTTCTCTATCATTTATAGAATTTCTTCCGGAATGTTAATATATGTAATACATGCATATCATATATATAAAAGTAGTGAAAATCGATGTTTTGTAATAAGTTGTAAACAAATATTTCCGTGCGCTTACATTGGTATCGCTGGCTAAACCTTATGTGTATATACAAAACGTCTACAGAAAATTCCGCAATGATATTTGTAGTATATTACTGCAGTTATCATTTTTATCTTTCATATATATAATGGATTATTAACTTTGAGTTAGTTACGTTGGGTATTTAATGTAGATCAAAATTGTTCTTTCCAGAATATAATTTAAATCAATATCTTAGAAGGTATCTTAGATTTAAAATTACGCCCAACAACATAAAAAGTGTTAAGAAGCTTCTTTGTCCGATATATTTTGAAACCTTACCCAATTACTCATATTAGTATTTTGGTTTTAAATATAGATAAACATTATTTTAATAATATCTTAGAAGATATCACTATTTGAAAAATCACTTGAAACGGTCGGCCTCACGCACAAATACAGGAAACCATGAGATCCCTATAACTCACTACTTATAAAAATGTTCGATGTTCACATCAACATTAAGTTGTGAATTTCAGTAAAATCAATCCAATACGTTACTAAATATAATAATAAAGGTCCCGATCAGGCTACGTTCAGCAAACAATCACCGAATGACGTGGAGAAATATCAATCTGGTCGTTATATAAGTATAAATTTTGACGGGACTTTTAATTATAACATTATGTCTGTACGGGACGTGTTTGCCTGCACAAGAAAAAACTGTAAATAATAAGCACCGGCACACATCAGTCCTCAACCTAGGTAATGATTTAATTAAAACACCGTGAGGTATTCTATCTAAACCATCATAAAAGAAATACCATTCAAATCAAAATTCACATTTTAATTACAAGTATTATACTGGTATACATAACGTACAAAGGGGTGTAGCTTATAGGTACTACCTATTTTCTACAGCAAACCCAATTCACAAGAAATTGTTATATGTATTTCAATACAACAGGGATTTAAAACACTGATAGAAAACTGAGACAATCGGAATTCTTTCAGCGATAATTTCAGATTGGAGCACATTGTGCATCATAACGTCATCAATACAGCAAATAACGTAGGCGACTGCTGGAGCAGTGGCCAGTTCAATTGGTAGCCAGCAGGAATCGGCAAGCCTCTAGGCTTCAGCATCAATGGCTAATTCAGTCGGTAGCCAGGAAGAATTGGCCAGTCTCTAGGTTTTCAGCATCAATGGCTAATTCAGTTGGTAGCCAGGATAAATTGGCCGGCTTCTAGGTTTTCAGCGGCAATGGCTAATTCAGTCGGTAGCCAGGAGGAATTCATCAGCCTCTAGGTTGTCAGCATCAATGCAGCAGGGATTGGCCAGCCTTTAGGTGATCAGCGGCAGTGGGCAGTTCAGTCGGTATCCAGCAGGTATTTAGCGGCGGCATGGTAATTTGATTATAAGAGCCGGCACACGGAGACGCCCCATTATTGTAATGATGACAGATGCGTCTGGCTCAGCTGATAGAGTGCCGGCCGTAAACAGCTCGTTGCAAATAGTTGTAATCTTTAAAATGATTGTGCCGTGATGGAGGAACAGAAGCGACTACAGATTTCAGTTGACACTCAGGAATTTATATTTTTTTAAATTATAATTAACAGATCGCTTAAACTGGAGGTGTTCCGTCCACTCGTGGTAATTTTTGAAATTTGAATGCCAATATTGTGTTTTAGTTGCTATTTATAATTTCTCTTACAAGTTCTTGTGACGTCAACATCATCACCACAACTTGTTTATCGTTCCAGACGCAGGTGTTTTTAGGTGCGAATAATAATTTCGCCCAGCGACTGGTTTTGTCAATATTTTGATTTTGTTTTAGAAAAAGGGGTCATCAAACTTGCAGGCGTTCAACTTTAGTCGCAATTAAAATTAAATGCAATAAAATAATTTTTCATGTCCGATACAATGTCAGTTCCATTAATCACGGCCACCGGTGATATTTTTCCCTTTAATAAGTCCGTTGTGTCAATTCTAATCCAATGTTTTTATATTCGGACTTTCTTACATAACTTATAATTATTTAAATGTGCCGCGGGGAGTCTCTGTCAATTTAAAAAATGTACAGAGGGTTTATTTCAATGTGATGTTGTTACTGATCCGCGGGATATAACACTAACAGAATTTTAATAGTTATGTGCTCAAGAAAGTTTCGCATAAACACAAACATATGACAATGTTCCAAGCTATTATATATAAGATCGCCAAAACCTTCCAACGGAGAAAGCAAGGTACTTCAGATGACGGCTTTCCTGGAGCATAGATATCTATCAAGCAGAACGCAAAGCAATGGATCTCTTGAAAGATGACTCTTATTGGGACAATACATTATCAGAAGCTGCTTTTTGCAGTTCAGCTGGGTCATTGGGATATTTGTTTGTCATTATCGTAAGTTTTGTCAAGTAACCGACTCTGTAATACTATGGAATACATTTCAAGAAATTATGGTTGAAGACATTTTGATTCGGCGACGGCGCACACTGGGGCCAAATACCAGAAGTTGATACAATAAACAAAAAAAAAAATTCAATAATACGATGTCGCTTCATTTGTTTCAAGGTACCTCGATAGTTGTATCATTATTATATAGCAGGTAGAAACCCTTGACCATACCCTTCTACCTGTGACACCGCTCAGTACAGAGCGAATACTCGTGCAGATAATACGCCGTTTACAAGTGCCGGCATAAACCTCAAGTTCAAGTATTTATTTCGGAAGACACCTATTACGAATCCCAAAAGTGAGTATGGAATCATCATGTTCAGGTATTTATCTTATTTTTTCACATCACATTTTAAACATTAACATTTATTTTAATAGATAAAATTGTATATCAAATATATACAAAAATTGGGTGGTGATTTTTAAAAAATCGATATTCTTTTAGAGATTAGTTGAGCTCCGGGCACCTCCGGGCTATCATTCAAACATTTTTAGGACCAATAGCTATTGTTATTTACGAATCACTTTTAAAATCTTGCACATATGTACACTTTTTTAAGTAATGAATTATTTTAATGTGATCGGTAGCTATAATTAAAATGAACATTTTTTTTAAAAACTCGGGATCAGACAATTTAATATCATGTTAGTTACAAAACAGAATGTTAATGTTAATAATGTTAATTTTAACCTGTCAGAATAGAGATTTATTTCAAAATAATCGTTACCGACATTCAATTTCCATTTTTTGGACGTAAGGTGGTAAAGTGTAACTCATAGATAAAACTTCATGGTATCCCTTCCTAAAACTGTTTATACCACATATCTGGTCATAATAGAACAAAGATAGAACGCGTTTTCTGAGAGACATTAAGTCGTGTCAGTTGGTGACAGATATAGCACAACGCAATTCAGCGGTTTTTTATGCTTCGTGACAAATACAGCACTACGTGAACCGAGCGGAGAAATTTATTCATTTTCTTTTTTTCACACAGGTGTTAATTCTGATACCTTATTCATGACAAGACGACAATTATTCACAATAATGAAGAACTCTGGACACGTACACATTCCAGATCAGCTAAATTCGCTGCAAAAGGAAATGGAGTTGAGGGCAGGATGCATCGGTGATCCAAGAAAACGTATTTCGAAAAGGATAAATCGCTTCAAATTGGACCACTATTCACGATGGGTAGCAGCGCACCGGATTGAAGTAAGATTTCTGGAGAAAAATAAAACATTGCTGGATTCATCAATTTATTTTCCTAATCTTACACTAAAACGCGGTGGTCCCGGTCGCCCGAAAATTACCTTTGATCAGAGTACAAATCGAATGAAACGACAAAATACTCTGGATTTGAGAAAGTCTACTCCTCTAACTGAATTAGTTTATGCCACACATATGGAACTTAGAGCTACAGGACAGACATAGGCGTCTATAGCAATCACTGATATTTTATCGGATTCATCAAGTCCCAGTAAATATTTAAAAGCTTATAGAAATTCTCTTGAAACAGTTACTATATCAGGAGAGGATGCTATAGCACTCATAGTGGAAGCGGGATTATCTCGACACCAATACAATGTAATAAGATCAAATGCTCCAAAACTATACCCGTCTTATAAAATTGTACAGGGCGCATAAAAGGAATGTTACCAAGCGACTGCGAAAATTAATGTTAGTGATACTTCAGTTCATGTTGATTTGAAGACAATACTCAATCTTAACATTAAGCGTTTGGTTTTCGCTCAGGGCGATGTAATACGTACACTCAATTCTAGGGAATTATAAAATATATTTTCAATTTGTTGTTTTTGTCATCCGATCCTCTGCGAGCAAAAGGAAGCAGCCCAAAAAAAGTTGACCACACTCCCCATAGAAGCGATAGAATCATTACAGCCGACAGGTGAATATTATTCAAGTACTCAGGATGATGATGATGATAGTGACAATTACGATTATTATGATGATCGTGATGATGATAGTGATTTTGACTCAAACAAGTCGGATAAAGAGAATTGATTTTTTTGTTATTTATTTATTTAAATCGTGTATATATAATATGCACATAATAAAGTTTACATATATTATGTATTTAAAAATTTTGTTTTTTTATAACCTTCCTTTCCACATTCAAATTTTCTCTTAAAAACGTCCCTGTGAATAAAGGGCGTTTTTCATCACTCTTGCCCCAGTGTGCGGCGTGAGTTAATATCAGATATCATTCGATATAATCAAAACATCTTTGACAAAGCGTTATATGAATTGAACAAAGTAGTAGAATTTCCCGAAAACCTATTAAGGATTTTGGACAGCCAAATACACAACAGAAATGTCCTACGATCAATCAAATTTTTTACAAATTGTATCTCAAGAGAACATCGACCAAAGTATGCAATGCGTTAGTAACATATTTTCCCTTGATGCTCCAGGAAGCACGTTATTTTTTTTTACCAATTTGCTCTTAGCCAAAGTCAGATCTACTGGTAAATTGCATTAGCTGTCATATCATCGGGCACTGCAGCGACACTTTGTAACAGTTATATTTTCCACGCCTGCAAAAAATAACAGTTACGTTTATCTCTTTTGGCTGGCGACACCAACACTACGCTGTTAACGCCACTCTGGCGTCGTTAATTAAAGGAAGAAGATTGGAACGCGAGAGAGATGGGTTTTTGGCCGGCAACGGGAACTTCAGTTTCAAGCGGGCAAGCGGCTGGAGAAGACATTCTGGAAGGACTGGACGTGGGATCGAAGGACTGGACGTGGGACGGAAACGGTCGCGTTAATTAGTTTCACCTTTATTTGACTGGACACTGTCTTCTTAAAATTACTACTAAATTTTGTAGAGATTAATCATCTCCGCATGGCACCGTATACTTTATCACAGGTTAGTTGATCTTCTGGTATTTTATGTCACTTTTGCGAATTCATAATGTTGCAGCTTAAATTCCTTGCTGCTAGCGTTCTTAGACCTGGTACACGGCCTTGAGTTATTATAACCATTTATTAAAATTGCGTCTCATGTTTCTAATTGTTAATTAATAAATATTATTAACTTTACAGTATTTTATTCTTTAACAATGCGATCCATTCTTATATAAAACCTAATCTGTTACAATTACACCGCAAATTGCAGTTTTGTCATCTCATGATTTGGCAATTATCTCTTTTTAAATTACTTGGTAAAAATTCTTCTTACAATGGCGCCCAAAGTGGGGCCTAACCGTACACCTAACATTCCTGCTAAAAATTGCTACTGATAATACTAATAGCGTTTGCAGTATTTCCGAACAAAGCAATACTGGAAAATTGTTCCGTGGCTGTTCATTAATAGTTTGGGACGAAGCTACCATGTAGACCAAAAGTTCCGTGGAAGCATTATACAGAACAATGTGAGGTTTGCGCAACAAAAAAACACCTACGGGTGGATGTACAATTTTTTTCTCATGTGACTTTTGTCAAATCATATTGGTTGTGACGAGAGGAACACGAGCTGATGAAATTAATGCCTAAATAAAAAGATCTTACCTTTGGCCATATTTAAATAGGTTGAAACTTAAGACCAACATGAGTTGTTTCGTTGTCTACACTTGAAAACAGGCTTCAGAGATGTTTTACGGTGATTTATTTTTGGGGAATTATTTGGAATAATACCCACAAAATAATACACTATAATACTTTTGACCATGAAAATATCAAAAATATCGAAAATGGTAATGGACAGCTACCACAAGACAATGGAATAGTTAATCTCGACAATAAAAACCTTTGAGTTTTGGTAAAGAAGCTTCAAGAATTGGTGGACAAGGTTTATCCCGAATTTACTTATATCAAAAGTTGTAAGACTATACCTTGGTTGAAGGAATGCAATTTTGTCACCTACTAACGAACAGTAGGAAAGGTAAATAATTTGATTTTCTTAAAGATTGATGCATTGACGCAAGCATACTAATCGGAGAGACACTGTGCTCGATTCTGAAGATATTTTGCAGCATTAATTTATTTATTCAAATGCCATATAAGGGTTTTTACAATACAGTGATAATCAAATTACAAGCGTCAGTGGTAAACAGGATAATAATATCAATAAATTATAGAACAATTATTTGAAAACAAAAACAGTATTTGCAAGTGATGTAGTTATTAATATAAGTGCAGTAAGACAATGCATAATTTAAAAGAAATATATACCAGTGTAACAATACTTGAGCTACTTTATACTAGGTTTGTATAAGACCTGTCATAAGTCGAAGAATGAGGTGAGGTGAGGTGAGTTATTGTTACCCACAAAATTAATTGTACTTGGAATAACTGAGTAGGCATCGCAACTTGGTATTACCAATTCAGGGCTGTCAGCGATTCAATGATACTTAAAAATAAGAAATAATATTTTTTAATAAAATAATACATTTGTTAGTTGACACTATAAGATATCAAGGAGCCATGCAGAAGAATATTATCATTCTTGACAATGATTATTGTGTTTGAGGTATGTTATTATAGCCTTCTTATAACTTTATTCCGTGCAGTTGAACAAATCTACTACTTCTGAGAAAACATTGCCAACTGCATGCAATCTATGTATAAGCGAGTAACTAAATGACTGATTTTTGTTGCAATTAAAAAGAGTTTTCGATCGACTAGTTCTTATAGGTATATGGAAGGTAATTAGACTTAATAAATCAGGGCTGTCTATAACACCATTAACAATTTTATAAATAAAAATCAATTCGGAAACAAGTCTTCTATCTGAGTTTTAATAAGTTTAGATCTTTCATCAAGTGATTGTAGTTAATTGTTTCAATTGGTAAACCAAGTTTATAGTTAATGAATCTTATGAATTTATGTTATTATAGCCTTCTTATAACTATATTCCGTGCAGTTGAACAAATCTACTACTTCTGAGAAAACATTGCCAACTGCATGCAATCTATGTATAAGCGAGTAACTAAATGACTGATTTTTGTTGCAATTAAAAAGAGTTTTGGATCGACTAGTTCTTATAGGTATATGGAAGGTAATTAGACTTAATAAATCAGGGCTGTCTATGTTCCGAATGCAAATGTGAATGATAGCAGAAGTCGGGGACGCCCGAGGAAGACATGGCACGACCAAGTGAATCAGATACTTGAGTCGGGCCATGTCAAGAGTCAGAACAATAGAAGAGTATGTATGAATGTGAAGGAGGCAAGAAGTGTGTGCCAAGACCGAGTTGTTTGGCGGTCCGTCCTCTCTGCCTACCCCTGCGGGGAAACGGCGTGATGGATAGTTAGTTAGTTAGTTAGTTAGGAATTTATGCTAAATTTTTTCAATGGAGTCAGAGTGGATTTTGAAGTGAGGGGACCAGATAAAAGAATTATATTTGACTTGACTAAGAACTAAAGAATAATATAAGACTAGCTTTTTGCCCGTTGCAGGCAACTAATGGGTAAAAATTAATTGCGTGGTGTAGTATTTGAATGTAGATGAGGCGAGGGTGTGGGACTACAAATTTTTAAGTAATATAAATTTCCCCTTAAATAACGCCTGCTCGCGTCCCCTTTAGAGTTACATCCCAGTTTTCAAATGGTATGTGGGCTACGCTAGGTTTGTATAGACTGGTTTGTGATTTAATTCTAATACATATTTTCGATGTTATTTTGTGTAACAGAAAATTGCCCCTTTAATAACGCCTGCTCGCGTCCCCTTTAGAGTTATATCCCAGTTTTCAAGTGGTTTGTGGGCTACGCTAGGTTTGTATAGTATTTGTGATTTAATTCTAATACCTTTTCCCATGTTCTAACCTAACCTTACCTCAAAAACACGCAAAATTTAAAAACTTTTAAAAATGTAATATGAATGTTTGCATGTGAATGAAGCAATGAATGTGTGACCACAAATTTATTCAAATGTATGTACGTTTGAATGTATCTGCCTAAAATTAGCTTTTTGCCTATTTTTACATTTATAATGTGATGTTTGAATGGAATCTTTGTGTATGTGGGCACACACAAATGTATTTAAATATATGTATGTTAAAGTGAATGCTTACATTTAAATCAAATTCAATAATAAAGTATATAATATTATTCGGTTATTTTAATTATTATTGATTGTGATAACGTTTATGCATGGCGACTTTACATTGCCAAATTATATAAGTTTGATTAGCCTTAAATATATTTCTCAAAACACTGGTTGTTCATCGATCATCGATCTACTTTTTCATCGATCTGTGGTTTCCATATGTCATTGGAACTCAATATTTATGTTTCATCTGTTATATGCGCATTTTTTGCAGATTATGCTAATTATTTCATAACACTTCGATTTATTTTATAGTTTCTATGAGGCTGTGCAGGTTAATGTTTATTTTACCATAATTTGCAGCAAAAGCTTACGGGAAATGCACTTCGTTTCAATAAACTCTGACACAAAACGTCAAATTCATGCTTTAGATATAATGAAGTCTTTTTAAACTTTAATTTAATAAAAATAGAATTGAAATGCATCTTTTACAATGTATTCAAAAGTAATTTGTTGTTTCGTGTCATAATTATGTTGAAACGTAGTGTGTATTCCAAAATCTGAGCCATTGAAAGTGTAAGTGGAGAATATTTACGAATAATAATAATCCTTGTTTCTCCCAGGGTATTTTCATAAGCATTTGCAGGGAGAATAATCTACCATAATACATACGTAATTTTTTTTTATAACTACCACAATATCAAATAAAGCTGAAACTGAAATCAGCGTTCAACGGGGCCAAAACTGCTTGAACGGCTCTCTGATGGCAATTGAATGTTATATTAGAATTTCTGTGAAACAACTGGCTTTTAATAATAAAAAAATAATATATGGATGATTTGCATAGCGTTGAACAGACTTGTAATATATTTCTACCATCTGTCTTACCGATTGTATTCACCGACTTGTCGATGATTAATACAAAACTATATGTAGGTACAATGTATTTGACCGACAAATCTATGCCGTGTTAAGATTTAAATAATAATACTTGGATGACTTGTATAGCGCCGTTTTTGTGCAAAAACACCTCAAGGGCGCTGTACAAACTTATAATACATTTCTACAGTTATTACTTAACTATTTATGGAGAAAATATACAGTACAATATTTACCTGGTAGGTCACTTGAGATTAACACTTAATTAACATTATCTAATTGTTTATTGGCGAAATTTAGATACAGGATTTAGGACTTAATTGAAAAATTGAATATAACTGGTTTTTCTCTTAGGATTGGTATATTTAATTTAAGGGTACGACAGCTTAAAAAGGTAAGTTTTTAGCTTAGACCTGAAATCTGTTGGACTTGTTATGGATCTTAGTTCCGGAGGGAGTTTATTCCAAGCCTTCGGCCCAGATACTCCGAAAGCGCGATCACCAAACTTAGTATTTGGCTTGCGCATAGGTTCTATCAGTCTGCCTACAGCTGCTGATGTTGCTGATCTAAGCGTTGACTGCCTCAGACCAGTGTTTTCCGGGAAGCATAGTTTAGAGATGTAGGGTGGGGCCATTTCATTGATGGATTTAAACACCATCCAGCACAGTTTGTACTGGATTCTTTCAGGGCACTTGAGCCAGTGAAGGTTACGAAGGTGTTCTGAAATATGCGAATATTTTGAAACCCCGGTTATGAGCCGTGCTGCTGCATTAAACACTGATTGAAGTTTGTCAATTTGATATTTTGGAAGGCTGGCATAAATGCCGTTGCAGTAATCGAGACGTTTTGTTGCTTCTAAAGGAAGGTTTCTTCGGACAGACTTGAGTTGTCTTAGGTGAAAAAAACCGGTGCTTACAGTCCTATTTATTTGACTTTTAAACGAAAAGTCTGAATCTAAATTACACGCTACTTGTAAAAGTATGGATTGTTTCACAGGACTCGAACAATTCATCGAATGTAATTTTTTTTATCATTTCACTGGGAGAACTGTACGCAGTACTTAAATAATAACATAATTTGAATATTATCTTTGAAATTCTTCAAATTGTAATTAAAATAATGGGTCGCTTTTCCTCCCTCCTACAACATGAGTCTCTTCAAGGCCTGTAATCACTCTTTTCTTTCCTCAAAAGACCCTCCTCACTGCATCCCCAAAGATGCCATAAGCCCCGAGGGAAATTATTTTCATTCAGGCCTCCTATGCATTTAGTGTAAAAAGGGGGAAAATAAAATAACAGATTTTGGAAATAAGTAAAAATCAAACAACGTTTTAATTTCATTAAAGTGTATTTATTTTTTTTAAATCTGATTCGATATAAGTAATATGGGAAGAACCAGAAAGAAACCCATGGAGCATATTAATTGCGTTTCATATATTCATATTTCATGTCAAATATCAGCCAAAATAATAATATATAATATAATATGTAATCTTATATCAACTTATTTTTATATTTATTGATCATTGTAAAAAAAACAGTTCATTTAATTACATTTTACAAATTATATATTCACCATATTTCATTACATTGATTATGTTACTAATTATATCAGTTTGCGATGCAGTTGTGTGGTAAAAAATATATTTGTCTATAAAATGATTTACGGGAGTTTACAAACATAATGTCGACAAAGAGATACAGTTGATATTAGAAGAACAATTATATTGAAAGAAACTATGCACTTGATGTAGTTAGTGCCTACTTGAATAATAAACTGTGTTTATATATTTTAAAATCCAACATAAGATAGCGTAATACACAAACATAATGTCCACAAAGAGATTCAGTTGATATTAGAAGAACAATTATATTGAAAGAAACTATGCACTTGATGTAGTTAGTGCCGAATAATAAACTGTGTTTATATATTTTACAGTACTTGAATAATAAACTGTGTTTATATATTTTAAAATCCAACATAAGATAGCGTAATACACAAACATAATGTCCACAAAGAGATACAGTTGATATTAGAAGAACAATTATATTGAAAGAAACTATGCACTTGATGTAGTTAATGCCTACTTGAATAATAAACTGTGTTTATATATTTTAAAATCCAACATAAGATAGCGTAATACATACATTGATAAAAAAATTTGTATAGCGCCGCTTTTGTGAGATATCACCTCAGGGGCGCTTTACAGTTGATGCAGGTATTACAGAAAATATAAATATTACAAAAATAGAGTGAAGTTAAGTAAAATGAAGTATAGGAACAGGTGACACGAATATAAAAGATGGAGACTCTGCAGCAAGAATCTATTATATCTATATATACAGTATTATGTCATATTGAAACTGAAAACTGGCGCCCGTAAAGATTAAAGGAACCGTTGTGTCTGCGAATGTATCCGGCATTATTCTAGGCAAAAAATGAACGCTTTCTCTTTTATCATTTCACGTGACTGTCTTGTAAAACATTATCTGAAAATTCCCAAATATCATATTTGTGCAATTGTATATACCTGTTCAAGAATCGCTTAAAGCCGGTTGCGATTGCAAAGAATGAGCCTTCAAAATCAACGATGAATTAGCGCCTAGGTGTAATTTTAATCGTATCCAAAGAGCTTGAAGAACGGAATCAAACACTTCTCAGGTCACGTTCGTGGAAGAACGACCTGCAAAATAGAAAAGAGACGATTGATTAGAAGAAATGAGCAAAATTTTCAGACTCGGCGATAATGGCGATTGTCAAAGTTTCAAATGTTATGTCAAATAGCAGCCAGAACTAACTACACATAATATGCAGATGTCTTATGTCAATACTAATATGTAATAATTTATAACACTGCCGCTCGTGTCAAGAGAAGTTGCGTTACTTTTCAAATATCGCTTCAATAATTATCTAGAAAGAAGAAACATTTCAATAATTGTGCTAGAAATTTATAAATCTATAAATAATAATATTTACCTCGAGAAAGCGTCAAAATTCTGCGCTGTCCTTTGTTCAGAATATCGAGGCTGGTAAATTTGACGGTTTGACGTCCTGTAAACGATAAAAATTATATTAATATATAGTATTATAATTTTAGATTCACTTTTAACTTGGTACAACAAAAAGATCTGCAGAGAAACGCTCGTTTAATGATTAATTTTGTGAAGATATCCATCGTCAATTACATCGTCAATTACAGGCTAAAGAAAAGATAATTTAGGAATCTATGTAATCTGAAACTGGAAGCAGGCTGCGTTTTCAAAGAATGCTCTCGGGCGATGATTAAACGTTTGACGTTGCGATTTATTTAACGTCATCCAGCGAGCAAATTCAACTGAAAAGTTGTAAAACATTCTGAAAAATTCCCAACTATCATACGTGTACATACCTGTCCAAGAAACTCCATCAAAAACCATCGATGAAATCGCCTAGGAGTATTTTTAACCGAATTTGGAAAAGCGTAGAGACGACATTTTTTTAGATTTTAAGATCCACTTGACCACAACGTCCCGTGAAAGTATCCATTGACAATTGCATACAGTAGAATCCTGCAAATAACGAATGTAATAACATTAGAATATAATTTAGAATATCATTAAGAAAGGGACGCTAGTTTTCTTTTTAATGAATCTACTATATTTCATTTTAAAAGTAATTAAGTTTATTTATAATTTTTAAAGTTGGTAGGTTAGTCGGGCCATTTTTTCAGCAATATAAAAACCAACTGTTTAATAATCTTTTATTAATATATATTGTAACGTTATATTCATTTTCAACTCGGTACAGCAAAAAGATTTACAGACTCTGCGATAATGGCAATTATCAAAGTTTTAAAATGTATTTTTAAATAGCAGCCAGAACAAACTACACGTAATATGCAGACGTCTTATGTCATAATACTAATAATCATTTATAACACTGCCGCAAAAACATTCTGAAAAATTCCCAACTATCATACGTGTACATACCTGTCCAAGAAACTCCATCAAAAACCATCGATGAAATCGCCTAGGAGTATTTTTAACCGAATTTGGAAAAGCGTAGACGACATTTTTTTAGAAGATCCACTTGACCACAACGTCCCGTGAAAGTATCCATTGTCAATCGCATACAGTAGAATCCTGCAAATAACGAATGTAATAACATTAGAATATAATTTAGAATATCATTAAGAAAGGGACTCTGGTTTTCTTTTTAATGAATCTACTATATTTCATTTTAAAAGTAATTAAGTTTATTTATAATTTTTAAAGTTGGTAGGTTAGTCGGGCCATTTTTTCAGCAATATAAAAACCAACTGTTTAATAATCTTTTATTAATATATATTGTAACGTTATATTCATTTTCAACTCGGTACAGCAAAAAGATAACATTAAATAAGAATATTTAAAAGCCAAAAATTTATTCCAACCACCATTTTTTTTTCGTCGCGTTCATGAATCCATAGTTTTTAAAGTATCCCATGATGCAACTTGATCCAAGTCGTCGAAGACACGCGGAACTTCATACAGAATAATATCAACAAATATCGTGTCCATTTCAGCGGACTTGACAATATTTAAAACACAACAGCGATGCGAGATGCGAGATACGAAAGCAGTCCGCCATTTGCAAAAAATACCACCTGACATGGCGTCTTTATATAATGATACCATTATGCAAAAAAAAACATTTCCGCTTAAATTTAACCAATTACCCTATAAATGGGGAAATTCCGAAAAACTTTTTCGTGAAATTTAAAAAAAAAATCAACGATACCTGATTAATTCAGACCCGACGCTAGATCAAAATCTATCGTGTTTTTAATTTACGTTCGAGTAATGCGAAAACCGCATAATTTTCGAGCAAAAAGGCGGAAGAAATTTTTTTTTAATTATTTCGCGTTCGGGGTGCGTTCGAAATTGAATAAAAATATAAACTGTAAAGGAGAAAAAGTTTTACACATCATCCCGATCTATAAAAACGAAACGTTGCGAAAATGCACCAAAATTTGGCCGTTTCGAAACCGCGCGGGTGGCAACACTCGTCATTTCTGGCAGGGAAAAGTCGATTACCAATCGAGAAGCTCCGACAATTATGCGGCCGCAATCGCCTTTTTGCCAGAGTGGGGCCGTCCCGGTTCCGGATGAGTGAACTGCGGTACTTTAGTATTGCGCGCCTCGAGCGCTTCCAGTTTTTGCCGCCAGAGTTACTCAAATTTTTGTCTACGTCTTCTTCCGTACGAATCCGGCCGAGCTTCCGGCTAAAATCACTGACTCGAATTTTCAGTTTTTCCACGCAAAATTGAACTCGAATTCTCTGCCGCTAGAGAGTCGTCTCGGTCTACTTTCGCCTGAAGACTGAAACAAATGAAAGGCGACTTTTTTGCTACTTTCACGCCAAAATGAACCTTGAGTGTAAACGACTTGAGGGTTCAAGTGGTCGATTTTCGCCTAATTTTAAGCGAGCAAAAAAAAACAAAGAAACTGAGTATTAATATTAATATTTTTAATGTTGAAATATTACGAAAGTCTCTGCCATTTCGTAGAATGATGCCAAGCATTTTTTGGTATCTTAATTTATGTGTGAAAGTAAATTAAATTTTGAATAAAAAATCACGCCAAGATCATTAATTTCACTGACAGAGGTGAGGGGAACATTGTTGATTTTATATTGGTTGTTAAAAGATTGAGTTATTCTGAAAAAAATTATTATGTGGCATTTATCAATGATAAGATAAAGTTTGTTAAAACCGGTCAGCAACGTAAGCAGATATACACGATAAAATAACGATAGCAGTCAAGTACAATAAGCGTGTTTACACGTCAACGCGTGTGTTTTCACAAAAATCGTCATAATTCCGTTATTCTTCTAGTGACATCCCTAAAACAAAAAGTAGAATATTCGTATTGAATGAAGCTTCACATCTCTATTCAAAGTTATCCATAGAAACCCGTAAAAAGACCTACTCAGTGGAAGCAAATTTTACCCGCCAAATCGTAAAACGACGCCAAGAAAGCCGTTTGACGTGCCGACCCGCCTCCCACATATCCCAGTTTTAACGTGAAATTTTATCGAAAATGGCCCGGTAAGTATTTGTTTATTATAGTAATATATATTTGCTATGCTTTTGTGATATTGTTTCTTTGTTTGAAGTGTTTTTTCTTGTATAATTAGATGCATTTATATTGCGAGTCATGTCCACCGAATTCTTTGTCATTTCAAAGAGATGTTTGGAACTAAAATGTCGGTTATTGGGGCACATTATGGTGAAAATTCATGAAAGCGTATATTCTTACGCAATATTTAGCAAAAACATCTAGCAATTTCATGACAAAATCGTGATTTTTCAACATTTTTACAACTTCCTCTCATTTAGAAGCATTTCGAAGTTTCTGACAGCTCAGAAATGGTAGGGATGGGGTCGACCATCTTCCAAAATTCGAAACAAAAATTCATAATCGACTTTCGCTATTGAAATGATCATGTACTGTTTCATAGTGATTTCACACAAACGAAGTATTGAATTCCGTATGTTTAAAATTTTTAGGGCGCACAGTTCACACCCGCACTGTGCAAGCTGTTACAATTCAGTTATTTCGAGAATTCTTATAGTTGAAAATCGAAAATATTTTGTTGTGAAGTGATGTATATTTGAGTAAACCTAGATTATTGTTCTACTTTTTAGAAAAGAGGATTTAAACACCGACCAAATTTGGGGGGTCCTCCAAGAACACCATATTTTGGATTCCGAGCCGAGCTCGGACACTGATTCCGACGGTAGCTGCTTTAACAGCAGTCCCGCAGACACCACCAACGAGTCCGACTCCGAAGACACACCGGAGACGTTTCATGAGGTAAAGCCCAATTTTTTGTAATTTAAATCAATATTTTGGTTAACATTTATTTCGTATGCCATCAATAAAATAAAATGGCTATCAATTTATTTTCAGGCTTCTTTGTTTGTTACGAGCGGAGAAGTCCTCGTGAACTCTGCGGAGTCGGATCCAGTGGTTGCTGTTGCTACCGAAGGAGTCAGCGGAGAGACGCCATCAGGAGGATCCCCCAAAACAAGCGGCAGAGCCGTAGAAGGTATAAACCTACATTATAATATATACGTATATAAGTTTATTTATATTTTGCAGCCTTTTTCATAATATTATGCTGTTATTTTCGTCATATTGTAAAAGTAGGTAAGCGTTATGAAATATTTATTTTTTTCCATTATAATTATTTCGAATCTTATATTTTCAGAATCGATGGACTACAGTGCCGGTGAAATGGAGAGTGCCAGTGCTGAAGAAGTTGGCCTAGCAAGCTTCAGTCACATAGAAGGTATATACATTATAATATATGTATGTGCACATCTTTATGTATATATAAATTTTTAACTATATTTTGCAGCCTTTTCATCACATTACGTAGTTATTTTCATCATTTTATATATAACACAGTATTTGCCTTCAATTACAAAGTTTTTACCTACATGATGTAGATATAACATATAATGTACTGTAGATTCAATTTTTTTCACAGTCCTCCTCACTAGGGTTTCCTATTCTTAAATTTTAATATGTTTTTATTTGTTACATTTTCAGATTTCCAGTTTCTGCAGCCGCTACCCATTTCACCGGCCGTACGCGGGAGCAGACGCCGCGGAGGGCGACGTGGAGGGCGCATCGGGGAGAGGGGACGCCGTGCTGTCGGAGTGGGAGAGGCCTGGACTTCGGGACAGGACTTGGTAGTGGCGTTCGGCTCCGATGACCAGCTCCCTCCCCAGTTTCTGGCTTCTCGGTCACAAGCCGCCCGTGTGGCTCGCGGTGGACATTCGTGCCGAGCGCGGGCTACAGCGCGAGCCACACGGCCGTTGGGGCGCTCTGATCATCAGTTGGCAAATGAGACTGCTGATGACGAAATGGACGGATCCTTTTCTTCTGATGAAGAAATGGAGACCGTCCATTCTTCACCTAATGTGGCCTATTTGTTCCCTAGTGATCCGAGCGCAGCCAATTTCTCTTGGACTGGCATTTCTTCATTTGCCGGTCAAAGAGAACAGTTTGTGCCCGAGAAGGCGGGACCAACTGCAGAGTTTCTGACACCGTATGATGCTTTTCGTGCCATATGGACAGATGAGATTTTAGATATTATTGTTGAACAAACAAATAAGTTTTCGAGGGACTCTCGTCGTGATATTCACCAAAGCAGTTCATGGAGGGAGACAAATCGCCATGAGATTTTAATGTTATTTGCATTTTACATGATGCTAGGTATTATCCGCATGCCGAGCATAAGCTCATGTTTTTCAACCACTTGGATTATGAAGACTTCTGTGTTTAGGAAACTACTTTCCCTCACTCGTTTTCGTGAGTTGACGAAATATTTGCATTTCGACAACAATGATCTGAACCACACTGACCCTGAAAACAAGAAACTTGCAAAGATATTGCCAATAGTTAATCACTTGAATGCTAAATTTAAAGAACTTTATATTCCTAGCCAGAACATTGCAATTGATGAGTCACTGACATTGTGGAAAGGTAATTTGGGTTTCAAGCAATACATAAGAACAAAGGCTGCTAGATTCGGAATTAAAACTTTTGAGTTGTGCGAATCTGCGACTGGATATTTGTGGTCATTTTATATTTATACAGGGAAAGATACATCACTTATTGGTTCGTTAACGCAAAAAGTGTTGAAATCGACACTTACGGTGGTGAATCTAATTAGACCACTTTTGAATAAGGGTTATTCTCTGTGGATGGACAATTGGTTCAACTCTCCACTACTGGCTCGGTTCCTCAAGCGGAACAAGACTGATTGCGTCGGGACATTGCGCACTAACAGAGCCGATGTTCCGACAGCATTCAGTCGTGTCAACTTAAAGGAAGGACAAATTTTTGGTCGCCACGCTGGTGATGTTGCCATACTGACGTGGCAAGACAAGAAAAAGGTGACGACAATATCGACATTTCATGGCGCGGAAACTGAAATTGGACGTTCAAGGGGAAGAGAGAATGTGTATAAACCGAAAGTTGTCAGAGACTACAACAAGAACATGGGAGGTGTAGACAAAAAGGATCAGATGCTGGAACCTTACTTGATTGAACGTAAGAGATGCCGTAAATGGTATCTCAAAATGTTCAAGCGTCTGCTTAATGTGAGTATTCATAACGCGAAAATTTTGCATTCCCAGTCAATGACTTCGAAGGTACAGACTATGGCGTTTCGGTTGGCTCTTGTGCAGGAGTTAGCCAACCATCACCTCACGTTGTCACGGCCTCCGAAGTCAACGCGACAGTCATTTGTAGGACCATACACCGCACCTTTCCCCTTTTCCCCCGACGCCCACTACCTCGACTACAATGACTCGCCGCAGACTAGGGATGCAAATGATCCTGCTCCTCTTACAAAGGCACGTACTCAAAATTGTGTTATTTGTAAGAAGAGCAAGGTTAGAAAATCAACAGTTTATTGCTGCAAAACTTGTAGGGTTCCGTTGTGCGTAGTTCCGTGCTTTGAAAAATATCATACTGCACTCCACTCAGTGTGAGTCAAGTATGATAATTTTCAAAGTGGCAACCGCGGTATGCACAACGAAATCTTACAAGTTTTTCACATAAACTGTTTTTGACATGCCAAATGAATATTCGCTTTGAGTGGGGTAGAGTTCCAGCTTTTTCCCTTGTCACTGTTCTCACGTATTTTTGTTGTTTCGATGATCACTTTAGATCTCTCTCTCTATCTTTTGAAAGATCAATTCTTATTGTGCACTTTGAAATGCGGTGTAGTCATCACAGTTCCTTCCTCATGTTTCCCTTGAGATTTGAGCCAGCGGAGGTTAAATCAAATTGCCCGTCTACGGCGTTTTCCTTTTCAACGTCGTCGAATTAACTTCACTACTTCATTTGCGATTAATGTGCCAAAAAAGGTTGTTGAATATCTTGTATAAATAAGATTGATTGCAATTTATCTATCGCAAAGACGCTACCCCTTATTTGTATTTTTCTGACTCTAGCTGTCTAGCTTTTGTGTTTTTGTGGAAACCGATTTATCATTTCACCTTATTATGAGGTCTTCAATTTTTTTGTTTTGGCTAAGTTAAAGTTTTTGACTTTTTATCATTCGGTAGGTTCTGTTGGCAAGTATTGAAAAGTTTCTTCTTTTCATGGAAAGATGGGGCACGTTTGATGGTCTAGTATTTTCTGTAATGCAACAAGACTTTTATATCCATTGGTTTTTTAACATGCCTTTGGTCGGCTGCATAATGTCATATGTATCAAAAAATGCAAATAAAATGAAATATCATCAATTTGGGGACCATCCAGAAGGCTTAGGTGATCATCCGAATTAGACCCCTTGCATCTATTTTGATCTCCAACAATAATAACTGTTTTTTATCTTTTCGTATGGCACGACAACATTATACATGTCATACTCTGTGGACCTCCGCACAGGACGGCACAGTTTTTTTTAAAAATTTTTTTTTAAAATTTTTGTACATGTGTAAATGAAAATAAATTTTATTACATTTAAAATATTTCTACTAGAAAATAAATGTAAAATGATTTCCATAAATTTAACTTTTAATGCGGCGTGACCATAATACAATTTTAATATGCTCCCCACAGGATTTCATTCTTGTATTTTTTTTATATATGTGTAAATGGATATAAATATTGTTACATTCAAAATATATTTACTTCCAAATAAATGTAAAATGAATTACATATTCAGATTGCCACAATATGATGATACTAGCTATATAAATTGTTATTTTATTTTTGTGTACTTTTGTTGTTCTTATTAAAAAAAAAAAAAAAATCATTGTGTTTTTATTTTTGTGTATAACAATAACTTATAAAAGTGAAAAGAAAAAAATAGCTTTACACTACTATTGAAGAAGGTACAAATACTATTGAAGTTCAGGTTGAACCGAAACTAGTATTTATATTTTCAATAGTGGTGACAAAATATATATTTTTTATTTCAATTTTAATTATGTCTAACCACAAAGTAATTGTTTCCTGTGAAAGTCAGTTACTTATTATGAAGGAAATGAAGTAATATGCTGTACACACATGTTTATTTTGATGAAAAATATCAATTGTTATTGATGATTTATTATATTTATATTTATATTATTAAAAAAATATATTTTATACATTATTTAAACTAAACGTAATATATTACATACTTATTTCAACAAAATTTCGATATCAACAAAATATTTCGAGCAATATTCGAAATATTTAGAAATAAGTAGCTACTTATTCGAAATATGTTCATGCGCTGGTGATGCACATCACTAATAATAGATAAATATCAGTTGTCATCCGTGAATTGACAAAATTTCGCGCTTAAAAATAGCTCTCTACATTTATTGTTTTTAGATGTAATTATGCAGATAATGTCCGGATTTCATCAAATACATATAATTTGAAGTGTGCATTATAGTTAGCCGTGAATGAGGCATATGTATCTATTACTTTTGTGGTGTAATGTTATAAAAATAAGTGTGGTGAATTTTGAGGTTATATTCCGGTTTTTACAAAAATAATGCTTTTCTGTTCTTAGAAATTACAGAAATGAAGTGCTTTTAGTATATAAAACCATAATACATCTATTTTTAGCAATTGGCACAGTAATTGCCTGATATTTCAATAAAAAAACAAAGATTTTCTAATTCGATATGTTTCGTCATGTATTGAAATGCGCCAAGATTTTAGCAAGTTTAATTATTTTTTTAAAAATATATTTTGTATGAAATGGTCAAAAAGTGAAGTGACAGAATTGTTTATTGTACATTTGTACGATGAAATAAGTGTTCTTTTTTTTACATTATCCGTGATTTTAGTATCGTTTTTACATAAAACATTACAGGTGAGTCATTTTTACAATTTTTTCATGTTTCCATTCTAAATTTAAATATTTACAAATGTTAATATTTATTTATAATACAACAATTTGAAAGCCTATTTTGTAACCTTTCTAAAACAGTTTTTACTATTCGGCTCCGTTCAGTAATGTTTCATTTATAGAGCTTTGATTGTGAGGCGGTAATAACACAACGTTTTCGTGAAATTGACATTTCGGTAAAGACATCTTAGCTTCAAGTTCGCGAAAAGTCGGAGGGGTTAAGTTTGCACCAATCTTGTAGTTTGTTTAAATTTATTTGAATGTGAATATAGTCAATTATTGTTTTCGTATGTTTAAATAATTTTAAACCATTGGCGAAAAGCAACAATTCAACATTATTTTCGAAAACATTTATTTATTTATTTATTTATTTAAACGCCCATAGGGCTTTTACCTAAAATAATGTACATCTTTAGTTATACAGATTACACATAAAAAATAATAAAAAAATCAGTGTTAACAAAATACAGGTTACATAAAAAAAAATATCAGAGTTGACAAAATATGTTACATAAAATATAAGAAATTTAAAAATAAAGGTATGGATAGAGTAAGTAAGACGAAAAATATAAAATCTGCCAAAATCCACAAAATCAACCATAATAATAATAAGAAAGTATAACAATAGTTTACAAATTAGGTAAAAATAGTTCGCACATACTCCGTTTAAAGTTGGCCAAGTTCAAATTATTGTCAAATACATTTATATTATTTAAGTATTTGTTACCAAGACTGTGTAAACGTTGTATTGGAGAGTGAAAACTATAGTTGGAATGAGATGTATGTATGTAAAATGTTGATATTTGCCTAGTTGTTCGTGTAGGTATGTGTAAATTTATTAAATGCAGGAGTTCATAACAATCAAATTTAGAGTTCAATAATTTTAATAAAAAGGTTAGGTCGTTTATTTTTCTTCTGTTTTCTAATGTCGGAATATTTAAAAGATTCAATAATGACTGGTAATTTATGTGTTCTAAAGGGATGTTAAGTTTAAAATTGACGAAGCGTAGAAATTTTCTTTGAATTCTTTCAACATTATGAATATGTACATTGTAGAAGGGCGACCAAACTATGGAGTTATGTTCTATCTGGCTTCTAACAAGGGATATGTACAATAGTTTTATGATTTGTAAAGATTCAAAGTTTTTAATTGTTCTTAATATAAAACCTAATGTTTTCATACCCTTATTCACAGTTTGTTGAATGTGGGCCGTAAAGTCTAGTTTCTCATCCATTATTATGCCAAGATCTCGCATTTCCTTTACTCTTTCTAAATTTGTTTTATTTATTGAATAGCCAAAAAATTGTGATGTTTTTTTTCTGGAAAAGGTCAAAATTTTGCATTTTTGTACATTTAAATATAAATTGTTTTGTGAACACCAGTTATTTAGCATGTCTATATTAGATTGAAGAACTTGACAGTCGTTTAAGGAAGTTATTTCTTTATATAATTTAATATCGTCGGCGAATAGCAGTACATTGACATTTTTAAAGTAGTTGACTATGTCATTTATAAAAACAATAAATAAAATTGGGCCAAGATGACTACCTTGCGGTACGCCACTAGTGGCCAAAAATGGTTTAGATAAAAAAGATTTTATTTTAACAAGTAAAGTTCTACCAGATATGTAGCTACTTAACCACCTTAACATATTTGCTCTGATTCCTATAGCATGAAGTTTTTGGATCAGTACTTTGTGAGACACTTTATCAAAGGCTTTCGAAAAATCAGTATATATACAGTCAACTTGTTTATTTTTAGAAAAAGACTCCAATATATAGTTTTGAAACAGTAGTAAATTTGTTGTAGTTGATCTACCTCTAATGAAGCCATGCTGTTTGTCATTTATTAACTTTGTTAGTGTGGGATATATTTCTGCCAAAACTAAAGATTCAAAGATTTTGGGTAATACAGATTGTATGCATATTGGTCGATAGTTTGAAATGTCAGTCTCGTCACCTTTTTTAAATATTGGAATAATATAGCTGGATTTCCAGTAGACGGGAAAATATCCAGAGGATAGTAGGTGGTTAAATAAAATGGTTAGTGGTTTAGACAATACGGAGGAGCACTGTTTTAGGAAAATTGGCGGGATGGAGTCCGGGCCTGCAGAGTTGTTTATGTCTAAGGAACTTAATTTTTTTTTTGCAAGATTCTTCGGTGATGTAGCAGTCTGTTAAATGTGTGGTTTTTTTGAATGTGCATGAAGGAATATTTTCTTCTGGTGTTTCATCATCATAAACATTTTTAAAGAAATCGGAAAAAAGATTTACAATGTCTTGCGTATTGTTGGCGTATTTTTCGTCCATGTGCATTTCTGGAGGATAGTCTGTGCTGTCGTTGTTTATTTTTTTAATAAATTTCCAGAGATTGTTCGAGTTTAAGGCTGTGTTCTGGATAGAATTTATATATGTTTTATAACAGATTTTAGAGAGATCTTTGCATTTTTTCCTACTTTCACTGAAATTTGTATAGTCGATTTTCTTCAGAGTTTTTTTGAATTTTTTATGAAGTATTTTTTTTTGTTGTAGTGAGGCTATTAGTTCTGATGAGAAGTAAGTTGGATATGTATGTTTTTTAGGAGTAAATAGTGGTACATATGATTTGATAGTGGTGGAGAATATTGAATATAGATTTTCTAAGGAATCGTCGGTATTGACGTCAAACAAAAAAGACCAGTCAACATGCGAAAGATGAGAATTTATAGATTCAAAATCTGCTTTTTTGAAGTTGAGAGTTTTTTCAACGGGTTTCGGCTCGACGCCACATATATTTAACTTAATATAAAGAGGGGAGTGATGGTTATCAACAGGTAACAGAGGATCATTACATTTCTCAATGAGCAATTTAGGATAATTTGATATCGCTAGATCTAGTAAGCGATCATTTATGTTGTATATAAAGTTATGTTGTAAAAGATTTAAAAAATTTGTCATATCTAAAATCTCACGTGCACGATCATTTTGACTTTCATTAACAATGAAACCACTATCACTTGTTTTCCATTTTAGGTTAGGGAGGTTGTAATCCCCGAGAATAATAATTTTAGAGTTAGGGTATTTATAGAGTAGATTTTCAACGTCTTCGCTGTGGCTTCGATAGTTTCCGGCATCAGATAGTGGCGGTGTGTATAAAGTTGCAATTATTATCTTTTCTACAGTGGTATCAATTTGTACAAATAGTTGTTCGAGTGTATTATATTTTTTTTTGAGTTTTCTTGACATCAATTTCTTCTTTATTGCAATTAGTACACCGCCTCCCCTTGTTTTGGAACTGGATTTAGAGTTTCTATCGCAGCGAAAAATTTTGTAGTTGTTGAGTCCGAGTTCTGTTGATTTTATTTCCTAGTCGAGCCAAGTTTCTGTTAGCACATATACGTCGTAATGGTATAGCGATATTGTAGAACGTAGTTCATTTAATTTGGTGCGTAGTCCCCGCGCGTTCTGGTAGTATATCTTGAGTTTGCATCGTTTTTTGGCGGTGTTTGCACTATTTTAGGGTTTCCGTTTACATATTTTATAGTAATATCATTTTCGCCATTTGACTTTCGTTTTTCCAGTTCTTCTCTTAGATTTTTTAAATGTTTTTGTTGAAAAATTGTAGCATCGGGGTATATCCTTGTGTTGTTTTTTAAAAGATGACGTTTACTTAGTAATGTTCTGGATGTTGTGGAGTTATTGAATTCTATTTTAAGGGACCTTGGTTTTTTAACACTTGGTTTTCCAATGCGGTAAACGCGTAGCATATCACGGTTTGCGGTATCATCGAGAGCAGAGATTAAAACCGTTACCTTGTTTTTGTCATCTATTAATTTGTTGGCCGCAGTCGTTTCAGTGCTTTCGGGTATATTACAAAGAATGATGTTTTTAGCTCTTTCGCTACGCTCATTAATTTCAGAAATTACCTCGCAAATGTCGAGGTTGTTTTGTGGGGCTGGGATATTTATTCCGATTTCCTTATAAGCCCGTAATTCACCCTCTAGACTAGCGGTTTTATTAGACACCGTTTGCGCCAATCTA
The DNA here is from genome assembly GCA_026573805.1 of Hesperophylax magnus. Lineage (NCBI taxonomy): Eukaryota > Metazoa > Arthropoda > Insecta > Trichoptera > Limnephilidae > Hesperophylax > Hesperophylax magnus. The sequence goes on along the minus strand of JAIUSX010000097.1, from coordinate 1,294,358 downwards.
CCGATAGCTATTAAGAAATGACTTGTAATTGGGGTTAGTTTTGTTATTTGGTCTTTCGTGAACTTATTTGCTGGATCCGTTAAACAGGTATTAAATGCAGCCACAGCATTTTCTACATTTGTTATCAATGCTTCGACATCCATTATGGTAAAAATTGGATTGCAAGTAGAAAAAGGTTATTATTTTTATTTAATTATTTAACTGCAATGGTTTCACTCCCCTGAAAGTTGGTTTACTCCGAGTACCTATGCAATATTTCTATGAGTACTTATGTAGGCAATACACTACGAGACAGTAAGTTTGACAAGGCAGGTAGCAATAATAATCTTCCAGATATTCGCACTGAGTCACTTTTAATTATTATTTTGTTTTCACTTTCGACACTTTAAAATCACTTTTTTAAAAGATGTAAGACCAGTTACACTTGTGGGCAATTGAATCCACGTTTTAGTATACTTTTCGCTGCTTTTGAGTAAAGAAATTCACTGGTTTTCTATTAATTTGTATAGAGCGAATATTTGATATGCTCACCGTGTCACTGTTGACACGTTGAAACATTGACAATATCGTTTATAAAAAGTTAAAAAAAATATTGGGCCTAAATGCCACCCTTGGGATACACCGCTAGTGGCCATGAATTTGTGTGATAAGTTAAAGTTGTTTTTTACTTGTAGAATTTTATTAGTTAAGTAGCTCTTTATCCATTCCAATAGTTCATCTTCTGTAGATTTTAAAGTTTAGTGTTTTTCTCATGGACAACTGAAATGGTCGTACTGCTCCGGGCTCGGCCGCGGTCGCCCCATATTAAAATTGTTGTTTTCTCTCGCCTCATTATCTTGGCTTATTAAATTAAATAAATTAATTAGAGTTATGTAAACAAAATATGTATGTAAAATTGTGTAAATGTATGTAAGCCTTATATTTCAAAATAAATAAAACGTCAGAGATTGGCTGGAGGAATACGGGCAGAGAATTATAGAGTGTGAAAGCGGGTGAAATAAAATGATAATGGCATTCAACTCGGGCACGATTATGAGAATCGTGCTTATACGCAGAGGGAACTTTCGGCCACGTCCCGAAGAAAACGGCCGTGCGCCGTCATGACGTGACAAATGATACGCCGTCATTACGTTCTACGAGCACGATTCTCAGGATCGTGTCTGAACAGAGGAAAGCCGTGGTCAGATTCGCCCACGACCCGAAATTACTGGCCGAGCGGCGGTAAAATGACCGGCGGGGCGCCGCCATCGCGTCCCAACATGGCTCTCGATTCTAAGAATCGAAGAGAAAATGGGACAATCATCACCAGCTCTACAATCTATCTGCTCTGCCTTCTACCTCGCTCCGACTTCTGCCTCTACTCGCCTTCTTTACTTCTGCCCCTTGCCTCATCCCGGACTACGGACTTCCCTGCCTCTACGGACCAGACCCGGACTCAGCAACAAGGACAAGAAGCATCGATCGGACCAGCTCTACAACGGCTACAGAGACGGCTCGTTCTACTCCCCCACGCCACTGAAGGACGACATCTTCCGCCTTCACGGATTGGGATCTCCGGTCCTTTCACAGTATTGTATATCTTACTCTGTCTGATACAACAACTATCTGTAGCCCTTTTGCGTATAACTTCTAATCAAAATTTGTAATCAAATGATGTCTAATGAAAAAACAGATATAAACTTGGTACATAAAGACATTCTGTAGTTACTGGCAGTATAGTCTGATTCATGATAATACTCTTACAACTAATATAATATACGAGTAATAATGTAGCAAAATCGGTAAACTGTGCAAAAAAATGTATGTTAAAAAAATAAAATATAAAAAATAAAACACAATACGTAAAGAAAAATAATTTTTGAAAATATTGTTAAACGCACTTTTTGGAACTATAAACTGTCAATTTCAAAACGCCAAAAAATGGATCGGATAGTTCATGTGTCTAAGTCACTCGGACACTTATGACGCCACATTACACATTGCACCCGTGCGAAGCCGGGGCGTATCGCTAGTAAGAGATAATTTAGGTAAGCATCTAAATTTTTTTCGTTGTTTCTATGATAAGCAATAATATATATGTAGGATTTATTATTTTAACTTCAGTACATATTATTTGATTTTGTGAAGTGTGGTAGGAATTTTAGGTCTAGAGGCTAAAAATATTAAAGAAAATAATAATTATTAGTTACTGCACGGCAATTTATTACTGGTACGAGCAGTGGTTATTTTTAATATATATTTAGCATGTTTTTGTGAAAATTTACCAATCGGAACTACTTAATTGCATTGATGTATTATATTAAGATGAAACATAAAGTGAAAAAATAGGTTCCGCTTTTTCACCTTCAACTGACCTCCAACTCTCCCAATGCTCTAACTAAAACTACCAAATCCGGTCTACGCGAACCGCTTGTCGCTTTCTAATAGTGGAACAAGTTTCGACGAGATATTAAGTATACAGTAGCGCCTCTAATTATAGCTCTATGCTTAAATAGTGGATCATACTGAAAAGATAATTTTTAAAATTTAATCTTACGTTTTCAAAACATTAGACAAACACAAAAAAAACACTGGGTCGGGGCCACAGGGTTTTTTTTCCATCGGCCAAGGAAACAAAACATTGTGACCCTGCCTCAATGTATTACTACCTATTTCAATGTTCATGGTAATATTTTCGCCGTAGCCGCGGCTTAAGAAGGCCTGGCAAGGTTTCTTCCATCAGTTTCGTGGCCCATAAATATAACATATTAAACTCGTGGCCCTTTAAAATCAAGGTGGACACCTGCGCCCAGTTTATAATTACTGGTTTTAACAGTAGATACCTTTTTGATGAATAGCCGGCATTATTTATTTGAAGGGTTAAATGCAAAAATGAATTGCCTGTTATCTATGTAAATCAACTTGAGAAAATTTTGAGTTTTCGTGATAAATTATTATTCTTAATTATTTAAAAGCGTTCCTCGTCGAGTAACCACTTTAATCATAGAAATGATTGGAAAGTGATGGATGGAGTTTTTTTATAAATTTGTCTTCACCCTTCGCAGATATTCTGTTCTTGGCCACACTTGGTCATCATTTTTCAATGTTTTTCAAATAAAATTTGTGAAAAATACTTAAAGATGAGGTATTGCGTTCAACGTACAATAAAGTTTTTGTTGTGTGTAAATAAATGATTAAATTTCTCAATAATATAAAATATTTCAAAGAAGAAATCGACAGTCCCGAACAGTGTCGAATGTGCGAATTACAGTTTTGCTGTAGAAGTTTCGTTTTTCAAAATGTACTGTTTTTGATAATAAATTAAATAAGTACAATTTAGTGCAAAATATCAGACAATACTATATTTCTAGATCTTAAAACAATCAAAAATGAATAAACGTAACTTTAAACAGCTCTACTGCTTAACTAAAAATTTGCAGATCTGACATTGTTCTTCAGTTGTTGTTGTTGACATATTTATCAAATAAATAAATTAATGTGTCCAAAGCAGTACCTTACTGATTTAGCATCAAATATTTAACTTTATCTTAATTTACCATACATTCATTTACAACAATACTCCTTGTCAGTGCAAACGACAAAAAATCGTCTCTTGTTTAAATAATAAAAATAAACATATTTACAGTGAATCTTAACACTAAAACTATACATTTCAACTTTACTGAATTAATTGTTAAAACATTTTTTTAGTGTCCCTTTACCAATAAAACAAAAACTTATGCATTAAATACAGTACCTATACGAAGTACCTCTCTGAAACTTGTGACAGTGAAGCTCAACCAGTGGCTCTAAAATAAAATTTTAATATTTACCATACAAAAAATTTATAAAAACTGAAAAACATATTTTAGCATCGCAATGGATCTCCAGGCATTTATCAACAACGCAGAAAAGACAGTAAACGCTATTAACAAGGTATTTCTTGACCATAGTAATAAATTTAACGAAGACCAAATAGCATAAATCACTCCAATATCATGTGAAATTTTGGCCGCAATCGGCAGCGGCAGCTGCCAAAACTGGCACCTTGGAAGGTGAATTGCAGGCATACAAAGAAATGCACAAAAATATTCCTCCTCAAATTCCGTCACCTGTTAACAATGTTACCGACATCTGAAAGATGCTAACTGAGTTGGAGGAAAGGAAATCTCTGAGAATAATTCACAATCAAGTGCAACGAGAATCACCGAAGATATACGGAAGGTTTCATCTTCCCTGGAGGGTTTTGAAAACACATTTAATCCCAATGAGATCAAGATTCACCGATTGGGATTCAAGAAACCCGACCAAACAAGGCCTATCGAGATCGAATTTAAGGATTCTACAACGTCCAAATCCATTCTGATGAATAGAGCAAAGTTCAAAAACGGTATCAAAGCAGCAAACGACCTCACCAATCTCCAAAAAAATGAACTTGCTCTTTTACGAAGTGAACTTGAATCAAGATTAAAAAACGGCGAAACTAATATTACTATTAAATATATCAACTCTACATCAAAAATCATGAAGGCTCAAACAAAAAACTATCAAAATCCAGCTCACTAACCCTTTATTATCAAAATGTACGTGGATTTCGAATAATACAAATAACTTTAGAAATGTGTACCATCAATAATGTGTGATGCTGTGGTACTGATTGAAACAGGGTTAGATCCATCCATCAATTCTTCTGAACTAGGAATAGCTTCCTATAATGTTTATAGGATGGACAGAAACCACGTATTCCAAGAGGTGGTGTCTTCGTCGCAATAAAAAATAAATTTTCTTCTGTGATGAACTTGCCCTGGGATAAATTTTTTTATTATTGATTTATTATGGTGAGAAAGAATTTTTCAGTTGATTTCACGAAATAGGGATTTACCAGATGTTGGATAGCTATTCTAAGAAGTGCTTTAATTTATGGTACTAGAGAAAAAAATAGGAACATGCACTGTATCGTCAGAGACCTCCGTGATGGTACTTCGAATTCTCAGACTTATTCCAGTGCAGTAGCAATGAATTTGGCAGGTTGGGGCGGATAGAAAAAAACCCTAACAAAGTCAATAAGAAACAGTTAAACTCCGCTAAGCAACGCTACTAAAGTGACTTATTAAGTAGGGAATACGCCGTGAAATATAGTTACGTAATTTTTCTAAGGATTTGGATGAATTATAATTATGACTAGCGAGGAAAATAACATTTTAACAGGACGAGTTTGGAAGTTGCTTAGTTAAATTAAAATCCTGCAAGAAGATTTAAAAATAAAACTAATACATCATAATTATTTAATACATCCTAGAATTAGGTTGGTAATTTGAAAAGAGGCTAAAACCTGGTGGGCCGACACGCCACTGGACTGAGGAGAGTCTAGTTTCATCCCTTTGAACAAAGAATTTGACAGGTTATCTAGAAAGCAACAATTTATTGGTTTTGAAACGAGGGAAATTAATGTGACGGATTCTAGTGCTTATAATCTATGTGTGGTCTTTTTAGTGCAATTCTGTTTCTGAACACACGAAAAGTTTCAGATTTCGAAGAACATAAATTAGATGTCGCCATATGGAGAAGGCGGAGATGATTTGGGGGTGGGGGGAGCGCGAGGGTTGGACGGGAGTCTAGATTGGGGAGAGCTAAGAGACGGTCGAGATAGTTAGCGTGGAAGAGCGGGGGAAGATAGTCGAGGGTGAAAGAGCGGTTCAAGGAGTCAGGTTTTGAAAGCGTTGGAAAGCGGTCAAATAGAGTCAAGCAGAATAGAGTCAAGGGGGTCAGAGATTCAAGGTTTGGGAGACGGTCAAGCATAGCCAGCATCGGTCAACGTTGTAATATAGTCAAGGCGATTAAAAGCTACGAGGCGCGCCAACACAGAATTTATCGTCGGGACACGAACACGGCTAAAATCATTTAGTGTAGGAAGTGTGATTTTTCTAACAGCATGGGTATTTTACTGCATGTGACTGTGTTTGTTTCTTATAATTATTTGGATTGCACTAAGATGAAATTGGTAAGTCTCATTATAATCTAATTACTAACCCTCATTTCCTGTGGATTTTTCAGAGAAATAGATTCGCTCCAATACGGGTAAACAAAATAATTCAATTGTATTTTGAAGTAAGGGTATTTAACTTGAATACTATAGGTAATTATGTTAAAATCTTCAACAGAAGAATTTTAAGTCCGGACCCTTTTACAAAAATGGGTCATAAATCACATATTGTGAAGAGACCGGCCAGGTCTTAGCCATTACGAAAAGGACGAAGAGCGGTTACTCTAAAAACACGTTTAAATTATTGAACAATAGGCATTATTTACGAGTTAGGTATTTTTCGTAATTTAACATGATTTAAAATAATTCTCCAGTAGTTATATTTAGCGTCAAAAATTTATAAAATATAAACCATTGTACTTATGCGATGTTTTTTTAGTCCGGCGAACGGTTATTAGTCGAAACAATCAGATACCTATAGGCGGAATAGTAACGGATAGAACGGTTAATTATATGCTTCTATACCTGTTATTTAACAATAAGTTATCGTATTCTCCTTGGACATCCAATATATTTGGTATTATCAAAGTTATTCGCGGAATTAACGCAGCGGATTGAAGGTAGCCACCGAGAGAACACATCTGTCTAGCTTCCCTATTCTATCAAGTGAGATTTTCATTCACATAAGTTTGGCTTGGGACGGAGTGTACGAATTTTCCGTAGGCTGTCCTATCTTATCAAAGCGACAAAAGCGAAGGAATCGAAATTGGTAATTGGCTTGCCTAATAGGGACTTTTTTTGTGTTAGCAAAATCGGAACCCTGGATACCGAGGTAGCGCCTATTCCAGTAGAGCAGCGCCGGCTTTTCCCGTGCTCTTGATGTGGTTGAGTTATTCCCGTAAAAACATCGGTTTCTGTCGAAGGTGTTGGAGGACCAGCCTAAGATGGTTACCCTGGATAGACCCCTGTTTCGAGTATTTTCAGCTGGTGAGAGAACGCTTTTACGGAGTTTCAATCGAAGGGAACGAAGATTGCCAATGGGCTTTCCTACTTGAGTTAGCTTGGTAGACGAAGGAACAAAGCGGATAATGGCTATGCTATTCTTTTCTGACGTAAAGGGAGGATTTTCTCGCTGACAAAACGAAGGGATCGTGACGAATATGAAGTTGTTTCGGCGATTTCTGACGTCCTTCCTGTCAAATTCAATAAATACTTACCCCACTATAGGAGGAGAAGTCATCCAGAAATAGGTTGGGAATTGACTCTGACTGAAACCGTTTGAGGTGACGGAGATCGGATGATTTCAGATTCACGACCTGATGATTCTAGTATCCCTGATCCTTAGCGCCGGAAGTCGAGAATATCATTCTCTACCATTCTTTGATATTTGAAGCGGGCGGAAGGTAACAAACGATAGGGCGAGTGACCATGACTTTAAAGTGGAGTAAGATCTCCCGTCCCGGAAACATTCATTATGTCAGATGGATGCCCTCATTCAAATTAAATATTGATATGACTATTTTGAGTGTGGACGAAAGACTTGAAGTATGTTCTGTATTGCACATATGATAAACATGTGTCATTGCCTCTACTGGAACGAGAAGCTGTATAGACTGGAACCAGGAGCTATTTGGAGTAACGTGACTGCAGAGGCGAAGGCGAATAAACTGAAGCTGAATTCATCATTATTCTTACGAGCGTAAACCAGAGGGGTGTTCACGGGACTCCCGAACTCCTGACGTTGCTGATGCAAACCACTTCAGTATATGTTTATGTTTTAGGTTAGTAGAATGGACTCCTAACTTTCGGCATGCTGGCGGAGCTTAACTCATCATCGATTTGGGGGAGGTTGACGCGACCTAAACCTCGCGCTACCCACGTGACCCAAATGGTTCCTGACATCAGGCTATCATGCCACCGGACCGGAGCAGCTCCTTGTACCTAACGGTATTAGATGAATCCTCATCAATCATCATCATCATCAACATCACCATAAACAATTACCACCAAGGACCCACATATTAGAATTCAAAGAAATCCTACCTTCATCACCCTCCGGCAGGAAGCAAAACATGTCATTATTTCACCTGTCGCTGAGCGATATTCAATTAATTTCTGGAGGAGTTGGGATTGGACCATCAATTTGGCTGCTCTCGAGCTGGTCACGTTGATGGATGGGATTTAGACGGAGACCAATCGAAAGCAACACATGTTTTGTCTCTAACTATTCGCAAAAATACCTACTCGTAGAAATAACTCACAAAACTAACAATCTATAGTCAAATTATTACCCCAGAATCTTGTGCATCTTGAATTGAATTTGTCTATTGAGAATTTCATGTACTTGCATTTAATTGTCCCATTGTATCAGCTCATCATCGACTGCAGTAACCAGAAACGTTTTGGCGAGCAAACAAGGTAGGAAAAAGGTAGTTAAAATCAGGGTAGTCGGTCATTGTCTTATTTTAAAACCATACAGAAAGTAACACGCCTCATCTAAAAAGAACCAAAGTTACCACAACCAATTAAAGAGATCCTTCAATGAATTAATCACTGTCGAAACAAAAAATTGACACAACGTGACATATTAATTCGATAAGATTGAAGGGTTGATGTACCGCGAGAAGTTGCAAATCAGACGGGAGAAATCATTACTTTTCACGAAGTGAAAAGATAGAATCAGTGATTCGTTTTGCGCGGGAGAGGGGTACTTACCCAAATCATACGCGAGTAAAACATTAAAATCATTTCAGTGGCTGCCGTGGCCGGGAGCCTACGGAAGAAATTATATTAATTCAATTTCGATATAAACCCAAGGGAGAACCTAAAAACATTACACTTCTAAGAAATTAAACACAAAAAACAGTAACGTTGAACAATTGTTTGTATTGGTGAAATGTAAAAGTGAGAAAATAATTATTTGTTCTGTATACATACACATACCCCCTTGGCCAACATTGTTGTATTAAAAAACCATTGAGAGGACGTATAAATATTTAAAGCAAAATACAACGCTGCCAAATTTATTGCGATTACAATCTTCCAAATGTAAATTGGGATTTGCACGACCCCGAATTGTCGAATACTTGTAATTCAACTATCTCAGAATGTGAATGAGTAATACTAGACATTTCAATATACTTAAACTTAACTCAACATAATCTTGTTAGAAACAATATCAATCGTGTATTGGAACTCTTTTTCTTCAATTCTCAATTTCCCCCTGACATCCATCATCCTCCACTAAATATTTGTATAACAGACTTTGGCGTGAAAATTCTGAAACCTACTAAAATTGTACAGTGTCTACCCATTTTAACACTAGAAAGACCGGGTACTGCTCCATACCTATAAAGACCACAACGGTCATTTTGACCGCTGATAGCATGCGAGTTTATTATTATTGTAATTATGTAATATTTGGCATAATATTAGATAAATAAAACAATAATTATGTATTGAAATGATTTACTTTAATCAATTAGGTGCACATTTAGTACAAACTGTTGTTTTTTGTAATATCCGAGGCACTTTCCGCAAACAGATTTCTTACAATTATCACATGTGTCAGTTGTTTTATTTTGCTTACATTTTGTATTAATTTGGCACTGTCATCTTTTAGAAATTTTATTTTCCGGTTCCCTTTCTGTCAATTCTTCAGGAGCAAACACAACTGGACCAGCTCTGGTATTTGTATATGCTGGCCTTATTTCTCCAACAAGCTGTAGAATAAAATTGTGACGAGATATATTTTTTTTGTTATCTTTTTATAAATTATCCATGCATTTATAGCGGCTAAATTATCCATGCATTTATAGCCAGCTCTTATGGAATATGTAAGAGCCATTTGGTCGATTAGATCGACACCAAATTTTGTAGAATTGTAAAATTCAATCGTTTCGGGAATTTTCTTTGTCTTTGTCCGTCGCCAAATAAAACATCTGAATGTACTGTACTCAATATCATTACATTTTTCTTCGGTTTTCCTTGATAAACAGTTAGTGTAGTACCATTATTAGCGTAAAATAAATGATTCATAACGTGGAGTACAAATGGTTTTGCAAACTGCTGGTATTTCTCTCCTAGCCCTTCTCATCGTTCCGACAATATTTGTTTGTTCAGCTCGTAATTTCTCTGCCAGCTTCATCGAAGTGAAAAAATTGTCAGTTGTGATATTTCATCCCTTTTTGAGGTACGGTTGTAATAGTTTAATTATTAAATATTCTGGTAATGACTCATTTGAACGTTCTTCAGATTTACTTAAATATGAAAATCCATTACATAGGTATTTAGTATCAACGTCCACCAGAAGCATTGGCTAAGTATTGACTTTATACAAAATTTGTCAGGATTATTTGCTATACACTGAGTAAACGGACTTCGAGTTTTGATAGGAAAAAGCTGTTCGTTGCCCGTCAAATTTTCACCAGAAACGTAACACAGATTACAGTTTTTAATGAACTTGTTCCAAATTGCCGATGCTAGTGCAAATTTATTAGTTGCCAGTCGTGAAGATCTCGTAGTTCGCAAATCAAAACGAAAATATTTCATAATTTCTTTGAACCTGTTCTTACTCATAGTTTCTTTGAATATGGGGGGTCCCCATAATGTCGACCATAAGTCAATATCCAGGTGGCTAGCATTATAAGCCCCGCGAGCATAAACAACAGCAATAAATGCATCAAGATCATCCAAAGATATGCCCCAATTATCATTATTTGTCTGACGACGAGCTTCTGTCTCGGTGCACATTTTTATAGTTCAAAGGGTCGGTTCATCGATGAATAATCGCCAAGCAGTTAGAACTTTATTGTTTTCAACATATCGCTTCGCATAAAGTGTTGGGCCTGCAACTTCTCAAGTACATTTTGTCGATTACGTCGTCCTTGCTGGCTGGAAGTATTCTGAGTATGTGATGTACATGTCCATTCTGTACCGTCAACTGCAACCTGAATATCTTCAATTTCTGAAAGTTCTGTTGCTTTTGCAGAAAAACGTCCTCCAAGTTGTGTAGATCTCCCTCCACAACTGCCTCTTATTCTAACTCCTCAACCACGACGATTTGAAATCGGATTTTTAGGAAAAGATATCGATATCGTCTTCAGATCTTCATCTGATTCTGTAGCGTCCGATGAAAAAATATTGGGCTTTAAAACAAAAACGGTGTCATCAATTTCACTGGCACAACATTCTTCATCTATCTGACTGATCCGATGTAATGCGATCTGATGTGATCTGATGTAATGTTCTGAAGTTTTGCTAGTTCTTCCATTTTACCCGACTCGGTAAGATTTCTACAAGCACTCTATCAATATGATATTATGTTCCAAAGTTTCAATAAAATTATAAAAAAAATAATTAGAACACAATCTACAAAAAAAAACAAAATTTTCGGTGACTTAAAATACGTATGCACAGACCAACATGCGGTAGAATACTAACAACTGACACCCACAGTACAGTTAGAGTAAGAATGATACCGAAAGAAAGAGAAAAGTAAATTAGTACTAACATGTGTAAGGTGGAATGGGTATATTTAAACTTGGATCCTAAAGAAGATCCTTAAAAAACCCAGCTTAAAATGGCCCTAAGGCTCAAATTGACCGCGGCAGAAATCATTATATTTCGATAAATAAATAAGATACTTACCTGTTATTTTCACCATGGTTGTTAAATCATGAATCATGAAAAATAAAAAATAAATTAGATCATTACCATAAATTTTAAGCAAAATATCGTCATATTATTTTAATTATATTTTTTTTGTAACAAGCATCTTCTGTCTGATACAAATATTATGACTTAATATTTGTATAGGACAGCAGAGACATTATCGGACATTTGTCATAACACCACTTTCCGATCCAAAACTGATTGAAAACACCCCGCGTAAATAATTATTTAAAAACGATATTTGATTCTCATTAAACCTTTCCGAAAGAGGTCGCTTCCCTTTAATATTCTACAGAAATACTTGAGTTTGCGAGCGCTCGGAGCGCTAATGATGATGAGGGTGTTTTTATTCGAAACGTATTCGGCCTTTGCATTTTTATGCCCCCTTTACTGAGAGAAAACAAATTTCGTCAGCGACGAAAGTGACTGAGGGAGATTATTTTCTGAACAATAGAAAGGAAATAAAAAGTTATTACGGTAACGTTTTTCGTTGGATATCCAACCACACCCACTGAAAATTTGTGATATCTTAAAATTTAAAAGAGAAAGAATGAAATGTTTATATTTAATAAATATTAGTTAAATGTCTATAATTAGTCAATTAGAAGAGATTCGTGGTTTGTAGATATAAGTAAAAATCACATTGCTTTCAAATGCTCTCCTCGTTAACTATTTTAGTTTTGTATTCAAATCAAACCAACAAATCTCAAATTCCACTTCACAGAGTTCTTTTTGAGTTGCTTATGGAAACGAAAGTTAAATGGGTCGTCTAATATCTTCCCTTAATTTATTGAAATATTTTCCTAAAATGCGTTAACTTTATAAATGTTTATTTTCAATTTATTTATTACAATTTGGGAGGCGGGTATGGGTACCGCCCCCATGGGAACTATTTTTTATTGAAAAACTAACACCTCAGCCTTAGGTCACGTCAAGTGGTTTGCTACATTTGGTTACTTAGCAAGGGTGCCTGGATTCATAAGGTGAGGTTTGTCAATATCTTGGCGGCGGTTGCCCGTTAAGTACGCGGTGTACCGGATTGGGAGATACTGGTTGAGGGAGACCCTTTGGCCTCTCCAACAGCACTTTTTCGTCTCATCACCCAGCACCGCAGTACTTCCGTCGCCCCTGGACATACTGACCCCCAGATTCCTAACCACCCCTCATATCTATTTGCTTCCCAGAACTTTTTCTATATTGCATTAAAATAACTCCACACAGCATCCCCAAAGATGACATAGGCCACAAACGAAATTATTTTCCACTTTGTCCACTATGTGGAGCTAATATAAAAAAAAAATCAACAAATGTGCATATTTAATGTGGTTTCCGAAGCGCAAAAACGGGTTCTCAAATAATGTATGTATCACAAGCATCAACGCTGGATTTTATTCTTACGCCCATTTTCTAGGTACGAATTAATTTTTCCAAGATTTCTGATGCCTGAAAGTTGGTAAAAGTTTTTAAAGCCAAAGATATTATATAGCTGATAAAAAAATACAACCGCAAATTACAATAAATCATTGAAAATTTTATTATTTTAACGATTCATTCAACGACAGAGCAATTTCCGTCGTTTAAAATTTGTTTATTGTACGTACGATTATATCTATTAATGTTTGACTGAAACGAGTTAATATGATACTGATTTAAAGCTTTAATATTCATCTGAATCGTTGAGATTAATTTTACTAAGTACATTAATACCAGACATGAACATATTATTTTTTATGTTCCATCAACAAAAGTGATTATATCATGTACGGAGATGCTGTGCAAAGGGATTTTGAAAGGAGGAATCAATACATCTGGATGAAAATAATCCGATCGTTTGTAGCAAATGTAGACAATGTGCAAAAATGTGCTAACGTCTCTCTGAAACGTTGCTCATGGGATGTTGCTAGTTCGTTAGGTCCTTCCATTGAAATATAGGTAGAACAAACACAGCATCCAAGATTGCCGAACTCATTATTGATGGTCACAAGAGTAACATAAAGAGATGTGGATAAAAAGCCATTTTGCTTTGTGAACCGGCACAATATTCTTTCAAATATTGTTAGCAAACTCGTTTTTTCACTAATTTACTGTTGTTTCAAGTGTCAAATTTTATCTTACTTTGTAAAAAGCTTATTATTTCTTTACAAAACAAGTAGTAATTCATTAAGATAAGCGAAGGTTTGCTGATTTCAATTTGTCCTAAAAACTCTCAAAACCGGTTATCTTTATTTTGTTACGTTGGAAAACATTCTTCGCGTCTTTACAGCCTCCTCCAAGCAATACGCCTGTTTACTTTGAAAATGTTTTACATTATTCCAGAAATGCTCTGAGTTTATTACCAGTTGGTTATTCCGTCGAAAAAGTAAGAACTAATAATAATTATCAAATGCTTCCCCAATCCACAAATTTTCATTAAGGGCAGAAAATAAGGGTTATTTTAGCTAAGTTTACACAAATTACCGGATATATCATTTCATTTAATATGAAGGGCTTGATTATATTAATGAATTGTGATATATTTGAAGTCCTTGGAAATTTGATTTATTGTCGCATTAGCAGTACTTAGCATCTTTAGCTTCTTGAACTCTAACCAACGATGTGAAGAGAAAATAGGTCAAACCAACAATTATCTGTACTTACATATGCAGGTACATAAATAGAAAACATTCTGAAAGTCTCCGAACATTTAGAGAAGTACCTTTTCAAAAATAATACTAAACACAGTGCTTTTTTATGAAGTTGTTTCATTTTTAAAAACTCAAAGCTTAAAAATATAGGCTCAAAACTTAAAACTCAAATTTTAAAGCTCAAATCTCAAAGCTTAAAACCCAAGTCTAAAAGCTCAAGTGCCAAGCTCGAAACTCAAAATTCAGAGTTCAAAGCTAAAAGCTTCGGTAAATTGAACTGTGGATACACACCTACACATTTTTATATTTAAACTTTTAAAGTTTTTCAATATAATATTCGCAAAAAACTTTTGTTTTCGTTTTTCGAAAAATATTAACTAACTATTATTTTAGTTGATAGGCGCGTTAAAATAGATAAATCTCGGAAAAAGCCTGTATTTTACTTATACTGTTTTTAATGGTAAACTTCAAGAAACTTTTCAAATAGGTGCTACTTATACAGTTATGTGGAAATTTTATTAATACTAAAACCGTTTTCTTGCATTAAAGTAGGCGTTGTTCATTTAAACATATTTAAAGTTCTGGGCTCAGGTGATTTAGCAAGGCGTTAAATGAAGAAAAATCATCCCCGTCGGATTTTCAAAACACTTTCAGAGCTCAGTCCAGAATTTTTTTTTCATAAGAATAGTTTATGTAAAAAAAGCAAAACATCTCCACGCTCACCAAATTTAAGAAGAAAATCAACATAGGTGACTTTCGCAAAGTGCCAAAAAATTGATAACTTTAAGTGGGAATTTTGGTTCGTACATAATGTAGATGCGGAAAGTAGCAACTCTGAATTGCATTGTGTGAAAAATGGATTCAACCATAAAAGGGATAGAATCTAAAATATATAAGATGTTTCCGGTGCTGGCTTTGTTATTTATTTGAATAAAAAAATTATATGTATGGAGAGATGGCTACAGAAAAATGTTATTATTTGAATATCTATTGTTAAAGTAATGCATGTGTTTTTAATGACTGCTTTTAGTGCCGGAATGAATAAAATATTCTGATTGCCAACTGTATTAAAAAGTTTTTAACAAACGTATTCATTTATACGGTTATTTAAACACACCTGATGTCACCAAACTGCGATTCCACTGTATTAGATGGTGTTAGATACTGCTGGATTAAGCCCTACGCAACACACCTGAAGGACAAGTCTCAAACTATGATAATCGTCATATGGTCAAACTATATAAATAATGTTATGTGGGACAAAAGGAAGATTAACTTTGTTAGACAATATTCCTCAATGTTTAAACCTGGGCTTCTGGAACATAAGACCAGCCCAGATTGGAGCAAAGGATACAAATTACTCATCCATTGGAGTTGGGGCCACAGTCAGCCAGATTCTGCACTCACTTGAAATATCAATATTAAATAATACTCGTATTCACAATAATTAATTTCATGACCACAAGGTCATGTTATACGTCAATCCTCCCTGTCTGAATTCTACTTCGAATTAATCATGATTTATTTTTATTGTTTTAAATTCTTAGAACTCCTTTTTAAATTTAAATTAATCAATTTTCCTGTTTTTAGTATGCAATTCTGCAGAAATTTTAGTTTTATTATTATTTATTTTATAAAAAATACACTTAAAACATTTAAAATAAAAATATGGATTGTTATATTCGATCATACATCGCGTGGAGAATACACTATGCTTAGTATCGATTGGTGTTTCTAATGGCTTTTGTTACCTTTAGAGACACACCTGTGTTCAGGTATTTCAACAGGCTCCACCTTTTCTATCCGTACTTCCATAACCAAGAGCATTCCTAATTGCCATAATTTCAGTGTTTTGGGCCGTTTGATTGTAGCGCAATTGAGGTGATTATTCACAGAGACAGCGCTATACAAATTATCCAATTATTATTTTTATAACAATATATAAATTTAACAGTATACCTAAGCATTATAGGCAGTTTTTAAACCAACGTTACATTGAAAAAATAAGATTTAACTTATTTCGATATAGTATAGAACGTACCTACCTTTCAGATTTTCAGTTGGCACTATTTCAAATTAATGTGATTTAAAAAAAAAAAAATGTATAAAAGAAAGACAAACATTCCCGGGTTACGAATAACCTAACAATATTTTAAAATCTCCTACTACCACTACAGTAAACTGAAAATGTTGCTTGTGTTGTGATGGAGGACTTATCCAGCCGAGGAATTGAACACACTACGCCCGAGTGAGACCCAAGCGCGATGTCAACTCGGCCACCGACCGAGTTGACATGTTACTATAATATTCAATGAATAAAAAAATTCACACAATTTTACAGGAACATGATATTGGAATATGCCACAGGGCTGCGTGTTTACATATACATTGGTAAAGTGTCATTTTTTTATGCATGCAGAAAGTTTTCATTTGGACCGGTTGGTGGCTGAGTTTACATCGCATTTGGATCCCACCCAGGCGTGGTGTGTTCAATTCCTCGGTTGTCTAAGTCCTCCATCACAACACAATAAATATTTTCCTCTTACAGTGGTGGCATCAGGAGATTTTCAAATATTTTCAGGTTATTCGTAACCCAGGAATGTTCCATAAATTTATATAGATCATATTTTTGTATCCTAGGATTTACCTAAGCCTAATCCGATTTCTTGTATCACAGGATATACATCAAACACGTTTGTTATTTCTACCAATAAAAACATAAAAGCTGATTGAAAAGGACATTTTGTTGTCTCTATTTCTTAGAACTATAAATATCACGTTTTTGAAAGAAAATGCCTATTATTTATAAATTTTACTGCTAAAGCTTAGCTGTTTGTTGTGTAGGTCTTGTCATAACGCCTAACGTAACTTCAATCATTTTGAGGTACCATTAAATAAAATAACCATTAATAAATTAAATATTTTTTTTATTTAATTTATTTCATCAAAAAAAATACAGAATATATTTATCTATTTATTTAAAATTTACGGCACAAGTGCCATTTACATACAAAGTTTTTATTTTATTTTTGTACATATACATAGTGCAGTATTAAATTTTGATGAGAATAATTAAAGAATTAAATTTAGTTAAAACATAACAAATAAAATAACAGTAAAGAAAGAAGCAATGACAATAGCCTGTTATATAGTGACCTCATTAAAATAAGTGGCGTTAAAATGTGTTATTAGTGCAGCTTTATTCTTTACAAGGGGAATATTAAAAGTATCTGTAATTTTAGCATAAAAGTTCCCAAGTGTATGCAATCTATTTATAACTGAGTTATATCCTGAGACTGTGGTATAATTGTCAATAATACATACTAGAGGAGCTTGATCTAATGGTAGGTACATAAAATTTAATCAACATTAATATGTCAGGGCTATCCAACTGATAATTTATAATTGTATAAAAATATAAGATCAATAATTTTTCTTCTATCACTTAACTTAAGCAATTTTAATGAATGTATTAAGAAATCATAATCTATTGTTTCTAAAGGAATTCCAAGCCTAAAATAATACACCTCAAAAATTTGCGTTGGACTCTTTCAATGGTATTAATGTGATTATTAAAGACAGGTAACCAAATTGTAGAGTTGTATTCTAGAATACTTCTAACAAGAGATGTGAACAGAATTTTTGATGTGTTCATATTTTTAAAATCGTTGGAAATTCTGACTATAAAACCAAACATTTTCATAGCCCTGTTAGCGATAGAAGTTATGTGAGATACAAAGCAGAGTTCCTGATCAAACATTATGCCTAGCCTAGGTCAAGTATTTCGATTACATTGATTAAGTCAACATTACACAATGAAAAATTATACAATTTTGGTTGTTTGATTTTGTGGAACCTCATAACTTGGCATTTGTTAATATTTAATTGCAGTTTATTACTAGAACACCATTTGAAAAACTTGTTAAGATTCTCTTGCAAGATTATGCAGTCGTGCACATCACTAATGACCCTAAACAACTTCATATCGTCAGCAAAAAGTAAAACCTCGACATTGTAGAAAATGCTGGTAACGTCATTGATGAATAGGATAAATAATAAAGGTCCCAGGTGTGAACCTTGTGGGACTCCACTGGTAGCAATAAATTCATAGGATAGATAGTCATTAATCTTAACAAAAAGTGATCTATCAGATAAGTAACTGATTAACCATGCCAGTAAATTACCACTTATCCCATATTTTACAAGTTTATTGATTAGTATTTTGTGGCAGACCTTATCGAACGCCTTGGAAAAATTGGTACTGTTAGTCAATTCTGTATTTATGTAGTTTATATATTCTGTAAGGTTCGTGAGAGTAGATGTAGATCAGACAAACCCATGTTGGCAATTGGTAATAACGTGTTTAATATTAAAGGATATTTTGCTTAGAATGATTTTTTCAAAGAGCTTAGGTATACTAGATATAATACAAATAGGTCTGTAATTGCATACGTCATTTTTAGAACCATTTTTGAACACTGGAGTGAGATAGCTAGATTTCCAGCTATTGGGGAATTGACCTGTTTTAAGAGATTTAAAAAAATTTAAGTACAATGGATAGGATAGACTATTTACACATTTTTTTAGAAATATGGGTGGGATATTATCTTGACCAGAACTTGTTTTTGGTTCCATGAGTTTAATAGAGGCTATGATATCATTGCGTTCAATCAATAGATCAGATAGTTGCAAGTTAATATCAGTGAAAAATGCAGGAACACTGTCAACAGAGACATCATCCTCATATACGCTTTTGAAAAAGTCAGCGAATAATAATAATAATAATAATTGGATGACTTGTATAGCGCCGTTTTTGTGCAAAATCACTTCAAGGGCGCTGTACAAACTTATAATACATCTCTACAGTGATCTATGTTATTACTTAACTATTTATGGAGATAATACACAGTACAATACTTACCTGGTAGGTCACTTGAGATTAACACTTAATTAACATTATATAATTGTTTATTAGCGAAATTTAGACACAGGATTTAGGACATAATTAGAAAATTGAATATAACTGGACTTTCTCCTAGGAATGGTATATTTAATATAAGGGTACGACAGCTTAAAAAGGTAAGTTTTTAGTTTAGAACTGAATTCTGTTGGACTTGTTATGGATCTTAGTTCCGGAGGAAGTTTATTCCAAGCCTTCGGCTCAGATACTCCGAAAGCGCGATCACCAAACTTAGTATTTGGCTTGCGCATAGGTTTTATCAGTCTGCCTACAGCTGATGATGTAGCTGATCTAAGAGTTGACTGCCTCAGACCAGTGTTTTCCGGGACGCATAGTTCAGAGATGTAGGGTGGGGCCATTTCATTGATGGATTTAAACACCATCCAGCACAGTTTGTACTGGATTCTTTCAGAGCACTTGAGCCAGTGAAGGTTACGAAGGTGTTTTGAAATGTGCGAATATTTTGAAACCCCGGTTATGAGCCTTGCTGCTGCATTAAACACTGATTGAAGCTTGTCAATTTGATATTTTGGAAGGCTGGCATAAATGCCGTTGCAGTAATCGAGACGTCAGACTATGCAAGAGTTGATAAGTAGTTTTGTTGCTTCTATAGTCAGACTTGAGTTGTCTTAGGTGAAAAAAACCGGTTCTTACAGTCCTATTTATTTGACTTTTAAACGAAAAGTCTGACTCTAAATTGACACCAAGAAGTTTTACTGTTGTTTTTGGGATGATATCGCTGCCAGAAATAGTTATAGGTGAATTGTCTATGAAATTTTGACGTTTGTTTGTGGCTGCCCAGAGAAACTCAGTCTTAGATGGATTGAGCTTCAGCTTGTTTGAAGACATCCAACGAGTTATTGCTTCTAAACATTCAGTTATACGGATCGTGAGACTATTGATTTCATTTGGAGCGCAGTAAAAATAAACTTGCTGTTCGTCAGCTTAGCAGTGAGATAAGAGATCAAATGACTCGATTATTTTGGCGACATCATTTGTAAAAAGGATGAAGAGATGTGGACCCAAAACGGATCCCTGCGGTACCCCTGAAGAAAGCGTTGCGAAGTTGGACAATTTATTTCCAACCCTCACGGCTTGTAAGCGATTGGATAAATAGGATACCAGCCAATTTTTTATGTCGGAATTCAAACCAAATATTTCCTCTAATCTCCTAATGAGGAATTCATGATCAATCGTGTCAAATGCTGCACTCATGTCTAGGAGTGAGATAAGTGATAATTTACCTGACTCTACAGCAAGAGTTATGTCTGATAACAGTGATAACATACGAAGTAGTCCGGTTTCAGTTGAGTGGAACTTTCTGTACGCAGATTGACGTTTTGCGAATAATTTATTTGAATTCAAGTGACTGGTTATTTGTGCGGCAGCAATTTTCTCCGGGATTTTTGAAATAAATGGTAAGTTTGAAACGGGTCGATAATTACCTAAGTTATCGGCGTCTAGTTGTGAATTTTTCAGTATTGGTGTAACTACAACTGACTTGAGTGGTTCAGGAAAGTCACCCGTGCTCAGTGATTTATTAAAAACGTGAAGAAGGAATGGAGCTAAAACAGTAGAGCATTGTTTTAATAACCATGTCGGTATAGGATCAAGACTGCACTGTTTATTAGGTGAGTTTGAAATAATTTTTATTACTTCTTCCAGCGTTGTGAGTTTGAAGGAAGACAAAATTCCTTTAGAATTTAAAGTGAATATTGGCGGAGGGGCGTGAGATGCAGAAGCACGAATGGATTCAATTTTTTCCCAAAAAAAAATTGAGAAGGCTTCCGGGGTAATATCTATTTTCGTTGGAACAGTGATTTCAGAAATTACAGTCTTTATTGAGTTCCAGAGACGTCGCGGGTTGGTTCGCTCAGAGTGTATCTTTTTCTTTTCCAATAATCTGTTCTTTTGGAATTTATTTTTGTCGTATACTGTTTTTGAGCAAGGATCCACTCGTCTCTTGTAGTTACAGAAGAGTTTTTCCTATAGTTCCTCTCTAATTTCCACATAAGTCTCTTCTGGTTTCGACATTCATCGTCAAACCAGCCGTAAGACTTTCGAACTTTCCGTGTTTTTGATGATGTCGGGACATATTTATTTAACAGACATGAAAGTGTTTTATTATATATCTTGACAAGTTTGGTAGGGTTCATTGTTTCCCAAACATTGGGTGTACATAAGAGAGAGGTCTGTAACTCTTCCAGAAAATCACTAAAGCTAAATTTACGCCATTCCCTTGATACAATTGTTGTATATGGTACTTAAGGCGGGTTAAAATCAATATCAGTGCAAACAAGCCGATGGTTTGACAGTCCTATATTACGAATATCTGCTGAAATCGGTGGATCACTGTTCTTCGAAATTAGTACATCTAATGTACCACCAGTATCATGAGTTAGGACGTCGACCCATTGGTGGCATCCAAAGCTGGCTATTAGATCTAAGAATTTAACAGTGTTTGGTGATGTCACGCGCTCGTGACGAATATTAATGTCGCCTGTAATAATGAGTGTGTCGGAGAGTCAGTGTTAAAGTACTCAAACGTGTTAAATGTACCGAGAGCTACTTTGTTTAGCCGTAATCCTGGTTGAGCTATTATCGCGACACCCCCGTGATTCACGTGTGAGATATTGTTTGATGGTAGGTCTCCACCAGGTCGGGCTTCTTCAAGAACCACATACCCTAAAGATCGGAGTCTCTTAATTGAGTACGAATCACTGTTCTCGTGCCAAGTTTCTGTGACAGTAAGGATATGGAGATTTTGGTCTCTGAAAATATCGTCCACCACCTCTAGTTTGTTGTTAATTTTTTTATTTTTTATTATTTATTGAGTTAGTTTATACATTTGAATATAAACTAATATAAACAAGATCATATTTCATTTTGTAATTTTACATATTTTTACAATGAATGTAACATTTCTTTTTAAATACATTCATTCTTCCTTCATTCTTCAGACTTTCAGGCATTTCATCATACATTTTTAGTCCTTTATACACTAGGCAGTTCTGTGATTTTGTTTTTTTCATATGTGGCAATCTAATCCTATTTACATTTCTGGTTTCGTAATTATGAACATCTCTATTAAAAACAATTTCATCCTTAAAATATTTTGGCATTTGGTTGTTCATGATTTTATGTACAAAAATTAACACATTAAATAATAGTCTCTTTTTTATAGAAATCCAATTTAGCTGTTTTCTCATTTGATCTATGCTTGCGTATTTTCCTTTTCCTAGTATACATCTCATAGCTCTATTCTGTATAACATCTAGCTTGTTCAAGTTTCCTTCATTGGCCAAATACAACATAGTAGAGCAATAATCTAAATGTGGAGCAACTATAGTTTTATAAATCAGCTCTGTAGTGTTTTCATTTAGTTTATTTCTTAATCTTCTAAGAAAATTGACTTTTTTAGATACCTTCTTTAGCACATATTCAAAATTTGCTGCGAAAGTTAGTTTTGAATCTAGTATCACACCCAGGTACTTAATTTCATTTACTTTTTCAATTTTTTCATCATTAATTGTCAATTTTAACTCTGTGTTATGCGTTTTGTTGCCTATTTCCATATATTTTGTTTTGTTGACATTCAGTTTTAATTTGTTTAATTTCAGCCATTTCGCTATATTTTGTAGGTCTTCATTTAATTTATTGATTGCATCTATGTACTCTTCACATGAAATATAGATTAATGTATCGTCTGCAAATAATCTAATTTTGCAATGTTTTATGGTTTTAATTATATCATTAATGTAAATAATGAACAGAATTGGACCTAATACAGACCCTTGTTGAACACCGAGGTTGTTTTCTATCAGTTCTGATTCTGAGCTTTCCACTTTTGTTACCTGTTTTCTTTCATGGAGATATTCTTTGAAAAGATTTAGAGCTACTTTAGAAAGACCTATATCTTCTAATTTTTCCAAAAGTTTTTTCCTTTCTATCGTTTCAAATGCTCTTTTAAAATCAAAGAATGCTGCAATGGTGATTTTTTTATTATATGTTTCTTTCTTCCATGTATCAATCACAATGTTTATTGCAGCTTCACAAGAGTTATTATTACGGAATCCTGATTGTTCGTCACATAATATATGATGTTTTTCCAAATACTCAACGGATAAGGGATCGAGCATTCCGGGAACCAATCGCAAGCTGTCTGCTCCTATAGTTGGCATGTTGATCTAATCTAATTTCATTTAAATATATATAAAGAACACAATTTTAAACTTTTTTCCACTTGTTTTTATTTGACCGTGACCGGTTTCAGCCTGTTAGGGCCATCTTCAGACTGGTACAATTTTTGTCTTAAACTAGGGTTTATATACATAGGCAAATTACATTGAGGGGAGGGGTTAAAATAGTAGGTTGGTTTGAATTATGAGGGGTTTTTCGTGAAATATGATATTTCCCAAATAAGTATTGTTATTAAAATCAAATGAATTTATCTGTAGAACTATGATAATTATGCCTATTGGGACTATCAATTTAAGGATTTACCCAACATAAAGTTATCGGAAATCTATTGTGTGGTTAGGAAAAAATATTTTAATGGGTTTTATATAATTCAAATACATATTTATGATAGGTGACACACTGATTATAATGGATATAGCAACGGAGATTTAGCAACTGATTCTAATTTTGTGTTCATAACATTGTTGGAGTTTACTTTTTTAGTTAGGCGGGTTATCTCTAATGACTCTAGCCTATCTAATTTATGACCTTTGTCGCAGGTATGTAAAAATTTTACATCTCTATCCTTGTCAAACGAGTGTTTATTCTCAAGTAAGTGTGCCGCAACATTCGACATTTCGCCTTTGTCATTTACCCAGCTTGAAAAATGTTCTTTTATGCGGGTTTTGAATGATCTACCTGCTTGGCCTATATAGTAAGAATGAATTTTGTTCTGCGTTAGTTAGTTAGTTCCAGTATTGTTGCAATAATAAGGTGACTTGAGTCTAGTTGGTCTACGGGGAACATGGTAGTTTATCAACGAAATTAATTCAGGGAAGTCAAACCGGTGAATGATTATTTTAAATAAAAAAAATTAGATCATTAAGTATTCTTCTATGTTTTAACGATAAGAGATGCATTAATTGTAATAATGAATCGTAATCAATGTCGTCAGAGGGAATTCCGAATTTGAAGTTAATTGTTCTGAGAAATTTGTGTTGGATTCTTTCAATGGAGTTTGCATGGTTTTTGTAGGAAGGGTTTCATATAGACGAATTATTTTCTAATTGACTTCTGACTAGAGTTGTATAAAGTAATTTTAATGTATGGATATTTTTGAAATCTTTAGATATTCTAGTAATGAAGCCCAACATTTTCATTGCTTTACTAGTAATGACATTAATGTGATTAGTAAAAGATAATTTACTATCAAAAATTATACCGAGGTCCCTAATTTCAGGTACAGATAATAAAATGTGGTTGAATTAGTGATATTGTCAATTAATTCGCCATCATTCAGAAATGACCGATCAACATTCAGAAGAAGTTACAAATTTCAGTCTAATTTGCTTTATGAAAGTTATGAAACATTAATTTGATTTTAGGATTTTCACATATGGTGTTGTTTATGGTTATATCTAAGGATGGATAATAATTGTCCAAGGGAAAAAAAATTCCAAGGATTTAGTTACAGTAACAGATTTGATATTAGAAAAAACTAGATCCAGGGTTCGGTCGTTGCTATTTTTGTTATCATTTAATTGATTTAAGTCTAAAAATTTGGACATTTCGAGTATTTCTCTTTCGATGTCAGATATGCTAGAGTCATTATTTCTAGATAAATCTGAGGATAATGGATTCCAATTAATGTTTGATAGATTATAGTCGCCTGCAATGAATATTTTTGTTTCGGGATATTTAGATATTATTATTTGAATTTCATCCATATGGTTTCTGTAAATAATTTGATAAGATGAAGGAGGAATATAAACACAACCTAGAATGATTTTATTGTTTTTGTTTGTGTTAACCTCACTAAAAATATGTTCCACGTTTTTGTAAGTTGTAGTTAGCTTTCTGGAGAATAATGCCTTAGAGATTGCTAACAAAACACCACCACGTCTTGATTTAGAACTGGTATTATTGTTTCTATCCAATCTGTAGATATTGTGAGTTGGTAGCCCCAGTTCTGTTGTGTTGATATTAGAGTCAAGCCAAGTTTCAGTTAGGAAAAGGACATCGCGTGGAAGAGTTGGTGCAGTTGTTGAAAATTGATGAAGTTTAGTACGCATCCCACGTACGTTCTGATAGAAGCTACTTATTGTTTGTTGCGACCTTAGTTTTTTGGCGTCGTAGTTACTATTTTTGGAGAGGAATTTATATATTTAATTGTTACATTTACTTCACCATTGTTCATGCGGTCTTCCAATTCTGCCAATTGCCTTCGCTGTAATGGGGTCTGATCACATTTATTTTTATTTGATCAGGAACAGTTATGCTGGTTTTTTTTCTCAGTATATCAATGGCTTGGGCGAGGTTGTCAAGTATAACTTTTATGGGCCTGGGTTTTGCCGTTTTATTGATCCCCAGACGAATGGTTGTGATGGTGTCTTTATTGATGGTTGAGTTTAAGGCTGTTAGTGTGTTAGATATTCTGGTCGTATCGTCGGTAATTTGATCAATTTGAACGTTTTTTTCTCTCCTCGAGCTCGTCAGCAGCTTCGCCCGTGGATAAAATTGGTAAGTTTGAAAATTCATGCTATGATTTAGATTCTAACAATTTTGATGAGACTATGTGTTCATACGACTTCACCTGTCCCTTGAGGATACCAACTTTGACACCAACATCCAGCATGGTACCAGAGTGGTTGGAAAGTTTGTTGAGTAATTTAGTCATCTGATTTTTAGTTAGTTTTAGTGCCGGATCAGTAATATTACTATATAAATCACTAATTTCCTCCTTTGCCTTGTTAATATATGATAGTGCATCAGTGGTACTCATCTTGCAACTGGATTTTGTAAATTTATAATTTGTATAAGATGCAGTGACAACCTTGTTCATGCGTTGTCTATGGCGAGAAGTGGGTAGGCGTTTCACTTGTACTCTTTGAAACTTTGATTGTATTAGTATTCTTCGTCCTAATCGGCTTTGTATGTGTGTGTCTAATGGAATCCGGTGACAGTTGAAATATAATATATCATTAGTAAGTAAAATACCTATATGTAAGTTAGTAACAATGACATTGTTGAAAAACTAATGTTACAATAATAGAACAGCTTCTAATAGAAGAAAAAGTAAATGTATATGAGTGTTATAAAGATATGGCATAATATGCTATATTTTAAGTAGTGCATAACCTGCCTCACTAGGCGAACCTGTGTTGAGGCAGATTTTTTATTAATTATTTCCCGCATTTTGTCTATGGTTTACTCATAAATGTTAAATATAGGTTCCTTTAGAGCAATACATTATTTTAGGTTACATTTTTATTAGCATATACACAGTACAAATTGTGATGGTTTGAACACTAACATAAATAAACGAGACGAACGTACTCCAAAAATTTTTTTGTTTAGACTAACAACATAAAATACATTACAGGCAGGCCCTTAAGTAAACACGTTCCCACGGGAAGGAATGCCGGGAGAGAAGATTGCAGGACGAAGTCAGTCGGGATTTGAACTTGGATATGTGGACAGCTCCGAAAAATCAATCAAAAAATCAGTGGTGATGTGTGAAATTACAGTTAGTTAGTGAATTCAGATGGTGTTAAAAAGTATTGTTAAATATTGAATTAAAGTGAAATATTATTGAACCGGTGTTTGTGTGAAGTGAAAGTGGTTGGACTCAGTGAGGATAGAAATAATAATAATAACAATAATAATAATTGGATTTGTAGAGCGCCGTTTTGTGAAAAATCACCTCAAGGGCGCTAAGAGTTGTGCGATCGCGATTATATTATAAAATGTGTTAAATTAAACGTGATTTCGTAAATAGTTCAAACTAAATTACTTGTCTTAACAACATAGAAATAACAATAATAAAAATAATAATAATTGCGTTTTAAAAATAAAGTGAACGTATTTAGCAGCAGGAAGTGTTTACCATATCGGTTAATCGGGCTAGGGGGGAATTAATAATTAGCGAGATGGCGTTCTATCCACAGAGACCGTAAACCAAAGAATCAAACAATTCATAAAACTGCGGGTTCGAATCCTGACAGAGGTTTTAGGGAGGTACAATTTTATTTACAGAAGTATTTAATCACCCTTCTATAGATGTAGGGAGGAGACCGTAAAACTAAACTGATTTAGCTATGTAGGGTGGATCCAAGTAAGTTTCACACTGAGATTGGGAGGTGACTAACAGGGTGAGTTTTTTTAATATTATTTATTAAATTCCAGAAAACCCTTTAAAAGACGGATGCAACCTAAGAACAGGAACCAAGTTAACAACTCCTGCCGCCCAAATAATGTTTCAAAAGGGAATGCGTCAGACAGTTTATCTATCAGCTGTAAAAGGGAGACGGGCCAATGACCTTTTCATATGTTTCATTTCATAAGTTTTGCTAGCGTATGACCGCCCGAATAGAAAGCGATCGGATGCAACCAAACAGAACAAAAATGAATACTTTTCATCTGTTATTTGACTTTCTAATTTACAAATTGGGATACACAAGAACAAATTGAGAGTCAATATAGGGAGATGGTAATCTCCGAAATAAAACTACCAACCGAACAACTTTTCTCAACAGGTCCCTTTCGAGAGGTAGGCAGCCTCAAAAAATTAAATGCCAAAATCAAACCAATTATCCGTTTATACCTACCTCAGAGGATAGATATTCAATAGAAGATACCCATACCTAATACACGAGGGTGCTAGTAACCTCATAAAATAATTACTGGAACTAAATATTGAAATACAGACAGTCCTCATCCTAAATTTGGCATTTCGAGTAAACCTTACATATATCTCACATGATAATTGGCTGAATGGGTAAGCACACAACCTATCGCTAAAGGCAGGCTAAATGTCTACAAGATCGTCGTGTGTTATCTGTGTTATTGACCTAGAAAGGGATGTAAGTTCCCGACGACGTGGAATTTACAGCGTTTTCTGGAAGTGGCAAGTAACTTGAGACCTTATGTGTCACATTTCCGCGACTAGATTCGTGACAAGGGATGTCATGGTGTTCCCCTTCTACATTCAGTAAAGTTGATTTTCCTGGAGGTGTAATGAAGTTGGGGCATTTCTGAAATTGGTGAGGAGACCTGGTTTACTTTATTCTGGCGTGAAGGTTGCCAATTTGGAATAAGGGGAGGCCAAGCGAAAGCCCGTCAGATCCGCCCGGTTCGGATATCCAGACACGCAGATATCGATTGCCTTGTTCTAATAATCATCCATCAGATTTGTTTGGTAAAGAGGAGGAGCCAACTTAGCTTGAACAAATTCATTTCCGTCCCTCTCCTTTCCCTCTCAAAATATATACATGGATGGCGCCGACAACTAACACCATAAATTTATCGTATGTATATCACATATATAAAATCTAACACTTTATCATACTCACATTACCCTATGACAGGTAGAATCACGTTGCTAGTTGGAGAGCAGGCGAGTCAGAAAATAAGGTTTATGAAATGGCTTTAAAACACAGCGGTAATGGATTCAACTAACTTTATCTCAAAAGAACCGAGGGATACCACATAGATACATAGATAACTAGGTTTCTATACCGAGGAACAAAAAACCAACACAACGTTCGGTGAGACCTTTTTATACTGAACCGTCGCGTGAAATAATTACGTTCAAGGTCGTAAAACACGTAGACAAACTAGGATGCGCACACATGAAGGGATGTGTAATAAAGAGAGGAGCAAAGGCTTGTACAGACGGCAGGGAGGATATTCCTACCCCGGATATATACTTTTTTTTTAATTTTTTTAAAGAAAGACAAACATTCCCGGCAAATCAAAGCCCTATGGAAAAGTTACCTATGGAACTTAAAGAAAATTCATCGCAGAAAGAAAAGTTTGAAAAGTGCAGATCATTAATTAACCGAGACTAAGTTTATTATTTCTTCGCATCCGGTACTTGATGGCTACACCAAAACCAAATGATGAAAATCACACTAATTATTTTACTTAAACTCTTAAAGGACCACGCCCGAGTATACCCGGGCGGCCAGAATTCGGAATTCATACTAAAGAATTTTTTTTATTATTTTTTCACACTATGCACCACAACATCAATATTCAGTCCCATTTTGGGCCCGAAATGGCTTTTATATGAGGATTTATATTTTGAGTAAATAAAATTCATTGATAAAAAAAAGGTGTTTTTTATTCCATTTTCAATTTTTAAATGATTTCTGAAGGGGTTATACCGTCTCTAAGAGTACTACCAAACACATACTTCACTTATACATATGCCCTGCAGATGGACACTGTCCGAAACATTGGCTAAAAAAAACGAAGGCGTATGGCGAACCCAAAAATTAATCACGATAATTTTTTTAGCCCTGAATCATATAAAATTGTAATCGTTTTATTCAGTTGAACTGAAATACGCTTTGGCCTTTTTGTCTTCCAAAATGTGTAGTTAACAATAAATGAATAAACTTTTCCTAATTCAAATAGAATATCTCTCATTGAGACACTGAAACTAACTTCTTAGTAACCAACATTCCCGGTTGTGGGTATTTTCCTAAGAGCATTAATAAATTGATTTCATATATTTATTTGTTACTTATTTTAGAAGGTACATAAATGTTTCACTTTTTAACTTTTTTGGCAATTGATAATATATAATAATATATTAATGTCTGTTGTCCGTGTGTGATTGTTTGTACTCGTGAAATTTGTCCCCGTAAAATCTGATTCAATAGCTAAAAATTTGCTTTGAAATAAAGTTTCATTTTTGAAATATGAAATAAATGATGTGAAGAATAAGGACAAGCAGTAAAAAAGTTCATGTAACATGACATATTATTTTATTTTAAAAATTGGAACTGAATTATCAA
The DNA here is from genome assembly GCA_026573805.1 of Hesperophylax magnus. Lineage (NCBI taxonomy): Eukaryota > Metazoa > Arthropoda > Insecta > Trichoptera > Limnephilidae > Hesperophylax > Hesperophylax magnus. Next base: position 1,264,157 of record JAIUSX010000097.1, on the reverse strand, counting down.
GAATCAGGAATTCAGACGTTCCCATGGTTTTTCACGGGTGTGCTGTTACGTATTAAAAAGTTAAACAAATTATTAATCTTATTTTTATTCAGTGTCATGGTGCTAAAAAGAGCCATTAAATATTGAATGAATATATAGTATCAAAATATATGCGATGGCATAAAATTTTAATTCATCTTACGAATGAGAAAATCTATTTTCAATGTGAAAAATAAAACCTATTTAACTAGGAATATTTAAATACACTTTTACTAGATTGTTTAGTCTTAAAATGCTTCTTACGTTCAGCTATTTCAATCCAACTGTCGAAAAAAATGTGACCTTACTGGGGTACCCCGTCCTTAGGTTACATTGTACATTATTTGTGTGATAACTTTGGTCAAATTTTTTAAGTACGTTAATTTTTTTAAACTTAATGTTTATAATAACTTCCAATGCTAAAGATATAAACAGCTAACTAAATGTAACCAAAAGGAAATAAAATAATAAATGCATAATAATTCATTTAATCACGCCTCCCAAAGTTGGAATATGAATTCAAAGTACTTCATGGGTTTCACTGTTTCAGTTTCGTCTTGGCTGGTTTCTTTCGCCAGAACAATTCAAATAATTTACTCCTCGACTATGTTAGATAGGAAGTATTAACATTTCGAAAGAACTTGTGTCAAATGAACGCACGTTCCAAAAACTAATTAACAAGTACAAACCCACACCAACCCGAAATAACGTGTAATTATCATTATTTATTCGAGGGAGAGACTGCTAAAATGTCAACTCGAATAAGGAAAACGTGTTGAAAACAGTTATTTCACAGACAATGAATAGAAATAGGAAAACTTAGTGTTAGACCATTATCTAAGAGGACACGATAATGAACCTACATGATTTTAGGAATGTACAGTCTAGTACTTGAAGTCTTTGTGAATAAAACTTTTTTTTTAAATGTGATTTTTCTCAGAATCGCTACGCTAGGGAGTGCCATTCAAAATGGCAATGATTACCATCTGAATAGGTGTTTTCCATCCATTATTTTCACCTTATTCTTACCATTCCCAATTTACTTCCGCCTTATAATATTTGCCAACCAGAGGTCACACTCCCACTGGCAGTGTGTACAGGGGTATTTACATTTAGTAAATAAATGCCCTTCGCTTACTGCAAAAACATTTGCAGCGCGATTTATGATTCATACCAGTGCCATCAGCCAAAGTGGAATAAGGGAATGGTTTTGTTTGGATATGTCTATCGATATTAGGGCGGTGGGGTCAATTATTACGTAGGGTAAAAGTGGTAGTTATGATAGTCGAAGTCCTTACAACGTGTGCCAGTGTTAATTGTGGCGGCCCATGGCAGGGACCAGTGTTCGTTATAAAACATATAGGTGAAAGCCACCGGAGGGTGGTGTGGCGTGATTTTGGTATGGACATCCGTTGGTGGCAAACATGGTCTTCGGCTAGCCCAAGATGGTCTTGTATTGTATAGATCTTTAGTCGTGCTTAATTTGGCATCAATCTGATGAAAATGGGCCTGACGATTAAGAGACCACCCGTCAAAGGTTTGCCGATTTAATTTTACTCGGTGGTCCTGCTGCTTTGTGTAATTAGAAAATAACATTTTCATTTCCATCATACGAAAAAAAGAATAAGAAATCCATTTCGTATTTAACTTTTTTTTAGTTTACATCGATTTGACGGATTTTTACTAAAGCGAGAATAACACACATTTAATTTTAATGTGTGCATAATAATCATTGTTATTTATCGACAACATATTCTACATTCCCTCTCACAACATGTTACACACAGCATGTCTTACTAAGCATCCAATGTAGGCGATAAAGCGACCAAACTGACGGCACATAGTCCAGAAAATCCATTTTCCACCAACAAGAGAAAACCGCTTTAAAGTTTTTCTTGTTACATCATTTTGTGGTAATTTCACGAAAAATTGTTCGGTGTTCAAAAATCATGTCCGATTACTTCGCGGGATTAAAAAAACACACGCGCTTAGATGGGTTAAGCGCTTTTTTAATAGTATCTACTTCATCCAAGGGGAAGCCACCTTATAAAAAAATAAATGTTCACAATCAAAGAAATGTGAAGTAATTGTAATAATAAATTACAATAATTATTTGTACGATTCAACAAAAATTTTAATCTCATTTAAAGCGGACCGGAGACTATGCAATATTAATGTTTTATCACATAATGAATACGTGAGATCTTTCCTTCGTGGCTTAGATCCTAAAGCTTAAGTAGAATTGGTTTTCAGTATGGGAGTAGCCTTTCTCATCATAATAATATGATTGTTGCTCATTGAAAGAGAACACTCAAGATAAGCCCTTACATGAAATACTTGAGGATAATATTTGAAAAGGGTCCAGAGTGCTTATTAATGATTTCGTTTTGAGCAAGAACCGAGATCCTTTTCGTACTACCGTAATAACTGGACCTCGATTTTCGACGAAATCATTCCACACGAATAACGAGTGGTTTGACCCACTCGTTGTTTGGATGGAATGACTTTTGACGTTTGGCGTATGTAAATATGTATCTTCGAAAAGATTCAAGAATAAGAACGTCGACCAATGTTTGTACTTTTGACGGCATTTGTGAGCGGCCTGGATTTGGGAATTGATACCCTGCACTGGTGCCACGATAATCGCAAGTGTTATTATTTTTTTTTATTACGGAATAAATAAGCAAATTTATATCCATATTCTAGTTATTGTTAAAATTCCCTTCAAAAAAAGATAAAATATAGTTAACTTCCTACTTGTCATATGTAACATGAAACAGTACAATATATACATGGTGTCCGGAAACTCGTAGTACAAGCGGGAAACTGGTGAATCTACATCACATTTGGAGTCGATTTTGTAGTATAATTTTTTTTGATTTGAGCTTTCGTTTTCGAGTAAATCGAGTCAGAAGTTGATTTTTTTTTTGATAAAATTCTTATAAATTATTACTGAAGATCAAAGTACCCAACTAATTAAAACTATTAAAAATTTAAAAGTAAAACAAATAATTACTAAAAGTTTGTACCCTGAAATAGCCGAAAAATATATTTTTTTGTTTTTTTTTTTTTATAAAAATGCTCAAATCAAAAAACTTTATGTTTATTTGGGTTCCCCGTGTGGTATACATTCTCCAGTTTCCGGCTTGTACTACGAGTTTCCGGACACCATGTATATAATCTTGCTTTTTGTGTCTTGTCTGCAAAAAAAGGAAAATTTACAACTAAGAATATTGTGTTATTTACAAGATAAGTCTGCGAAATTGTTAAAGGAAATATGATTATTAACAAAAGACGTAGGATAGTAATCAGAATAATATAAAGAGATTAAAAAAATAATTTAGGTCAGTACTCATTTTGTTAGATATTGATATTACCAAAGGTAGGTTCCAGAATGCTAAAATGTGTATTGAATACTTGAAAATGGAAACTACTTTATCATCTTTCAGTTATTCTTGTGGCCAACTACAATTGGCGTACAAGCTCATGGCGTAGTCACAGGTAGGTTCTACCTACTTCTATGAAATTTTTAGCTATATTTTTATTTTTTATATTTTAATTTATTTTCATGGTTTGTTATTCTCAAGATGCGCAAAGTTTTTCAATTTATACGGAATGCAAGCTATTGCTAATTAGTATGTACCAAATCTCATATTTTTTTTATCGTATTTTCTGTGTTTTTTTACAGATCTATGGAACTAACTACGGAAATAAGAAACTTTAAACCATAGAACAAAATAAAATGATGTTTCGCGATTCAATGGTGGTCAATCGAGCTGCAAATATCAAAAGGAGAATGTTTTGTCATTATTATGAAATTCAAATGAAATGGCGATATACGATGTGCAAGAGAGACAGAGGGGGTTATAAATGAGCTTAAACCAAAAGGCAATAAGCCAATGGAGACATTGGTTTTAGTTCAAATCTACATGAACGTTATTTCTATTATTGTTTAAGCATAAGAATCAAGAACACGTGATACCTATTAGAAAAGACCAGTATTTATTACACAATAAATAATGGGGACCCTACCACTTTCTCAACGGCGTTATAAGGAAATATATGATTTCTTTTTTCACTGCACTCTTCAACACTATATTTTTTAAAATTTATTTAAAGAAGCTACATTTTTTAACGACTCTAGACCCTCCAATGTCCCTGAATATGGGGTTAGCAAGCACTATGAAAGTACTTATATAGTTAGTATAATATTACAGACACCGTAATCTGAAAATAGAAGAGTATAAGAGATAATGTAAAAGACAACAAAGGAGATGTAAGTACACAAGGTTATGAATTTGAATCATCGCGTACCCAAAAACAGCAAAATCGCTTTCACCGGGCATTCCCATTAAGAATAAATTCGGCGGTCAGCCAGACCGCAAGCGAGACACGGTTTTCACTGCTAAGGAAAGAGTGAGCATTGGGTCACCAGAGGCAGAGCAGAAGGGCACCGAGTCCGCGTGGTCGTACCTCAGTTCATGGCGATGAACCTTGGCGTAGGCAAGTTGAGGGACAACTTTCTATGGGAATTCATCACCTGGGTTAATGCAGGGACGAGTCTAATCCACCCCTATATGGGGTGATGGACGATAAAGAAAATTTTCAGAGAGTTCAGTTTTATTCTTCATCTAACTAAAGGAACAACAAAATAATAAAACCTTGATCAATGAAACCTTGTCGTAAGCTGTCGAACTGAATAAAAAAAAAAAAAAAAAACCAAATTAAGGCAGTCAAAGTTGTGCAAAGCATTAGTTGTTTATCAACAGACTGGAGAAGACAAAACCTTTAGGAAACAACAAATGTAATAATGTGGTTGTAAAATGATAAGCTAGAAAAACAGAAGAGAAAAAAGAAAAAAAATACAAAAACCCTAGGAAAATACCATGGAAGCAATCAGCCTAGCATCGTATTCTAGGTTACAGACTTGACGAACTTTTTCAGGAACTCGAAATTCTCCTTATTCGATACAAGTTCAGATTTTCACCCTGGTCTTGTTATTCCTCGCAAACCATCCAACATTTCCTGTCTTGCTTCATTCACTATCTCGCAGTGCCAAAGAATGTGCCGGGCGTCCTGGTGGTTATCACCACGTGCGCAATTTGGGTGAGAAGAGAGGGTTAAGCTGCAAAGCCAGTCCCTGAATTTCCTATGCCAATCTTGTGCATACAATGTCATTGGTGCTGCGGTTAGGACATGTCTTGGGTAATTTTTTCGATCCTCGCCTGGAAATCTCACCATCCATGCAACAGAGAGCCATGAATAATTGAGCAGCGGCCAATCAAAATTCAGGATAAGAGAGCTGTCATTCATTAGTAAATAATTCCACCATTTCTAACAGCACAGACGAATAATATTTCTGGAATATAGGTCCATCATTTCTTGGAATGCACTCATAATATGAAAATAGGCGATAATATTAAAAATTATGTAAGAAATTGTTTTAGTGCGTAGTAACAAGTGTATGGACAAAAAATGTTGAAAATCTACACATTTCAAAAAAACGAATAAAAAGTTTTTTTCTGGAAACTTTTTTTTGGATCACAAACTAAAATTATGTAATATTTTCAAATAAACAACAATTCTTTTCGAAAATATTTGGAAAAGTTAGTGTAGCATGCTTAAAAGTCGGCTGTGACTATCTGGTTTTGTGTTTGTCATACATAAAAAGCTTTTTGCGCTATCGCCTCATTATCTACACCAATTTAGAGCCAGTTCGGAATTAAAAAAAATAACTATAGCATATTTTAGTTCCATTTTTAACCTTTATAGCGGTTTATGGTAGAAGGCTAACGAGCCATGATATCGAGAATATAAATGGATGCGAGGGGAGATAATGAATTTTCCCAAAATAATTTAATTACATGATAAAAAGTTTTTTTGAAATGTTGTGGTACTGACTAATGACAAGTATTTCTGAGCCAGATTTCCACCAACCCAAAAAACATGTTATTCGACCCGCCAGTCTTTTAAAAAAGCTTTTTATCTCTCATAAAATTCGTATGACGAATATAAATTACGAAGTTATACGAGGGGAAATGAAATCACCTGTAAATGGGGAAAGAGTGTCGATTTAACCTGGAATTACGAGTCAAAATGGCCTGAGTGCTATTAGGGTGTGCGTGTATTACGAAACGATATGAGGTGGGTGCTTATAATGACATAGATTTATATTGATTGATAAAAAAACGACTTCACTAATCCTGCAGTTTATTTTGATACGTCGTTGGAGACATGTCTGGAACCACATTGAAATAAAAATTCATTATTATTTTTCTTAAGATGAAGAGATTTAAAGGAAATGCTGATTTCGGGGAAAGACCGAAAATTACGTCAGGTGAAGTGAAATAAAATACCATTTACCATTATTTCCAAGCATTCACAAGTGAGAATATATTTATCCTCTAAAAGGAAGAATATCTGTAGTGTGTACTCGTGCGGAGAGAATTTTTGAACTGTCACCGTTTCATTGTGTCACGATATTTGCACAGCATTATCTTTCTAGATTTTACAGATCGATACGCGACGATGCGCCCAAAAAGAGTTTTGACAGACTAAACCAAAAACCTATGCAAATTTTATAACGCGTCATCGTATCGTAAAAGTTTATATTTTGAGAGCATTTTCTGAGACACACAAAGAGATTTTCCACTTTCTAGTTGGTTCTCAACTTGCCAGAACGCCATGATATGAATATCGATTCGAACTATTTTCCGGTAAAAGTTTTGTTAATGTAAGTGTTACGAAACTACGTATCTGAAACTATGTAAAGCAACAATCTAAACTTATGTTGTGCTATCGGGCAACAATTTATGGGGATAATTTCATGTACGCCATCAATGCCCTACCCTCAGATCTACAACAGCATTAACTAAAATGACCGACGGCTCCTGAATACGACATCTTCTCTGCCCCCCGCCTCCTGCCACCTGCCAAATGGATTGAGAAGCGACAATACAGAATTTGTCAAAGGACCGAGACAGTCTTGTGACGTCATGAATCCTAATGAGTTTTGATTCTCAGATGAAGCGGGGCACATTTATTGGTAACCTAATAATCCTGTCAGGAGTCGGTAAATGTTATTTAAAACGTGTGTCGCTATATAAACAACTTTGCAAACTAACTTAGCAAGATGAAAGAATTGGCTATTTAAAAAAGAACAAGATATTATTAATAATCAAAAATTGATTTAATTAGTACGTATTACTTTAATATAAATAACTGTGGATAGGAGCTTAGATATAACGAAATATTGACACTCTTTTCTGTAGGTACGGAATTTCCAGGTAATCTAAACTATTGGAGCAAAACGTCATTTTCACGATGAGTTAAGAAGCCATGATTTATATATACAGGGTGTCCGGAAACTCGTAGTACAAGCGGGAAACTGGTGAATCTACATCACATTTGGAGTCGATTTTGTAGTATACTTTTTTTTTTTTTGAGCTTTCGTTATCGAGTAAATCGAGTTTGAAGTTGATTTTTTTTTTTTTTTTTTTTTTTTTAATCAAATTCTTATAAATTATTACTGAAAATCAAAGTACCCAACTAATTAAAACTATTTGAAAGTAAAACAAATGAAGAAACTCGGATTTGAAGCATTATTTTGAAATCACCCTTCATTTAACCCGGTGTAATCATAAAATATTTCTGCTCTGCAGGGTTAAAACATCTGTTATTCAACCCTAAACACCAGAAAAAACTTTAACCCTAAAATAGTCGAAAAATATTTTTTTTTGGTTTTTTTTTTTTTGAAAATGCTCAAATCAAAAAACTTTATGTTTTTTTGGGTTCCCCATGTGGTGTAGATTCTCCAGTTTCCCGCTTGTACTACGAGTTTCCGGACACCGTGTATATATTATTAAATTGTGAATCGTATAAATTACTCCATATTTTTCAGTGAGAATAAACATTTCAGAAGAGTTTTTAAACTAAAAATTTTAACTCCGCGAAGTAATAAGGTACGGTGTACGGGACGTGTTCGCCTGCACAAGAAAAAACTGTAAAATATAAGCACCGGCACACATTTACCTTTGTCCTGTGTAATGATTCAAATAAAGCACTTGAGGTATTTCATTTGAACCATTACAGAGTTATTTAAAATATCATAAAAATGCAGGGAATATCGACTATTGTAATATGTTTGCCTCAATGAATGCGTCTTGAGAAAGACGATATATTCGACATTTGTAATTTGCTTTTAGAAAGAACGCCTTTATAAAGGCGGTTGTTTTTATTGCGGGTAAAACTCCTTGTATCCCTCCAGGCTCAGTCGGCAACGGCTTTGCGGGGCGCTGGCTGGCGGCGAGCACAAGGGGCCCTAGGTCTCTCGGCCACTGCAAATCCCCTTTCCGAGGCTGGCTGGTTCAGTAGGCAATAGCAGATCCCCTCTCCGAGGCTGGCTAGCAGGCAGGTTCAGTCGGAAACGAGTCTGCCACATCGGGGCCTTGGTCACCGGCGAACTCGAGGAAGCCCGGGGCAGAGGCGCCACGACGTCGGGGCGTCGCGACCAGTGAGCAGGCCAGCTCAGTAGCCAACAGTAAATCCCCTCTCCAAGGTTGGCTAGCAGGCAGGTGCAGTGACAGCGGAAGTGGAGCGGAGGGGGGGAACCGGGTTGAAATCAAACACAGCGAGTTATTTCCCAGCGAAACGAGTAATGTCAGAGCCGACAGCGGTAGATGTTGCTCGGTCCATGGCTTGTGGCGGAATGGTGAAGGGACCGGTTTTTGCGGCGTCTTTATAAGATTCTATAGGACCGCGCCTCCGACCCTTGATTGTATTATGAAATTCCCGTAACGAGCTTGCTTTTTTCTTGCTATGAAGCTCGCCACGTTTGTAGGATTAAATCTGTTTATCTCAGAAATATAGGAATATTTTATAATATTAGACCTTGTCTACCGCTGTCGTTTTTCCAAAACCACGTCGTCGCAATATTTTTTATTTGGTTATAATAAGACATATTCTACAAGATAAGTGGTCAAATCTCTGTAACATTTTCAGAGTTTCGCTGAGTACATAATTATCTTACGTGTAACATATTTTATTTCTATTCGAGCTTATTTAATTAACATGTAAGTATCTTTGTACAAAACTATTTAGTTAACATTGTTTCCTATTATTACAGGAAGGGCTTGCAAATTTATATTTTTTACCAATCTCTTGGATACACGTGGGCCGCTCAAGCAGGTTTTGTGCTTAGCCAATCAGCGGCTGCTTAGCCAGAGTAAGATGGTTGCTTGAGTTGAAGCGAGACAACTGCCTTTTGGGTCCGAGCGATAAAATTTACCGTTAAACGGCAGGGCAGGTTTTTAAACATGAGTTACCTATATGTAAGGCAGGTTTATCAACGTTAGTTTTATGGAAGGTTTTACATAGTTTTCGACAGTGGTAAATATGATGGCATTTTGTTGTGTTTTTTTATAATTGATGTACATTTTATATTGATGATGCTGATGACGTTCGATACAGTACGGGTATAATCTATTTTTTGATTTTTAGATATATGATCACTCACATGTAATATAAGTTGGGAAGAACCGATTTTTCCATGTTGCGTTTATAATTTAGCATTTATAATCCTAAGAAAGCTCAAGGACTTTCGACTAGGTTGATATAAAGTATAAGCTATTAGAGCTACTTAATTATCTCACTCATCGAAATTTCTTTTTTTTCATCAGATTTTCCATGTTTCAGTATTATGATGCTTCTACACAATAATACAACATTTAGATATTATCAGAAAATCGTTAATACCTTTTTTTTAGTAGTCTCTGAACGTTGATATTTTCTCTCAAGTTCTTAAAAAATATGGCGTATTAAGCTTTAAAACGTTCCGTACCTGGACATATTATGCTATAATATTTCTAGCTACATAATACGAAGATTTTTTTCTACTACCACCACAGTAAGTGGAAGAGGAATTAGCTAGCCTAGAAATTGACCATACAACGCTTAGGTGAGAACCCATATGTAAGTATGACGACATCCGTGGTCGAGCGGTAAAGATCCTCGGCTGTAAATCCACATATCACGAGTTCATGTCCTGACGTGCGAAAAAAAAAATCTTTATTAGAATTAATATTTTTTCATATTGTACAATAGAGTATATATTTGAGGCATGTTTGAAGTTCCTCAGTGGTTAATGCTCTCTGTATCTCCCTATTTAAAGGTAACCATTCGGAATCGAACCGCTATTCTATCTGGCTTTAACCGTGTTTTGTGACAAAATCTTATTCAGTAAAATACCCAATTCCGTTCAACCTAAAAATATACCGTAATTGTGGATGCCTTGGTTTCAGTAGCTCGTCGGAGGGGACCCACCCTTTCCAAACAGTTGTGTGAGGAAACTGATTGTATAATCTCCTTAGCCGCACACATCAGGACTGTACTTTTTTTGTAAAAAGAAGCTTCATTTTTTTTTAAACGATTTTAGACTCTCCAATATCCCTGCATGCATGATTGTAAGAACCAAATAATGTATGCATACTTACATTAATAGTAACACAAAATAAGAACACATCAAAGATATGTTCGCCTGGTGATTTGGTATCTAAAATGAAATAATGAAGAAGGAAAACAGTATTTACAAGTGGAAGTATGAATGAAACATTAAAATATACAAGCCGCGTATCAAGGGCAGTTATCCAACTATCACGGGGCAGTCACGGCAAAAATGAGCCTGGCGAGTGGCCTGGCCACAACGAGCCTAAGCACTCGCGTCCCTTAGCCAGTTTTTCAAGAGTACTCTCGAAGAAATGTAAATGGGGGGGAGGTTCTCCCAAAGAATAGGAAATGAAGTGAGCCTCAGGTCACCGGAGGTAGGATGGAAGGGGAACGGGCTCAAGCAAACATTCCCCAGGCCCGATCATGAGGAGGGGGAGGTATCCGTTATTCGTGGGACAGCCGCACCAGATTAATGTTACCTGACTGGATGCAGGAACAGGATCTATTCGCTCCCATGGTGGGGAAATGAACAACGTAGTACGATAGAGTTCAGTCCGATAATCTAATCATAAACCAACTTGTTAGTAACATAGTAAAAAGGTAAATAACAAACGTAGAAAATAAGTTGTGATCAACAGCAAATTGACCGTTCATAATAGATAAAAAAGAATAGAAAAAAGATTAAAGCAGTAGTTAAGAGCTAAAAACACAAAATGAAACATTATTATAATTATCAACGCGCTCTTAAAAAATTGGGCTCAAAATCAAAAGTAAAAAGAAGAGTATACACGCAATAGCAAATGCATAAATAAACAGTGTAAAGAACAGAAAAAAAACTGTGTAAAAATTAAATATACACAATAAATGAATTAAAAATAATAAAATGAACAAAATAATAAATGCATTGGGATCATGCTATAAGAAAAGGAAAGTAAAACCAAAGAGTATAAAATAAAAACATAAAGCAATCGGGCATAAGCAAAATTAAAGTTGTGATAGAGGAGTAACCGTGGAGTGACAGGAACAATACGCTCGGCACCTGAAACAAAGATGATTTTAATATAAATCAGCAACTCTAAGCACAGGCCATCTCTCTACCCAGGACTTTACAAACTTTTTGAAGCATTCTAAATTCTCTCTGTTCAACATGAGATCGGCATTCCATGCTGGTCTTAATCCCCCTTAAGCCATCCAACATTTCCTCTCGGGCATCCTTCATCAACTCGCAGTGCCACAAAATATGCTCGGCTGTCTGGTTAGTGTCCCCACATGAACAGTTTGGATAAAGAGACGAGGTAAAACTATGTAGCCGCCCCCTGAGCTCCCCATGACCGGACACTAATTGCGTCATGTAGTGATCCAGTTTTATGTGCGCTCCTTCCATTCTGCTTTTAACTGAAGGGAAGAAAGTGAAAGTCAATCTACCCTTTGTTGACCTATCTCATCGCTCTTGCCATACACTCAGCGTTATATTTCGCATAGTTTTCAATAAGCTAGGAAGGGACACCAATCCACCCAGTGTCAGTTCGACTCCCAGGTGGACAGCGGCCCTACCTCTTGTCAATGCCTTTTTTGTCAAAACTTCCCTAATTTCCAAGTCAATCAGCAGTGTACCAGCCAGAACCGGTAATGCATCATTAGCCACAGTGCTTTATGTTCCTGAAAGCGCCAACAGGGGAGTCCGTTAGCCCCGCTTGAGGGCCAAGTGAATCAATGCATTATCCAGCTGGTGCTCCCACACCAAGGTGGCATACGAGACATGCGTTACGTACACACCCCTATATAGAAGGTCAAGTGCCGGAGTCCGCAATCCCCACTCAGCCGTTGAGAGCTTTCTCAATGTCAAGAATAGGGCCTGGGCCCTGGAACGAAGAAGATATATCGAAAGTGACGCCTAATTACCTGGTGCTTTTTTACGAAACGAATAGTGGAGATTCCCATTCTGATGGAAAGGTTTCTGGCACGACTAAACATACCCTTCATCAAGAGTCCCACGGTCTTATAGGGAACAAAGTTCAGCCTTTTTCTCTCATCCCATTCAAGAATTTCACGCAGACCTTCTTCTGCTTTGCTCTCCACTTCCTTTCTTCGATCTCCTGAGACCAAAAAAAAACTTATCATCTGCGTAGTCGACCGATATGCATCTTTCAGGCAAGGGTAACCTAGAGGAGTAGTCAAAAGGATGTTCCTCAGGTCAGGCCCGAGGACTGACTCTTGAGAACAGCTCATGTAACGTCACGTATGATGAAAAAATAACCATACATCACAATAACCTTTCTGTTACGATAATAATCACTAACAATATTAAACAGTAAAGGCGGGTATTTACAACTTTTCAACTTAGTTAAAATCATCGGCCACCACGCATGATCGAAGGCGATCGAGAAGTCCAAAAAGATTCCAATTACATACATCTTGGTACAAACTCTCACCCATTCAAGCGCATACTTAATGGCGTGCTCAGTGGACTTACCTGGAACGAAGCCGAATTGGCAGTCGCATGGCGGAGACAAGGTGAGGCGGAGCCTATGTTTGATGTATTTTTTGATTATTTTACCTAAGGTTAGAAGTAAATTGATGGGTCTGTAGGCTCCGATATCTGTTCTCGGCTTGTTTTTCCCCGTCGGAATAATCTCTATATTCTGTAGGGAAAACTCCTATACGCATGCACGTTTCCAACACTTGATAAAATTCTTCTTTAACTTGGTTCCAAACATTCTTCGCTATTATGCCGTCCAATCTGTCAAATCCCGGTGCCTTCTTTCTTGACCAAAGCCCTTAATTATGATTTCAACCTCTGCTTGACTTAATGGTGGCACGCCGACCCCCTAAAAGAGGTCTATCGGTGGAAACCGTGACAGGTTTCTTACCTGTTAATGGTGAACACTTTCCCCAGTAACTGAGTCTAGAGGAATTAACTTGCCCAACTAACTTGTCAAGTGTCTCAAGAGTGGAGACTATGTTAACACTCTCTGCGTTCCCTTTGCTATTGCCGAGCACAACGCTCGATAAGTATCGTTCTGATCCTTTTCCAGAGTTTTCAACAGCGCTGTGGATTTCCCACGGGTTGGCGTTACCCACATCATCTACCCAACTATGCCATGTAGTTCGTTTTGCTGAGAGGACGCCTGAACGATAGGTGCCACGGAAAGCAATAAAAAGGGGCCTGAAGTGCAGCCACTTCTTCAGACAAGCATACACTCCGCCTAACCACTACCAGGCTCCTATAGGCCCTTTCGTAGGCCCTTTCAGAAAAGTCAGTTCTTGTGCCCACTACGGCGTCTTAATGATCTCCTTTGGGTTTGATCTGCCCAAAGAGGTTTCAGAAGCTGATACCACCGCCACTCTAAGTTATCCGGTTGCCTAGCGGCTACGTTATGAAAACACCTTAAAGATTGGCGGAACGCATCCCCAAAGCTATCCCAATTTGCCCTAGTGGTTCTAAAGTTCCAAGATGATTCTGGAGCTTCTGTTTTTACAATTTCCACTGAAAAAGTTATCAGTCTATAATCAGAAACATTCGTTTACTCATGAACCGTCCACTTTGATATTTTTGACGCAACAGATCCAGATCAGCGAGTGAGATCAATTTTGCTTTTGCCACCGGTTCCTAAAAATGTTGAAAACGTACCTGGTTCATTGAGGATGAATAAACCTTGCGCTGAGATAAGATCTTCGACGGCATAGAATATTTCCGTCCGATTTCTGCTAAAGTCAAACCAGAGAGGCAAGCGCGCATTGAAGTCACCTCCAATAATTATATTTTGGCCTTTGAATTTATGCAAAACACGCGTGAGGCTCAAAATGTGCGTTTCAACTAAATTACCATATTTAAAATATACTGATATCACGATGATCTCAGAATCGCCAAATTTAAAGGAAACACGGGTTTGGTATTCGTTCGACAGTCCCTCGAAAAGGAGGGGGCTGATCAATGAAGTGTTGACCAGAACATCCGCCCCAGGATAGCTGCCTATTTCGAGGACTGCCCCTGGACTAATGATACCAGGTGTTTTCCCTTGCCAAACGTATTGCTCCTGAATGAGCAGAATGTCGATCCCAAGGTAGGTCATGACCCGCTGGGCCTCAAGGGTGGCTACCCAAGACCGCTGCAGGTTGACCTGGCCTATGGAGAGGGGATTAGTGGCGACCATAATCGGTCATGCGGACTTGAGCCTCGATCGCAGCTCTGTTTGCTGGAAAGCTCGGTCACCAGTATAATTTCAGTAGCTCAGGCCAGTTGGGACTCTTGTATGGTTTTCTAGTTAAAATTATCTAATTAAATGTAAATTATTAATATTAATAAATTAATTTGATCAGCCGGTTAAATTAAGTAATACTTTTGGAGCAGAACAATGCAATCAACCTGATTCTAATTGTACCTACCTCAATGATGACTTGAACTGCACAAATCAACGCGTTAACTGTGGCCTATTAATGGTACTTAAACCACAGTTTGCGTATCAATGTTCTAAGAATTAGTTTATTGAGAAACTTAGTAATGAAGGGAATCAATTAAGTTGATGAATATGTTTCAGCTTTGGATAGGTTGTCAAAGGAATAGTTTATTAATGTTAAGCTGAAGTAAATATAAAATATTATATAGATACACGGGCTATCCTATTAATTGGGTATATATAAAATCGTCTTTTGACAACAGGAAACTTTAATATTTTTAAATCAGTGCACAAATTCAATATCACTGGAGTGAAATTATTTTGTTGAATCTGAGCGGCACGGTAAATTAAAATTTAAGGATGATGTGTTTTCAAACTGGCAACAATTCGATATTAGTATATAAATGTTGTGAAGCCTTTACTGTAATATCAATGGACGAGGAGTAGATTGAAAACCCAATATTTTTTCCCATTTGGTTTACGAAAACTTTGTAATTTTACCATTTTTTTTTCACAGGTTTAATTACGGAGAAAATAAACATTATTTAGTAAGTATTTTAGTAGATTTTCGTCGCCAGTAATAATTATTTATTCATCCGAAAAATGAACAATTATTAATAAATGGACAAATAATTAATTTGTGTATATTTTATTACGCCACTCTGTAACGAAATTGCTTAAAAGGTCGGAATTTCCAAAAATTTTATGGTTCAAGTAAAAAATGTTCATTATTAAAAACAAAAATAAAAAAACCGTTTTAACCATAAATACTCGTTAATCAAAACGTGGTAGCCGACCATTGACAATAAAGTCTATCAATTTCAAATTTGAAAATAGCAACTACAAATTAAAATATGTCAATGTATATGAAAACGATTTTGTGAGGAAATTATTTGACGGCCTGCAAGGTTGAGGGGCAAGAATCTCGACTAACAATTAAATTTTATTTGTGATCAGGCTGATGTAAGCATAATGAGTAAGACTAAGAAAATGATACTCAGATGGTTTGGGCATGTAGGGCAAATGAACGAAGAAAGGAGTGAAAGGAGAATATATGACTCAAATATGAATGGTAGAAAAAGTCGGGGACGCCCGTGGACATGGCACGATCAAGTAATTTGTTTGGATAATAATTTACAATTTATATATAATTCACACAAATTACCAGGTACAATGTGACCTTAGAACGGGGTACTGCAGTAAGGTCCTGTTATTTTCAATAAATGTTAAAAAAAGCAAAAATTAAAAAAATTAAAAGTGAATCAAATTCTTGATGCGGGCCATGTTAAGAGTCAGAATAATAGAAGAGTATGTAAGAGACGATGTATGAATTTGAATGAGGCGAGGAGTGTGTGCTAACCCCTGTTGTGAAAGGGTGTGATAGTTACTTAGATGCAATCTCTGGGTACTCTTTTAATAACGATAACATAACCTGAGCTACCTCTCGAATCCTAAGATACTTATTCCAGTGAAACTAAATTATCTGCACCTGTATTTTTATCTTTTAAAAGAACGTAGATTTTTAAATCTTGACATTTATACCTTTAAAAAACTCGCTCAGGGCGAACGTATCAATCTTTTTACTATGTTTGGTTTCAATACTTTATTTAATCTTATGTAGATATGTGTCTGGCTACCCTTATATCTCCCCACCTTTGTAACGGCTAAATATTGAAAATAACTCTGCTGAAGCAGCCAAAAATCCTGGACACATCAGAAGTGCCGAAAGGTAAAATAAGATACCGCCTTCAAATTTTATGAGAAGCCACATAAAACATTCTTAGTCCACATGCTTTCCCTGATAAAATTCAGTACCTTATTTGTTGGAAAGACTATAGGAATATGAAAATATTAAAATTGAACAAATTATACACTTCATGAGTGGAATTGGGACAAATAAAAACCTTAACACCAGTTATTCAAATTTTTATCTTACAAAATAAGCACGAAATGGATGTGAAATGATTAAAATCTAGTCAATCGTTATTTATTTATTAGACAATTTGTGTAGCGCCGCTTTTGTGAGATATCACCTCAGGGGCGCTTTACAGTTGATGCAGGTATTACAAAAAATATAAATATTATAAAAATAAAGTGAAGTTAAGTTAAGTAAAATGAAGTACAGGAACAGGTGACACGAAGATAGAAGATGGAGACTCTGCAGCAAGAATCCTAGGTGGTGAGGAAACTGGTCCAGCTGCTGCAGCGAAAGAGTTCACCGCGTCCACCAACAGTGCCAGCACGAGGTTCGTCATCCGTCTAGGCATATGTCTGATGCTAACAAAGTGCTGACACAATATCCTCTCACAGATACCAGACCTTGGCAGCACCGTTGTGACGTTTGACGAAGATAGAAAATGGAGACTCTGCAGCAAGAATCCTTGGTGGTGAAGAAACTGGACCAGCTGCTGCAGCGAGAGAGTCCACCGCTTCCATCAACAGTGCCAGAACGAGGCTCGTCATCCATCCAGGTATGTAACTGCTGCTAATAAAGCGTTGACACCTCACACAGATAAGAGACCCTGGCAGCACTGCTGTGACGTTCTGCAGGTCAATCATTCATCTCCATGTAATCCTGTTCCTGGTGATTGTTGAAGTGGTACATTCTGCCCGCAATAAAAAGCGACGGTCGGGATAATAAATTACCCTGGGCTTAGAAAAACACTTGCCTTCAGAGTTTCCGAGAATTCCGTTGAAACATCTGGGGTGCATTTAACGATCGACGTTCGTTTCGAATATCGAATATTTTTTAGCAAAATTTCAAAAATACACTTTTAAAACACTGCACTCAAATCACATATTATAAAGTTCTAATAACTGGTTGTTAAGTTTATTTTTATTTGAGTTAAAATGTTGATTGATTGATTTTAAAAATAATTTCAAAGGGATGTTGCCTCATTTCCCTTGAAAATACAAAAAAAAACACAAAACGGTTGGAGGACGCGTTAGGACGCGTCCGGCTGCCACGAAGGGTGCTTTTCATAATAAATGCGCGTTAATGTTAACTATGTTAGTTCCGATTCTCTTTACTAACCATGTTATCATAATACGGTTTTTTCTAAAATTTTAAGTGAGTAAATCAAATTTAATAATGGTATTATCAAGTTCTTTAAGTGTTTAGTGTCTATGTATTATAGTAACCGGTGTTTCGGCGTTTAAAGCAATTTTTAATCTATCTTCACTCTTCGTACAATTCTCTACGTACATTTGTATAATCTATTTAACGGATATTTATCATTAGGTTTATTTTTTAATAATATTTGCCATGAAATGATTTTCCTAGAAGTTACCATTCAACCCCGTAAGATGTTGAACGTCAGGAACTAAATATTTATTTTTTGCTGGTCGATTTGGCAATTTTCATTGGTTAAGATTCTTAAGGGATGGGGTAGCGGATGGTCAGTTGGGCGTGTCTTTGAATTTTGAATTCAACTCATGCTAATTTAAAAGAACTTCTGAATGTTTATTTTAAAATTGAATCAATGTTACATAAGAAGAAATTGATCCAGTGGTTTTTGACGTCCCTTTGTCTTGGCTGTAGTAGAACAATGTGAAGGATAACGTAAATTTAATTGTTCTTACAAATTTTGATTTTTCAAAGATCTGTTTTTACTGAAATAGATTTGATACCAGTAAATTAACTTCCAAAATCGTCCACAAAGAGTATAAAGCTTTTCCTAGAAGTGCAAAGTTATTTGCTAAACTATAGGTCTATAGAGGGTACATATTTATAACAAAAACATATCCCTATGTTTTATATATTTCCATTTCCCATCTTCTGAGGAGCGGTAATTTTCCATGTCAGCCATCAACGACTTGAAAACACGTTAAATAACTCCCGAATGAGCTAGCGTGGAGAAGCGTAAATGATTAATTATCAGTTCATAATCATACATACAATAATACTCAGTTGTTTTGTTTTTTTTTCGGGGGCGTTTAGTCAAAAAGCGACCACTCTCCCCCTTAAGTTGTTTCGACTCGAGGTTCGTTTTCGCTTGCGCGGCATTTCGGAAAAAAATTGCCTTTCATTTGTTTCGCGTGAGGCGAAAAGTGACCGAGACGCCTCTCTATCGGTATAGAACCGGTACAAAGGCGAGTCAGTTCGATTTTGTATTGAAATATTTCCCCGAAAACTCGACCGGATTCGTTCGGGGCTCGATGTCGACGAAAATTTGAGGAAACTCTGGCGGCGGTAACTGGAAGCGCTCACGGCGCGCCATACAAAAGTGCCGCAGTTCACTCTTCGGCCGCCGGGATGGTTGAAAGTTGATTTGTCGCCGTTTAATTGGCACAGCTTCCCGGCGACAAATCAACGTTTCCCCGCGAGTGTTGCCACACAAGCGGTTTCGAAACGGCTAAATTTCGATGCATTTTCGCAATGTTTCGTTTTCATCGATCTGTAAAACTTTTTCTCCTTCACCGTTTATATCTTTATTCAATTTCGAACGCACCCCGAACGCGAAATGATTAAAAAATTATTTCGTGCGCCTCTTTTGCTCCATAATGTTTCGTTTTTCGCATTAATCAAAAGGAAATTAAAAAGACGATTGATTTTGATCGGACGTCGGGTCTGATTTAATCAGTAATCGTTGTTTTTTTTTAAATTTCACAAGAAGTTTTACAAAATTTCCCCATTTATAGGGAAAGAGGTTTAATTTAAGTGAAAATGTTTTTTTTGCATATTGGTATCATTGCCATAAAAAATGCCATTTTAAAACAGTCGGGCTTTTGGCCAATCAGAAATCAGCCAATCATAGACTAGCACCGTAGTGATGTTTTATTACATAGTGATGTTAGTTCAATGAAACGATAAAATCTGTGCAGGTTCTTACTTTGGCAGTTTATCTTTTTAAAATCGATAATACTTTTGAACGAAATAAAATTAAGTTTGGTAAAAATAATTTGGCACGGGTACCGTCGCCCCGTAGTGAAAAACTACATCAATAGCGTCACGCAAATTTATAATTTATCCCAGGAGCGCAGAAGTTGGGTAAGGTTAGCCTGGGAACCATTCAAATTTAAAGTTTTTATCTCTTTATTTTTTAACGAGTAGGTACCTAATTGCGTTATGAAAATATTTTTTCGGTAATTTTTTTTGTAAATTACATTAAGTTTGAAATGACAACTTTTTTCCTCCATAATGATAATTCTTATAAAGCCATTTCTGCCAAAAATTACCTCGAGGACGCTGTAATCTACCAGGAGCACAGAAGTTTGGGAAAGTTATTTACTATTAAAAACGGATTATTTAATTGTTTTTTTTATATGATTTTTTCCAATAAAAGTTTTTACATTTTGCGTGTTAATAGAGCAATGTTTTTTTCCAAAATAAAACTCGCTGGGACTTTTGAAGAATGTTGGTGACAAAAACCGTACATACGATATGGGTATCAAATTACGCGTCTCAACCTACACAACGCGACAGGCTCGGTGAAAAAATGATCAGTAAGCTCCTTGGCACGTTTTTTCTCAAAATATTCATTTCTTTCTAAAAAACATATATTTTAATAAATTTGTTGTCACACACTCATTGCTTCATACACACGCAAACATACATATTACATATATAAACATTTGATTTATTTAAAAATTTAAAAATTTTGCGTGTTTATGCAATGCTTTTTCCAAAATAAAACTCCCTTGGACTTTTCAAGAGTGTCGGTGACTAAAACCGTACATACGATATGGGTATCAAATTACGCGTCTCGACCTACACAACCCGAACGGCTCGGTGAAAAAATGATCAGTAAGCTCCTTGGCACCATTTTTTCTCCAAATATACATTTCTTTTTTTAAATTTTGTAGTACCTCACTCCTGGCTTTATTCACATTCCAACATTACACCACGCACCAAATATTTACCCATTAGTTTCGGGCAAAAAGCAAAAGTGTCAAAACACACTCTTTGCTTCATCCACATTTTAACCAAAATACATATAATTTTTTATTTTTTACATCCACTTACTCGAATAATTTTTACCCATTAGTTGCCTGCTACGGGAAAAAAGCTAGTTAAGAAGTAAAACGGGTTCGAAACCCGTTCCTGTACGTAAAAATACCTTGATGTAACTACAATGACAATATTCCGTCGAAACTGTTTGACGTTTTAATATAAATAAAGAGATGCACCTGCGTAAGTACCTACCCACTTACACAATGTGATAGTGCTTTATTAATTTTTAACCAATTCAATGTACTATTTTTAGTAAATATTTAAGCTTGAAGAATCAACAACATGAAGAAACAAATACTTCACGTTCATTAAATTTAACTTTCAATAACTCGGGTTATTATCTCATTTTGTTTTAACCTTATAAATAGGGTACCATTGCTTAAAACCTACTGAACATCAAAAAAATACATAGTAAATGCTTTGGTGAGGTGTTGGTAAACATTTTATGTAATTCACTTATAAACACTTTTTTATTTTTATTTACTATACTCGTGTATCATAAAATAAGTGAATACATACTTACTACTCGTTAAAATGTACGTATATATGCTTGTCGCCTATTCTCTCTGCTGTTACGTAATTTATCGGGAATCTCGTGAATTGTTTGTTTGTTTTTCAATGTATGCGCACAGAAGTAGGTCAAAGGAAAAGTAAACATTTCGTAACATAAAATTAAATAAGCCACCCATTCGCAAGGGACCGTAGATACCGTCAATTTAAAATCATATTAATCCTTTTCATGAAAATATGTGTATTTTTAACTCACGTTTATTTTCCAGGAGTACGTTGCGCAATTAAATAAATTAGACCAAGATACGGAAAAACAATTTTTCTAATTGGAAACAAAATATTTTATCTTTAAAACGTAGGTATGCATAAGAAATAAATGACTAAATAAATTAATTTCGACTGCGAATCCAGAGGTGGCAAACCCCGCCGTGAGCAAGTAAGTTTTATCGAATTAATCTCTGTGGCGTTTCAAAAATGATCAGTAAGCTCACAGTCCACAAATCACGCCTTTCTTAAGAGGTAATCAACATGGCTTCTTACCCAAGAAATCAACGGTAACCAACTTACTCTCTTTCTCTCGACGGGTAGCACAAGGCCTAGACTGTAGGCATCAGACGGACGTAATCTACACGGACTTCGCAAAGGCATTTTACCGAGTAGATCACGATATTCTAATAAAAAAGATGCATAAAATAGGTTTTAATCAACCCTTACTGACATTTTTTGCGTCATATTTAAAAGATAGAAGTCAGTATGTAAATATAAATGGATACGATTCCCATAAGTTCGCAGCTCTGTCAGGAATTCCTCAAGGATCGAATCTCGGTCCCATGTTATTCCTTATTCTGATAGATGACATTCAGGATTGCATACGTCACAGCTCATGTCTACTATTCGCGGATGACATGAAACTGATGAAGGAAATCGAATCAGATTATGATTATTCGAAACTGCAGGCTGACCTCGATTTAATCATGATATGGTCGGTAGAAAATAAACTTAACTTCAATATTAAAAAATGCGTTGTTATGACTTATAGTCGTTCACAAAATCCGCTATTCTGCCAGTATAGAATGAATGGTGAAGTACTTACACGCGTAAACATCATCAAGGACCTTGGGGTGATCTTTGATCCCAAGCTGACATTTTCAAACCACATAGTCCAGCTTACCTCGGCTTGCTCCAAAACTCTTGGTTTTGTAATTAGAACTTGCAAACAATTCAATAACATAGAAGCAATGACCGCCATGTTCAACGGAGTGGTCAGAAGCAAGCTGGAGTACGCCAGTACTGTCTGGATACCTCATCAACTTAAATACATAAATATGATTGAACAAATTCAAAAAAAATTCCTAAGGTATGTTTACATGCGATCATACGGAATATATCCGAAATTCATGCATCACGTGGAACTGCTAAAGGAGACAAATTACCAAAGCCTGGAGACTAGGCATAATTAAGGCGCCGGACTCATGGTATTTGAATTAAAGTTACTAAAAAACCTTATCGATTGCCCATATCTCCTGTCATGCTTTGGCTTATTCGTTCCTGATAAATACTGTCGAAATCGTAGCCACGACCTCTTCTGTATACCGCAGGGTCGGACAGATGTCATTGCCCAACATAGCATGACAAGAGGTATGACCTTGCTAAATGCCCTACCAGCGGATATAGATGTGTTTAATATCACTATACCATGTTTAAAAAAAAATATGTACATGTATTGTTAGTTTTAATAAAATTGTACCATAATTGGACTTACCTGTCTGTCGTACAGTAAAAAAAAAAAAAAAGAATTAATAAATTTAAAAAAAATATATGTTATAATTTTTTGTTGCATTTTCTAGAGCGGAAGATACTCTCGGCATGGCTGGTAAAAAAGAAGCATATAGAATCGAGAAACGTTGCTTGGAATGGCTTAAGCCGTGTTTGGTGATCAGATCTGAAGATTCAAATACTTTTCCAATTTTATCTGCCTCATCTCCTTCCCCTCTCCTCACTATCATCAGCCCCACAACATACCCAATCAAGGATGCCAGAGTCTTACTGGCTTCAAATAGTTGGGAACATGGTGGGAGTCTTGAGCTGTATTTGCATAAAACAAGAAGAGGAAACACGCAGTAAAGCTAATTGACATGTCAAGTAGACTGATATTTCTTTTCACCGTTGCTTTTGTTAAAAACTATCTCATTTATGTATCAATCGTTTCTCTGTTTTCAAAAACTTATGTTCAAATGCCCATGTCTTCAGCAATAAAGGTATTAAAAACAATTAAAAAAGTAATTATTCTGTAACATTTTTTTTCGAGGTTTGATATTGTCAATTCTCAATTTGAAATATGATATCGACAAATATGACTAGTTAAACAGTTGATACATCTTTCATTCTATCGTTGTAAAATTGTTAAAAAATTCCAAAAAACGGCGAGCCAATGTTCTATTTCACAAGTACCTGTGAACGTGATTATGTATGTAACTCCCCCGAATTTAAAAGTCGATAGAAAGTGTGTGAATAATACGGATAACACTATCGCTAGCAATATCCGCCTCGTATGGTGGAATGTTTTATTAAATTTCCGTTTCTCTCACCTCGCTTACAAAATTTTACGGCAATACGGATTACTAACGACGAAAGTTTTCTGATTTGTTATGTCATGAAGGCAAAGTTATATCAAGGCCAATTTTAAAAATATATTGCGGTAATTTTCTCTCTTATATTTTGTGAGCTACCTCTTCCATATCATATTTGCTAAAATGGAACAGTATTACTTTATTATAAATTAACACATAAAAAATATATTCACAATTTGGTTTTTATTCTTTTCAAGTTTGATTCTCCAAGAACTCCGTAAATAAGTTAGGTTTTTTTTGATTTAATAATATTATAATTCTTTAGATCGTACAAAAAAAATCATTTTGAAAATGTTGTCAGAAGGCGAAACAGCTGTCATGCGTAGTAATAATAGCACAGCAAAATGTTTTTTTAATTAAAAAATAAGAATAATATTAAATGCAACAAACTTTGAAAAAAGCAAATGAATATTAATATTATATTGTTTCCATAAATAAAAGTGATCCTGGAATTGATAATCAACCAAATTTCATTATGTTTGCTAATTTAACAATAGCGAGAAAAAATAAACGAGGCCAAAAAAAATATTTTTGGATCATTTAAAATCCTCCGTATTGCCCGCCAAACATTTTTCAATAGCTCTGGTTGCGTATTTATAACGAAAGACAAAACATTATTTTATTCAGCGTCGTTTATAGAAGAACGAAATTAATTTCTATTCTAAAATGTGTTTAAAGCAAGACAAAAAAAGACTGACTAATGTTTTACATTCCACTGCCATCTACAAAACAACACAAACAATATGATGACCACGTTCAAAGTAGTAATTAATTGTTTTGCACAGCTGACGTTGTAGGTGTAATGACTTTGTAACAAACGAACGCAAAAGTTAACAAAAATTCGAGTATCTGTACTAATGTTTCGCTGCAATGACATTTGAAAAAATAGAGTCAATTTTTTTTATTAAAATAATAAATATTCTTAATAAATAGGTCCCAATAATCGAGAGGTTAAAGATGCCTGTCCCGGTAAAATAAGATATCCTGTGTTCAATTTCTACTTGTGACCGTTATCTTTTCGTGTTTTGTTTAGATTTACTAGTATTATGTTCTGCTTCAATGATAAATTCTCTTTCGTTCGAGTAAAAGAGAATTAAAGTAAGGTTATTTGGAAAAAACCTTCAGAGGTGAAACGTTTCCAGAAAGAACAATTACATAGATGTTTTAAAACCCAGAAAATAAATAGTGTTTTAAAGCTTAAAAATACTGGCATGGCGGTGAAAATGCTTATTTAGTTTCTTAATATATTATGAGATTTTTTTTCTTCCAAAAATCATCAAGGAAATTAAAAAACGTACTAATCGGTAAAATTTAATAATAGAAGCTCATTTCGACGGTGTAAATAAGAGCTGTCGTAATGTTAAAAGGTTTGAGCCGTTCTACATTATAAGTAAAAAGAAATAAACTATAAACAATTATTAAAAAAAATTCCATCGAGGAGGCTGATATAAAAGCTTGCAATTTTGTTTAAGTTAATGCGAGCAAAAATGAATGGCGAAATAATTATTTTAATACTGCAAATATTACCAAAAACGAACATGCTTGTGCCCGAACGTCATGAGAACACAGTGTTGTGCTTACAGCTAAATGTGTTTACAGCTAAAATAACACGTGCATAGACTAAATTTTAATGACTCACATCCACTTTGGCCATTGATCCCAGCGGCACCAAAGGCACAACCCCTTAGTCATCAACTGATGTATCTTTTTGCAAAGTATTCACTTAACCCTCCAAAAAGCAATGTATTTTTACCACTTTGGATGGGCAATATGGTCTGGCCAGGCCATATAAGAGGTGTAGGCTATCAGACTTATTTTCTATAAAGGCAGATGTGCAAATAGCGTGTATGAACGTGTCAATATGTTGTACATGTGTATATAATGGGACAGACACCCTATGTGCGCGTACAATACCAACGATGGCAAGTCCCCTCTCCGCCAGAAAGCTGGCCAAGTTGAGTGACATGAAAAAAAGTTACCTGGATTCGCTTCACGATCAGCATCTGGAACTTTTCCGATAGTTGGTAGTTGGTATCCTAATCGCAGACTCACCTTCACCTTGATACCATATGCAATGGTATTTTGTGGTACAATCCTTGAAGTTGTGTCTTAATTTTTTTAAATCTACCAATTAAACTCAAACTCATCGACAATTCAATACAGCTTGCTGAGTTGTATAGTTTATAAATACCACTTGCCAAAAAGTTAACAGAAATAAAAGAAAATCAAAATGGTCAGGCCAAACTGCCCATTGGAGGGTTAACAATCTGAACATACATGAGCAGCATTGAAGACCCTAATTGCCAGCGTAATTACCAGCTCCATGGAAGTTACAAGGATGTTAGAGATTATAAACTGCATACTGCCAACGCCTTTGTTTATAAAGCGACGATATATTACGTTCCGGTTGTCTATTCAATGGCAAATGGCAATACCCCTTCTTACAGAAACTTCCGCTTTTAGCTTCTCATAATGGCTTAAAGCTAATTAATTATGAATTTATAGGAAAGCTTCACAAAAATTGCATGTGGACATAGGCAAAATATAATGTAATGGTATGCAGATTCCATCTTGTAAAGAAGAATTACCTGGCTTGCTTCTTTATTAAAAAAATAGAGATGACAACTTTTACTTGGGACATTGAATAATATTGTGTGTGCACTGTAAGCTATTCCGAGTGTTATTTAGTTAAGAGGTTTGTAAAAAATAGTTTATTGGAGAAATCATCATTTATCAATAATCTTGAAATGTTACTTAAAATCAAATGAAAAAAAAATTCAGAAAATTTAATTATTTATGTAATAAATACGAGTAGTTTTAAAAGTTTACCTCTAGTTAATTTAACCGGTGTAAATTTTTTTTCCGCACAAATAAAGGTGAATTTTGCTTATGGTCGTGAAGCACGTTGACGCGCATTACTGCACTTAGCCGTAGAGACTGCCGAATAAAATTCTATTGGCAATTCGATATGGAAAACATCCGGGTGATCGCCCTAGAAGATGCAGAAAAAATACTAGCTGTTACTCGACCTACAGAAAATTGCACTTTGTGGACATCTGAAGGCGCCTTTAGAAACAATAAAATAAGTCTAAGTTAGCCCCGATGGGTAAATGGAATGAAAGTGATGAAGACTGATTGAAGTGAAATATAGGTATAAGTAATAAAAACGAGTTTGAGTTCAATAAAAAAAAATTAAATCAATTCTCTATTTTTTAAATAAATGTTTATAGCATAATATAATTAACAACATTTATGAATTGATCACATGATAATATCTATAGATAATAGTGCATAGACATTAAAAACGTTTTTTAGAATCCTTATAATTCATTAATTAAAAATACTAATATGGTTGTGACTTCGTCATATGTCTGAATCTGAACACCGTGAATCTGAACGAATTTTAATGTCATTTTCAAAATTGAAGTGTTTGTTTGGAGACAAGCAATAAAGTACCCATTTCTAATTAAATATATTTTCAAAAGCAAGAAAAAAAAATCTATTTTTAAAGCTATTGGTTTGTCGAGCTAGTATATAAAACATTAAATTAATATTATTATGAAAGTCATGTAAACTTTATGACTGTCATAATTACTTATAATTTTCGAAATATTACATTACCATCTAATCGTGGCATAAAATTAAGAATTTATTTCAAACCATGGTCCAGTGAAGTCACCAATGACGATATATATTTTTTCTCTATTTTTTTATTATAATTTTACATAATAATTAAAATAAAATAACTTTGTTTGAATATCACTTCATTGTATATATTTATAACCAACCAGTTTCAGTTCAACCCGAACCTTCATCCGGGTTAATAAAAACATATTAAATTAATTACAGAGGTGTATGGGTACTAATTTATAGTTAAGCTGAAAGAGAGAGAGAGAGAACATCAACATTGGTGGGGGTGGAAGATTTAGGTAAGACAGGAAATATATTTAAAATGGGGCTGTTTGTTAAATCTAATTGTTTATTTAATAAATTGATTTTATTGACTTTAAGGGATTTTTTTTTCCAGTCCTTCTAAATTGTTGACGCATA
The DNA here is from genome assembly GCA_026573805.1 of Hesperophylax magnus. Classification (NCBI taxonomy): domain Eukaryota; kingdom Metazoa; phylum Arthropoda; class Insecta; order Trichoptera; family Limnephilidae; genus Hesperophylax; species Hesperophylax magnus. The sequence continues at coordinate 1,236,156 of JAIUSX010000097.1, read as the reverse complement.
GACCTACCCCGTTTCAAAAACTTTATATTATTATAACTTTACATTACGCTGATGCGATTATTCTTATTTTTATTTCTATTATCCCTAACATTATCTATTATTTTTATTTGTATCCTACTTTATTTTTACAAGATTCACCTACTTCAACTCGTTTCCTGTATGTGATTATGTACCTAATATTATATATTCAGAATTGGTCATTTATGAAGGGAAGAAACTGTTTTGAAGAATGCCTGACATCATTAAATTAAGTTCATTTGCTTTATTATTATTTTTTTTCATATAAATTCTGTTTAAAATTTCTTTTTAAAATAATTAATCAATTTATCTTTATTTTCATTAAATCAACAAGTAAAGTCATTTTTTTATTTACCCATTTATATTTATTTTATCTCATTAAAATCAACAGTTTGCAATACGGTTGGTTTATTCTTGTGAAATGTACTTAACTAGAAAACCAGTTAAAGTATTATCTATTTTACAAATACATTGCATTTAACAAAATAATATATTAACAAATGAACATGTATTACATTTATGTAATTATATACAAATTTCGACTACCATAATACGGACATGTGTCCAGTGTGGTAGTCAAAAAGCATGTAAAAAACTGTAATGTTTTACGAATAATGGAAAGAAAAAAAAAAAAAATTCCCTTCCCAATTTTAGGTACATATGGTACCCCTTCAGGACTCTCGCAAAGATGCTATTTTTTTTGATAAAACGATTCTATAGCAGCAGTGGACAGTTCAGTCGGTAGCCAACAGAAATTGGCCAGCCTTTAGGTTGTCAGCATTGGTGACCAATTCAGTCGGTAGCCAGCAGGAATTTGCCAGCCTTTAGGTTGTCAGCATCAGTGGCCAGTTCAGTCGGTAGCCAGGAGAAATTGGCCAGCTTTAAGGTTGTCACCAGCGGTGGTCAGTTCAGTCGGCAGCAGCAGGATGGTCATTTGATTATATGTGCCGGCACACGGAGACGTCCTACTGTTTTAATGTCTTGAAAGAGATGCGTCCGGCTTAGCTGATGGAGTGCCGGTAGTAAATAGCTCGTTGCACGTAGTTGTAGCCTTTTAAATGATTCTGCCGTTATGGAGGAACTGAAACAAATTCAACTTTCAGTTGTGAATCAGGAATGGTAATTTGAAGTTATGGAAAAGATTGCGTTGTCACCGGCAAAGTTGCGTCAACCAGTTGTAAATGTTGAATATTAATAAAATAATTTGTTATTGAGGTATTATTAATATCTCCTACAGGTGTTCTTGTGACGTCAGCGTCAGTTTGCGTGAACATGTTTACAGTTTCAAATGCAGACGTTTAGTTGCGCGAATAACATTTTTTTTTCACTCTTGCGGGCTGAATCGCCTGGTAACAGCCTTTGTTTTTGTCACTATTATTATTTCGTTTTGGAAAATAGGGTCATCGAACTCGCAGATGTGTGCGACTTGGCCGCAATTGGTATTTCAAAATGACGCATTTTAATTAAATGCAATAACATCATGATGCAAGTTAGATATAACATTAAAGCATTTAATATAAGAAATAAATGTCTGTCATATCCAATCGGAATTTGGAGCAATTCTTAGCGTGGTTGACTCCAGTCCCTGGAAGAAAGGTTCAATCCTCAGTCAAACCAAACAAAACTTTATTTTTACGGGTTGATTTTTTCAAATTTTTTTCTTTACTAATAAAAAGAAAAAGCGTGCAAATAATATTAATTAAAATATTGAAAACAAAAATAATTTTAAAAAAATGACGTCAGACCAATTACTTAATTTAATTAGTAGCTAACGAGGTCAGTGAATTAAATTGATGAACGGCGCCGACTCAGTTTCCATATTTTGCTATTAAACCTTTTTATTTTTCTACTTCACGGCAAACATATTTTTAACGTGCCCTAATCTGCTTAATTGGCATGAAATTGTGTTCGTCCAAAGACGATAATTTACTGTCACTATAAAAGGAATTTTCACTGTCGGGTTATCAACTAAAAAAATGGTAACAAATACATGATTAATTTTAGCAACCCACTGCACGAAATGTTTTAAAATTATTAACGTGATTATTTTTGTGTTATTATGCACTTGCAGTAGGGTATCTGCCCTGACGGAAGAATATAATGAATCTCTACACTACAACGCATTCTGACAAGTTTGCTAAAGAATGAGGAAGCCCATCACGGTTAACCCAAAAATAATCACGATAGTGGTTTTGGCCGTGAAAATCTTTTTTTTTAATATTTTATTATTTTAATTTTTTTTTTCTGGCAGTAAATACCTACACTTTAAGCTTTTCAAAAAAAATATTTTACTGACTGGTTCTAAAACATAATATGTAAGTAAAAAACTTAAACAAAACAGCATACAGTTTTAAATTTAAACAAAAATAAGATTCTTACTTATATATTACGAGATGTTAAATAAAATAAATAGTTTACAAAAATTGCAGTATATGAGTGCCACAATTATGAAGAAAATATATGTCGCCTACTCTGAGAAATGCTTTACACAAAATAGATAATAACCATAAACTTGATCTTTGGATTTAGCATGGAACCATTGTATGGTTTTCAGTAAGTTCCAAAGACTGCGAAGGACTTGTTTACCCAAATAGGAAAGTTCTAAAGGCAAACCCAAGAAAAAGTAAACTGACTATATAGAACAAGAGTAGGGCTGGACGAGAATATTTGGGAACCTACTATGGGAAAATTCTTTAGTTATCAGTTATAAGTATTGTTATGTAATTTCGGTTAGTTTTTTTTTTCAAACTTCAAAAATGTCATCTTAACACTCTGTATATGAAAACAAAATAGCACGGAAAAAAATTACAAAAAGTTTATTTAACATAAAAATTTCAATTTGATAAATACTACGTTTTCTTATAAATATTAATAAATTACTTAAGAATAATAATTTCCTAATCTACTCTTCAGAATTTGGTTCATTATCTTTGTTCTCTTCGTTTTTCCAAGTCAGTGTGTCCGGATGTGAATAGGAGCAGCGAGGGAAGTTGAGTTCAGAAGGAATGCAGTTTTTTGGAACCAGCGTAGCCGTGACCTTGTAATCTGTCACTTTCTGCACTCTTGTTACCCAGAGAGTTTTTGTTACTACCTTGGTCTCCGCTTTCTTGAATAAGTACTTTCCTTCTTCATCTGTTTCGTCTGTTTCATAGAATGTATCAATCTCTCCATCTTCAATGGTGGATTTGAATTCATCTGGCATTGATGGTGTTTCTGTTGCGAATTTCAGATACCGTCCCGAACGACCTTCTGATCCTTCTTCATCGATGAATTCAGGCATTTTGGTTGCTAAATCAGAAGACATTTTTACTGACGCACTTGGTTCGATGTAAAGACCTTCATTTTTGAAATCACCATCCCACACTTCTTCACCTTTCCCTTTTGGAATCTCTTCTGTATTCTTCTCGTTGTTTTCTTTGTATGTCACCTTGTTCGGAGAATGGTGATGCTCATGCTCATGATATGAATTACAGTGAGGAACTCCAATCTTTGAGGCGATGCAGACTGGGTGTCTTGTCAATCTTTTGGTGACCTCCATGACCAAAGTTTTTGTGGAGGTGACTATAGGTTTCGGCTTGAGGAAATGGTGTAAATCAACCAAAGGCTTCTTCGGTGGCTTAGAAGGCCCGGGTTTCCCAAAACCAAACGTCTCAGCAATTCCTTGTAAGATACTGGGTTTTTTAGTTGTGATATAGTGTTCAATGTGATAATTTTTCTCGGTAGTTTGAATTTTTTTCTCGTCAACTATACTTTCACTATTTTCAGTTTCGGAACCATCTTCGCCTGTAGAAGTCATTTGGTCTTTGATGCTTCCAGCACTTGCTTGGTAGTCTTTAAATACAAGCCCAACGATAAGACACAAAAATGCAAACTTTACTGCAGACGCCATTTCTAAAAAGAGAGCAAATCAAATTAGATCGTAGAAATATTATCATGACTTTAGTTTACCGTGCGGTTTGTCTGATTGACAGAACTTGTACATTTTTTTGTAATGCACGGATGAAAATCAAGTATAGAGTCCATTCGATAAATGATATTTCAATGATGCCTACTCAGATGAACTTGCTACATTGAACAAAAGTGCACATATGAAAAACTCGACGGAGAAGAGTATTGCACAAGGGATACAAGAGGTTGTTTTTCCGACACGAAAACAAGCTGACAAAATACACGGTGTAATATGGCGAAATATGGGAATATGGCTACATATATCATCTATTTGTAATATACACCTAAAACTATGAGAGTTTACAATGACTAATTTTACTTGAAAAAATGAAACTTGTGACACAAAATAATCTAAAAGTTAAAACTAAAATACATATATTAGTTTCGACTACATCTGACTACCGTTATTATTTCGTCAATTATACATATGAACTATATTTTATATAATTATATCTATTACAAGAGACGAACATTCAAATCAGATTAAGTGCCTCAGACACATACGACTTTTAACATTATTTCAAATGTCACGCACTAATGATGAAAACTTTTATTATCAAATTTATACAGAGTAACGAAAACTGAATTGTAAGCTTCTAATACTTTAATGAATGAATTTATATTTACCAAATAATATTAGAACTTTTATAAATTCGCTTTGTGCTACTACACCCACGAGGAGAAATTAACAACTGGTAAAATTAACAGGTAGTTTCGTGATTTATATAGTTGAAACTTTCTATTTTCTAAAGTTGTTTACGCAACAGCGGGTAGTTCTGAATGTACTTAAAATTCCTAACGTATCCGCTTAGCAGGTAAATTTCTACTTACTTATGCGTGAGTACACTAAAATGATTAATATTAATATTTAAATTTCTAATTCTTGTGAAACAATATTCAAGTACCAGATCATAGTTTTGTATTCAGATTAGGTATTTCTAAATAGGTACAATTTATGCGTAATCATGTCCACCGTTTGTTACAAAATCTTCTTCTTAAAAGTTCACTTTCTGTATCATCATCATAAATAAATCATTACACGTTTACTATGGAAATATAACAAATAGTTAATTAGCTAAGCATTCACATGGGGGGGTTTGATCATGAGGGGGTTAGGAGGGGTGGAGGGTACGGCAAAGGAGAATGGGGAGGGGAGGGGAAATTATTAGAATGTTTTTTGTGACTTCTATTCACCACACCTTATTATTTACATTACATTCACTAAAGAGATGGCGTAAATATTGTTGTTTTATAAAGGAATGTAATCTTCGAGTACTATTCTCCTTTTTTCCTTGATTGGGGGGGGGGTTTGAGCCCATAACCCTCCCCCCCCCCCTTATATGCTATATTTCATAAGATAATGTATCAATAATTGGAAAGAGGATAAAATGATTGGATTTCAAAAATATTTCAAATATTTTTTGAGGAAACAAACAGGTTTGGCATTTTTGCAAAAAAATGCCTAACCTTGTAAATCGTTTCTTGAGATGAAGACAATTATTGGTATTGGCAAAATAAATGGTTATTAATACAAATTGATTAAGTAATCATTTTCTGTACGTAAATAGTATATTGCATTCGTTTATAAAAATAGTCCCCCCAGAATAACGGGGGATGGAATGAAAGGAATCGCCGAAGGGCAAAAGGAGAAGAAGAAAAATAAACCCTCGCCGAAGAGAATAAAATTAACTCAGGAAGACAGGGCAGCACCAAAAGGAGGGTACGGCAAAGGAGAATGGGGAGGGGAGGGGAAATTATTAGAATGTTTTTTGTGACTTCTATTCACCACACCTTATTATTTACATTACATTCACTAAAGAGATGGCGTAAATATTGTTGTTTTATAAAGGAATGTAATCTTCGAGTACTATTCTCCTTTTTTCCTTGATTGGGGGGGGGGTTTGAGCCCATAACCCTCCCCCCCCCCTTATATGCTATATTTCATAAGATAATGTATCAATAATTGGAAAGAGGATAAAATGATTGGATTTCAAAAATATTTCAAATATTTTTTGAGGAAACAAACAGGTTTGGCATTTTTGCAAAAAAATGCCTAACCTTGTAAATCGTTTCTTGAGATGAAGACAATTATTGGTATTGGCAAAATAAATGGTTATTAATACAAATTGATTAAGTAATCATTTTCTGTACGTAAATAGTATATTGCATTCGTTTATAAAAATAGTCCCCCCAGAATAACGGGGGATGGAATGAAAGGAATCGCCGAAGGGCAAAAGGAGAAGAAGAAAAATAAACCCTCGCCGAAGAGAATAAAATTAACTCAGGAAGACAGGGCAGCACCAAACCATGCAAATATAAGTAATTAGTATGCGCCCTCAATTCGTGGCAGTATTATATTAGGTTTACAAAGTTATTTTGTAATTTTTTTGTATATTAAAAAAAAACACAGAAGCTTTTGCCTGAGGATTGAATCTTCCTCCCAGGAACTGAAGTCAACAACGCTAACACCTAAGCCAAATTCTAATTTGATAGTACCGACATTTATTTCGTAAATTAACTATTGTAATTGCATATGGTACAAGTATTTATATAAGAATCTGAATAGAACCCATAAACTCATTCCTGCTACACCATATTTTAAACGTAAAAATTAATTGAGTTTTATAAGAAAGATATTATTCAGAACAATTCGTTTTATTATAGAAACAGTAACTCATGCTAAACGTATTATCATATGTTTAATACCCCGTGTAAGTGATACCTACTAGTAGGTTTCTTTTATTATTCTCACAAAAATACTGTGTTCCTTTTTCAATTTGGGAGAAGGGTTTGGATACCGCCACCCCGGAACCATTTATTGGATAACCTCTGCCATAGGTCACCGCAATTGGTTCAATACGTTTGGTGATTTAGCAGGGTTGCCCGGATCAGACTGGTTAGGGTGTAGCAGTGCGTACTTCTGGACGGGCAGTTCCTACCCGATTAAGATAATCATTGGTCAACATTCTTAAATTGGCACGACTGTTTCGAGCTATGAGTGCGGAGCGGCACTTCATCGACTTCAGTTGCTTGCTGGACTCGTGGGATTACGGTGTGTTCGTACAACGCTAGAGCTATGAGGGTCTACTGTGCAAACTACGGAAGGTCTTTTTCACTTATATCTTTTAACAATGTACTTATAATTTAAATAGGGATTACTCATTTTAACTTCTTGCGTAGTTATTTTATAACTCGCTGGCGCCCGCTCAGACATTCTTTACAAGATTAAGTGTTTTTAAATTCATTAATGTCACATGTTCTTTAGTCAAAATTTTATCAAGATGGCGTTATTTACACGTACATTCTTGTCACGCTCTGAGTTAAATTATTTGATAGAGTCTCATGTTTATTTATTTGATTAAACATTTTAATTATTGTTTTAATAAATTAGCGTCTGTTGATATTTAAAGTATTCTATTTTTTATCATCCTTATCAGTTCTCATCACTACCTACCTACTTTGAATTATTGCATGTGCGTGGATGACTAGATAGTTGTATTCGGTAATTTTACCAATTAATGTCACAATCGAAAGACCCATCATTAATTAATACAACTATCCTTTCATCACCCATCCACGATAATATGTTACAAAATGGCAGCCCTTGTGGGTGAACCTAAGTTTGACTAAATAATGAATGCAGTATTTTTTTTTCTTTCATTGTTTTAATCTTGTATTGGATGTCTGATTTTTTTTCATAATTTTCTTGTATAATCCCTTGAAAAAGACCTTTCGTTTTGCATGGTAGATGTTCGGGTGTTGCTCGAAATACATCGTGTCACTGAGATTTTATTAATTCTTCATTTTACGCAGCTTTTCATCCGGCACAACTCATGACGTTTTTCGTCTTATTATCGTGTTCGTTAGTACGCTGACGTCACACTTATTTTATATTTTTTTGTGTTTTGCGGCGATTGTGGTTGTTGTATTGTTGCTTGCATGTTCTAATAATTTTTTTTCTACCTACCCTGTTAGTTAGGTATGACGGATTCGACCATTTTAACAAGAAGTCGTGCGTTAATCATGTCTAAACCAGAGGATGGCACTACTTCGGCAAATTCGGCGGTCGCATCTAACACAGTTCCGGTTCACAAATGGAACTTAACCTTCGACGGTACTGGGAACGTGCATAATTTCATTGAACGGGTCAACGATTTGTCTATATCTCGGAACGTAAGTACAGCTTCTCTTTTTTCATCTGCGGTGGAACTTTTTTCAGGTCATGCTTTAGACTGGTTTAGAGTCAACCGTTCTTCTTTCAAGTCATGGTCGGATATTGTAATTGCTCTAAAGGAAGAATTTGAGCTTCTGGACCATGAAAGACGATTAGTTGCTCAGATCAGAGCCACGTACCAGCAACAAAAAGAGAACCTGGGTTCATTCATAACGCGGGTCTTGACTTTAAACAATCAATTGTCGTCAAAATTACCAGATGACGAAATTCTGGAAATATTGCAGTGTAATATGTTACCGAGATACATACAAAAATTATCGCTCTCTGTCATCTCGGACATTAATTGTCTGAAAAAATTGGGAAAAATGATTGAACTTGCAGACGTTCGGTCTGATTCCAGACCTTCCCCGCCAAATGCAAATACTGGTAATTTTAATAATGTTTCTCATTCCTCCTCAAATAATGCATTTAGCAGAGGGTATAACAGAATGTCTCAGAATAATCCCAATTTCAGCAATCATCGTCAATATTTTGAATTCAGTAAACGTAGCCCGTCAAATATGAGTTCTAGGGAGGTGAAATGTTTCCGCTGTGGCCGTCCTGGTGTGAAGGCGCCTTCATGCAACTGCCGGCAGGCAAAAAACTAGATGTCCTGGGGGTCCTGTCTGCGGGCGGCATGTCGACACCGTTCGCTGACATCACCGCCAGGCATCGGCTTGCTGTGCTGTCGGAAACCAGAACTTTCTTCAAGAACCTTTGGACCTCGAAGGTGGTGGGTGCGGCTAAAAGGGATGGCCGTCCACACATCATTTTCCAGGTTCTGGGTTCCAACTTTTCTGGCCTTCTTGACTCTGGTTCGCATATCTCAATTATTGGTAATAATTTTCATTGTCAATTTTTAAATCTAGGGTTAAATCTTTCTGTTCTTAAGAAAAAATTTTCACTCACTTCTGCTACGGGTCATACTGTGGAGTGCGTTCACAAAATTACGGTTCCGGTAGTTCTTGGTAACGTTAAGAAAATTTTTAATTTTGTGGTTATGCCAGATATAAAATCTAACATCATCCTCGGTTGCGACTTTTGGAAAGTTTTTAACATTTGTCCCAAGTTAACTAAATTAATGACTAATGACTCTGACAATAGTTGCGTGTCTGAGGTAAGAGGACTGGATAGCTTTGAGAACTTAAACTCATCTCAACAATCAATCTTAAATAACGTTATACTGGAATTTAAAGCCTTTTCTGGTAATCGTTTGGGTAGAACGTCTCTTGAAAAACATGTTATTGACACGGGTGATTGTCAACCTATTAAGCAACGTGTTTATCCGATATCTCCTCATTTATTGCCGGAAGCTCACAGAGAACTTGACAGACTATTAAATCTGGGAGTAGTAGAACCCAGCAATAGCTCGTGGAATAATCCTATTGTTTTAGTGCCTAAGAAAAATGGTTCTTTTAGACTTTGCTTGGATAGTAGAAAGCTCAACGCGGTCTCGCGGCGGGACGCTTATAGTCTACCGTTGATATCTGATATCTTAAATAGTCTCGGAGGAGCACGTTATCTATCAACTTTAGATCTTAATGATGCCTTTTTTCAAATCCCGTTAGAGGAAGATTCTAAAGAGAAAACCGCATTTACTATCCCTAAACGAGGCCTATTCCACTTTGTAACAATGCCTTTTGGTCTTCATGGTTCGAGTTCTCGGATGATGAGGCTAATGGACAAGGTTTTGGGTCCGGAGTTCGATGGGAAAGTTTTTTGTTACCTAGATGACATAATTATCATTAGTTCCACCTTTGAAGAACACATTGATCTTTTAAGACGGGTTAAACAAAAGTTACAAGCCGCGGGTTTGACTATTAACGTAGAGAAGTCAGTCTTTTGTCGTGACTCTCTTAAATACCTAGGTTTCGTGATTGATAAGGATGGGTTGAGAACTGACCCGGGAAAAGTGAAAGCAATCGTTGACTTCCCCATTCCAACGTCGCAAAAGAGCTTGCGTAGGTTTATCGGTATACTTTCTTGGTACAAAAGGTTCATTTTAAATTTTTCTTTAATTGCAGCACCTTTGCATAATTTAACCAAAAAGGAGTTTGCTGGTAAAAAATTTGTATGGAATGAACAGGCTGATGCTGCCTTTACTAAATTAAAGAATATTCTGGTCAAGGCTCCTGTTCTTGCTTGTCCCGACTTTAGTAAACCCTTTACAATTAGTTGCGATGCATCGAACACCGGTTTGGGGGCGGTCCTTTCTCAATCTGACGTTAATGGTATAGAACACCCTATTTCCTTTATTTCCAGATCACTATCTGCACAGGAGAAAAATCACTCCACAACCGAGAAGGAGTTAAATGCTATGATCTTTGCACTAGAGAAATTTAGGGGTTATATTGAAGGTTCGCCTATTCCTGTCAAGGTGATCACTGATCACTATAGTCTAAAATGGCTTACAAACTTAAAGTCTCCGTCGGGAAGATTAGCGCGGTGGGCGGTTAGACTACAGCAGTTCAATTTTGAAATAATTCATAGGAGCGGTAAAGACAACATTGTTCCGGACGCACTGTCTCGTGACCCTTTACATGTTGACTTGTTAGATCAGTCCTTTTCCACTTCTGACCGTTGGTACTTAAGTTTGAAAGAAAAAATTTTGGCTAATCCGGAAAAATTTCCAGCGTTTAAAGTTTGCAATGGTGTCATCTTCAAACACATTCAGAGCATGGAGGCTCTTCACAGGTCTTATGACTGGAAGGAAGTTCTCCCAAAAGAGTGTAGGAAAAACGTCATCGTTCAAAATCACGTTCCGCCTTCGTGTGCACATTTTGGCATCTTAAAAACGTTAAATAGGATTAAACTTAAATACTACTGGCCAAAAATGGCAGCTGATGTGAAGTCTTTTGTAAGTAAATGTCATACTTGTTTAGGTTATAAAAGTTCTAACTTACTGCCTCCTGGTTTGATGGGTGACCCGAAACTGGTGCAAAGGCCGTGGCAAATGATTGCGACAGATCTATTAGGTCCTTACCCTAATTCTTACAAAAAGGGTTATACTTACCTTTTAGTGGTTTCTGATTTCTTTACCAAGTATACTAGACTTTTTCCACTTAGGAAAGCAACGGGTAGTGTTATTGCGGAAATTTTGGAAAATGATATCTTTTATAAATTCGGTGTTCCAGATACGATTGTTTTGGATAATGGCCCACAATATATATCGCGTGACATGAAAGCGCTGGCCAATAAATTTCATATCCGTCACTTGTTTTATAATTGCAGATATCACCCGCAGAATAACCCTGTTGAGCGTGTAAACAAGGTGTTGGTAGCAGCCCTGGGTTCTTTTGTGGGATCTGATCACAGATCCTGGGCGTGCCATCTACCTGAGATTGAACTGGCTATAAACACGGCTGTTCATGAAGTCACAGGCTATACTCCGTTCTTCCTTAATTTTGGTAGAGAGATTGTAATTTCGGGAAATGACTACAAAGGTGTAGACTTTAACGCGGAAGACATTAGATTCTCTAAACGCGATTCATGGGCATCTGATTTACATGAATTAAATGACATTTTCTCCCAAGTTCGCACGTCCTTAAGACAATCATACGAACGTAATAAGGTACAATATAATCTGCGTCGTAGGGACGTTCAATATGAGGTTGGGGACATTGTCTGGAGAAGGTCTTTTGCTTTGTCAGACGCTGGTAGATACTTTTCAGCAAAATTAGCCCCCAAATTTATTCGTAGTAAAATTATTTGCAAGATATCGCCGGTTGCTTATCAATTAGCGGATATGACAGGGAAACCCGTGGGAACTTTTCATGTTAAGGATATAATCAAGTTAGAAGAAGCTAACTGACCTTGGGGTTGGGTTAATTGATGAACTATTTTTTCTTATGTTGTAATCGTTATACTTTTATTTGAGAATTAATCCCTTTTCTCTTGTTATATATTAGGTTATTGCTTGCCTTGCCCTCAGGTTTGCAATTTTTCTTGTGTTCTCTCATTGTGAGGACATGACTAGTATTTTTGTGTCTTCACATTGAGTGGATTTTTTTTTTGTATAAGTTTTGTTTTGTCCTTGTGTACATGTGTAGTATGTGTTTTGAGAGTAATGTGTCCATTCCGATTCAACGCGGGGGATTGACGTTTTTTTAATCTCACGCATTGAATCCACACATTTTTTTTGGATTTAAGTGCAATTATATTGTATTGAACATTTTGTGATCTCACGATTTGAATCCATTGTATCATTTTATACGTTATCCTAGGGCAGTGAAGTTCACAATCTCAGTTGGCCACTGTTTTGTGCTATTTTTCTGTTCGAGGGATCTTTTAATAGCTGATTTTACTTTGTGAGATGATACTAATTGTTCTTTAATGAACTAAGTCCGCGATGGCGACTTGTTTTGAGGTACGGTTTGTCCTTTCTAGAGGGACATACTGTATTTCAATTATGGCATATACGAAGCTGTATTTCGGTTTAACAGTTCTGTACCAAGCTTGGTCCTCGTGTCATTTTAATTGTGCGCATGGTTGTTCTTTATATGTTGTTCCTTAGTACCTTAGTTTGCCTTGGTGTTGGTTGACTATTTTAATTCATTAATTTAGAAAATACTTCATGCAGTTTTCCGCGATAGCCTCAGATGCTCATAACAATCTATTTTTCTCTGGTTTTAGGAAACCATTGGCATGGTGTTTTCTTTGATTTAGTCACTGTTGATTACACTTTTCAAATATTTTTTTAAAAAAATTTTATGCCATAATAATTAATTTAATAATTTATTTATTTATTTAATATTTATTTTGAAATTTAGTGGGTTTTCACTCGCTCAGGTTATTTGAGATTTACAGAATCATAGTTTTTTTAACATTTAAAAATTGCATCCTTTCGTGAAGTTTTTTTACTTTTATTGCTCTTATTGTCCTTGGCTTGATTTATTATTAAATTGATATTTGTTCATATTATTAAGAATGTCAATGAGTAATTTTTTTTTACATTTTCTTTTAACAAATACTATGCGTTTTCACATGCAATTGCTGTGGCTTCTCTCTGAGCTCAAGATAAGTCGCATCAGTTTCATTTGGACTTAGCTGTATTTTGTCAATATTGGGTCATCAATATATGGTTCTGTTTGAGCCCTCACTTCTATCTTATTATGAATTTGGGTTTGTTTCTGGGATAACTTTATAATTTTTCATCTCTGCTCACAGAGGGCAGTAACTTCAATGTGGATATAGACGTTATTATTTTCATTTTATAGTGTTTTCTTTTAGCTTCAAATTTAACTTTTGTTGGGCGCTCAGCTTTCACTTTTAGCTAGACTCGTTTTATAAAAAAAAAAAAAAAATTTTTTTTTTTTTTAATAAATTTTGTTAGTCTTTACTACAGTTTATCTTTTCATTTGTTATTCTATTCAAGTTTTTGTTTACACTTTAGTAGTTGTTAAATTCCTTGCTCAGTAATCCATTTTGTCAAGCATAGCATACCTTTCTTTTCACTTGCCTCAAGGAAGTCAGTCGCCTTCATCACTCTTCGGTTCTTCACGTCAAGATAACCCAAGATAATACAAAATTTCAAGATTTACAAACTTTTATCTATTCTTCGAGGAAGCAATTTTTTTCAAGATCGAGTCTTCATGGAAGCAACATTCTTCTACGGGATGAGTTTAATAGGATACTACCTGGCCGTTCACTGCTATCAGAAAGAGGGTGCAGCTTCTCAAGATTGCATTGTTGTCAACTTTGGAGAATGGTGATACAATTATCGGGGCTCTTTATCTTCGCCAAGCAAGTTCAATCTTCTTCACTGATGTCAGAAGAGGGTCATTCAGATATTCCATCAGTGAGAATTCTTCCTTCTACTTCCTGGGTGTTGGCGCTTCAATCCTTGCTCAGCGAGCACTTCACGGACTTCTACAGAACGTGCTGGACTCTTCTGCTAAGGCATTATCTGCATTTTGTGACTCTTTACCACTTATTGGACTTGGATTTGGAGGCATATGGAAAATATCAAAAAAAAATTATCGTGCCGAAATTTTTTTTTTTTCCTTTGGAAGGGGGGTAATGTAGCAGTGCGTACTTCTGGACGGGCAGTTCCTACCCGATTAAGATAATCATTGGTCAACATTCTTAAATTGGCACGACTGTTTCGAGCTATGAGTGCGGAGCGGCACTTCATCGACTTCAGTTGCTTGCTGGACTCGTGGGATTACGGTGTGTTCGTACAACGCTAGAGCTATGAGGGTCTACTGTGCAAACTACGGAAGGTCTTTTTCACTTATATCTTTTAACAATGTACTTATAATTTAAATAGGGATTACTCATTTTAACTTCTTGCGTAGTTATTTTATAACTCGCTGGCGCCCGCTCAGACATTCTTTACAAGATTAAGTGTTTTTAAATTCATTAATGTCACATGTTCTTTAGTCAAAATTTTATCAAGATGGCGTTATTTACACGTACATTCTTGTCACGCTCTGAGTTAAATTATTTGATAGAGTCTCATGTTTATTTATTTGATTAAACATTTTAATTATTGTTTTAATAAATTAGCGTCTGTTGATATTTAAAGTATTCTATTTTTTATCATCCTTATCAGTTCTCATCACTACCTACCTACTTTGAATTATTGCATGTGCGTGGATGACTAGATAGTTGTATTCGGTAATTTTACCAATTAATGTCACAATCGAAAGACCCATCATTAATTAATACAACTATCCTTTCATCACCCATCCACGATAATATGTTACAAAATGGCAGCCCTTGTGGGTGAACCTAAGTTTGACTAAATAATGAATGCAGTATTTTTTTTTCTTTCATTGTTTTAATCTTGTATTGGATGTCTGATTTTTTTTCATAATTTTCTTGTATAATCCCTTGAAAAAGACCTTTCGTTTTGCATGGTAGATGTTCGGGTGTTGCTCGAAATACATCGTGTCACTGAGATTTTATTAATTCTTCATTTTACGCAGCTTTTCATCCGGCACAACTCATGACGTTTTTCGTCTTATTATCGTGTTCGTTAGTACGCTGACGTCACACTTATTTTATATTTTTTTGTGTTTTGCGGCGATTGTGGTTGTTGTATTGTTGCTTGCATGTTCTAATAATTTTTTTTCTACCTACCCTGTTAGTTAGGTATGACGGATTCGACCATTTTAACAAGAAGTCGTGCGTTAATCATGTCTAAACCAGAGGATGGCACTACTTCGGCAAATTCGGCGGTCGCATCTAACACAGTTCCGGTTCACAAATGGAACTTAACCTTCGACGGTACTGGGAACGTGCATAATTTCATTGAACGGGTCAACGATTTGTCTATATCTCGGAACGTAAGTACAGCTTCTCTTTTTTCATCTGCGGTGGAACTTTTTTCAGGTCATGCTTTAGACTGGTTTAGAGTCAACCGTTCTTCTTTCAAGTCATGGTCGGATATTGTAATTGCTCTAAAGGAAGAATTTGAGCTTCTGGACCATGAAAGACGATTAGTTGCTCAGATCAGAGCCACGTACCAGCAACAAAAAGAGAACCTGGGTTCATTCATAACGCGGGTCTTGACTTTAAACAATCAATTGTCGTCAAAATTACCAGATGACGAAATTCTGGAAATATTGCAGTGTAATATGTTACCGAGATACATACAAAAATTATCGCTCTCTGTCATCTCGGACATTAATTGTCTGAAAAAATTGGGAAAAATGATTGAACTTGCAGACGTTCGGTCTGATTCCAGACCTTCCCCGCCAAATGCAAATACTGGTAATTTTAATAATGTTTCTCATTCCTCCTCAAATAATGCATTTAGCAGAGGGTATAACAGAATGTCTCAGAATAATCCCAATTTCAGCAATCATCGTCAATATTTTGAATTCAGTAAACGTAGCCCGTCAAATATGAGTTCTAGGGAGGTGAAATGTTTCCGCTGTGGCCGTCCTGGTGTGAAGGCGCCTTCATGCAACTGCCGGCAGGCAAAAAACTAGATGTCCTGGGGGTCCTGTCTGCGGGCGGCATGTCGACACCGTTCGCTGACATCACCGCCAGGCATCGGCTTGCTGTGCTGTCGGAAACCAGAACTTTCTTCAAGAACCTTTGGACCTCGAAGGTGGTGGGTGCGGCTAAAAGGGATGGCCGTCCACACATCATTTTCCAGGTTCTGGGTTCCAACTTTTCTGGCCTTCTTGACTCTGGTTCGCATATCTCAATTATTGGTAATAATTTTCATTGTCAATTTTTAAATCTAGGGTTAAATCTTTCTGTTCTTAAGAAAAAATTTTCACTCACTTCTGCTACGGGTCATACTGTGGAGTGCGTTCACAAAATTACGGTTCCGGTAGTTCTTGGTAACGTTAAGAAAATTTTTAATTTTGTGGTTATGCCAGATATAAAATCTAACATCATCCTCGGTTGCGACTTTTGGAAAGTTTTTAACATTTGTCCCAAGTTAACTAAATTAATGACTAATGACTCTGACAATAGTTGCGTGTCTGAGGTAAGAGGACTGGATAGCTTTGAGAACTTAAACTCATCTCAACAATCAATCTTAAATAACGTTATACTGGAATTTAAAGCCTTTTCTGGTAATCGTTTGGGTAGAACGTCTCTTGAAAAACATGTTATTGACACGGGTGATTGTCAACCTATTAAGCAACGTGTTTATCCGATATCTCCTCATTTATTGCCGGAAGCTCACAGAGAACTTGACAGACTATTAAATCTGGGAGTAGTAGAACCCAGCAATAGCTCGTGGAATAATCCTATTGTTTTAGTGCCTAAGAAAAATGGTTCTTTTAGACTTTGCTTGGATAGTAGAAAGCTCAACGCGGTCTCGCGGCGGGACGCTTATAGTCTACCGTTGATATCTGATATCTTAAATAGTCTCGGAGGAGCACGTTATCTATCAACTTTAGATCTTAATGATGCCTTTTTTCAAATCCCGTTAGAGGAAGATTCTAAAGAGAAAACCGCATTTACTATCCCTAAACGAGGCCTATTCCACTTTGTAACAATGCCTTTTGGTCTTCATGGTTCGAGTTCTCGGATGATGAGGCTAATGGACAAGGTTTTGGGTCCGGAGTTCGATGGGAAAGTTTTTTGTTACCTAGATGACATAATTATCATTAGTTCCACCTTTGAAGAACACATTGATCTTTTAAGACGGGTTAAACAAAAGTTACAAGCCGCGGGTTTGACTATTAACGTAGAGAAGTCAGTCTTTTGTCGTGACTCTCTTAAATACCTAGGTTTCGTGATTGATAAGGATGGGTTGAGAACTGACCCGGGAAAAGTGAAAGCAATCGTTGACTTCCCCATTCCAACGTCGCAAAAGAGCTTGCGTAGGTTTATCGGTATACTTTCTTGGTACAAAAGGTTCATTTTAAATTTTTCTTTAATTGCAGCACCTTTGCATAATTTAACCAAAAAGGAGTTTGCTGGTAAAAAATTTGTATGGAATGAACAGGCTGATGCTGCCTTTACTAAATTAAAGAATATTCTGGTCAAGGCTCCTGTTCTTGCTTGTCCCGACTTTAGTAAACCCTTTACAATTAGTTGCGATGCATCGAACACCGGTTTGGGGGCGGTCCTTTCTCAATCTGACGTTAATGGTATAGAACACCCTATTTCCTTTATTTCCAGATCACTATCTGCACAGGAGAAAAATCACTCCACAACCGAGAAGGAGTTAAATGCTATGATCTTTGCACTAGAGAAATTTAGGGGTTATATTGAAGGTTCGCCTATTCCTGTCAAGGTGATCACTGATCACTATAGTCTAAAATGGCTTACAAACTTAAAGTCTCCGTCGGGAAGATTAGCGCGGTGGGCGGTTAGACTACAGCAGTTCAATTTTGAAATAATTCATAGGAGCGGTAAAGACAACATTGTTCCGGACGCACTGTCTCGTGACCCTTTACATGTTGACTTGTTAGATCAGTCCTTTTCCACTTCTGACCGTTGGTACTTAAGTTTGAAAGAAAAAATTTTGGCTAATCCGGAAAAATTTCCAGCGTTTAAAGTTTGCAATGGTGTCATCTTCAAACACATTCAGAGCATGGAGGCTCTTCACAGGTCTTATGACTGGAAGGAAGTTCTCCCAAAAGAGTGTAGGAAAAACGTCATCGTTCAAAATCACGTTCCGCCTTCGTGTGCACATTTTGGCATCTTAAAAACGTTAAATAGGATTAAACTTAAATACTACTGGCCAAAAATGGCAGCTGATGTGAAGTCTTTTGTAAGTAAATGTCATACTTGTTTAGGTTATAAAAGTTCTAACTTACTGCCTCCTGGTTTGATGGGTGACCCGAAACTGGTGCAAAGGCCGTGGCAAATGATTGCGACAGATCTATTAGGTCCTTACCCTAATTCTTACAAAAAGGGTTATACTTACCTTTTAGTGGTTTCTGATTTCTTTACCAAGTATACTAGACTTTTTCCACTTAGGAAAGCAACGGGTAGTGTTATTGCGGAAATTTTGGAAAATGATATCTTTTATAAATTCGGTGTTCCAGATACGATTGTTTTGGATAATGGCCCACAATATATATCGCGTGACATGAAAGCGCTGGCCAATAAATTTCATATCCGTCACTTGTTTTATAATTGCAGATATCACCCGCAGAATAACCCTGTTGAGCGTGTAAACAAGGTGTTGGTAGCAGCCCTGGGTTCTTTTGTGGGATCTGATCACAGATCCTGGGCGTGCCATCTACCTGAGATTGAACTGGCTATAAACACGGCTGTTCATGAAGTCACAGGCTATACTCCGTTCTTCCTTAATTTTGGTAGAGAGATTGTAATTTCGGGAAATGACTACAAAGGTGTAGACTTTAACGCGGAAGACATTAGATTCTCTAAACGCGATTCATGGGCATCTGATTTACATGAATTAAATGACATTTTCTCCCAAGTTCGCACGTCCTTAAGACAATCATACGAACGTAATAAGGTACAATATAATCTGCGTCGTAGGGACGTTCAATATGAGGTTGGGGACATTGTCTGGAGAAGGTCTTTTGCTTTGTCAGACGCTGGTAGATACTTTTCAGCAAAATTAGCCCCCAAATTTATTCGTAGTAAAATTATTTGCAAGATATCGCCGGTTGCTTATCAATTAGCGGATATGACAGGGAAACCCGTGGGAACTTTTCATGTTAAGGATATAATCAAGTTAGAAGAAGCTAACTGACCTTGGGGTTGGGTTAATTGATGAACTATTTTTTCTTATGTTGTAATCGTTATACTTTTATTTGAGAATTAATCCCTTTTCTCTTGTTATATATTAGGTTATTGCTTGCCTTGCCCTCAGGTTTGCAATTTTTCTTGTGTTCTCTCATTGTGAGGACATGACTAGTATTTTTGTGTCTTCACATTGAGTGGATTTTTTTTTTGTATAAGTTTTGTTTTGTCCTTGTGTACATGTGTAGTATGTGTTTTGAGAGTAATGTGTCCATTCCGATTCAACGCGGGGGATTGACGTTTTTTTAATCTCACGCATTGAATCCACACATTTTTTTTGGATTTAAGTGCAATTATATTGTATTGAACATTTTGTGATCTCACGATTTAAATCCATTGTATCATTTTATACGTTATCCTAGGGCAGTGAAGTTCACAATCTCAGTTGGCCACTGTTTTGTGCTATTTTTCTGTTCGAGGGATCTTTTAATAGCTGATTTTACTTTGTGAGATGATACTAATTGTTCTTTAATGAACTAAGTCCGCGATGGCGACTTGTTTTGAGGTACGGTTTGTCCTTTCTAGAGGGACATACTGTATTTCAATTATGGCATATACGAAGCTGTATTTCGGTTTAACAGTTCTGTACCAAGCTTGGTCCTCGTGTCATTTTAATTGTGCGCATGGTTGTTCTTTATATGTTGTTCCTTAGTACCTTAGTTTGCCTTGGTGTTGGTTGACTATTTTAATTCATTAATTTAGAAAATACTTCATGCAGTTTTCCGCGATAGCCTCAGATGCTCATAACAATCTATTTTTCTCTGGTTTTAGGAAACCATTGGCATGGTGTTTTCTTTGATTTAGTCACTGTTGATTACACTTTTCAAATATTTTTTTAAAAAAATTTTATGCCATAATAATTAATTTAATAATTTATTTATTTATTTAATATTTATTTTGAAATTTAGTGGGTTTTCACTCGCTCAGGTTATTTGAGATTTACAGAATCATAGTTTTTTTAACATTTAAAAATTGCATCCTTTCATGAAGTTTTTTTACTTTTATTGCTCTTATTGTCCTTGGCTTGATTTATTATTAAATTGATATTTGTTCATATTATTAAGAATGTCAATGAGTAATTTTTTTTTACATTTTCTTTTAACAAATACTATGCGTTTTCACATGCAATTGCTGTGGCTTCTCTCTGAGCTCAAGATAAGTCGCATCAGTTTCATTTGGACTTAGCTGTATTTTGTCAATATTGGGTCATCAATATATGGTTCTGTTTGAGCCCTCACTTCTATCTTATTATGAATTTGGGTTTGTTTCTGGGATAACTTTATAATTTTTCATCTCTGCTCACAGAGGGCAGTAACTTCAATGTGGATATAGACGTTATTATTTTCATTTTATAGTGTTTTCTTTTAGCTTCAAATTTAACTTTTGTTGGGCGCTCAGCTTTCACTTTTAGCTAGACTCGTTTTATAAAAAAAAAAAAAATTTTTTTTTTTTTTTTAATAAATTTTGTTAGTCTTTACTACAGTTTATCTTTTCATTTGTTATTCTATTCAAGTTTTTGTTTACACTTTAGTAGTTGTTAAATTCCTTGCTCAGTAATCCATTTTGTCAAGCATAGCATACCTTTCTTTTCACTTGCCTCAAGGAAGTCAGTCGCCTTCATCACTCTTCGGTTCTTCACGTCAAGATAACCCAAGATAATACAAAATTTCAAGATTTACAAACTTTTATCTATTCTTCGAGGAAGCAATTTTTTTCAAGATCGAGTCTTCATGGAAGCAACATTCTTCTACGGGATGAGTTTAATAGGATACTACCTGGCCGTTCACTGCTATCAGAAAGAGGGTGCAGCTTCTCAAGATTGCATTGTTGTCAACTTTGGAGAATGGTGATACAATTATCGGGGCTCTTTATCTTCGCCAAGCAAGTTCAATCTTCTTCACTGATGTCAGAAGAGGGTCATTCAGATATTCCATCAGTGAGAATTCTTCCTTCTACTTCCTGGGTGTTGGCGCTTCAATCCTTGCTCAGCGAGCACTTCACGGACTTCTACAGAACGTGCTGGACTCTTCTGCTAAGGCATTATCTGCATTTTGTGACTCTTTACCACTTATTGGACTTGGATTTGGAGGCATATGGAAAATATCAAAAAAAAATTATCGTGCCGAAATTTTTTTTTTTTCCTTTGGAAGGGGGGTAATGTAGCAGTGCGTACTTCTGGACGGGCAGTTCCTACCCGATTAAGATAATCATTGGTCAACATTCTTAAATTGGCACGACTGTTTCGAGCTATGAGTGCGGAGCGGCACTTCATCGACTTCAGTTGCTTGCTGGACTCGTGGGATTACGGTGTGTTCGTACAACGCTAGAGCTATGAGGGTCTACTGTGCAAACTACGGAAGGTCTTTTTCACTTATATCTTTTAACAATGTACTTATAATTTAAATAGGGATTACTCATTTTAACTTCTTGCGTAGTTATTTTATAACTCGCTGGCGCCCGCTCAGACATTCTTTACAAGATTAAGTGTTTTTAAATTCATTAATGTCACATGTTCTTTAGTCAAAATTTTATCAAGATGGCGTTATTTACACGTACATTCTTGTCACGCTCTGAGTTAAATTATTTGATAGAGTCTCATGTTTATTTATTTGATTAAACATTTTAATTATTGTTTTAATAAATTAGCGTCTGTTGATATTTAAAGTATTCTATTTTTTATCATCCTTATCAGTTCTCATCACTACCTACCTACTTTGAATTATTGCATGTGCGTGGATGACTAGATAGTTGTATTCGGTAATTTTACCAATTAATGTCACAATCGAAAGACCCATCATTAATTAATACAACTATCCTTTCATCACCCATCCACGATAATATGTTACAAGGGGAGACCCTTTGACCTCTCCAATGTATTTTCTGGAAAGGAAAAGGCACGAGAGTTTGGTATGAATCTGACAGGTCAATGTGTTTAGGAGTGACGGACGTATAATTCTATTATCCATATTACCCACTGCGGTACACTTGGTGGGCAGATGTACCCACTGCCAAGACCTAGAAAAACTTCACTCCGTGAATCCGAGCACCCCTTCTAAGTCACCAAACGTAGCAATTCATTTAGGATGACATATGGCAGAAGTGTTGGTTACCCAATTAATGGTTCCCGGGGCGGCAGTACCCACACCCGCTTCCCAAATTGAAATGCTTTATTTTGGTGTAACGTTTTTTTATGTTGCGCAAATAAAGCACTATTGGCATATTAATTTTGAAGCATCAATGTAAGATTTTTTGCTTCTGGCTCTTCTTATTTATGACTACAAAGGTTTCCATAGTAATAAACATAATTTCTACTGACTGTAATTTGTTTTCGGAAATGAAACGGAAACTAGGTTGAATAGATATTACAAAATTCTTAATCTGATTACCGTTTTTCATTTAATTGCAATATGAGTAGATCAAGTTAATGAAATTTTTTCTAAGGACGGGTGATTTCACGGAATTTGAACAATTCATCAAATTTCAAAGTGGATTTGCAAGTTCTGTGAAGGTTCTATTCTAGTTCTATTACTATCTTATTTTTGGCCAGATGCTTTATTAAACTGAAATTACAATAGAACTCGAAAAGAACTTTCACAGAACATGAAAATCAACTTTTAAATTTGACAAATTGTTCAAATTCTGTAAAACAACAAGTTCTCAATATTTCCTCAGAAATGATACAAAACGTTCGAATCGAACTTGGCGGTAATAAAACTCCAAGGTTGGTGGAAATCGACTGACGTTTATTTAGTTTATAGATACATCATCGATGGAGTTAGTCACACATATTAATTTTGTTATATAATTCTAACACCCTCTCGTAACAAAATAAACTAAATACCATTCTTACAAAACAATATTATGAAAATGGATTTAAATTTCCGATATGCCCATTGAACTTAAAAATTTTTGATGTTTATTCGAACAAAGACTTTTTGTTAACAAGTCAGCTGGCATATTGGAAGTTAACACATATTCAAGCTTAACTTTATTATCAAATACACATTCTCTGACAAAGTGATGTCGTGCATCAATGTGCTTGGTGCGTTTATGAAACAGTGGATTAACAGACAAATTAATAGAA
Source organism: Hesperophylax magnus (assembly GCA_026573805.1). Lineage (NCBI taxonomy): Eukaryota > Metazoa > Arthropoda > Insecta > Trichoptera > Limnephilidae > Hesperophylax > Hesperophylax magnus. The sequence goes on along the minus strand of JAIUSX010000097.1, from coordinate 1,212,703 downwards.
CTTTGACTGTCACTATATAAACATACCGGTGTATTTTTATGTTTTTCTATCATATCAGATAATAAGTTATTTAAATAAATAGCCTCTTTGCAAGCTTCGGATAGAGCCATATATTCTGCTTCTGTACTAGACAAGGCAACTGTTCTTTGCTTTCTAGATTCATAAGATATAACACATCCTGACATTATGAAACAGAACCCAGTATATGACCTTCTATCTAAGGTACATGATGCCCAATCAGCATCTACAAAACCATGTAAAGAATAATCACTTTTCTTATAAACTAAAGCATAGCTTTTGGTTTTTTGTAGATATTTTAACAATATTTTTAAATGTTTCCAATGAGTTTCATTATAACAGCTATTATACTGACTTAGGTAACTTACGCTGTAAGCAATGTCTGGTCTTGTCAACACAGATAAGTACATAAGACTCCCTATTAACTGTTGGTATGGATATTTTATAATATCATCACTTTTATTTACATCTTTCTCTAACTTTAAATTAACTTCCATAGGTGTATCTGAAGTATGACAATCTGACATATTGAACTTATTTAAAATATTGTTTACAAAAAGCTCTTGATCAACAGTAATACAATCTTTTTGAGCATTCACTCTCATTCCTAGACACTGTTTAATCTCACCTAAATCTTTTATCTTAAATTTATCGATAAGTTCATTCTTTAACTGTTCATAATAATTTTCTGAATCATAGAATACAAAGAAATCATCCACAAATAATGCAACAAATATTTTAACATTATTATTACTTTTTATGAAAAGAAAAGGTTCATATTTAGATTTTTTATATCCTAAGTTCAATAAACATTCTTCTACTCTAATATACCAACTCCTAGCAGACTGTTTGAGACCATAAATGGCTCATTTTAATTTCAATACTTTATTTTTACAATCAACAAAATGAGAGTATTCTGGTATTTCTGTACAAACATTTTCCTTAAGAAAACCATTTAAGAATGCTGTTGGTACATCAAGGTGGTTCATATTGAGATCAAGTTGTACACTCAAAGCAAACATTAATCTAAGAGTGGAATATCTTAACACTGGTGAGAAGGTTTCGGTAAAATCTATACCCTTCTTCTGAGAAAAACCTTTTGCAACAAGTCTTGCTCTGAAACGCACTTCACCATCACTGTTATATTTCTTTTTAAGAACCCACTTATTTTTTACCACTGTGTCGTCCTTTGGCCTGTCCACTAGCTCCCAAGTGTCATTATCACTAAAAGATTTTAACTCCTCTTTTATTGCGATTTGCCATTGCACTTTCTCGGGTACAGTTATATGCTCAGGAAACACGATGATTACGACCGTAGTGGACAATTTAGAGTTTGATATCCCTGTTAAACATGTTTTATGTGTGCCTAACCTGTCAACTAATTTGTTATCAGTAAGTCAGCTGATTCAAAGTGGAAACAAAGTTAACTTTGAATCGGAAGTTTGCTATATACGCAATCAACAGAATGTTCTGGTAGGAATAGCAAATCTAGTAAATGGAGTGTACAGATTAAATATTAAGTCAGAAAATTTGTTTGCGTGCTCAGCTTCAAATGTGACTAGTGAAATATGGCATCGACGGTTGGGACACATTAACAGTAAAACTCTGAATGCTATGAAGGATGGTGCTGTGGAAGGAATTTTATACCCGGATAAGGCTGACTTTGATAAGTCCAACTGCATCACATGTTGTGAAGGGAAGCAGTCGAGAATGCCATTTTCACACAAAGGGTCAAGGTGTGAAAATGTGCTAGAACTTGTTCATGCCGATGTCTGTGGACCCATGGAACAAATTTCAATTGGACAAGCCAAGTACTTTCTGCTTTTGTAGATGACTATACTAGAATGGCATTTGTGTATTTTCTTAAGACCAAAAATCAGGTGTTTAAGTATTTCAAAGAGTTTATAGCTCTTGTTGAAACACAGACAGGCAGAAAACTCAAAGTATTGAGAACAGACAATGGTGGGGAGTTTTGTTCGTTAGAATTTGATAATTTTTTGAATAAAAATGGTATTGTGCATCAAATAACGAACCCCCATACACCGGAACAGAATGGCCTGTGCGAAAGACTAAACAGAACAGTGGTGGAGAAAGCTCGGTGTCTTTTGTTTGAGGCTAATTTGCATAAGAAGTTTTGGGCTGAAGCAGTGAATACTGCAGTCTACTTACGAAACAGAACTTTGGCATCAGGATTACAAAAAACACCTTATGAGCTATGGAGTGGTAAAAAACCAGATCTCGGCCAAATTCGGATATTTGGCAGTCCTGTGATGGTCCACGTTCCGAAAGCAAAGAGGACTAAATGGGACAGAAAGGCTGAAGCACATATCCTGATTGGTTACCCAGAGAACATTAAGGGTTACAGGCTTTACAACCCGAAGACCAATCGTATTATGACCAGCAGAGATGTTGTAGTGATGGAAAATATTAATGACAGTTCATCAACAACTATTTTCGTAGAAGAAAAACAGCAACCAGATTACACAGAAAACAGTCAGTTGAATAGCACAAATATCGAAGAAGATGATGTGAATGATGTTACATATGTTCCTGCTGAATCGACAAGTGAGTCAGATGACAGTCTTTTTGAGACTTTGACCCCGGCTGACACAAATGTTGTTCCCGCTGATGCAAATGTTGTTCCAGAAAAACGACCTAAACGTAAACCAGACTATTACGGTTACACGAACATGTGTATAGAAGACGTGTCAAGTGAACAGATTTCTCTCGCTGAGGCTATAACTGGGCCCATAACCTAATAAAACTCCAAGGTTGGTGGAAATCGACTGACGTTTATTTCGTTTATAGATACATCATAGATGGAGTTAGTCACACATATTAATTTTGTTATATAATTCTAACAGGCGGCTCATGAGTTTTGGGTGTACTAGAGGGCTAATGTAACAAAAATTGCAGTATTGATATTGTTGTAACCGAAAACTACTTCTTTTTTATTCCAAAAATACAGTTTTTTTGTGTGAAGATTTTCAGGAAATCCGTGCGGCGAAACTGAAATTTCCAGAAAATCTTCATAGAAAAAATGAATTTTCGAAATAAAAAATCAATCGTTTTAGACTAAATGACATCAATAGTGTTGAGTTTTTCAAACTTTAGCACTCTATCACACTCAATTGTCACAAGCCGCCACTCGGGTTCGATCGGTAGCGAGCGACTCAGTTAAAATATGGGTGTGATATCAGAATTAAAAGATGACTACTGACTTTTGACAAAATTAAATACTTAAAGAAAATATTTTCAAATACAAGTGCTTATTTTTTTCGGCTCTAGAAAAGTTTCGACAATCGTTTGATTGCTTATAATATGTAAGTATACCTAACTTTACTTAAAAAATTTTAATCGGAGACTGCCAGGTGTTCAGAAAAGCCCTCGCTTTTTGAATTTAGATTTAGTCGGGATTCAACGGAGCCCCGATAATTGTGCTGGTCTAAGATATTTACCCAGCATCTTAGTGGAGCCTTTGTAGGGGAGCATACTTTAAAGTGCACCAGACAGTCATTGATCTTCCATTTTACCGGGTTCAGACATGCTTGAGTTTTTAAGATGTTGACGTTGACCGGGTTGACCCTGGATCAAAATTGTAAAAGAGTTAGTATAATTTTTTTTAATATTTTTTTTTATATTACATTTATAAAAAATAACAAATGAATTAATGCACTGAAAATGCATTTATTACTATCATAGGTGGGCTACGTCGGCTAGGTGGTGCTATCTAATATTTAGGAGTAGGTATTTCATTTTCATTTTAACAGAACGTACCTACCACCAAACATCACGCTCTATATCATCCCGAACCCCACATATCAGGTTCCCATAGTAACTTTCTGGGAATATTTCGCGAATCGCGGTAATGTCACGCAGACACCTTGGGAATTTTATTACGGCCCTAAAGGAAGAAGCCTTGGGACGAACTCTGCGATCGTAAATATGTCGGGGTAAACCTGGGCTCTTAACTCCAAAGGCTAGGCCGGGAGAATATACTCCGACCTTCTTACATATTTTCATCGTACCACTACAAAAGGCAATTTATTATTTTCATGTATGATTTTAATAATTATTATGGGTCGAAATTGTGCGCAAGTTTCACTTGAGAGAAAAAAGAGCTACGCCAAGATAATTCGCTGATACCAAAAGCAAAAACATAAAATATTACAGTTTTACCGTCTGGGTTTCAATTTAACACACTTTGAGCGGGAATGGTATTTTTACCCGCGCGGCCAACTGGTGCTTATCGGCGGGATGGGTAAAAATACCCTTTACGCCGGCTCCACTTCAAAGGCGAGGAAGGTAAACATACCCCATTATTTCCAACTAACACACATATAACAACAACAAAAATAAGCCGTTGTCTCTTTTATGTACACACATACTCTTGCGCAGCTCAATGAGAGATTGCGCGTAATAATTAGGCAATTTTATCGTGTTTAATTTCAAAGTTTGTTTGTTAGTTGTATTGGGAATATGAGAACCTATTATATTTTTATGACGTGTTATAAATTCATTGGACCTTTACTCTTATGAGATAATCCCGAGGATGATATTACAATAATCATTTCCTGAATGAGAGATAACACAAAAATTGTTGAGTGGCGCTAATATACACGTGCTTTAGTTATGATATACAGAGTTACAAAACAGACGTGTTTTTTTAGTGGAATTTATTTAATTGATATTTTCTTTTACCCTTCAGAAATGTCTTCAGATAATAACAAAAGTGATGAGGAAATATTCGCCGAAAATTGGTCTGCCCATTCTGCTGAAGATTTAGCTGAAGCGATATATTTTTGCGCTAATTGCGAAAAACACCCGCTATAGGCTAGAGTCTATTGTTTGAAGCGCCCGACTACAATGTGTTTTGAATAAGACAGTTTATATATACAAAGTGTCAAAAAACCTTCAACGGAAAATTATTGAAATAATGGTGGTCTCATTTAAAGGGTGAATTTGACCACTGTTATAAAATATTAACTTCTCAAAAGCCGAATGATAAATTCAGTACAGTACAATACTTATGTTGATTGAAGTTTTTTTTTCTTTTTTTTCTGGCTTTCTCTTTTTCTAGGTCATCATTTAAAATTATGGATTGAAGGAAGGTGAATTTGTATATCAATTTTATTTAAATGGGCAAATTTCAAAATTATGCGGAATATTGGAGTCGAATTCCGACTTAAAAGAGATGGGATGTTGAATGGAGAGGAGGCAATTTTAGATAGGGCTTGATAGGAAGAGAGGATATTGGTATAGAGAGGGAGAAAAAAATGATCTAAAGTTCCCACTTCTAGATCACAACAGAGTCAAGCACGTGCATTTTGAAAAGATGAGAAAGAAAGGAACAATATCCAATCCCCATTCGAATAATTGAAGAAATATTGATATTGCAGATTTTCGTACTATTTAACCGACTGAAGTGTTCTTAGTTTTGTTGAAATAAAAGAACCATAATTGGACAGTAACCAAAAGCACAATATAAATTTCTTCCTGTGGGATTCAGAGTAATTTGTTGTTACGTAATACAGTCTCCCTATAAATTAAAAGAATGGTTGCCCTAGATTAAATGGGACCTGGTCACCCTATTCCATGCCAGAAGGTCGTGGCGTACGTGACAAACGCAGCTAGCCGCCGCATGATCGGCACGGACCACCCAGAGCGTTCTCAGCTCAACACGGGCCGGCACCGGCCGCCCCGCCAGTCCCCGACCTCCGCTTGCCTCGGACGGCCGCCAGTCGAGAGCGGACCTCGGTGATTGCAACAGTGTGTTTCTCGCAGAGCGAACCACAAACGCTCGCAATGTTCGAGCGCGCGGATTACGTATTTACGTAATAATAGAAATGGACGCGATCTCGTGCCAGTTTTCCTAACTAGATGCATTCCGCTATCAATTTCCAATCATGTTTATTATCTTGGTTCGAACTAAACTCAGTAGAGTCCCGTTTCCGTGTAAAATCCCGAGTGCATATCATCACCCCAACAGTCCCGTTGCCTCTGAGCGCGGGAAGACCTGGTCAACATGATGTACCATAACACATCTCAAGGCGAATCGTAAGCTTTCAACCTATCCCCTTTCTTGTGTTCAATTCTTGTAACTTCTTGTAAAAATCCTCGTTTCATCCGGTCGTCACAGAGAGTGTAGAGAGTAGAGATCCAATTTATACCTGTGTTTCTTTAGAAGATGATTAATATACCTTGTGCCTTTTACCTATGTGTTATTATTGTGATGGCCTTTTCCAACCTCCTGACCGATGGACGAGCTGCTGATCAAAGAACTGCCCACCCCTGATTGTACACGAGTCATCTGCTTTACCTTTCTACTGAGCTTAGCCAATATTTAACCAGGTTCGATACCGGTTTACCCATATGTTAGCACATGTTAGCGTATGTTAGCATTGTTTAAAAAAAACATATTCAAGAATATCTGAAATAAATAAACCTATTTTTTCAATTCATCTTTTAAACAACAAAATTACACTTTTCATGTATTTACTTTCTCTACCCTTGTGGTAAAAGATGTTTACTATGTTAGTAAATCCAGTGCCTTTTAAATGATGCCTATTTTCAATAAATTGCTTCAATAAAATTTTTAATAGAAATATTACAGCTTTCCACGAGACCCCAACCTTTCGCCAATATAACACGGATCGGTTACTACCAGTATAACATGAGTATTACAATTATTCTTCCATTAGCTGGGTTTGCTGCATATTTGAGTCTCCCATGAATGCATAACGAAGACGGAAATGCATTAGCAAATGTATTTGTCGTAAACTATAAAGTCTCACCACGTTGCCCGTACAGAAGCGGAAACGGAATTGCATCGTAAAGCTTTATTCCGCTGTCAGACGGTAAGCTACAAAGATACAAATGTCTAACATTATTGAATATTTGATAAATCTTAATGTATCTTTGCTTCTAAGCGAACCTTTTCGTATATTTTCCTCTAAGTCAAATTTTTTACAGTCTATACGTTTTTGTTTTATGTACAAAAAAATAGAAAACCGTCTGAAAAATCAATACACAAACCTGTTCTTATTTCTAAGTTCCTTAGAAATAAGTACAGGTTAGACTTTCCAAAACTTAACTTATCTATGTTCTTCCTCTGAGGAGAGAGTGAAGATCGATAGCAAGCACGCCAACATACTGGGCGGTGGATGAAGAAGTTATAGTGTTCCTCCGCTGGGCGTGAGACGAAGAAAGTACTGTCACACGCGGCCAGTGGCCAAGTGCGAAAACAAAGGTGCTGGTAGGAGACTTTGCTGGAGACTTGGCCATGGAGGACCTGAGCTACTGAGCTGCAGAAGCTACAATCGAGGACTTTGGCCTAACTAAGGCCCATGCAGAACTCAGTGACAACAAGATAGATACAGTCAACAATATTTTGCATAAACGGCATAATTTGTTTAAATATCTATATTTTTCAACGATAGGGAAAGTTTATTATTGGTGAGAATATTTAAAAAAAAAGGTTTAACATTTTGGGTGTCCCAAATGACAACGATATTGAGCTAGCACAAGTGTGTTTGCATGTATTTCGCATTTTTTCAAGGAAAATAACGAAGTAAATACCAAATCAAATTGCACGAAAACGTTTTTCTTTACGTACATTTTTACTTGAGCCCTAAGATTTAGATTTTCATTGAACAATTGTCTTTTTTCTAGGGAGTAAAACAATTTTCCTCGAGTGCTTGGGAAACGATACAGTCGCGAGAATTTATTTATTTATTTATTATTTTATTTACGCCCTAATGGGCTTTTACATGAAAATATACATTTACATTGATTACAATAATTGAACATAAGAAGATAAATGGAGTTAATTGTAAGAAAGCAACACATATAATAAAATTTTGTGCAAATTAGCAAAACACTAATAAGATGGATTCAATATAAAATATACCCGAGCATGAAATAGTAAGTAAAAGAAAGTTCAACATAAAAAGTAAGTAAGTGGGTGTGTTTAAACCCAGTATTAATTGTGTGTTTAACAAATCGATAAACCAATATAAATTAGAGTGTAACTTACTCGTGAGGTAAAGAACATTATAACAGAGATTTAAAAAAAATAAAAATAACAAAATAAGAGTTGCACCTGTAAAAAGCAAAAACTAATAGAATTTAGCAATATCGACATGAATAAGAAATAATAAGATCTGAGATGGAACATAGTGTTATGTATAAAAAGTAGTTAGTAGGTATAAGCAAGAAATAAGAGAATAATTGAGAGAAGATATAAGCTATTTTCACCCTTCCCACTCACACATCAGCCTGCGACCGGTTTTAACCAAACTTCATATCAAGTTACAAGGAAATTTAAGATTTTTTGGAGAATTCTAGAATTAATCAATGTCACGTCAGGAGCGCGCAGCCTCAGTTTTATTTTTCCAAATTTCTAGGATAAAAATAAATTAAAAAAACTTCTTACATTCGAATAAGATTCTAGCGAAACAAATGTTTTCCATGTTTTAAAAAGGAACAAAACAACGATTGATAATCAATAACAATAATCGTTTTTTTTATATTTTAAGCATTTTGTAATTCTTTCATATTATACATGTATGAAATTTTACACAAATAATAACGTTTTTAAAATAATAATTGTGTTAATTAAAATACTGTGCTGAAGTGTAAAATGCACTGCTTTGTCCCATGCAGAAGATACTTTGTTTTTATCGGTTCACTACAAACTACTGAAGTACAAAGTGATATAACGAAGGTACTTTTGCAACTCATCGAAATTCGAAACATGTCTTTTGTGCTTTACAAAGTTTGTTGACATCGCAGTATTTACGGAAAAGATCGCTTTTCTGTTTTTATTTCGCACAACTTGGATGAATATTTTGCATTTCCCGTACAGCGATTGCAAATAAGTTTTTTTTTCTTCAGAATACCGTTGCATTTGTAATTCAACTTAAAGTTTACTAGTTTTTAGATTTTTTTAAATGTACATTTATAATACTATATTGAATAATACAAGCAGAATCCCGTGAAAAATCACTGTGCATTCTGAATTAATGACAAAGCAAAATTAACTAATTAAAATAAATTTCTGTTAAAATATTATATTATAGATAGAAACATTATCACACGTCTGAATTATTCACACAATCTTCACAACTGACTGTGTAAACTTAAGTCCAAAGCGAATTTGAGTTAATCAGATCAAAATTATGCAGAATGCACATGCAACCAATATTAGTAATTTCGATGATTCAGACCAAAGATAACAGAATATAAGATTCAGACCCATGATACAAAAATTCTTATTTGAAAATATGACATTTTCCGCCATTAACTTTTTTTCTTTCAGGAATTAAATTAATAAGTATAATGGTGCTGCCACACGCAAAGCTCACATCAACAGATAATATAAAGCACAATAGCGCTCGCCATACAATCCCATACAGACCCGACACACGTAAAAAGATAACGCGCTATAAGTGTGGTTCTGAACTTCGCCAACCGAATTTATTTTACGTATCCGCTCCCGAAGCGATATTTGAAAAGTTATGCGTCCCCCTCTCCGCCGTAAAAAGGAGAGGGGGTCATTTTAATTACGGAGCTACCAACTAAGTTCTGTGTTCCCTTAGTAAAGTTGTCACTTTGACAGATGAAATTATGTTCCTCGGCCGCTCTCAAATTCAACTGACCCCCTCTCCTACCATAGGAAGAAATATTTGATAGCGTCGTGTGTCGGTAGAAAAGATGATGCGCTGTACATTAACTTTTGATGTGAGCTTTGCGTGTGGCAGCAGCTTTAAGTTCTATTGAGTACTAACATACCGTGAATTAGTTTGTCTAAATTAAATATTTATTTTTCTATTTCTTAAAGCCTTTCGTTGCTGGCAGTTGGTTTTCTGTTTATTCATTTCATAAATTCTTCACGGGTATATATTTTTTCTTCACAGAAGTAAAGCAGAAAGCTGAAGAGAATTCCGTGTAAACCATCCCAAGAAACATTATTAAAAATAACCCACATATAAATTCATATTTATAAAAATTATTTCAAAAAGGCAGTATTAGTTCTAATGCTTTATTTATGAAAAATAAGTTTGTTACAGCAATCTTATAAAGGAGTGGTTTTTTGTATTTCTTTAACGGGGAGTACAATATTATTTTTTTCCTCATTACAATTTCCTTACTCAAAAATACGTATTTCATCATAGTGCTCTCTAACGTAGTTTTAAAATATTTGGCAGTGTTTGACTGTGAATTCAGCAGTAACCTCTCAGGAATTTCAAAATAAATTTTGGATTCTCTTTTCAACAGCACAAACTTGCTCAGACTAGGGACTTTTTCGGGAGTAACTGGGGATTTGATTTATTTTTTTATGTGAATACCGCAAAACAGTCCCAACGTTTTCCATCCATCTGGAGCCAGTGAGTCCATGGCATATCCAATTGTAGTATTTTGTGAGGCTAAAGGTTATGGATAATGGAAAGAGATGATTAAAATGAAGGTGGAAGTACTTGGTTTCTCAGATATGGTCATCAAACACAACTAAATCCATTTTAAACAATTTTTCAATTTTGAATAGAATTCTTTCACCAGGGCAAAACTGACAGTTTTCTTCACCCAGTATGGTATTTACAATTTGTTTACAACCACATATTTTCAAAATGCATATTATAGGTACCTAGTTAGTATTTTGCAGTGTCTTACTCCTAAGTAAGTGTTGATTACATTATTTATGTTTATATAGGTAAGCTACAACGTGAGAAATAACATGGAAAGATCAAATTAACTTAAATTCGTTTTAATCCTTTTTCTATTGTAAAAATGTTTATTGCACTAGAAAGAGCATTAAATTAAAATGTACCTTTTTATTTCACAACAAAAAACAACACCGAAGAAAGAAGCGTTTAATTCAAACGTGCAAGTTTTACCTTCGATAAAGAGTGCAACTCATTTAGTTTATTTTATTTCGTTCAAAATCTATAACTTACAATTTATTAGCAAGTGCGTATGTTTATATTTTGTCAATGTTTATTGAAGTTTAACTTATGCATCCTTAACTCCAAACAACGCCCTTGGCGCTAATAACAAAATCCTAAAACTTTCACTATATTTGGAAAGCTTTCCATTGTTAGCTTAGTGAGCTCTCGTACAGCAAAACTCGGGGTCATTATAATATGACTGAACTATCCACTTAATATTCTGAAAACTTGCCTTAGTTATACGATAATTATTAATTTTTGATTAAATCTCTAGTTTGACTGTATTTTCAAGAACCGCCAGGGTTTGACTTATGTATTAACAGACATATTAATTTTGTTTGCTTTATGTAGTAAATCAGTAACGTGAGTTGTAATTAAATTTGTTTATCAGGTATCACACACAGTATCTATTTGATGAAATACTTAGTGAATTAATTAACTTCTATTACCTAAGTTTCGAAAAAGGCTAATTTACTAATAAATGTTTACTAAATGAATAATTTAAAATAAATATAGGAAAATTATCATTTACAGTTTATATTAAAACATACATTGAAACTGAATGGAAATTAAAATAATTAGTTAATAATTTACACAAAATGAGCACCGAAAATGTTTCACGCTCCTAAACAATTTATTTTAAGTGATTCAAATGTTGACAATTCTTCCAAACAATGGATATATTTTCAAACAAACAATTGATTTAATTTAAATTTGTAAATAAACATTTCATTTAATTTCACAATATTCGATTAACTGAAACAAATATGAAAATAGGTGGCTACTTCTGAAAATGTTGTGCAATTAAAGCATACAAATTTTTAAATAATTGTTGGATTTTAAGTAGGCAAATTGTTCTACTTGATATAGTAAATTTTGGTTACAGTATGAGATTATGCACTACTTCAAATATAAAATTGCTTTTGAATAAAGGAACTATAAATCCTCTCCACAAAGCTTTGTAATTATTCACTTCCACTAGTAATAAATAAAATGATTTAAAAAATAAAATAATTCTGCCTTTAAGAAGTCAAAGAAGAGGAATAATTAATATCTACCTAAACCAAGAATTTAAATCGTAGAAGTTACTGAGAACCCTCTATCAAAATCGTAATTCCTCTCAGCACAGGAGCCCCTAGTGGGCGGACTAAGAACAGATTCTGCATCTCTTTTATATTATTTACATTTTTATAAATGTATAATTTATTTTTAATCTAAAAATTGTAAAATGTATTGTTGATTTAATCCAATATTATATTTATTTTCTTTTCTTGAAAGAATTGCGGTTATACGAAAAAAACTATTAATTTATTTATATTTCCTTTGTACACCAGAAAATATAAATATATAATTTTATCTAATATTTTATTAGCACCGTCTTCGAACGGGAAGATCAGAACTTGGGTTTCATTTACACCCAATTAAATATAAAAAAGCACACAACATTTAAACAAAAAATAAAAGCCTAAAGCAATCAGTATTTAAATAAAATCGAGACATTATAATAAATCACATAAGCGCACCGAGAATTATTTATGCATCGTTACTAGTTTATTTGATATAATCGGCCGTTTTTTAAATAATGATGATATTATTTTAGAAAGCCAGTACGATTTGTTATAGTGATTTCATTTTTGGGTATTATGCCGTGTTGCGCCACCTCCTTCTTAAGCCAACGTTTCGGACAGCATTACAGTGTCCATCATCAGGGCGGACGTGTAAATATGTCGTTTAAACATCTACCCTGATCATGGACCCTGCAATGCTGTCCGAAACGTTGGCAAAGGGAAGATGTAGCGCAACACCTCATAATATCTTTAGAAAATATCTAAATCACTCCAGTATGTATTGCGTTTACGTACCACAACATTTAAAGACACCCTGGGGGCCTACTCTGTATCTTTTGGGTTAAAAAACCAGTAAGTTCGTGGTTTAACCTTTCCTTGCCGGTGCTGTCAACTGAGTGAACATCGTCTCTAATTAATAAAATATCTCTCTAAATATACTAAACACACAGTTCAAATTTTAGGTATTCTCCGCAATTCTTTTACGTGTTGCATTAAGTAATAACAATATATAAATATTTACCGAGTTTATAGCACCGGAGGACGAGAAATTTTTGAATATGGTAAGGGAAGAGTTAATACGGGTTTGTGACGTGGCCAAAACCGGCGGCAGGAAAGTTTCTAAAGATACAGAGTAGGCCCCCTATGATTATTTTATTTATTTGAGGGGCTGCTCATAATGATCTATCCAATTGTTCAGAAATATAATGTCACGTATGAAATGCGGGAAAGCATTCGTTTGTTAAATCTACAAATATAAACATAAACAGCCTTGCTAAACATGAAAATTGTATATAATTGATAAACAATAACGTGTAAGTAAATACTCCGCTAGTAGAAATGTAAAAAAATAATCTGACACAAAAATAGTTCACGGATAATACACACTGTTTATAAAGCCAAAGAGGGTGGTTGTATAAACTCAAATTTTCTCACGGAATGAGTATTTTTGAAGAGGTCGTATAAAAAAATACAATTTTATAAACTAAATAAAATAACCTTTTAAGTTTTTTTATATTTGAAATATATTTGTATTATTATACTAGTATTATTTTTATAATTTGGGATATTTTAATTTCAAACATGAAAAAAGTTAAAAGTAAAAACCACACATATTTTTACCCCGAATGTCGGAAAATTGTAAAATATACCAAATTTACACAAAATATTCCTTTTATTTAGGGAATCTGCAAGGAAACTGTCACATAACTTTATATATATAAAACGAGATAGTATTCAAAAAAATTTAAATTATTGATTCAAAGTTTAATTTCTAAAATGTTTATTAACTCAAATCAATTTTTAGAGTTTCAAAATCAATGCATGTTTACTGAATAACCCTATGCTTTATGAGACCCTACGGAAAATTTTAGTGACGTTCGATAACATCTTAGTCTGGCGCAGTTAACCTTAAATTTACAACAACAACAAAAAAATACATGTTACTAGAGCTCCTCGCATAGTGCATTTTAAGTATCTTTTATTATTATTATGAATAGTGGTATTTGTTCGACTATTTTTTCTCGCTCTTGCAACTCTTTCTACTGACTCCAGTTAAAACAAATTGTCGCGATGCGCATAAAACTCAGAATCACTCCCGCGCATCAGTTACTTGACGCCGCACTTATTTTCTAAATAACAAGAAAAGATTTTTCACGTCCTACGTTTGATAAACCAAAGCAGTTTAAATACTGTGCGTTATTGTGATGTTATAAAGTACCATCTTTCGGTAAAAAACGATTAATTGTCCATGAAAACGGGAAAAAAGGGTTTCCGATTAGAGAAGCTGGTGAAATATTCGCAAAGTGTATGTAAAAAGTAATTTAAAAAACTTCGATTCCTGTCTGTGCTGTCGTATGCAAAGAGGATATCAAAGTACTTATAAGGGGGGAGAGAGTGTGAACGGGATACGATGATACTCATTTTATTGATGAAGCAGCGATATTATTATATTCAAGGGAATCAATATTACGAGTTTTTCTCTCATTTTAGTAGGGGAATTTAATGGTCAGTTTGTTTATTATACGAAAATTATCCAGATTGCTGGTGACTTATTTTCGGTTCTAGTGATGAATAGTTATAATTATTTATTTTGTGTTTATTTACCTACCTTACTTCTCAAGCCGATAAAATTTTTTGGGTCTGTGTAACCATTAATATAAGGATATATATATATATATATGTTTATAATTTTAATACTGATAGGCAAAGAAATAATATTAATTCTGTAAAAGCGTATTTTATGTAAAATTTGGCGTTTCTGTTCTTCGACGACCGCTGTGAGAAAAAAAAACTGTAAAATAAAATTATTATTTATTTGGTAAACTAACGTTTAAGACAAGATTTTTTATGCATAGCACAAAGGGTAACAATTATTTTACAAGCAATAATTATTCGCCTGAAACACTCATCCACATTGAAAAATCTCCTGCTAAAAGATACATGACGCCAACGGGACTCGAACCCGTGTCCCTTCGATTTTCGGTCGACAGCTCTGACCACTGAGCTATGGCGGCTTATCTCTTATCCGCGAAATAATTCAATACAATGCCTTTCTCATATAAAATAAAGTTGGTTGTTTTCAGGTGAAAAAATGTAACAAGCAGTAATTGTTGAATGAGACACTAGTATATATTGAATTATTTCGCGGATAAGAGATAAGCCGCCATAGCTCAGTGGTCAGAGCTGTCGACCGGAAATCGAAGGGACACGGGTTCGAGTCCCGTTGGCGTCATGTATCTTTTAGCAGGAGATTTTTCAATGTGGATGAGTGTTTCAGGCGAATAATTATTGCTTGTAAAATAATTGTAAAATAAAACTTTATTGGGCATCGCATTAGCATTTCGGGGATTAGGATCATAGGGGCCTAGCTACAAAGATTGGTATTTTGAGTTAAATTTGGTTTCGGTAATCATATTTATTAGTGACACGGAGCTCTACCTCTATCCGTTTATGAAATACAGTTTGGCATATCAGTTGGACTTACGGTTGGGTAATTGAGTAGGTATTTCAATCTTTATTTGCATTAATCTCAAAACAGTGTTTTGTAAATATGCCCCTGTGATCCTGAATCCCCGATTTGAAACTTCAAAAACACATTTGCTGAGACCGGGTTGCCGCATGTAGGGCTATTTCAATGTTTAGTAACCGGGACAAAACAGAGTAATATTAAAATTGTTAAAAAGCTTTAAAAGGGGAGAAAAAACATTAAAAGTAAAAATGGGTGCTTTGGTGGTGTTTTCAGAAGCAAACACTAATGTTGGAATTAAAAAATTTCCGTGCTGCTCACTAACAGACAGTTAAATAGTTCCACACGCAAAAGGGTTGCAAACTTTAAGAGTTGCCTCTGTAGGTTGGGTAAAATATGCACGATCCCTTTAGACGTTAAACACCAAAGTTGGATATTACAAAACACAAAATCATACTGAAGTAGCAGTAATTCTTACTCACGTGCAAGAAAACCCGCATACAATAATGTATCATAAATATTTCTTAATAATCGTTAAATCTTTTGTCGATATGGGTCGCTGACTACTTAACTTTGAGACGCGTATTGAAATTAAATAAAACCGTTATTTTTGTTTGATAATCGGTGCAATTAAACTTGTTATAACAAGTGTAAAGACGTTGGAGTAAAAAATGTTACACCCACATTGAAATTTCCGATAGAAAAAGGGGCGAAGCCGTAATGATGGCAGCATAATGTAGCAATCTATTAAGCGAAGCCAGACAAATACTGCAAACAGGCCCGCTGCTGGCCGCCTGAATGCCCACTTGCAAAACCGTCTGCTCCGCTCCCGCCGCTGTCCTTTGTTGTACAAAGGACAATTTGTTTCATAACATATAGATATGTAAAAGAGCAAAAACTCTTTTAATCGAAGTCAATCAACTGATTGTCATTACTATGTTTATGACGTTCAAGTATTTAGCCAATAGTAAGAAAAGTTCTATTACTTTATTTTAATTAATTTATGTAATGTAAGATGTTTTGTAAAACTTAATAGAACACATGTGCTAATTAATCTAGGCTGATGTAAGCGTAATGAGTAAGATTAAGAAATGGACGCTTAGATGGTTTGGGCATGTAGAGTGAATGAACGAAGAAAGGAGTGTAAGGACGATATAAGACGCAAATGTGAATGATAGAAAAAATCTGGAACACGCCCGAGAAAGATATGGCACGATCAAGTTTATAAGATACTCGAGTAGGGCCATAGGGCCAAGTCATGAGTCAAAATAATAGAAGAGTATGTATGAGACGATGTTTAAATGTGGAAGAGGTAAGGAGTGTGTGCAAAGGCCGAGTTATTTGGTGGTCAGTCCTCTCTGCCTGCCCCTGAGGGAAACGGAGTGATTGTTAGTTAGTTATAGAAATTGAATTTTTTTGCTTTTATATTCACGAAATCTGCTGTTAATTGTCTTGTATCCAAACTTTATAAGATTTCATGTTCTATTTTGACGTAAAAAAAATATGATATAATAGATACATTTAATAATGACAGAAGAATGTTATATTCTTAACGCAATTGCTTTTCTGAAAGTTTTTGTTTTATAGCATAATTACTGTATTTTTTATATGTTTCTAAAACTATTAGCAAACATGACGATATGAGCTAACTTAAGATTAATAAACAATAAATAAAAGGGAACGCCTTATACTGAGTCTGTAGCATCAAAGATCAAAGATAAGAGTTATTCATAATTTTGTAGGCGGGAATGGGTACCGCCGCACATAAGGACGTCCAGAGGAAGTTACGACGCCAAACACAGGAAAAGCGTTGTCTGCAAACTAATTATAAATACATTTGAAACGTTCTCTATAAATCAGTCCATAATGAACCGCAAGAATTTATTTGGTGAACACAACCCAATATCCTGCGCCTGCGCGCAAAGTTGACTTATTTTTCGCCCGGCCAATATTACCCTTTTCGGTCTGATTCATTGACGGACTCCTATTTTCTTTATTTTAAAATCATAAAATATTCACGATGGATATTGAAGCATTACGTTTCTACTTCAATATTTAATTATTTTTAACATAACAATTTAAATATAAGACGGATGTAATATATGTTTTACGAGATACTATTTTTGATTAAATCATATATTGAAATGTTTATTTTATCTATAGTTTAACAAAAATGATTCACCGACTTCCACCACATTTTCTTACCAGTTTAAAAATGTATCATATAAGTAATATAATAATGTTAAATGTATTTCTCCTTTTTTCTCCTTTGTTAAATCGAGCCCATTCTTTTCAGGCAGTCTTGGCAATCCCGCTCTGAAGGAAATGAAGATTAAGAGAAAAGAACTACAAGGTTTTCCAATAAGAGGTGTTATTTTGATATTCGATCGTAAAAGATCAATGGTTTCGTTGCTTGTGTGGCACGTAGCGTCATCTTGTTGAAAGTAAACGTTGTCCAGATCAATACCATCCAATTCCGGCCACAAAAATCATTAATCATCTCTCGATAGCGCAATCCATTCACCGTAACTGTTGCTCCAGCCTCATTTTCGAAAAAGTAATGACCATTTTTCCATTTTATTAATGACGTAGTTTCTACTTGTCAAATGTCAAAAAATAACAGCTTCAAAAGTAACATCTACCGAAATAGAGGGCTGTTCAAAATACCACCTCTTATTGGAAAACCCTGTACATATTTACAATATTAAAAAATGAACAGTTTTACAAGTTTTCACCATTTAACATTTTAATCATAATATTTATCAATATCACTAATTCATAATGCAGAAATAATTTAATATGAAATATTAAAGAAACAATTAGAATGATGTGAGCACCTGACCCCAACTAACCCAAATTAAGTTTCAGTCTGAAAGATTCTACTTTAAAGAAAGGTACTCTCCTCAGAAGCATTTCTGAAAAGAATATCAAATAAAAATATTTTTGTCCTAGTAAATTTATAATTTGGCTTTGTGTACGCCACCCCGGGAACGATTTATTGGATAACCAACACCCTTGCCATAGATCACCCTTAGTTATTCGATACGTTTGATGACTTAGCCGGGGTGTCCGGGTTCATGGGGTGAGGTTTGTCTAGGTCTGAGCAGAGGATTCATTTGACTACCTCTCCGTCCTTTCCCTAAAAATACTTCCCATACAGTACAAGTACCTCAAAGATGACATAAGCCCGAGGGAAATGCATAACAGATGTTCTAGCACAGTATTGCAAGACAAAGGGAATGAAGCCATTGAATTAAATTTCTAAAACAGGGAACATTTTTAATTACTTCTTAAATTAATCATTGTTTTTGTCTTTCCAAAAGTTAAGAACGTCAAAATAAAATATCTTGTACTGTGAATGAATAAATTAAATCTGTTGTACAATAAATAAAATTAATAATATGGCATGGAAGCGTACCAACCGCCACTGTCGGTCGTCAAGTTACGAACAAACTGCAAGGACTATCAAAGCGGTGGAGCCAATGAAAGTTATACCGCGGTGTTTTGATAGAAACAAATCCAGGGCGTCACTTTGAGTATAAACGATTTGCAGGAGTATGGGTGAACGATGTTGGCGACAATTGTGTGCGGGCAATTTCATACTAATAATGGTTCGTGCATGCGGATAGAATGAGTTCTTACTTAAACCATTATCAATCAAATGTTAGTTTTCGAAGTACACTGAACACCTATATATTTTACAATATTATATAACCTAATAAAGTTTCGCCCCTCGGTCAAACCATGATATCGGAACGCACGTACTAAAAACAATAATTGATAATTAGAATTGAGCACTGAATACCAGTTGAAGCATTATCCGCAAATAAAAGTAATTGATATTCATTCCGAGAAATATGTTTCCAAAGCCACTTAACCTTCCGATGGGCTGATGTATTTTTACCATTTAGACGAGCGTTGTGGCCTGGCCAGGCCATATAAGAGGTATGGGCAATCAAACTAGTTTTAGGTTAAGGCAGATATGCAAATAGTGTGTCTGAACGTGACAATGTGTTATATAAGTTTATGTAACGGGACAAACACCCTGCGAGCAGTACCAGCGATGGCAATTTCTTTTCTTATCGAAATTCTGATCAAGTCGAGTGACGTAAAATAGTTATTGCAGTATACTGTTCGGCCAGTGTAATGATACTTGTCAACTAAATCCAACACCACCCGAAGCACCTCAATTCACTTCATAATCAGCATCTAGAAGTTTTCCGGTGTAAATTTGACCTTTGAGTTGGTAGTTGGTATCCGAATCGCAGACCCACTAGACCTTGATCCCATATGTGATGGCCTATCCCGGCCATTTTGTACAGTATTCGATTTTTTTTCTTCTTTTTTTTATTCTTCCAACTAAACACAAACTCATCGACAATACCATCATTCGACACAACTCGCCGAGTTTTATAGTTTATTGATACTGCTTGCCAAAAATTCATTGGAAAAAATGGCCTGGTCAGGCCACATTGCCCTTCGTATGGTCAATCAATAAAGTTGTAATTACCAATTAGCAGATAAATTTATTTTGCAGAGTTTTTTCGATAACAAGTCGGTTTTTATGAGGACGGTTGATTATTGCCCGAATCGAAAATATTATTATTCCCACTTATTTTCAGATTGAATTGAACGTTTATTACATAAACAGTTGAATTTCAGAAATGGGTAAGGTTATATCAAATTACTTTCGGAAAATCTCCATGGCTGCATAAATCATGAGTTAATGAACTATAACTTTTCTCGGGCCAAGTTCTTCAGATGCTTGAGTTGGAAGTTAACCGTGACTCCTCGCTCCTCACCTTTACCAACAAATAATTAATTTAGAGAGAGGTAAATGTCTATGCATTTTATAATTAAATAACACACCCAAGGTGAGAAGATCCGGGAACGAGGAAACTTAAATAAACTGAATAAATTGAATTATTCCGCCCTCGGATAAGACAGCGTAAATTTTTAGTTTGTTCGGAATTTGTAATCAAAATTTTCTAACAAACAACAGAGAGGATTCGTTAAACTCTTGACGCAATATTTTGGAGTGAAAGGTATCTGATTAAGTTTTGTTCAAAGTATTAAGCTTATTAATTTTGACTTTAGACAAATGGAAAGCTATAAAACTTTTTAATACTGTTTATATTTTGGATCGTTCAATGGTGAAGGCGTGCTTACCTCTGGAAACAAACATTTCTTTGTAAATTTGCATAAATAAATATTTTTTCTACTTGCTCATTATAGTTTCAAGAGAACCAAAAAAGAAAAATTGTTTTCGAAATCAGATATTTCGTACTGATAGTAAAAATTACCCCTTCGATTGAACGAAAAATATAAAATTATAAAAATTAGTTTTGCTCATAAAAAACCATTTGCTAGACTTTTTGTTCTTTATAGTGAATTTAAAAATTGCAAATCACTGTATTCTACTAAGAATAACATTTGTTCCAACTGACAAAGGTTTATGAGGGAATATTTTTTATTGAGTAATCAGTGCTTTCTACATTTCACTTTGAGTTTTTCCTATAAAGCACCCTTTTAAAGAATTCTTTAGAAATAGTAAAAATACACAATGTAAAAACTTCAAGAAACTGGAAATATTCATAATTGAGCTTTTTGAAAGAAATTCAGCAACAGCAACTGGAAATAATGAAAAATATTTTTTTCTCATAGCAGTTCTTGGTAGAATGTTCAAAAAGGTTTTCTTATTTATAATTATTATTATTCCCCAGATTAGTATCCGATAGGACATATATTAACCTATTCCTATTCTAGGTTATGTGAAAGATCGAGATATAAACTATTTATTTTGCCCTTCATTACAAGCAGTTTGCCAGCATGTCAATTTTACAATATTAATTATAAAAATAAAGCACACATATAAATAAATTTTTGTTGTTTTTTTATGTTAGGAATCCGACAATAGGTTAATCAGCGTTTAATTATTCGTTTGTAAAATCATAATATCTATTACTAATACTAGTACCTATGCCAAATGAATGTTTTATGAAAGAAATGCAAACATCTTATTTCTGAGAAAAAGAGAGATGATATAACAGACTATTACAAAAATCTGTTTGGATATTTTCCTGAAGGGTGTAAAAATTTAATGCGAATGCCGGAATAGGTTTTCAACTCAAATTTCGTGTTGTGTAAATCCCCAGATATCCATTGTTGGTATATCAAACACTGCTTATTCCAATCGAATGGTTCAAGTTTAAAATTTATACAACTTTGTTGGGGAACTCGCGTAAAAACCCGCGTAGTATGTAAAACATTATATGTCTTAGAATATTATTTATGCGGGTAAATCGAGGTTACTTATGATTAAAAAGCTTTCAGAAAAGAGCAACAAAAAACGTATTAGTCAGGATCGCAAAACCGGTAAACACGTAATACCTAAATACTTCTGTCTCAAACCATGTAAGTTTATTAAAGTACCTACCTCCTGTGTGGTAACAGGACGAAATTACATAGGCATGAATTTCACGTATTAATATTACACTAACAAAATTACACTCGGAGGGAAACATGGCCGAAATTACACAAAAAAGAGAAATACACACAACTAACTAGGTACGTCATTTTAGATTGTTTAAGTTTGTGGTAAGTATATTTGGCTACCTAGAATTACATTGGCAATTGATTAAGAATATTTAATTGACAGTTTCTTTTTTTTTAAATTTATTTTTTATTATATGTATTTATAAATATTATTATTTTTTATCTATGCAAGTATATATTGTGTTATAATTTTTTAACTTTTAATTTTAATTTTTAATAAACTTCTCTATGTTCCCGCCTTTACACACGAGTATTTTAACTCTCGTAAAGGTTATATATTGTATACATATATGTGTTTTTACAGTTTTTTAATCAATGTTGCAGGCTTAATTACTCATGATTATGTTACATATGTATGTATACAAAAAACTAATAAAAAAAAAAATAAAAAAATTTATATTTGAAAAGTAAACAAAAGTTAGGTCAGTTAGGTTTGTTATTCCAGTGGGAGTAGTTTTTTCATTCTTTAAGTCTAATATTGGTAATTTTGCCGTGTAACCGATCATCAAATAATATTACATCATAGGAATTAAAAAAGTTGACCAACTAATTTATATTCTTCCAAAAATTCAAGAGCATAAAACATCTTTTGTTAAATTTAATTTTTGAAGTTCCTTTTATGTACTTTATAATATATTATTTGCCTGAAGTGCAAGCAAGATGGAAGACTTAAATGAGAAGTACAAGGCTTAAGTAATCGCGAATCATGTAAGCCAGTATCGGCACTTCGCCCTCATAATCAGCAATAAATTATGTTCACTGCTTTAAAACCCCCAGAGCCAGAGCAGAGAAAAATAGTAAAAATTCATGAGGTTTAAATATAAATCGGTTTACACCCTAGAAACGCTCAAAATATGTGAATCAGTGTTATATTGGTTAACATCCATTTTATACCATTTATTTCATAAAAAAACAGATTTTAATTAAAGTTCTTTAAAACATATTCATATTTATTTTCACTAATGAAATTTCATTAACTATTATTGTTATTATTTAAGCATATTTTTCATATTCAAATTAATTATTGCGATTCAACTTTTGTTCTTTGAATCTGTAAAACAGTTGTGTTTTTAACATATAAACACTTGCACAATATATTTGATTTAAGATTAATTCACAAAAGTATGTTTTTCTCAAAATTTACGTAAGTGGACACTGAACAACACTATAACAACAATATCTCTACACAAAAATATAGATACCAGGAAAATAAATTTATCGATTGATTCAAGAAATGAATTTTTCGCAATCTTTGAGTTTTGTTTAGACTTCTGAAATAATTGCTTTCAAAAACCTCAAGAACCTAATTTATAAATAATATTCTTTTTTTAAATAAAAGTGCAAAATCATCTTTCAAATCGACATACAGTTGCAAAATATTATGAAAATCTAAAGATCAAGAACGAATCTCGAATGTTTCGCACGTTTTGAATGGATGAGCGGAGTGATTGAAGAAGACAGTGACGTGGAGCCCCGGGCGCCTTTCTCCACCAAACCCTTAAATCCCTTCACTCCACGCCACTGAGGCATCCAGCCTAATTATATGATTACGTAATTAATTTACGTCACTTCCCGGCGAATCCTTGGAAGTATGGAATAAACGTCTCAGAGTGCTTAATATTTCGGCTGTTAGTTTTTGTTGTTTGGGAATCTCTGGTTATCATGTTATTTACATCCACTCATAAATATAATAAATAATATGTCGGCGCAATTTACTATTCCACGGAGGTACACGTAAATAATAATTGCTGGAAAATGTTAAATAACAATTAACAATTTGGTAGGCGGGAATGGGTACCGCCGCCCTGGGAACCATTTATTAGATGACCAACACCTCTGCCACAGGTCACCCCAAGTGGTTCGCTACGTTTGGTGACTTAGCAGCGGTGCCCGGGTTGATGGGTAAAGGTGTGCCCAGGTCTTGGTGGCGGGTGCGTCGGCCCACCTTCTGCGTGGCGGGCCGGTTAGGAGATGCTGGTTGAGGGAGACCCTTTACAACCGGTTACCACTGTCCGGGCCGCTCGATAGTACAGGGGGCTGACCCTCAGGCTCACGACTAAGGGTGGGCTGCCCCATCAGCGAGTGAAAAAACCCCGCCACTGCTGTTGTGCCGGTTTGTGACCGGAGGGGACCCAGCAGCAGCGTTTGGGGCGCATTGGATGCCTTCTCCAGCCGGAATCTCCCGGCTTAGCACCACAGTGGATATACGCCTCATACCTTTCCTTTCCAGATCTTCCTTTCACCTCATACCCTTACAAAACAAAAAAAAAAAATTAAAATCATGAACATACATCAAAACAAATTTTACATGTACGACTATTGAGTCTGGAAAACTCCAGATTCGACGTAATGTGGGTGCGCGTCAATCTTGCCAGTACGGCAAGATTCTACGCATGTCTATACCGCTCACCGAACCATAGCGAATCAGACACTTCCGAACTCTTCAAACATTTGAGCGATACTATTGATGATCTCTTGCCCCGCTACCCTTCGGCCGAGTT
The DNA here is from genome assembly GCA_026573805.1 of Hesperophylax magnus. Classification (NCBI taxonomy): domain Eukaryota; kingdom Metazoa; phylum Arthropoda; class Insecta; order Trichoptera; family Limnephilidae; genus Hesperophylax; species Hesperophylax magnus. Next base: position 1,188,150 of record JAIUSX010000097.1, on the reverse strand, counting down.
TATTGTTCTGGGGGACTTCAATGTTCATAACAAACCATGGTTGAAGTTCTCAGGCCCAACGGACTCAGCTGGCCGACAGGAGGAATCCTTTGCCATTTGCTACGGATTAGAGCAACTGGTTCAGGAGCCTACAAGGGTTCCTGACGTCCAGACTCACCGCTCCAATCTGTTAGACCTATTCTTAACTACTGTGCCACACGGTTATAAGATTGACGTCACAGCGCACCTGGGATCATCCGACCACTGCCTAGTGATGACATCAATCCCCGTTAACCTCAGACCAACCAATGAGAGGCTGAGGAGAAAAGTGTGGCACTATAGGTCAGTAGATTGGTTCGGTATGCGGGCCCATTTCAACGCTTTTCCGTGGTCAGCTGTTTGTTTTCGGACTTCGGACCCTTCAAGATGTGCCCAGGAGATTGGTGAAGTCATCAAATCGGCGATGGATGGCTTCATACAATCGACTACTAAAGAAACTGGTGTGGGCTCAAAGCCGTGGTTCAGTCGACAATGCTCCGAAGCAGTTCGACGAAAAAACGCGGCTTACCGAGCCTTCAACACATCTCGAACGCCCGAAAGCAGATCAGCATACAACAAATCGGCAAAGAAATGCAATAGAATCATTAATAGGTCAAAATTCGAACACGACCTGCAGATCAGCAAAAAGCTAGCTGCCTGCCCGCATGGCAGCAGAGCATTATTGAGCAGAGTATTGCTAAAAATGTCTATGTTTTGAAATTTAGTATTATATTGGGCACATATACGTGGAATTGGTGAATTTTTTCTAAAGTTAGTTCTATATGTAGGTAAATGAAACAAATGGGATTGCCGTGTTGATCTTGTTGGAATATGAATATTTATTAAATTTGTTAGCTCTGGTGAGTCGAGGCCATTGTTAAGAATTTTAAATAATAAGATTTGGTCAAAAATCAAACGTCGTGTGTGAAGGGAGTTGAAGTTGTGGTAATTAATAGAATCGGTGTAATTTGAGAAATGTAAGTTTTGTTTATAATTAATGTGTTTAAATTTTTTTTTTGAATTCTTTCGATTCTTTCAATATGAGCTGGGTAAAAAGAAGTCCAGATCGGTGTGCAGTGTTCTTGGTGGGGACGGATGACCGCTGTGTAAAGGGAATATAGAGTCTTAAGATTGCAGAAAGGTTTCGTTAAACGTATTATAAATCCTAGCATTTTGTTGGCTTTAGTGATGATTGCATCAGTGTGTTGAATGAAGTTTAATTTCACATCCAGTATTACCCCAAGGTCTCTGATAGATTCTACTTCTTTGATATGTGTCCCGTTTAATGTATAATCAAAGGAAATTTTATTTTTGTTACGTGTACATGATGATTTATTGCACTTTGAGGTATTTACTGCAAGTTTATATGATTCACAGTAGTCGAAAAGACGATTGAGATCGTCTTGAAGTTTAATGCAATTTTCGATTGATTTGATAACTAAGTAGATTTTTTATCGTCTGCATATGCTAGGTAATTGGCGTGTAAAAAACATTTGTGAATATCATAAATATACACATTAAATAATAATGGCCCTAAATGAGAACCTTGAGGTACACCGGAGGGCACGGAAAAGAAACTGGACTTAGTTCCCGCAACTGATACACATTGAAGTCTGCTCCGAAGGTATGAAGTGAGCCACCGAAGTAAGTCACCATGGATGCCTATTTGACTTAATTTTTTAATTAGAATGAAATGGTTTACTTTATCGAAGGCCTTAGAGTAATCAGTGTAGATTATATCTACTTGGTTTCTATTGTTCATATTGCTCGTTAAATATTCCGTGAAATTTACCAAATTTGTTAGTACCGATCTTTTTTGTAGAAATCCGTGTTGTTGGTTTTGTATGTTGCGAACAATTGTTGTATAAATTTGATCGTAGACAATTTTTTCAAAGAGTTTACTAAATACCGTTAGAATTGAGATTGGGCGGTAGTTCACAATGTTGCTTTTAGAACCTGTTTTATGAATAGGGATTATAGTTGCTTCTTTAAACTTTGTAGGAAATTTTCCCGCTTTTAGTGACATTCTAAATATATTAGTTAGGGGGTATGAAAGATTTTTTGCACATTTAGAGACAAAGTATGGCGATATACCATCACTGCCAGCACCCTTACTAATGTCTAAATTCTTCAGGTATTTATTGATCAAAAAATTGTTTATTTGTACGTTCCCAATCGGGTTATGATTATTAATATAGGTAAAACTATCGACAATACTGGGATCATTTGTGTCCTTATCATTAACGTAGGTGGACTGAAAGTGTTTAGATAATAGTTGACACACTTGATGAGCACCGGTGCCTGACTCATCTTTAAGGAGCATGATTTATGGGATGCCATTTGTTTTACTTTTACTTTTAGCATAGTTCCAAAGTTGTTTATTATTTATAAGAATATTAGATTCAACTGAACTTATGTACTGAATAAAGCAATACTTCTGTAAGTTTTTTTGTTGGGTACGTTTGATTGAAAACTCTATGTAGTCTACTGGATTATTATAGGATTTCCATTTTTTATGGAGTTTTTGTTTATCTTTAATGATTTTAATTAGAGAAGCTGAATACCAGATTGGAAATTTACTCTTTTTGGTGATACGTTTAGGGACAAACTGGTTGATGGTACTGTTTAAAATGTTGTAGAAAGAATCGACTACTACGTCAATATCTGAATTTACCTGAGTAAATGACCAGTCTGTCATTGACAGATGTTGGTTAATTAAGTCGTAATTGGCTTTTGTAAACTGATAAATTTCTTTAGGTGGGGCGTGAATAATAGGAAGTGTTTCGATTTTTAGTATAATTTTGAGTGATGGGTGGTGCGAGTCTTCGCTGACAAGAGGATCGCATGCACGAGATACTTGGCATTCCTCATTACAGATAACTAAATCCAGGATTCTGTTATTTGCATTTTTTATATAATTATATTGTTTTAATTCAGAATAATGGATTGTGTCAGCAAGTGAGGAACTAATTGTGTTCAAGTTTTCAGGTGTCAAGTGTGAATTATTGTTATGTATATTCCATGTTACGGTGGGCATATTAAAATCTCCAATTACAAGTAAAGTATCATCGGGATATTGATCTTTTAAGTTAGCAAGTAAGTAAAAGAATGAATTGAGTGCAGTTTCATACCCTTTTCCCTGTGGGAGATAAACACAGGCTACATGAATAGTACGTTTGGAGGTATAGTTAGAAGGAGGAATAGTTGCCCAGATACATTCAGCATTGCAGATCAATTCTTCACGAGGGTAAGCGTTAAGATTGTTATGTGTTATGATCATCACTCCACCACCTCGACGAAAATCTTCTTGGTTGCTTATGCTATTAATTGTAATGTTATTTGATCTATCCCGTCTGAAAACGCTGTAAAATTCTGTTGGTGCTAGATCCGGATCTAAAATAGAATTAATTAGCCAAGTTTTAGAAATACCGAATATGTAACAATCATCATTGAATAAAATATTATTGTGAAATATGTATGTTTTAGTGCGTAGTCCTCTACAATTTTGATATACAATAGTAATCTTCGTGAATTATGTAAGTTTTTCTATAAGTGTAAATAATTTTGGTATAGATAAGGGATACAAAAAAAAAATGCAGAGTTTTATGAAGGACACGCATGACGTTATACTATACTGGTGAAATAGTGAAATATAAATATGAGCAGCAAGTACGGAGAGCATGCTAGGAAAGAAGGGGGGAGTGAGAGTGGAATGGGGGAATGGTGTATGGTTGTGGATAAATAATACGTCGATTACTCGATGAATTATAGAATTACAAAAAATATGATTAAAAACAATATAAGAAGATAACAAAGTATAAGGAAATAGAAAAAGGTATTAAAAAAAAAATATATATATATATTTATTTTTATTTATTTTTTTATTTTTTATTAAGTAAATAGAAACATTTTTTTGTAGAAAATTAAGGTAGTCCCACAAAGCTGTCATATGGCAGCTTGTCTGTAGGTTCTACCAATTAAACATTCTACTAAAAACAAGTTATACATACATCAAAAAAAATTCAAGGATACATGAAATTTTCATACATTAGCCACAGCTTTACCATTTTTGGACATAGTCTCTCATTTTTTTCAAATTTAAGATTTTTAATGATTTTATTGAAAATCACTGGAATTACACATTGAAGAGTACGGCTTCCATATTTATTTAATATTCGAGGAGTTATTAGACCCTTTCCGTCTTTAAATCTTGTGGTATGTTTTTGTAGCAGTGGGTGTTTGTATGAGCTTTCCCCCATGTTATCCATAATAATAGTGAACCATAAGAGACCTTTTATTGTAAGCAGGCTCTCTGATCCATATAGTACAAGGCTGCCCAACCTTTTTAACAGTTGGACCAAATTGACGATCTTGAATCACTGGCGGGCCACTGAATACCTGTCGGTTCCTATTTCCATGGGGGGGGGTTGTTAGAGAATTTCTATAAAACATAATTCCCCACAAAAAAAAAACAAAATGAGTGTTCCCACAAAATATTTGAAATCCATGGGAGGGGGGGGTTGTTACGGAACTTCGCTGAGAAAAAAAAATTCCGCGCACCCAAAAACATCATATGTGATTCCCCGCAACAAATTTCCGAATTCCATGGGGGGGGGGTGGCCATTTCGGACGCAAAAAATATTATATCAAAAACCGGTGTATTTTTGTTTAAAAAGTGAGTTCAACAGGTTGGATTTTTTCGTCGCTGATTCTCGTTCTGAGTAGCCTAAATAGCGATAAATCGCCCAAGCTGCATTGTTTTTTTCCCTCGGGCCCGCGACACTTTTTCAAATTGGCGGGTTTTTTGAAAATGGTTCACGCGGGCCACTTATAATTCGTTCGCGGGCCACATTGTGGCCCGCGGGCCTGGGGTTGGGCAGCCTTGATATAGTACTTTTAAGTTATGTCTCTGATTGTAAATATTAGATGTGACAATGTTTTTTACTATGGCAGTTTGTAAAAAAATATAAATAAAAATATTATAAATGACTATATTCAACGGAAGGATCTTAATAGTACGGTTGTATGTTAAAAGAAATATTTTTAGCATAAACAAAATATTAATTTATATGATATATAATCATGTCTAAAATTACATCATAGATACCTAAGTGAATTGTTGGTAGGTGTGAGTCGTGAGTTATTTGTGAAATACATGTAAATATTATACACATACATATACATACACACATATGTATATATTTTTTAATCATTAGTGAAATATAATAATATTTTTACTATGCGCAATGTTCAATACGTCATATACCTACATACATTTTTCAAAGCAATTACAAATTCGGCATAACGGCATCTATGAAGTTAATAAAAGGTGAAAATATGATTAAAATTTTTATAATGGTACAGGTATATATAAAACTTCAAATCAAGAAAGTCAAAGCAGATAAAGGCAAACTAAATTTATCAATAAAAACTGTTTACGTGCGTAAAATAGAGTAGAAAGATAGACTTACATTCATAAAATAACATCATAATATGAAAAATAGAGTAAAATAGAGTAGAAAGAGTAGAAAGATAGACTTACATTCATATAATTTTTTTTTTTTTTTTATTTTTTTTTATTAAATATCAAAAATAATATACAAAAATCAAAAAGTCCCAATAAATAATATCATAATACGAATGTAAATCTTCATAATATCATATTGTAAATGAAATGTTAGTACCGAGACGCTAAGTTAAGTCTGTGTGTATAGTTCGCGGTGTAGTTAACCTATTTATAAAAGTAGATAAATTAATATAGGCTTTGTGTCTCTGTTGCGCAGAGTAAATAATAAACAGGTAAGAGATACGCACATATACATAAATATAAATATATGGACATATTTTTAAAATTATTAATACAGCAGGACGGGACTTAAAAATTATTTTTAATTTTGTATGGATAGTGAAATATAATAATATTTCTAGTATGTGCAATGTTCAATACGTCACATACCTATATAAATTTTTCAAAGCAATTACAAATTACAAAGGTATCTATGAAGTTAATTGGAGGCGACAATATGTTTAAAAGTATATAATGGTATAGGTATATATAAAACTTCAAATCAAAAAAAAGAAGTCACAGCAGATAAAGGCAAACTTAATTTTAATGCTAAATGTATCAATAAAAACTGTATACGTTCGTTAAAAAGAGTAGAAAGATAGATTTACATTCAATTTATAACATCATATTATGAATGTAAATCTTCATATCATATTATAAATTATAAATGAAATGTAGGTACCGAGACGCCGCGAACTATACCCACGTCTGTGGGTGCAGTCACTACTATTTAGTTGGTATATTAATATAGGCTTTGTGTCTCTATTATTGGGCACAGTAAATAATAAAGAGGTAAGTAAATAGATTACGGCCACAAGCACAATACACAATTGATACTATAAGTTTGTGTAGAATAGAAGGGATAAATACCCGTGTTATAAAAGAAACAGGATAATAAATATAATGAGTTTAGGATAATTTTATCGAAATAAGAATAATAAGCAGGCCAAATTCCTACTATCGAAACACCCACCCAAATGCTATATAATTAGTTGTTATTAATACCTCAATGACTTATTGTGGTTATGTAAGTAGCATTTGGATAAGTTATTTTGCAATAAAATTAGTTATCTGCCTACCCAACACAATTTATTATTATTTTCTTGGGAGAAAATTATTTCCAATTAGCCAATAACTAGCCAAATTGATAATAATGCATGAAAGCAACTCATTAGTAGAAATAAATGCTTTGCCAATATAAACATTTTTTTTTGTACACTTATTTTTTAGTATTTGTTCTGGGGCGCAGGCCAATCGTCTTGGAGCCATCGTGTTGAGGATGGGGACCGGGTGTGCTGGATGAGGTGTTGGATGAGCTGGTGCTGGTGCTGGTGCTGGTGTTGGTGTTGGCGCTGGAGCCGGTGTTGGTGCTGGTGCTGGTGCTGGCTGATAGTTTGGTCACAAGGTCGGCAGCGACATCCAGCTGCTTCTGGGTATTGATGGCGTGCTTGCTGCCACCAAGGAGCAGAACCACAATTGTGCCGTCGCTGGTCAAACACTTGTTGTTAGAAAAAGATTGAACGTGCAGAGGAAAAGAGTTTTTTTCGCGTTTTTGTTAGGGATTCAGTTAGTAGACGAGAGGAGTTTTTCAGCCCTTTCTTCCTCTCCCATACAGATCGACGGTCGAGTTGGCGCTGGAATTCAATAAGAATGGCTCGATTCTTATTTGGTTTCATGCGACCAAGTCTCCTGGTGGAGACTATACCCCTGATGGCGTCTTCGTGGCACCCTAGGCCGGTCAACCCCGCGGTCACAAGGGATCGCGTATCTTCTGGTCCATCTTCTTTTCTTCACGGAGACTTGTGAGGTCAGAATTCGAGTTTCCGGGTTTTTTGTTGACTTTATCGAGCCGATTTTCAAATTCATTCATCGTTTCTACGAATTTTTGGTTAAGTTCTTCGAGCGACATGTTTAATTATTATTGTGGGTATGTTTGAATTTAGTAACTGTCACTTTCTGGAATTTAAATATCACTGGATAATACGATTTATGATAGTGTTTTTATTTATTATTATTGTGTTATTTACAGTTAGCGATCGGGCACTTTATGATATTACATTTAATTTAAAACATATTATATTTAAACTATATAACATATATTTTGCTTGAGTGGTATGAAGAGTTACTCGCTAAGCGCCATAGATAACTGTTGATCCAGTTAACAAAGCTAGTAGATCTGATGGAATACCTGCCCTGGTATTGCAGAGGTGTGCTGCGGAAATAGTTCCAGTTTTGACAAAGCTCTTCAAAATGTCCCTGAAGTGTGGCACTGTGCCCTCTGGTTGGAAAAAAGCGGTCAGTCACCCTATTCCCAAGAAAGGTGACCGCTCTAACCCGGCCAACTACCGCCCCATAGCGATCACATCAGTTCTGTCCAAAGTGACGGAACGTGTGATCAACGACAAACTGCTCACATACCTCGAGAAGAACAAAATTATCAACGACCGTCAATACGGATTCCGTCGGAACCGCTCGTGCGGTGAACTTCTCGCGTATGTGACGCATGTTTGGGGACGGTGCTTGGAACGTCACGGTGAGACCCAAACGGTCGCACTAGACATATTCAAGGCCTTTGACCGTGTCTGGCACCGAGGACTTGTCAACAAATTGCCTTCTTACGGACTTCCAGCATCCCTGTGTACGTGGATTGCTGACTTTTTAAGGGATAGGTCGATTCAGGCGGTTGCTGACGGTTTCACCTCTTCCTCGCACTCTATAAATGCTGGCGTCCCACAAGGATCGGTTCTGTCTCCAACTTTGTTTTTGTTGCACATCAATGACCTTTTGACATGTGCACCGATTCATTGTTACGCGGATGACAGTACAGTTCACGATAGCTTTTTGTTTGATAAACCCCCAAAGGGCACACAAACTCCAACGGCTCGGAGGGCTTTGAAGCAGAGAATGGACGGTTATCTCGAGAGTATTTCCTCCTGGGGTAAAAATAATCTCGTCGAATTTAATGTTTCAAAGACCCGATCCTGTCTGATTACGTCTAAAAGGGATCCAAATGATAATCTAGTCTCTTTCAACGGAAGCAACCTTCCGAACAGGCCTTCCATTGATATGCTTGGTGTAACTATAATTGACCAGCTCAGGTACGGGGGCTCCATCGAAGCCAGAGTAAAGTTGCCCTCTCAGAAGCTGGGCGTACTGTACAGGGCTCGCAGATACTTTAATAGTACACAACTGCTGACCCTGTACAAATCGCGAGGGCGCCCTACTGTCGAATTTGGCAGCCATCTCTGGTCCGGAGCCCCAAAATACCTGAAAAAAACCCTTGACTCTGTGCAGAAACGGGCGGTCCGTTTGATAGATTCCCCAATCTTAACAAACGGAATGCAATCTTTAGAGCACAGGCGTCAGGTAGGTATGCTGTCCTTGTTCTATCGGTATTACAATGGAAGATGCTCTGAGGAACTAGCGTCAATGATCCCTTCGGAACCAGGGTGCGTAGTCGGGATACACGCCAAACGCGCGCCCAACATTTGTACACGGTTGACATTTGTCACATGAGAACGGGTCGCTTCTACGATTCGTTCTTAAGTTCAACAGATCGGCTGTGGAACGAGCTGCCGGCCTCTGTGTTTCCTCCCTCCTACAACATGGGACTCTTCAAGACTCATGTTCACTCCTTCCTCTCCACAAAATGACCTTCCACACAGCATCTCCAAAGATGACATAGGCCCTGAGGGAAATTATTTTCTTCAGGGCCTCCTGTGTGGAGTTAATATAAAAAAAAAATATATATATATATATATTTTCTTCAGGGCCTCCTGTGTGGAGTTAATATAAAAAAAAAATATATATATATATATTTTTTTTTTAATAATACGCCGAAAATAATTCCTTTTTTATATTCACCTTCCTCTTCTCCTTCTCCACTCTCCACTACCTTTAACCTCATCACATACTCCAATCGGAGATGCCAAAGCCTCTCTGGCTCCAGGCGATTAGGATAAATTGAGACTTTTGTGCCATATTCGCATAAAAAAATGTTCTCTGTACGATAAACAAAATGAATCGGGCATGCCTTCACTCAGGGGTGAATTCACAGTTGCCGATGATGTGTTATTATTCAAAACGACACTCCCAATTATTTAATCATCCCCTAGAACGCAGTTAATACCAATAATGCATTGATGACTCTGTATAATTTGTAAGGTAACACGATTTCCCCTCGCTATATCTTAGAAAAGTACCACTTCTGGCCCGATCGGCCAAATAATACATAAACCATTGCGAGCAAACATCCAATAAGTCTTGTTTTTATACTTTCCACCCCTCCCGTGAACATAACCTGATTTTCGCCAAAATTAATTAGATAAACCGTGCCTAGTTATTTTTCTTACTTGAATCAATTCTGATTTTAAATTTATTAACTACAGTTATGTTGATGTAAATTCTTGTTGAAAAAATGTATAGATGTGGCAAAAGTGTGCGATTTTTGATTATTTTGTTCAAATGTGTCCAGTTTTTTTCCCAATAAATTTAAAAAAAAAATTTCACTATATAATGGCATCCCATTGTCATTGACTCTAACGAAAAAATGATCCGCCCAATTGTCTTATTTGAATTCGGGATACACAGAATAAACAATAATAATGAAAAGATTACCTGATACTCAGAAGAATTCATAAATAGCCATTGTTGTGGAATTGAATTGAAATAAATTTACCATCAAAATGATTATTTGTTATTTTTATTAAGTCAAAGAAAAATGATAGATCATACAGACAAGCTGCCTTATGGCAGCACAGCGTAACTACTTTTTTGTTATTTTTAAAATTCTAGTAATGTGAATGTTTTATAATTAAAATAGTACGTAAATAATTACTTAATTTAAAAAATAGAGTCTTCCCGTTTTGGGTGAGTATATGAATAATAAAGATTTTCTACTGAATGGCACAAGCATATTTTACCATGATTCTACGAACGTTCGAAATTCAAACCCCTTCCATTTCGAAAATATTTTTTCGGCGAGTTTTGGGTTTATTCGGAAAATTCATCACTTGCCGGGTTTTATTTAGGTTACATTGGAAATAATTCTTGAAATTTTATTTACAAGCAAAGTTTTACAGGGTTTTTCTAGGACACATGACATTCCATGACATTCTCGTACAGCTTTCTAAGTTTTAACCTCGTCAGATGTTATCCTGAAGATTGATAACTTTACACCCTAGGCTTCGAGCACTTCAATGTAGATAATAATCATTTTGACCAGTCGGTGGTTGAGTTGACATCGCGTTTGGGTCCCACCCAGGCGTAGTGTGTTCCGAAAAAAGTGCCTCAGTTCTTAGGTGATCCAATTAGACTCACCATCATGCATACTTCGCACGGTAAAATAAATATTTGGCGTTCATCGGTTCCCGAATTTAAAATTAATTGCATCAGCAATTTTACGTGTTCAGGTCAATGGTTTTATATTAATAATCGATTCTGCGCACTGTGACTCAATAAAATGGGTAAAATATATTCATGAACTTTGTTCTCTTTTGAAAACAAAAATATGGTTGGTTCCTACCGGAATGTTTTTATCCAGTTCAGACCTTTCCCCAACCATGCTAGAAATGTTTTTAAAATTTGTAATATTTGAATATATTATATATTTGGAATAAGTTCGAGCGTTTTTGTTTTCTATCAATGAGAAGGATTCGAAGTATGTTCGAACTATAACGGAAGCAAGTTGTTCGTGTTGTTGATCCATATTAAAGTCTCGGAGTTCAAAACTTCTGCGTTCGTTTGGTGATATATTAACCCAAGGTATCGCGATGGATCTAATTCCTGCTCCTGTGCAGAGATGTTAAGTATACATCAAGTGATTGATCATGCCGTTTTAGTTCTATACTTTGTTTTTTCTTACATATAATATTACCCAATTTACTCAAACACGATTTTGATTAAAATTTTCACATTCAATTTTCAAATTAATTTGAAGCTGTTTAATTTGTGAGCAGTTTCAGATGCAACAATCATCAAGAGAAGAAAGTACTATGGGAATAAGTAAAGGATATTAGTTTAGTTATATGGAAATGAATCACCATCTCAATAATTTAGCTTTCAACAGGCACAATGTGGGCACATATATTTGGAAACAGTTTATTTCAAAGACCAGAAGCTTGTTCTATGAAGGAGAGTGTAAAAGATGTATAAATGTATTTATGTATACATGTATAGTGTTGGATCAGGGAGTTTAAGGTCCTTTCATCACAGCGATGAATCCTAAAATTTGCTACAAGATGAAATGAAGCGTTAAGAGCTGCAGAAATACCTATATATATAATTTTCTTACTTTTATCACTGTTCATACATTTTAAACTCACTGTTTAAATATTTTCATTTTTGGTAAGCTTTTCGAATTCCGCTGTATGAAAAGGTTCTTTAAAAAATGAATATTTTAAATTAAATAACTAATGGAGACTACTATTTAAATCGGAGGTTTAAGGAAACATGCCCAACATAGGGTTTAGTTTGGGTTAATGCATCCCAGCACATAAATAGTTATTTTTTGTAGTAATTAAATATAAACCAAGTACTATTTCTAAATATTTTATGTGCTAAGCGTGCAGCGGCTTTCGACAATTTTTATCTTATTTTCTCAAAGCACGTTACGATTCGTATTATCCAAAACTGGCAACGGTCAAGTTTTAGAGATTTTTCCCAAGAATTTTCTTAAGTTTTTTTAGTGACTTGAACCTAAGACATAAACAATTGACTTGCATTTAACAAATAAAAGTAGCGTCTCCGTTTGTAATGTTAAAATGATCAATTAGGTAATAATATTTTAATTTCAATATTTTTTTGCATTAAACCCAAGTTCTAACATGTCACCGCGATTGCAGCTGAAAAAAATTTTGGTAGAAAGCAAATTTGTAACTTATTTATGATTATTGTTCAAAACTACCATCATACAAATCAACTTTTTCCAAGCTTTGTAGAAGCTTATTAGAAGCTTTGTATGGTAAGTAAAACTAGTAAGATTATTTTTTAAGTTTCAGAATAATGTAGTGTTGGTAAATATATCACGTTTACAGGATGGTGTACCTTCAATTTAATAATGCGAGCTTATAGGAGAGTAATCGTACGGATAGCGTAAGTGCCGGATACGTGTCCGGGCGACAACAATTTATTACTTATTCGAGTGAGTGAGTAACATATAAAATGATATCAAACTAGCGGCCACCCGTGGGTATAAATCACGGTTGCAGGTGGCAGATAGGATCCTTTGTTCTCATTTTTCTAATATAATGAACATGCAAGGCGTTCGTTTGTTAATGTTATTTGTTTTATAATAAAAAAGTGGACATTTAGTAATAATATTTCGTACGTAACAGAAATATATCAGAGTTTCAATTATTTTAAAATAACATCTTTATACTTTTTATTTGTTTACCATGCATGCAGTGTTATTTTCTTTTAACAATGTTCATCGTCATTTAAACTATTGCGTGTTCTAAGTTAATCGATAAAAGTTTTATACAGAGCATTTGTATCGGACATGAAAACATGGTTTTATTACATTTAATTTTAATTGCCACTAAAGTTAAACACCTGCAAGTTTGATGACCCCTTTTCCAAATCATAGTATTTACCAGTTGAAAAATCTATCAATCTGTTACCAGGCCGCAAAAAGTCTGAATTTAACATGAAACAGTTCGATAACCCTTGTACGGGACGTGTTTGCCTGCACAAGAAAAGACTGTAAATAATAAGCACCGGCACACATCAGTCCTCAACCTGGGTAATGATTTAAGTAAAACACCGTGAGGTGTTTTATCCAAACCATCATAAAAGAAAGACGATTCGAATCAAAATTCACATTTTAATTGCAAGTATTGTACTAGTATACAGAACGTACAAAGGGGTGTAGCTTATAGGAATTTACTATTTTTTACAGCCAACCCAATTCACAAGAAATAGTTATATGTATTTCAATACAACTGGGATTTAAAACACAGATAGAAAACTGATACAATCGGAATCTTTTCAGCGATAATTTCAGATTGGAGCACATTGTGCATCATCGCGCCATACGATACAGCAAATGGCGTAGGCGACTGCTGAAGCAGTGGCCAGTTCAATTGGTAGCCAGCAGGAATCGGCCAGCCTCTAGGTTTCAGCATTAATGGCTAATTCAGTCGGTAGCCATGAAGAATTGGCCAGCCTCTAGGTTTTCAGCATCAATGGCTTATTCAGTTGGTAGCCAGGAAGAATTGTCCAGCTTCTAGGTTTTCAGCATCAATGGCTAATTCAGTTGGTAGCCAGGAAGAATTGGCCGGCTTCTAGGTTTTCAGCATCAATGGCTAATTCAGTTGGTAGCCAGGAAGAATTGGTCGGCTTCCAGGTTTTCAGCATCAATGGCTAATTCAGTTGGTAGCCAGGAAGAATTTGCTGGCTTCCAGGTTTTCAGCATCAATGGCTAATTCAGTTGGTAGCCAGGAAGAATTGGCCGGCTTCCAGGTTTTCAGCATCAATGGCTAATTCAGTTGGTAGCCAGGAAGAATTGGCCGGTTTCCAGGTTTTCAGCATCAATGGCTAATTCAGTTGGTAGCCAGGAAGAATTGGCCGGCTTCCAGGTTTTCAGCATCAATGGCTAATTCAGTTGGTAGCCAGGAAGAATTCGCTGGCTTCCAGGTTTTCAGCATCAATGGCTAATTCAGTTGATAGCCAGGAAGAATTGGCCGGCTTCCAGGTTTTCAGCATCAATGGCTAATTCAGTTGGTAGCCAGGAAGAATTGGCCGGCTTCCAGGTTTTCAGCATCAATGGCTAATTCAGTTGGTAGCCAGGAAGAATTGGCCGGCTTCCAGGTTTTCAGCATCAATGGCTAATTCAGTTGGTAGCCAGGAAGAATTGGTCGGCTTCCAGGTTTTCAGCATCAATGGCTAATTCAGTTGGTAGCCAGGAAGAATTGGCTGGCTTCCAGGTTTTCAGCATCAATGGCTAATTCAGTTGGTAGCCAGGAAGAATTGGTCGGCTTCCAGGTTTTCAGCATCAATGGCTAATTCAGTTGGTAGCCAGGAAGAATTGCTCGGCTTCCAGGTTTTCAGCATCAATGGCTAATTCAGTTGGTAGCCAGGAAGAATTGGCTGGCTTCCAGGTTTTCAGCATCAATGGCTAATTCAGTTGGTAGCCAGGAAGAATTGGCCAGCTTCCAGGTGATCACCGGCAGTGGGCAGTTCAGTCGGTTGTCAGCAGGTATTCGTCAGCCTTTAGGTTTTCGTCCACTCGTGTTGATTTTTGAAATTTGACTGCCCCAATATTTAGTTTTGACTGGGTATTTATAATGTCTCTAGAAAGCCCTCTTGTGACGTCAATATCGTTACCACAACTTGTTTTCGTTTCAGACGCAGGTGTTTTTAGGTGAGAATAATAATTTCGCACAGCGACTGGTTTGTCAATATTTTGATTTTTCTCGGGCCCGGTTCGCTTAGTAACCGATAATTGTGGTGCATTTTTCAACTCGTAAACATTATTTCTTGGAAAAAGGGGTCATCAAACTTGCCAGGTGTTCAACCTTAGTTGCAATAGAGTCAAATGCAATAAATCTTGTTTTCACGTTCGATACACTCCTTCCCGTGCAGTTGTGGCTGCACCCAGCTATTTCGTCGAACATGTAAACCTCTGCAGTAGTTTTTTCGTATAAACCAGCAGTGCTTTAGGTCGAACTGGCCTGTGTTACCGTTGTGGTAATGGGGGTGGGTTGAATGACGGCGATGTATTTTATTTTTTGTAGTTGGATGATTCCATTTTGTTGGGCTGCCATGCTGGGAGGGTACCCGCGCAGCCAGAGCATGTCTGTGAGCTGTTGACTGATTTGCTATTGGCGACGAAGTAACACCTCTGTCTTGTCTTTGTGATAAAAAGCTTCTAGAGTTAAGTGATTGGACGTCTTGCACCTCTTGTCACTTGTCACTTGTCTTGGGCCGTTATCACGTGGGTCCATTCATATATGCGTGAGTGGTCTGTTGTTTACAACAGATTCAGCTTCTGCCAGCGCCGTGAGTCAGGTTTCTTTCCTGGGAGCTCTTTGCTCGAGTAGTTTGTTAAGAGCTAATTTTTCTGAACCAACATATCTCATGCTCCTCCCGTGTAAGGTGATATATCGTTACGGGCTGCTTTGTTTGCGTTTCATAGGTTCAGCCAATCTTTGGGCGTGTTTGTGAACATGTGGGTCCCTCAGTCTGAGCGATGGTTGCGAATTCCAATGATTTTATCGATAGGTGTGGGGTTCATCAGCAGCGGATGGACGTTCTACTACGCCTTTCTGGTAGTACCCGCTGTAGCTGATACGTATGAGGCCTTTCACTCCTTGCATCAGGGGATGTAGACTATTGTGTACGCTGGGTATGCATTTGATGTGTACCCGCACTGCTATGAAGTTGAGAGTATGGCTAACATCCGAGGCAGGCCGCGCTCCGGATGTTATGTGGGCTTGAGTTGCTGCGTATCCGGGACCGGCTTTCAAGGCCGAGACGGTCACTGCAAACTCTCAGATTGACTGGCTAGTTATTGTCAAAGAGGGCTGATCTACAGTTAGTGTCCGCTCACGGGTTGTCGCATATCTGGGGGGGGTCGGCTTTCGAGGTCGGGCCGGTCACTTCAAGCTCTTGGGCAGACTGGGTGACCGTCGTCAATCATGGTTTGCCTCATATCCGGTACCAGCATTCGAGGCCGGGACGGTCGCTGCAAACTTGTCGGTGACTGCCTGGCCGCTGTTAATGGTGAGCTGAGCTCCAGATGGTTTCCGCTCACGAGTTGTTGCATATCCGGGGGCCGGCTTTCGAGGTCGGGCCGGTCGCTTCAGGATCGTGGGCAGACTGGTTGGCCGTCGTCAATCATGTGCCGCATATCCGGGACCAGCATTCGAGGCTGGGACGGTTGCTGCAAACTCATCAGTGACTGCCTGGCCGCTGTTAATGGTGAGCTGGGCTCCAGATGGTTTCCGCTCACGAGTTGTCGCATATCCGGGAGCCGGCTTTCGAGGTCGGGCCGGTCGCTTCAGGCTCGTGGGCAGACTTGCTGGCCGTCGTCAATCATTTTGCCACATATCCGGGACCAGCATTCGAGGCCGGGACAGTCGTTGCAAACTCATCGGTGACTGGCTGGCCGCTTTCAAAGGGGGGCTGAGCTACAAAAGTTTCCGCTCACGAGTTGTCGCATATCCGGGGGCCGGCTTTCGAGGTCGGGCCGGTCGCTTAAGGCTCGTGGGCAAATTGGCCGTCCGTTGTCAATCATAGTTTGCCGCATATCCGGGACCAGCATTCGAGGCCAGAACGGTCGTTACAAACTCATCGGTGACTGGCTGGCTGCTGTTAAAGGGCGTCTGAGATGGTTTCCGTTCACGATATGTCGCATATCCGGGGGCCGGCTTTCGAGGTCGGGCCGGTCGCTTCAAGCTCGTGGGCAAACTGGGTGGCCGTTGTCAATCATGGTTTTCCGCATATCCGGGACTGGCATTCGAGGCCGGGACGGTCGCTGAAAACTCATCGGTGACTGGCTGGCCACTGTCAAAGGGTTGAGCTCTTGATGGTGTCCGCTCACGAGTTGTCGCATATCCGGGAGCCGGTTTTCGAGGTCAGCCCGGTCGCTTCAATCTTGTGGGCAGACTGGCTGGCCGTTCATTATTTTGGTTGACAGGCAGCAGCTCATCGCACGGGGTGGCAAGGTCCCCTGTCGCTTGTAGTCGCATATCAGGGTCTGGGTCCAGCTGTGTGGGCGCTTGCTTTGTTAGTCACTGGCGTGGTGACTGCGTTTAACACCACAGCCGGCGAAGTTACAAGTTGAGCAGGCCTCAGGGTCACTAGCGTGCTCAGGGTATATGTTATATAGCCCAGCTGAGTATGCATCCGGGTCTGGATGGAGAGGTGTCTACTGTATTTTTTGACAGGCAGCGGCTCATTACATGAAGTGGCGAGATACCCCGTCGCTTGAAATCGCGTATCAGGGTCCGGGGCAAGTAGTGTGGGCGCTGCTTAGTTGCGCACTCGCGTGGTGACTACGTTTAACACCACATCCGGTGAAGTAACTAGTTGCGCAGGCCTCAGGGCCATTAGCGCGCTCACGGTATATGTTATGCACCGGCTCAGTAGGCATCTGCGTCTGTCGGAAAGCTATCCACTGTATAGGTTGACAGGGAGCGGCTCATCGCATGTGGTGGCAAGGTACCCCGTTGCTTGTAATCACATATCAGGGTCCGGGGCAAGTAGTGTGGGTGCTTGTTTGGTTGCTCACTGGCGTGGTGACTGCATTTAACACCAAGGCCGGGATAATCACAGTCGATTTTACTAATTTCGCAGGCCTCAGGGCCAGTAGCGCGCTCGGGGTGTGTGTTATACACCAGCTGAGTGGGCATATGCGTTTGTCGAAAGGCTGTCTACTGTATAGGTTGACAGGCAGCGGCTCATCGCATGGGTGGCAAGGTACCCCGTCGCTTGTAATCACATATCAGGGTTCAGTGCAAGCGGTGTGGGCGTTGCTTAGTTGCGCACTCGAGCGGGGACTGCGTAGGACACAGCCGGAATATCACTGGTTTTCACCGGCAATGTTACTGGTGATGTCATTGGTTGCGCAGGCCTTTGGCGCACTATACCTAGGATGAGTTGGTATACTGACTGGTTGCTGGGCCGTCCACTGTAGAGTTTGACTTTGACAGGCAGCGGCTTATCTCTCGGCTCTGCAGGGGCGGTGCAAGCAGTGTGGGCGTTACTTAGTTGTTCACCCGAGCCATGACTGCATAGGACACCGCAGTTGACTTTTACAGGCAGCGGCTTATCTCTCGGCTCTGCGGGGCTGGTGCAAGCAGTGTGGGCGTTGCTTAGTTGCTCACCCGAGCCATGACTGCGTAGGACACCGCAGCCGGGATGTCACTGGTTGTGACCAGTGATGTCACCGGTGTTGTCACTGGTAGCGCAGGCATTGGGCGCATTATACCTCGGCTGAGTTGCAGCAAACTCAGAGAAACCAAAGGCAAGTGAGGCCCGGGGCAGAAGTTCAGGGACATCGGGGTCTCAGAGAACAGCAAGCTCAGGGTAGTCCGAGGCAAGTAGGCCCGGGTGGAGGCCAGCGACATCGGGGCTCCTCCCGTGGGCTTGGGGCAGAGGCACTGTGACATCGGGGCCACGGTAGAAGCTCGAGGCAAGTATGCCCTGGACGTAGGCTGGCCGCCCAATGGAGCCTGACTGAGGAGACTCAGAACTCGGGGAGATGGTGCCCATGGACTGCCCTGACATCAGCTATTGTTGGAGCTGGCAGGTGTTCTGCGGGGTGCCAGCGTGTGACAGGGCGGGACCAGCGTCCTGGATGACTCGGAATCTCTCGGCCGCTGCACAGCGATGGCATCTCCAACGGGGCAGGACTGAAGGCGTGATGTGTGGATCCGGCTCGAAGGACCATTTGTACGGGACGTGTTTGCCTGCACAAGAAAAGACTGTAAATAATAAGCACCGGCACACATCAGTCCTCAACCTGGGTAATGATTTAAGTAAAACACCGTGAGGTGTTTTATCCAAACCATCATAAAAGAAAGACGATTCGAATCAAAATTCACATTTTAATTGCAAGTATTGTACTAGTATACAGAACGTACAAAGGGGTGTAGCTTATAGGAATTTACTATTTTTTACAGCCAACCCAATTCACAAGAAATAGTTATATGTATTTCAATACAACTGGGATTTAAAACACAGATAGAAAACTGATACAATCGGAATCTTTTCAGCGATAATTTCAGATTGGAGCACATTGTGCATCATCGCGCCATACGATACAGCAAATGGCGTAGGCGACTGCTGAAGCAGTGGCCAGTTCAATTGGTAGCCAGCAGGAATCGGCCAGCCTCTAGGTTTCAGCATTAATGGCTAATTCAGTCGGTAGCCATGAAAAATTGGCCAGCCTCTAGGTTTTCAGCATCAATGGCTTATTCAGTTGGTAGCCAGGAAGAATTGTCCAGCTTCTAGGTTTTCAGCATCAATGGCTAATTCAGTTGATAGCCAGGAAGAATTGGCCGGCTTCTAGGTTTTCAGCATCAATGGCTAATTCAGTTGGTAGCCAGGAAGAATTGGTCGGCTTCCAGGTTTTCAGCATCAATGGCTAATTCAGTTGGTAGCCAGGAAGAATTGGCTGGCTTCCAGGTTTTCAGCATCAATGGCTAATTCAGTTGGTAGCCAGGAAGAATTGGCCGGTTTCCAGGTTTTCAGCATCAATGGCTAATTCAGTTGGTAGCCAGGAAGAATTGGCCGGCTTCCAGGTTTTCAGCATCAATGGCTAATTCAGTTGGTAGCCAGGAAGAATTGGCTGGCTTCCAGGTTTTCAGCATCAATGGCTAATTCAGTTGGTAGCCAGGAAGAATTGGCCGGCTTCCAGGTTTTCAGCATCAATGGCTAATTCAGTTGGTAGCCAGGAAGAATTGGCCGGCTTCCAGGTTTTCAGCATCAATGGCTAATTCAGTTGGTAGCCAGGAAGAATTGGCCGGCTTCCAGGTTTTCAGCATCAATGGCTAATTCAGTTGGTAGCCAGGAAGAATTGGTCGGCTTCCAGGTTTTTAGCATGAATGGCTAATTCAGTTGGTAGCCAGGAAGAATTGGCTGGCTTCCAGGTTTTCAGCATCAATGGCTTATTCAGTTGGTAGCCAGGAAGAATTGGTCGGCTTCCAGGTTTTCAGCATCAATGGCTAATTCAGTTGGAAGCCAGGAAGAATTGCTCGGCTTCCAGGTTTTCAGCATCAATGGCTAATTCAGTTGGTAGCCAGGAAGAATTGGCTGGCTTCCAGGTTTTCAGCATCAATGGCTAATTCAGTTGGTAGCCAGGAAGAATTGGCCAGCTTCCAGGTGATCACCGGCAGTGGGCAGTTCAGTCGGTTGTCAGCAGGTATTCGTCAGCCTTTAGGTTTTCGTCCACTCGTGTTGATTTTTGAAATTTGCCTGCCCCAATATTTAGTTTTGACTGGGTATTTATAATGTCTCTAGAAAGCCCTCTTGTGACGTCAATATCGTTACCACAACTTGTTTTCGTTTCAGACGCAGGTGTTTTTAGGTGAGAATAATAATTTCGCACAGCGACTGGTTTGTCAATATTTTGATTTTTCTCCGGCCCGGTTCGCTTAGTAACCGATAATTGTGGTGCATTTTTCAACTCGTAAACATTATTTCTTGGAAAAAGGGGTCATCAAACTTGCCAGGTGTTCAACCTTAGTTGCAATAGAGTCAAATGCAATAAATCTTGTTTTCACGTTCGATACAACCCTATTTTCTAAAACGAAATCAAAATATTGACAAAACCAGTCGCTGGGCGAAATTATTATTCTCACCTAAAAACACCTGCGTCTGGAACGTAAACAAGTTGTGGTTATGTTATTGACGTCGCAAGAACTTGTTAGAGAAAATATAAATAGCTAAAAACAACACAATATGGCACAGTAAAATTTCAAAAATTAACACGAGTAGACGGGACACCTCCAGTTAAAACGCGATCTATTAATTATATTTTAAGAAATTATAAATTCCTGACTGAAATCAGTAGTCGCTTCTATTCCTTCATCACGGCACAATCATTTTAAAGATTACAAATATTTGCAACGAGTTGTTTACGGCGGGCACTCTATCAGCTGAGCCGGCACTCTATCTGTCATCATTACAATAATGATGCGTCTCCGTGTGCCGGCTCTTATAATCAAATGACCATGTCGCCGCTGAATACCTGCTGGCTACCGACTAATCTGCCTACTGCCGCTGAAAACCTAGAAGCCGGCTAATTCTTCCTGGCTACCAACTGAATTAGCCATTGATGCTGAAAACCTAGAGGCCGGCCAATTCTTCCTGGCTACCGACTAAAATATGCCATTGATGCTGAAAACCTAGAAGCCGGCCAATTCTTCCTGGCTACCGACTGAATTAACCATTGATGCTGAAAACCTAGAAGCCGGCCAATTCTTCCTGGCCACCGACTGAATTAGCCATTGATGCTAAAAACCTAGAAGCCGGCCATTCTTCCTGGCTACCAACTGAATTAGCCATTGATGCTGAAAACCTAGAGGCCGGCCAATTCTTCCTGGCTACCGACTAAAATATGCCATTGATGCTGAAAACCTAGAAACCGGCCAATTCTTCCTGGCTACCAACTGAATTAGCCATTGATGCTTAAAACCTAGAGGCCAGCCAATTCTTCCTGGCTACTGACTGAATTAGCCATCGATGCTGAAAATCTAGAATCCGGCCAATTCTTCCTGGCTACCAACTGAATTAGCCATTGATGCTGAAAACCTAAAAGCCGGCCAATTCTTCCTGGATACCAACTGAATTAGCCATTGATGCTGAAAATCTAGAAGCCGGCCAATTCTTCCTGGATACCAACTGAATTAGCCATTGATGCTGAAAACCTAGAAGCCGGCCAATTCTTCTTAGCTACCAACTGAATTAGCCATTGATGCTGAAAACCTAGAAGCCGGTCAATTTATCCTGGCTACCAACTGAATTAGCCATTGATGCTGAAAACCTAGAGGCCGGCCAATTCTTCCTGGCTACCGACTAAATTAGCCATTGATGCTGAAAACCTAGAGGCCGGCCAATTCTTCCTGGCTACCGACTAAATTAGCCATTGATGCTGAAAACCTAGAGGCCGGCCAATTCTTCCTGGCTACCGACTGAATTAGCCATTGATGCTGAAAAACTAGAAACCGGTCAATTCTTCCTGGCTACCAACTGAATTTGCCATTGATGCTGAAAACCTAGAGGCCGGCCAATTTTTCCTGGCTACCGACTGAATTAGCCATTGATGCTGAAAACCTAGAGGCTGGCCGATTCCTGCTGGCTACCAGTTGAACTAGCCACTGCTCCAGTAGTCGCCTACGCCATTTGCTGTATCGTATGGCGCGATGATGCACAATGTGCTCCAATCTGAAATTATCGCTGAAAGAATTCCGATTGTCTCAGTTTTCTATCTGTGTTTAAATCCCAGTTGTATTGAAATACATATAACTATTTCTTGTGAATTGGGTTGGCAGTAAAAAATATGTAGTACCTATAAGCTATACCCCTTTGTACGTTCTGTATACCATTACAATACTTGTAATTTAAATGTGAATTTTGATTCGAATCGTCTTTCTTTTATGATGGTTTGGATAGTACACCTCACGGTGTTTTACTTAAATCATTACCCAGGTTGAGGACTGATGTTTGCCAGTGCTTATTATTTACAGTCTTTTCTTGTGCAGGCAAACACGTCTCGTACAGCATTATTATCATTTCAGTTTTATTGCTTAACAAAATATTTGAAATATATTATGATGGTTTATGGAAAAGTATTAATAGTATCACTGAACAAGAAGATAATACTGACAAAACTAAACGAAACTTGAAACAGAAAAAAAGATCATGGTCACATCTGGGAATCGAACCCGTGATCTCTGCCTTACCGGGAAAACGTATGTATCGACTCGACCATTAGGTCCTGATTATAATACATCATATTTGTCGTTCTCATATTTCAAATTCAGAATTAACAATTTTACCTTGCGAATAAATTTTCCCATATTTTGTCAGCTATCTTTTTGAATGAATGTAATTTCTAAAATAAGTTCTATGTAAATGCTATCTAACCTCAATAGTGTATTGGTTAAACATATCGGATTTTATTTATATGTAATACCTTTTGACTTTTTCTAAAAGTCTAAATGAAAAATCAATGTTAACTGGAAAAACTTTTCACTATACCTACTATTATTTTAAACACATAATTTCAACACAATAATGGGAATCTGTCTATGAATAAAATTACATACTCGTTGTTAAAGAAAACATTTACAGAACAACCTTCAAAAAAACAAATTACGTTATCACTTAAACAAAGTTTTTAGCTAGAAGACATGCTGGAGAGACGCTGGAGCAAGTTTTCCAACATAAATTGGATTTAGGTTCGATCTGTTTTCTATTTGCTACACCAGTTAAAAATTTCCCGTTCACATTTCCATAAGTACTTTTCAATATTTCTATTTCGAACTTATTGGTCGTCCATACAAGAAAAGGTTAAAGAGGTAGATGGGGTAAAGTTACTATGAACATTTATTGCAGTATGAATTTGATTAAAAAAAGTCGTAAAATTTTATTGGATAGTAGTTTCCTTTGCCAATTTACCAGAAGTTATCTTACACCGATGAAAAGGTGATCAATTTATAAATAATTTTATTAATTGAGCTTGAACCAAGGGAAAATTCAGTAACCAAAACTGAAAATCCCTTTTACATTATTTGACGTCAGCGGTGTGATACCGTGTCGTTATTCCGTCTTTTTTAAATGGTTAGAATGTAGAACGAGCTATATGCCTTCCTTTTTCCTTGTTTATCTTTATGGGGCCTATTTAAATCCCACATTAACAAATCTACTCCTTCAGTCCCTTGCGAAACCCACTTCACAACTTCACCCAATCGTGGCGATAAAGTTGCTCTGGCTCTACAAAGGCTTTCTTGTAAGTTGTAAAATAAATAATCAAATAGAAATAATCATTCCGGTTTAATGGGTTCTGTTGGTTAATGCATTAATTTGTCGCTAAAGATTTTTTTCACTTAGTAAAAATAAGTAAAATAAAGGGGCCATTAGTGAAAGCCTTAGTAAGAACTCATTAAACTGTCATTATTTCTCACGAGATTTTATTTATTTTGTTAATTTTTATTAATTGAAATTTGAGATTGTTTTTTTAATAACTCATGACATTTATCGAAGGTTCTAATACATGCTGATGTTTTATTTATTTGACTAAAATTTTGTATATGAAAATCATGATATTTAAACTGCAGATTAAAAAAAAACTGTGAAACCTTTTCTGGGGTCTGATAATTTGGCAGCTGCTTTCTGAAAGAAAAAAAAACAGATATTGGATTGACAGTAAAAAACTCTAGTTTTTTGTAAATTATCTGATTGAGCTACTTCACTTTTAAAATTGATATTTATATTTTGTCTTGCATAGAAATGCTTTCTCCCTTTTTGTGACCTTTGAGTGAAGGAAAATCGTTTTAGCCTTCAATAAATAAATATTTTTTTGTTCAGGCTATTTTTCGCATGTGTTTTTTGCCATAAAGTATATGATAAGTAAGTAGTTATTTCATCAATAATTGAACTACATTGTCTATAAATGCTTTGAATCTAACACAGAAAATTTTATAAAGAAATCAATATTTATCAGACAACGAATAATTACTAACGATTTCAAATTAAATAAAGAAACTTGTGAGAATTTTGATAAAAATCTATGCTCTACAGTGCTTAAGAGCTAATTTTGGGCAACTGTCCAAATAATTAACCTTAAAAAGTACATTGAAAGTGGATAAGATAACATTGTCATTCTGCTTCGTTATCGCTGTTAAAATGACGTCATTGTCCGGAGGTTAGCACCGACAACCCTGATACCAGGTTATACCTATTATTGCATTAGTATTTACACAAACTTGCGAGCAGAATTAAGCAAAACAACAAAATAAAAACGATGTGTACTCGCCGTACTCATAATACCCAACTGTTGAACAATTTATTCCTTAGAACAAGTAATGATATGCTTAAGTAGCTAGAAATGATTATCGACCAGATAAACAGTAGAAACTTCAAATTAAACGCCCGTAAAATAAATTTAAATTATTGCTTATTTTTTCAAACACAGATGTAATGTAAATTCAATGTTAAATATATAAATAAAATAAATCCTAGTAAATTAAGCAAGATTCCACACCATAATTACAAAATTAAACATTAAAAAAGGAACTTCACAGATCTCAGAGTGATAAATTTAAAATCCACAGAATGAAATTATCCTACTTATAACGTACTGATACATCCACAAAAAACCCACATAACACACTGAGCCGCCCCCTATTAGCATTAGGGCAAAATCAAGTGTACAGTTTTACAGTTAGTGTGCTAACTGCCAAACGCAACGGTTGTTTCAGATGCCACCGGCACGTTATTGTTACCGCGCGTGTAGGTAGTGCAGAGAATGAAGCGGATACCAAATTAAGTGGGCCTCCAACTACAAACTATGCCGTTATTTAAGGGGCCGAAGACCCATCGTCTCCCGGGGTAATTAAAAATATTGTCCCTGAATATTAAGGGAACCTCTCGATCAAAAGTGGATTTCCTATTCAAAATACTCACTGACAGAAACATCAATTTTTTGATACTCCAGGAGACACATATCTTAGAAAATGACTCACCACGCTTGGATATTCCCGGCTATCTCTTAGCAGCAATGCGGGGACATCCAAAACATGGGTTTGCAACCTGCATCAAGTTGAAGTTGCAGAATATCACCCGAAAAATCACTGATGGATATCACACGATCGGAATTCAGGTTGAAAATCTTGCTGTATTTAATATCTACAAACCTCCCAATGAAGTATGGTCACCAGCTCTTCCTGCGCACAATCACCCGGCAGTGTATGTGGGAGATTTCAACAGCCACTTTCTATGGGGCTACTCGACGACCGATAAAACTGGAGAGCAGATCACCGATTGGGCATCAGAACAGGATTGCCAACTTATTTACGTTGCCAAGCAAAAGGGGACATTCTTGGCGACGTGAATATACGCCTGACTTGTGTTTTGTCTCTAAATCGCCGGACAGAAAACCTACGAGGATTTCCATTGAACAGTTTCCCACATAGCCAACACAGGTCAGTCATGCTAAGCATAGGCATACAGATTCCGTGTATCTCCAGAAATTTGATAACACACCACCAAAGCCGAATTCCTACGACTAATTTTCAAACCTTTTATTTATGGGCGCAAAGAAATTTATACTTAGAGGCTACAGAAAACTGTATATTCCAACACGGAGCTCAGAAAGTGAACACCTTCTAGCTGAATTTGAGAGGACAAATAACCCAGATACTGCTTCTCTCTCTAGTCTCTGGACGATGGGCGTATGAAATAGTGGAATGAACTAATGGAAGAAATGAATTTCGAGCCCTCGAGCACAAAAGTATGGCAAACACTCAGATAAGCTAACTAAAACAATGCCCAAAGTGTCAAAAAAAGGTGTTGCTCAACAACTACTCCATAGTTCAAAATCGACAACAAGGTCTTACATAAACCACCATGTCCAAAAATCTCAGAAGACGGCGCGGCTAAAATGGCCGGTGAACCCTAACACTGTAGTCGCCGTTACAGCTGATGATGTAGTCATCGCCCTCACTCCAACAAAAGCTGGGAAAGCAGCTAGATGTGACGGAGTTCTCCCAGACTTTCAGAAACATGCTGGGCCACGGACAAAACTATGGATCGCAAAATTATTCACTGAAATTTTCAAAACTGGATAAATACCAAATACCTGGAGAAAGATTAAAGTTATTGCGATGCTCAAACTCAACAAGCCACCAGAGAATCCGAAAAACTACCGACTAATCTCGTTTGTAAGTACCATGTACAAACTTTTAGAGTGAGTTGTGCTCCGCAGACTTACTCCAATTCTGGAGAAAGTGGTCCCACAAAAAACTGGCTTCAAACCAGGCCGTAACTGCTGCGATCAGGTGTTAGCACGGACAACACACATTGAATCTGGTTTCCAGAAACGGCTTAAAACAGGCAGCGTTCATTGATCTCTCTGTGGTCTACGACACGGTGTGGCACAAAGGCCTTGTTGAACTCTACGACACCATAGAGGATGGCAACACAGTACGACACATTAAGCAACTGATAACAGGCCGTACCTTCAGGGTTTTTCTAGGAGGGCAAAAAATCAAAAAAATACCCCTTCATAATAGCCTTTTTTTATTGTTGATACATTATTTTACAATATTTCATATTCTAATTCAGTAATGTTGGCCTCACTGGGTTGTTTACCCGTGCTGTGGCCCCACATTTTATAATATAAGAATTTATACATTTAAAAAAAAAAAAAACAACATTTTAATAAAGATAAATTTAAACTAAAAATAAAGATTAAAAATATAATTATCACACTAAAAGAAAAATATTAAAAGAAAATGGAAATCGGCATTTATAATGATTTATGTGTTTGTGCGTGTTGCGTGTTTTATATATTTTTTGTGTTGCGTGTATATGTTTTATTCTTTTATGTTATAGAATTTTGGTAACATTGTCTTTTTTGTTCTTTAATCCATTTTTTTTTATTTTGTGTTTGAATTTATTTTTATTTTCCTCAATTTTTGTTTCAAGTGGAAGACTGTTGAATGCTTTAATAGCGTGGTATTTATGGTGTCTTTGTCCAAAGGTAGTGTTTACCGTCGGAGTTTTTATGTTTTCTTTGTACGCTTGTCTGACCGGTCTATTAGTGATATTTTGTGTTTGTTGGGGTTTGTTTTTTTGGTCGAAAATGTAGTTTAGTAGTGTTTTAACATATAATTGGCGTATATCAAGTAAGCCTTGCCCAGGACTCAGCGCTGGCCCCATCGCTTTTTAACATCTACACTCAAGACCTCCCTCACACTGAAGGCAGCAAATTTGCTTACATAGCCGTCACAGCTCAAGCCAAAACCCTTATAGCAGCAAAAGATATTCTCAATTCCGACCTAAAGGCAATGGAAGAATATTTCCTCAATTGACAACTAATGCCGAATGGGTCGAAAACAGTTGCAACAGCTTTCCATCTTAGCAATTCACAAGCGAATGCCAAACTCTGTTTCATTTTGATGGAAAAAAATATTTACCATGACCCCCACCCCCGCTATCTTGGAGTTACTTTGGACAGAAGCTTGAACTACCGGCAACACATGGAAACAGTGGGTAAAAACACTAGGAAAAGGTTTAACTTAGTTAATAAGCTAGCTAGAACTAGTTGTGGATGCGACGCCAACACTCTCAGAAAAGCATCCATTGCTCTAGTTTTCTCAACGGCTGAATACTGTGCTCCAATACGGGTTAAAAGCGCCCACACTTCCATGGAACCATCAGCGGGACTTTAAAATCTACTCCTCTCCCATGGCTCCCCGTACTTGTAAACATAACCCCGCCAAACATCTGGCGAGAAATTGCATCACTGAGAGAATACAAGAAGGCGCTGCAAAAAACTGCAATACCTTTGCACGAAGATGTCGTCTTCCACCCGGCATGCCGCTTGAAGTCCCGAAAACCCTTCTGGGCGTAAAGAGAGAAGCTCTTTCGATTACCTCTCACCCCAGAAGATAGGTGGAAACTTGAGTGGCAAACGAACAATGTGGGAAATGCCAACCTCATACTGGACCCCACCGGAGACAGCCTGGGTTCTCATTGCTTCGCAAAACCTGGTCCGCCATCAATAGGTGAAGTGCCCACATGATGCACAGATGGGGCTGTAAAGGGTCGGAGATGTATGAATGTGGTGCGGTGCAGACCACCAAACATGTGGTCAACGAATGCCCGCTCCATTAATTCCCCGGCGGGATTGATGAGGTTTACATGGCCACGCCTGAGGCCCTAGAATGGCTCGCAGACCTAGATGACCCCCTCTGACCCCCCCCCCACCATACGAAAGAAGAAGAAGAGTGTACAGGCCGTTCTATCAGAGTTCATGTATTGATAACTTATTTGCTAATTTTTTTTTGTGGACGTGATCACTGAGTTTCGACCTTAACTCTGAATTATTTATAAATTAAAATGAATTATCAATGATTGATTCCAATTATTCATTTCATTCGTGTAAGTCGTAATTTAATATTCATGATTATAAGAGGTCAGGGGCCGAAATCGTGGGGCAATCACACAATTTCAAATTTTTTTAGGACTAAATTCTTAAATTTAATTTAAGTACCGCTTATTCTAAAGCGTTAAATGTTCTCAATGATGAGATCCACAATAACTTCAGGTACAACATAATATTATGTACTTTCAAATTAAGTGATTAGATTCTGTACTCCAACACCTTCCTTTACCTGTTCTATTTCTTTTCAATTACTCTGCTCACCCTTACAACCTTCTTTAAAACAAGCTGTAGTTGAAACTCTCGTGTTGATTTAAAAATAATTATTGTAAACTCATTAATATATTGCTTAAATTTCAGTTGCTACATAAATCAAAAATTTCAAATCAAATTCAAGATCTTGTCACTAATCTATGATAATTAATCATAATTTAGTTATTACTGTCGCGTATTACTTAAACTGAAATAGAACAAATTTAATACAAAAAGCGTATTGTGCCCACAACAATATATCAATTTTCTCAAAGTGTCAACGGAGAGATATTTAAGATCTCAATTCAAGTAAAAAATGTGAGTGATTTACGACCGCAGCTTGTATTGATACTAGCTGGACAGAGATATAACGGAATTCATAAGCCTCATCTTCAATGCTTACTTAGTGGGAGAAAAAACATATATTTTCAAATATTTTTCAATTTTATTCAGAACGAAAACCTATAAATAACACGTAATAGTGGGTTGATAAAGTGATTTTAATTTTTTTAAATCATTGCTTATGTCAATGTTATAATAAAAGGTCAAAGAAATAGATGATTTTTGAAAAAAACATTTTCGAATTAAACATGAGCTTCAAATTAACTGAGAATTTCACAAGAAGAATCAGAAGACTGAATTTTTTTTATTTCGATTAAATTCAACTATTCGACAACTTGGATCGGAGCTTACTGCATATTAAAAGCCGAAAATCTACTGTTTTAATTATAGTAACCAATTTCATAGTGGAATGTGTAGGAAATCACGTGCACAATTGTACATTGATCAAACAAACCTCAATTGAAAAACCTATTTTAATGATTCTATCAATTAATACACGTATATCTATATAAACATCTTAATAGAAATAGCTTTTTCTGAAAAGTGAGTCGTCTCTAACCGCTGAGAGAACCATTTCAAATACAGTCCAATAAATTGCTAATCAAGCGAACCCACCGGGCAGTCAACCACTCCATTTTTATTGTTGTCTTTTAATATATTCATTCATTCAGTCATCATTCATCCATCCCCCTCTCATGGGTATTCAGAAATAATGGCTGGAGAATTCATCATAAAATTTCACACCGCAATAATAAGACCAATAGTGCTAACATGATGACTTGTCAGGGCCATATCCCGCTAGGGAATCAACCTGGTTATTCAGATAAAACGCTCAACATAACAAAGCCATTATAAAATGAAAACCTTTCAATTCCAGGAATAACGTGGTCTTGTAATTTAGTGTTACTGAGTATTCTCCTATAGGACTGGATAAGAGAAAGGGTTAATTCTATCGGAAGCGGTGTAGTGAATTTTAACTTGCTTTTCTTAAATTGGAAATTTTAAAAATATATGATTTCATTATTTAAGGAAATCTAACATGCAGATTGGAATGAGGCACATCTTGTCATGAACATTTGAGCAATTTCGTGTTCTTAATAATAAAATTTCGCTTTAGCATATTAAATCTGCATTTTATGGCCACATTAAAGAAACTTTTCCAAATAGTTTCATAAATCCAGGTGCATGACTCTTAAACGCGTCAGGGATTTATTTCTTTACTGCAAGCCCTGATGAGCTAATAAATTAATAGAGGTGTGTTCTGGGCGTGTCTGTATGTCCAAAGTGAGATTAATTTCGTCTTACTTTGGATGAAATTGGTCAAATATTTTCAAATATGGAATTTCTTTTTGGAACAGGTTCATTGCGATAGTTCTAGTTTTCTTCCAAATCTGTTAAGACCACGTTTCTCTGAGTTTATTTATTCAGCGACCACAAGCAAACACCCTATACTATAATAATAATACCTCCAACTTCTGATATTTACCAAACATTCTCATGGCAGCATGCTACAATAGCGCTTCATGGCGGAATGAGCTGTGCTCTTTGATTTTCTTTGTTACATTTTAATGGATCTTATGTGAAATATATTTTTATTTTACATTTATAAATTATGGAAATCAAAAAAATAAACATACCTAAGACTGATGTTTTTTCTCATAAATAAATAGATATGAAAGCGGCTATTAATTCTGTCTGATGGTTTAGAAAGGTTATAACATATTTTATATAAATATTTTTATTTTTTTATTTATTTATTTATAATGTATTACAAAAAAAACATGGTAAGTAACACATTATTCCCAATGAGTTGAGATAAAACTCATTACGGGAAGTACAGACACATAAAATACATTTTACAAGGATATTAAACTTTTAAAAAAATACAACATATTGAAAAGGAAAAGAAAAATAAATAAAAAAGGAAAAATACATTGTTAAGAATTGAGATTTTAGAAATACTGAGAGACATCTATACACATGAAACATAGTAAACCAACATATGAAAGCGAGCGAAAATTCACTGGTTTAAAAACATTTTCAGGAAATAATCTTTAAGCGTTTTAACTAATATTTTTTTGTTAGTTACTGATTGCTTTATTTCATTAGGTAATGCATTGTATTGTCTATATGCAATATATTGTAATGAGTTAATACCAAATTTTGTTGTGTGGGTAGACGATGCTAGGTGTATTAGATTTTGGGACCGTGTTTTGTGCTGGTGTATGTCGAATTAAATGCTGGTTTGATGTTAGTGTGTGAGGATCTATGTATGATTTGTAATATTGTACAAGTGATATTGTATTTAGGTATAACAGTAAAAGGAAGTATGTTTGTCTTTAAATATATATCTTTGATATGTGTATCCCACGGTAGACGGTAGATATTCCTTATTGCTCGATTTTGAATCACTTGTATTTCTGATATTTGTTTTTTAGTAATAGTGCCCCAGATACTAACTAAATAACTCAGATGGGAGTGAATCATCGCATAGTATGTGGCCCGTAGTAGAGATGTAAAGAGAAGACCTTGGAGTCGGTACAGTACGCCGGTTATTGGGGATATTTTAGATTACACATGCTCAACATGGGAATTCCACGAAAGTTTAGAGTCTATTAGTAGCCCTAAATATTTCGTGACTTCTATATTTCGGAGCTTCTCAGTTTCAAGTGTGATATTCATGGGCACATAATCCTTATCACCGAAAGTTAGGTAGTGCGTTTTTTTTATATTGAGGCTCAATTTATTAATACGCAGCCAATTAGCTAGAATTGAGACATCTACATTCATTTGAGACTCCAGGTCACTCAGGCTTGTACTGTGATAATAGATTACAGTGTCATCCGCATAAAGTTGGAGGTTTCCAGAGATACCACATTTAGTTATGTCATTGACATATAGCAAGAAAAGCAGAGGCCCAAGAATTGATCCCTGTGGCACTCCACATGTGATTTTACCTAAGCCACTCGAGACACCTTTGACTTCAACAAGACAAAATCTATCATCTAAGTAGCTTCGGAGGAGATTTAGGGGCTTCCCAACAATTCCCAAATATTCCAATTTCTTTAAGAGTATTTCATGATCGACCGTATCAAAGGCTTTTTTGAGATCTATAAATATGGCTGCCACATATTCACCCTGGTCTATATACTGTTGAAGGTTGGAGATAAAATCAAAGGCGGCACATTGAGTACTAGAATTTTTCCGAAAGCCATATTGATGTGGTGTAAGGATATTATTCGCAGATATGTATTTTAGGAGTCTATCTTTGATCATGGTCTCAAATACTTTTGAAAAAACCGATAGAAGTGATATAGGACGGTAGTTAGAGATACATGTTTTACAGTCTCCTTTGTGTATAGGTATTATCTTCGCTAACTTTAATTCATTTGGAAACTTTCCCGAGGACAGTGACCAATTAAAAAGTTCTGTAAGGTGACCCGCTAATCCATGTACAAGGATTGGCAAGCCTTCGGTTCCACAAATACGGTATTACAGTCATCCGGGAATGACGGAATGGTAGCTGCTAGCTTTTTTCCTATTGAGAGAAAAAACTCATTAAATGCGGATGCTATTTGGCTCGGATCCTTAATTACGCAGTCATTTACCACGAGGGATTCTATTTCGTTAGTTGGTTTATGTGTTCGGTTTGATAGAATAGAGTTTATGATTTTCCAGGTTTTAGTGGGGTTATTTTGGTTTTGTTGAAAGCTGTTCGCATAATATTTGTGTTTTAGATTTCGCCTATAATTAGTAATGGTATTTCTCAATCTCTTTTTAAGTGTTACAAGAGTAAGATTACCAGGGTCTTGTTTCCACTGCTTGTGAATCTGGTTTCGTTCTTTGATTAATGTATTTAATTTGGAATCAAACCACAGAGTATTCAGTTGTACCCGACTTCTTAATCCTGTTTTTGGTGTAGTTGTACCTGATTCTATTGCCTTTTTAATGTGATAATTGAAACTTTTAAAAGGGTCTTCTGAGTTGCTTGTATGTGCTGTTATAATATAATATAACAGCACATACTTTAATTAGTTGTATTTATGTAAGCTGTAGTGAGGACTAAATAATATTATTGAATATTTATTATGTATTTACTTATTATTAATTCAATTAATTAATTTCCCGCAGTTATAAAAAAACTATCAATTTTAGCATCCTGAAAACGAGTGTTTTTGTTGGTTGTAATTTATTACATCCGTAAACTATACACACTGTACCTACTTTTTGGACATTATTAAATATATTTTAATCAAAATACAAATTAGGAAGTTTAAAACACCGCCACCAACTACTAAATAAATTCAATTTATAAAATGCTACACTAGCGCTGTAGCGGCCAAAGTTTTTGATACTGCCAATATTTTACTGGAGTTTGACGTATTATCATAGGATATTTTCTGCAAGGAACAGTTCGTGTTTTTCTATTAACTTTTCGATATTTTATATTTAAGCCGTAATAGCCTATAATTTTATTTGAGCAATAAATCCTCTATTTGGTCAAATGAATAAGCCTATAATAGACTTAAGCAGAAAGCGGCTCTATTTTGAGTACTGGGGTGCTTTCTCCACTTCAGCAATCTGACGTTTGTCAAAGTAAATAAAATCTAAAAGACGGGTCTATATTTAATGAAGGCTTCAGTCCCCGACCCTCATTGCTTCTGGCGCAGAGTTACTCATTGCTAAAGAATTTATTACCACCATCATTCGGTTTGAATGATTACTACTAAGTGTGGTTAATGTTTGCATTCAGGAGAAAGCGGGATTCCATTGGATCGTTATGGCAATGACATCGTTAAATCTTCAAATGTGATTTCAGTAATTAGCTTGGAAATCATTAAGCAAATGCAATAACTTTTCATAATACACATATAAAATGACAGTTTGTTAATTTGAATGGTGGCTTTATTTTAATGTTGATAATTAGAATATCTTTTAACAAGCGGCACATAATAATTAGTTGTAATGAATTACTTAACTATGTTAAAAATGTTTACCATGAAAGACTTCCAATTCGAAGTCAGCAAGACTGTTATATCACCATTTTGGATAAAGCGCGAAACTGATTATTGCGTAATAATAATAATTTATTTATTCCTATTAAATATTGTTATATTTCTTCTTTATTATTAACGTCCGACCATAATAGAAAATATGACCGAATGAGTTTAATGAGGACGTGTCATTTGGTGACAGCTATAGTTTTATGTGACTCAACGGCTTTTGATGTTTCGTGACAAATACAGCACCACACGGGCCGAGTGTTTAACGATTATCAAATCCTAGATAAAATAACTTCATTTTTATATTTTCATAATAATCCACATAACAAGACTGACAATTATGAAAAACGGCAATGGTAACAAACCGCATTCCACCAAATAGGGTTGTTAGCAAAACTTTGTATTTTTTAAAAAATTATTATGAATTATATTTAATGTTATAAAGCTTAACTGGGTTTTCTTTTATCACCCTCACCTGACGCATTGGCGTAATTTGCCGCACCAATGCCGAATGTGCCCACGCCTAGAGCGTGTCTCATTTCTATCGATTTTTTGGACCAAGAACGTATCTTTTGCTACTTCCATCTCGTTATCTCCAATTCTTTGAAAGAACTCATTAAAATAACTCTGTACTTTATACACAAGGTTTTCTAGATTATATCTCATTGCGTCGGGAGGTGATTCAACATGATGTAGATAACTTTTTCTAAATTCCATTGTTTTTTTTAAGTCAAACGTTGTTTAGAAACCAACATAATTTTTTTACCTTTAATCGTTGAAATTTCAAAAAAAATATTTTTAATTAATTTTTTACTTGTAATTTGTACTACTATCGTGTAGAATCACCTCCCGAAGTAATGCTCTTTTATCCCCCACATTGTTTATATAATAACGCAGTACATTTATTTCAGCACCTAATATTTATGTTTTATTTCTTTAATTAAGATAGTAAATGTTATAAAATTTGACGACCTTTCAAAAAACTATATGATGACTTTTCCGTGGTCTGAAAATTTGACAGCCGCCTTTTAAATGAATAGATAAGATATAATAAGTGAAGGAATAAATGTTTTATTCTTCTAAAATAATGATTCATGTGGTTTTCTTGTATTGTTTTTTTCAACCATACTACACTAACATATTTGTCCATAAAATAATGTTTTATTATACCAACAATTCAACGTTTTTTACCTTAAAACTTGGGAATATTCAAACAAATTGTTGGATTCATTTTTTTACTGGTACCTTGCACAATCACGTACGAGTAGAATCACCTCGCGAGAGAATCACCTCACCTATTTTTTAATAAAATAGGGAATGTCAAGGGAAATTTCCCTACTATTTATGGGGAAAATCCAAATTCAGCGTTATACAAAAATGGACAAGATTGAATTTGCGATATTTAATTTAATTACGTTCGGGAATTTTCGTTGTAACTACCGATTTAACGATCGGATATATTATGATCAAATCGATTTCAAGTTAATGTTTTGGTGGAATTGTCTTCAAAATGCGACGAGTATGACACGAGCGACATATTTTTTTAAACTTTTTTAGCCAATCTTAATAAATCGCTAGCCCTTTTACACTCTTAATGTGAAGTACCCTCGTACTTCTTGTATAACTCCGTTATACGGATATTATACTGCATTAAGATTATTTGCAACAAGATAACTGTACTAATCTAACTGTATTAATTCAATCAAAATGAAAGTCATTCCATGAAATGTTGTATTTCGGTTGACCTGAAGAAATATCAAAACATATATTTTTGGCTAAACCATGAAAGTTGGTTCGTGATAAGCGCTGATATTATGGTCTACTTATAGCGTTTATTAGTTTTGCTCTACTTTTATCGTGTTTCGAAATCCATTAAAGTGGTATTCGCCGGAGCTTATGAGTTCATGCTTCGGAACGACTCAATGGTCAACGGAGAGAGCTTATCGTGTCACATAAGGAAAATGATCCAACAGACGACTGCCATCTTCTGATGTTTAATATCATAGTAATCTGTTTTTATTATGACTTAGTACCAATACTATATTATTTTTTGGGTCTTTTGTGATAATCAGTATTTATCGCGGTGTTTTTTTAATTTAATTTAGATAAAATTGTTACATAAATATAAACATTGGGTATATCAACTATACTAGTAATGATAGAGCTTGCCTTTTAAAGGCA
This sequence comes from Hesperophylax magnus, assembly GCA_026573805.1. Lineage (NCBI taxonomy): Eukaryota > Metazoa > Arthropoda > Insecta > Trichoptera > Limnephilidae > Hesperophylax > Hesperophylax magnus. The sequence goes on along the minus strand of JAIUSX010000097.1, from coordinate 1,151,174 downwards.
GCTTCATTGATGCTAAAAATTTCGATATCTTAATTAATTTTGATCAACAGAAAGATTGCTCTCCCCACCAGCAAGTTAGTCCTGCAGGCTGGGAGAATAGTTTTGGTTGTTGGTGACGAAGATAACTATCGGGAACATAGAAATGAATGCTCTTCATGATTACCGAGTTTTTTTTAATAAATGTGTAGCAATGCGCACATCTCCCCTGACCCGTAGATGGTTCATTTTGAGCATACCAAAAGAAATATAGTATAGAGCCTGGGGTAGTAGCCATACTTCCTCATTCTATATACTTTACTTGGTGTGGACTCCAAATTACTGACCCACTTTCAAGTCTACTCCTTTTAATGAATTAAAAATGCTGATCAAAAAACGCACATTTTCGAAATAGTTACATTGTTCACTTTTCTTTCTCAATTTAATTTGTTTTAGTTTTGCGTACAATTAAGTTTACAAATGACTAATTTATTTACAAATGAATAATATTACTCACAATGTACATTTGTTACGTATAATTTTTTTTTATAAAATTAGCGACCGGTTTCGACACCGTTTCCCTCTCAACCCCCTCCCCCTCCCTCAAATCCCTCCCACCAAAGAACCAAACTAAATAAAACCCCATATTTCTGCACTTAAAAATTTAGTTTTAAAATAGCTAGTTAATGACACGGACGTGTCGAAACCGGTCGCTAATTTTATAAAAAAAAAAAAAATAAAAAAAATTATACGTAACAAATGTACATTGTGAATAATAAAAACTCATTAAAAACAAAAAATGTCTAGAAATTGTTACATAGTGAATGCCAAAGAAATACAAAAAAAAGAATAATATTACATTTTCTCTTGTTCAATGAAGTTCTTACAATTTATTTCGAGTTAACTAATTGGGGTAGATTTTATAGATTCCGGTAGCGCATTAAAAAAAACTGTTTTCCGTATTGGCTTTGTCCTTTTTGTAGTCTGATTTCATACCACTATTGTGAATGCCCTATTGAATGGGAGTCGTGGGGTTACAGAAAATCTTATGTGAAAAACATTATAGGGTGGAAGGAAGCAGAAGAGAGGAAATGAGAGAAGAAGACAGTTTTGTAGAAATGTACCTATGTATTTCATATTCAAATATATTAATTATTTAATATTATTTATTCAAGAATTTTCAAACCTTTTCAAAGCCACGCCTAAACTATGCATATTTTTACTTACTACGCATGTTTGTGCATATTCCGTAATTCACCGATTGGCTAATGAGTTGTCAACTGCGTCTGTTTTCTACCCAGGCGTAGATTTTTTAAAATTTTATTAAATTTATTTTATTTCATCAAAAAAATTACAGAATTAGATTGTTCATGAATATGAATATAAAATATATCATTAGTAAGTAAAATACCTACATCTAAGTTAGTAACAATGACATTGTTGAAAAGCTAATTTTACAATAATAGAACAGTTTTCCGTATTCATCTCCTAGCTAAGACCTCCATCATAGTACAAGTATATTCGGAAAACACTGGTGGTGTCAGGTTATTCAGGTGTTCAGGCAACATTTGTCGTTCTTCCTTTAGTTGGCCTGGTGTTGATCCCAGAACCTCTGAATTCAAAGTGGATCGTATAGTTAAGACTCCCTCATGGATCTTCAAAGTGTGTGTTTTAATTATTTGTCTGAAGACAACGAAAACAACAAACCATTATTTGATTTCTGACAGCATCGTTATTTAGAAGATAGGCCGTTGTTAAAAAACGGAGAAGAAAAGTCTTATCTAGCGCTCACTGGCGGTAAGCTCGTCTTATTCGTTATTTATCAATGGCGTGCCCGAATGAAATGTAGAGATCCTTCGTTACTAAGAGATTAGATAGACGAAATGGAGGAATGTGTTATTGTCTTATTTCTGAAAGAAAAAGAGAGCGGGTGAAGGCAACTCGCAGCTCCAAGAAAAAAACACAGCAACGGACACTTTGTTTTTGAAAATTCATTTGGGGAAAATTTCGCACCTGCCAATTGGCGTGTGTGTCAATAGAATTTTTAATGCTTAGTGTAAATACGGCAACCATTGTTATTATTCTGGCGCAGTGCTTGAAAGAATAAAAAAAAATTCAAACGCGGTTTTTGACTATAAGTTACTATAAGACTATATAAGACTACTCTAGTTTTAAAGTTATAGAGTGTTGAATATGGGTGACCATGCTTTTCACGTTTACATGTCGGAGTTTTCCAAGCCACCGCTGTCTAAGGCTGGCAGTGAAGTGCTAATAAACAATATTAACACGTTTTTCCAATTTTTCAGCACAGCTTCCGTTTAACTTTTAAAACATTTTCCTGCCGAGTCATGCGTTTGAGAAAATAATATTATCTACTTGGGAACACTTTTTGATGACCTCTGCCAAACGATGTATAAATATTCTATAAAACATCGATTTTATACAACATAAAACAATATATAAATAATACAGGTGATGATATTGAACCATCAAAAATTCAGTGGAAGCAAGCTGATACGGTCGATCCGTGATACTTTATTTTATGGTTCAAAACTCACTTACATTTTCTCTATTTCTTGTAGTGCAATATGTCCATTTTCCCAATAATGTAATGAATACCTACTATGTTTTAGCTTTGAGTCGTCAGACCGGCTTTATTGGCTTTGAGCTAGGCGCGTCCCAGCTATTTGTAATTAGAGCTCGACTCTCAGATACAATTCAGAAGTTGAAGAATGATGTATACGAAGAATTGGTTTTCATTTTTAATTTTTTTTACGCTTTGAAACGTTGAATTTGTTTTAGATTTTCTGGTACACACAACAGGATGTAGGAAGAATCGATATTATATTGAATGTTTCATAACGTCGATACCTACAAGTCGTTAAATGAATGTATACATAATATTTAATAAATGTGTGAAGACATCAACCCCGATGACCAACACTATTTGTTTTTCTAAAACAATATCCACGAATCAACCCTCTATTAAAATATTTTTCTTCGTACCTGTATTTTAATAAAGGTAAGAATAATAACAATTCGGCGATAATTAATAATAATAATAATAATAATACCTGGATGACTTTTATAGCGCCGTTTTTGTGCAAAAACACCTCAAGGGCGCTGTACAAACTTATAATACATTTCTACAGTGTTATTACTTATTAGACTGGGAGTATTCCTTGAAAAGCCGCCAAGGTTCCGACCACAAATGGCAAGATAAAATTTCAATTAAAATGATGCCACAAAATGATTTTACAATTATAATTGAAGAAAATATTTTATAATAAACCATTTTCAGAGTGTTAGAAACTATCATATCGCCCTGGGGAAAAACCACCATTCAATGTCGAAATATCACTGTAAATAGTTTTAGCTGTTTTGGTGACCAGATCTGAAAGCCAGTTACTTTTTGACCTTCTTCTTTCCAATTTTCTTCCCTTTCCGCTATTTATAACCTCACAGAATACGCCAATTAGGGTTGCCATATCCTATAGTCCCACTGGGTGGCTCAAGCCCCAACTATCAACGAAGATCGTGATTCATCGAGAAGCAAAAAGGATTTATTACATGTTTATTTTGTAATAGAGTTTTCATGTTCCAAAAAAAACAAAAATGTCTTTCAATACAATAATACATTATATCAATTCCAATTCGTTTATAAAGTACCATATACCACGCATACACAGCTTATGTAACCAATACGCAGAAGTAGCTGATATTTTTAATAACCAAAAGAACGTTTGATTGTAAATGTTACACAATTTACACAATAGTAGTATATTTACACTGAATAATTGTTTTTTAATCCTTTTTTGGACAAAAATGTTTTATTCAGTATTTAAAGGTATTGTTTTGTAAAAAAATAATGTTATTATTAGATTTCCAATCACAAGATTATTATAGCATAACACCAAAACTAGCAAAAATATTTCAATTCAATACTAATACTCAAACAAACTCTACACGTTTTCGTTCGAATCTTTTGATACATCAATTATTTTGTTTTTAATTCAAGTTTCAACTCTAGCCGGTATTATTATTTCATTCCGTTTTCAGTTAGTGCATTTTACGGTCGGGGGCTCTTACAGCGTACTGGGTACTGGTATCGACTGTAGCTATGATCGGAAAAGGCTTTCAAATGGCGATATCCTCTCGCATCCGCATCCGCTCTCTCGCTGTGAAGCCTTAAACCTTCACATCCGCCTAATTCTCCCTTTCAGCCGCATTGCGCAGAGGTATTATAACTTTATCGGAGCAAGCCATTTAAGACCTCCGATTTATTTTCATGGTTTTTCTAAAACGTTGTTTTATCATTGAAAGTGTAATAATTGTAAATATGTTGGGAAAATTTTTTTTAAAGGAATTGTTCACGGTTTTTTTTTTGTATATTGTCATTTAATTTTTCAGAGAAAGGGAACTTCTTTCACCGGGATTGTTTTCCAGAGAACTATTTTTAAATGTTTAGATGAACCTGCGACTGGCTTACTAGCCCTGTTGTAATAAACATTTTTGTAAGTGATTTATATTTTTTTAAACTGGCTTTACTCATAGCGGTGGTTTCAATTTGGTAATTAATAATAATAAATCTTTTTTTGTTACGAATAGATACAGTTATATCCTCACTTGGAACTCAGGTGCAGAAGATTTCAGTTTCATAATATTTAAATTTTGCAATATGGATTAAATCAAGAAATTATAAATATATTACAAGTATAGTGTTTTTTTCTGAAATAATTATTTTGTTCAGTTAAGTGGTTTCAGTTTCAGCCTGTGGTGTCAGTATATTTATTATCTATTTCTAATCTGCCTATGTTTTGTATCCAGAATTTTATTTGAGTATTAAATATTGTTGTGAATTTTGAATGAGAGTGGGAATTTCTTATAAAGTTTAGTACCATAGTGGGATCTTTTTTTCCCAAATGTTGTATTTGTAGTTGCTTGTTGACTATGCTTTTGACCCTGAGATCTAGTGTTTCTAATATATGTGTTAGTTGTTTTGTCTTTTGTTTTGTATTTATGAATGTAAAGTAGAATTGTTTTAAAATAGAGTTGTCAAGTTGTTCACATTAATAAGTCATTTTTTCCGCTTTAGATTTACAAAAATATACAAATTTCCCCAAAAAGTGTCTTTTAAACTCAGTCCGAAAATAAGTCCCACTTTGACATATGTGTTTCCGTGTGTTTTTAAAGAAGATACCACGTTAGTTACTTATAAAATAAAACACGTCGTGAAAAAGCCGTTTGTAAGAAATCCTATTTGTCAAATGGAGGAGGAATACTAGAACTCATCTACCTGATTTTTTTTCAAGATGTCGTAATCTTACTTGTAGTATTCAATTGAGTAATTCAGAATAATTCAAATTCTTACAAGTCGTATTACATTTGATATACTTCAAAATAAACATTAATGTTACTGAAAACGTCTGCGATCTCATATTTGAACATCTCTGATAAGCACATCTTGCACTCCCATACTTGTAAACTTTGAGAATGCCCCAACAAATTGGCTTCATTTAAACCACGCGAACCGAAATACCAGCGTGATATAAACACAATATTGTTTGAAATAATATGCTAACAAGTGAGGCAGTCCTTGATAGAACTATGTGACGGGAGCTAAAAGGGTTAACTTGTCCTCATGTAAATTATGGAATGTTTGTGGCTTGAAAACTGTTGAAAATTTCTAATTTTGAAACTCAATTAGTCTCGTGGTTATTTAGCGAACTTATTTCATTACTTAAGGTTGGGTACTTAATTAACGAAACATGATTCACAAACATACTTACCGTATGAGTATTAAAAGCAGTCAGTGTAGGGATCGATAATTATCGTCTGACGATAGACACAATATTCATTCTATCCCCACGAATATTATAAGTTATAAGTTATCAAGTTTTTTTTATGTGTGAAACCGCACAAGAGTCCCAACTGCTCCCAACCGTCTGGATCCAGTGATAATATGGCATCTCCAATTACGGTATGTTGTGAGGTTGAAGATAGTGGGGAGGGGAAGGAGATAGGGAAGATGAAGGTGGGGGAGCACCTGGGTATTTAGATCTTGGCACCAAACAATGCTAAAGTCATTTCAAGCAATTTTTCAATTCTGAATGTTGAATGAACCAGGGCGATATTGAGAGTATCTTCCACTCTGTATAATATATTTTATTCTAAATGAATACATTGTGAAATAACCCTAATCATTCAAATAAAATTTACTTGCGCACGCCGGAATTTAAACCCCCGACCTTTGGCTTAAGTAAGTTTAAATAAGTTTACTATTAATGCAACATATGTATGAAACGTGTCTATCAGTTAGTTTAAATAAGAAAAAATTGATTCTGTGTGGATTTCGAGGTTAACTAATCAAATCAGAAATGTTCTAGGTCTTCCACAGGACACACATGTCAAGTACATCTATTCAATTTCCGGTATCCTTTCAATCACGATCCTTCCTGAATTCACGACCACCATCCTACAAATTATCAAACAATGAACTCACACTATACACATCACGCTACTTTACAATCAAGACATCCACAACCCTAATACTCGAAATAACAATAAAATCCACATTTTTCTAAAACACACTACAAAATATGGAATAAATCTCAACTATATTGCCTACACACTCTATAACTCTCTTCCAGATATGTGTAAAAAAGCCAGCATAATCCAAAAAACATATAAAAATTAAAATACGTTTTTGTTAAACTTTGTTTTGTTTCTTTCTCTCTCCTTTCTATCCCCTGTATTTGAGATCGAGCATAATCTATTTTTACCAATGTGTTAGTGGGTAAGTACTTTCTCCTAAATTCCTACCTTGCCTCCGTGCTTATGTGTATATCCATGTCTGATTCTTTTGGTTTTTTTCTTATTTATTCTACTTAACATCGCATTTTCTATTTTTGTACTGTTTCGTATGTGAAACTTATAATGTTGATATCAAAATACCAATATAAAATATTACCTATTAACTCCCACCTATGTATTGTAAGTTCTTCTCGTCCTACAATGAGTTTTGTAACTCATCGGGATTGTCCCAGCAAGAAATAAAAAAAATACTATTGAAAGTTGTTTCCGGTATTTTGTTAAAAATATCGGGTTTTGAATCGATATTTATTTTTATATGGTTTATTATAGTTAATAGATGTGGAAATTGCGTGCGTCAGAATAACTCCCATTATGGATTATAAATTATGACCGTTATTCAGAATTGAATCGTTACTTCAAATGGCTTCATTCGCGTTTGGTGACCAGATCTGAATAGCCAGGTACTTAATTTCTTATCCCCGCTACCTTCAGCTTCACAACACACCCTAATTGGGAATGCCGTAATCTCACTGTATTCACATAAAAAACAGATGTGGAATATCGCAAAAATGTACAACGAAGTCAAAATCATAATATTGGTTTAGAAGTTGACAGTTAATATAACACAAATGTTATGATATTGTATTAGTAGCAGTTATATATACAGTGATATATGATTTTGGTATAGTATGCTAAAAGAATGGGGTATTTAGTGTCTTCCTACGTACAAATTCAATATTGTATTAGTATCAGTGGGTAAGAATTTGACAAAATACAGCTCAAGATATATTTATTTAATTTACTTAAAGGCAAGCCAAAAATATTTTTTGTCCGAAAATAAAATTTTGTATATATATGTTTGCTTTGAATTTTTAACTCCAGATAGAATAGATTTCCTGCGGATCCTACGTTTTTACATTACGTTTCTTTTATCAGAGGCTTCTTGTTATGTAAATTCGCTATTTATCCCTTTCAATTTTATATTGTATATCTCACACAAACGATTTTATTTGGTTTAATTATTTGGCTCGTGCATTGATTTCTATATCTGAATGTTTATTTATACTTACTTACAAGCAGTGGTGTGAACAGTGTTTCGGATTAGTGCAAGGCAGGAGAGAAAACAGGGAATTCGTTAAAAAAACTTACGTAGTCGATTTGGTTTAGATTCCATAAGCTAACTCACTGCATCTATGCATATTACTAAGCCATTTGGACACACAAAATTTCCATATTTTTTTCATCAAATAAGCAAAGATAATAATATTATGAAAGAAAGCTAACATACATAGTATTATCATTATTTTGCAAGTAAAGTTGTACTAATTAAGAAAGGTACCGCCAGATTGCACTGATTGCAATATTTTATGACCGTCGTAAATTTTTCTGGGAAAACCTAAAAGAAGTAATCTCTTAAATGCACACACAGCTCATATGCACACAATGTACTTATATTATATTAGATCAATATAAAGTAAACATTGAATACTTTGACATTTGGCACACTTGGTTTCTGATTTTGACACAATACATTGTGCGGTCCTAGCTGGATCTTCGCGCGTATTTTTAAAAATTTAGTTTGATTTATTGCAATAATAATAATAATATCTGGCTGATTTGGGCAGCTCCGTTTTATGAAAAATGACCTCAAGGGCGCTAATAAATGTCTCTCAATAAACGTCTTATATAATTATCTTACAACTAAAATTTATAATTATAACTTGTGACTAAATATAAGATTTTTATAATCTAAGACTTATGGCTAGTGACTTTCAACTATTGGCTTAAAATGACACCCATATTTATAACTGTGGTTTATAGCTAGAGACTTACAACTAACATACTTACATATGTAGATCTTTTGGGTTATCTGGATTTATAGGGAACTATAGAATATAATCTATTTATGTATTGATATCTTAAGCAAATAAAATGATATGAACTGAATTAATTAAATTAATCGAAAATTTTTACAGCATTAAGATGTAAGAAAGGAGTATAATGTTAATATTATTTATATTTTTATGCGAAGTCAGGCAGTGCTTATTATGAAATGCATATATTCAGTATAGTGCCTACATAGTATCCGCCCTTCTGCCGAGTGCCTCTATGGAGTGATAAAAAAACCGCAATTATCCATCTTTGCTCGAGGATACCTATAGTAGTTAAACCCGTAGGAGATCGGTCATAGCCAGTCTTATGTAGGGTATGGTTCGGTCTACGATACTGTCAAAGTAAAATGGGTCAAAAGAACCAAATAGATCCAACATCTGTAAAACGATTTGTTTGTATTATTTAATAATTTTATGATTTGAATTACTGATTTGGGTGCTGAGAGTTTGTATAAAATAACACTATTTAATAAAATTCATTTCGTGGTAACAAGGTATTTATATAATGTAATATGTTAAGTGCAGTAACCTAGTTTGCATTAGGCCTACGCTATATTGTAAGATATAATGGATTGTATGATTAACACTTAAAGGGAGAGCGTGACACAGATATTAACTGTAAAATACTATTACCCATGTGGTATTTATTCTATTTTATAATTAGAATTAGTAATACACATTCGAGTTGATAAGCGTTTAGTGTATTATGAATTGTACACAATCATTGATTAATATATTTACCTAAATATATATGTGCAAATGTTGGGTGCAAAAAATGAATATTATAAGAGTTGCAATTTATTTAGTAAAAATATGAAACACAAGGTTTCTCACTCTAATACATACCGACCACATTTTTTGTGAAAATTTTGAAAACCATGTTAAGGCGATGCCATACGTATTAATGCCAAATCATGTGTTTTTGGTTTGAAAATTTGGTCGCCTAGAGATGTTTCAGATGCTTTAATTAAATACTGCGAGTAGAATACATCTTGACCTTTGAAATAATCAAATATTTATTAGATAATTCTTTTTTATAAGCCCAGAAAAAAATTATTTATAAGGCCTATGAAAACTGCTTTAATGTTCAAAATCTCCTACTTACGAACCCATTTTCAGTTATGATTCTATTGTATAATGTGGAAAATTTAGTTATTTATAAAATGATCGAACTACACTGCGGGTGACTGCGGGTGACTTTGGGCGCAATTTTTTAACTAATTCAAACCATTTTGAGGTATAATTTGAATACCTTCGGTGTGCACAATTTCATTCAAAGTGCGTTCTTCAAGTGATTTGTCTGTGTGTTTATTATGAAATTCAGGTTATTTTATATCTCTCTATATTTTTACTCTGCAGTAAAAAAGCTTTTTACAAATATCGTGGAGAAAATACGTCTTTATTTAGTTGTAACAATAATATCAGAACTAAGTCATTCATACTCTAGCTTGTAACAAGATTGCATGATGTACAAAATAAACAAGACGGGTAAATGGAGGATGTATTTAGTTTTCAGGATGTAGAATAAAAGGCTTTCAAATAATATCTCTGGAAACATCATCAATAATTCATGTTCAAACGATCTGACAGAAAGTTAATATTATCAAATCGCTATTACCGACTTTGTTACTTTTACCAACCAGTAAATTAAACTACGACTGAATGCCGGAATGACATCAATTTACTGGTTGGTAATATTTATATATAGTATAATTTACTCATACTAAGTTAGATAGTACGTAAAAAATCTTCTGATAACCGTATGAAAGTTCATACCCAACTGAAAAAACAAAAATAAAACACATCAGCGTGCAATCTTAGATTTGTTCAACGTTTTGTCCAAAATAAACCTCGTGACAAATTCTCCGACCGTCAGTCATTCGAACGAGCTGTACTTTAATAAAAAAAATTCCCAATAAATTTCCCCGGATCTATCGCAGCCGGTTTCAGACTTTTCTAGTACATTTGGGAGGGCCTTTGATCTGCGAAATATTCATGCTAGTGATTGGCGAATTCTAGAATTTCTTTTTTATTTTAAAAATCCGTTTGTAAATGCTGTGTCGTAATTGAATTAAGTTTCGAATAAATCATTCGAATATGGGTGATGTTGTTTCAACATCTTTGCATGTTTCTTGATGTTTAAAATATTTTATCATGCACTGATTTCATTTTTGTTGTATTTCCTTACTACTTGGATTTTTATGGATGTTTTTTCCTTATTATTTTTTGATAAATAAATTTAAAAAACTGTATCTTAACAGTCTAATGGAAGAAATTACCCAAAAAAAACTGAAAAATAAAGAACAATTTACATACGAACCATAAACACAGCACAACTAACAAAATCAACACGCTAAGATCTACTCTTAATTTGTCATTAATTAAATATCTGTTCTTTTTTGTTATATTATAACCGAAAAAGGAACTGTAATTTACAACAACGTATGACTAAATATAAGACTCCATTTTTACTTAATATCAGATTAACATTTAAAAGTAACAACTAGATTATCGAAACTCTGAATATCCGAAAACGGCTTTCCATTACTCGTCAAGTATACTTGTATTCAAATGTGTGCAAGTATACTTGAAGGTGAGTGGAACGATTTGCAAAAATTGTATCTATTTTTGGCATATTTTGCCAAATTTACAAAATCTTTAGCGATCGCTTACAATGCTGTAAAGATTGACGATTAACTTCTTTAATTCAATTCATTTCATTTCATTCACTTAAAATCAAGATGGATTCATTGGTTTTAAATCTATTTAAGCTGTTTATATATTTTCTTATTAATATTTTGAGGAATTTATTAATTAAATAATATGATAAATGTATGTATATTACAACAATCGCTCTAATGGTTATACAGTAAACTTGAGGTCCTCGTAGCTTCTACCAGTTGCGAAAAATCTCAAGGTTGCCAATAATCTCTCATATGGTGATATAGCTTGTCTCAGAAATGTATCACTTTTGTAAATTGAGATGTAACTAATACTCAAAATAAAATCCTTCGTTAATATGCAAATAATTGTGCCAGTCATTCGTGGTGAATTTCAATTTACAAATTAAATTGAAAAGATAATAAAGTTCCTTTTTCTCAACCCGCCTTTACACCAAACCGTTCGCTGTTTCCTGCTCTTCTGTTAGCAATCCACATTAGTCCAATTGTAGCAAAGCTTCGTCAGTTGAATAAAATTGATGGGACCCACGTTCGTCTCCTGTTTGCCAGAACTTTTGCCGCGTCAAGCATGCTTGAAGGTGTGTAGTGATAAGGCCGATCAAGTCACACTTGAGCAATAACAGTGGCACTTTTAAGTTAAGTGTGCTGAAATATTCTTGTATATCTTTTTAATCCTCGAAAAAAACGTCAAAATTCTTTAAAATATTATTGTGGCCTTAAACGAATACGTCAGTGTTATATTATACTTGAATTCAGGCAAAAATAGTGGCATAACTTCACTTTAATATCAAGTTGTGCCTTTGTTTTTGCAAATGTCTTTGCACATAATTGGTGAGAATTAGTTCGATTAGCTTTCTGACATCGCGGTTTTTTGGACTATTAAGCATTTTACTAGGACAATAAGCAATTTATTTTTTCAGTTAAATACTTAAAAAAGACCTTACGAAAGTAAAACAGTGTATAAAATAACTTTTAATTACTTGGTATTGATGTCGTCCTCCCCAAAAAGGACCAATATTTTACCGGTGCAACATAAGAAACAGCAGAGGGCGGAGATAGAGGAGATAGTGAAAAATATTATGACAAACATTTAAGGGAAAAATACTAGCACGTGATTAAAAAATTAAAGGATAAGCATAGAGTAATTTCTGGAAATTGCATCACAGCATGCTTTTTCAACCTTACCAACCTTCCAACAAGCCGTTTTAAAGCCAACAGTTTTTGTATTTCTTCATTTAACTTCGTAATTTATGACATGCCCCCTCAGCGTGGTTATTGTTACATGCGGCATGAAGGGTTGGCAAAAAGTAGAAGTAAGTAAATTCGTGGATGATCTGAAATCAAAGGAAAAAAAAATTTTTGAGCGTCCTATCACCGATCGAAAGAGATGAATTCTTTTATCCAAAAAATTGCATTGGTTAGAGCAGAAATCAGTATGTTGACAGTTTATTTATATTTAGTTTTAAGATTTTAACAATAGGCCAAAATGAGAGAGATGCCAATTCTATAATTGAGAAACAGAAAAGAGGTACCCTTGAGTCAGGATCAATGGTACCAGCTCAACGGGTTCCTGTGGTGCAATTGGCAAATTTTCTCTGGGTATTATGGGGCTAAAAAAAATGACTTAGTGAAAAAATTCTTCTTTCTAAAAAGTCTGTAAAATCTGGTTTAAGAATTTTAATATTTAAGGAGCTGTTGTATGGAAAAATATAACGGAGTTGAAACTAACCAATTTAAGCCCATTTATGGGATCTTATAAATACCACTAATGAGGAGATTACCTTAGAATCAATGTTACTAAACGTTTAAGAAATAGTATTATTTTAGCTGGGGAGCTAAAATAATTCACGAAGCACAATTTATTCCAAGTCAATATCATCAGTCATATCAAAATTTAAGGGTTGCTGACACAAATACAGCTGGTGATTTTGATTATGTATATTTTTTATAACCACTGTGTACTGCGTATCCTACTTTTTAAAACGTAGAATGTTTTTTCTGTGTGTTTTATTTGTTGTCCCTATTAAAACATACTTTCAAAATTAAAACAATTTTTATTCAAACCAATTTATGAATGATTCTTAATATTGCTTTATGGCATAAGTTAAAAATTTTAAAAGATTTCATCAGTAATAATGGTATAAATTCTATTTGTACAATACACACCTTAAAAACTCAGACATGCAACAAAATTGCATAACAGTTTCCCAAAGTAGGTACATCAATGTTGTTTTTTTTAAATTTAATAGAATGATTTAATACACTAAAACGAAATAAACAACTTTCCTGAAAAAATATAGTTTTTTGAGTTGTGTCACTTTTTGAGGATGCGAATTATACTTTCGTAAGTATTCAGTTCAAGTATACTTGACAAGTACTCTTGATGGTTAGGTATACTTAAAGATTACGAGAGTATCACGTATTAACCTATCATTTAACATTATATTCTACATTCCAAAATACTTACTTTGAACGTGTAAGAATCATACTTTCAAAGAGGCACAGGACAGATGCTAGGGCATATTGATTATTCAAGAATTCAGACTACTAATAATCTGAATTCTTGAAAAATCAGTTCCAATTAAAAAAAAACAATTCAAAACTTTTCCATTCAAAATAATATACTCGTACAAAAGGTAGGTACCTACTTTATCGCTTGCCTGAATTCTTCAAGCAATAAGTAGGTACCAATTTTGAAAATGACACTTAAATTCAAAGCAAATATTACTTAATTGAACCAGAGTTACGCAGGTCGCACATTCAACCGAAATAAATTATGTTATGTTTTCTCCTAGATACTGCCCTTTGTTGCCTAAGGTTCAAAATTTTATTTGATTTTTTTCAAGATTCGCACTGTCGCGACCTCTCTGAGATCGAGTGAAGTCATTCGAGTATTTTGAGAGGAAGTGCTAGGTTGAATATTTTTTTTAAGTAACCAAAGAAATTCAATCATTTGTGATTGGAATATGGAACCCTTTTTTTCGAACAAATCAAGAAAAATAAGGCAAAATAATTTTAATAAATAATAACGATGATGTTAGTTTGCGGATTGCGTTCAGATAATGGCGACAAATTTATGAGTAAAGACAAAAAAATTCACACAAAAATTTATATTCTTTTTAATGTCTTTGAACAGGATTGAGTAGCAAAGTATCCGTGAACGGAAAAAGGAAGCGATAAATATTTTAAAAAACAAAATCTTCCATAAATACCTATATAAATATAAAGGAGAGCTTCTGAAAAGGCGTTTTCTTTGTGATCCGCCATAATTACAAAATAAATACACATTTGTTAGAAACAGCTTTATTCAAATAAATTGCTCTACCGGTTTTGAAATTGCCCTTCATTCATCCGCAACATATTAAAACTAACCTAAAATACAACCCACTGACGATAAACATAAATATTTAGATGTTGGAGTGGGAAGTCAGTTAAGTAATTAGGGGGATTTACGAGGAGATCAGGGCGGTTTACTGAAAATACTTCTAAAATAGGACAGTAAGATGAAATAAATTGGCTATTCGGTATACTAGAATTATTGTCTAAGCGTAGAAAAGTCATGTTTTAACTCAACCGTTATGCGTTTTGTGTGATTGTGGATTTGTTTATACTTTCCGTTTTAAGATAAAAAGATTATTTTTTTATATGTGAAGTCGTCGAATTTATTTGGATTTTCTTATTCGCATTTTTTGCAATAACTAATCATTTGATTTCGGAACAAATTTTGGAGTTTTGATTTATTACACTACTATCACAGAACTACTAGTTATTTAAGAATTGTATGATTTCTAAGTTATCTATCTTTTGCCTCGTTATTACGGTGAAGAATTTGAACCCTCGTGTCCTTGGCAACATCGTTCAAATAATATTACAAGTTGTTTTCACTGAAAAGTCGCAGAATGTAACTTGACTTGACAAGATGAAAACTGAGAATCTTTATTTCTACAAAATCAGTAGCAATTGGCAGTAAAATCTCGATTACGGAACGATACGAATAAAAAAATTCCCGTAGATACTATTAAACACCGAATTACTACATAATTAATCGTAAAACACAACATTCTCGTTCGAATACTTTTGTGATTTGTACAGAGTAAATAAATTAAGAATCTACATTCTTTGTGAACAGAGATTATTATTTTGAGGTAGTTATCTACCATTCTATGAAATCCAGTATTGACATAATTTTTTTATTAAAGTTAAATATGATTTCACCAACCGTATCATCGTCCACAGTACTACAGAAGTAAATATTATTTAACTATTTTACTTCATTACGTTTGTAGTTCTTAAACCGTAGGCGATGGTTGGAGGTTTAATAGACAATTTTTTTTTTAATAGCTTTTACAAACAATTAAATCATACGACTACTGCATCATTCGTGACGTTACTCAGTCAGGAGGTTCTTCCTGTAAACAAAATATACATTACCTCTATTTATTCCCAGAAATAATTGTTTTGTAGTATTATTGTTTTTTAATATATTTTGTAATAATAATAACGAATTTGAAGATTTCTTCATGTGATTCAGTTATTCATTTTCGTTGACTATATGAGATTTGTAGAATACAACGGTACAATACGTACACATTTTTTTGAAGTTAATGAGCTCATTCCGATCAATGATACTTCCTTCCGTTTTTCGCACCAATTTTGGTTATTTAGTGATTTTTTTTTTAAATATTTACCCTACACAGGAAGTCGTGAGGAACATAATTTCCCTCAGGGCCTATGTCATATTTTGGGATGCTGTGTGGAAAGTGTTTTTTAAGAAAGGAAGGAGGGTAAAATCTGTGAAGGTAAAAGGTATGTGGGTTGGGAAGGAATCTAGGGATCAGTGTATCCAGGAGTGTCGGACATATGAATTTATCTCTCTCACTGCGGTGCAAGGCGAGTTGGAGAGGTCAAAGTGTCTCCCCAAACCAGCCTCTCCCGATCTGGCACTCCACGCAGTTGGTGGGCAGGCACATCCTGAACACATCTCACCCAATGAATCTCGGCCCCCGTGCTAAATCACCAAACGTGGCGAACCACTTGGGGTGACCTATGGCAGAGGTGTTGGTTATCCAATGAATGGTTCCAATGTTTGGTTATCCAATGAACAGTACTCAAATACTTCTCCCAAATTTAATATACTGTTTCTAGTGATTAATTAAAATAATATACGTAGTAAAGTTACAAAACAATAGATATATATATATATTTTTTTATGTGTCAATAAAGAGGGAAAAAAATAAAACTGGCTCTTGAGTTTTGTGTAGTATAAACGTAATATAGGACATAACAAATAATAATGTACCTACCATAAGTAGGTACTAGGAAGAGAGAACATTAATTAAACATAATTAAAGATTGAATTGTATATAAAGTTATTAATTGTTGTTGAGGATGTTCATTTTTTTGTAATAAGGATTTAGTCTCGACACAGGTTTATCCTAGTTAGACAGACATCGAAAAAAAAACTGTAAAAAAACTTCATATTGATAAGAAAAAAAAGGCTTTTTATAATAAATCTTTATTTGTCCTCACTTCTTCGGGAAGACTTGTAAAATATTTTATACCTTTGTAAATATAATAACTGTTCATTTTTTATGTAGAAAATAAAGGCGGTTCGCTGTTGTATTTATTTAATTCGTTGAATGTGCTATTTTTGAATATTTTAAATATATTATTATTGAGACTTTTATAGATGTCTGCAAATATTGAAACTTTGAATATTTTAAGAATGTTACTGACAGGAATTAAGACGTTTTTTTTAGAATTACTTTAATACTTATTGTTTGTACCACCTTTATAATATACTATATATAATTGTTAATTTCTAAAAAAAAACAAGAAAATCCAGGAATCCGTTTAAATTTATTAGAGTGACATTCACATTATTAACGCATCAAAACTATTTTCCTTCACGCTTTATAACTCAAAAAACACTTGAAAAATCCTTAATTCAACAAAAAACACTCGTTAAAATAACTAAACTTGCTCGTTAAAATATTGATATCACTTTACTGTTGCATGTTTAAACCGAATATCGTCTAATTCTTTACCGTATTCAAAGTGCAGGGTGTTGCACTTTGTGTTTATGTTCAAATTCTTCATGATCATTTTGAACTGCTAAAAAACCCTTATGTAGACAGGAGCCCCAAAACAGACTCACTTGAATAGAGTGCAGCCTTTGTTCAATAGTAGATACAAACGGAGGGCGCTGCAGTCGTTCAAATAATTTTAAATAACAAAACCAAAATGGTTCAAAGGAAAATGATGTTTCTTTAAAAACACCCTTTGCTTTATGTAAAATACTTTCCACGTCAATATCAAACCATGTTAAGAAATTAGTGGTCTTACCGGAAATAATATATTCTAATTTTATGTTCTAGTTCATTTTTTAAACACTGATTACGATAATTGCAAGAAAATTTATATGTTTTTGAAATACATCATAGAAGAGGTTTATTATTGTATTATGTTACCAAATATGTATTTAAAAACTGGGTTGAAGAAACGCGCACTTAAAACATTCAGAAAATAGTAAAAACATTACGGAAAGTTAAGTAATGATATTTTTCATGCTTATTATCAATATTTCAGATTCGGAAGTCAAATATCACACCTCCCATTATTTGAATCTACTACATTCATTCTTAAATCAGTGTTCCCATGTTGGGTCTTCAGCACGGGTAAAGCACCCAGTGAGACTCACAATATCAAATGCAGTAGAGCTTCGATAATCCGCATACAGGCTAATCCGAACGCCGTGTCGCTGTAATCCGAAATGCCAAACGATCCCTCTCTCCTCATACCGAGGCCGCTAACTCTGTGTTTTTTCCCAAAAATTTGTATATTCTTGGTATACCTTATAGGCATCAAAATCGCTTGACAAATGGAGTCTAGAAACGTTCGATTTCAAGCACAAAACTGGTTTTTATTTATTTTGTAAATAATTTTATAAGAAAGCAAAAAAAGTTAATTAAGTGAAACTGTCACAGATAATCTTAGCTATAATACTTACGCATTCGTACATTTCTATTGAAAAAATATTTTTTTTTGTAATTTATTATTTTATTTGTATTCTACTCAAGCGAAACGATAGGAAAACCTTAAATTTATTTAAAGCATAATTTTTGCTAATCATAATGTACACCAATTCGTTATAAAGATTGATCAAAATAGTGATTTAGCATTAAGCTTCGCCTTAAGAGCTCTTGCATCATGACCACGTTACTCTACGTCTCACGAGTTTTTTTAGGCGATGTTTTAGGTTATAAACACGGTTCCTACGCCAAAACTTAAACAGAAAACTTTAACTTTATTGTAACTTTTTCTTTGTCAATAAATACGACCGGTCAGACTTAAATTGATTAGTTTATGACAAAAGTAAATGTGTACTGTAGTTAAAAAATTTCTTATATATAATTTTCCTGGGAAACAGCTATTTGATTTAATTTTTATATCTAACATAACTATAATCCGAACGCTTCGCGAGTCCAAACAGGAATCGTTTTTCATTAGTTTGGATCATCAAGTTTTTTCTGAAATGCGAAAAAAGTTATAATATCAAACACATATAAAAAAACTGAAAATTAACATTAAATACTTCTATTTTATTAATTTTCTATAATTTGTTGACAGACTGTAGTATGCACTCATAGCACGGTTTCAAAGCACTGTACCTACATTACAGTAATTTAAATCAACTCGTAGGAAGCCGAGATGCGACGGGTGAGGGTGCAATCATGCGTCAAAGCGGTGCCAGACCCAAATAACTTTTCATCGAGAAACAGATTATAAAGCGACTATCATAAGCTCGAGTCGCCGCATATTGGCTTGTACTATAATATTAAATATATTCTGCTGTTTACAAATGGTAGCTTGGCTGCTTTATTTTATGCAATATGTGCTTCTTAACAATTATTTATGTCATGCATTTTGAAAGTTTTATATATTATAAATACATTTTTTTAAAGTTTAATTTGTAGAACGTTAAATAATATTTCTATTCAATTATAAAAAAAAATATTTATTTATCGCATGTCAATATACATAAAACACTTAATTTTTCACATAAAAATCAACCTCACTATGACTTAGCCTGTATCTTTAATTATTTACTTTATTTTATATTTCTTTAGAAACAAGGTTAAATTACATATAAAATAGGATTTACATTGTATTATAGATTTGTATTCTACTTTTCCATGGAAGCGTTAGCTTGTGACTGGAAGAGGAGTGTAGTGTGCATCACTGCAGTTATTTATAAGTGATTAATATATAATATTTTAATATTTGAAACTGTTATTTCGTGGTGGAATTCCATTATAAATATATATAAAGAACACAATTTTAAACTTTTTTCCACTTGTTTTTATTTGACCGTGACCGGTTTCAGCCTGTTAGGGCCATCTTCAGACTGGTACAATTTTTGTCTTAAACTAGGGTTTATATACATAGGCAAATTACATTGAGGGGAGGGGTTAACATAGTAGGTTGGTTTGAATTATGAGGGGTTTTTTCGTGAAACATGATATTTCCCAAATAAGTATTGTTATTAAAATCAAATGAATTTATCTGTAGAACTATAATAATTATGCCTATTAGGACTATCAATTTAAGGATTTACCCAACATAAAGTTATCGGTAATCTATTGTGTGGTTAGGAAAAAATATTTTAATGGATTTTATATAATTCAAATACATATTTATGATAGGTGACACACTGATTATAATGGATATAGCAACGGAGATTTAGCAACTGATTCTAATTTTGTGTTCATAACATTGTTGGAGTTTACTTTTTTAGTTAGGCGGGTTATCTCTAATGACTCTAGCCTATCTAATTTATGACCTTTGTCGCAGGTATGTAAAAATTTTACATCTCTATCCTTGTCAAACGAGTGTTTATTCTCAAGTAAGTGTGCCGCAACATTCGACATTTCGCCTTTGTCATTTACCCAGCTTGAAAAATGTTCCTTTATGCGGGTTTTGAATGATCTACCCGTTTGGCCTATATAGTAAGACGGGCAATTGGCACAGTTGATTTGGTAAACTCCTGAGTTTTCCATTTTATCTCTTTTATCTTTATTATTTATTAGGATTTTACCTAATGAATTTACATTATAGAATGCTGTTTTACAATTGTCTTTATTGGTTATCCTAGATATTTTTGTGGATATATCACCAATATACGGTATTTTAACCCATTGTTTTTTTTTTGTGACATCATTTTCATTGTTGATTGTAAGACCTTGTGATATGATTGCCAGTGTGAGTTTTTTATTCTTTTTCTTTAATAAACTATCAATAAGTTCACTACTATATCCATTATTATTTGCTATGGTTTTAATAACATTTAGTTCATTATTATAATTTATACAATTCAGGGGTATATGTAAGAGTCTGTGAATGAGTGAGATAAATACTGATAACTTGTGAGAAATGTGGTGTCTAGATGTGTTATGTATAATGTTGTCGCTGTATGTTGGTTTTCTGTAAATTGTGAATTCTAATTTTTTATTAATTATTTCAATACCTATGTCTAAAAAATTAATTTTATTTCCCCCCATTTCCATTGTAAATTGGATGGCTTTGTTGATTTTATTAATTTCTTTTAGAAAATTATCTAATTGTCTGTGAGTTCCCGTCCAGATAATTAAAATGTCATCTACGTATCTACGATAGAAGGTAACCTTTTTAAATGATTTTAATTTTTCTATCTGTTCTTCCATGTGATCCATGAAAAATTCGGCCAGCACCGGTGATATCGGGCTGCCCATGGCTAGTCCATTAGATTGAATATAAAAATTATCATTAAATCTAAAGAAGTTTTGTTCTATACATGTATTTAGTATTTCAGTTATTTCTTTCCGTTCTATCAAATTAGTATTACGTTTTTCCATGTAGTTGTTAATAATTATCTTTAATTCGTTTGTCGGTATGTTAGAGAATAGGCTAACAACATCAAACGAAACTAGAGTGGCATTGTTAGGTATGTCTATGTCTTTGATGAGGTCTATAAGTTGTAGGGAATTTATTATGCCGTATTTTGATTTAAAATTGAGAGTGTTTTTGATGATTTTATTTCCAAATTTTGCTAATTTATAGGCAGGAGCTGAATTGTATGATACTACTGGTCTTACTGGCATGTTATTTTTATGTACTTTAGGTTGTCCATAAAGGCGTGGGCATTGGGGGTTCATAACAGATAGACTATATTTATGGAATTTATTCTTAATAAGGACTTTGCTAGAGTTTAAGATTGAGTTTACATCAGATGCGAATTTCGAGGTGGGGTCCTTTTTCAATAGGGTTACTTTACTAGTGTCCAGCACATCTTGGACTTTTTCTATGTAATCTGATTTGTTTAAGATTACTGTACTATTCCCTTTATCTGCTTTTGAGATAATAAGGTTGTTTTGTTTGATTTTACTTTTTAATGATTTTATTGTGTGTGCTTCGCTTGAAAATTTACCCTCAGTCGTTGCTTTTTTAATTATTTTAGCGCATAGGTATTTATTGCTATAGTCTGACGTTGCTATATCTGTGTCTATAGCTAGATTCTCGAGATCTTTTAATTGAAGTGGTAAGTTTGGGCAGTATTTTAAACCTTTTTCAAGCATTTTAATTTCGGTATCATTAAATTCTACATCGGTTGTATTTACTACCTTATCGTAAAATAATAGGGTGGGTGAATTTACTGTCTTTTCCGTAGGTTTTGATTTGACTTGTTTTTCTGTCCAATATGTTAGTTTTTTAAGTTGTCTTTGGTAAGTTGCGTGTATTTTATTGTTAACCATAAGGGTAGTATCATTAAAAAGACAATCAAATTCTACGGGGTGTAGTTGTGATGTGAGTGTAGTGTGTACATAATATAAATAATTATTAACGTTATCTCTAATGCTGTACCATTTTTTCATCTCCTGCGTGGTCCATGTTCTGTGGGCTGCGGTAACTGCAAGTTTGGCTGCTTTGCTGTCCGTGTTCGTCTTGATGTTGATGTATTTAGGTATTATACCCCGTTTTTTGCATTCTCGATTGAACCACAAATGTTGTGAAGCCATCCGTCGTTTAAGAATGAGTTTTTTGTAGAGTCTCTTCAGTGTCGCTGTGTTTGCACTTTTTAATATTTTAATATTTGAAACTGTTATTTCGTGGTGGAATTCCATTATAAATATATATAAAGAACACAATTTTAAACTTTTTTCCACTTGTTTTTATTTGACCGTGACCGGTTTCAGCCTGTTAGGGCCATCTTCAGACTGGTACAATTTTTGTCTTAAACTAGGGTTTATATACATAGGCAAATTACATTGAGGGGAGGGGTTAACATAGTAGGTTGGTTTGAATTATGAGGGGTTTTTTCGTGAAACATGATATTTCCCAAATAAGTATTGTTATTAAAATCAAATGAATTTATCTGTAGAACTATAATAATTATGCCTATTAGGACTATCAATTTAAGGATTTACCCAACATAAAGTTATCGGTAATCTATTGTGTGGTTAGGAAAAAATATTTTAATGGATTTTATATAATTCAAATACATATTTATGATAGGTGACACACTGATTATAATGGATATAGCAACGGAGATTTAGCAACTGATTCTAATTTTGTGTTCATAACATTGTTGGAGTTTACTTTTTTAGTTAGGCGGGTTATCTCTAATGACTCTAGCCTATCTAATTTATGACCTTTGTCGCAGGTATGTAAAAATTTTACATCTCTATCCTTGTCAAACGAGTGTTTATTCTCAAGTAAGTGTGCCGCAACATTCGACATTTCGCCTTTGTCATTTACCCAGCTTGAAAAATGTTCCTTTATGCGGGTTTTGAATGATCTACCCGTTTGGCCTATATAGTAAGACGGGCAATTGGCACAGTTGATTTGGTAAACTCCTGAGTTTTCCATTTTATCTCTTTTATCTTTATTATTTATTAGGATTTTACCTAATGAATTTACATTATAGAATGCTGTTTTACAATTGTCTTTATTGGTTATCCTAGATATTTTTGTGGATATATCACCAATATACGGTATTTTAACCCATTGTTTTTTTGTGACATCATTTTCATTGTTGATTGTAAGACCTTGTGATATGATTGCCAGTGTGAGTTTTTTATTCTTTTTCTTTAATAAACTATCAATAAGTTCACTACTATATCCATTATTATTTGCTATGGTTTTAATAACATTTAGTTCATTATTATAATTTATACAATTCAGGGGTATATGTAAGAGTCTGTGAATGAGTGAGTTAAATACTGATAACTTGTGAGAAATGTGGTGTCTAGATGTGTTATGTATAATGTTGTCGCTGTATGTTGGTTTTCTGTAAATTGTGAATTCTAATTTTTTATTAATTATTTCAATACCTATGTCTAAAAAAATAATTTTATTTCCCCCCATTTCCATTGTAAATTGGATGGCTTTGTTGATTTTATTAATTTCTTTTAGAAAATTATCTAATTGTCTGTGAGTTCCCGTCCAGATAATTAAAATGTCATCTACGTATCTACGATAGAAGGTAACCTTTTTAAATGATTTTAATTTTTCTATCTGTTCTTCCATGTGATCCATGAAAAATTCGGCCAGCACCGGTGATATCGGGCTGCCCATGGCTAGTCCATTAGATTGAATATAAAAATTATCATTAAATCTAAAGAAGTTTTGTTCTATACATGTATTTAGTATTTCAGTTATTTCTTTCCGTTCTATCAAATTAGTATTACGTTTTTCCATGTAGTTGTTAATAATTATCTTTAATTCGTTTGTCGGTATGTTAGAGAATAGGCTAACAACATCAAACGAAACTAGAGTGGCATTGTTAGGTATGTCTATGTCTTTGATGAGGTCTATAAGTTGTAGGGAATTTATTATGCCGTATTTTGATTTAAAATTGAGAGTGTTTTTGATGATTTTATTTCCAAATTTTGCTAATTTATAGGCAGGAGCTGAATTGTATGATACTACTGGTCTTACTGGCATGTTATTTTTATGTACTTTAGGTTGTCCATAAAGGCGTGGGCATTGGGGGTTCATAACAGATAGACTATATTTATGGAATTTATTCTTAATAAGGACTTTGCTAGAGTTTAAGATTGAGTTTACATCAGATGCGAATTTCGAGGTGGGGTCCTTTTTCAATAGGGTTACTTTACTAGTGTCCAGCACATCTTGGACTTTTTCTATGTAATCTGATTTGTTTAAGATTACTGTACTATTCCCTTTATCTGCTTTTGAGATAATAAGGTTGTTTTGTTTGATTTTACTTTTTAATGATTTTATTGTGTGTGCTTCGCTTGAAAATTTACCCTCAGTCGTTGCTTTTTTAATTATTTTAGCGCATAGGTATTTATTGCTATAGTCTGACGTTGCTATATCTGTGTCTATAGCTAGATTCTCGAGATCTTTTAATTGAAGTGGTAAGTTTGGGCAGTATTTTAAACCTTTTTCAAGCATTTTAATTTCGGTATCATTAAATTCTACATCGGTTGTATTTACTACCTTATCGTAAAATAATAGGGTGGGTGAATTTACTGTCTTTTCCGTAGGTTTTGATTTGACTTGTTTTTCTGTCCAATATGTTAGTTTTTTAAGTTGTCTTTGGTAAGTTGCGTGTATTTTATTGTTAACCATAAGGGTAGTATCATTAAAAAGACAATCAAATTCTACGGGGTGTAGTTGTGATGTGAGTGTAGTGTGTACATAATATAAAGAATTATTAACGTTATCTCTAATGCTGTACCATTTTTTCATCTCCTGCGTGGTCCATGTTCTGTGGGCTGCGGTAACTGCAAGTTTGGCTGCTTTGCTGTCCGTGTTCGTCTTGATGTTGATGTATTTAGGTATTATACCCCGTTTTTTGCATTCTCGATTGAACCACAAATGTTGTGAAGCCATCCGTCGTTTAAGAATGAGTTTTTTGTAGAGTCTCTTCAGTGTCGCTGTGTTTGCACTTTTTAACATTTTAATATTTGAAACTGTTATTTCGTGGTGGAATTCCATTATAAATATATATAAAGAACACAATTTTAAACTTTTTTCCACTTGTTTTTATTTGACCGTGACCGGTTTCAGCCTGTTAGGGCCATCTTCAGACTGGTACAATTTTTGTCTTAAACTAGGGTTTATATACATAGGCAAATTACATTGAGGGGAGGGGTTAACATAGTAGGTTGGTTTGAATTATGAGGGGTTTTTTCGTGAAACATGATATTTCCCAAATAAGTATTGTTATTAAAATCAAATGAATTTATCTGTAGAACTATAATAATTATGCCTATTAGGACTATCAATTTAAGGATTTACCCAACATAAAGTTATCGGTAATCTATTGTGTGGTTAGGAAAAAATATTTTAATGGATTTTATATAATTCAAATACATATTTATGATAGGTGACACACTGATTATAATGGATATAGCAACGGAGATTTAGCAACTGATTCTAATTTTGTGTTCATAACATTGTTGGAGTTTACTTTTTTAGTTAGGCGGGTTATCTCTAATGACTCTAGCCTATCTAATTTATGACCTTTGTCGCAGGTATGTAAAAATTTTACATCTCTATCCTTGTCAAACGAGTGTTTATTCTCAAGTAAGTGTGCCGCAACATTCGACATTTCGCCTTTGTCATTTACCCAGCTTGAAAAATGTTCCTTTATGCGGGTTTTGAATGATCTACCCGTTTGGCCTATATAGTAAGACGGGCAATTGGCACAGTTGATTTGGTAAACTCCTGAGTTTTCCATTTTATCTCTTTTATCTTTATTATTTATTAGGATTTTACCTAATGAATTTACATTATAGAATGCTGTTTTACAATTGTCTTTATTGGTTATCCTAGATATTTTTGTGGATATATCACCAATATACGGTATTTTAACCCATTGTTTTTTTGTGACATCATTTTCATTGTTGATTGTAAGACCTTGTGATATGATTGCCAGTGTGAGTTTTTTATTCTTTTTCTTTAATAAACTATCAATAAGTTCACTACTATATCCATTATTATTTGCTATGGTTTTAATAACATTTAGTTCATTATTATAATTTATACAATTCAGGGTATATGTAAGAGTCTGTGAATGAGTGAGTTAAATACTGATAACTTGTGAGAAATGTGGTGTCTAGATGTGTTATGTATAATGTTGTCGCTGTATGTTGGTTTTCTGTAAATTGTGAATTCTAATTTTTTATTAATTATTTCAATACCTATGTCTAAAAAATTAATTTTATTTCCCCCCATTTCCATTGTAAATTGGATGGCTTTGTTGATTTTATTAATTTCTTTTAGAAAATTATCTAATTGTCTGTGAGTTCCCGTCCAGATAATTAAAATGTCATCTACGTATCTACGATAGAAGGTAACCTTTTTAAATGATTTTAATTTTTCTATCTGTTCTTCCATGTGATCCATGAAAAATTCGGCCAGCACCGGTGATATCGGGCTGCCCATGGCTAGTCCATTAGATTGAATATAAAAATTATCATTAAATCTAAAGAAGTTTTGTTCTATACATGTATTTAGTATTTCAGTTATTTCTTTCCGTTCTATCAAATTAGTATTACGTTTTTCCATGTAGTTGTTAATAATTATCTTTAATTCGTTTGTCGGTATGTTAGAGAATAGGCTAACAACATCAAACGAAACTAGAGTGGCATTGTTAGGTATGTCTATGTCTTTGATGAGGTCTATAAGTTGTAGGGAATTTATTATGCCGTATTTTGATTTAAAATTGAGAGTGTTTTTGATGATTTTATTTCCAAATTTTGCTAATTTATAGGCAGGAGCTGAATTGTATGATACTACTGGTCTTACTGGCATGTTATTTTTATGTACTTTAGGTTGTCCATAAAGGCGTGGGCATTGGGGGTTCATAACAGATAGACTATATTTATGGAATTTATTCTTAATAAGGACTTTGCTAGAGTTTAAGATTGAGTTTACATCAGATGCGAATTTCGAGGTGGGGTCCTTTTTCAATAGGGTTACTTTACTAGTGTCCAGCACATCTTGGACTTTTTCTATGTAATCTGATTTGTTTAAGATTACTGTACTATTCCCTTTATCTGCTTTTGAGATAATAAGGTTGTTTTGTTTGATTTTACTTTTTAATGATTTTATTGTGTGTGCTTCGCTTGAAAATTTACCCTCAGTCGTTGCTTTTTTAATTATTTTAGCGCATAGGTATTTATTGCTATAGTCTGACGTTGCTATATCTGTGTCTATAGCTAGATTCTCGAGATCTTTTAATTGAAGTGGTAAGTTTGGGCAGTATTTTAAACCTTTTTCAAGCATTTTAATTTCGGTATCATTAAATTCTACATCGGTTGTATTTACTACCTTATCGTAAAATAATAGGGTGGGTGAATTTACTGTCTTTTCCGTAGGTTTTGATTTGACTTGTTTTTCTGTCCAATATGTTAGTTTTTTAAGTTGTCTTTGGTAAGTTGCGTGTATTTTATTGTTAACCACAAGGGTAGTATCATTAAAAAGACAATCAAATTCTACGGGGTGTAGTTGTGATGTGAGTGTAGTGTGTACATAATATAAATAATTATTAACGTTATCTCTAATGCTGTACCATTTTTTCATCTCCTGCGTGGTCCATGTTCTGTGGGCTGCGGTAACTGCAAGTTTGGCTGCTTTGCTGTCCGTGTTCGTCTTGATGTTGATGTATTTAGGTATTATACCCCGTTTTTTGCATTCTCGATTGAACCACAAATGTTGTGAAGCCATCCGTCGTTTAAGAATGAGTTTTTTGTAGAGTCTCTTCAGTGTCGCTGTGTTTGCACTTTTTAATATTTTAATATTTGAAACTGTTATTTCGTGGTGGAATTCCATTATAAATATATATAAAGAACACAATTTTAAACTTTTTTCCACTTGTTTTTATTTGACCGTGACCGGTTTCAGCCTGTTAGGGCCATCTTCAGACTGGTACAATTTTTGTCTTAAACTAGGGTTTATATACATAGGCAAATTACATTGAGGGGAGGGGTTAACATAGTAGGTTGGTTTGAATTATGAGGGGTTTTTTCGTGAAACATGATATTTCCCAAATAAGTATTGTTATTAAAATCAAATGAATTTATCTGTAGAACTATAATAATTATGCCTATTAGGACTATCAATTTAAGGATTTACCCAACATAAAGTTATCGGTAATCTATTGTGTGGTTAGGAAAAAATATTTTAATGGATTTTATATAATTCAAATACATATTTATGATAGGTGACACAGTGCCAATTGCCCGTCTTACTATATAGGCCAAACGGGTAGATCATTCAAAACCCGCATAAAGGAACATTTTTCAAGCTGGGTAAATGACAAAGGCGAAATGTCGAATGTTGCGGCACACTTACTTGAGAATAAACACTCGTTTGACAAGGATAGAGATGTAAAATTTTTACATACCTGCGACAAAGGTCATAAATTAGATAGGCTAGAGTCATTAGAGATAACCCGCCTAACTAAAAAAGTAAACTCCAACAATGTTATGAACACAAAATTAGAATCAGTTGCTAAATCTCCGTTGCTATATCCATTATAATCAGTGTGTCACCTATCATAAATATGTATTTGAATTATATAAAATCCATTAAAATATTTTTTCCTAACCACACAATAGATTACCGATAACTTTATGTTGGGTAAATCCTAAAATTGATAGTCCTAATAGGCATAATTATTATAGTTCTACAGATAAATTCATTTGATTTTAATAACAATACTTATTTGGGAAATATCATGTTTCACGAAAAAACCCCTCATAATTCAAACCAACCTACTATGTTAACCCCTCCCCTCAATGTAATTTGCCTATGTATATAAACCCTAGTTTAAGACAAAAATTGTACCAGTCTGAAGATGGCCCTAACAGGCTGAAACCGGTCACGGTCAAATAAAAACAAGTGGAAAAAAGTTTAAAATTGTGTTCTTTATATATATTTATAATGGAATTCCACCACGAAATAACAGTTTCAAATATTAAAATATTAAAAAGTGCAAACACAGCGACACTGAAGAGACTCTACAAAAAACTCATTCTTAAACGACGGATGGCTTCACAACATTTGTGGTTCAATCGAGAATGCAAAAAACGGGGTATAATACCTAAATACATCAACATCAAGACGAACACGGACAGCAAAGCAGCCAAACTTGCAGTTACCGCAGCCCACAGAACATGGACCACGCAGGAGATGAAAAAATGGTACAGCATTAGAGATAACGTTAATAATTATTTATATTATGTACACACTACACTCACATCACAACTACACCCCGTAGAATTTGATTGTCTTTTTAATGATACTACCCTTATGGTTAACAATAAAATACACGCAACTTACCAAAGACAACTTAAAAAACTAACATATTGGACAGAAAAACAAGTCAAATCAAAACCTACGGAAAAGACAGTAAATTCACCCACCCTATTATTTTACGATAAGGTAGTAAATACAACCGATGTAGAATTTAATGATACCGAAATTAAAATGCTTGAAAAAGGTTTAAAATACTGCCCAAACTTACCACTTCAATTAAAAGATCTCGAGAATCTAGCTATAGACACAGATATAGCAACGTCAGACTATAGCAATAAATACCTATGCGCTAAAATAATTAAAAAAGCAACGACTGAGGGTAAATTTTCAAGCGAAGCACACACAATAAAATCATTAAAAAGTAAAATCAAACAAAACAACCTTATTATCTCAAAAGCAGATAAAGGGAATAGTACAGTAATCTTAAACAAATCAGATTACATAGAAAAAGTCCAAGATGTGCTGGACACTAGTAAAGTAACCCTATTGAAAAAGGACCCCACCTCGAAATTCGCATCTGATGTAAACTCAATCTTAAACTCTAGCAAAGTCCTTATTAAGAATAAATTCCATAAATATAGTCTATCTGTTATGAACCCCCAATGCCCACGCCTTTATGGACAACCTAAAGTACATAAAAATAACATGCCAGTAAGACCAGTAGTATCATACAATTCAGCTCCTGCCTATAAATTAGCAAAATTTGGAAATAAAATCATCAAAAACACTCTCAATTTTAAATCAAAATACGGCATAATAAATTCCCTACAACTTATAGACCTCATCAAAGACATAGACATACCTAACAATGCCACTCTAGTTTCGTTTGATGTTGTTAGCCTATTCTCTAACATACCGACAAACGAATTAAAGATAATTATTAACAACTACATGGAAAAACGTAATACTAATTTGATAGAACGGAAAGAAATAACTGAAATACTAAATACATGTATAGAACAAAACTTCTTTAGATTTAATGATAATTTTTATATTCAATCTAATGGACTAGCCATGGGCAGCCCGATATCACCGGTGCTGGCCGAATTTTTCATGGATCACATGGAAGAACAGATAGAAAAATTAAAATCATTTAAAAAGGTTACCTTCTATCGTAGATACGTAGATGACATTTTAATTATCTGGACGGGAACTCACAGACAATTAGATAATTTTCTAAAAGAAATTAATAAAATCAACAAAGCCATCCAATTTACAATGGAAATGGGGGGAAATAAAATTAATTTTTTAGACATAGGTATTGAAATAATTAATAAAAAATTAGAATTCACAATTTACAGAAAACCAACATACAGCGACAACATTATACATAACACATCTAGACACCACATTTCTCACAAGTTATCAGTATTTAACTCACTCATTCACAGACTCTTACATATACCCCTGAATTGTATAAATTATAATAATGAACTAAATGTTATTAAAACCATAGCAAATAATAATGGATATAGTAGTGAACTTATTGATAGTTTATTAAAGAAAAAGAATAAAAAACTCACACTGGCAATCATATCACAAGGTCTTACAATCAACAATGAAAATGATGTCACAAAAAAACAATGGGTTAAAATACCGTATATTGGTGATATATCCACAAAAATATCTAGGATAACCAATAAAGACAATTGTAAAACAGCATTCTATAATGTAAATTCATTAGGTAAAATCCTAATAAATAATAAAGATAAAAGAGATAAAATGGAAAACTCAGGAGTTTACCAAATCAACTGTGCCAATTGCCCGTCTTACTATATAGGCCAAACGGGTAGATCATTCAAAACCCGCATAAAGGAACATTTTTCAAGCTGGGTAAATGACAAAGGCGAAATGTCGAATGTTGAGGCACACTTACTTGAGAATAAACACTCGTTTGACAAGGATAGAGATGTAAAATTTTTACATACCTGCGACAAAGGTCATAAATTAGATAGGCTAGAGTCATTAGAGATAACCCGCCTAACTAAAAAAGTAAACTCCAACAATGTTATGAACACAAAATTAGAATCAGTTGCTAAATCTCCGTTGCTATATCAATTATAATCAGTGTGTCACCTATCATAAATATGTATTTGAATTATATAAAATCCATTAAAATATTTTTTCCTAACCACACAATAGATTACCGATAACTTTATGTTGGGTAAATCCTTAAATTGATAGTCCTAATAGGCATAATTATTATAGTTCTACAGATAAATTCATTTGATTTTAATAACAATACTTATTTGGGAAATATCATGTTTCACGAAAAAACCCCTCATAATTCAAACCAACCTACTATGTTAACCCCTCCCCTCAATGTAATTTGCCTATGTATATAAACCCTAGTTTAAGACAAAAATTGTACCAGTCTGAAGATGGCCCTAACAGGCTGAAACCGGTCACGGTCAAATAAAAACAAGTGGAAAAAAGTTTAAAATTGTGTTCTTTATATAGATTAATATATAGGTTTTTTTTTTTTATAAAGTTTCTTTTACAGGTTTTTTTTTCGATGTCTGTCTCACTAGGATAAACCTGTGTCGAGACAGACGTATTTGATACATTAAAAATGTTTACATATTTTTTGATACATTAAATATTTCACTACATTAAATGACATTGTGAAAAAGATAGAAAATAATAAATAATAATAGGTACATGTAATAAATAAATAAATTTGACAGCCTTAGACAGTTTGCATATACCTTCATAAGGCGAAACAGCTATCGCGCTTTATAATAATTTAAAGGCATATTTTTTTTTATAAGAAACTATTATTTTTTGGTAAATTAAATAATAACGATATTGAAAATTAAATTTATGAATCCACTTTGAGTTTTTTTTTTTGTTTTCAAGGGAAAAATATAGGCTGTACAATTTATAGTATGGTAGAAGCATGTGGAATTTAGTTATTTTTAAATATAATTTTAAAATACCATTAAATGACACTTTCAATGTTAATGACAAATTATAAAAGTATAAGTCTTTACATGTAAAGTTTTCATGATTTTACATATTCTTCCTCCAGATAATTGTATATTGCTTTTATTTATGCAATATGTGAATTTTTATAGTAGTGTCGGAGATTAGCTTTTATTTTGAAAAGTAAGTGGTTTAAATTGTGATTTAATATGTGTAGTTTTCGGCTTAATAATTGAAAAGCTGAATTTGGCAGTTGTGTTTTTATTTTATTAAATATCATAAAACATTCATTTTCAGCAAATATCCCCTTTAGTACCTACTTGAACTAACTTGAAGGAGGGAAAAAATTCCATTTTGCTAGGGAAACGAAGCCAATTTCCAGTGGAGCAAAAAGTAATCCGAAGAGCGGCAATTCCAAACGCTGTTTGCACAAAACAAGTGTTGCTTAGTTTGTTTTCAACTGAATAAACAACACTACCTCTAGGACTGCGGTGGGAAGATTGAATTTTTATTTTATTTTTCAGGAACTCGTCTGTAATGGCAACATCTGCATCGGGTGCTTTTTGTTTTTTTTTTTGTAATTCATTCAGGAAAAAATTCTTTCAAGGAGAAGCTTAGGCATCGGATTTTTTTTTCTTCAAAGTTTTCAGGAATGACGACATTACTTGGGTTTGTAATAAATATATAACTTTACCCTATTTTCTTAAAAAAACAACCTTATATTGAAAACAACCTTGAACTTTATAATTGTAATATATCAATGTTCTTTGGGCCTGAAACTATAAGAACAAAGGTTTTAATTAATTTGAAATAGAAGGACCTTCATTTTATGTAATTTTTTGTATGGATTCAAAAAAGCATTCGGTACCGAAGAACGGTTCAGGAACCATCTTTATTAAACGATTCCTGAAATTTTCCAATATTTTCAGAGGCTTTAATCAGCGAATGCGAAATTATGAACCATAGTAGTTTTTGTATTAAAATAATCGTACGTAAAATAAGTTTTCTGTAGATATAATGCATTTGCCGGTATACTGTATAACAATTTTCGACTAAAAGAAGAAACTAAAAAAATATTTTATATCCTTTGTAAAGGTATCTCTTCAATTGTTTTGCAGATAAATATTTAATAGAAATTTAGAACAGGTAAAAGTAATTATAAACTTCAATGATTCAGCAAGAAATTAGAGATACATTTTAATGAAAATACTGAATATAAAAAGCACTCTAAGAAAGTATAAGTTTTAGGATAATTTTAAGGGATGGAAGTTATATTTTATTTAGCTATTATTCTCAAAAACGAAGAAAAACAATCTTTACTAGGCATGTTCATTTTTTAATTAAATAGGTCAAACTTTTGAAAGATAATTAATTGACCTTTAAAATTTCTGCAAAATAAGAAATTAAAAAAAACGTGCCCTATTAATACATCTCGATGGTCACGGGTTTCATACTGGACGAGATCAAATATATTAAATAATGTTAATTACTAAAAATTTTTTTCTTTTATTTCCTTTTGGCGTCAATCCCGCCTGGACCCAAATGATATTTAATTTAATCTGCCATAAATAGAGAACGTTATAGTTGTTATAAGAAAACATGAGGGTGACGCAGTTTTATGGTTTAAAGTTGTTTCACAGAACTTGAACAATTCAAGGAAAATCATATTTAACATCCTACCTCCGTGAAAGCTTTTCAAGTTCTGTTTTTGTTCCATTAAGGGTCAGTCGTTCACAGAACTTGAATATAACTTTCACTGAATCTTTTTTTTATTTAAAATTGAATTTTTTTTATACATACGTGGAAAGTTACATAAAATATTGAAAACTGTATAAAAAATATTGTAATAAATGTACGTAATTAAAAAAAATCCCACGAAGGCGAAGCCTGAGTGTGGGTAATATAAGTATTTTTATCTTATTTCCATGGGTTAAGTGGGGATACAATATCAAATATAAATTTAAGTTATTTTAAAAGAGTTACTGTATAGATGCAATACAAGAAACTAAAGCATGAAATATGTATACGTATAAGAGTTTTAAAATAACACAAAAAATATGGTAAATACTAGTTTTTAAAGAAGACATCTTAAAAAGTGAATTAGCAGACAAA
The DNA here is from genome assembly GCA_026573805.1 of Hesperophylax magnus. NCBI lineage: Eukaryota > Metazoa > Arthropoda > Insecta > Trichoptera > Limnephilidae > Hesperophylax > Hesperophylax magnus. Next base: position 1,116,445 of record JAIUSX010000097.1, on the reverse strand, counting down.
GCATTACAAACAATAAAATATATCCGCTGTTTTGTATGTATGTGAAATAATAAAAAATAATCTGTCTATGGATATAAATGTTACAGATAGCTTTGCTAAAACTTATAAGAAAAAAATATCTAGTTCAGTGTTTTCTAGCCAAGATTTGATTTAGTTCTTAAAAGATTGAAGGTTTACACACGTGGCCCTTTTAAAGGTTGTACATAAAAAAATATACAATTTTGGAGCAATAAAACTAATATGTCTTTGGGCCAACCTGGTTTTGCAGTGAGGCACAGCATATTCACAAGCGCCATGTCGTTGGCTGGTACGATTTGAATTTTTAATAAAGTTGTTTGGTCGCGTGTAAATAAATTGAACACTATAGGTCTGCTTAAGGTCCAAAATTTCAGTTTCTTGGAACAATTGTGTAGAGGGATAGGATTTAGTTTTTTGGTACATTATATTAATAATTGATTTTTGGGCAATTCCTAGTGGTTTTACATGATTGTTGAAAGATCCGCCCCTGCCAATAATTAGATAGGAAAGAGATGAATAAACTAGTGAGTCATAAATTAGTTTCATGGTTTTTATATTTACTACATTACTCATTCTTTTAAAAATATATTTTAGGTATCTCAATTTGTTAACAGTTTTTTCAATATGGCTGGTTCATTTAAGTTGACAATCTATAGTTACACCTAAATACTTAATAAGTTTTCCAGATTTCATCTCCTCACAGCTACAAAATGTGTTTGGGTTACTATTTACGTTATGAAACTTCAAATTGAAATTGGTTTTAGGAGCCGACTTCTGTGTGTTATAGAAAGGAATACAAATAGTTTTATCGTAATTTAGGGTAAGTTGGTTTCTATCTAGCCACTCTTTGACAATAGTAATACATTTGTTAGCTTTATTAGTAGTATCTTCCCATGATTTTCCTTGGACTGTTATTGCAGTATCGTCAGCAAAAGAGAAAATTTTACCAGGTATATTAATATTACATAAGTCATTTACATATATTAGAAAGAATATTGGTACACCATGTTTTACTAAATCAAAATTGCTCAAATATGTTCCAATTTTTGTGCATTGTTGGCGATTCAATATATAATTTTGTAACAGCATAAGACATTTATAATTAATTCCAATGTTGGATATTTTCTTTAAGAGAGTTTTATGGTTGATAGTGTCAAAGGCTTTCATTAAATCTAAAATAATGGTTAGAGTTTTAATGTTTGAGTTCAGGTTAGAATAAATGTTTTTGGTTAAATTAAATATAGCATCATCAGTACCTAGTTTAGTTCTAAAGCTATATTGTTTAGGTGAAAGGAGTGAGTTTGATTCCAGAAAATCGACGATACGTTTTTTAATGCATTTTTCTAATATCTTAGACAATTGAGAAGTTAATGTGATTGGTCTGTAGTTGTCTCTTTTACATTGAGGTCCTGATTTGTGTATTGGGATGATGTTAGCTAGTTTGAATTTATTCGGAAAAATACTATCTCTGATGCATGCGTTAAATATATGGTGTAATGGTTTGATTATAGGTATGTCTTTTTATAGATTTAATTGTAGTGTTACTTAAATTGTCTGGGCCATTTGCAGACCTAGCGTTTAGATTGTCAATGTGGCTTGCGATTTCAAGTTCAATTATTTCGGAAAATTCGGATAGTTCGAAGGTAGAATTTTTAGTCTTCAGAAAGTCTAGGGGTATATGCTGAGAGTGCAAACTAAGAGAAGGATTATTGTCAATTAGGGTAGAGGCGATTTTTGTAAAAAAAAGTGGTTGAAATTAGTTGCAATAACCTCAGGATTATCAAAGATTATATTATTTTCAGTTATGATTTTTTGATGAATTTTGTGTTCTTTTTCCTGTTTGAGATCTCATTTATGATGATCCATGTTTTTCGTGAGTCATTGTGTGCTTTTTGTAGTTGTTCAGAGTAATAACAGTGTTTGCATTTGTTTATAAGAGTATTTAGATAATTTTTATACATAATTTAATGGTTACGTTTGCTATAATTTTGTGCTTCATTGGTGGATAGGCAATGCTTTTCGTGAGTTTTATAAGATTTGAATAGTTTATTTCTATGCTGAATTGAGATTATTAGTCCACGTGTAATCCATGGTTTTATGTGTCTGTGTTTACTTTTTGGTGCATAACATTTTTAAATATGGTTTTGAATTATCTCATAAAAGTTATTTAGAGATATATTTGTGTCATCATTAGAAAGCAATGAGATAGGTAGAGATAGGTAATTAATTATTGTTCTGATTTGCTGACGGTTAATGTGATCTGTGTAGCTAGGTGATTTTACAGTACAATGACCATAGAAGGTCGGATAGTGGTCTGTTATGTCAATTTTGAAGGTATGTGGGTAATTTTTATTTCACTTGAGGAATATGTGATCTAAACATGAATCATTTGGATGATTAGGCCTAGTGGTACTGTTCACGTAATATAAATAACCTTTGGTATACAGTAAGTTCAAGTATTCATTTACAGTTGGATTCAATATTGCGTTTTGTATGTTTATGTGGATATCTCCTACAATGAAGGAAAAATCGAATTGGTTCACATTAACTTCATTTATGAATGATTCAATTTCGAGAATTAATAGATTTGTGGATAAAGAGGGAGATCGATATATAGCCAATACTGAATATTTTTTTCCCCTTAAAGCAAAAGTTACATGGACAGCATTAGAGTAATGAAATTTTGGTATATTTACGTTTATGTTGGATAAAGATAGAGTATTATAAAATAATGTAAGGCTATCATGCGAGGTATGTCTATAGGGTATTGACAAGGTATTAAATTTAGGTAAGCTAAAAGGGACACATTCTCTCATTTGGGTTTTAGTGAGTATTATTATATCTAGCTGGAAAGTTAGAGAATTTAAAAGGATACAGAATTCGTCATAGTGTTTTCGAATACTTCTTATATTCATGTTCAGCATGGTGAAGTTAGTATCTTCGAAAATTGCATTTATTTCAATTAAGTTATCGCATTCTTGGGTTTTAGGAAAAATATTGTCTGCGTTAGCCATTTTGTGTCAAGTGTTTCTTTTTTTATATGGGGTCCGAATTATTATTGGTGAATCCTGGTTTTTTCGAAGTAAGACATTTCCGTTTTTGTTCACGCAAATTTGTAACCCATAGATTTTGTAGATCTTGCTAGCCAAAGAAGTTGGTTGTTAGCGGGCGTAAGCTTCTCGTTTACGTAAATCTTTGTTTCAGAAGAAGAGCATTTTATATCCTTTGCAGTAAAATACCCAACTTTCTTTTTTTGGGAGACTATTCTGTTTTTAGCTTCTTTTGTTCTTAATTTCAATGTGATCGATTTTTTTGTTGAGTAGCAGTTTTCAATGTTGTTGTGCAGAAGTAGATCATCGCACTCTAATTTCTTCAGTATGAGTTCCACCGGTATGTTGGGATTTTAGTTTTCTTTTAATTCCAGTCCTTGGATTCCTACAGACGTCTCGAGAGCATTTTGTTGACCATTTGTTTTAAAGTTTTGGTTTAATTTATTTTTTGAAATTTTTTTTTCATTTCTTCCTCATAATCATCAATTTTTTTTTTATAAAAAATCAATTGCTTTGCTTATATCAGTCAATTCACACTTAAGTAGTTTTTTCACATCGGCGCTCAGCTTCTCTATTAATTTTTCATCCTGAGGAGAGGCAGTTTTTGGCGTGACACAGAAATCGCATATAATCGATAGAGTATGTGCCGACTTCGCCGTGATTGACTGCAATTCGGCGCGAGTTAGGCCGCTACATGTAGTGTAAAAATACATCCTACATTTTGCACAACGTACGTCTTTTTCAATGTTTGTTGCCTTTTTGCACTGAGCACAGTGAGTTTTGTCGAAAAGAGGCATATTAAATGTTTATTTCAGTTACTTCTGATATTGGAAATATTATTGTTGTAATAGTTGCCGAGCTTTGAAATTTTGTGAAACAACTGACCTTTAGATAATAATTAACTTTGATTTTTATAAACATGCATCACCTCGAATGTAACAAGTACGTGAACTTTTGAACTCAATCATTGATCTAAATAATACCGAAATGTGAATAATGAATAATAATTCGTATTCACGCATGGCCTGTCATAAAGTGTTCTAATGGAGAACCTCATAATTCACCCATTGAGTCCAATCTCATAATATATGATACATAGAAGATTGCTGGAATTCCTATAAGGCCGGGGATTATTTGCTTGGATTTCCAATAGAGTATGGTTATATTTACTTGGAAACAGTGAATACCTACTCAATCGATGAATCTCTTTCTCCGTAAGAGGTTTTAATAGTTCAGTTACATGTATATTTAAGTATAAATATGTCATTATTATTAGAAAATGTTATAAACTAACATTACGTCAGTAACGCTTGAGATATATCAATACATTTGTGAACAGACTTATGAAACACTCGTCATATTCCATTTCACCGGGTATTTTCCACCGAGGGCAAGTGCAGTTTGCAACCAGTTTTCGAAGGCAAAGCTTTGATCACTTCCATTACTTTGACAATCATGAAATGGAGGGTGAACGCTTAGCGCACGCTTCCTCTCACCTCTACTCACAACATACAAACCTAAATAATTCAACTAAAACTAAGCCAACACGTAACAAACAAGCACACATGAAATACTAGTATGTAATATATTGTTAAATACGTAAGTCAATCTACATTTGTCAAGTTCAGTCTCTGATAATCTATTTTGGTATCGAAAAAACATTGTCGTATTTATTCAATTGGATATCGTATTTTAAAAGAGTTGGAAAATAAAAATATTTTTTTAATCTTTTTATCCTTTTCATCAGTGAATTCCATTTTCAATGGTGCAAATTTGCGCGATAAAGCTTATGGAATGTTCTTAAATATATTTGGTCTAACTAAAAAACGTTGTTATATTTTTATTCAATTGAAAAACGACCGTGTTTGTGAATACGTTACTGATATAGCAATTGAAATTTTTTTTATTCTTCATTATAAAACTCCGCCAAACTGCCAAAACAGTTTGTCAGCAGTATAAAAAATTAATAAAAAAGTTATTGGAAAGATATTTACATTTTTTACACAGCCAAAGGGGGTTGCTTATCTTTTGAATAAACTTGAAATTTCTTATCGAATTTTTGAATAATCGCAAGGACTTTTAAATGTGCTATGTTCAACAAGTCGTAAAAACGAATGCCACTTTAATAAACTACATAAAATAACCCTAGCTTTTTGTATATAAAATGGACAATGATATTTATAAATTCTAATCTTTTACTTTTAAACTTGAAAAAAAAACTAACATATTTTGACTCCAAACGTCGAAAAATTGGGTGATCGGATAACTCATCAAAATAACAATTATGAAAAGTGATGAAACAAAAACTAGGTTAAATAGTTACATTTGCAACTATTAAACCTACTTTTTGTTTCATCACTTTTAATGATTTTATATCACCTTTAAAAGTTGTGTTGAATTGTCATTTTGAGAAGTTATCATAGAACTGAAAAATTGAAACAATGTAAAATGTTGTTCACATTCCTTTTATTTATGTGATATGCAAGAAAACTCTCTCCTCACTTTTAATCTCGTTCGTACAGTAAAAAAATCTTATAATAATTCCCAGAGAATAACAAAAATTAGATTTTGATTTTCACATAGATAAATCATTGTGTTATTAAAAAACATCACATCCATAGATTTCTCATTGAATTCACGCTGTAACAGTCAATTAAAGAATAGTGTGTCCGATATAACCTAACTTTTTAAAGAGAATAATTACGGATAAATGCGGATAATCGAATGCTGCCAGTTCTTTCGAAGCTCAGGTAAATAAATTTTTTATTAGTACCAACTCAAATCTAAACTTTTCAGTCTTTATGCAGTGAATAAAAACACTATATAAAGAATGTTGATTGGTTTTTTTAAGTAATGCTGATTATGTTTTTTCATTAATAAATACCGTAAGCTTTCCGATGGAAGTTCAACGTCACGTCATAAGATGTGTGTTAAATAAGTGGTTGTTTAGCAAATCCACGTCACTTTAAACCCCAAATAGCTGTCAAGATATTCGAATTAAATGGATACGTTGTTAAAATTGCAATGCGGTGGGTTTACATAAATCTTTTTACTCAACCGTATGTGTTTTTGGCTTCTGTGACAATGTCGGCAATAAATAGCTATTTTTGACGACGACAGATGCTGTCATGAAACTTTACTGTAAATAATTAAAATAATCATAAATTAAAATTTTAACCCAGTCAACAAAGCGTGTGCTTCGTGAAAAATAGCGTGTGCTTGAAAAAACTTTGTTGACTGGTTTATTGGGAGAAATGTGAAACTTAATGAAAAACAATAAAACCAAGCAAAATAGTAATTACGTCTTCAATAATTGAACATCTCCCCGGAAGAAGGATAGTTTTTAGTAGTATTTTTAGTGTGGTAGTATTTTAGGTAAAAATTGGTTTTTGATGAAATATTGATCAAAATAGCATTAGGGAGGTACTGGACTATTTTCGTTAATTACTGCCATGTAATTTTTTACCTTTTTCTTATTTACATTCTTCTTTTTCTGAAGAAATAATGTTTTTTCCTTAATTCAATAGGCACTAGAAATTTTTGGCGTTTATTACCTTTATTTAATTAAAAAATATACCTCTCGAAGCACACGCTTGCTGTGCTCTGTTTCGGATGTAGTTTCATTAACAAAATTTTGGGCATCAGGCTGTGAAGAAAAGTTTTGCTCTGTTTTACTTGTTTCAATAAAGTTCTCTGCACCCCATGCTTTTAGTAACTTTGGGTTAGCAAAAAAGTATTTATAATACTCAGCATCCCTTTGTGTTTCCTAGTGTTGCTTTAATAAATATTTTGCACACTGTCTGGTGCGGTAACTTTTTCTTTTAATAATTAATATTAGATTATGTAGGTGCCTAATGCGTTCAACAATACACATTATCCTGAAAAGGAGTCCGTCTTTACCTATTGTGAGATTATTGATAGATTGGTCTGACTGGAAATCGAACCTTCAGTATATCATGGTCATATTAAAGAGTGTGCTATTTGTGTTTATTAAGCACATATTGAAATGGAAATCTTGTAAATAATTTGTCACCTACTAATAAATATAAAGCCCATCGTCCACAAAGCTACGCAAGTATCCGATTATCATGTTGTGTACTCACGTTGCAAACAACCTGTCATGCATAGTCCGTACACATCGCTACCAAAAGCATCAGACCCGCATCGTCACAAATCATAGTTACCAACATCAAATACTGTTGAATAGTTATAATACATCCAACTATCGTCATTTCCCACACAATATGATGTAGCGATGGGTCATGAATAATTTTGTTATGAACGGGAGCCACGGTACCAGCTTAATATTTTCGTAAAGAGTCGACTCAATTTAACGATGCCGCGACGGCTCAATTGAACGGGAGCCGCGAGCTCAGAGCGTACGAGAATACTGTGCTCGCCAGATACGACTCGCTCGATAAAGCTCGCCCGGTACAGCTACGGCCCCCTGATGTGGCTCCCAGTTCCCAGTGTATGAATGATCGTACGACGTTTGGTACACGAAAAAAATAAGGTGCTAGGTACTTAGTAGGTGTAGTTACTCGTACATTTGTGCAAGTCAAGATGTCGTACTGTCAGACGCCGTTCACGTTTCTGGGCATGTAATAACATGAATATCTTTAAAGGCACTATTTTTCTAAAATTTCTCCGAATAAAAAAAATAACCGTTCAATTGAGCGGTAGTACGGTTTGCCGGGAGTCGTACGAATACGCCACATCAAAAAGAGCTAGCTCAATTGTACGACATGCTCATTAACGACTCATCGCTATTCCTATGGCAGGATGCTACACTTGCGCCTCCTAGCGACATATGGGTTGGTTTTCTTTTATGCTTTTTAATGGATTTTGTGTGAAACATTTTTATTTATTTTAAATGATGGATACAAAAAATATAAAATATAAATATTAAGTTAGGTAAACTAGATACTACCTTACTGTTTTTTTTGCATATACATAAAAACATATGCATGCGACTATCAGGTTTATATTAACAGTTATAAGCCCAACACCACAACCAAGTATTATATCATTTTGATTATTTGCTACCATTGTCTGGAAGGAATGCAAGCTGTTACACTAGTGCCTATAGCGACTAGCGTTGCTAGCCAATACTAGTGAATGCTGCCAATATTTTATCGGAGTTGGGCAAATTCTTATCTTTCTAGGGTATTCTCCACCATTGAGCTAACGAATTGTGACAAAATGTATGACATAAGTGACGCCATAATTAAGTTGCCCACGAAATTTCGGAATCTCATGCTTGTGTACATATACGAACCTCCATGCGGATGTATGGTGGTAGTCGCCAATATAGTATCGTCGAGTAGGTATCGGAGACTTGCGCAGCCTTGTGGAAGAAGGCAAAAGTCATACCATTTATCCATTATGGTAATATTTAGTATATTGCTGAGACTTAATTTATTAATATAAATTTTTATTTTTTAAATGTTTGACAGATTCATTTGATTATTAAATTTTTTTTGGTTATTAGAATAGGTTACTAAAATTTGGTTATTAGAATAGAAAATTTAAATTATATGATAAAACTAGCAAAACTGTGTATTTTATAATAAATTGTTGAAAAACTATTATAAGTAAGAACGATGAAGGTACGTTAAATATGATCTTTTTAGTATTCACAGCGTTTAAAAAAACTTGTGTGATCATGAAACAATGTTGATAAAACGTATTATTAACGGCATGTAGTGAAGCATCACTTGTGTTCATTCCACAAAGATTTTATTTATATTGTTTGTTAATAAACCTTAGCAATTTTTAATATTTGGTTTTATGAAATGTTTTTCAATTTTTAATGTATTATTTCACCCAAGTTTTTAACTATCGGATCATGGAAGAATTTTAAATGTATTTTATATTTTGTTTCCGAATCCTGCAAGGCCTTAGGCGCAGATATGAAACGTCACGCACAGCACATCTCGGATAAATAAAACGGCTGCCAAGTCAGGGATTTCGTGCCCCGATCGGATTTGCGATCCAATTCAGCATTCAATTCAACACAATTCAGCTTCATCCACGTTGCAAAATTTTCATTGAAGATGAATCAAATGTCACGATTTTGCTCGTGTTTATGGATTCAAATTATATACAAAGTCATTGGTATCAAATTTTGGGGTTTCAGGCCACGTTATAAAAAATCAGTATCTTTAAAAACCCTTTTAAAGATACAGAACACGATTTTTGAATATGTCTAAAACCTCTCTAAGTTCTCGAATACATAAAAGTAGTTATAATAATGTGTTTAGTTATACCTACACTAATGAAAGTAACTGCTTGGAGTCAGTTGGTTTATATATAATTTTGAGAATGTTGCGAGTCTGAAAGAAGTTGAGAAGAGAAGTAGATGTGAAATAGTAAGGATCGGAAGTTCCTAAGTATTCAAATATCACTAAACATAGCTCGTAATGGCGTAGTTATTGAAATAAAATACTACACATTAAAATATGTTATGGGCGACAAGCTTCAGAGTAGTAAATACCACCAGAATCGCTTAGGTGAAAGACTACCAAGACTCGTTGAAACTCGTTATGACTCAAGAAACGTTGCATTGCTTGAATTGGTACTCTATGGTCACCAGATCTAAATAGGCACATATTTCCCAACTTTCCTCTTCTCTATTTAATTTCCTTCCGTCAGGCTCAAAACGTACCCCAAGTATCGTAAATTCTATAGTCTCACTGGCTTCGGGTAATTGTACGGTATCGATGAAGTATATATAATGTTAATATAATCGGTTCATAACAACGATCATCAAACATTATGAAGGACGCAAGGCGGTCGTTTGATGTTTGCGGCAATTTATCTTCTACGCCTAGCCCTACGAAGAAATAAGGTGATTATTAGTTAATAACTTTGTTGAAAGCATTCAACGTTCCAGGAAAATTACACAGGTGAGGCAGAACTTAAGCCCCAAAGTTTTACTATTCATGTAACAATTTTATAATTAACATAATTCGCCTGTTTTTCGCTCTCGGGAAATCCCCTAAGTGTCTATGTACCTACAAGAAATCTGTATTTGAAAATATTCATTCGTAATGAATAGTATTTCTACCCAGCTTCACCCGAGATTTTAAAACTTATTAAAGATGTGACAAGCTGAAAATAATTTCCATTTTTTAGAAAAATTAATAATTTTATGACCCTAGGTATAACGTAACAAACTATTTTTCTGTACATTTATTACAGTTTCCTCGTTTTAAAAAACTGCGTTTGTAAGCATTGAAATGTTTTCTTCATTAAAATATCATAGTTTATGTGGTTAGGAGTTACGATTCGTTTCTTTTCGCTGGGTAAGTATGTGAGTTTAGATTGTGATTTTAGAAAATTGTTCATATAATACTGTTTTTTTAGGCAACATAATATAATATATTTTTTCTCTATTCTGAAATTTTTTTTCTTGTCGTTACAATTTACGATATTGCAAACCGAATGACATTTATTAGGATACATAATAGGTTACTGTTTAATAAATGGGTAGGACATTTCTCCTGCATTGCGCATCTTCTACAGTAGGTACTATTATAACTTTCTGAGTTGAGTGTTACATCATGTAAAAAAATGTAGTTCCTTTGTTACATTACAGGGACATGTAGTGAGCTTTTTGTGTAATTAATAAAAAAGTACAAATTTTTACTTAAAAAAACTTAGTATTTGTTAATTATGCAGGTATGTATTATCAACACATACTACTGAGTATAGAATACGTATTTTATTCAGTCTTTGGCAACCTACAACATAAATTACAATTATTTTTGTTGACCCACATCTTTTCAACCAGAATTGCATGATATCATAGATTAAGAACATATTTAAAGCTTATTGTGAATATCGCACAAGATTCCCAACTGCATCCTGCAGACCGGAGTCAGTTATACTATGGCATCCCTAAATGGGGAATGTTCTGAAGCTGTAGGTATGGTGAGGGGTAAGAGAAGGAGTTGGAAAAAAGGAAGGTGGGAAAGATACAGCTTTTACATTTACTTACGTAATTTCTCAATCACCCCTATTCAGTGGTACGCTGTACTCTTTGCACACGGATTCAAAGAAAAGTTCAAAGCAGCTTCGCCATGAAGTAAAATTTTCCACGAATCTTATACCTCTCCATAATCAACCGCAAATATATAATACCCAATTCAATATATCTAAAGGCTTGAAAAATACAAAACATATTTTATTGTAAATTACAGAGTGGCAAATAGCAAGTAGTCTTTTCTGAGGGATTCTCCGAAGGTTACTTTCTTACTCTGACTTTTTGCTTCAATGACGTCACGTAACGCGATACATTTCGAATGAATGGTTCACGATATATTCAACAGGAGTTTTATATTCAAAAGTGTTTCTAAGGGCTTAAAAATATAACTGCACCAGTAAATAAATACTTAAATTCATATGAAACCAACAAAAGAGTGAAAAACCGATAAGTGTTTTCGAAATAATATCGAGAGAGTACACGTGAAAAACATTTTTTTTGGCTTCAACTCGGTTGTTTGTTTAACACCTGAAGCTACATTAGTGCTAACACGAAGAAAAAAATATTATTGGTGAACGAAAAAAAGCTATATAATGTATAATGCTATCATTGCTAAAAAAATTAAAGTTGCGGTGTGTACGTATTAAATTTAATTATTTAATTTTCATTTATGTTTATAATCATTTTTATATCTTCGCATTCACAGATAGTTCTCTTCGCGCTATGAGAATTGCTTATGGAGCAATTCTCTGGCGGTGTTGGAGGAGTAGTATAAAGGCAAACTTCATATTAATAAAACTTTATTACCTGCCATAACTTTTGGCGTAAAAATAAACCCACCAAAGAACGTGTCACATGGTCTGCGCATGACAATAGGGGGAGGTTTTCACATGGGGAGTCATTAAAAAGTTCATAGTTAGCAGTGACAGTATTTTAGTGGCTCTTGTTATAATCCTATCTCACCTATAGTCATAGAGATTATAGAGTATTTGCCTCTTATTAGGTACATTATTATCGGTTCCATGCTAACTCAACACAGTGACTATTCAACACACCTTTAAAAAGTGATATAAAGTCATTAAAAACGATGAAAAAAAATTTTTTTTAACCTAACTTAACCCAGTTAATAAAGTTTTAGTTTCATCACTTTCCATGACTTTATACAAATTTTTAAAGATGTGATGAATTATTATTTTGATGATTTATCCGGTCACCATTATTATCTGCTTAAGATAACAATATAGACATTAGAAAGTTTTGAGTATAATCTTTCAGATCATTGTAATAAACGATATGACGAAGTATTTATTCATTGCGAGTAATATACAGTATACTTGCGGCACGTTCCAGAGTATGTAAGTTTTACTTGCAGTATCACTCTGGTGTAAGACCATAATTCGGAATTGAAACGTTGTTTGAAATGGCCTTAGCGGTGTTCAGTATCCAGATCTAAATATCCAGGTACTCCTCCACCATTCTCTTCCCCATTGTCTTCCTTTCCCCACCACTTTCAGCCTAACAACATATCATTATTGAAGATGTTTCACTGGAACCAGACGGTTAGAAACAGTTGGGACTTTCAGCGATTTCAAACACATACAAAAAAAAAAAGAATTTGCATTCTATTTTTCAGAATCGAAATAAAAATTCACTGGGAAAGTATGCTATAATCTTGTTACTAAAATAATTAATCATTTTTTTCGCTTTAGCGTGTTGCCGCTATTTATCCATTTTTTCGATTTATAAATTTATTTGAAAAAAACCTTATCATTATTGATATGTCCATTTAGCATCAAATACTATATTTTTCCCACAGATAGCATAATAATATTTCTTTCCCATAGGTTATACGATCGTGCGGCTATGGGTTGCTAATTAATAGGCCGAATGCCATTAGCGGCGATGTATCACATAATTACTGAGTGCCCACATAGATAACTACATAACGTGTTCCCAGGCAAGGGAGTTCGACCTACCGCGATTGCACGGCTACGGATGTGCTACGAACTACGGCATCGTAGCACTTGATTAACCCGCTACGCCAGACTATGGGCGTTGTCACCATGTAGTCATAAGATTGGGTGGCGTGTGTTGATGTTTGTACGTTATACGGCCACAGGAAAATAAACCGCAGAATATGATCACGTTAGTTTGCTTACGTTCACAAATAGATAAATATGCAGTAGGTACATAGAATATCCGAGATAGGTCTTAGTTCACATAACACAATACAAAGTTTTTTGCCTAAAATATTGCGTTTTTTGTTGTTTGCAGGTATATACTAATAGCTTAAAAATAAAGAGCACTATTAGTTGTCGTATCTTATAAATAGTGGTTAAAAAAGATACCAGAAAGAGGAAGTACCGAATCACAATCACTGCTTCACGTTTTTTGTCGACATCGTGGGTTTTTGAAGTGAAACTTCTTTACGCGCGTTATGCAATTTCGAGGACAGGAGTAAAACCAACTCATGACCGTCATGAAAAACCGTGATCATTTCGCTATAGGAGGCCTAGCCAATATTATATACCTTTTTTAGGTCACTCTCCAAACTCAGCTTCGCGGTCTAGAGGCAGAGCGCGCGACTCTCGTCGTGAAGAACCGAGGTTCGATCCCCGCTTAAACTGTTTTTTTTTCTTTTTGTGATTTTTTTAATAATAATTTTTTTTAAAGTGATAAAATGCTTTTTTTAAAGTGATAAAAGACTTTTAGATATTTCGACTATATGATATTTTGGTCGAATACGTAATAACCGCGGTCTAGAGGCAGAGCTTTCGACACTCGTTATGCAGGACCCGGGTTCGAATCACATATTTTTATAACTTTTAATTTTTTTTTATCACATGCTACTTATAAATATGTCAATAGACAGAAAAAAGAGAGAATGAAATGAAAAGAGAGAGAGAAGAATACTAAAAGTTTCACTTCCGTCGTGCGTAGGCTTGCCACACACTGTATTTTTTGTGAATAAACTTATCAGATTACGTTCTATCAGGCTAAAATTATGTTAGTAAACATTTTTTTAGTTAATCGATTATGTTTTAAATCTCGAAATTGTTTTATTGTGTAATAACACTCTGAGAGCTATGTGATATAATAAAACTAACTAACTAACCATCACGCCGTTTCCCCGCAGGGGTAGGCAGAGAGGACGGACCGCCAAACAACTCGGTCTTGGCACACACTCCTTGCCTCATTCACATTCATACATCGTCTCATACATACTCTTCTATTGTTCTGACTCTTGACATGGCCCGACTAAAGTATCTGATTCACTTGGTCGTGCCATGTCATCCTCGGGCGTCCCCGACTTTTGCTACCATTCACATTTGCATCGTATATTCTCCTTACACTCCTCTCTTTGCTCATTCGCTCTACATGCCCAAACCATCTAAGCTTCCCTTTCTTGATTTTACTCATTACGCTTACATCAGCCTTGCACTCTTTGCGGATATCCACATTCCTCACACGATCATACATGGTTTGCCCACACATACGCCTCAGGGATCTCATTTCAACAGCATTCAATCTACTTTCATCCTTTCTTTGCCAGTTCTATGCCTCACTTCCATACACCAGGGTAGGTACCAGCACTCCATTGTGGACACTCCATTGTGGACAAAAAGAGTACATGATCTTAATCCGTTCAAAAAGGTCTGAATATTAGACAAATATAATCACTTCAGAGCGTCAAAATCCACGTAGTCTTTGGAACTCGGTTAAGACAGTCATTGCTGATGTCCATGCACCAAATACAATCGACATAGCTCCGGAAATCTTCTTCAAGTTTTTTCTTGACAAAATTGAGTCAATACGAGCCCTAACAACCAATGCTCCACCACCGTATTTTACTAAATGCAATAGAGAAAACCTTTCTGCCTTCAATCCTACATCCCTCGAAGAAGTAAGGAAATTAATTCTTACTTCACCGAACAAGCAGTGTTCGCTCGACCCTATTCCAACGTGGCTACTGAAAAAGTGTTGCAATGAAATTGTTCCGTTTTTAGTTTATCTTTTCAATAAGTCACTTAGCACGGGTGACTTTCCAAAATCCCTTAAATCAGCTATCGTAACTCCATTATTAAAAAAACCACAACTGGACGCTGAAGATTTTTCAAATTACCGACCCGTTTCAAATCTACCTTTTATATCAAAAATATTAGAAAAAATCGCTGCCTCACAGGTCATATGTCACTTAAATTCAAATGAATTATTAACTAAATACCAATCTGCATACAGACGGTTCCACTCTACAGAAACCGGGTAACTACGTGTTTTGTCGGACATAACTACTGCCATTGAGTCGGGTAAACTGGCACTTCTTTCAGTCTTGGACATGAGTGCTGCATTTGACACGATTGACCATGACTTTCTTTTTAAATGATTAGATGAATCATTTGGTTTAAACTGTGATGTTAAGACCTAGCTGACATCGTACCTGGCCAACCGTTTACAAGCCGTAAAAGTGAGAAAAAAACAATCAAATTATGCAACCCTTTCATCTGGAGTACCCCAAGGGTCCGTTCTGGGCCCACTACTCTTCATCCTCTTCACAAATGATGTCGCTAAAATAATCGAATCATTTGGCCTTCTATCTCACTGCTACGCTGATGACCAGCAAGTTTATTTTTACTGCTTACCAGAAGAAATAAACAGTCTAAAAATTCGTATAACTGAGTGTATAGAAGCAATTACTCGCTGGATGACCTCAAATAGATTGAAACTGAATCCTACAAAAACTGAGTTTCTGTGAACTGCTACAAGCAGACGTCAGCACAACATTGAAAACTCCCCAATAACCATTTCAGGAAGTGACATCACTCCAAAAACGTGCATCAAATTACTGGGTGTCAATCTGGATGCTAATTTTTCCCTTAAAACTCAGGTGAACAGAACTGTAAGCACGGGGTTCTTTCAATTAAGGCAAATTAAAGCAGTGCGGAGAAACCTGCCAACAGAGGCGACTAAATTGCTAGTCAATTCCTATATTGTTTCACGTCTAGATTATTGCAACGGAATATATGCAAGTCTCCCCAAATGTCAAATCAACAAATTACAATCCGTTTTCAACGCCGCGGCAAGGCTTATCACCGGAGTATCTAAATACTCCCACATTTCAGAGCATCTCAAAAATCTGCATTGGCTCAAATGTCCTGAAAGAATCCAGTTCAAGGTATGCTGGATGGTATTTAAGTCATTGAACGGAATGGCTCCGGCTTACTTATCAGAATTGTGTATTCCAGAAGATTCCAATTCCCGAGAGTCAACCGTAGGTCAGCAACGTCATCAGCTATCGGAAGGTTAAAAGAACCATAGCGCACACCAGATACTAAGTTCGGTGAGCGTGCTTTCGCCGTGTCAGGACCTAAAGCCTAGAATGGACTGCCACATGATTTGAGAATGATCGCAGACTCGACAGAATTTAGGTCTAAACATAAAACGCACCTTTTCAGACAGTCGTATCCATAATTTCAGAAACCTCCACTTTCACAGTCGACGGCAATTTAAATTAACAAAATGTAAAAAATACTAAAAATAAAATAAAATAAATAGAAATAATAATTAAAAATAAATAAATAAAAATGATAACAACTAACAATTTGTAGGCTTCTTATGACCGTTAAAATACAGTGAAACTAAAATAAAAACTATAGCAGACTTAAGGTCATGCGACGACCAGTGTTTTTTGATATAGTGTCCTCTGCGTGCAGTTTTATCTTATATAAGCATAAACTTTTTAATATAAGTGTGTTTGTCGGAAATGACTTGCCAGGTAAGTATGTTTTGGTATCTTTTCTAAATAACAAATGTAGATCCTAGGAAATAAATTGTACAGCGCCCTTGAGGTGATTTTTCACAAAAACGGCGCTCTACAAATTAACCAAATTATTATTATTATTATTATTATTATGACTGCTAACTTCGCTTCTTTGGACATTTTTTTGTTAGCGTCAACTGCGTTCAGTCCTACATTAATGGAGTTACCTGCATTTACTCTTTTTTCAATATCTCTGTCAGCCTTCCCATTTCTCGTAAACATGCTTCCTAAATACACAAACTCATCCACCTGTTCCAAGTATTCCTCATTCACAGCTATATTGCACACTGTTTTCGTACTCTCTCTTTCAAACTCCATTACTTTAGACTTACTTACATTCATCATTAACTCATTATTCACGCATACTTCGTTCATCCTAGACACGAGAGATTGCAGATCATCCATACTATTAGCAATCAGCACCGCATCATCAGCATACAACAGGCAAAATACTTTCAGATTACTCAAATTTGCGCCCAATCCCACCGCTTTCAATTCTTGCATACAATTATCCATGTATAGATTGAATAACCACGGTGACATTACGCAGCCTCGTTTAACACCTTTTGTGATATAATAATCTTTTAATAAATGAGTTTTAAGTGACACCAAATGACTGATTCTTTGTATACCTGATTATACCTGACCGCAGTAAGCGAAAGGTGAAACACTTGTAAAAAATAGTTTTAAGTTATTTTTGTCGAATAATAAAAACCACTTAAAACAGACTAGATAAGTTCCTTTCTTCAATATTTTTCAACTTGGCAACTAAAAATATGTTATTTATTTCTGCTTTTGTGTACAAAATAAACTCATTATTAATAATTATTCACAGTGTTCATAACCATTAGCGAAGGTAGAATTATTGTAGCAATTGAGGCAGGCTCTGATTAGTTGATTTTACTATTCCAGCAAGTTTATGTAGCACTAACCTCCGATAAACGGTAATAATCCGTTGAGTGACATAGATCAGTTTATTTGAACGAGTACCCAATAATCTTACGTATATGTATATTTTATTTTGGTAGGTAATTCATGCAATGGCTGGTATGGTTGGCGAAAAATTGTCTCGAGAAGGAATTAAAGGAACACGCATGAACTATAAAGTTGAAATATAAAGTTGAAATACTTTAAACAAATCGGATCAGGGAGTATCGATTCACGTTAGACTAGAAAATTTTTGGTGGGGATACGGGGGGAAGCGAGCATCGAGAAGCAAGAAGCCGGAAACGAGAAGCAGCGGGAGCAGAAAGAAATAAACAGCGAGAAACGTGAAGTGAGATATAGTGGGAATCTGGAAACTCTAAGTGGATATGAGATAGCAAAAAGCAAAAATAAGAAGCAGCCTGAAGCAAAGAGTATAAAAAAACAAGAAACAGTCAACGGGAAGCAGGAAATAGAAAGCAAGAAGCACCAAAAGCGGAAAGTATTAAGCAACGGAAAACGGGGGGGGAAAAACGGGAGGAAGGTCGTGTAGCGGATAGCATAAAATAACAGGAAGCTGGAAACGAGAAGCAAGAAACAGCGGGTAAAAAACTACGCAGGGAGCTAGAAGCGTGAAGCTGGAGGCGGTAATCTGGAAGCGGGAAGCTGATGACAGGAATCTAGAAGTAAGAAGAAATGGGAAGCGAAAGCCAAAAAACGAAAACAAAAGCTTTATCAATTTTTTTTTCTGCCGATCCTATTTTCCAATATTGGCTGATTAGGTTGCCATGTAAACCAATCGATTGAACTCCAACCTCCTTCCAATCCTCAAAGCACAGTTCTCTATGGTGAACCGGTCTTATTGGGACATAAATGCTCCTGGTTGTACAATCGTATCCCTACAAAAAGGTACCCAAAAATACTGATCCACTCAAAGACAAGCCCAGCTATCAAAATACTTAATGTAATATAAATTAATCAAGAGGTGAATTTTGTAATAAAAAATAACTTTATCAAGTTTTAAGCTTCCTCTTATGATATTATTTATTTAAATATTTCAAACAATGTGAATTGGATAACATAAAGAGAAGAAAAAAAGTTTAGGTTGATCCACGAACCTCAAGAGGAAGCTTCCTAAATGTCTGATTATTATTAATTTTGTTCCTTAAAAAGTTTCATTTGTGATAAAATATGAATATATATATCTATGCATACTTGAGAAGGATTCTTTTTGTGCAGTACTGCACCCACGTTACCCCAAATGGAACACTTTTGTGCTTTTATATGGATTATATTTTTTTGTGAACTACCTAAGTATGTAGTAAAAATTTAAGTCAAGTCAAGTCAAAAGAAGTGCAGCCTCCCAATCTTATAGGCGAGTTTGCAGATGGGTTATTGATAGAAGTATGCCTGTATCGGCATTTTTTATTATTAAATAGTTAATCAATTTATTGAGCGCAATAATTCATGTAAACTAAAATAATTAATAAAACTAGTTTTCACTGTTTTTGATTTTTTTTAATGTCTCTCTTCTATCGAAGCTGGCGCTTGTGTTTAGAAGAGTGGTCAGCATCAAGATGAAGAATATTTAGTGTTTGTAATTATTATTTAAGGAAAAATGAATATTAGAAAATATATTTAATTGAAAAAAATTTTCAACTTTCTAAATGCACAAATATTTCTATCAGAAAAAAAACTTTGTATTTTCCATCTTCCTAAAAATATATAACCCAAGGAAAAATAGCAAAAACACAATTAAGCGGTTATTTGACAAATACCCCCTTTGTACTTTTGGTTATTTCCATCCTTTGGACAATATTATTCTACGTGCCCAAAGACTAAGTATGCGAAAAAGTTTTCCTTGCTTGTTAGGAGTGTTTGTTTTACTTCTCGTGTCGCAGAACCGAAAAGGAAAAGTTAAGTGCTCTGTCCTTTATTAGATTGTCTCTTACGTATCATTTCATTTTAGAGATAAAACGTTGAACAAGATTTCTCACTTAAATCTTTACCGAAAAAAATGTTGACCCTTATTCGAGGGTTTTTTTTCTCTAATTTTATGAAATTACCTTAAAATAGATTGGAAAACCCCTTAAAAAACAAAATGAAAACGAATTTACCGAATTCATAAAACTAATCAAAAATCTTGAAGCTTATATGAAAGTTTTTATATTTTTATCAAAATTTTGATGGAATATATAGCAAATCTATTTAAAATATAATATATTTGAGGGTTAAGTAATTTTGTGAAGGAGTTTTACTCTAAAGCCGCCGGTATGTTGTGAATATACGAAGGAATATATTTTTGGGTTTATTTAAAAATTCATGCACATAAAATATTTATGATGATTTATTTCCAGCACTTATGTACCTATTACTATTTTCAACCTTCTTTATCGAGCGTTTAGAATATTTTTTTATGAATGACATGATACGATAATATATTATCGGATATATTGTAAACAGCTTTTTCGTGCAAATAGTTAAAATTCATATTAGCTTTACCAGTATGTACGTTTTAAAATGTAAGCAATAGGTAAACTACTATTAAAACGAGACAATACCCTAAAATAAAGTCGAAACGACGTAAGTGGAGAAGCCATATACAAAATTACGCGACGCGCAGCTTTGGTGTATTGGACAAACATGCGGCTGAATTTGCCTTAGCAAATCTAAAGTGGGACATGTGAAAAAGTCGTTTAAAACAAAGCGGCTCAGCGTAATGAACGCACCTACGGTCGAATTCGCCCTAGCAGGCCTAGAAAATTGATCTCAAAAATTAACAATTCATGCATTAAAATAAAATAAAAATCTGATGTTTACAGCTAATTTTCAAACCGTTGTACACGAAATATTTGAATGGTAAGGTACTGTTTTTATTAATCATAAATATAAATTACTTACATCCGTAGGGACCGTTCTAAAATATATATTTTTTTAAATAGATGAGACACGTTTGGTAACGTTTTAAAAAAAATGTAGGTTTGGTCATTTTTCATTCATCTTTTTCCTCACCCGCGGCTTTAATTTTTTCTCGAATTGCTCCGTCCAGGGCTTATTAGGTTCATGGTGGGCTCTCGGTACTATTCCACTTCCTCGCAATACTCGGATTTAGTCGATTCCTTACCGACCCGTTAGACGACGGCATTCAATAAAAACATGAAAAAAATCACGCATCTGTTTTAAGCGCTTTGCAATTAAAAAGTTTATTTTTTGGCAATTTTTCGGAGATTTTATTATTATAGTATTAATTATCATTTAATTAAGTGTACACATATACATATATATACACTTATATATTTATCGTTAATACATATAATCGTTAAATTAAAGCCTCGAGCAAACCTAATATTTCGTAAATGGTTGTTTACCGGTTATGTAATTTTTAAAACAAGTTTATTAGTAAAAGTTGATCTTACAATAATATACCTTTGAAGTTTTGTATCACACATGGGTGGACATTATTGAACTTCTAAATAAAGAAAATATTTCTTTGAAAACACTCTAAAGGTAGTTTATATATTTATCAACGAATTATGATTTGTTTTCCCAAATATTCAATGACGCTTTGTTATACCAAGGTTCTAACAGCCATTTATTCCACAAAACAAACATGATCAAGAAACAAAATCACAAACAGTTGTTTGCGAAGGCTCCGTAGACTGTACACGATAAATGTGTGTGTGGTAAATTATATAAACGGAAAGAGAGCAATACATTCGTATAGGATTTATTTGTTTTCCAGTAAGACGTTCTTGTAATGTTTTATCTCAACACACTGGGTAAACGTAAGATTTATATTTTAAACCACCGTCCCACGGGTCGGTAATGTATCGATATTAACCGAGTGCTGTACTTATACAATACTAAATGCTGCATGGTCTCTGGAAACGGCATTTTGTTGCTTATTTTGTAGCCCAGTAAACTGTCAGTATTGCAGATTTCTGTTTTCGTATTTACCGCCTTTACGCCCAATGTCATCATCTTATCATCTGTCACGTAAACAATAACAAACGACTGTTAATCGAGTCAGTCATTAAGAAACGGCGAAGTTGAAGATTTTTTGTGATACTATTAATCGGCCTTATTAATAAATTCGAAATAATATTTTAAAAGCATTTAAAAAAATAAATAAAAGTTCGTTACGTGATATCGTCGGTGACGCGATAAATTTGGACCGTTTACTAAATTAACGTACCGCTAGTGGTAATATTCACGGGTTTGTTACGCTAATTCTTTTTCTAAACTCTAGTACTACCTCATATTGATCACGGGAGAGAAAATACGCCTCCTGCTCGACAGCTATTCTATTGTGATGGGAAATTGCCTAGCAGCCATCTTGTATAACATTTTTAAAAATAATTTGTATGCAAAATGGTACATAATGAACTATATTGTTTTTATTTTTTTGGTATTTGATGAGACATGAAATGGTATACGTCATTAAAAAAATAATGTACGAGTAGGTTTTGCATATTTTTCCTCAACTCGCGGCTTAAATTTTTTCTCGAATTGCTCCGTCCAGGTCCTATTAGGTCTATGGTGAGCTCTCAGTATTATTCCACTTCCTCACATACTCGGTAAAGTACTCGGTACCAAGTACTCGGTTTTCGTAGATTCCTTACAGACCCGTTATACGACGGCCTACAATAAAAACTTGGAGAAAAGCACGTATCGGTTGTAAGCGCTTTATATTTAAAAAGTTTTTTTTTGCTATTTTTGAAGTGATTATAGTATATTTTTAATTATTATTTGTGAAGTACCTAAGTACTATAAATTATATTGTAAATTACATGCCTAAATATCAGTAAATATATTTTTTTTCTGTCAAACGTTGTACCTATGAAATCATCGAAGAATGCAACCAGCCCGGAGCCAGAGTATATTAATAGTCACATTATGAAACATTTACATTGACTTAGAAACACCTTCAGATTCCACAAGGAAAACATAGAGATGACTCTTTATCCTTGCTCAGTGACCAGACAACCATTATCTATCCTTTATTTATCACCTCCCCCACTTATTTCAGCCTCAAAATATTATCCAGAATGAGAATACGGTATATTTTTCCAGTATTGCATTTTTTTTCCATAAATGTGTCTGAGGCAATCCTAAGAGGGTATTTTTTCCTTAACGCTGTAACAAGAAACAGTAATTACTTTTTCAATATTTTAGAGTGTAATATCGCCTTCAATTGATAAGTGATTGGTATGTCGGTAGGTCTGAATATTCCATTAAGTGAAGCAAATATCTTTTATTAGATTAATTTTCCTTATTAAGAAATACAAATGGCAGAGATTTGTTATTTTGTCGTACTATCAAACGTCTAAAATATGACATGTTTACTAATAAGACTAAGCGCATGAATAATGCAAAAGCAAGTACCCAACACTAACATAAGTAGCCAACTCACACACTTCAAACGAAAGCAACAACTGCCTCTTTTCACGAGTCCAGATGAACGTTTCTATCCAGTGTACTGGTAATTTTGAGCTTTACTGCATAATTCATCGCGTGGGAAGCTTTCAACAAAGAACCTGAGGCTTCGGCAAATAAAACTCAGGCTTTCTATGCTCTATTATAATCCCAGGGAGCTTTTGAAGCAAGCATGGACGCGCGGCATGCAGTCACTCTTTAGTCAATATGTTGAAGCAATTATTTAAAATATGAGGAGTATTTGCTACGATCGAGATATTAACGAATAATTGTGAATTTAAAATAAAAAATGTTAGTATGGACGGTATTTTATGCTTCACGAGCTATACAATTAAGGATTTTAATTTACACCATAAGAACATTACCAAAACAGTATTTAAATTTCTCATATTATCATATTTATTATAAGCTGACAATGTTGCTAGTGCGATATTGGCGGACTTAGCTAGCCGAAGATTGAACCCGCGACGCCTCGTGAGATTCCAACGCTTTGTTCCATTCGGTAACTACCCATGGAAAGTACTTGAAACCCTGCTGTGCTGTTCATCCACTGCAATCTGTGAGGTGAAATGTAATCAAAATATACGTGCATATTTCATATTACGTGGTATTCACGACGTTACAATAATACGTTACAATACACGTTATAATATATATATATATATATATATGAAAGCTCCTCTAACTAGTACAGTAGAAAATAATTTTCTTTAATTGACATTTTGTAAAGTCTTATTCAGCAAGTTTTAGTTTTCAACGAAAAACAATCACGACACGGCACTGTAGGCTAGATATTATTTCAAATCCAAAGTCAAAGGTTGTGCTTTGATCTTGCGTGTTGATTCATGCGTTGCTCAAAATTAAATTTCGCGATTTTATAATACCGCTTAAGAATAAGCGTCGAAGTGTGAACGTTTTTCTTCGCTTAAACTAAAAATAATGAAATTATCCATAGAACGAATTTCAAATGAGAATATACTCTGGTGAGAAACCTTTCTGCATAAGCGCAACAATATTGACGTATAACTATGTTTACTTACCTATTTAAATTGCACGTACAAGCTGGAAATTCGGATCTCTGCTGCTTTACTTACCTAGCCTCACAAAACTTTCCTGATCGGGAATACTACTGTACCATTGGATTAGACATTTTCAGTTAACTCTTGATTCTATCAATGAATGAAAAATTCGTTATCCATTTGTATGATAAATTAAGTTCACCCTTTATCGAACAGTTCGCAACGAGGTTCAAGAGAAGTTAATCATAAATACCAATCCAGACGTACGACAGTTAAGTATGGTATTGACAGTGGAAGAATGAACGTTGAATACGAGCAATAGTAAGCAGATCTCTGAGGCGTATGTGTGCGTAAACTATGTTTCAGCTAATTATGAATGATTGAAGAGTTTACTAAAATTTGTTAAAGTTAACGCTATAAAACAAATACATAAAATATACTCTTAAATAGTTTTTATATGATTAGTCAGTGAAATGAGAAAGGAGTTACAGAATAAAAACCCATAACGTGCAAGTAGTTGTAAAAACGTCCCAGGAAAATGGTACCATCAATGACCTTACAATACACCTAGACTTGCTATGGTCTCACAAAATTAAATAAGAAATTACATATACGACAAAGGTAGACATTAAAAAATATATATGTATTAACGGTATAAACGATAGAACCGGGCGGCATTTTTGTATTCACAAGTTGCGTCAAATACTTCCTCAAGGCAGACTAGAGTACAGGCCTGGGAATCCTGACAGATTTTGTAGTGCCTAGTGAATATGTCAGTGATGTGCCATAATAGAGCAACGTCAAATTACGGCGATTGTTGATATTTGTTGTCACTGCTGATTTGTGTATTGTTTTTCAAGCGTATACATTGACTGTGATTAGATTTTTTTTAAATAGTGAAGTTTATTTAGAGACAGCAGTGACTTCATAATTTGGCAGTTGCGCGCTCAGACATGTGCTCGGCCTTATATTTTATCTGATGACCGTTTCTCACTGCACATGAGGGCATTTTGGCAATATTTAATGCAATTTTTTTAGAGGTATAACACGACCTTAGTACTAAAACTATGATAAAAGCACTTCAATTGACGTATTTTGTCTAGATAAACCTTGAGATTTCTGCAGCGCGTCCATATATATTGTAACGTCATTAGGTACGACACTATAAATCAAATACTTGAGTCGGGTCACATAAAGGCTTGACATACATAAAGCAGACATTGTATTAGATGAAGTACAAATCTGGTAGAAGCAACGATTGTTTCTCTTGTATGGTTATGTGGTATTATACTCTCTTTGCGGTGTAGCATAATGGTAGGTTAAGTCAGTTTTTTTTCCAAAAATAAATATTTGTAAGAAGGTCACACATTTCCTAAACTTAAATATAACATTTTTACGCGCGTGAAAAGGGTAGGCGCACAAATAAATGCGAATAAATATTTTTCTTATCAATAATCAACACGTGTTCAAAATTGGGTCGAAACACGAGCGCCCTGAGGCAACCCTTTCCCAATTTTGATTAATCCATTCCCGATACGGTCGTAAATCAAATCTGGCATAATATCTAATATCCACCCGTTTCCTATGCTGTATTAACATTTTCTTGCAAGTTCCCTCCTTTAAAAGCGACTGGGCGTCACACCGGCGAATTTTTAACCCAATGCATAAGTTATTACCCACTGGAACCTAACAAACTCACACTGTTAGCTACATACATCCATAGGCAACTGCAGCACCGGGTGTTTCAATATGGGATATTTCACAGAAGGTTTACATGAAGATAAAGTTTTTATTTTTTTTTTTTCTTCGAGAGTAAAATATTTTTGGAGGAATAAATTTTAACGACCCTTGTTAACAGCACGGTAAAATCGCCTAAATTGATAACCTGCCTTTAAAATTAAAGCTAAGAAGGTGTGTTTAAAATTTTAACTTCTGTTCACTTCGATATGAAATATTATAATCTAGCCGGAAAACTTGTTTTTATTTGATCAGAAAATAAACTAGTTTATTAAAGTAGTGAAAATACTATACAATTCAAATATACGGTAAAACTAGTAATGAACATTACCGGCGCAGACCGAAAATCGACTGAAATATCACAAGATATTATAATAAAAGAAAAGTTTTTCTAATCAAGTAATCATAATGTATTAGTTAAGTTTATTTTATTCTTAGTTTACATCATGCATGTTTCGCGAACAATGTTCGCATCATCAGGAGTGTACATTTACTCCTGAAGAAGTAAACAAAACATATATTGATGTAAAATAAGTTATTTGTCATTATAATAGTATTATATTATTCTATTTTATTTAGTACAGGTATATATTTGAAAAAATGTTTTGTCTGCCCGACTAAGAGAAATTCCCGTTTTAGGACAGGCCAAATTTTCATACATATTTTGTACAACCAAAAATAAATAAAAAGGTGAATACAAAAAGGAAAAAAAAGAAAAGGAGAGAAATAAGATTTAAAAAAATAAAATAGATAAACATAATTATTGAAGAATTTGTAAGGTTGAAAATATTTTCCTCAGGACCCTAATTGCCTTTCTACCCATATAAACGTAAATATTATCATTTTTTATTGTTTTTAATTTTTATTTTTAAAGAAAATTCAAAATTACCCGGGTTACAAATTACGTTACAACATTTGGTAAATATTCGGAATCGCTGGACAAGGGTTATATGAAATATTTTTATATAAAACCTTCTGCTTATTTTTGAAGATATCGTTAAGAATTAGGTGGGGGTCGGCACTATTAACTGAGTTATAGGGTTTTGAAATTTCGTACGCGATACATAGAAACCATTTATTATTTATCAATTATGACATAAGAAAATCAAATTAGTGACTTTTTAATATTTTGACATTTCAGAAGTGCCAACCAAAAAATAAAAAGTGTTGCCATATAATAATAATATCAATGCATGGAAAATTCAGAAAATTAAATATCATTTGCCAGATTTGTAGTTTATTATTTAAAATCGTGTAAATATTAAATATATATATATATATATATATATATATATATATATATATATATATATATATATATATAACCTAACCTAACTGTGATTTTCTATATAAAAAAAATGACCCTTTAATAACGCCCACTCGCGTCCCCTTTAGAGTTATATCCCAGTTTTCAAGTAGTTTGTGGGCTACGCTAGGTTTGTATAGACTGGTTTGTGATTTGATTCTAATACCTTTTTTCCATGTTATTTCCTGTTACAAAAAATTGCCCCTTTAATAACGCCTGCTCGCGTCCCCTTTAGAGTTACATCCCAGTTTTCAAATAGTTTGTGGGCTACGCTAGGTTTGTATAGACTGGTTTGTGATTTAATTCTAATACCTTTTTTCCATGTTATTTCCTGTTACAAAAAATTGCCCCTTTAATAACGCCTGCTCGCGTCCCCTTTAGAGTTACATCCCAGTTTTCAAATAGTTTGTGGGCTACGCTAGGTTTGTATAGACTGGTTTGTGATTTAATTCTAATACCTTTTTTCCATGGTATTTCCTGTTACAAAAAAATGCCCCTTTAATAACGCCTGCTCGCGTCCCCTTTAGAGTTATATCCCAGTTTTCAAGTAGTTTGTGTGCTACGCTAGGTTTGTATAGACTGGTTTGTGATTTAATTCTAATACCTTTTTTCCATGTTATTTCCTGTTACAAAAAATTGCCCCTTTAATAACGCCTGCTCGCGTCCCCTTTAGAGTTACATCCCAGTTTTCAAATAGTTTGTGGGCTACGCTAGGTTTGTATAGACTGGTTTGTGATTTAATTCTAATACCTTTTTTCCATGGTATTTCCTGTTACAAAAAAATGCCCCTTTAATAACGCCTGCTCGCGTCCCCTTTAGAGTTATATCCCAGTTTTCAAGTAGTTTGTGTGCTACGCTAGGTTTGTATAGACTGGTTTGTGATTTAATTCTAATACCTTTTTCCCATGTTCTTCTGCCTACTCTAACCCAAACTAAAAACCTAACCTATTTTGTAAAAAAATATTATTATATGGCAACACTTTTTATTTTTTGTTTGGCACTTCTGAAATGTGAGACTAATAAATCGTCACTAATTTGATTTTCTTATGTCATAATTGATAAATAATAAATGGTTTCTATGTATCGCGTACGAAATTTCAAAACCATATAACTCAGTTAATAGTGCCGACCCCCACCTAATTCTTACAGATTCGGATTCCCCAGCCCTAAATTAGTCTAAATCAAGTTCAATTTCGGTTATTCGAGTGACTCCCATAAACCGAATTTTACCCAAAAAAATGCTATTTTAAAAAATAGATAAAATTATCTTTGAAATGTTTGTATTTGAAATAAACATTGATATTTCTAAAAAAATATATGTCTATATCAAACATGAAAATTCTAACAAAAAAACTTACGGGACATTTTGACTCGGAACGTCCATAATTTTGAAATAATTCGATGTTTTAAAACACATTTCCTTTGTGTATTTAATTGGTAAAATAACTGTCACTTTACTTTTTATGCCGTTAATACAATAAAAAATAAATTTACTTTCTACTTTGTCAATTTGTAATAATGCACATTGATATTTTTTTACTATTTTTTCCATGTAATAATGTATTAATATTTGGTGCAAACTGAGAATATTTATTTAGAATCACAAATCTACGCATTACAGAAATAGAGATAAAAATACTTTTATAATCTATGGACACCCCGGTCAGATCTGTCCTTCAGAGGATCTAATGGAATATGATGTTTGTGGTTAGTCCTTCCGAGGCCCGAAGGGTTAATTCACGACACCTAAGTGGAACTCAGAAGCAATTCCAATTCAGACAAAAGATTTTGAAGACAAATTGAAAACAAACAAAGAGAGACGTCAAAATTTATTTTTCGAACGAACTTCATCAGTAAACATTAAAAATCATCCGTCAAAAATTTAAGCTAAGGGAACATTTCAAATACCAAATGATTATAGGTGGGTACTTTATCACACCTTTTTTATCTTTACACACACAATCAATACTTCCAGTTTTGAAAATTTCATACATTTAAATTCATTAAGGAGGAAAATTCACTTCACAGGCTTTATAATTTATCACATATTTGAATTTGAAAATATTAATTTGACGTTATTCATAATACAAAACCAACATTGGTCATTTTTCGAATATGTCAAAAACGCACACGCAAGATAATTAAATTTAATAATTATCAAGAAATTAATCAAACTGAGAGAAATTTCAAACTGTATATAGGAACTTCATGGAACTTTGTCCCCTCATCAACCCTAGTGTCAGAGTGGTAAGATAATAATTGGTTAACCAAAAAGCCGAAGAGAGAAGGCCATTAATTTTTAATCCCTAATAGATTTCTAGGGATGGCAGCGTAAAACATTTAAATGACCTTTAAATCACTCCCCACCTTGTAGCCGTAAAATCTCCCACCGGTTTCATCAACCCCCGGTAAATGTAACCATTGACATTTAACACCCTAGAGAGGTTGTTCGGTTGACATGGACACAGAATCATCACTTTGGAAACCACCCACAACCGTGAGGAAGGTTAAAAATAATCCGTTACACATTAATTATGTACATCGAACATTTTTACTGAAAACTACTATTAAACGTTGAAATCTCCAAATATTGATTTATCTTTTTTACTTGTGTGGAATACTATTATGTATGTCTACTAGAAATGTATATTTATATAAATAAATAAATATACCGCATGAAAAACTGTCTTACAAAACATGGGAATCTGTACTCTGTACAGAAGATCTAAATATAAGTGATTTTAAATTCTATGACACCTTACAAAAGCATAAAAAGGATTCAAGCCTGTGAAATACATAAAATAATATGAACAAAAAATTTCCAAAAAATTTAACCGTGGATTACCCATGGTCTAGTGGTTTCTATTGGAGAAAAAGAAAAATTATTTTAAGTAGCAAAAAAATTCCAACTAAATAATTCAATTAACTTAACTTAACTTCAAAAAATACAGAAGCAAACTAACGGCACAAATTAAAATTACTAAAGAAGAATTTTATAAACAAAAGGTGTTAAATTCACATTAACAATAATATGATGCAAGTTTCTGATAACCCCAAACAATTTGCGAATGCTTTCAAAACATATATTTTTTTAATGTCGGAAAAAATCTCGCAAACGTAATAACTACCAACATAGATAATACCACCAATATAAGGAATTCCAATAGCTTCGTTAAATAAAACGGTAAGAAAATTCGAAACGATAACTAAACAAGAAACTGTTTTTGTAATAAAAAACCTAGAAACTTTATACCATGATTTTTTTTAAATATTCTCATATAATAAGCAATTGCTTGTGTGTATGGGATGAGGTATTATTTGCTTAGTTTTTTTATTTAATTTTTTTAGTTAAGGTTTTCAGTAATTTTATATTACTGTGTTTTGAATTTATGATTAAGTGATCTATATTTTCTGGCCATTTATTGAAGAAATTTGTTACTAAGTATTTGTAGTTTTGTTGACCCAAAGTTTTTTTACAAATCTGAATTGGTAACATGTATTTTTGCCTGAGATTTGCTGTTTTTTGAATGGTACGGTTTTTTTTAGGATATCCTCTTTGTAAACTTGTAAGGTTGAGTGATACAGGAATAGCAAATTTAATTTTGAGTTTAAATTCTTTGAATTTAAATGAATATAAAAATGATTTCTTTAATATTATTTTAATGATTAGTTTTTACGCAATGTAAAGAGGTTGTGTGTGAGTTTTATAGGCGCCCCCAAAGATATTGGCGCCCCCCATCCTATTATACCATATTGGATTATGGATTGACAGAATGCGAAGAACGTCATTGTCAGTAGTTCTTTATTTAGAATATGTCTAAAGCAGCTAAAAATATAGGTTAATTTTCGTACTCTGATTTTGAGAATGGTTATATGTGGTATCCATTTTAGGCATTGGTCAATAGTGATCTGTGTGATCAATACGAACTGTGTTAGCCTTTTTGTTCAGTTCTAACCATGTGTTTGCTTTTAGAAGAAGCAGTGTTTCATATGCATATGAGACAATTTCCCCGTATTTAGCAATTTCAGATATATCATTTACATATAATATGAACAATAGTGGTCCTAAAACTATGCTAAGACCTTGTTATATCGAGAAGTTATTACTTTCGGAATCACTTAGTTCATTTAATAATTATACTTGCTGTTGTCTATTTTCCAAAAATCTTAAAATCCAGGCTAGTACCATTCCGTTTATTCCAAATGATTTTTTTATTAAGTTTGTATGTGATATACTATCAAATGCTTTTTTAAGGTCAATAAATATTCCAATGCATTTTTCATTTGAGTCTAGGGCGGTATATATATAATTTTTTTTTATTTTTGCAATAGCATCGTGGGTGCTGGTGTTTTTTTTGAAACCATACTGTTTAGGATTTATAATTTGATGTTGTTCTAGGAAGCACCAGATTTGATTTTGTACAATTTTTTCGAATATTTTTGATATATTTGATAAAAGGGATATAGGGCGGTAATTTTGTGGGTTGTTTGGGCAGTCAGCTTTATAAATCGGTGTTATTATTGTTCTTTTATAATTATCAGGAAATACATCTTTTATAAGGCTTGTATTTATTATATGAGTTAGGGGGTAAATTAGATATTGTTTCATTGTTTTTAATACGTTTACATCTATGTTGTCATAACCAGGAGCAGAACCCCCTTTAAATCATCGATAATTTTTCCGACATCAGTTTCTGTTATTTTGTTGAAATTATTATATTGGTATTGGGAAGCGTGGGGATTATTTTTATTATTGTTGGGACATGTTTTGATGGCGTTAGCCAGATTTTTTCGAACAATTAAAGAATTTTTGAAAAGGTAGCAAAAAAGCAACTACTAAAATATATTGAAAATAATAATATATTGAGTCACCAACAATTTGGATTTCGCTAAAAAATAAGCACCCAGGACGCAATCATAGATTTAACAACAAAAATACATCAAACACTAGTCAAAGCCAAAAAATCTCTTGCACTTTTCATAGACCTAAAGAAATCCTTCGACAGCATAAGCCACAAAAAAATACTGTACAAGCTTAACAAAATCGGAATTATAGATAACTCTAAAATGTGGATAGAAAGTTTCCTGAACTCAATAGAAATAGTTGTTAGAAATAGAAATCAATATGTAAAAATAGACAACACTCTCAGTGAACCGAACACAACTGACTTTGGAATACCACAAGGCACCATTTTGAGCCCCCTTCTATTCGTATTATATGTTAATAATATATTTTAATTACCAATAAAAGGAAAACTCATTACATATGCACATGATACTGCAATTATATTTCAAGCGAATTCATTTAATGAAATGATTGCTAACAATGTTATCATTACGGTAAAAGAATGGTTTGATAAAAACTTATTAATATTAATCATTGAAAAAAACATATTATATACGTTTTAGTAAAAAAAATCTTATTACATTATATATTAAAATACATACACAAAAATTAACATGCCAAAATAATGACTGTTTATGCATAGAAAATAAAAATGAAATTAAATATTTAGGTGTAATAATAGACAGAAATCTTAAGTGGAAAACTCAGATAAACAATATCATAAATTATAATTACAATATAATAGATTAAGAATACTTAACTAAAAAAAATCTTAAAAATATTTATTATGCTCTAATAAAAATAATACAGAATGGTATCGTTGCACGGGGGGAGTTTACAAAACATCACTTTTACTGCTGGAAATCACTCAAAGGCTAATAATAATTTTTTATTTTTTATATATTCAATAATATTGTTATTGGGTTTATAAAAACAGTTTAATTTGCCAAACATCTCCTAGATGAAAATCACTCACTTAGTGATAATAATAAACCAACTCCGTTACACGTACAAAAAAAAAGCAGTAAACTGAATCTTTTAGAACAGTTAGAAATTAACAAAAACTCTAATAATCCGAAAGCTATTCTAATTGATGAACAAACAAATATAATTTGTTCACCCCTACTAGATATCTTCAAACCTAGTGCAAATATAAGTGCACTATGAAGTACTTAATTATGCTATTAAAATAACCCTATGAGTCATCGTTTGGGAATAACTAACATAAAGACATTCAGTCAAATTTAAACATTACAGTAATTGGGGAAACTTTACTGGGGTAATAACCATTAATAATTTCTAACATTTTACTCAGAAATCAATTAAGAAATCAGTAATTGAAATTAAAATACCTATCTACAAATAATATAAATATATCGTCTGTAAGTGGGCTACCCACAGTTTGATAATGCCTTCAGAGGGCGAAACAGCTGTCACGCGTAATAATAATTACACAGCAGAACTTGTTTAAAAATAAACTGTTTTTATAAACCCAATAACAATATTATTGAATATATAAAAAATAAAAATTAAAATTGAGTTCTACAAATTAAACTTAATAACAATCAATAAAGCTAATAATAAAAAACCATCACATTACCGAACGTCACAACTTTTCCTAGGCTTTCAATTCCCACCACTAAAAAAACATGCACAAAAATACGCTGCTTCAAATCCACAAAGATCTCTATAAGAAGTCACACCATGCCATGGTTCTTGTTGAGAGCAATAGGCAAAATACAATGGGTCGCTTATGCACTCCATTAATGCACACCATTTTTGCACAACACCACTACACTAGAGTGGTGTGGTTTAATCAACTAGCGTCAGAGCTAAGGTTAGAACCTGATTATAATAAATTGAAAAATAAAATAAACTTTACTATCTTAAATAATTTAGCTAATTAGAATCACGATGACATATCATTACTTTTAGGTATTATCACTTTTTAGTGTATTAGTTTTATATTATATTATTTATTATTATAAATGAAAAAAAAATCTCTTCACTTTATATGTACAACAATTTTTTTCTTCTCATATACATATACGAGTGTTAGACTATCTTAAAGGCAAATTTGTTTTAATTATAATTTTAAATGTAACTTATTATGTTTATTTAAATAATTATCTTGTATGTTATAATAAATAAATAAAATCAATTTTTTTTTTCACTTATTGGCGGCTGATAGTGGCCTATATTTCACGATTTGCAAAAAAATAAAATCGTCGGTACCTACCGCTTTGTAGATGTTCAATGAGACCAAACTATATTTAAATCTAGTGTTAGGACTGATGAGATATACATATCTCATATAATATCACACATATACCGAGAAACCTATTCAGCTAGATTTCTTTCAGGATTGCCAATCTGTTAAAACCTTTGTTAAAGTTCCACCACAAATGCAGTTGTTATCCGCCAAGCGCCACTTCGGAGTGGTTGTCCCGCTACTTTGTGTAAAACTCCAGTCACGTGTCCGCCGGTAGGTACGTTGATTTTTTCTTGTCACCCACCTGCTTTTGCTCGAATCAATTTTAATGTTGCCTGCGTTTTCATCGCCCAGACGTTTGAACTCGTGCCCTTTGTTTGAATTAAACCTTCGTTGCGCTTAAGCCCTTCAAAGATGTAATCAATGTAAAATATATTAGCATTGCAGATTTAATATAACGTTTTTTTCAGTTCAGTGGATGAGAGAGAAAAATCTGAAACATTCTCTGCTAAAGGTAGGTATTGTAAAGGTAGGTATTGGGACGTATGCTAAGTGTAAATGTAGTTTTAGTAATTTGATGGGAATGTTGATTTCTTTCATTATAAAACCTTGACTTGTATATTTAGTCCAAAGGAAATTGGTTCGATTCGCAGACAAAATGGAAAAAATAAAATTATAATATACACGGAGAAAAAATAAAAGTAGTGCTAATTTATTAAGAATCTATATAAATGTTCATTTTCGAGACCTATCAATTATAAACTGACAGGTTTCCTGGTAAACTTTGAGTAAATTCGTAATAATATCCGATCACGTGTTCATGCACCTGCGTTTGTCTTTGAAATATAATGACTACATGCGAAAATGTAAGGGTTTTTTATTTCTATACATTGTGACAATACATTGGAATTTTACTTAAAGTCTATCAGGAAATTTATTAGAACTCAATGGCTGCGATCCCGTTTTTAATTGGATTACGAATAATTTGAAGAGAGTCTTAATAAATTAGCAATATTTTTCATTATTTTCAGTTAGTTTTTTCTATTTACATTCGTTTCCAAGCGAAAATTTCCATTTCGAAGACATTTAGCTGAACAATTTTGCCTCCACTACTACTAAAATATTTGAATTCATAGGAACGAATAATTTTATTTGCTTTATTTGTTTTTTCGCATGTTTATTGTGTATAAATATATGGATATATCCCATTATACCATAAAAAATTATACATTATACCATAAAACTGAACCCACCATTCTGTGAAAATACATGCTCTACTTGTCTTAAAAGTATTTAGCTGTATTTTAAATTATTTTTTTTAATGTGTACCTTCATTATCTTCTGCACCCTTAATCTAATATTCAACTAATCAAAATATATATATGTATTGATGACGAACAGTGGTACGTGAGGATAGTGCGGAATAAACGTCCATTCTTACGATGTAATGGTATCAACATACTTTTTCGTGTGCCTGTATTTTGGGATACACTTAAATTGGAAAGCTCGAATGATTGACACTTGGGAATTGGATTTAAGGTATAATAAAAGTGTATTTTTCCACAGTTCCAACACGGCGGGCTTGCGAATAATGAATAGTTAATTTCATGAAGCAGGTGGAAACACTACAGAAAAAAATAACATTTGAAAATTTTATTTCAAATAAAAACACTCAAATTATGTTGCTCTATAGTTAATAGAGTGCACTTAACAACAACAAAAAGCGCAAAACACATCTAAATAGTGCAATCTCGCAACAAAGGATTTCATTTAAAAAAGTAGTTAAGGGCCAGTATCAACTGTGTTTTTGAACATTATATAATATTTGTAAAAACTAATTTGCACGTAACCATAAAAGTTGTATATATATTGCATTTTTACACAACAATAAAAGGTTCTCTGTTGAAAACATTCTGTTAAAAATAACGTTTTCATAACATTACTACGACTTCTCCAAGCATCGTGGTTATTTGAATATCAAAGGTGCGGCGCTTGCCGGGTGAAAACCTTCAACGCAATATTTGATTCATTTTCTGCTGTTTGGAAATCGACGTGGAATTTCATTTTATAGTGGAAGCGTTTTGTTTATTTTAAATGCATTACGTAATATTAATACAAACACAATTTTATTCGATAATTAAACGTAAATATAACGTGTATAATGTAAAGACCATATCCCTATCTGTTTTCTTTTTTGTTTTTTCTTTTTTGTCCCACATAACCTTCTTTTTTCTATTTTTGTACTGTTATGTACGTAAAACTTATAATTTTGATATCAAAATACCAATGTTAAATTGTACGTATTACTCCCACCGGTATATAGTAAGTTCCTCAAATCCTAAAGAGAGTTTTGTAAACTCATCGGGATTGCTCTAGAAAGATTTTTTTCTTTAGAAAAATATATATTTTTCAAACCGAAAGAAATGATGAATAAATATTAACATGTCATATTATTATTTGAATAAGGTATTTTCTAATAAAATTCTTTTATGTGTAAAATTCCAATTTATTTCTTCAAAAAAAAAAAATTAAAGCAGGTAGGTCATTATAATTCTCACGGCATTATAATTACTCGCAACACCTTAAATTTTTTCGTAAGAATTTGTAATGTAAAATGCGTTAAATTTCATACTCAAAACAATACATTATGTTTAGTAGGTATGTCCTCATTATTTTCGTCCTCTTTCTTCCGGCGCCCTCTCTTATTGAGTTGGCTGATATCAGTGCAATCTTTACGGTCCAGTTTGTAGCCTGTAAGTATTCTAAGCTCACTTATTTTCATGCCTTTAAGTGGAGCGGTATACACTTTCAGTATCGCCCTGAAGCAACATTCAGATTCCAAACGTCGCTTGAAATGGCATAAGCCGTATTTCGTGATCAAATTTGAAAAGCCAGGTACTTTTGTTTCTTCCCATCCCCACTACCTTCAACCTCATAATATACCCAACTTAGGGATTTAATAGTTACACTGGCACTGGTTCCAGATGGTTAAGAGCAGTTGGGATTCTTGTACGGAACTCTCATAAAAAGACCTCTTACAAAATTACATTCGTCGCCTTTCTTCATAATGGTTTTCAGTTAATCTTAAATGTCACTTCTCATAATGTGACCAAGGTATTGAGTTTTATTTTTTTTGGTCAAATACCTTTTGAAATTGTTTTGGCCATTCTATAAAGAACTTCTAAATTGTCAAAGCGTCTTATTTACTTTATGGAAGCTAGGTAAAAGATCGAGAACCTCATTCTACTCACAGAGAGTTCTAAATTAATGCCGCAACACACTACCGGCGGAGTATATCATTTAGCGATCCGGAGATGTGGCACGGGTGGCCGACGTTATTTGCCTAGGTCTGCCGACGCGATCTCGCGCGTCGCCCGAGGCATTATTGCATAACCTACCGCACCTGGGCAACTAAGCGGGTGCCGGAATAACAGCCGCTCCCCGTACGGATCGACGCCGCTCCGAGAGTTCTTCCGGATATTCCAAGCAGACCACCTTTGCGAGATGAGAACCTACGTTAAAATTATTAAATTATCGAAGAAAGCAAACACTTTGTGGCTTGACATTATACAAAATGAAAACAAACACTTAGTTTTAAACCACTTTATTTTGATGTATATTCGTCGACCGGTTTCGATTGGACTCAATCTTCATCAGGACAATAATGACAATAATTATTGTCCTGATGAAGATTGAGTCCAATCGAAACCGGTCGACGAATATACATCAAAATAAAGTGGTTTAAAACTAAGTGTTTGTTTTCATTTTAAAATTATTAGATAAAAAATACGTCATTACAGGTCCGTTTTATTTACACAGTGATTTATATTCGTAGCGAAAATTTTCGAGGATGATTGTTCGTGAATATAGATGTACACAAAAGATATTTTTTAAGAAAAAGTACAAATAAAATAAATGTATTTTTGTATCGTATTTAAAGAATATTTCACATGCACATAACTTTGATTTTTCAATTTGATAATTTTAAATTCTAACTTATATTGAAAATGCGAGAGTGTGTTTGTTTTTTCGTTTGTCCTTCTTTCCCGTTGCAACGGAGCGATCGACCGACGTGTTTTTTTTTTGCGTGACATGATAGTTGGAATACAGGGTTAATAAGTGACATAGGCTTTTATCATCCCAGCAAAAAAAAACCTTTCCCGGGAGAAAATTTATTTTACAGTCATTTCGCTTTAATTCCATTCGAGTGAAGCCGCGGGTTAAAGCTAGTTTTCGTATAATATGGAGTCATTATAACTGCAATTAATGTGTGTGATTATCTGCCCATGGGGCTTTTACATTGGGTACATTAAAATATTTTGTACGTAAAGGTTATATTGTAAGTGGTTTGAATTTATGTCAGGATTCTTCTACGAATGCGCAGTTTTATTATCTAACGTACAAAGGAGATGTTGTATGTTTGTGGCAGTTTGTTTTTTTTTGGCGGTCTAGAGTGGATTTGATTTATAAACAAATCTACAGTTTTATTCCGAGTTCGAACAAATTTTGCACACTTGATCTTCAAAGCATAAGGATGCCGTATAAAAATATTTTACATTATTTTTTATGTTTACGTGAAATTTATAAAAACTACACCTTAATGCAGAACAAAGCCCAGGCAACGCCAGGTGCTGCAGCAGTATATTACGGTAAGTGCCAAAAAAAATGTATTACCTTAAATCATATTAAGCTGATATTGTGATGAAACCCTTTATT
The DNA here is from genome assembly GCA_026573805.1 of Hesperophylax magnus. Taxonomy (NCBI): domain Eukaryota; kingdom Metazoa; phylum Arthropoda; class Insecta; order Trichoptera; family Limnephilidae; genus Hesperophylax; species Hesperophylax magnus. Next base: position 1,077,376 of record JAIUSX010000097.1, on the reverse strand, counting down.
TAAAGAGAAGCAACATTGTACCTACCTAATCAGTATCTCACCAGTACAGGTGTGACAATAACAAATCGTTTATGAACATATTTGTATTTACCTTTTACCCATTCTTATTTGTTATTTACTTCTGCATATTTAGCTTATTCATTTTGTTACTATTTTTGTTATTATCATTTTGTTATTATTATGTATTTAAACATCCATGTATGTAAATTCTTGGGCACCATGCCTGTTTTATGTACTTAAATAAATAAATAAATAAAAAAAAATAAAAAAAATACAAATTTAAATTGAAACAAAGATTCTACTTAGCCCATTAGCGCAGCGCTCTGTCTCACTTAAACTCACTTTATATCGTATAAGCCATTCTATTTGAATTTCCTAAACACAGTTTTTTATTGGAAATTTAATTCTCGTCTTAAGAAAAAAATTGGATCACGAAATACGCTCATAGAGCATTTGTTATGTTCTTTCTTGTTCTACTCGAGAGTGGAAAATACTCTCAAATTTACCGTTCAGAATTAAAACGTTGCTTGAATTAGCTTTAGCCGTGTTTGGTGACTACACGGAGAAAACTTACTGACATGAAAAAGGTTGATTTATTAAAAATCTGGTCAAATTGTAATCCTATAACGAATACATTTAATAATTCCTAACAAAGTATCAGTCAAAAGCAAATGTTTTGTGAGGACGGCGGATACTGACATACTTATATTGAATAATCGTAATAATTCCGTAACGATATACATCACGAAAAGAACACGTGTTACATGTTCTTTACACGATATGTTCTGAATCACGTATCAGGAAGTTCGCATGTTGTCAGTTTTTTAACAGGATCACTTTTCTCCGTGCAGATCTGAATAGTCAGATATTTTCAATCTTCTTCTCCATATCCTTCCGCTCCCCATTACCTTTTCACCTCACAACATACCTAGTATATAGCATAGTCTTTCTTGCTCCAGGCGGTTGGGAAGAGTTTGGACTCTTGTGCGGAATTCACATTAGTAACAGAGCTTCTGATGGACTGTCACTTCGATGCCGTAAAAATTGACAGATATGTGGTTAAACGTAAGTTTTACCGTTATTAAAGTGAATTATTGTCAGACGAAAGATTTACTTATCAAAACACAACTTGCGTCACATTGTGCTGTTTTATTCAAAAGTACGGAAAAAATTCCTCTCTTCGTATACCTGTAATTCCAAATAATCTGATTACAAACATCCACGTCGTTCTCCTTTCCATAGTACTGAAATTGCACTTTTTGAAATGGCTGCGATGCAACAAATTTGCCATTCAATGCCTGCATTTTTGAATACGTCAGTAGCAATTCAACAACCGTGACTAAATAGATTATGTACATTTGTGAATTTGTTTCGTTTGGAAGGTAATATTTTCAGCCAGTTATTTTTATGTCTGCCCTTTTTACAATTTTAAAATTTCACGGTGAATAATAAATTATTTAATTAACTTGTATTTGAAGGTACGTTTTAAATTAAATGCGATTCGTTTTTCTGGTTCCATCCATACGAAGCCCGCACAAAGCGATGAGCTGCTCCGATTGTGCAAAAGGGGAAAAATAAAGTTTGCTGGCCTTCCCATCAATGATCAAGTTTTATTTACTTACTTATTTTTATTTTAGTCTATTACATTACATCTAGTGTTACATATATTTTGAGTTCAAAAAATATAGGTTACACAAAATATACATAAGTAACATAAGATTAGATAATCTGCCAATATCCTGCAAGTCAAGGATAATTTTAACAAAAATGTATAAAATTGTTGTATAATAACTATAATTTATAAACCAGGTAGAAAAAGTTTAAATATATGACGATTGAAGTTTTTCGTGTTCAAATTATTGTCAAAAACATTCGTTTAAATTGTATTTGACTTTGTCTTTAGGAACGCTAACTGTAGTTGGAATGATTAAAGTTCAAGTATTTATTCATTTGCTAGATCTCAGGGCATTGTGCGGTCGTCATGTGTACGGAAACTATCAATGTTTTAAATTTCCTGCGTAATACGGACAAACATTTATGCTTAAAATTAAGAACATTAGTAATGCGATGATTTGTTTATTGAAACTGGACGTTTTTACGATTTTCCGGCTTATGTGTTTCCTCTTTATAACATAATTTATGTTGACGTCTTCTACTTTTAAAAATCTTTCCTAACAGTGTCCCCAAATGTATCAAATGCTCTGAAATAAACTTTGTGTGTATGTGGTATTTAACAAACTTGTTGCTTACTGAGAAAACCCTTATAAAGAATTTAAAACGAGCTTCTAAAATCTGCTGTATAGGGAACACTATCTCTTTCAAAGGAAAAAAAATTTCAAACCGAATTGGTAATTTTCCTCACAAATTCAAGAAAAATGTAAGATAAATTGCGGAAAATATATCTGTCATATCTGAATCTTTGCAAAAATTTGAAGCGTGGGGGCTTGTTTTGTGTCCCCCTCCCGCCCCGGGCTTCTAGCCGAAAGCTGAAGGATATCATTTTTCTTCTCACCCTTCTTACTCTCCTTCGCCCCAGGATCTGAATATATTCTATTTGATAAACACGCGTGTCACGTCAGATATATTTTTTTATCATATTTGGCCATTTCAGGGGAGAATATACCATTTACCCACACGAATGTAAAAGGCCACATGTCTTATAGGGAACAAGACACACAGCGAATAAGGCGAAATGGCTGATTTCAACCCACGAAAGGTCGGGAGAAACTTCTAATTTGTTATAGACTATAGAGTTTGACATTTCTTCGAAGATTTTGAATCACCAACATGACATGTTCTTTTTGGATTTGGTTAAAATCAAAAACATTTAGCCAGACTATCTAAAACCAATCCTACATTGTCACAGAAAGGTTCTGCGCTTGTCACCGCCCACAAAAATGTCTCTTATAGATATATTTTTTTATTTATTCTAAATAATATACTCGTACATACATCTTTTTTATCCAAGCAAAACCTATCGTTATCATATGTAGGTTCTGGAGTTCTACGACAAAAAATACCTGAATTATTATTAATTTCTGATATGTGGGTTCTCTTTATAATATTATGTATTTTACAATTAATCTCGTACAGCCAGGATTATCCCCTTTTCACAGAAAGAGTCTAAAACCTCCGAATGAAAAATCACAATCTACACAAAAAATATATTCAAATAAGTTCAGAAGATTTATTACAACAATTTTATTTTTTTCACATTATTTCCGGTTTCAGCATATCATGGCCAATAATTAATTATAAATTAATAATTCTTCCATAAACTGTGGTATATATATTATGGCATATGGTATATATATCAATTTTAACCTAAAACTGTAACGGTAAATTATTTCAATGATTCACGCTAAATTTTAGTAGAACGTTATCTAATCCGAAATAGTTGTACCGATCCTGTAATTCCAGAAAAGATATGTGAAAAACTATAATTAGACCCGAGAACACACCCTAAAAAAAATACTTCTCCAGACTTCAAATAATCAAACATAGTTTCTGCACAGTGATTAAAACTATTTTACGTAAAAAAACAAAAGACTTTAAGGAAACTATATTACATCAGCTGTAGGTACCAATTTAAAACAATGGAATAAAAAGCATTACAGAGTTAAAGTTGGCGGCGTTCCAAAGCGATTCCAGCTGCATTATTGATTGACCTAGTGACGTCATGCCCTGGACCACCTTTGAATGCACACTGCATTATTATATGCAACAATTTACTTATTTGTAATCAACTATGTATATACTATTTCGTGGCATCCTTACGGTTTATATCGACAAATACGTAATACAATTTAACAGGCCCATCTCGCAATATAAAAATTCGCCAGTTATTAACAAAGTGCTTTGAAAATATTTTGGGGCGGGATGCAATAAATTATGATTCTGCAGACTAGTGCGATAATTTACTGCTTACACGATGTAGTGATTAAGTACATGTCGCCATTAGATAAAAGATACAAAGGATTTTGTATCATTTATAAATGTGAACTTGGCTAATGGAAATATTTTTGAATTTGCTAATTGGAGTACTTTCATGGCACCATAATGATTTTTTCAGGTTGATTGAATGAATTAATTTAATGAATAGATATGTTTATAATGTACTTAGATAAATAAATGTAACATTGCTGAAGAGCGTTGGCTTGAAAAGATAAACCCACATAATTATTGCTCTATTTCTATTCCTTGTTTAATTCCTATTCCTATTTCTATTCCTTGTTTAATTCCTATTCCTATTTCTATTCCTTGTTTCATTAATTTTCCTCGTTTGTTTTTTATATGTGAATAATTATTTATGAAAATATTTACCACCAATGTACCAAGATATCACATTTTTATCTAGTCCGCAAATTCGACAAAATCAGGTAACTATTCAAATACCTAAATAAAACTTGACATTTTGAAGAGGGTTGACATGAACACCTTTTGAAAATGATATTTTGTTTCTCTTGGAATAGAAAACACATTGCGTATTTTTTAAACAAAGATTGCAAATACGTAGGAATATGAGCAGATACCTTACGAAAATTAAATGATTTATTTTGAATGTAAAATGTTAGAGGACTGATTATATTGCTATCACCTCTGAACGGGTTATAAGTACTTACATTTTCGGAGATTTTATACTGACTAGTTTTAATTGAAAACTTTAGACAAAATTTGTAAATTGTCCATCCAATCCATTTTATTTAGGAAACAAACAGTCGTGCATTTAAGCATAAACAATAATTATTCATATTATCTAGCTAGACCAATAAAGGTCCATTACGTTAAGTTATTTATTTAGTATTTGTACCTACACAATATATGAATAAATAACAAAGAAAAATAAAAATAAATAAACATTATAAGAAATTATAAAATGTTATAAAACAAAACAGTTAGTAGTAATTCAGTTTTCGCATGATTATACTAAAACGATAAAATAAACTACGATGATAGTATTTATTTCACAAAATTTAATACTGTTTTTAATGTGCACAGGAACGTCGTCAAGCGAGTCTCAATATACTGTGTACATATTAAAATAAATTATTTCCGCGTCTTCTTGGTCGTCTTTTAGATTCTTGAGAATTATATTGAATAAAAATCTAATATACCAACAGTTTTCTAATTAAAAAACATTGGATTTGTTTATTTTGTCTCTCAGCATCGAAGTAACTACTGAAGATTTAAAATGAACTTTTTCCATGTAACTACTAAATATTTACTGAAATTTTTTATTTTTTCGGTTTTATTAAAGCTATTAAAAAATAACAATAAAAACAAACCTACATATTGTATAACTCCATAACTTGCGGCTTAAATTACGATAAAAGCTGAAAACTAGGTTAATAGTTGCTTTGAGCTAGAAATTTCTTGCAGAAAACTTCTCAAATGTAATGAAGCCAGAGTTTTGAGAATTCTAAATACTTCAGCGCTTCAGTTTGATAATAATATTTAAATACCTGCATTTTTACTAATAAAGCTTTGGAAGAATTGCGAAACTGCATTCCGGACACCGCGCTCCGACGAAAATATTAAAAACACCAACGTAGAAGCATAGGGACTTACAAATGTTTCGTTTGTATCCCTCTCCGAAGATTGGTTCACCAATTTTCCATTTGCTTTATGTAAATGAAAGGAAGATCGCATACCCAGTCGAACTCAGGTGTTTTATCCCCACATTTCGAATTTATATTTACGAATGAAACACGAAGACAACTTATTGCAAAATATGGGACAGATACGCAAATGAAAATGAAAATTTATTTATGTTTTATGAATTGAAGATTTCTGTTTATTGTTTATCTCTGCCATGTAGAAGAAGAAATTATCATATTATACGTAATCTCCGCTGTAAGATGAGCAACCTTTTGTGAACATGCAGTTTAGATAACAACAAAACTCAAATATTATATTAAGGATGTATAAATTTATATTTTGTATGGTGGCTTATCATACAGTGCTTGTCAATAAAATACAAATATTGGTTCCTTTACTTAGAAACGAGTTAAAGGCTTTCTAGTATTTGCTTTATCGATGACTCACGATAACATTAGGCTTGTTTTCGTTACCGAACGTTATTAACAGCGATCATATTGTTTTTATAATGAAAGTAATAATATTTGGTTTGACGGCACATGGACTAAGTGTTTCAGGCGAATAATTATTGCTTGTAAAATAATTGTTACCCTTTGTGCAATGCATAAAAAATCTAGTCTTAAAACATTAGTTTACCAAAAAAATAATAATTAATATTTGACAAGTTCAAGTATTTCACCTAAAAATGTAGACAATTTGTCTCGACGCCATCTAGTGAGAGAGTTAGCACTTACAATGCCTTTCTCATATAAAATAAAGTTGGTTGTTTTCAGGTGAAAAAATGTAAACAAGCAGTAATTGTTGAATGAAACACTAGTATATATTGAATTATTTCGCGGATAAGAGATAAGCCGCCATAGCTCAGTGGTCAGAGCTGTCGACCGGAAATCGAAGGGACACGGGTTCGAGTCCCGTTGGCGTCATGTATCTTTTATCAAGAGATTTTTCAATGTGGATGAGTGTTTCAGGCGAATAATTATTGCTTGTAAAATAATTAAAATAAACAGTTGTATTTACATAACGGTTGACTATAGAATTTGGTTATATGATATACTCAAAGTAGCAAATATTAAACTTTTTTATTTAGTAAACAGAGACCACAAATGTATGGAAAACATCCATGGCTTTTGACTTAAAAGGACGCTTGTTCCATTTTTGTAAAACCACTCTAACTTAGCAACCTATTATTTTCATATTTTGCTTCCATAACTCACAGGTGTCATCGTCGCTGTTACCTGTTTGGCTTCATGTTCTGAAGTATTTACTGTGATTTTCTAATTCCAGTAATTTTATAAGAAAAATGTGGATATATTTTGTAAGTAACACTTTTTTTAATAAAATTCTTAATTATTTATAATGGTTTCAAAAATGGGTAATACACGTATTCCCAACATGAAAAATACATATAGTTAGTGTTTACATAAACAAATAATAATGCCTTATTAATTGAAAAGTTATTAAAAATAAAATAAGACAATGTATCCTCTGCTACTACATCAGCTTTGTACTCGTACATATTAATCTCTAGGAATTTGTGAGAGCAAAGGATGTTTTAATCTTCAGGTGCAAGCAAAAATATCCTCCCGGGCCATTTAATAATACAAGTACATCCTCCCCTGAAAGGTTTACGTATAAATAGAGAATGCTGTCAGGGTGGTTATCTGCCGAAAGGCAACTCTTATTAATACCAGACAAATGGAACAGTCCCCGTGGACGGCAGTGGTGTGTTACGTTTCTAACTAAAATCATGCAATGGCTCCACTTACTTGCTACTTTCCCAGGGGCCATGTTTTTGCATTATTTCATTTGTAGTTAAAAAATTTATCAACTATTCTTTTTTTATCCAATTTATTAATTTAAAATACATAACACATAAAATTTTTAATTTATAACTTTTTTACAGTAATACTTGGTAAATGACATAAGAACAAAATAGAGAAATCTTTGTTTTTTTTGTATTTTTTTTTTTTTTAATTTATTTATTTCATCAAAAAATTACAGAATATATATAATATATCATTAGTAAGTTGTATAATTATATGTCAGTTAGAAACAATGAAATTGTTGAAAGAATAATGTTACAATAATACGGCAGTTTCTAATATAAGAAAAAATATATATGAATGTAAGAGTTTTATATAGAAATGGCATAATATATTATATTTTAGGTTGTGCATAACCTGCCTCACTAGGCGAACCTGTATTGAGGCAGAATTTTTAGTTAATTATTTCTCCATTTTGTCTATGGTTTGCTAATATGTAAATGTTTAATATGGGTTCCCATACAGCAATCCATTATTTTAGGTTACATTATTGTTTACATATTGAAGATACAGATAGAATAAGTTTAAACAATTTCTACAACAATGGAGAGAACTAGCTTTTGATTTTGGTGTATGAATAAAAAGTAATAGAGTGTATGATAATACAGGATGTGGCAACACAATAGAATATAAATAAGATTTGAAAAGAATAAAGTACATATTACCCTTGAGACGTTGTTGATTTGCACGGATCGAACCTTCTACAAGCTTCCATTTTTTCAAAGACAATAACAAGCACTATTTCGTTCTCTTTCTGACATAGAAGAAATAATTAATTTTTAGATGAGAGGAAGAGAGATATATGCATTAATAATGTGCGGTCGTTCTGGGACAAATATGGTCTTAGGAGAGTATAATGCGCGCACGGCATTTGGGACTGTTTGGGTCTTAGAAGGTCCCAAGGGTTTGATGTTACGTGTGTTTACTTTTTTCTTGAATAATACCAATTCTGTTATATTTTTTCTTCGGGAAGACTATTAAAATATTTTATCCCGTTGTAAATATAATTATTGTGCGTTTGTTGCGTAGAAAATAGAGGAATTCGGATGTTATATTTATGTCTTGATTATGAATTAAGTTTTAATTTTTTCAATTATTATTTTTGAATACTTGTAATATTGAATCTTTTTTACTTCAATTTTTGGCACTTGACACAGAATTTTGAATAATGTTGCTGAAAAGAATGTAAGTTATTTTTTCAAAATTACTTACTTGTCTTTATACAACTTTCACAGGGTTTAAATTTCTCTCATATGCACCACCCCATGCAATAATTCCTTACTGAATAAATGATTGGCCTGACTTTTTTAAATTATCTAACATAAAAATATTTCCTAATCTGATTAATATATAAATACATTTTATGTTGATAAATAGATTTATGTAAATAAGAACTGCACGCCGCGTCCGCGCCGCTGGTAGACAGTGGAAAATAACCCCCCTTAGTAATTTCTGATGCTTTGCATGTAGTTTCAGTACCGCCAGGTTGTAAAAGATGGCGGAAGAGAGTATAATATTTAGTAGTCGAATGTACGATGCTATATAATTTCAGATATTTAATTATGTAGGTACTTACATGGTTACGCATTTGCTATTACTTTGATAATATCCCGATGAAGAAACCATTAATTTTGAAACATGTTGACATTGTTTTGGTGTTGACGAAGTTTATTTAATTAGTTAAAATGACGTCAAAAACTGATTTTGCTATTATGGAAGATGTATCGAACATGAAACATGATTTTATTGCATTTAATTTTAATTGCAACTAAAGTTGAACACCTGCAAGTTTGATGACCCCTTTTACAAATCGTAATATTTACCAGTTGAAAAATCCTGTTACCAGGCCGCAAAAAGTCTGAATCTTACATGAAACAGTTCGATAACCCTATTTTCTAAAACGAAATCAAAATATTGACAAACCAGTCGCTGGGCGAAATTATTAATCTCACCTAAAAACGCCTGCGTCTGAAACATAAACAAGTTGTGGTGAATATATCCACGTCACAAGAAGGCTTGCTAGAGAAATTATAAATAGCTAAAAACCACAATATTGGGCAGTCATAATTCAAAAATTAACACGAGTGGACGGAATACCTCCAGTTAAAACGTGATCTCTTAATTATAATTATAAATTCCTGAGTGTCAACTGAAATCTGAAGTCGCTTCTGTTCCTCCATCACGGCACAATCATTTTAAAGATAACAACTATTTTCAAGAGCTGTTTACGGCCGGCACTCTATCATCCGAGCCAGACGCATCTGTCGTCATTAGAATAATGGGGCGTCTCCGTGTGCCGGCTCTTATAATCACATGAACTGCCCACTGCCGCTGATCACCTAGAGGCTGGCCAATCCCTGCTGCATTAATGCTGACAACCTAGAGGCTGATGAATTCGTGCTGGCTACCGACTGAACTTCCCACTGCCGCTGATCACCTAGAGGCTGGCCAATCCCTGCTGCATTGATGCTGACAACCTAGAGGCTGATGAATTCCTCCTGGCTACCGACTGAACCAGCCACAGATGCTGACAACCGAAAGGCTGACGAATACCTGCTGGCTACCGACTGAACTGCCCACTACCGCTGATCACCTAGAGGCTTGCCAATTCCTGCTCCATTGATGCTGAAAACCTAGAAGCCGGCCAATTCTTCCTGGCTATCAACTGAATTAGCCATTGATGCTGAAAACCTAGAGGCTGATGAATTCCTTCTGACTACCGACTGAACTTCCCACTGCCGCTGATTACCTAGAGGCTGGCCAATCCCTGCTGCACTGATGTTGACAACCTAGAGGCTGATGAATTCCTCCTGGCTACCGACTGAACCAGCCACAGATGCTGACAAACTAAAGGCTGGCGAATACCTTCTGGCTACCGACTGAACTGCCCAATACCGCTGATCACCAAGAGGCTTGCCAATCCCTGCTCCATTGATGCTGAAAACCTAGAAGCCGGCTAATTCTTCCTGGCTACCGACTGATTTAGCCATTGATGCTGACAACCTAGAGGCCAATTCTTCCTGGCTACCGACTGAATTAGCCATTGACGCTGAAGCCTAGAGGCTGGCCGATTTCTGCTGGCTACCAATTGAACTGGCCACTGCTCTAGCAGTCGCCTACGCTATTTGCTGTATCGTATGGCGCGATGATGCACAATGTGCTCCAATCTGAAATTATCGCTGAAAAAATTCCGATTGTCTCAGTTTTCTTTTTGTGTTTTAAAACCCAGTTGTATTGAAATACATATAACTATTTTTTGTGAATTGGGTTGGCTGTAAAAAAATAGTAAGTACCTTTAAGCTACACACCTCTTGACGTTCTGTATACCAGTACAATACTTGTAATTAAAATCTGAATTTTGATTTGAATCGTCTTTCTTTAATGATGGTTTGGATAGAACACCTCACGGTGTTTTACTTAAATCATTACACAGGTTGAGGACTGGTGTGTGCCGGTGCTTATTATTTACAGTCTTTTCTTGTGCAGGCAAACAAGTCCCGTACAGAAGAAATAATTTAGTAAGCGATGAGAATATCTCAACAAAATAAATTTATGATGCATGTACTTCATTGTTGAAAAGTATCATTCAAGTACAATAAATTTCAGTGCGTTCTATTATTAATTTTAAATAATAGGTATATTTTTATTATTTAGAATTTATTTTGGAATACAAAAACGTTCAACCACCGAGTCAATATGTTGAGTTTTATACTTTTTTTTTGTGGGGGGTCTTTTTTAAGGAAATGAAGGAGAGTTTCTGGAAAGGTAAAAAGTATGAGGGTAGGTAGAAACGTAGGGATTAGTTCGTCCAGGAGTGACGGACGTATAAATATATCCCTCCCGCTGTGACTCAAGGCGATGGGTCGGGAGACCAGTTGAAGAGGTCAAAGGATCTTCCCAAGCCAGCCTTGCCCGATCTGGCAAGCCACGCAGCTAGTGGGCAGGCGCATCCAGAACGGCGGCCAAGCTATTATTATTTAAGTTAGTTTTTATAATTAACCACAAAAAAAAAATATAAATATATATATATATATATATATATATACTTTTCCTTTGTTGTACATTAATAAGACACGTCATCTATTTGCAGAGCTGAATCAAGGGTCAATTGAAAAGTATATTCCTTATTTGATTAACCTTTAATATCTGATTCCTTCACGTTAGCTTGCCAGGGAAATCTTTACCTTCACCAGTCTCCAAATTGTTTTGCAAAACTTCAATCATACAAGGAACCTATTACAAACATGTTTTAGAATCCAAAAAGGCGACTTTTACCACCACTTTTCCATCATTTTAGTTACAACTAGTAGAATCTGAAATGCTTTCTTATGTCTTTCGCGGGTGTCCCCGATATCTTCTACCATTAAAAACACTCAAACAGGACAAACTTTGAAATTTTCAGCGATATCGGTGAGCTAATTTTTGAGTTTTAGCGTAAAAATATGCATTCTGAATTTTTATGTATAAATAAGATTTTGTTGATTTTGACGATCTTCGTAGTTTGATCAAATAAAAAATATTTCACACCTTACATAATTTGATTTACTACGTTAAAACTACTGCTAAGCTTAAATTTCGTTCCCATGAAACAAAGTTCCCTAAAAAGTACTCTTCGTTGTGTTACTTCTGTGGTGCGACTGACCGACTTTGAGTAAGTACCTAACCTTGTTTAGAGTCTATTCATCACGTTCCTACCGCAGAACGTTACCAGGTCACAGTTCCTAGGTGTCTTCCGCATCAGATAGTTCCGTTTAACCAATTTAACTACTGGGGCATATGGACTAGGGCGGCACCGACTGCCTCCCCCCTCCCTCCGCGCTGCCCTCCCCATTCCCTCCCACTACCCATGGCCGCAGCTTGTTCAAAATCCCAGCAAGCCATGTCCAAATTCTAACTTCAGCCAGCCGAAAACTTATCAAAGCATCTCGGTATAAATAGAGGGAGCTTTTGGGGTTGGATTTCAATTGATTTCATATGGAACTATCAGAAAATAAATCCTTAATTATGCTGTCACAGTATAAGTAAAAGTTATATTTAGAACTTAAAAGCATTTATTAGTATGTATATTCTCCTGTGAAAATATAAAGTTAAGCTTGTATATAATTTATGACACATTTAATGGATGCATTCAAATATTTAACCCATTGGGGGCGCCATGAAACCACAATACATAAAAAATGAAATTTCGTTAAAGCCAAACACCATGCATTGATAGTATAACTTTTTATTTTAGTATTTAAATATCTATAAAGAATAATGGTCTGAAGTGAAATCAAGCACAAAATCTGCATAAAAAAGCATTTGTGGAAAAATCATCGCTTTTACGGGCACAAATTCAAGACTAAGGTTCGAACATTGAAAGCCATTTTATATGGCTCTGTGGCGTCGAACGGAATGAAATTTTAGAAATTGTAATAAGAAATATGGTCTGAAGCGAAAACAAAAACCAAATTCTGCATAAAAAATCATTTGTGGAAAAATATTCATTCTTACGGGCACAAATGCAAGACCTTGGTTCGAACTTTTAAAGCCATTTTATCAGGATCTATGAAGTCGAACGCATCCCCTTTTTGGAATCGTAATAGTATAGGATCCCTTAAAGATTGACCGTCACCGAGATGTTTATTTGATGAAACGTATTTTATATTTAATTTAATATGTCAATAAATATATTGCATATCGGTTGCCTAGCAAATTTTAGTCCAGGGTATGATTAATTAATAATTTAAAAAAAAATTTAAACATTGCACCGGTATGATTATTATAAAAATTCTATACCAATCGAAAGTATGAAACACATAGAATATGCAAACGTTAGGGTGCCTACTCTTTTCCGGTTACGACTCTCAGGTTGCCATGTATAAACAGGTAAATCGAAAAAGCATTTTGCACCGGTCTGATTATTGAATAAAAATTATATTAAATTAAAGATTATTTCATTATGAACACGATGGTATAAGGTTGCCTGCTAAAAATCAGTCCCGAATTCCGGTTGTCGAATTTTGAAAACTAAAACTTTTTGAAAACTAGCCGGGAATTCTCGTGTGCGACTGAGAGGTCCCAACCAACCATCCCATGCGATAGAAGAGGACAAAGCATAGCAGCTGTCCGTCCATTAAAACAAAGAAAGTGCGCATGCTATTTGTTCTTGAAAATGAAAAGGATAACGATAGACTCGTGCACTCTGTGCACTCTAGACTAGATGGTACCTTTTTTTAAAATTATTAATTAATCATACCCTGGACTAAAATTTGCTAGGCAACCGATATGCAATATATTTATTGACATATTAAATTAAATATAAAATACGTTTCATCAAATAAACATCTCGGTGACGGTCGTTCTTTAAGGGATCTTAGACTATAATAAGAATTATGGGCTGAAGCGAAATCTATAACAAAATTTACGAAAAAGTCATTTTTGGAAAAAAAAATCATGACTTAGGTTCGAACTTTAAAAGCCATTCTTACAGGTTTTTTTGAGCCGGAAGGAACTGAAATTTTGGAAAGGTAATAATAATTAGGGTCTGTTACGAAATTAATAACAAAATTTGCCTAAAAAAGCGGTAATAAAGAGGTAATAATATCCGGAGGCAAAATGAACAAGTCTTCCCTTCTATTGCAGTGCTTCGTGTTATGCGTGGATACGATCCTTCAACATTGCAATTGTATGGGTTCTGCCCCTATGATAGATGTTTTTTTTAGATATTTCTATTGCTGTTTACTCTAACATTACTTCGAAAATGTGATTATACAAATCTGGCATAACAAAGGTATTTTGCATTATAAAAGAAACTAAAACCCCCAAAATCAGTATCACCTGTCGACGACAAATATATATATATATATATATAATTAAAATATTTTACAAAATTATTTCAAAACATGAACTATCAACAATAGCGTCAACATGAAATACTCAACAAACAATTAGAATTTAACTAGGTTGTTTAAAAAAAAAGAATGTAGGTATAATTGTATTACATAGCACGACGATTCAATACATACGAGGCGTATCCAGAAAATGAATTTTATTTTCGACATGTTGGCTACACTTACGTGTAGCCTGACTCTTCCCCTCCGCAACGAGACCGGTTCAAGGTCAGTACGTTGAGAAGTGTCGACGAGACAACACGTTTTGTGAAAAATGTCAATCCAATCTCCCGCCAAGTGCAAAATACGCGGCGTCATCCGTTATCTCGTTTGGAAGGGAAAACCTCCGTTTGAGGTTTATAATTTGGTGAAAACTGCATATGGTGATAAAGCTATGAATCTTACGAGTATGTACAAGTGGTATCGCGAGTTTTAAAATGGTTCTCACCTCTTTACCCTCCGCTAAAAAGTTCAAAACCACAATTTCAGCCAAGAAAATTATGGCATCCGTGTTTTGGGACTGTCAAAGCATAATTTTGATTGAATATCTGCCTCAAGGGGAGACCATCGACTCTGCAAGATACTGTGAGACCCTGAAAAAATTGCGGAAGGCGATTCAAACAAGAGGAGAGGCATGCTGACAAAGGGAGTCAGCCTGCTGCACGACAATGCCAGACCACACACGGCGAACGCAACGAAGGAACTGCTTGCTTCGTTTAAATGGGATGTCCTAAACCACCCCGCGCATCCCCCTGACCTAGCACCTTCAGATTTGTATCTCTTTACCTTCCTAAAGCTGTACATGGGTGGAAAAAGGTTTTCAACCGACGAGGAGGTAAAGGGGGAAGTGGAGAAGTGGACGAAGGGGTTGGCGGGAAACTACTTCGAGGAAGGCATCAAAAAGTTGATACCCCGCTTCACCACTTGCATTGAGAGGAATGGCGACTATGTCGAAAAATAGCTTACATATGTACTACGGTAACCATTTAATTTTTATGTTTCAATAAAAAAAATTGTAACCTAGAAAAATTCAGTACTCTTACTTTCTGGATACGCCTCGTATATATTATATGTTATTGAATTAAAAATGAAGATATGAAGTGCCTGAATAATTCAAAGAGAGAAAACAAATAAATTACTGATTAGCGTCGCAGAGTTGCACTATTCTCTTGCCATCACGCATCCCTTGTTAGACAGAGACTAGAACAGTTTCATCACTTACGTTATTTTTTTAAAACCACCTTATTAAATTTCAATTATTTTTTTAACTGTAAGTTGGAAAACATTTATTTGATAAGCATTCAAGATGCCGTATCAGCATACTATTATAACAACTTTTAGAAAAAAAAACGGCAGTAGTATCATTTACAGGTAAGTGAATTTTCATGGAAGCATTCGCGGCCCGGAGGCTAATATATTTTGGTTTAAATATGTATTTTAATTATTTTCATGATAATATTTACTATGACACATTCATATTCATAGAAATAATAAATAATTACCATTCAATGATTTATCATATACCAGCAAATAGATAATATTGATCATTGTAAAAAAGGTTGAGTTATTATATTTTACAGTGAATATCATTTTCTATAAGAATGGAATATATGAAAATCGTTCATTATTGTTAAAATTGAGGCTGAAAGTTCCGACCCAAGTTGCGTTACGATTTCTTTTGTTTAGTACCCACCTTTCATTTTCTTAAGGTATATGTATGACATGTTTGTGATATTAGTGCACTTTTCAGATTTCCAAATAATGCCCGTAGCAGCGAAAAAGGTGCTTCAAAGCTATGCGACTTGAGGGTTGGAAGTCAAACAAGAACTCTTTTGTGTTCATACATTTTGAAGAACTTTTCGGCAACACAACATCATACGTCGGTGTTATTATGTTAATTAGGTTATAGAGTTAAAAAAAATACATAGAAAATACTGTTAGGAATGTGAGCTCCCCACGTTATAGCTCCATGTAGGCGGCATTGTTAGGAAGGTAGCTCAGCATCATGAAAGTCACGAGAGACCAATTATTCAGGAAGGGTCGGAAAACGCCTTTACACAGGGAACTTATCAAACATCCAAAATTATTTCCTGGCTGTTAGAATTGAACAATCTCTCTCGTATTTGTTCTGGCTGGCAAGCTTGTTTAATAGACATTACAAGAAGGCACATAATGCGGCAATGGTTAAGTAACACGCTTACATGAGCCGTTCCGGGTGATGCAGGAGTTGAGAGACCCTGGAGGCGTTACTCACAGTCATGGTGGAGTAATAACCAAGGTGGTGCTTGTCCATACGCGCTATCGCGCGCATACCAGGCTTCAATTATGTAGCCAGCACTTCGCGTTCGAGACCGGTTTAATAGCAAAACAACCACACATGTTGTTGGGAACAAAGCTAGAGTCGGAGTGGTGGCGGCTGACGGCGGCCGAAAGCGGTTGGAATTTGGCGTGGGTTGCGCCGTGCGATGTGCGCAAGCCGCTAGTGTTTCCAACAATCTCTGTTTTATTAGATTCGCGGGGCTTTTGAAATGCTTTTTTTTATTTATTTTTTTTTTTTTTTATTTATTTTTTTTTTATTTTTTTATTAAATTGAATATAATTACATTTAATACAATATAAGATATGGGTAGTCCCACAAAGCTGTGACAATCAGCTTGTCTTTAGGTTCTACCATTTAATGTCATAACATATTAAACATTAGCTTAAGTTTAAATATTAATACCAAATATTATGTTTAGGATAGATAAACGTTTTGTTCATTTATTAACCACCTTTATGTCAGTTTAGGGCAGGGTTCCTCATTATTTTTTAAGATAAAGTTTTCGTTAAATTTGTTATAAATCACAGGTATCAAATAGTCAAGTGTTCTGCTTCCATACTTATTTGATATTAGTGGAATTTTTAGGCCTTTTCTTTCATTTTTTTTTTATATTAACTCCACACAGGAGGCCCTGAAGAAAATAATTTCCCTCAGGGCCTATGTCATCTTTGAGGATGTCATCATTAAATCTTGTTTTGTGACTATGCACCAATGACTTTTTGCACGCATTTTCTCCCGCATTATCCATAATCATAATAAACCAGAGAAGCCCTTTAATTGGAAGTAGGCCCTCAGAGCCATACAGTAATTTTAAGTTGTTTCTTTGTTTGTAAATGCTAGGTTTAGTAATTTTTTTTAATTATAGTTGTTTGTAAATTTTGAATGTATTTAATATTAATATTACTCGAGTGTCCCCATGTTCGAATTCCATATACTAAGTATTGATTCGACCATAGAATGATATATAAGTTTGAGAGTGCATCGAGGCAATACAAATTTTAATTTATAAAAATTACTCGCCAAAAATCGAAGCTGGTTACAAATTTTGGTCACATTTTTGTCCCATTTAAAGTTATTGTCTACGATTACGTCAAGGTAAGTATATTCGTTTGTAAAATCAATTTTTTCACAGCAGCAAATATTATTGATTTTTTAGGCTGGCCGCATACATACGTTTTCCGTATTCGATTTCCGAATTCGTTTTCCGTATTCGGAATTCCGTGAGACTAGCGCAAACGTTCGTTTTTCTTCATTCGGAATGTATAAACGTTAGTACCAGTGTTGCCAACAAGGGCGATATATCGCCATTTAGGCTACTCAGAGCGAGAATCGGCGCCGAAAAATTCTAAAAGGCGACTGGTCGCCAATTAAGCTACTTCAAAAACATCAATTTTAAACATGTCCCGAAATTTTCTGGGGACAAATTTTATATTTTCTTGAAATTCTCTAGCCACCCCCCCCCCCCACGAATTTTTTTTATTTTCACGTAAAAACATCAATTTTAAACATGTCCCACCTAACAGCAAATTCGGCTACTTTACGCTACCTTATGTATGAGAAACGGCGATATTAGGTCAAGATCCGTTGGCAACACTGAATTACGAACATAAATTTCCGTACGTTTGCGTCGGCACAAACAAACTGTATGCAATAGCTGCGTTCCACATGACGTCATTAGGTTTTTTCCATTCGGTTTCTCCGAACGCGCCGGCTCGCATTCGGAACGTGCGTAAGGAATTTGTTCCGTTCGGAACTAAAACGAACGTGTGCGGCAGTTAATGTATTTTCTACTGATTCCGCGCATTCGGATGTCCGAATACGGAAAACGAATTCGGAAATCGAATACGAAAAACGTATGTATGCGGCCAGCCTTATGTATACATTCAAAATTATGTGCAGTTATTTTAGGTAAGTTCCACATTTTCAAGCTCGGTGATCTTATATACTCGTACATGCATTTAGTTTTTTTGACATTAATAATTAGTCCTACATCATGAGACCATTTAATTAGCTCGTTAAAGTCTATTTGTAATTCTTGAATAGCTATTTCAGGGTTTTCATTAGAGACAACTAGTGTAGTATCATCAGCAAAAATGAATCAACGGGCTATTTTAAAAAGTTTAGAGATTGCAATTACATATATAATGTATAATTTTGGTCCTAAAATTGACCCTTGTGGCACTCAACATACATTTTTCTATTTCGCTGCCTTAGTTCTTGTATGTTCAATAGACCATTTAGCAAATTTTACAGGAGACGTTTTTTTTTTTGTTTTTACAGGCAAATTCTAAAAAATTCTCGATTTTGGTCATTTTGTTTAATACATATGTGTAACAGGAAATTATTAAATATCATTTTTCGAAGATTGAAGCTATATTAAGCCCATATTATGACTTTAAAGGTGGACGTTGAACATGGCTTGAAAATGATGAATGATTATTTTGGATACTGAACATATCGTCTGGAGATTGAACAATTTGGCTCCCATAAGTTTGAGGTATTTTTTGTTCAATTAGCCAATTAGTGGTAAATTGTATATACAGGGTGATTTCCATATATCAAATACTTTACTTTTATCTTAGTTAGTAGTTGACTTAAAGTATTACGTTAAAATATACAAACAGAGTCCTTGAGTTGATTTTTCACAAAAACTGCTCTATATAGAATAAAAATATCTGGAATAAAAAAAACAATTAATAACAATGTTATCATCACTTGCCCCAAAAAAGAAGACGCTGATAAAATTATGAAAGAAATAAACAAAAAAGAAAATAACAGCATATCTGCATCAGAAATAAAAAAAAACGTAAACCAAACGTTATCATCAAAGGAATACATAAAGACTACAACATTCAAGATTTTAACGAAGATTTTATAGAACAAAATGAAGACATTTATCAACTTACCAAAGAAGACAGCAAACACATGCCCAAAATAATGGCAAAAATAAAAAAAAACAAAAGAAGCGATCAACTATCCAACTACATCCTAGAAACAACCGGTCAAATGAGAAAACTATTAATCGAAAAAGGAAGAATAAACCTGGGATTTATGCGGGTTCACGTAGAGGACTCCAACCCATTGTCCCAATGCTACCACTGCCTGTGGTTCGAACATACTGCCAACAAGTGCCGAAAGAAAACAGAAAAACCCAAATGTCTCCACTGCGCAGAAGAACACATTCTAGCGAACTGCCCAAATAAAAATCAAACACCAAAATGCTACAACTGTCTAGCCTTTAATAAGAAAAGAAATGGGAAAATAAATTCTAACCATCGAGCGAATGACAGCAAGTGCCACTACGTCAAGAAAATGACAGAATCTGCCTACCAGAAAATTGACTATAATTAAAATGCTATATTCATTAAAAAAAAACAAGTAAGAAATTAATATATCAACTATACTTTGTTTACAACATATCAATGTCGACACCCTGTTTAATAGCGCCTGTTCAAATTTGCAGTATCTACTTAAGTACTAACAACTCACAGTCGAGTTACATTATTATTTCTAAGTATATGATTATTATTATTCCGCCCAATTATGACGTTATCAATAGAAACGAGTTCTTAATTACTAACAAAATATACTTCCGAACATATTTATTTGCACACTCATCCATTTTACATAAGACATTTTTTGGACAAGTAGGATGTAATAATATTTGTACAAACGAACTAGATAACACTTATAATATAGGAAAAAAAGTATATAATACAGCTGATCAATACAACCTTCTTCCCAAAAATATGTCAAACTCATTCATCTGTAACACAATACTTCATGATGATTTCAGATGATTTCATAAATAATGAATAAGAAAAAAATATTAAAATTCAAGAATATGAATGCATATCCACTGATTCATGTAACAAAATTATTTCTAAAAACAACAATGATTTAATTATTATGCACCTAAACATTCGTAGTGTTCAAAAAAATCTGGAAGAGCTAATTCTAAAAATAAATAATTTAATAAAAAACCGGACTTCATAGTATTATCCGAAACATTTACAAATACTGAGTCACCTTCTTATTGCTTACCCGAATACAATTATATTTCTACCATAATAGATATCAATAAAAATAGTGGAATAATAATATTTGCAAGTAATAAATTTAGTATTATTAAAATAATTGAACACCCAATACATTTAGTAAACTGCATCGAAATACATTTCAAACTCGGCAAATCAATGTACCATTTAATAGCTATCTATAGAACGCACGGCTCGAATATAATTACGTTTATTAATGGCCTTAAAAACATATTATCGAAAATTAAAAATAAACTTTGCTTCATTTTAGATGATTTTAACTTAAACATTAATGAAAAAATTGAAAATGGTTCTAAACATGAATACATTAACTGTATGACTGAACAAAACTTCATATCTTGCATAAATAAAAAAACAAGAGAAATAAAAGAACATACTCCATCCTGCTTAGATCATATCTGGACAAACGTAAATATTAAAGATCTTCACAAATTAAAATCAATTGTTTGGAAAACTTACATAACTGATCATCATTCATGCTTACTTCTATATAATAACAATATTAAACAAAAAAAAACATAATATAATAACTAAAAAATCCACCATTAATATGACCATTCTCACTGAAAATCTAAAAAAAGAGGATTGGAACAATGTTTTAAACAGTGATGACACCGAAACATGTTCGACTAACTTTGAAAATACCCTGTCGCAACACATTAAAAATTCAACAACTGAAACAACAACACACATAAAATCAAAATTAAGATGTTTAAAACCTTGGATTACCCAAGGACTTATAATATCTATTAGAAACAAAGAAAAACTTTACAAGACAACTTTAAAAAATCCCCAAGATGAAAATGCATATATTTAATAAAAAATATAAAAATAAATTAACAACATATATTAAAAAAAGTAAAGAAGATTTTTTTTAAAATAAAATATTATCTTCAGAAAATAACCAAAAACAAATGTGGAAAACAGTTAATTTGGCTATTGACAATACAAAAAAAATACAAAACGTAAAATATATTGAACATGATAACAATATTATAGATGCCAATATGCAACCTAAACAATGTGCAAACATATTTAACTCTTTTTTTGCTAATGTCGGAAAAAATCTTGCGAAAAATATCCAAAAATCTTTTATCCCGGAAAATCATAATAATGAAAACTTACAGGAACGTAATATACTCTCAACGTTTGAAACAACAACAGAATGTGAAATCATAAAAATAATAGATAATATGAAAGGAGGTTCGTCTCCCGGTTTTGATTCTATTACGGCACATATGTTAAAATCTATGAAACCTTATTTAATAAAACCAATCACTCATTTAATAAACTTAAGTTTAACAAAAGGAATATTTCCAACGAACTACAAAAATACAATAATCTCACCTATTTACAAATCTGGAGACCCACATCAAGTAACAAATTATCGACCAATCTGTTTAATTTCAAATATAGGAAAAATCTTTGAAAAAATGGTAAAAAAAACAATTGGTCAATTTCCTAGATAATAATAAAATACTACACAAAAACCAGTTTGGATTTATAAAATCTCTCAGCACACAAGATGCTATTGCTAACGTAACTTCATACATTTACGAATCTTTAGATAAAGGTAAAAAATGTGCAGGTATATTTATTGATCTCAGAAAAGCTTTTGATAGCATATCCCATAAGATTCTACTGAAAAAAATGAATAATATAGGTATAAAAGACAACGCGATTAAATGGATTTCAAACTACCTAAAAAATCGACCACAAGTCGTAAAAATAAATAATGTTAATAGCGATAAAGAACATTCTGACTTTGGAATCCCGCAAGGTACAGTGCTTGGACCAATTCTTTTCACCATATATGTTAACGACATTTTCTTTCAACCATTACATGGCCAAATTACTTCGTATGCCGACGATACAGTTCTAATAATAAGCGAAAAAACTTGGGAAAACGTAATACTTAAAGCCACTGAAGACATAAATACTCTTAAGAATTTCTTCGACATTAATTTACATCACTAAATAGCGATAAAACATATGTAATTCCATTTGCAATACACACAAAAGACATCCCTAAAAATTTTGACATTATCATTCATGACAATTCCAAAATACATAATAAAAATTACTGTCTCCAAAACTGCACAATACTAAAAAACACAAACACAATCAAATATCTAGGAGTAATTATCGATAAAAATTTGAATTGGAAGGAACAAATATGTCAAATTGTAAAAAATATCAGAAAACTGATATATGTATTTTTAAGAATCAGAAATTTTTTGTCTTCAAAAAACCTATATTTAATATATTATGCCTTAGTCCAATCAACTCTACAATATGGTATCATTAGTTGGGGATCCACATACAAAACTAACCTTACTCCAATAGAAGTAGTACAAAGGTTAATAATTAAAATAATATTAAGAAAACCTTCCGATTACCCAACGGATCGATTATTTGAAGAATTTCAAGTGCCTTCATTTCAAGATCTTTATACTAAAAATGCATTAATTCAAATCATAAAAGAAAAAGACAAATATCAATTTCTAACTGAAAACCGTACTCGACTTAAATATATTTTTCCATGCCCAAAATTAAACACTTCCTTTGCACAAAATTATTACACTTACCGGGCAAGATTTTTTTTCAATCGACTACCCGAAGAAATTAGAAACATTAATGATAACATCCAAATAATAAACATTGTGAAAGAATATTTTAAAGACAAACTTACAAAAAATAAAAATGTTTCCAATTGAATTAATCTTAAGAATAACTAATCTCAATTAGTTTCCTTAAGTAACATTCCATTCTTCAAATAAGTTTAAAATCATTTTATTTTTAATTACCTACATACTGTAATAAAACCATGTACACTCCATTTCCAGCCACAAGCTAATGCTTCTATGGAAGAGGGGTCTTGAAATATTTGATCATATATTGTAACAAATAAACAAAAATGTACTTATATAATAAAAAAAAAATAAATAAAAAATAAAAAAATATATATATATATATAAATCTATAAAATATTTTGGAAGTTTGAAAACAACGCACAAGTACAAAGGTACCTTCCGCTAATATACTACTATCGGCTGTCGGTGCATGCGTGATGTGAAATATTCTTACATTGTACGTATTACGGCCTCCGTGGTCTAGGGGTACTCTTGACTAGAAATACGGAGGTCGCGAATTCAAATCCCGGCGTGCGCAAGTAAATTTTATTTGATTCATTTACGTTATTTCACAAATTATTCATTTAAAATAACATAATGTTTATTTGCGGCATGTTCCAGAGAGGGAGATATGGTGTAAAGACCACCATAAGAATTAAAATGGCTTTAGCCGTGTTTGGTGATCAGATCTGAATAGAGACTCACATACCATCTCTCTTCTCCCCCATTCTCCTTCCTCTCTTTCTCCTCTCCATCTCCTTCCCCTCCACACTACCTTCAGCCTCACAATATACTAATAAACCCCAATTGGGGATTCCATAGTCTCACTGACTCCAGATGGTTGGGAGCAGTTGAGACTGTGTGCGGTATTCCATAAAAAAAAATCCCGAGTGATGCGTAAAATTATTGAAGTTCAATTTTCAGTTGAAAATTTGTTTTTTTTTTATTGTTTCGTTACCTACATTTGATAAATGTAATTTTTAAAGTTTACTTACTTTAGAAAGAATTTTTTTCTTTCGGAAGGTCTTATTTGCCGTGAGCTTTTTTATTTATGTTGATTATCGTGAATAAAATATTATTTTTTTAAATACTTTCAGCTCTTAAAATCCTAAAATTATAATATCCCGCGATTTGGGTTATGGGTGTGCGCTATTTAACATTACATTTATTGTTGTTAGTCATTTGCCTAGTTGGTTTTATTGTAGTTCCTACATAAGAATATGTTTATTGTTTTTTATGTGACTAAAAAAAACAAAAAATCAGAAACTTTTAATTGAATGAATTCAAAATTGAAATATTTGGACTTCGTTTTCATCAGCGATCTCAGCAGTGATAACGGACTAAATATGTGTCGTAGATGTCTTTCAATCAGACTATGAAGACAGTCGACTTTTTGCACATTTCCATTTCCTGTCTCTTTTGTTGTATTTCTTGAATAAAAATAAGTTTTAATACACTAATATAATTTATTAATACTCATTTTAGGTAAAAGTCCTAAGTTTGTAAATAAATAATTGAATAAATAAATAATAAATGAAGCATCCTGTATATTTGCCTAGCAAATTCATGAAGTACATGTAAAATATGGTGAAAAAGCCTATAAATGACATAATTTTAAGACTTACCTTTCTATTTGAGCTACTGTTCTAAGGTTTATTGATTCTTGAGTCGGTGAAGTCATTTTTTAGTTCAATAACAGTATATATTCGCAATTAAACGTATTTTTAGTGGAACAATTTCGTTGTTAGAAAACAACTAAAAATCAACATGGCCGCACATTTTAACTAGCCGGCTCCTGATTGGTTGACAGTGGAGATTGAACATTCAAGACCTCAACCTTCTGCGGGATGTTGAACAAATATCTATGAACTTTTTAAAAAATATTATTTTCATAACTTTGAGTGTTTGAATGTTCAATATCCAGGAGATTGAACAAATAAGAACTGAAACATTATTCCGTGAGTGGATATTGGCACTCGAAAAATGCTTAAAATGTCACTTAAAAACCAAAAAATATGGTTTTTTTTAACTTCATTAATGCGCGATAGGCTAATGTACATATTGGCATTCATAATTCAGTGCAAAAAAAGGTCTATTGAACATACAAGAACTAGGACAGCGATATGTTAAATAGTTTTTGAAAAATGATAGGAGTTTACCACGGATTCCAATGATTTCGAGTACCTTGATTATTTGTGTATGGCTGAGTGTATCGAAAGCTTTTGAGAAATCAATAAATAATACTAGTACATGTTTTTTAGAGTTAAGCTCTGAATTTATATAATTGGTAAATTTTTCGAGCAGTTAAGCCGAAGCCGAAGCCATACTGACATTCATCAATAATGCCAAAATTATTATAATTACTAATATTTTTTCTAATGCGGGTAATAAGGAAATAGGCCTATAATTATTTATTACGGTGTGATCTCCATTTTTAAAAATGGGCCTTATGATGCTGCATTTTAGTTCAGCTGGAATGTGACTTGTTTCAATAATACTGTTAATTAGGTGAGTAATTATAGGACCAAATAATTTAACATGTTTTTTTAGATCATACTTGCGAATTAGATCCACGCCCGGTGTCATTGAATTTTTCATTCTTCCGATAATGCATTCAGTTTGTTCTGCATTAGCTCTTGGTAGGTACATTGAATGTTGCAAATGTTCTTACTTCAACTCAGACGCTCAAACATTGCATTCGTCCAGTAACTGATTTACACCCTCGTCAAAGAATTTTGAAAGTTTTCTGCCACCACATCCGCAGTTTGGGAATTTAAGAAATATTTAGATATGACTTCATCACAATCGGATTTATTTTTCCTACCCAATACTTGATTTACTTCATTTCATGTTTTTTGAATGTCCTTGAAACAATATTTATATTTGTTATTATAGTATATTTTTTTTGTGTTTAATATATTTTTATTTAGTTTATTTCTCTATTTCTTGAATTCGATTTCATGTATTTTATTGTTAAGCGTGTTTTTCCATTTTCTCCATAATGTGTTACGTAGTTGTATATTTTCAATGAGATTATAATTTATCCAGCCCTTTTGGTTATTACGCTGTTTATTTGTATTTGATTTTGTTTCAGTACTTTTTTCGTAAATATACTTGAATTTCGATTTAATTTCTTCATATATTAAGTTAGGTTCCGTTATGTTTAGTATTTTATTCCAATCAGTGATTTCAATAGGTAGGACGACTTTTTTTTCCGATATTACAGTATATTTCGTAAGGTGCGATTTATTGGTGGGGCCTGCCTCATAGGTAGAGAAACGCATCGTTGTTGCAATAAGGTAGTGGATCCGCTATTATAGTTTCACATACACATGAGCTGATTTCATTTCTCTCTCTCTCTCTCTCTTACATAGATATGATCTAGACATGTAGCCGTTACATAGTTAGTCTGTATGGCTTCACGGGTCACGTCATTAATACATTTAAAAAAACCAAATTTAGCCATAACGTTTTCATATTGCATTACAATTGGTTCCTGATAATTTAATAAGTTTATGTTCGTATCCCCAAGTACCATAACGGATTCTTTAATTTCAATATTTCCCAATATAACATCCAGCTCTTCGAGAAATATTTGAGGCTGAGGGTATTGGGGAGGGGAGGGAGATGGGGAAGAGGAAGGTGGGGAAGTACCTGGCTATTCAGATCTGGTCACCAAACACGGCTAAAGCCATTTCAAGCAACGTTTCAATTCTGAATGGTGGTCTTACACCAGGGCGATACTGAGAGTATCTTCCACTCTGGAACGTGCCGCAAATATACTATATATTATTTTTTAAATTAATTAATTGTGAAATAACACAAATTAATCAAATAAAATTTATTTGCGCACGCCGGGTTCGAACCCGCGACCTTCGGATCTGTAGTCAAAAGCGTATACCACTAGACCACGCCGGTCGTCACGAGTTAATGTTACGAGTTAAAAATATTCCCGACCCGGGCAAAACACTTTTAATAACGGTCAGTTGACCATAATGACTGCCTGTTACTATTTTTTAAGAGAAAATAAGTGAAAAATTCACTCGGCGAGGGTTTTTATAATCTCATCAAGTAACACACACTGACAAGCTAATTATCAAAACAAAAACTGTCAAAGAAGCCAATTGATAATCAAAACATCTGTTTTATCTATAGGCCCTAGTTTTATTTCTGACCGCTAGGTGCTAGGCAGGAGCCTGTAAAATAACTGGTTGTGAACTTAGCTAATAGCTCGTACATTTTTAACAATACCTCTACATATATGAGTACAATAAGTATATTGGAGTATTAGAATAAATTTCAGTATACTCTTGTTAACACTTTGGTAATAGGAAAATTCATTTAAATATATGTTAAGTGGTAATTTTCGGATGGATATGAAAACTTTGTACTTGAGAAGTAAAATATAAAAATCATTATTTTTAAAAGAAGATAATAGGAAGTAGTAATATAAAATAATAGTTATTAACATTATTTTTATTTAAATATATATGTATATATATATATATTTTTTAAAGTACTAACATACCTAGTCATATTCTATACGACTTTGGGCGATAAACATCATCTTTTTGAAGTAGGGGCAGGTTGGGTTATTTGCTTTATGGTTAGTATTTAGGTTCATCTTGAGATTTTTGTCTTGGAAGATACAATTGCTGCACTTTTCTTCTTCATTTTTATTTGTACATTCCTTCCATTCATGTTCCTTTGCGCAATGCAAATACGTTGCACTTTTTTCTTTGTTGAAGCATTTGATTGCTGTATGTCCAAACTTAAGACAATGGAAACACTGCGTTACAGGGTTTGCATCTTCTACACGTGTTCTGTTAAATCCAATATTAATGTTTTTCCCTTTCGATGAGGTGCGTCCTTAATTGTCCGCTTGTTTCCAGTATGTAGTTCGTAAGTCCATTATAGTTTTTAGGTTTGAACATTTTTATTAATTTTATCGTGTTTTTGGGTTATTTTCCATAATATCTTTTATACCTTGCTATGTATAGGGTTTTAACCCAACATCTGGAGTCAAACCAGGGTTATAAATTGGTTAGCTCAGTAAAAGGGTAAGCAGATGAAACTCGAATTCAATCAGGGGTGTAGAACTTCTTAATTCATTACTTCGTCCATCGGTCAGGAGGTTGGAAAGGCCAACACAATAATAACACATGATTAAAAGGCACAAGTATATTTAACATCTTCTAAAAAAGGGGGTTGAATTGGTATCTCTACTCTCTCTCTCTAGGACGACCGGGTGAAACGGGGATTTTACATGAAGTTAAAGATTTGAACACAATAAAAGGGTATGCCGAAGAAGCTTACTGGTTTCCAGGTTCTGATGAGGGGTTGGCATGACGTGACGAGCTGGAAATAGGGAAAAGGGCGGCGGTACTGTTGAGGAGATGTTAGGCACTTGAGGATTCGACGGTAAGACAAACGACTCCCAACGGGCCGAGTATATAGCGGATCCAGAACATGTTTAAGAATGATGCGGCAAACTATTGGTTATATTTATTGAGTTGGTTAAAACACGCGAGATCTACGCAAGGTTCGGGCGTATTAATATTTGCCAAACTGGGACGCAGAAAGCGTGACTGTCCGAGGTCCGAGTAGAATTGTGAATGGTGAGCGCGGCGGGAGTGTGAGCCGCTAGCGGTTGTCACGTGATTTGACCATCTGGTCGCGTGGTCTGCCAGAGTGGGGTGACCAAGCCCTTTTTAATTTAGGGTGACCATCCTTTTAATTTGTAGGGAGACTGTATTACGTAACACATTCCCCCTCCGCCAGTAAAAGGCGACGTGGTAATGAAGTTTTAGGCGCTAAAAATCCTCTTCACCTTGTCGTGAGGGAAGTAGAGAGTGAAAAAACATTGTTGATTTGAGAGAAAAAATTACATGGTTATGCAATGATGAAAAGACAACATACAAGGTTATGCAGTGATGAAAAGAACAACATACAAGGTTATGCAATGATGAAAAGAACAACATATAAGGTTATGCAGTGATGAAAAGAACAACATACAAGGTTATGCAGTGATGAAAAGAACAACATACAAGGTTATGCAGTGATGAAAAGACAAACATACAAGGTTATACAGTGATGAAAAGAACAACATACAAGGTTATGCAGTGATGAAAAGAACAACATACAAGGTTATGCAATGATGAAAAGAACAACAAGGACTCTAAAATTTCATTGGTCTGTAAGCTAAGTTTGAAGAGCGTAGTGTTTTCGAAGAGTACCAAGTAGGCGTAATTTCACTGAAGTTATTAAAGTTACACTTTCACTTTAACTTGACCCATTTGAGATTGCACTCAAGTATCACTAGGGCCTTAGAAATTGAACTGTGCTTCTTGGTTGTGGTTGAGAGATGATGATGCGGAGGGCAAGAAGTATCCGGGTTCTGTTGTCGTACCAGCGTGAATTCCATTATGCCGATGTTGTGGAGCAGTGGTTGTTAAGGTGAAATGAAGTTGGTAATAACATGGAGTAATACCATTAAGTTGATTGATGGTTGATGCGTGCAATGGCTATTATGTTGAGTTGCACATCGGCAAGTGGTTGATTAGCACAAACGGCAAGTGGTTGATTTGTACAACGGCCAGTAGTTGATTTGCACAAACGGCAAGTGGTTGATTGCACAATGGCAAGTAGTTGATTTGTACAACGGCCAGTAGTTGATTGGCACAAACGGCAAGTGGTTGATTGCACAATGGCAAGTAGTTGATTGCACAACGGCAAGTGGTTGATTTGCAGGAACATAACTAACCTTGAGCTGGCATGCTCTGAGGTTGGTTCTTTTGAATGTGGTTTGAATGATGAGACAACTTGATTTGCTACTGCACGCACGACTCACACCTAATTTGGGTGTGATCGGGTGTTTTTGGTACGCAGAGATTGGAGAGATGTCAGTGATGGAAGTGGAGGCGGCAATGAAGTGAAGCTCAGCTTGCAGGTGATGAGGAGGGCTGCTGGTATTCTTTTTAATCCAGGGACAAGTTATTATTAGAGACAAAAATTCTTGAAGTTTACCTGCCTGGTAGACCAATGATGAAAAAACGTTTGGAGAGAAACAAATTGGGTTCAAGAAAAAAGACAAAAAGACAAAAAAACGTAGTTGGTTAGAGAGGAGAGAGTAGAGAGAGATTCCCTATGCTGACTACACCATGAGTATCCCGAGATTGGGGAGACAAAAAGTATCACGACTGGCGTGAGGTTACCTATTTGATATACAAGGTATAGGTAGGTGGTTGTACAGTAGTAACACCAAGTTTCTGAAAGAAGTTGGCCTTCCATGGCCGGTGTAAGCGCTTGAGCGATAGCAACTTACGACTTTCAAAATTACAAGAAATGTGTTGATTACCTAGGAACAGTGTGAAAGGAGAGATTATTTTGAAGTAAATTTCATGGATAAAGATTGTCTTATAGACAGACGATACGCAATGTGCGTAGGGTACACTTTCCAGATTCATGAAATTAACCTCAAGGATAATGAGGGATGAAGAAAAAAAATGGCGTTGAGCGAGAAGGTCTGTTGGTGGTGGGGCTGATTCCCCATTCGATCTCTTTCAGAGAACGAAATATGGTCAACCAGCAGATTTCCTAACTTTTACAAATACACATGAATTTGATGGAAGGGTGAAGGATGGAGGATTGAGCAGCGAAAATTGATAGTGACTGAGCTAATTCTCAATTCGAACTCTATGTGAGGACGAAATATATCAACCAGCAAATTTCCTAACTCTTTACAAATGTACACGAATTTGATGAAAAGGTGAAGGAGAATACACAGTAATAACAATCTAATCTTTCACGTGTATTGGGTGAAAGATTAGGGGTCGTTTTTAATCTTCTACAGTTTGTGAGAACACGACGGACCCTTGCTCAAATTTCACAAACCTGGGAGTTTTTCTTATTCGTCTCCCAGACAACGATTTAGGTGGTTTTGTGTCACTGTCCCGATTAACTCCCACGACACGATACCTCATAACCAAAAGTGAAGCTGATGGCTAGTCCATGGTCAATGGATAGTGGATGGTTCTTGGGTACGCTGACAAGAAGTCCACAGATATCAGTTACCAAAAAAAATTGCTGAATGCACAGCTTCATGTTTGTTTGAGCATAACAAAAATTCTCACTACAGTGAAGGACATTTCCCTCAGTGTGGTGAGTTATACAAAAGGATCCCAATTAAGGGCGACAAGTCAGGGTAAAATGATCTACGTCCGGTAGAACAAGTACATAGTGTCAACTTATTTAAAGAAAACAACAATAAGATATTGTATCGTTCGCACGAATCATGGAAAGTATTCTAACGTCTCCACGTCTCATGTAGAAATTGAACGAATTACGAAAGAACCCTAGTATTGAAAGGACGGTACAACAGTAGATATTTATAACCAATTAATGGAACAAATTATCTCTTTGGCCACAGCGTATGTAAGCCAGTAAAAAAAGTAATTATAACGAACTTCTCGTATCATGGTAGATATTATAACATTCTCATGTATAGTGTTAGATTTTATAACGATCCCTCGTCTCATGGTGGATATTGTAACATTCTCATGTATCATGAAAATAACATATCAACGTTCAATATTAAAAAAGTACCATTTCAATACCGGAAAAAAGATACATACACAATGTCAAAAACAATCAAGTAGTGGCTATTGGTATTATCAAAAAATGACGACGGCATAACCTTCATTTGGGTTTATGCGTTAAGTTGGCAATAATACAAGACATATGCCTACAAGGATGTCTTAAACAAGACACAAATATAGCAAAAGAGACCTATTTGGTTTTACTAACTCTTTGCTTACAAAATGTTGTGATGGCATAACCTTTGGTTGGGTTTATGCTTTAAGTTGGCAATAATACAAGACATATGCCTATAAGGATGTCTTACACAAGACACACATATAGCAAAAGAGACCTACTTGGTTTTACTTACTCTTTGATAACAAAAAAGGTTTGTAGTGGTTTATTTAAGACCTGATAGGGTTTTACCTACTTAAAATGACCAAACAAAAACTGGGAAACACGCTTGGTGTTGCCAAAATTGCCACAAACACGAATGTTGTGAACTTTATGATATAAATTTAATACAAAAGGCACCTAGAGACACAGGATGACTTAATATGAGTGACCTGGCTCGGTGTATTTGACAAGGCAAATTAATGCTATTTAAGTCAAAATATAGTACACAATATAACAAATTGGGGTCAGGAAGTTGAGATCTTAAGATTATACATACTCAATGTGACCGAAAGGTGTTATGTATGATACATTGTTATTGATGAGGAGGACAAATCGGAGTTTGTTCTCCTTTACAACAACCTTTTTCAGAATTGACGTGTCAATATCAAATTCTGAAAAAAACAAAATTAGAGCAAATGGGAATGTTGAGCGCCATTCAATTTTTTAGGAAAAACTGAAAAAAACTTTGAGCAAAGGTAATTGTAACTTTTATCTGTTACACCTATGTAAACTTGAATCAAATGACGATACCAAACTGGAATTTACACACGCATTATGATTACAAGTTACAGGGGTAGAATATTCACCTCAATTGGGTGTATGTTGCAAAGGGCCATTGTTTTATGTACGATGGAACCCATTGGAACAAATGTGACGAACAAATGTGAAAGAACAATGTGAAAGAACAATGTGAAAGACAATGTGAAGAACAAAGAACATGAGAGAAAAAAAAATATTTACAACACAATGTTGTACGTGACTTTTTGTGGTAGTTAGGACAAAAAATAGTTATGTATTTAGTGTCGTAAGTGTCAGAATGGTGACGACTAGCAATTAATGTCCAGGGTCATGACTCCGGGAGCATAAATTGTTTTTGGAAGGCAGAAAAAGTCTCTTGACTAGAATGATATCAGTTCCAGAGAAGATACGTACAAAATATGAGTACAAATTATATACATTACACGGTGAGGTGTGACAAAGAAACAAAAATAACAAAGGGTTTATACAAAAGAGCATAATTGTACATGTATGGGTGAGAAATGATTTAAAACCACAGTTGACACTTCTATGTTTTAGAAAAAAAAGGTTACCTCGCAGAAGTCGAAATGCGAGTTTTTGTATGAAACTAACGCGTTAAGACATGCTGTTTGTCTGCACGAGGGCCAAATCTCGTGGGACAAAGGTAGAGCCAAAAGTTTGTTAGTTATAGGTGTGGTAACCTAGTGGAGGTGGTGTCCATTGTGTCCACACTTCCTAGTTTGACAACATCTTTCACGTGGTAGTTACCGATGTGTTTACCAGAGGAGTCCGATAGGGTATATACTACATCTGAGATTTTTCTCAGGACTTTTGCTTTAACAAAGCGAGGAGCTAGTTTTGCGGAGAAGTACAGAGCACCTTGTGAGAGTGTGTTGTTGCGTCTCCAAACTGTGTCGTTTTCCTTAAAGGTAACATGTTTCCTGCGTAAATTGTATCTGTTTGTGTCAGAGATTATACTGCCGGGTTGAAATTGTAGCCCTTTTATGTATTTCCTGTTGTAATATGCGGCGTATTTAATCAGGACGT
This sequence comes from Hesperophylax magnus, assembly GCA_026573805.1. Classification (NCBI taxonomy): domain Eukaryota; kingdom Metazoa; phylum Arthropoda; class Insecta; order Trichoptera; family Limnephilidae; genus Hesperophylax; species Hesperophylax magnus. The sequence goes on along the minus strand of JAIUSX010000097.1, from coordinate 1,043,533 downwards.
TTTTGGTTTTGTTGAAAGGAGAATTATTCCTGTCTTTTAATTCTTTTTCTAGGCTTTGAGTACTTTGAGAGCAGATGTTGGCTATTATGCCTAAGGTGTTGTTTTGAGAATTCATTTTGTGGCTAGTCGAGTTAGACATTTGCGAGAAGAAAAAGAATTGTCAGAGTGTTGGTGGCTGGGTTTTTTTTTACCAGGGATTTGTTTGTGACGATGGGTGAAGAATTTGTGAAATTTTTGAAGTCCCAATATGGAAAAAAAATGACCAGCGGTTCCCTTGTATTTCAATGAAAAAAATTCCTGAGATGCTCGTTTTTGAAAAAAAAATTTCAAAGTCCTTGATTTGTGAAAAAAAATGGCCAGGGGTTGTCCTGGATTTTTGATGAAAAAGTCCCTGAGATGTGCGTTTTTGAAAAAAATTAGCGGAAAAATTTCAAAGTCCTCAACGTGTGAAAAAAAACGGCCAGGGGTTACCCTGCATTTTTGATGAAAAAAGTCCCTGAGATGCGCGTTTTGAAAAAAAAAATTTCGAAAAAATTTCAAAATTTAGATTTTGAGGGAGTGTTGTTTGTTCTTTCAACATTTTTTTGGGAGGTTGTGGTGATTCGTGACAAATTTGTCTGAGTTTAGGAAAAACCAGTTTTTGGTTATTTATCCGCAAGCTTCCCTTTACTTTGCTAAGGCGTGTTTTTAGGCACAGAATTGGCAAATGTCGGGGATTTACGTCAACGCGAATCTCAATTATATGTAAAGAGTAGGTCGGCTTTCTATTTTAAAAAAGAAAAACTCGACCCGCCTTCATTACATACAAAACGGATTATCAAATGGCAGAAGGATTTTAATTTTCCCTGGTTGCAGTCATGTGCAGACAAGCTGACTTATAACTTCCACAAACAAGAAATTTGTTTTGTATCATGTACAAGATTTGAAATTGTTGTATTGTAGTTTATTGTAGTTCGTTCCCACTAATAGTTGTACTTGGAAAGTAAACCTTGATGGTTTTTGATCACTATGTGATGTTTAAGATGTCCGAAAAGAAGTAAACAATGTTTGCGCACTTTGTGATAGAATGCCGGTACTCAAATTATTGTCGAGTGACGATTCGTAAAAGTTGTAATTTAACACAGAACAGTTTTAATGTGACACGATTATTTTAGATTTGACGCGATGGTTTGTAGAACAGCTATGATTAATTGGGAGAAAACATAGTATTCAATGGTTATTACAAAACAAGACATAAAACATAGTGAAAGAGTACAAAATTATTTCCAATTTGACCCCCTGATGGACGATTAATAAACTGAAAGAAAACCTACGTTGAAGCCAGTGCTATATATAGGGTTTAAACCCAACACCTGGAGTCGAACCAGGGTTTTAAATTGGTTAGCTCAGTAAAAGGGTAAGCAGATGAAACTCGAATTCAATCAGGGGTGGAGAACTTCTTAATTCATTACTTCGTCCATCGGTCAGGAGGTTGGAAAGGCCAACACAATAATAACACATGAGTAAAAGGCACGGGTATATTTAACATCTTCTAAAGAAACACAGGGTTGAATTGGTATCTCTACTCTCTCTCTCTCTAGGACGACCGGGTGAAACGGGGATTTTACACGAAGTTAACGATTTGAACACAATAAAAGGGTATGCCGAAGAAGCTTACTGGTTTCCAGGTTCTGATGAGGGGTTGGCATGACGTGACGAGCTGGAAATAGCCCGCGCTCGAAAGGGCGGCGGTACTGTTGAGGTGATGTTAGGCACTTGAGGATTCGACGGTAAGACAAACGACTCCCAACGGGCCGAGGATATAGCGAATCCAGAACATGTTTAAGAATGATGCGGCAAACTATTGGTTACATTTATTGAGTTGGTTAAAACACGCGAGATCTACGCAAGGTTCGGGCGTATTAATATTTGCCAAACTGGGACGCAGAAAGCGTGACTGTCCGAGGCCCGAGTAGAATTGTGACTGGTGAGCGCGGCGGGAGTGTGAGCCGCTAGCGGTTGTCACGTCATTTGACTATCTGGTCGCGTGGTCTGCCAGAGTGGGGTGACCAAGCCCTTTTTAATGTAGGGTGACCATCCTTTTAATTTGTAGGGAGACTGTATTACGTATTACCTTCATTTTGTGTTTTTAAGGCCTCAATTATTACTTCTTCAGATAAATCTGCTTGTAAGTTTCTAACGAAAATTTTTATTTTTTTCTTTTTTAATTCCTCCGCGACCATGTGTTTTTTAAGTGTTTTGTTAATTTCTTCTGTCAATTTCTCTGCGTGGGCTTTTGTCGGGCAGGATATTATTAGTTTATTTTGTGCGGCTTTACGTACTCCGTTTACAGCGATTCCCAAATTAGCAATTTTATTTTTTTTTAACAATTTGGTCTTTTATTACGTCTGCAGTCATGTTGTCATTTTCACTTTTTATAATTAGTGAATATTTAGATTCCGGAATTTCTTTTAATTTGCTTGCGTAAGTTTTTCCTCCCATAATACTCGGATGTTCAATTTTTTCAATCAGTTTGGATTGTAGAGAAAGTATCTTATTTATCAATTCTGTTTTTTCTTCCGTCCATTTTTCTTCAAGAATTTTAATATTAGCTTCCAGGTTTGTTTTTGCTTTGGCGTCTTGTTTAGTTGATATGCTAGATATTTCACTCTTTATAATGAGTTAAGCTAGATACCACTTGCGCGGTTCTACTACTGCCCTCTCACTCCCGCCAAATACTTTAGAGGATGTAACAACTTTCAGTAATATAGTTTCTTACTACAATACGTCCACTCACTACCGCTGACGGCGGTTAATTGAGAGATCTACTTCGTGACATTACATATTATGAGAACTGTTTATAAACATTTTGAGAAATTATTATTATTTCCTTGATATTAACAAGAGAGTCCGAGGCTTGCCTGAAAAATATTATAATTAAATACAGTATTGCACAAACAAGAATGTGATTTATTTTAATGGTATAGATATGTCGTATGAAATAATATTGTTGGTGCCCTGAATGTCAAGCCATTGAAAAATAATCATAGAAACGGTCTGGGGTTGCCACCATCTTGGCAGTAATAACATAAATGAAAACATTATAAATACTTAAATTTCTAAAATATATGTTTTTTAAATATTTAAGAAATAAAACGCTACAAAATTTCCCGTAATTGTTCACATGAATCTCCTCGAAAAAATCACCATTTAAAAATAAATTGTTAAATGGAACATTATAATGGACTCGGTATCTACTTATTATATTTGTTCGTTGCTGTCTCCAAGCTTTCTCAAGTGTCATTTATATTCAGCTACTGTCATTTTAGAAATATTTGCATTCAAAACTGTTGCCCCCGGCGCGCGCGCCAGTGGAATGAACTGCGAACAAAAGAACGGGTTATTGTCAATATAAGAGATGATAAATATATATAAACTTCTTTTTACAACGTTGTTTTGAGTAAAGCATAAAGATGGATGGTGAATGTATGATGGCACTACAAATGGAATAAATCTCAGATATAAAACGTTTTTAAAATACCGTACTTTTATGTAAATACATAAACTTTGCCTGCTGTTGAATAATGTTTTCATAAGCTTGGCATTTTCCGATAGTTTTACAAATAAGGAAATAGAGTTATTTCTTGTATAAACTTAACTCATATAAAAACGAAATTGCCCCAACTGTGCTTAAGCAAAATAAAAATGATTGCAAAATATGTATAGTGTGAAAAAGTTCAGTTCATTTACAATCAATAATTTTTTTTTATTTTTGTTTTGGTGGGCTTTTCAGAGCTTGATTAAATCAAGCACACGTATACGTAATAATACTAATATTATCTTAATGGAACAAGTGTAAAAATTTTTAAGTTTTATGGTGATTTTTTTGTAAATACTGATTTAAAAAAGGATATGAAAATACATATATAAATTTAATAAATGTGTAGGTTTATAACAATATACAATATATGGATACAATATTATAAAAATATGAGCTGTACTCCACCACGCGTTGCTGTGGCTCCTTCCAGAACTTTCAAGAGCATTCTCAAACTTTCCGAAACCTTCTTGACTCACCCACACACTCCGCCACCCAGCATATAGAACTTTCTCGAACTTTCTCCTTTCAGAACTTTCTAAAGCATTCGAGAACCTTCATAAACTCTTTGGAACCTTCCAGACCTCACCGACACAGTCGGCGGGCCCATTCTGAAATAATCTGAAGCATTCGCGGCCTTCCCATAACAAAGCACATTTTCGTCACCTACTCCCACCTACGCTCAGCCACCCCCACCAAACTCTCTTACTTTTGATGTGACACCAAGGTCTATCTACTACCATAACCACCGGTGGGAGGCAGTGGCCGGTTGTGAAGAAAATTAGGCGGGTAGGGAAACACTGGTTTATTTTTATTGTATGTATATTAGATGTACATTTCATATTAAATAAATGTATGCTGCCTTTAACTAATTCCTGGTATACCAATGCACCGGTTTTGCATTAGTGTGATTTTTGCTATGCATACATTAATTATATGCAAATGTTAAAATATTATTTTATTTTTATTTAATATAGATAAGTGGGTACAGAATGTTATATGAGTACCTAAAAAATATATTTACATTACAAAATATAATTATGTTCGCTAACTCACCAATGAAGAAACTGGTTATTGTGCTTGGTGAGAGAGTTGCACTAATTATAAGAAAAATGGAATACCGTTATGCTACAGGTAAGTATATATATAATAGGAACAATATATAAAGAGACAACATCGAAATACAGTGGAAATGAGTATAGACTGATAATAAATATCAATAAAGGGAAAAACAAGCAACTATTTAGTTAATTATTTCTGAAAGTGTAACTCCAGTTTTAGTTTAAGTATGTTAATATCATTAATTTTTTTATTTCAATCGGAAGGTTATTGAAATACTTTATTCCTAAATAGGTATAGTTATTTTGCATTTGTTTGGTATTACATTTTGGAATGTTGATTTTGTATTGATATCCTTTAGATAGGTGGGTTTCAAATTTTTTGATTATATTATCTTTATAAATTTTGATAATTGCATTTTTCTTGAATATATCCTCTACTTGGGGCACCCCAAAATCTGTAAATAGCCTTTCTGTTGGATATGTGAAGGGTTTCTTGAGGATTACTTTGAGGATTAGCTTCTGGACCACTTTAATCGGGGTTAAAATCTTATTGTATGACCCCCCATCCAATAATTCCGTATTGAATATACATTGTATATATTTATTTTTTTCTTTGTTAACTACATTTTCATTTTATTATTTTTCTAATAATTCTACATGTCATGTTTTGTGATTTTTCTTGTCGCTTGTAGAGAAAGCTTATTTTCATAATACAAAAATTTAATAAATTTACGAAAGGAAATAAAAAAAATTAAAAATAAAACAACAAAAAAATAAGGTATATTTCACCTGTTGTGAATTTTATTTAATTTTTATTAGTCGCAATCAAACTGCTTAAATTATACTTTATAGTTTTCAATAGGTGATGGACGTTTATTTAATTTCTGAGAATAAACTAACGACGGCCGTAGTTAGTTTACTCGACGGCCGGCGTGGTCTAGTGGTATACGCTTTTGACTACAGATCCGAAGGTCGCGGGTTCGAACCCGGCGTGCGCATATAAATTTTATTTGATTAATTTGTGTTATTTCACAATTAATTAATTTAAAATAATATATAGTATATTTGCGGCACGTTCCAGAGTGGAAGATACTCTCAGTATCGCCCTGGTGTAAGACCACCATTCAGAATTGAAACGTTGCTTGAAATGGCTCTAGCCGTGTTTGGTGACCAGATCTGAATAGCCAGGTACTTCCCCACCTTCCTCTCCTCATCTCCCTCCCCTCCCCAATACCCTCAGCCTCACAACATACCCCAAATGGGGATGCCATAGTCTCACTGGCTCTAGACGGGAGCAGTTGGGACTCTTGTGCGGTATTACTGTAAAAAAAAAAAAAAAAAAACTAACGAACATTACGCTGTTTTCCCGCAGAGGTAGGGAGAGAGGACATACCGCCAAAAAACTCGATCTTAATCCATAATAATTCAAGTTTTTCACTGGTCTGACTGTACCACCATGTTTTTTTAGCTAGGCTGTCAAAATTTTCTTTAATTTGTCACCTAGAAAGGAACCCCTTTTAAGGACAGTTTTAGATAATTGCAACTCGGCTTGAGATTGGTAATTGGTTTAACTGGCATTAAAATAAAACGTCATAGCATTACAAGAACTACAACATGAATGCATTAATCTTGGTAGACTATAATGCAAACACGATATCGAAGTAGTAAATTTCATATAAACAAGGCCGAGCCAGAGCTTAATATTTCCTTCCGTGCTGAACGTTTTCATAACTCATTAATTATTTCTGGCTCTCTTTTTTAGAATTTCCCTAGAGTTTTTCTAGAGAGTTCTATGAAGCGCACCATTTTTCTGGAATTTTCTAAAGTTTTCAAGAATACTCTGAAGTTATAAAACCATCTCAGAAGTTCTAGAAAACTGCATATCGTTCTGTAAAAATCTAAATTCATGTAAAAAATTATTTTAAAAACGTAATTGAACATTAAAATAGAAAATAAAACATTTTTTAACTTATTTCCACTTGTTTATTTTACCAGTTACCGGTTTCGTCCTATTATGGACATCTTCAGGCTGGCAATTGAAATTCTTTTGTTACAGAATTTATACAAAATTAGGTACACAATGTCAAGTAAAATAAACAAGTGGAAATAAGTTAAAAAATGTTTTATTTTCTATTTTAAAACTATATAATTCTACCACGTATAACAGTGTAATAAATAAACTCATAATTGAACATTCTTAAAACATCTATAATTTTTCGCATTCCACATAGGCCACTACTAATAAACGTATTTGAAATTATACACAGTTGATAAAGAACCATCAATGAATTTATTGTTCTTTAACGGTTGTGAAAAATTTAAAACGCGTTTATTCGTAAGGGGATTAGGATGCAATCAAAATATTGTACTTAGGCGTAGGTAGATGGGAGCTGAGTTAATTGGATAGGTTGATTTAATTTCTTCTATTTCTTGGGCATTAACTATGTAACTATTTTTAGACATTTTAGTTTTATTTCCAATGTACATTTGTTATTCGGCACAACCGTGCCAAACCGGTAGAAAAGCAAACAAAATTTAACTAACAAATGTACATCGGAAAATAAAACTCAAAAAAATAAAAATGATTTAATTTCCCTTAGCTTAAGGCCATTGAGTGTTATTTGGTAATTGGTTAAATGGGTATTTGGTAAGGAGAGAAATGAAAGAGGTTGTGAAGGTCACAGGGTTTATTTGAGTCAGTGCAGTTATGAGATGACTCCGGACCGATTTTCACGCAGTTTTTGGACGTAGATCGACGGTAAATTCCCCGGGCCAAAGATCGACACCGCGTCGGTTGACGTAATCAGTGGCGAATCCGCCATGTCGAAGATCGACACAAGGTGTAAGCGGCGATGACGTTGGTGGTGTGGTCGAGGGGATAAAGTCGGTGGCTCAACTCCGCGTTGGTGGAGACCGGACTTGTAGATGTGTTTGGCCAAAGGCTTGGAATAAACTTCCTCCGGAACTAAGATCGATAACTAAGATAGTCCAACAGAATTCAGGTCTAAACTAAAAACTTCCCCTTTTCAGCTGTTATAACCTCGAATTAAATATACCATTCTTGAAAGAAAGTCCAATTATATCCAATTTTCTAATTATGACCTAAATCTTGTGTCTAAATTTTGCTAACTATTAGTTTATGTTAATTAAGCGTTAAACTAAGCGACCTACCAGGTAAGCATGGTACTGTATATTATCTCCATATATAGTTAGTTGTAACATAGATCATTGTAGAAATGTATTATATATTTGTACAGCGCCCTTGAGGTTATTTAGCACAAAAACTGCGCTGTAAAAATCATCCAAATATTATTATCATTATTAAGGTGATAATGTAAGGCGATGCGGGTTTCACGGGTAAACGTTCTCGAAAATTCTAGTGGCTTACCGCTACAAGTGTAATTAAGCAATATAGTGTCGATGCCGATGTCGTGGATGCCGTAGTACATTTTGTTGGTTCTATGAGTTTGCTATAATAACTACGATTTATACCATTTACAAGAAAAATGCTATCGATAGCTAACATTACAAAAATGGCTATTCAAGATCTACTCTCTTGATCCATAAATTGATATAATCCGCTCTATGTCCAAAAAATATCTCTTAACCACCGGATTTCTTAGCAGAGAATCTAAAAAGTGTGAAAACGAAGGGTTTCAAATATTAACCAACGCTGAAAAACTTTTTAGTGTCATGTAATATTTTTTTCTTCTGTATTTTTTTTTCCAATAAACACGCTTATTATTGACATCCCGAAAAATAATTGATATACTTATAAATATTTTTTAAAAACAATTACATGGAAATCAAACCCGTCTTTCGTCATAATCAAATCATAACTCTGTTACCAGTAGACCTCAGTGGCTGTTTAGGAACGTCGTTAAATCGTTAGTTTAATAAATTGTTTGAAAATTCAATTACCTTAGATCTAATAGCTTCACTATCTACATAGGTAGACAGATATTTCACCAGTAACCAGTATACAATTAGTTCCGACCGCAAAGACAATACCTCGACGAAACTCTGCTGCCTAACTTGTTATCTAACCTAATTCGCATTAACACCAAACGAAAGGTAGGCCGGCTGTATAATCAACCAAATTAATAATGCCTGAAATTATTATTAAATACTCGTTTTGTTTAAGATTTCAATGCCCAAAAATACAAAGGGTAAACAAAGCTCAGAGGGAATTTGTACTTCATCCCTTAAAATTAGACATAATAAATTCAAAACAAAGCTTTATTTATATTAACCAATGTAGAACGCTTCATAATTATACTATGACTAACCAAAATATAAAGATATTTTCCGTAAGTATTTCTTTTCCTCCAATAAGAATTGAAAAACAAGTAAAAATATGAATTATATTATAATACATTGGAGAAAAATATTGGCCCTCATAATTATCGCTCCGATATACCAATAAGCTTACAAGAAATGTAAATGTTTTATGATATTACTCTCCATTCTATATAATATTTCCTTTTACTTTTTCCTTTTACTCTTTTTTTTATAAGCTTACAAGAAATGTAAATGTTTTATGATATTACTCTCCAGTATATATATTTCCTTTTACTTTTTCTTATGTTGTATTTGCTTTATCAAACTTACACTTTTTATTTTATCTTATTTGTACTTACTTGAATCTCTGTATATAACATTGTAGTTATATTTTATGGAATGTGTGGGATTGCACTCACCTCCCCACATTCTGGAATTATTTATTATTTTTATTATTATAATGCCGTCGTAACTAAAAACACAATAATTACCAAAATAAGCAAAAATGAGTTCAGAATGGAAGTTATTAAGCAACGATTTTTTTTGTAGTAAAACAAGATGAATAATAATTAATATTTTCGCAATTTTACCTATATTGGTTTATGTAAATACATACACAGTTCCTACGCTAAAATTACTGCGTGTATACTTACATGTACGAAACTACTACTTTTAAATATACATTATCTTTTACTCTACAGCTTAAATAATTGGTGTTTTATTGCTTTATTAATTATTTATTATTACTAAATTTAGTGATTAGAACCACCAAACCTGCAAAACAACCATAACAACAACAACCACAATGACGACCACCACAACCACCACCACAACCGCTAAACAACTGCGACCCTACAATAAATAAACTGCATCACAACCAAAACCACGACTAGAATTACAACCACAACGACTACCACAACCACTACCACCACTATAACCACCACCATAACCCCCACCACAACCACCACCACAACCAAAACCACAACCAACACCACAACCACCACCAAAAGACCACCATCACAAGCACCAAACATTCAATAAATAAACAATATCGCAACCAACACCACAACCACAACTAGAATTACTGCCACAACCACCACCACACCCACCAACACAATCAATACTACAACCACCACCACAACCACCACCACAACCACCACCACAACCACCACCAAAACCACCACCACAAACACCACCACAACCACCACCACAAGCTCCACCACAACTACCACAGAACAAATCACCACCAACAACTACAATAACCATTACCACAACAATCCACAATCACCACCACAATCAACAAATCACTAATGACTTTATATTACTTTTTAAAGGTGTGTTGAATTGTCACTGTGTTGAGTTATCATGGAACCGAATTAACCCTAGATTCATAACCTTATCTAAGAGGATCATTATTCATAAACATTCGTCTCACAGACGACTTTTTTTTATTTTTTTTTTATAGTGAATACCTCACAAGAGTCCCAACTGCTCCCGTCTGGAGCCAGTGAGACTATGGCATCCCCAATTGGGGGATGTTGTGAGGCTGAAGGTAAGTGGGGAAGGGAAGAGGAAGGTGTGGAAGTACCTGGCTATTCAGATCTAGTCACTAAACACGGCTAAAGCCATTTGGAGCAACGTTTCAATTCTGAATGGTGGTCTTACACCAGGGCGATACTGGTAGTATCTTCCACTCTGGAACGTGCCGCAAATATAGTATATATTATTTTAATTAATTAATTGTGAAATAACACAAATTAATCAAATAAAATTTATTTGCGCACGCCGGGTTCGAACCCGCGACCTTCGGAATGGCAGTCCAATGCGTTACCACTGGACTATGCCGGCCGTCAACTAAATTTAAGTGACGAGTTTTGGGGTACTTGTAAATAAAATAAATAAATTAAGTACGGCACTCTTTAATATGTTTAATTAGGTAGCAAAAAAAATAATAAACGAGTTAAAATTAAATTTCATCGCTACATTCCACACACATGAGGCCGCGATGGTCCATGCACATATACTTTTTGCATTGCTTGCATTAGAACCTTGTCATCTGCCGTTTTTTATAATCACAATAACCACAAACCTTTTTTTGAGTACCACTTAGACCAGGTGTGGCAATGGTAGGCATTTCATCTAAAACTTCGGCCATTTTCCTTTTTAGGCATCTCTTCAAAGTTAGCATTTCGTGTCTTTTACGCAACCATGTCGTTATCACTGTCGGAATCTGTCGGGACCATTTCATCTAATTCAACATGATCTTCGACATCACTTATTTCTACTTCCTTTTGCTGACTGGTAAAATCATCATCACCAGAATCAGATAAACGATTCAAATGGTCATCAATTTGCCGATCATCCATTCTAAAATAAAATAAAGATTTGATGTAAAATACACACAATAATACATTTTGAATGATAAAATAAGATGTAATTATCAATAATAACTCATATAGAATTATATCAAATACTTACTTTTACTCTGTATAACCAGAACTCATCAAAAACAATGTTTTCAAAATAACTTGCAGTCTCGTCAAAAGTTACACTATTCATAAACATTCGTCTCTCAGACGTTCAAAGGAACTTGTCCACAAAACTTAACTGCAAGGCAAACGCACCCCCATTACTAATGAACAAGCGATCTAGGAAGGTACTTGAGAGGTTATCATTCTATCTCTTTCACTCGGGACACTAGAAACAAATTTACGTTTTGAGCGGTCTGTGGGACGAATGGTTATGAATCTAGGGTTAATAAGTATTTACTTATCACGGCTGTATATTAACCTTACTTAAATGCAAAATTTAACCTTTTGCATTTAAGTAAGGTAGTGCTTAAATTGCACAAATTTTAATTTCAATATATATGACACAGCGTCCTTGTAAAGGTTTTGCGGAAAAACGGCGCTTCACAAATTATCCAATTATTATGAATAACTAATTGCACCCCGCCATGCGTTGCTGTGGCTCAGTCTGTGTGTTCAGATAGAGAAACAATAGCGCGTGTTGCTTTTATATCCAACAGATGGCGCAGTTTTAAAAAAAAAACTTATTTTGCCTGTCACAGCTGACATGTATATAGGTGTATAAAAACAATGCAATTTTGTGTGAAGATTTAAGATTTTGAACCAACGAACATTACTTTTTTTATTTATATATAGAAAATAGATAGACAGAAGAAATTCTGCAACTGATTTTTATCTGTAGATTCAGAACGGGTAGATTGGAAATGAATAAATTTTTTTTAATGTCTAAGGTAAAATTTCTGGTAAAAAGTTTTTAGACTGTAAAATTTTAATTTATTTAATATGATATACGTATATCAAAGAATTTAATATATTACAGTATAAGATTGTTAATATAGAATTTACAGATGAATCATTTGAAGTATTGCTTGAGTTAGCAGACCACAAAGTGATGTTCATAGACATTTTGAACGCTGAACCTTAAGATAACAGATATTAATTAATTTGCATCAGCGCTACATAGGAAAGAGGGTAACAAAAGAACACATATAGTTAATAAAATACACATTTCCAGTCTCTCAGCATTTACCTATTATAAAACCGTATTTATAAACATTTGTGTTTCATTCAAATGGCCTCACAAATCAAACATTTAACAAAATAATACAAAAATTATATAATTCTGAAAAAAATCTTTTGACAATGCCTATCAAAAGAATTTTTTTGTGACATCTGAGAAGAACTTCAAATTGGTGGAAGGGGGGATAAGTACATAAAAAGGTGGACAAAAAGACTATTGCAGGTTTTTCGACAAACGTACTTGTTTTTCGAAAAATCACCGTTGTTTCTTTGACTCTTTATCGTTCTGTCAATTTCAACCACTCTACAGCTGCAGATACATATATCATGCAAGAAAGGTGACTTAAATACGACTTATACGTTATCCTAATATCATTCTACATACCGAAAAATCTCAGCGAAGCAAAATAGTATAAATTAATTCAACTGGCATAGATTTATTAAAAAACACATTTGAAACAACTTTCTTAAATATGAATTCGCTGTATTCAAGGATGGTAGACGAGCGCAGTAAAACCCACATCAGCAACACGAAAGACAACACTATTCACGATCAAAGCATGTGTTAATTTCACTTTATTTACTTTCGTTCACAGCTGTATAGACTAATCTGTGCAGTCATTTAGATATTGCGGATTCAGCACAAAAACTTGTTTCGTTCTTTAGATGCGTCTGCAAAAATATATTGCATACTTGCTGATGTAAATGCCAGCAGTGCAATGGTGCATGTTAAGGGTACGCAAATAATCCCTCCAAGCAGCTACTACAACCGAGAAATTCTGCAGTTCCTCTACAGGAAGCGTCCATTATTTCATATTCATTTTCCTCGTAACTTTGCATCTGACTTCTACGGAAGTATTCGAGAATCAACAAACGCCATTGTCGAAGATGCATCAAAATAGGTCTGCGCTCGGTGCTACTCTAACGAGCACTGCGCAGTACACAAAATTCCCGCTGTATCGTTAAGATTAGTGACTAAACACGGATAACTAATTTACATATGGATATGAATTTTTTTACATGATTTCCACACATAATTTTCCTTGGGTCGTTTTCATGTTATCTTTGGAGATACGGTGTAGAGCTTTTTGTAAAGGAAAGGAAGTGTGAAAGGGGTGGGTAGGATTCTGAGGATCACTATATCTACAAGTGACGGACATAAGAATACATCCCTCCCTCTGCGGTGTAAGGTGATGGGTCCGGCTGGAAAGGGTCGCTTTTTTCCTGCCTCTCCACTGGCCCGCCATATAGCTGGTGATCATATATATCTGCCACCGAGACCTGGAGATCCTAACCTCATGAACCAGGGCACCACGCAAACACAGGCAAACGCAGACACCACTTGGAGTGATCTATGGCAGATATGTTGGTTATTCTCTGACTTGATGAAAATTCTCTGTTTTTTTTTACATCAACTCCACACAGAAGACCCCGAGTAAAAACAATTCCTTTGGGCCTATGTTATTTTTGGGGATTCTGCGTGGAGGATCTTTTTAGGAAAAGGAAGAAGAGAAAGTTCTGGGAAGGAAAAAGGTATGAAGGGTTGGTAGGAACCTGGGGGTCAATGTGTCCAAGAGTGACGAACGTATGAATTCATCCCTCCCACTGCGGTGCAAGGCGATGGATCAAGCGAGAGTCCAGCTGGAGAGGTCAAAATATTCCCTCGACCAGTCTCTCCCAATCCGACCCGTCACGCTGAGCAAACGCATCCGCCGCCAAGACATACGAATATACAAATATGTATTGCTGAAGTTAAAGTGTTGAAACTAAAATTACAAGTTCGGTGAGAAAATATTGAGATAGAAATAAAAACTTTAAATATTGGAATACCCACGTAATAGTATATCACAATTTTGAATAATGTTAATTTATTGCCAAGGCTACAAAATCTTTATAAGGACTAGAAGGCAATGTTGGTAACGAAACAGTTCTACGTGATTTTTTATTTATTTATCACTAGCTGTACTCCACCACGCGCTGCTGTGGTTCAGTCTGTCTGTGAAGATATAGACGTGGTGCTTAAAAAAACATGTTTTTACCTGTAACAGGTGACATCTATACAGTGTGTTAAGGATGTACTAGACTTACTTTAGCCATTGATTCCTGACATTATTTGGAGTAAAAAATGTTCATGTTATTAAAGTCACCGGACACTTAAATTTCTAATACATTTTTTACACCGTAAATTGTCAGGAATCATTGGTTAAAGTACGTCCCTTAACACCCTTTATTTTGTGTACATATTAAAACACACGCGTATTCAAATGTAACTTTGTGTCAAAACTTCAAAGCAATCGGTAATGAACTTTCGCAGATTTAAGATTTTGAACAAACGAACATTTTTATTTATATAGATTAAAAAGAATACAGTATTATAAACATGTGTACTATTTCAGTTAGTATGGGAACATATTTACTTTATTAGAAACTGGGTATAGTAAATAAATAAACATATAATCGAACTATAATTCTTCTATCTAGACCTCAGCACGGGGAAGCCACCCAGTGAGGCCAACATTACAAAATTGTAATAAGAAATGTAAAATTATGTACCAAAATAAAAAAAAATCTACTATGTATTTGAACAAGTTTTTAACAGGATTTAAATTGTACATAATATTGTATTCAAACATGGTGAGTCGTTAACAATAATAAGTATTGCTGGCGATTTACTATGGTTGAATAAAATATCACTCCAACCAGTTACTCAATAACTAAGGACCTAGAAGGCACTTGTACAACAAACAATGTTTTGAAGTCCGAAAACTCTTAAAACTTAGGATATCTTCCATCTAAGCAAGTAAAGAAAAATCTGTACGCACTTCTGCTAAAAATCTCCCAAAATAAATCTTTCTTGTCTAGATATTTGTTTGTTTGCCTAGTTTTTTGTGATAAATCCTCATTTCCGGATCAGCTCGTTCGTTTTCCAATGCTGAGTTATTGCAAGCCAATTTGTAGTTCCTACATTAACATCATTTGCTACAGATAAACAAATAACTACGCAACGATTATTTAATACCAGTTTGACAAACCAGTTTCACTAGAGAGGCTAGTAAAATTGTTCGACAGTATGTAGCGCGTAGATTGTACATTAATTTCGATGGAAATCATTTGGGAAATCGCAATGTGGTCTATTATTCAATCACTAATAATCCTAATACAGCCAACTCGATAAACCTCATATTCACCAGAGATACATGAATTATTTGCTTTGCTAATAAGATACACAGCCAGAGAATCCGAGTTACCTAAATCAGTAATCGAGGTTTAAACAAAACATATATCGGAATTGGGTTCGTTTCTTAGAATGAACTTAATTAACCTTATGAAACCAGTGGATGTGTTTGGACTTTGATGTCTTCCATTGAAATATTTGCTTTACTAATTAGATGAATTATAATTATGACGTTTTGGGCGAGCAGACAAGGTAGGGAAAATGTAGTAATAGTAAAGGTAAAATCAGGGTAGTCGGTCATTGTCTTATTTTAAAACCATACAGAATGTAACACGCCTCATCTTAAAAGAACCAAAGTTACCACAACCAATTAGAAGGATCCTTCAATGAATTAATCACTGTCGAAACAAAAAATTGACACAACGTGACATATTAATTCAATAAGATTGAAGGGTTGATGTACCGCGAGAAGTTGCAAGGGTTGATGTACCGCGAGAAGTTGCAAATCAGACGGGAGAAATCATTACTTTTCACGAAGTGAAAAGGTAGAATCAGCGATTCGTTTTGCGCGGGAGAGGGGTACTTACCCAAATCATACACGAGTAAAACATTAAAATCATTTCAGTGGCTGCCGTGGCCAGGAGATTACGGAAGAAATTATATTGCTAGATAATTATAGCAGAACAGTAAAAACATTACACCATGTAAAAGATTATGGGGTTTTTTCGAAAGCATAGCGTCTTTTAACCAGGATGTAAAAGATCAAAGGGTTTTTTTGACAGCAATGTGACATTTCACCATCATGTAATTGACTGTTGGGCCTTTATAAGACGTACTTATTTTCAGGAAATTTTTTTATTTATTTTTAAGGTTATACCCATCAATGTAATATATCATTTATTTTTTTTTTTTATTTTTTTTTTTTTATTTTTTTTTTTTTTTTAATGTATATTTTATTTAGTTATAAGAGTTTACATCTTATACCTAATATATTATTTTCTATGACTACTACAATATTATTTACTTCTTACATACTAAAATTTAGATTTCACAACATTGAGACATAATCCACGAAAAACTGCAAGACTTTTAGCTTCCTTAACAATTACCGGGAGTTCATTGAACATTTTAAAACCTTTATAATAAATATTGTTTTGTGTTTCTGATAAGTGTGTTTTCGGAAGCCTAAAATCGTTGCAGTTTCTCGTAGGATATAAATGAACTGCACTATTAATTCTAACATTCTTTGACATATAGTCATTGAAGAATAAAACATTACTAATAAATTTAAACGAAACATGAAACAGTACAAGACACAAAAAAGATAACGGTCACAACTAAGAATCGAACTCAGGATCTCTTGTATTATCGGGACAGGCGTCTTAACCAACTTGGCCATTGGTATCTATTTATTAAGCTCGGGGACATCGCATCAACATATTGTATTGTATTATTCTGTAATTTGAACCCGAATTTGTCCGTGGGAAGATCGACTTAATACTTGATAGTGCCGTTAATACTAAATGTACCAACGGTTCTTTTACAATGTATCAACAGATAGAATATCAATATAATAATATCAATATAATAGAATATAAACTTTTAATTTAATTAAGTAAATTAAAAATGATACGTGGATGCCTTTAATACTGCATTATTGTAGATGGCTGAAGTATAATATGCAGAGGAAAATAAGTCTTTCCACTACTGAGCATAGTTCTAGTAAAATGTTTTATCCAACTTTATGCTTGTTACGTTAAAACCAGAGATATTTTCTTAAAGTTAAGTACCTAATTATTTTAATTTGTTGGATTTTCAATTAAATTAAATTACTCGGGTTGTTATACATACCAGTTGATTTTGGCGTATCGTTGTGAAACTATGACTTTTTCTGGGGCTTTTTGATTATAAATACATATCATACATTACTTGCCATAATTCATAAAATAACTTCAACGAAAGCTTACAAAAGCATCCAATTTTTCATCAACTACTAGATTCATGGCAATTATCTTTAAAATAGATCCAGAAAAATCCAAAGACAAAACGAGTGGAAAAGGAAACATAGGGTATCCATTAATAAAAAAGGTCATACCGTTCAGCGTTACCAGCAATAAAGAAATATTGAACATTTTCAAAATTAGATGGCAAATGGAAACCATTGTAATGGCAACACAAAGTTATTGGTCATTTGTGTCACGTGCGTCAGTCGCGCTTCGAATATTTCACAATTTAATGAAAAAATATTCGCAGTCATACTCCACATAACTTTTATTTCTATTACGTACTACTGAATTGTCTACAACAATGCATGCTTCAATTTAGCTAGCAGCTGCTTATATGAGCTTTTCGGGGACGCTGTGAAATACTTTGTACGGTCCTGAAATCAGTACGAAAGGCTTGCTTTGTATCGTAATTGTTTCGCGAAATGATAAACGGGACTTCAATGCAATTCTACTATTTGTACAAACGCAATTATTCCACTCTATAGTTTTGTTCAAAATTGCTAAACGTTAGTAAAGTTGATAAATGAGTATTCGATGGTAAATATAATGATTTTATCATCATTCCCTGGAGACCTTAGAAACCAAGTAGTCTAACTAAATACATATTGGCGATGCCAGGTCAGGTTATATTATAACTACGATGGATATAACTTTGATGAACCGTACATAAATTACTGTGCTGACAAAGGAGCATAAAGGAGCATAGATAAATAAGTAAGTAAAGGCAGTGAAAGACCCACACCACAACTGCACATTGTATCTAATGTTGAGATACACGAGGCAGGTATTATCATGTTACTCTTTAAGCCCAGAAATGCTGCATGCTGCATGCTTCAACTCGCTTTGAACAAAGGAAGAAACAATATGCCAGCCCTACTAAATCATTACGCTTGTTTTGTTCTCATTCCTAACACTTTCAACCATTTCACTGCCAAATTTATTAAAAAAAAAACTTTTCTTTGTACTGCTATAGAGTCCGGTATTCTATTTTTTATGAAACCTACAACATTCATACCTTATACCAGTGATGAACAACGATGCATGTGCCCATGTTTTTAACGGCCCCCTAAAGGTTATATAAAATATCAAAACAATTTCATAATTCTAAAACATATGAAACGGTTACTGTTCTGTTTTTCAAACGGGGTTACCATTATAAAATGGAATCCAAGCAAAATATCAAACATTATGTTTCTGAAAAATATAGGTTGCAACTGAAGAGAATGTGATATTTGCAATCGATTGAATTTCTAGGGGTTATCGTATGATCAAATATTTAAAGTTTTTAAAATCGGTATTGCAAAATACGAGTAAGCAAAAGAAAAGTGTAAAAAATATCGAAAAACGGCTTTTATTGTAAACATCCCAAAAAATTGTAAAGGTGGAGTATGTGCCCAGCTAAGACACACCCTTAGGGTAATTAAATCTCTAAACGGCCTTAAATAAAATTATCCTTATAAATATTACTACGCAATTAGCGGTAGATGATCTCAGCATTGCCCTAGTGATAGACCACTATTAATAATTCAATCGTCGTGCGTGGCTTTTAATTACCTCAACAGTGCTTCGTGTCCAGATTTGAATAGCCCGGTACTTCCAAACTACATGCCATGGAATGCCATAATTCCACAGGCTTCGGATAAGAAATATATCAAATCTATAATAATAAATGCTCCGTTTTACATCGGCGACAATATTTTATGTAGCAGATATTTATTAACTCTTTGATAAAATACTTACTTTTCTTCAGTGGCGGTTGAACCGGAGAATAAAAAAGGGAGACAAATTTTCTTATCTCTAAATAAACTGGTCATTTTTTATATAAAAGTTACATCTTCAGTAGTAAATTTATTTTTGGGTGAGAGTAGGCAGAGATGGATGAGAGATGTTGTAGTAATCACAGTATTTATTATCATAAGTATAATCAGTGAAGTTGATGCGATGATTCCAGACCATTGCTTGACTTAGTCGGCGGAAATGTTCGGTGGCAAATTCCCCAGGCCGAAGATCGACACCGCGTCGATGGATATAGTCGACGGCGATTCCTCCGGGCCAATGGTCAACACCAGATGAAGCGGAGATGAATGGTGTGGAGTGGTCTTGGCGATGAGGTCAGTGGCTCGACACCATGTTGGTGGAGACTGAACTTATGGGTCGTGTTGACCATGGGTCTTCCAGGTACTCCAGTGTGAAACAAGAAACCCGAAGGTATGGTGGACTTGACTCAATCCACGCGAGCGACGACGGGTACACTCGTATATACCTGCGGCGAATGCGGGAGCGAGAGTGGCCGCCCGGCTCAATTGGCGACGGGCGCTTGCCTGGGACTGCTCAAGAAGATTTGGTACCGCAACGTAGCCGCTTTATATAGGAACACTTGCGCCCAGTAGAATCGAGAATATTTCCAGCTAAAAGTATTAATGGATAGGAATTTGATTTTTTTTAAATAGTGGTATAAGTTTTAAAGTTTGTATTATTTTTATGGGAGTTCACCGTACAAATGTACGTTAGAGAAAGCCACCACTGCTTTTCTTAGTCATGGATAGAATAAAAAATTACAGCACAAGTGTCTTTAAGCTGACAGACTCCAGACTCAATAATTATAGCTATTCCCAGATGATCATCTACCTTTTTGTTTATCTACTTTTTAATATGTTTTTACTATCCAAGAAGTGGTTAGAAAAACAAAATTTTAAACGTTTTCTTTATCAGTAAACAGTGCAGTAACAGTGAGCCAAGAAAAAAGTTTATATTTTTTCATTGTGCTCAATGATGGACACTATCAAATTGTGGAGAGTGAATATTTAACTTTATAGATTTATACTTTACTTTATATATATATATGTTTCTGAAAAACAAGATGGATAGTGAAAGGGTAAAGCAATGCAACTTCGTTACTTTCATCGCTGTACGTCGTCTTTACACACATTTCCCCGACATTTCTGCTGTCTTAAATCAAATTACGGCCTTGCTCCATTTGTTCAATTCGCTGGCATTTTCTCTACTTACATTCTATGCGTATAACACTTTCCTTTTACCAACCCTTTTCTGTACTCCTCCCTTGTCGTTCGGTGAACTTCATTCAATCATGATGGCTAAACGGCTCATCAAATTGGATGAAAGTAAATAGGAAATTAGATAGAAAGTAAAATTTATTCTCTCTTGTGACTACTATGAAATTAGATGGAAAGTAACACATACTATCTCTCGATCGTACTTACCCTTTTGAAGAAATTTGAATCCAAATACTCATATTTTCATGAATGTTTATTTTTCCGAAAGAATGGAAAGAATTTGAATTTGAATAAATTGATAGGAAAAATTTTACGGAGAAATTAGAGTCAGTAGAATATTCATATTAGGGTGGGCCAATTTTTTTCTTCTCAATTCCACATAGTGCTAGTAACGAAAAGTTGTATTTGTATTTTGTGAGTTTTAAAAAAAATCTTTAGGCTCCGAGGTTCCTTTGAAGTTTGAAAAAACATGCTAAATATTCGATGTTTTCAATCTGTATAAAATATTCTAAGACAGTTTAATGATATTTTATGAGATCATAAAATCTAAAGCTTTGGTAGATTCGAAAATAACTATCATTTATTATTTTTGTTGTTATATGATACTAAAACACGTCTACCCGCAGTCCCAACCTCGCCCTAGACCGCGTGCTATACTGTACTTGCTTTGGTCACAAAGATTACTAAGACTCTCCGAATAAGTAAGTGGATTATTTTTTATTGGTTGAAAATACAAGACTTTGGTTAATATAAAAAAGGACACGTATACTTTACATAATAATACGGCTATTGAAAAACACATTGTTAGTTAAAATTAACGTTGGACACAAGTTAGTTGTAGTAAATAAGGGCAGTGGGGTTTTGTTATGGACACTCGGAGGGGGTGAACATGGTATTTGGTTAGCTCAAGGTGGCGGAGGCGGAAACATAATATTATCTAAAAAACCACATGATTATGGGGGCCCTAATCTATGGACGCAACAGGATGGCACTATCTCTGTCAGTCTGTCTTGTTGCATTACAGGTTAATATGGGCACAAGTTATTGAAGGGACAAAAGTAAGTCACAGGCTGGTGGGGTAGACTCGTTGATGTATTATACTAGATTAGCCTTGTCTAGTTAAATTCATTTAAAAAATGACACCACATAGCGTACGTCACAAATATGAAGATAAACTTAACAACCCAACTCTGTTTAAACTCCTTGTACAAGCGTTCAAACTCGTAAGCGAAACCAAGGAACAGCGTTCATTTTGTTACCGAGGTGTTGTTGTAATTTGAATACAAAGCCGTCACCAAACCAATTTTTTTGCTAAACCAGGTCTGAATCAGGTAAAGGACTAATAAATAACAAAAAATGATTTTCGTTTTCACATTTTTACTTTTTGGATTCATACACAACATATTGAACCGTAAGGGAAACGTACACATATTTACTATTGAGCAGAAGTTTTATGAATTTACAAAATTTTTTATATAAAATAGTATATAATTATCAAAGAAAGCGTTTATTTTGTGGCTTGACACTTTAATCAAATGAAAAGTTATTTTGTTTTTAACCACTTTGTTTTTGTGTTATAAGACAGCATTATAGAAAACTAGTCTAGGTACAAACATTAATAATGTATAAAATTTAATATTAAAATAAAGCGAGAGAAATCATATTAAGGAGAGGGCAGAGCTTCAGAGAGGGTGTGATGGGGTGGGACAAGGGAGGGTGGGGGTTACATGGTTATAATATCAATTTATTTATGCCCATTAAATAAGCTTTTACATTGTGTTTTTTGTTGTTAGGTTTGTCTCCTTTTTTCGAATATGGGCACAACTTTACATATTTACGAAAAAAAATATGATTGTACCTTCCTTCCCAAGGACTGGAGTCAACCGCGCCAACAACCTTGCCAAATGCATGCCAATCGGGTAGGACCGACATTTATTTCTTATATTAACAGCTGTAATGTCACACGATTTCAGAGAAATGCCTATTCGGTTTATTTTTGTGAAATATATAGATGGTGCTTAATCAAAGCTAGACAATAACAACCAGTAATTAAAATAACCTTTCTCAGATTAAGCAACGATACCTAATTTGTAGGTATATTAAATTCTCTCCTCCACACAGCATGCTCAGAGATTATAAAGGACCTAAAAGAAATTGCAGTCTAAACGTTTGGGATGAAAATGATTTGAGCAAACATGGTTTCCTGATGATGGTACGGTCAACGTGTTCCGACATCGTGATAATTAATGTATTCGAAATTTACTAAAAATTTAACAGGAAACATGTTAATTAATTTGTTAAGGGCCTGCAATCCCTTTTTAAAATAAATGAGTAAAACTCTGTTTCGATATTGTTATAATTAATGTATTCGAAATTTACTAAAAGTTCAACCATAATCCTGTTCATTCATTCGTTAAGGCCACCAATCCGTTTTTTCAACATCGCTTGTCGCTAATAGTTGTTGCGCTGATTAAGGTAACATTTAAAAAAATGCTCAATATATAACAAAAAAGGTATGTGTAATATATATATGTATACTTTGTAATATGAATTTTTTCAATAAAAAGAAAAACGTAATTAACATAGTACACACAAAATAAATAACTCAACGACGCGATTTTTTCATATAATTTAATACGCAAATAATTGTGGACATAATACAACCCTGAATTAGAGACGAACCCAAATGAATAACCCATACTTCTGAAGTTTTTTACGCATATCAAGTAAAAACGCGTGATTTTAACCGACGCATCAATAATTATCATGTGCCAGGCTCGTGCCATGTCGTATTGTTTATATGTATTCGTTAAAAGTGTATTACACACTGCATGACGTTATTATTAGGAGTTGTTTGAAAGATGACGTCAAAAAATTTACTTGTTGATCGTGCAATTCTATTAATTTCTGACATTTGTTAATGCGCTGCCTTCAAGCTATCTGTAAAGTACTTGTATTTTTTTGTATTCAGATAGTTGATTACATTTTATAAAATAAAGTCCGCGATAGGTACAATCTAAAATATTTGGAACTGGGTTATTTTTGTGATTGAACTTGAAAATGAACTTGCCCAGCCATAGCTGGGAAGCAAAATAAGAAAAATCTAGACCAGGGGTTCCCAACCTTTTTGTACTCTAGAGCACATTCTAAAACATCGGTAGAGACAGCTAGTTCATCATAATTTTCCCTTTCATCGTTTATAAATGTTTTTATTTCTCACAAACTCACAAATCTTGTAAGGACCTTTCCTTTACAGAGCCAATGTACTTCAGTATGCAGAATAAGATCATGTTCTTTATCTTCAGTATCTTCTAACACGGCCTTGAAAATGCGGTGTTGCAAAGGAGCTGCTCGAATAGAATTGATTATTTTTGTAACTATTTTCATAACGGGTTCAAATGGCAATATTTTACAACACAGAGCTTCCTGGTGGATAATACAGTGGTAAGACATAAAGTTTGAAAATGATTCATCCTTCTTGCAGAGGGCAATAAATCCTTTATTTCTACCTACCATTGCTGGTGCCCCATCGGTGGTTATCGCAGACAGCTTGTGCATAGGCATATTTATTGACTTGGCGTATGTTCTGAATGTATTATAAATATCCTCACCCCTTGTCTGCCCTTTCATAGGTAATATTTGCAACATATATATATTTTTTTTTTTATTTAAAAAAAAAGAAAGACAAATATTCCCGGGTTACGAATAACTAACTAACTAACTAACTAACCATCACGCCGTTTCCCCGCAGGGGTAGGCAGAGAGGACGGACCGCCAAACAACTCGGTCTTGGCACACACTCCTTGCCTCATTCACATTCATACATCGTCTCATACATACTCTTCTATTGTTCTGACTCTTGACATGGCCCGACTCAAGTATCTGATTCACTTGGTCGTGCCATGTCTTCCTCGGGCGTCCCCGACTTCTGCTACCATTCACATTTGCATCGTATATTCTCCTTACACTCCTTTCTTCGCTCATTCGCTCTACATGCCCAAACCATCTAAGCGTCCCTTTCTTGATCTTACTCATTACGCTTACATCAGCCTTGCACTCTTTGCGGATATCCACATTCCTCACACGATCATACATGGTTTTACCACACATACGCCTCAGGGATCTCATTTCAACAGCATTCAATCTACTTTCATCCTTTCTTTGCCAGTTCCATGCCTCACTTCCATACATCAGGGTAGGTACCAGCACTCCATTGTGGACTGCTAACTTCGCATCTTTGGACAATTTTTTGTTAGCGCCAACTGCGTTGAGTCCTCCATTAATGGAGTTCCCTGCATTTACTCTTCTTTCAATATCTCTGTCAGCCTTCCCATCTCTCGTAAACATGCTTCCTAAATACACAAATTCATCCACCTGCTCCAAGTATTCCTCATTCACAGCTATATTGCACACTGTTCTCGTACTTTCTCTTTCAAACACCATTACTTTAGACTTACTTACATTCATCATTAACTCATTCTTCACGCATACTTCGTTCATCCTAAACACGAGAGACTGCAGATCATCCATACTATTAGCAATCAGCACCGCATCATCAGCATACAACAGGCAACATACTTTCAGATTACTCAAATTCGCGCCCAATCCCACCTCTTTCAATTCTTGCATACAATTATCCATGTATAGATTGAATAACCATGGTGACATTACGCAGCCTTGTTTAACACCTTTTGTGATATCAAACCACCCCGTAAAACCACCGTTCACCCTAACACATGCAACGCTTCCCTCATATAGAGACGCAATTGCCTAAGTCAGATTCGCATTCACTCCATACTTGGACAACACCTTCCATAGCTTTTTCCTGTCGACTCGGTCGTATGCTTTTTGTTTTTTTTTTTTTTTTTTTTTATATTTACTCCACACAGGAGGCCCTGAAGAAAATAATTTCCCTCAGGGCCTATGTCATCTTTGGGGATGCTGTGTGGAGGGTCTTTTTGTGGAGAGGAAGGAGTGAACATGGGTCTTGAAGAGTCCCATGTTGTAGGAGGGAGGAAACACAGAGGCCGGCAGTTCGTTCCACAGCCGAGCTGTTGAACTTAAGAACGAATCGTAGAAGCGACCCGTTCTCATGTGACAAGTGTCAACTGTGTACAAATGTTGGGCGCGCGTTTGGCGTGTATCCCGACTACGCACCGGCGCCGAAGGGATCAATGAAGCTAGTTCCTCAGAGCATCTTCCATTGTAATACCGATAGAACAAGGACAGCATACCTACCCGACGTCTGTGCTCTAAAGATTGCAGTCCGTTTGTTAAGATTGGGGAATCTATCAAACGGACCGCCCGTTTCTGCACAGAGTCAAGGGTTTTTTTCAGGTATTTTGGGGCTCCAGACCAGAGATGGCTGCCAAATTCGACAGTAGGGCGCACTTGCGATTTGTACAGGGTGAGCAGTTGTGTACTATTAAAGTATCTGCGGGCCCTGTACAGTACGCCCAGCTTCTGAGAGGCCAACTTTACTCTGGCTTCGATGGAGAAAAGTAGATCTACAAAGTAGATCTTGTAGATCTACAAAGGCACAGAAAAGTTTCTGGTTACGAATAACCTGACAATATTTGAAAATCTCCTTCTACCACCACCATATCATGTCAGAGTCATGTGCCATGTGTTATGGCGCCTTCGGCGTTCATCGTGTTCGTGGCAAATGAGTGATGTGCAAATAGCACTCCCAGTACTGTCAGCAAAGAAACCACTCATACATAAAATATCGAAATATACGAACGTATTTAATAAACTTAGGCACCCAAAAAATTAACTCTAACAAATCAGTAAAAATAATTCACATTTTTAATTAATGTTTATGAAAAAATTCTTTCACTGTCGAATAGTGGCGGGCACATACGAATCGGTTCCCGATCGGGCACCATGGCGCTCGCGGGCACGGGGTTGGGAACCCCTTCTCTAGACCAACAAAAGGCAAAACGCAATGCACAGTGCCCATTTCTCATCGCGACACAATGCGTGGGTCTTTTCATAAATTTGCACGTGAACCAAATCAAAATTGTGTTGGGGTTATTTTTCAATGGATATGCCGTGTCTAGTCTAATATTAGTCAATGGGTAGACTGCATCCTGTGAACACGGTTAGCATGGTTAAACATTTCGGAAATGGCAGTAGGCCGGCATTTTGGGAGCGCGGGCGATATGGTTTTCACTATGACATCCCAGCAGCTTTTACTGAAATCACTCGCGATGTAAACAAAATTAAAAGGCATTGAAACACCGTGGTCCTTATATAGGTCATATTTGGATCGGTTTGGACGTGGAGCGTTAAATTTAAACACGCACTTTAAGCAAACAAAAAAGTCCCGAGCCGGGGGTTGGCGAGCGTCTGTGTGCGTTTGTCAGCTAGTGGCGCCGCCAGTGGTTAAATTGTATATTTATTGCTTTCGCAAGATTTTAAAACCTCTAGCGTCTAAAATATACTACGTAACAACGTATCCATCGTTAATCGTGAAACCAGGAGGGCGATTCTCGTTCTTTTAGCCTTAAGCTAAATGATAAAATTCGTCAACGAATGCTATCGTTTGCGAAAGCTAGCAGTCTGTCGCTTGTAACATCTTTTCTTAAGTATTAAGCGATTCCCGATCTTCTGATATCCTTACAAGTTCGATTTTGGAGAGACCTAGTAAAAAATCTTAAACGAGCGTGATTAAGAGCATCTACAAAATTGTTAAGAGATTTTTGAAAACACAAATTGGTGAAATATAATTAAGTGACGCAAGGTTTCTAACTAAAACATAAAAAAACAATTACTTTGTATTATCATGCATTTTAATAACTGCTTATTTTAATTATGAATGACATAAATAAGCCGTTTATCGAAGATTTACGTTTTGTGAAAAGGTACTTACCTCGCTGGATAGTAATGACTTTGTTACACATTCACCACTTCTAAAGTGACGTGTGCTGTCGAACTAACTCCGCCGAACGACGCTAACTGTCACCCAAGTTGATTTATGTTGTCACCGTTTTCGAGTTGGTTTGCTGATTAAGTTGACGAAATTGTTTAAAATGAGGTAAGCAAATGCTATATGTTGTAAGTAAAAGCATGATATCATTTAGATGCTTTTCACCCCAGACTGAAACGGAATTAACAACGTATTATGTCTGTGTACAATTGAACGATTGCATTTTTAATTTACCTTTTCGAATATCATATTTTTTACTAAAACGAAGTAAAAAGTGAGACAGCTATTTTATTATTATCTTTCGTGTACATCATTGTGTTTGAAACCTAAGAATAGTGTGTAATAGTTACATGTGTTACATGCAACAGAGTGGCACGGTCAAGACAATTCGATAAATGCTGCTGGCGGATCCATGATAGCCGAGCCAATCTTTTAAAACGGAGACGACCTTTAAAACCTAGGAGATTTATTAAATAATGCTGGTCTACAAAAGACTATAATCCAATGGCAAAAAGTAAGTTTATTTATCCACTTTGAATAGTGCCTGTTTGACAATGTGTAGTGCATTTGATTTATGTTCTGTAATGAAATATTCGTTTCAGGTGTGGACCACATTCAAATCTAACGTGAGGACCAAGGTTGCCAAAATGCTGAGAGACCACCTGCATACTGGTAACACCTCGGTGAAAATAATTCTCACCGAGTTAGAAGGAAAAATAGTCGGTCTCATTGGCAGAGTGTCAATTGAAGGAATAGATGTGCCCAAAGTCCTTCCCAATGACGATGTACGTAGTTTATTTATATTGTATGGCGCTATATCATGAACATAACAAGTACACGACTGATATTGTGTGTCGAAATGCATAGCGGTTAAACACGAGATACCTTTGGCAGAGAGGATACGCCGAGTCAAAATACCTGATATGTGTATACACAAATTTATTTGTATATAATATGTTTTACTAAATAATCAAATTTCATAAGATACAATTTGATATGTTTATTTTTTTATAGAGATCTCTTCTTGCACGTGGATGTCGCTGAAGAGCCTCCTGTACTTGTAGAGATGCTAGAGGTAGAGATGCAGTGTGTGCGGCAGTGGTAGAGTGTTGGGTGAATACCCCGTGACAAGCCCTACACCGCCAACCACTCCTCCCACAGTAGGCAGACCTCCCCCTCCTCAAGCCCACCTAGGGGCCAAGGAGAAGACCTCGATTCGTAGCAGGTAATTAAATTAAACAAAGCATGATCATATACATCAGAGGTCCCCAAACTTTTTTGCCCCGTAGACCACTTGCCAAAATATTTTTTTTCCGTAGGCAGGCAGGGCCTGCCGAATATTGAATTTTCCTAAAACTATTAACGTCCCATGTGATAATCATTTATTTTTTTAGTTAAAATATTCCTTTCCCTTGCCTGCCCAACAACCGGGTGGCGGTATAGTTGCTCTGTCTTTACATTGTGCAGACAGGGGCACCCTTGTGAGGCATTACACCAATTGAAAATGAAGCAGGATAAGCAACGGGAATTTATTTCTGTAGCTAGCCCTACAGAACTTCCCCTTAAGTTCTTTGTCAGTGCTTATTCCGGTCAGTTTTTCTTGTCACATGATATCCGATTCTTCAACGTTGCATATCTATAGTCTATGAACCCGTGTCCTTTCTTCCTGAACCCGTGTCCTTTCGAAAGGACACGGGTTTAGGTCCCGTTGGCGTCATGTATCTTTTATCAGGAGATTTTTCAATTTGGATGAGTGTTTCAGGCTAATAATTATTGCTTATAAAATAATTGTTACCCTTCGTGCTATGCATAAAAAATCTTGTCTTAAACATTAGTTTACCAAAAAAAAAATAATTATTATATTTGTGTTAGGTCTATTGTGACATTTACGGAACTCCTAAATGTTGACTTGAGGTAAATGGGGTCCGCTCGTATGTACCCCCATTTGAATCTCGTGGACCCCCAAATTTTTTTCTCGCTGACATAGACCCCCAGCATGCCGATATCGACCCCTGGGGGTCCATATAGACCACTTTGGGAACCTCTGGTATACATCAAGTAAATAAAACAATAAATAGTTTTATTTATTTATATGCATTTAAATTATATTTTATAATGTTCGTAAAATCAATTAAAAATTATAAGAGATACCAATTTAAAAGAGTTATTAAATTTTTCAGACTGAAACGAGAGCAGAGCTGATGAGAAGCTGATGGATCAGCAGAACGGCGCTATGTTGGTGGAGAAAACTGGTTCATCGATTCTGCTTATCCTGCGTGGATTGTGCTATACGACGTACAAATTTATAATTCGGGTCGATCGTGCAGACTCATACACATATTCTTTTTTTTTTTTAATCGAATATAATGTATCAATATCTTTGAACTAAATATAATGTTTCCCGTTCTATGTTGAGAGAAGACGATATTATTTGTTGTGTACTTGTTTTTGTTGGAAAATTATTTATAATTATGTGTTGTCAATAAAACAATTATTATGTACTACATGTCATGAATTATTTATACCTTTGAGCTATGAGTTTTCCCATTTCATGCAAACAAGGAACGCCGCTTCATCACTTTGCATTTACATCCAAGGTAACCAAGTTTGGATCACAAATCTGAAATGTTAATTTTTTATTATAATATGACTTTCTTGTGCATATTAAATTACACAAAGAATGATCAAAATGAAGAGCTCACCATTTGCACTTTTAAGGAGCAATTCCTGTGATGATTGCAGTACATATATTCCTGTACTGCAGGGCCAAAGATAGCTATATGGGTGCAGTTAATTGCTCCTATAGTACCAGGGAAAGGATCACCGGACTGCTTAAATATTTGTCTGGCCTTTTGCCTATCTGCAGCAGTCAAAGGATATTTGACCCACGTCTGGAGTAGTGTGTCGTTGATAGCCGATGAAACATTTAATATGCATCGGCTAACTGCCGACTGACAGACAGCCAAGCCCCACTCGTCTCTTATACCTCTCTGGTACGAGTCCACCTCATAAAATCTTACTGAAGTAAGTATACCTGTGAAAAATTCAGCTATTAATAGTGTATCTTATTTTGTCATGGATTACATAGTTAATTGAATGTACCTCTCACCTGTGACTGGACAGACAGTCCATGCTTTCTTCTCGGTTGCAAGATAGGGGATAACGAGTTCATTAGGAACTGGCCAATTTCCTTAGATATTCTGAATAAATTCAGGAACTCCATTTGCCCCATTTCTATGGGATTTTGGGCGTCTCTTAAGATACGGAAGGGGATTCTTACTTCGTTGTGGTTAACTTCAAAATCCACAATTTCGAGCGCCAGCCATCCTTCAGCCTTTTTATCTGAAAGTTATTATTATATATGTAGAAATCCTCAATGTTATGTGTAGTTTATTGTAAATTAAATCACTTTTATCTGGCTTTCGACATGTTACGTACTTTACAAACATCGTAATTACGTTATTCAATTCATTTAATAGCATTATTGTGCCACAAACAAGTCACTAATCATGTTTACAGTCAATACTTACGATAACATTAAGTTTTTTCTCGTTAAAACTACGCAAATATTGCTAATTGTCAAAATGTCACACTTAAATGAATAAAATTCTCCGCGAATGCTAGCATTCGGCCGGCGAAAGACAGCTCACGGGGTACCCTTCGCGGAAGGCTATGAGTTTTGGCGCGCAATCGAAAATCTAAGGATTCTATCTGTCATCGAGAGAACCGGAATCGCTTCATACGAATAATCCGAAAAAAATCGTTAATTTGAAGGAAAGGACGATTTGGGTGTCGTTAAGTAGAACGAGAATCGCCCTCCAGGCTCTCATTTACTGTAGCATCTTACCCCTAGATTAGGCACTGCCGTTAACATAACCAAGGCAATATTGGAATATTTTGCTTGTCAAAACATTTCAA
The DNA here is from genome assembly GCA_026573805.1 of Hesperophylax magnus. Taxonomy (NCBI): domain Eukaryota; kingdom Metazoa; phylum Arthropoda; class Insecta; order Trichoptera; family Limnephilidae; genus Hesperophylax; species Hesperophylax magnus. Next base: position 1,012,022 of record JAIUSX010000097.1, on the reverse strand, counting down.
TTAAATATATTTTAAAATCAATTATTTGTGACGGTTAACACAATAACAACTGGTGGTATAATTCAAACGATTGAGAAACGTTTGAATCTTCAAGTACAGTGATTGTTTGGTATTTTTAATTGAAACGCGCTGCTTCCATGTCATCTGATTTTTAAGTTGGACGGTACAACTGCTGCATTTCGTATTTTTTCCAACTCTTCATAATTATTGCCATATTTTTCTAATAGAATATATTTCAAAAATAGATGTGGAATACTCGACCGATGTCTTGTATTCTGATTTAAGCACCGATCCTAAATACTTGCTTAATATTTTCACAATATTTTCCACCGGAAGTTTTTATCCTGATAGTAACGTCGTCAGAAAACATGGTCATACTAACCACGATTATCATGGGAGCATACGTTCCTATGTGTTTTGATAAAAAAGTACACGAGTTGTGAAAAGACGAAGCAAGGCATATATTTAATATGATAAACCATTCCAGCTATCTTCCGAAAGAATTAAAAGTAATAATTAATCCGAGAAAAATGCTTATTACGATCATCATGGAAATTTACTCTTAACAATGATAACCGATGAATTGTCTACCGCCAAAGAACTTAGGCGTTTATTGGAAGCCAGAGAGTTAGTTATCCCGGAGAGTATATTTAATGTGCCGTCATTGAATTTTGATGCACAAACCAACATTGATATGATAGCTTGGCAAGATACGCCAATCACATATCCTCATATTTTGAAATATGTAACGAAGGGAGAACTAGATGAATGCCTTACATCAGAAGTCAGTTCCATTTCCTTCAAATTTGACAAATTTCCGTGTTACACACAACAAGTTAAATGTTTTGTTAAGATTGTTACTGAAGTACCTAGGACGGGTTGTTTCACAGAATTTGAACAATTCATCAAATTTCAAAGTTGACTTTCAAGTTCTGTGAAGGTTCTATTCAAGTTCTGTTCTTATATCATTATTTGTCAGTTGTTTCACTAAACTGAAATAATAACAGAATTCGAATAGAACCTTCACAGAATTTAAATTTTGAAATTTGATGAATTGATCTAATTCTGTGATACAACCCGTCCTTAGAAAGTGTTTGGCAAGAAGAACAATGAAGGCTTTATTATTACCACTAATTTATTTTATACCGGAATAATTGATCATATTTATTTGTTTATGCTTTCTGTAATAATTACAACATCATTTCTTTACAATGTAACTGCTTTTTGAAATTTGGGAATAATTCACAAAAACCGTTTTTTATCTAAATTTCAATCGCTTGGGGGAACATAAAGATGATAACATTAATGAACTTTGTTTTTATTATTATTAACAGATCTAAGACAACTTTAGCGGCCCGCACTTATACATATTGCGATGAAAGTAATTTGAGATGAACTTGAAGACACCAGACAGAATGATAGCACAATCAGGCGTATAAAATACTTAAGCCCGGCTACGTCAAGAGTCGATACAATTGAAGAGAATGTATGAGACGGTGTATGCAAGTGAACGAAACAAACAGTGTGTGGAAAGTTAGAACTGTGAGCTTGTCCGTCCTCCCTCTTTTAGTTTATGTAGGTTAGAAAGTACATGGCATGATAGTTAGTAATTGAATGAAATATTTTCGAAAACCAAAGTATCTTCCGCCAGTAGCGATGAATTTAAAACAACCATAATGCCATTCTTTGTCGTTTATTCTATAATAAATTTGAATTAAACTACCCTCGTGGATTTAGATGATTATTTTCCAATGCGTACCCTTTTCAAGGTGAGATTTATTTCAGTATTATAGAAACAACAAAGGCGGCACGTTTCCTTTGTCATCAGTTTCCCATTAACGAAGGTAAAAGTTCTCCAAGTTTCCAAATTCAATCGCAAGTTTGCTATCGAGAACACTTCGCTGAATGATGAAAGCAAAAAAAAACTTTCATATATTATTTTCGTCGAATATACATTGCAAGAAAATGAAAGAAGTTTTAATATAATTGTCATGGTCAGTCAATTACGATCAGCGTAATGAATTTAAGCAACGATAACAGTAAGCGAGCAGTTTTTTTTCTGTCTGATATTAAAGGTCAATGCGTCTTTTCTTTTTAAGTGTAAAATATTTTCATAGATGTTTATAATAATAATACAGGAAGGAATATTTTTGACTTTCCAAGCAAAACCGGGTATAAAAATTAGTAAAGCATTATTCAAAACTCAATTTATTGGAATAACTCTTGAAGGTTATAGAAACAAATCAATGTAAAATTTAAACACTGTAGAAGATAATATTAATCTAAACAAACATGAAACACAAAGGACGGATAAAATTTACAAAAAGGTAACGGTTGCCACGGATCGATCTCAGAATCTGTATAACCGGGACAAAACTCTACCACTGAGCCACTGAGGTATGATTGTATTCACTCGTTTTGGTCGATCTCACATTTAATTTATTTTTATGTGAATACCTCACAAGAGTCCTAATTTGTCCCAACCATCTGAAGCCAGTGAGATCCGGTATCTTCAGTTAGGGTATGTTATGGGGCTGAAAGTAGTGGAAAGTGGAAGGAAATCGGGAAGAGGCTGTTGGGAGAGTACCTGGCTTTTCAAATCTGGTCTCCAAATCCGGCTAAAGCTATTTCAAGGATCGTTCCAATTCTGAATGGTGGTCTTACACCAGGACGGTGCTGAGAATACCTTCTACTCATATTATTTCACATGAATAAATTTTGAAATAACACAAATTAATCAAATAAAATTTACTTGGGCACGTCAGGATTTGTAACCGTGACCTACGGCTTGCTAGTCGAGAGCTTTAACCCTTGACTACGGAGGCCGTTAGTTGTAAAGAATTAAAAATGTTTTCCTCAATTTAGGTGGAGTGTTGTCTGGGTAGTTGCAATCGAGACCTTTTTTATTTGAATTTATTTTCTGAAGTACATGCTCTCTTCTGTGCCTATTTTAAAGATTTTGAAAACATCAACACTCTTGTAATGTAGTTTTTAGTAGAAAATTCTAGGAATATTTATAAAATAATTCGCATTTGCTTATCGTGTTGAAGCTCACTTACTTCCATCATTTCACTGAAACTTTTGATTAAATTAAAAAATCTACGCCGGAATAAGTCAACCATCACAAACGATTACATTGCGGCCCATTGGGGAGCGGAACAACTGACGAAAAGTGTTGCCAATTTTTCAGGGCGACACGTTTCACAAAGCATTTTATGGGCGAAATCTTTTTTGCGTATGGTCGCATCAATTACTCAACCGCGACAAATAGTTGGGGGAAAAAACTGTTTTTTCTGTCAAAAAAATTGTTGAATTATCCTTAAATGATACTAAAATGGTTTTGTTTTTATTAATGATAAAATGAGATTTTTACTTTCGTCCTTAATTATATCGTGTATTATAATTATATATTTTGATGGTGTCTCCGTGTAACTCCGGTTCATTTACCTCTAGAACTGGAATTTACTTTAATTTTCAAAATTGTAACCGACCTTGGGAACCATTCTGACTAACTCAATAATAATTCTGTGTTTAAAATGACTATTTTGTGTCTTTAATTTTTGATAGATGCAGTAAATTTTCAAGTTTACAAAAGTTTTAATTCGAATGATAAATTTCTGATAGTCTTCAGATAGGCAATGAACCTGAGGCAAATATGTTTTTATAAATACTTTCAGCTTCATAAATCCTACAATCATATATATATATATATATACCCGTATTTTTCGGTCGTCCCAAACATTTTCCACCATTCTCTATTGTATACCATATTGTTATTATAAATAAATACATCATATCGACTTTAATTTGACTAAGAATTTCATTCCAGTACAGGCGTCCTCGACTTTTTCTACCATTCAAACCACTTTCTAAATACTCCTAGTACTAATAAGAATATTTTTTAGCGAAATCGGTCCAGTAGTTTTCGAGTATATAGGGTACAGACAAATAAACATTTCTCAATATATATACAGGGTGTATCGGCACGTACCCGACAAACTTTAACCAGCTATTCCTTAGCACATTTGGAGTAAAAAAATGTTATGGGCACTTTGCTGTCCGGAAACATTTTTTTTTTAATAAAAAATTTACTATTCATATTTTCACCACATGTCACCACTGTTTTATCCTTTGTCAAAGTTTGAAAACCCACCTGGCAATATTTTATTCGAGTTTCGTTGAATAATATACGTACGTACCTACATTAGCGCGCTTTTACGATCACAACGAAATGGCATGGCACCATTCGTCTCATTTTTAGCTATTATTATTTAGTGTGTATGAAAGAGCGAACACACTTTTTGACACACTTGCTAATAACAGCTGTTGAACACGAGAAACAATGCCAATGACAGTGACGGAGTGTGGATTTTTTTTATCATTTTTTTGTTTTTAATTGAAAAAAAATGTTACCGGACATCAAAGTGCCCATAACATTTTTTACTCCAGATGTGCTAAGGAATAGCTGGTTAAAGTTTGTTGGGTACGTGCCGATACACCCTGTATATATGGACACAAGTTCTAATTCTCGGGTTGATGGGATAAATACAAACTGCTGGAGATCACTACTCAGAACAGGTTATGTTTTGTTGTTTGAAAATGTGTTGCTCAAGTTTAGTGACCAGATCTGAACAGCCAAGTATTTCTAAAACTATTTCATTTCACATCCTTATCCACCAATTACACAAAATAGTCTAAATTGAAGATTTCATTTTCCAAAAGTTCAATTTAATTATTACGCTAGAGTGCTTAAAAATAATCAGAAACAGGTAGATTATAACATACAAAGATGTGTATGCTAGAAACATAATGTCCTTAGAACCAATTACGTGAGTCTAACAATTATTCCGGTATCGTCCCTAGCTTTAAGCCACAAATCTCCTGGGAGTTAATGTGAAGTCTCTCTAATTTCTTAAGTAGCTACCCTCCGGTTGCAATATATAGACAACTATGGTAACCAAAATTAACTAGAGTGATCCATTTACAGTTACGTACTCTTAATATTACTACAAAATTTAGTGGATGATTTAAGGTTAGTGTATCGATGATTTAAGGTTAGTATCGTGATGATTTAAGGTTAGGTTACATCGTGTGATGATTTAAGGTTAGTATAGTGATATTTTTTCTGCCCTGAAGATACAAAGGTATTTCCATTCAATATTTTCGTATGTATGTATAGATACATTTATTTTATACCAGTTAAAGGGTAGCACGTGCGCAATTTAGCAGCACTCAAGACTTAAAAAAAACAAAAATCATCATAATAAGAAGAACATTTTGCTTAGCTAGCAAAGGAATCGAATAAACGTCGCGTTAATGGAAAACCAACACGTGTGTTTACTCAACTAACCGGTATTCTAATATCTCTTTCCAAAAAATTGAAGTCATATTTTGATTTAACTGTGAGTAATAGACTAGCTCTGATTATTCTGATAAAAAAATCGTCAAACACACTTCGGAAAGACAAATTACCATAAATCACAGGATCCATAAATTCGTAAAAATACAAAAAAATCCCCTCCACCTCCTCTGGATGATCTCGTACATGGTTTAGATTGGAAGGAAGCAGAGGCAACCCCCTAACCTCTCCACACCCAATTTACTTCACGCCTTCGCATCAGCAAGACGGTGATTACCATAGCCCTAATGCGAAGGCTTTGTCAGCGAATTTTCACATTCGTTGTGCTAACTTTTTTACTTTGACATCTTTTGCTCTAAACGTTAATATCCTTCAAGTTATTACCTGCAAATTTTTTGTTAAACAGTAGGTGTGCTAAAATAAGATGCTTTATAGTTATATGTTTTTAAAAGGGTGTTAATCATAAACAACCTTACTAATAAAGGTAGTGTAACTTTTAAACAATTGATAATTTTTTTTTTCTCATAAGTGTAAAGTGCACTACAACTCCATCTATGTACAGACTACAAAAATAAACAATATTAAAATAAATTAATTCATCGAGTTTTAGTGTTGTACTGACTAAAGTGATATTTTCATATCAGATTGCCTGCAAACAGGCGTCAGAGGTAAAAGTGATATTAATATTGCCTACTAACAGGCGCTACAAAATAAATCTACAAAATAAATCTTCATAAACAAATACCACAGACATCAGCTGACAACTTCTGCCAAGTGATATTAAACTACAATAAATCCTAAATGGCAGACCGCCCTTGTACCCCACCAGGTGTTAAAGATCCCTTCAAAAAATCGGGAACTACGCCAAGATCACCAATAATCCGAAGCCATAGCAGCCCAGAACTTAAGTCTCCAATACAAACCCGAGCTGAAAGCAAAAAAGTAGTGGACAAACAACAAAAGATGGGAATTAAGACCAAGCCAGCAATAAGCAAAGGACAAATGCCCGCGTCAACCAGCTTGACCACCGTTGTACCTTCTCAATTTGATATGCTAGTCGAAAAAATGGAAAAAGAAATGTCAACTAAACTGGAAGCCTTTAAATTGACGATTATAAAAAAAATTGACGATGATAACCTAGAAAGTAGAAACTCGAGAGATCTTATCAGCAGACAATATGACAATCTTATGGCTAAAATGGAAACCATCACTAAATTGGTTGAGTCACTGAAAAATACACTTGTCGAAAAGGACAATCAAATAAAGTGCCTGGAAGGCAAATTGTCGGAAGTAGATCAAAGACCACAAGGTGCCTGGAATACGGTTGCTGCTACCCACTCTCAGTCAAGTAGCCAATTTCCCCGCTTGCCACCTATAACCAGGAACAATGCTCCTCCTGGCCCTGCTAGACCTTCAGTTTTAGTTTTTCCAGCTGAAAATTCACAGTCCACCTCTGAAGCTACCCTAAAAATACTGAAAACTGCCATAAATCCTGCCACCCTGGGCATCCAAGTGACGGGGTTGCGTGAGTTAAAAAGTGGTGGGGTGTTAATCCACCCTAGCACTTCAGCCGAAGCGAAAAAATTGGCAAATGCTCCAGCGCTATCTGAAGCGGGTCTAAAAGCAACCATCGCCCCAAACCGCCTCCCTCGCATTGCTATCCACGACCTTCCTCAAAATATTTCGCCTGATGAAATTATAAGTGCCGTCCATCATCAATCCACCAACGATACAGGTCTATCTTTAGAACGTTTAAAGGAGAATATGACCTTTTCTCATAAATCTGGCCCCCGCACAGGAAATTGCATCCACATTTTCAGAGTTCCTCCATCTGTGCGCCACTCGTTGATATCTCGCACTAAACTTGCCATTGACTGGCAGCTACACCGGGTAAGAGACTGGGTAGATAGTTTGAAGTGTGGCCACTGTCAACTGTATGGTCACATTGCCTCGAAGTGCCAAGCAGACTTACCCACCTGTCCTCACTGTGCCAAAGTTGGCCACAATCGAGATGCCTGCCCCAAAAAGGAGAAATCTCCTGTATGTGCCACCTGTACTTTCTTTAGAAAACCGGCTTCCCACAACACTGGAGCTCAAGACTGCCCCGCCCGCCAAGCTGCAGAGAGACGTGAACTTTCTAGGACAAATTTTTTAGGTTGAACCTGAACAATCATTCCGTGAAAAATTCTTTCTCGACGTACTACCAAAATGTCCGTGGTCTAAATACAAAACTAAACACTATTCGCTGTAACGTCAGTGTATGTCATTATGACTTTTTATTCTTTACCGAAACATGGCTCTCTGATAATGTCGCATCTGCTGAACTTGGACTGTTTGATTATAATATTTTTCGTAGCGACCGTTCTACTACTTCTGGGAAGTCAAAAGGAGGTGGAGTGATGATATGTGTAAACAAAAAATACCCTTGCCATATTCTAGAATCATCCAACAATGTTTGTGATCAATTATTCTTGTGTGTTCTATTTGGCACCAAAAAGCTTGTACTTGGTTGTGTTTACATTCCCCCGTCTTCCTCGTTAGAAGTCTACAAGTCACATACTGCTTTAGTTGAGCATGTATCTAGAAACGCTGGTTCATTGTTTATTTGTGGTGATTATAATTTGCCTAAAATATTGTGGCTAAATGACAATAAAGGTGTCAACACTCTAACTAGTAATCTTTCCCCACAAGCTATTGAAATTGTTAATTGTTTTGCCTATTTGAATATGTTTCAAGTAAATGCTGTCACTAACTGTTTGGGTTCTTGCCTGGATTTAATTTTCACTAGTATACAAAATGTCATAGTAAGTGAAGCTGATATCTCCTTATTACCAATTGATAGATATCATCCACCTCTCTCGATTAACATCTCAAATTTTTTCAAACTCGCTTCATTGAAACCAAATGTCTCATATCACTACAAATTTCTCGATGGTGACTATTCAAATTTTAACAATTATCTTTCTCAGATTAACTGGTCAACACTATTTTTAAATTCTGATATTAAAGACGCTGTATATAAATTTAATGAATGTTTATCACGTGCTATTGATTTGTTTATTCCTAAGGGATTATACTGTCAACCCAAGTTTCCTAATTGGTTTAGCTCGACACTTAAACAATTAATAATTGAAAAAAAGAAAACCCATAAGTTATTTAAAGTGACTGGAAACTTAAACTTTTATCAAAAATTCTCTCAGCTAAGGGAATTGTCCAAAATTGAATCAGCCAAGTGCTATAAATCCTTTGTTGAAGATACAGAGACAAAACTACTCAAAAATCCTAAACAATTTTGGCAATTTGTTGCGCAAAAGCGTGCTGATAATGATCTCCCCTCAAGTATGTATTTTAATGAAACTCATGCTACTAATGGTCATGACATCGCCAACCTTTTTGCTAAACATTTCTCCTCTGTATATTCTGATGCGTCATGCACCATCCCTCCACTTAACTATGACCAAAATATTGACTTGAATGATTGCCAAATATCACTTGTAGAGGTATACCAAGCCTTAAATAATCTTTCTCATAAAAAAACTTCCGGACCTGATGGCATTCCAGAAATCTTACTAAAAGAATGTAAATATACTTTATCTAACCCAATTTGTATGTTGTACAACTTATCACTATCATCTGGAACTTTTGCAGACTCATGGAAAATTTCGTATATTCGACCCATTTTCAAGTCTGGGAACAAATCAAATATTGGAAATTACAGACCAATATCAATTATATCTAATATTCCGAAAGTATTTGAGTCAATAATTACAAAGAAAATCACTCCTATTTTCAAAAATGTTCTGATTGAGGAACAGCATGGATTTAGATCAGCGAAATCTACAACAACTAATTTACTGTCTTTTACAAACATCATTGTTAAAGCTTTAGAAGACAACTCTCAGACTGATGTCCTTTACACCGACTTCTCTAAAGCCTTTGACAAAGTAAATCACTCAATACTCATGGCCAAACTTTATGCTATAGGTATTAGAAACCCTATGTTATCATTTTTTCAATCTTACTTGAGTGACAGAAAACAAAGAGTTAAAATAAATAACTTTGAATCCTTTAACATTGATGTAACGTCCGGTGTTCCCCAAGGAGCCCATTTGGCACCGCTTCTTTTTAACCTTTTTATTAACGACTTAACTAAAGTTTTTTCGCACACACGCTTCTGGCTTTTTGCTGATGATAATAAGATCCTTAAGATAATTAAATCCTTTCATGACTGTTTACTATTTCAACTTGATATTGATTCATTTAACGATTGGTGCAAACTAAACTGCTTGGAACTCAATGTTGATAAATGTAAAGTTTTGTCCTTTTACAGAGCCAATAAACCTATTCAGTTTGAGTATAAACTAAATGGTGCTTGTCTATCAACTGTCACATCCATCAAGGACCTTGGGGTCACTCTTGATTGCAATCTCTCTTTTCGAAATCATATAAATAACATCGTAAATAAATCACTTAAGCTACTCGGGTTCATTCATAGAATTACCTCACACTTTAAACATATAAGAACACTTAAAACTCTATATTGTTTGTTGGTTCGTCCTCACCTTGAATATGCCAGTGTCATTTGGTCTCCTTTCTATGCTGTCCACATTAGTCACATCGAATCTGTCCAACATCGCTTCCTACGGCGAATTGCTTGGAGGTTAGGACTTGAAAGAGGCGATTACTCATATGAGGAAATTGAACAGACTTTAAACCTATCTTCATTAGAAAAACGTAGAAAAGACTTCGATCTAATTTGCATATTTAAAATAATCAACAGTATAACCGACTCACCTGAACTGCTACAACTCATTCAATTCAACACCCCATCCCGTAGACTCCGAAATAATGAATTGTTGTTCCTCAATCACCATTCAACTAACTATGGGTACCATTCTTCTTTGTCTAGAATGTCGAGACTTGTAAACTCAAGTCAGAGCATTGAATTTTTTGGTGTAAGTCTAAATGACTTTCAAAAAGCGATACGTAATGTGTAATTTTTCACAACTTAATCGTTATTGATGCTATGACTTGTAGTTATTTTCTGTATGAATATTTTCTATTTTACATTGTCTTTGCCCTTCACATTCATGTACCCTCCATTCACTGTCATCTATGTTTTTCTTATTCGTGTCAATATTATGGTTTTAATGGACTTATTGTCCGTAAATTAATAAATAAATAAATTAATAATCAACCGCGTATTTGACAACCTTACTAATAAACAAAAAAATTCTAAACTGATATTGAACGGCCGAAAAAAGTTATACACACTGTGGATGCAACGAAAGAGCGTTATTTATTCATTTTAAATTTATATTTATATTCCATATATTTCTTCCTTTTGAAGACAATTTTGAAAACGCATTCCTTTTATTGAGGGAATCTGCAAGAAAACTGACACCTCACTTTTCATCTAGTTTTTACAATAAAAAGTTATTAGATATTATATAAAAAAATAACAGTTTGGAGTGATTGTTAGCACAATATAAATGTTTTTTTCTTGGATTTATATTTACCTACACATGCGTAAGGCATTTATGTATAAAAAACATCACTTTCACGGAATTCTTGTTGAATTCGCGCGGTAACAGTCAAGTAAAATATAATATTTCTGAAATAACTTGACTTTTTCAAGGTGTGAACATCGTGTTTCACTCCGAAATGTAACGTTTCCAGCTCTTTAACAGCCGGTTAAAGTATTTTTTTACTAGTAAGACTGAAAATGTTTTTATTACGTGCATAACCCAAATAATTAAGGTAACTTAAAAATAAATACAATCATTAACAAAATTAACATTTTTTTTAAAAGTCAATTCGTTGAAATTAAAACCGATTTTCACTGGCGGTCATTTTTATTGATGTCAAAGTTTTAAGGTTAGTTTTTTTTCTTCTCATATTTAAACATAAATATGAACCTACGACCTTTCATAGGTTATCATTAAGCCCATAATTAAAAAACGAATAAAAAACTAGAAATAAAAAGAATTTATAATAATTTTGAAAAAAACAAGGTGTGAATAACGAACGTCAAATTATCCGTTTTTATTTGCAAAATAGCTAATAAAATACATTATTTGCCATTTCCGGAAACTGAAACACATATTTCTCATAGTTTTTTCACTGATACACAGTGGTTTTTCTATTAAAAGTGCGTATTAACCTGTATATTTACCAAAAATGTAATGCTTTCCTTAAGTAATTAACGTTTCATTAATCGATCATATCACGAAAAAATGATATTGAATTTCGCATTATCATAAATTAAAAATCTTGGGTATTGAATAGGTACTGTCCGAGTAGCACAAACTCGTAAAAACCATGGGTTCTGAATTCTCGACAAATCAATTCCAATTTTCAAAAAGAAACTTAAATTCAAAGAAAATTTGAGTTCCTTGGAGCAGAGTCAAGCAGGACTTACAGCCAACCGAAATTATTTCATGAGGATTGATGTTATTTAATTTTGCATAATTGGAACTAATCTTTGAAAAAAACATCCGTTTATCCAGTAACTTATTAACTCTTATGAATCCTAATACGTGTACGATTTTGAGCGCTTCATAAAGGGAAAGATTACGAAAATTATACACGACCTCTCAGCATCCCAGACAATGGCCGTGATCTTGGATCCCTTGTGTAGAATTAATAATACAATACACGGGACGAATGCAAATCATCTAGGCTAGCCGAGGCTAACAATACTTTTTGCAAAAATTCTGAATAGAGACCAGTTTAGAAGCCTTCAAAACTGGGTACGGATTAAGTTTAACCTTATTATTTTCAATATCGGTCTTTATAAAATACGGGGTGATAAATATATTCAATTGATAAACGATAGGGCATGTGAAAACCTTAGTAATAGATACGTAAAATAAATATATATAATAGACATAAAATAGTTCACTGAAAGATGCATAAGAGACATGCAAAGATTCAAAGACACCCATTGCTTATCCAGCCAAAGGGGGTATAATTCAATTTAATAGTTAATATTTTGAATTATACTAAAATAATAGTGAATTGGTCAATAAAAGAGAGATTATTAACAAAACATGTTTTAAATCACACGTTACAAGTCACAAACCAAAGCTGTCATTTTCCCAAGAAAAACACGTGCATGGCGCATCAGGCGCGTGCGTGAGTCTGCCAAAGTTCTAGGTTGTCAGATCTTACGCTGCCAGTTAAAAACATATTTTATCACTAATAATTTGAATTATAAATTGCACATTATTTGTATAAAGTGTAACAAAAACATTGTTTAACGGTTGTGAAGTGTTTTTTTATTAATTAGTAATGCTGTATTACTGTTTTAAATGCCCCATCTACAAAGCTCTTCATCTCAGATTTTCAAAGTATTTATTTATTCTTCAGTATTAAATGTATTAGTCGATAAAAACTCTCTATATTTTTGGCTGACACTTATAATATTCCATTTCTTTAGCTTCATAAACCACCAAAACTAGTATGTTTTTAGTTATTAAGGACAATATTAGCGATTTCTAAACGAAAATCTGAAACAGAAAAATCAGAAAAGGATACGGTCACATCTAGGACTCGAACCCAGGACCCTTGTCTTTCCGGGACACTGCTCTACCACTGAGCTAATGGGACCCTATCCCCCTCGGTCACTTTAACTGTATCATACTTCGAATAAGAACTACCAACATTGTCTTCATTTTTTCACCACACATTTTTATTGGCAACTATCTTTATGTATGATCACAAGATTCAACCCGAACTAAATGCAATCTAGACAGCGTCTTTTTAGATAAACCTATCTTTTTTTTATTTTTAATGTGCGACATCTATTGACTTTTCTGCATACATAAATATGCATACTGCATACATTCAAGATTTAACATTGTTTAGTAAGCAGATCAGATACTTTCCAACCTTAAATATATATGAGAAAAACAAATTTAGCCTAAAATTTGATTTTTCTTAGAGACGGTAAATTTTAACAACAAGACAAGATATATAGTTACCTTTCTTTTAGAACGCTGGAAGAAAATACGAATCTTTCTCTCATTTCAGTCTTTTAAATAGAGTCTTAAATTAAATGTAAGAGAGAGTTTTCGTTTTAAACTCCTGGTGGATTTATTCTTAGTTAAATCTCAACAAATCTTCGTTCCTTCCTAACAGGATCATTTGTCCTCCAAACTGTGGGTAGCTTCCTTCTTCCATTCCTTTTTGCTAAACTTTTTTACATTACATAGAATAGTGATTCATTAAGTTTTGCTTAATTAATCAAAGTATTCAACCGTTGAACGTGTCTTCTTTTATTGCTTTTTGATAGAATTTGATTAAATATCTTGATAGTTTGCTTGTTTGCTAAATAAAAAAGATTATTATTGAAAATTTATTTTTAATTTTAATAAAAACAATGTAACCTGTACCTACGGTGTGCGAAAAACATTTCTCCACGTGTTTATAATACGATTTAAGTACCACTATGAATTTAAAAGGTCGTTATATGATAGAATTCTGTCAGAGAGGGATTCAGACTTCGTTTTTGATGATACGCGTAAATTCATCATATATATATATATATTTACATAATGAATATGGAAGGCTCCCACCTACTCAAAATAAACGAAACAGGCACCTCTGACAAGGTGCTTCTACGGATGTTATAGGGATGGTAGAGAGAACCTGGCTTCTCTGATCCAATCACTTAACATTTTGCATTCTTATGTTTTAATTCAAGCAATCAACTTTGTTGTAAGTGTTGGAATTCTCTTTTCAGATGGAAGAATATTGTTAGATTCTTATATTTATATTATATTTTATTTTATTTCATAGGGTACGGGCGTTGACAATCTGGGTATCCTGGAGTTGGTTCTGAATAAGATTTGTTTCACATATTTAAAAATTATATTTTTTACTAAATTATGTAATATCTCGAGTAATTAAAGAATTCTATTGATTTAACCGACACAACATTCAAAATAGGTATTACTAGTAACACCTCCAACTCCAAACTAGTAGATTCATAAATAATTGACTGGGCGTAGCGAATTCCTATTGTAACTCGACCATTTGACATTTCAATTAATGAAGACAATATTAGCGATTCGGAAACGGAAAAATCAGGAAAGGATACGGTCACATCTAGTCCTCATATATTTTTTTCAATAATTAAAATATTACAATTTGAGGTTATACTCATAATTTATTCCAAAAATAAAACAAAAATGACATTTCATTTGTCTGTAAATTTATTTGTTCCGTTTCCAGATAAAGATGGTGACCGTGTTGAATACTACATTTAACCCCGTCAGAGTTCGCACTGTCGTGGTTCCTACTACGAGCTCTCAAATAGGAATAATCAATGTTATGGGACCGACCGGCCTGAAGATTGTTCGAAAAACAAAATTGGTATTGAGATGGTGATGTACCATCTCAATACCAATTCAACCTCCAAAGTGACATTACTTAGCACAAATTATTTAATTTCTTATTTGAATTTGTTTTTAAATATTACTAAAAATATTTATGATTCATTATTAAGTAGGTAGGTATTTAAGTACTTTCTTATAAATCTTATGATTTCAGAGGAAATTTTGTTTTTTTATTAATTAAATAAGAGAAAATTAGAAACATACTCTTTTGGACGCATTTCTACTGTTGACAGAACTAATATACTTATCAATTATTAAAATGTAGAAATATCATTCGTATTAATGCAACAATTTCTCAGTGGATTATTAAAATCGTCTATTTTTAATTATATTATAATCGTACGTAATAAAAAAATGTAAATAATAAATTTTAACAGTGACACATAAACACCTCAATACACATACTCCTATTAAGTATTTATGCAACATAACAAAAAAATAACTCATAACCTTATTCATTCACAATCTCCCCTTAAAATCAACAGCACCAAAAAAAATAATTGATTAAGTATTTTCCATATTTTTTATAGTAGTAAACATTCTCAAATTTATGGTTAAATTAAGATTAAAATAATAAGTGATACGAAAATAAAATACCTTTTTGATGTAATGCCGAAAAGTTTCAAATTTGCCACAACAAACCCTTTCCTTTCAGCAACATTGATGAAAAACAAATACATGGCAGGCATGTTGTATCGACGACATTGATTTGGCTCTGTTTGCAAATTCCTCATTACTGGTTTCCGATAATTTCCACCCAAATGTCCTTTCGCTCTCGTATCATTAGGCAGTTGCTCGCTTGCTGCCGGAGTTACGAACTCAATTATGCTCTAATGTGTACCAGAGATTGCATACTAAAGTTGATAAGGTAACAATCGGATTCCCCGACATAAAGCCTTTCCAATGTTGAATGCGGTAGGGGAGGACTATCGCAGCAAATTTTGAAAACATTACTTGTGAAATAGATCCTTTGAAATAGAGGCGTAACGAAGTGAAATTATTTTCCAATATGTAATGGTTTGGTTGCAATTCAACCTAAAAGTATTATATTAAATTATTTTTTCTTCTGTAAACTAAGAACTATCTTATTAGATTGGGACGTTGACTATATACATTTTGAATTAGTATCTTAAATTTTATGAATTAATGATGGCATAAAAACAGGAGGCATATTTTATATAGGTATGTACATATAATTTTACAAACTATATATTAATGCATTCACATGAACGTTCATATTTTAAAATTAGTAATTATGTAGTTGGCAGTGTTACGTAATTCATTATTATATATCAATTTTCCTTACCAACATGACTGTTTGTCCCTTATAATGACTTTACCTACGGATAAAATACTAATAATTATTTAGAAAGGGCTGCTAAATAAGTAGGAAAATCGTCCTGGAAATTTGGTTTCGGATTTTTATGCAACCCTCAAAATTGTTTTTGAAACTCACTTCAATTATGTTTTTGAAATATTTTTATATCACTCAAAGAAAGCGACGAGAAACTTTTTTCCCTAATTGAGTTATAAATTCTAAAGATTTTTTAATGGGACTCCCATTTTTTAAGGGTTCAACTTTTAATAATGATGTTAACTTTTTTGAAATACGAGTTCTTCTTTATCCCGTTCATATCTGACCCGCTCTTCTGTAAAAATGGCGTATCACTGGTTCTGTCCACACGAAGTATGCACGTCCACTGTGCCCCAATAGCAAATAAACAAAATCTAAATGAAAATAATAAGCTTTGTTTAAACAACCGTTTAATTAAAATTAAAACATTAAAAAAAAATCGAAGGTTTCTTTATCGGGATACAAAGTGCCTATAATGATAATTAATACATATGAGAATATAGTTGGGAGTGACATTGAACAACATGTTATGTTTTAAACGAGATAAACATAAACTTTATTTATTATCTATAATCCATAAGGTAAGACAAGGTCTCTGAATAAAATAATATGACCCTCGTTCAAGTATTGATTGTGTGAGTAGAAATGGTTTTTTGAGATGGCTTACGCTTGAATTACAATAATTATTTTGAGTAAAACGTGAGAACGGGTCATTAAACCGACTCGTTTTTGTGTAAGTTGGCTCGTATGTGGAATGAGTTACCGGCCTCTGCTTTTCCGCCTTTATTTAATCCAGGCCTCTTCAAAACCCTCATTAATAAATTTATTCCTACATCCCCTACATTCCCGCCTCACAACACTGCATAAACGGGTAGAGATAGATGTACGTGGATAACGTTAGCTAAATATATTGAAAGATGTCGAGTTATCGAGGTATTAGTCGAGGTATCACGATGTCTTTATAATGATTGGTAGTGCGGTAATAGGCATCACGTTGTGATGCATGACAGCTAAGTCACATCACATCGGGATTTGACTCTGTGCTCAGTGGTGTTGTGGTCAGCTTCTTCCTGGATCTCCAGTGAGATGTAGACACCGTGGGTGGTGGAGATGAATATTGGCGATTTCCTCAATGTCGATGCTCGACAACGTGACTGGTGAAGATACACATCGGTTGATTCCGGAGTGTGATTGAAGCAATGGGTTGGTGCTCATGCAGCCTATAGGCCGGCGTCACGAGTGTCTCCGGTTGCAAGTCGTAGTAAACTGTCAACTGACTTATTTGAGTACAAGACTGAACTGGTTGGTGTGGCGTGCGATGCGGCGTTGGCCGGTGAGGTGTTCTAGGGGCAAGAGTGGGTGAGTACTAATACATTGAGTTTGCGGCGCGGGGCGCAGTTTTTAGCCGTAGAACCACTCCGAACACTCTAGTAGCTGCGGGAAAACCGGCAAACTATCACCGTTAGTAACGAAGTTTCCAGGCTGTGCTTGCTGCGTGCGGCCCTTAAACGTTTCATGTACCTTGCCGCTACATATAGTTTATTTTATAATATGTGAGATGTAAAAATAAAACTTTGAATAATTAAATAAACACAGCTTTTGAATGTTTTAATTGAGGAACACTTAACATAAAAAAACTTTCAAAGAGTATAATATTATCATTGTTCGATGTAATAAGTTCAGTTTCTAACTATTCGTTATTTTATACGATCATTCCATGAAATTTACAAACTCTGTAATTATTATACATTGAAAGTAAAAGGGCTGTATTAATTTCGTACCTCCAGACATTTTGCGAAAGCGCCGGAAAGTTTCCTTGTAACTTAGCTTTTAATTTCTTACTACAAAGTGGGCATTTTGTGCTTCACGTGGCAACCTTAGCGCTAAGCTCTTCCATTAGGCGAGGGAATATATTTTCGTATCAGCTGAAAATTTCCATTCACGTTCTTAAGTCACAATTAAAACTTCTCCGGGAGCTGCTTAATTCATTCCGGAGGTCCTTACGGTGTTTTCGTTGCATAATTGATTGAAGTAATTTTTTTTCGTAACTGACAATGTCTGTCTTATCCGAGTAGTCTAGTCTACTTTATAGACTGACAAATAATATGCGATCTGAATTATTCAAATAATAATGATATTTAAATTATGTTTTCTAAGTACGGGTTGTTTCACAGAATATGAACGATTAATCATATTTGAAAGTTCTGTAAAGGTTCTATTCTAGTTTATTTCAGATGTGTGAAATAAGTGGACAATAATGATATAAAAGCGGAACTTAAATATAACCTTCACAGAACTTGAAAAATAACTTTGAAATTTTATGAATTGTTCAAATTCTATGAAACAACCTGTCCTTAGAAACGATCTTTTTTGGTTTGGAGTGTTTTTTGTGAAATCCATTTAATTTTTATATAAATCTACAGCTTCATATTCCGAGATTGATGAAATTTTGTATACTTGACATGTGAAACAAAAGCCCCCTTTCACAACAATGTACGAAACATTTTGATACTTAAATATATTCTCTACACCTTATATTCAAAACAAAAGAAAAATTACTTTCTACGTCAGATTTAAAAAATATATAAAAATTATCTCTGCATAAAGCCTTGGGTAACATCGGGGTCTTCAGCTAGCATCATTTATGTAACCTCTTTTCCAATGCTTTATTATTCAGAAATTATTTTTTTTAGCTTGTGTCATTTCAGTTTCTATATCATGTTATTATGTATTAAAATAAATATGATGGTAAATATTGGCTTAGAAAATGTCAATTTTTAAATAACCCTTCTTCTTTATAGCTTGAAACGAATTTCTTTAATTTTAAAGTATCATTTCGCTTGATGAAATTAACCATGCCAACAGATTATATTGTTGCGGTCCTTGAAAAATTCCAGCAACTTAAAGTCTGTTAAAATCCACTTAGCCTCTCCACGTGGGGGCGGTTAATTATTTAAGGCAATACTGAATGTATTTGGCGTTTTTAATTAATAAACTTATCTCATTACTTTCTAACATCAATATTGTATAAAACTAGCAGGGTGGTGGCTAAACAGAGCGCATGCTACTGAAGAATAGTTATACCGATAAAAATATATAGGGGGCTTGTCCGTATTCCTGAATTTAACATATATTTTTTTAGGTGAGATTGAATACGGAAATTCACTCTTGAATTGAAAATCGTTTTCATTTGCCTGCCTGGAGCGTAGGAGTTCAAAAGTCTTATGTTAAATGCTATAATCAGCCTTTTTGCATATACATATAATCATATATTGTACTTCTAATGATTATCTCTCCAGTGGCGTACACTTGGTTAACCGTGTTGCTATGTTAAATAAAGTATAAGTAATTTGGAGGATCTATCTATCTCAAAGATTAACAGCACGTCCCTCGACAAACCCTAGAATTCGTATAAATGTTGACATTCATTCAATGCAAGTACCTTTATTTGAGCGCTGTGAAAACATTTTCTTAAAAATGTGTATTCATTGAACGTACTTTTGAAAAGTTTTTTCCATTATATCTGCCATCTATGAACTAGTTACAATACTACTCAGGAGCTTTCGAACAAAATTATTTTTCGGGTTTGAATCTTTACTATCGTCTCGATTTTATTTTATGGTATTTTAAAACTATTCTTTAACTCTGTCTAAACAACTAATGACATCTCACACGTATAAAAAATATCCTAAATAGATCCAGCCTTTTTTTAAATAATGTAAAAATATTAGGAAAAAAAAATTTACCCGCTATTTCATAATTATGTGTAGCAGCATCTATTGACCATTTTCATCATTATTTTGAGTATATTGCAAACCACTTGACTCTCAAAAGATGCCACACGTTTTTCCAGCAAAATAAAACATTTCTTGCAAATAATTTTCCGGCAGATGGCAGCAATGTGTATTTTATTAGTATACCTAGCATATTTACCCATATATAGGTAGATATATGTATACCTAGTATATATACCGTATACCTGCAATGCACAAAATTATTCAATCGTGATTATTCGTACATATTCTGATTAAAAGGGTAAACTTTCAAGAAGCTTCGTTTATCATTTTATAAAACAAAACATTATTGCGGGTATTTTGAAAATCAAAAAAGATTTCCATTAGTGTGCTGGTGAAAACGGTAGGTATATTTATTTAGCCGAATAATTTAATTTTAAATTTTTTTGTGACGAAACAATGAATGAGTTGTAATTAGAACCATGTATATTTTTCTGCGTTAGTCAAAAAAGGGTACTACCAATTGTGGACTTGTTAAATATTTTTTTAATTGCTGTCATTAAAAAAGTTTTCTTATATATTTTCTTACACTTCTATAGTAGGGCTCTATGCCTGACAATGCTCCTTGCTAACCAGAGCTATGAGACTATAGCATCTATGGAATGATATGGGGAGGAAAATAATATGGGGCAGAGGGAGATAATCAGGCCTGGTTACCTCAAACGGCCAAATCCATTTCAAGCAATGTTTCGATTCTGAATAGTGGTCATTCACCGGGGCAATACTAAGAGTAGGTATATCTACTTTAAATGTGAAATAACTGTAATTAAGTGCAATATTTAAAACACTGTAAACGGAGCGTTTTTTCACATGTATTCGAAATGCCTCAAGAATATTATTTTGCTACCAAGAAACATTTCTTTCAGAGAAAATCCCACGAAAACCAAGCAAAGGTAAGCAAGATGGGTAATGGGTGAACACTAAGAAACGTGGAATGTAGACCATAAGAGGAAACTGAAGTAAAATGAAAAGGTAAATGCTAAGCAACATACCTTAGGTCAGAGTACCGTATGCGATTTGCTTATATTTACCTTTTGTATTGTCGTGTACCACGTGTTCACTGCTCTAGGCAGGGTATAATATGCGATAAAGTTGAACCCTGCTCCAATTGACACTGCATTTATATTCACAGATGCATACGATATACCACATTATCTTAAAAGTAAAGTTTTTGTTCGAGGCATGAGTACTTACAGAAAATTTGGAAAAGACAACGTCAAACCAACATTCACAAAGAATCTCACTTGAGATTTGTAAAAGACGTTTCTTCATATTTAAATAAAAGATAACATAAATGATGAAACCATATCATAACATGATCGTTAAGTAAAAACAAAACTAAAATATCAGTTACTCAGAAAACTATCATTTAAGTTTTCAACTATAACTTTGTCTCAACCTAAATGACAAGTCGTTTTTTTTGGATAGTGGCCTAGTGATTAAAAATACTGATTTCCGTTTTTAATCTGTCTGTAACTTTAGTTCTATGAACCATAAAACATAATTTTATTTTTGGAATAACTTAATGAGTAAAACCTCGAAGTGTTATATTAAATTATTGAAAACAATATGAGCGATTCCTGAACGAAAAATTGAAACTGAAAAATCAGAAAAAAATGAGGTCACAACTAGGACTCGCACGGGCAAGGCAAGGGTCGTGGGTTTTCTGGTTTATCTGTTTCAAATTTTCGTTTAGAAATTGCTAATATTATTTTCAATAATTAAATATGAAACGTTAGTTTTGAAATTAAGTTTCATTTTCAAAATTGGAACCGATTATGGGAACAATAATCCAGTCAAGCGACAAAGTAGGTACCAAAAATATTTTATTTTAAATAAATTATTAAAAAATCTGTTATTGCAATGATGTCGTAATTTGTCGAGTTAACTAAAGGTGTTTAATTTAAATGTAAATTTCTGACCGTCCCTGAAATTGAAAATGTTTATTTTTGTAAGGGAATGGATCCGGAGGCGAACACTTCTTTTATAAATTCTTTCAGCTTCACAAATCCTACAATTAAAATACTCTGTGATATTTCTCGGGACTGCGCTAGAATAAAAAATATATTACATTCTATCAAACGGGGGAAAAACTTTTCAAACCCCTTGTGAAGAATTATTGGAACGTTTGTTTTAGATCAAGAAAGTTAAGTTAGTTTCGGGTAGGAATTTCACGCTTTCGAATTAATTATACGGTTACTGTTCTAATAAACATGATGATAATCTTGTCAAATATTGCTTCCATCTAAAAAATTACCGCAACTGGGATTTTCATTATCCCGCTGGCTCCGGGCTATGGAAATAGTTCACCCACGCTGTATTAAAAATGCAGAAATGCCCGAAGACAAACTTGAAAATATTTGACCTGTACATTGTGCTTTAAAATTATTTAGTTTTCAATAATTAATGTAAGTAATGTTTGCTATTATATATTTTTTAAATTTATATTACCCTATTATGTATGATACCCATTCGTAGCTTAATAGATTAATGTTAACCGTAAACAAATTTAAAAAGCAGTTGTCAAATTTTCATTTGATCATAGTGTGTGTTTTTCCTGAGGCATTTTTACTTACATTTGTCAAGACGTCAATGTCCTTTATTTTTCATGGACATCATTATTAATATTTCACCTGCTTGTTTCAGTCTTACCCTTATAAATATCTGCGCCTGAATAACTTGCGGAAAATATTTCTAAGCTAAAAGTTTCTGACAAGGGTTTGACCATCTGACACTTCGCGACGGGAGTAAACTGGGAAATAAACAAAACAAGTATAAAATAATCTTCCTAATGGAAACGAAATTTCAACAAATTTAATATTTTATCAAACTGATAACGAAATTATTCATTTGAATTTCAATTTTTTTTTTTTTTTTTATGTGACACCTCACAAGAGTGTCCCTGCCCGTGCAGTGCACAGACAGGGGAACTATGTCACCACCCGATTGGGCGGCGTTGTGAGGCGGAACAAGGCAGGGGCTGTAGGAAGGGACTTGTTAATGCGGGCCTTGAAGAGGCTCGGATTATAGGAGGGAGGAAAAACAGACGCCGGTAGCCCGTTCCACATACGAGCCGACTTACACAAAAACGAGTCGTAAAAACGGCCCGTTCTCATGAAGCCAACGTCAACCGTGAACGGGTGTTCAGCTCGTGTCCGTCGAGTATCGCGCACGTGCACCGGTGCATCAGGAATCAATGCTGCTAGCTCCTTGGAGCAGGCTCCATTGAAATACCTGTAGAACAGACACAGCATGCCTACATTGCGTCTATGCATCAGAGAAGGCAATCGGTCTGTTAACAACGGATTGTCAATCAGACGGATCGCTCTCCTTTGCACAGACTCAAGCAGGTTTATCAAGTATTTTGGGGCACCAGCCCAAAGGTGGCTCCTGATGGTTGCTGATGGTCACTTTTAAAGCTTTTATTTCATTCTTGATCAACGGTGATGTTCAGTATTTAATCCTTTTTCCCTTTATCGAAATTCTTGAGTATTTTGTTTGATTTATGAGCATAAATTGTGATAATTAACGATACGAAAATTATCTATTCTTCGTAATGATTTAAACAGAAATAAACTCTTATTTTGTTTGATTTGCTTTTATTAACTGATAAAAAGTACATTTGTTATACACTCGCTTTGCAATGTCACAGAAGAGAAGAGGAGTACATATATTCTACCTACAACAAGGTCAAGTTAGAGTTACTACAAAAGGGCGGGAAATTTAAATCCATCACTTCGCGATCTCCTTTTATTACAATACCTTATTTTATTCCATCATTCCCGTTTTTATATTTTTAAATTTTAAAGAGTTTTATTTATAAATAACGATATTATTTACAGTTTTTATATTATCTATTCATATTTTAAATTTTAAAATGTGAGGTAACTTTTTAAAAAAGCATAATAATATTATAAGATCGAAAACTAATCACATTTGGAATATTAAAAATCAAATGTTTTAGAAAAAATAAAATTATAAACATCTTGCGTGGTACGTATCACTTTTAATCTTAAAAATAGCCTTTAAAATCGAAGGCCGAATTTTTTCTTTTTGTAATTTTATAAAATAAATACACAAAGGGGGGTTGTTATTTTATAAGACTGTTATTTATGATATTTTCATAAAAATATAAGACGAGGGAGGGAAATTTAATCAGGAAATTAGTCACTTCCTTCTAGAAGCTTATGTCATCCTAAATGACGAGTAATTAAAAAAGTTATTAACATTTCAAGTCAGCAAACCGAAAAATGTGAAATGGTAAGCACTAAACCAAGAAAGATATAAAGAAAAAATCTCTACTGCTCGCCGCAGTCGGGTGTTTAATGATAGTGTGATATGCGTATATAGAGTTTTAGTTTTATAGTTTTAAATACAGAATTTTTAATGATAACATGTTTTTATATAACCCTGATGAAGGTTCAGGTGAACTGAAACTGGTAAGTTTAATATATTATTCTAATTATTACATAGTATACATTCAGTATAAATTCAAATTTCTTACAGTTCTCCTCACTAGGATTAACTGGAAGCTTTCATTAGTTCACGATATGAAATTCATAACCACGTAGCAAACTCATGCTAATATTTTCTCTCAAAATTTAGTTTTTAAGAACCTTAAAACTATTCATAACATATGTGCTACACTATTTAGTCAAAGTAAGGGGAGCGACTTGAAACATTTTTTTTTCATACAAAAAACACATTCTAAATATATCGAAAAAATATTCATAATGATCTCTGGTCGGATATTAACTGGAAAATTATAAGAAATTCCTCGGAAATAACAATCACAACTATTGTTATTGATTGATTTTCAATTAAATATTATCTGTTTTTCTCGAGAATTTTGGTGTTGGTATCTCTCAGTCGAAGTATGATAAAGTTAAAAATGACAAAAGTTGATGTTATAGAATTAGCTCAGTTGTCAGAGCACTTCCCTGGTACGGAAGAGTTCCTGGGTTCAATTCATAGCTGCAACTTTAATTTATAAGTCTTTCACTTGGAGATTTTAACATTTTCTTCAATTATTAAATATTTCAACTTGAGGTTTTACTCCATTGATTTTTAAGATAATCCGCAACAATTTAGCACATTATTTTCGTTTTTGGATACTTCGGTACATCAACATAAATGCTGAAAATTATGAGATTCACAATTGAGGGCTGGAAATTACAATGGTGAAAATTATCACTTAAAAATAAATGTTTATTTGGCCAACGATGCTAAATGTACAAGACAATGTTTTTAGAAAGGCGCCAAATCCATTAAGTTAAAATATATTTATGGTTAGGTCCGGAATATATCTTAGGCATGACAATGTCTTATACTATACGTTATATAATGTAAAAGCCAAAAGGCGTCAATGACACAAATAAATAAATATTACCAGTGCTAACTCAAAGATTTATTTCTTTACAATGGTGTAAACCGGTTCAAAGGCAATCACTTCCATGGGCAGACCAATCATATGTAATTTTAATGGTAATAAAAGTTCATGGCCGCGAAGGTGTTAACTTTAAATTTTGTCAAAGAGCTATCTTATGCCCTAGGTCGCTTAAAATTAAAGCTTACACGGTATTAAAAAACGTCAAAGGTGAAAGCTATTTGACAAACAAAAATAAGCAAAATGACACTAAAATTAACACACCGTTCAGCGGTATGTTTTCGTATTTTTGTTATGTTTTTTCTTCCATTAATTTTCTTCTATAATACAGAGTTTTCTAATAAGAGGTGTTATTTTAAATAGCTCGCTATTTCGGTAGATGTTACTTTTGAAGCTGTCATTTTTTAACATTTAACAAGTAGAAACTACTTCATTAATAAAAATGGAACAATACACGCTTCAACAATGCATTGAAATTATTAAAATTCACTTGAGTGAATCAAATGCAACTCATCTTGAGTGATGAGGCCCATTTCCACCTAGGTGGCTTCTTCAACAAGCAAAATTGTCGTATCTGGAGCTCGGAAAACCCAAGAGTTATTGTTGAAAAGCCTTTCTATTCTCAATGTGTGACTGTTTGGTGCGGTTTATTGTCCGCTGGAGTCATTGAACCTTACTTTTTCGAAAATGAGGCTGGAGCAACAGTTACGGTGAATGGATTGCACTATCGAGAGATGATTAATGATTTTTATGGCCAGAATTAGAATGTATTGATCTAGACAACGTTTATTTTCAACAAGACGGCACTATGTGCCACACAAGCAACGAAACTATTGATCTTTTACGATTGAATATCAAAATAACACCTCTTATTGGAAAACCCTGTATAAGGTAATACATATTTGAGTTTTGGTATACGCTTATAATTGATTCATTCCGTTGTTCTATTCGTCAAGAGATACGTTAAATGCCATAATATTATTGTAAGATATAGGTACATTTGTACTTAAATAATATTCTACGGACTGAGGAAATCTTCATTGGAATAATAAGCGGGAGGACGTATATATTGTTTTTGATTTGAAAAGTAAATATTTATCCAGACTTTCATTGCCAACTTTTAACAGTTAAAAGGTGTATTCATTTACAAGTAAGTAATTTTTTTTTCGATATTTTCATCAGTGATAGTCATGTTCAATAGACGTTAATGTGGTTTTCAGTTATGTTAAAATTTGTATTCATGGACAATGTAAAAATTGTATTCATGGACAATGTAAAAATTGTATTCATATTTCATATACAATGTAAACATTTTGTACCCGTGGACCATCCACAGAGTGTCATTGAATTTTCAAGCTTAAATCTCCAAGCTCAACGTTTTTCTGTTCTACTGCAAAATAAATTGATACCACTGTATTAAGAATAATTTCACTCACTTTGCACCTTTCTAGTAAAATGGTTCTATAATTTTCCAACTATTTCAATTTTAAATATTTATTTAATGGCCTATGGCATAAATTATTTTTCTTATTAATCTATGAGATTAAGTATCTTCCACAATATTATTAATACAATACGACACACTTTCAAACTTTTTTTTTTCAATACACGCATTTATTTAATAATAATAATAATAATAAATTTATTTCACAAAAAAATCATACAATAAATCATGCGGAAACTTTGACTAGCCAACTAGGAATGGATCCTGTTTTAGGCCAGTCAAATTGACAAGTTTAGTTCACATTATAATTTAGCACTTAATATAAAACAAAACCGGTAAAGTAAATAACAGCCAGATAGTAGTAATAAAAAGACAGATCACCACAGGAGTTGTAAGGTAGAAAAAATGGGAAGGGTAGTTTATAAGTTTATAATATAGATGGATGATTAGAAAATAATCGATAGCATTGATAAATAAAATACAGATTAATACAGAATTGACAATTGTGTTCAGAGGTGATAAATATGTGTTTTTGTATTGTATGGACTTTAAAAAATTATGTATCAGTGTTTTGACCATAATGTACATATATATTTTTTATAATGAGATTATCTATTGATCAACATAATTTAATAACTGTGTATTATGTTGAAACCACTTAGCACCTTTGAAATAATTTCCAGCCCTTGATTTGTAAGTACAAACCTAACTTGAAAAATGTCATCTCTATAATAATAGTCCATCGTTATTCTTCAAAAATGTTGTTATTTTGTTTCAAGCTTTTGAAAAAACCTTAGTCGGTGAAATCTTTATCTTTAATAATGCAACAAAGTTGCGACACGATATGACTAGTGTTTCCGAATTTATACATACATGCGATAAATAATCTCACTTCACATTTGACGGCTTCCGTGGTGGAGGGGTAAAGCACTCGACTAGCAATCTGCAGGTGGGGGTTCAAATTTTTTTTATGATATTTCACAATTTACTCATTTAAAAGTATATAATTATCTTCTCGGCACGTTCCAGAGTAGAAGATACTTTCAGTAGCGCCCTGGTGTAAGACCACCTTTCAAAATTGAAATGTTGCTTGAAATGGCTTAGGTCGAGTTAGTGACCAGATCTCAATATCCATGTACTTCCCCAACTTCCGCTGCCACATCTCCTTCCCCTCCCTACTCACCATCTTCAGTCTCACAACATACCCCAATTGGGGGTACCATAGTCTAACTGGTTCCAGACGACTGGGAGTAGGAGGAACTCTTGTGCAGATTCGGAAGCGGAGATTAAATTAGGAGTAAGAAGAAAGATGTCTCTGTAAGTATCACTCAGTCCTAAAAAAGGAAAATTTTATAGCGTGAAGTTAGTAACGCGCATGTAGCTCGCTTTGAACATAAGCGATTTCTGCCCGATCGATTTTAGCTGTTAACCGTTAGAGACAATGGTGCGCATCAAGAACTTAATCCATAAAGTATTATCACCGTGGAGAGAAGGAATTCGTCGTTTCAAAATTGAATATTCAGTTCACTCGAAAGTCATGAATCTCATTGCAAAAGACACTATCAATTAATAATATTTCAGACATAATGTGGACTTTATTGTACGAATATAATGTATTGCGAGAAATGTTTAGTAGGAGGTTCTCTCGATGTGCCTATTCTTTATCTCCTCACTATAGGATTGTCTTGTTTTCTTCTACTTTCAAAAATCTCCCTTCTCATATGATTGACTATGCAGTTATTAGATTTAAACATTCTTGGTTGAAAAAATGAAACAGAATTTGAGAATACACTAGAAGAATGTCAATATTCAAAGCTAACCAGAAGGCTAATAAAGAAGAATAAATAATCAACACACTTATTCAATCATTTTAATAGTTTCAAGCAAGCATCAATGATTAACATTTTTTTTATTTCTAATACGTACCTTGTATCCTACGTAACTGATTTAATAATAAGTTCTACAACCATAACAATCTTCATATAGACACTAATGAATAGTGTTCACTTTTTAATTCATTGACAAAAATGTTTGTTAATATATCATTGATTTCCACGAATTCACTTCTAAATTTATCAAATTATTTCCAAAACTAATGTGTATGCTTTTACAATTTTTAACGAAGCCAAGTTCGAGATAGATTCTTTGAATACAATTTTGGAGATAAAAACAAAAATAATTATGAAAGCAGAATAAATTTGACGAATGATAACTCAAAAGATTTA
The DNA here is from genome assembly GCA_026573805.1 of Hesperophylax magnus. NCBI lineage: Eukaryota > Metazoa > Arthropoda > Insecta > Trichoptera > Limnephilidae > Hesperophylax > Hesperophylax magnus. The sequence continues at coordinate 983,059 of JAIUSX010000097.1, read as the reverse complement.
TTCTTCAGCTGTACATTATTAAAAAAAATACAGAAATTATTTATTCACAACGTTATTAAAGTACATTGAAGTACTACCCATGTTAAAATAAGGTATTTTTGAGAGAACAGGGTAATAAGTTTAAAAATCGAGATTGTCTCCTGGCAAAACGTTCGTGAAGAAGTAAAAAATTTTCGGAATAATTATGTTGGGCCATCGAGTAGTTTTATAGAAAAATAAACTTTAAAATACTATATAAATTGAAAAAACACACTTTGTAAGACACCACTTTTTATTTGAATTAACAATGAGCCAACCGGGTTTTTATATTAACTAAAGATAATTACATACAGATATATATATATAAGAAACTAAAACAATGAGTGAAAGAGAAATAGATTAGAGAAAAACAAGAATACTAGAGAGGATGGAATAGAGGGAGACAAAATATGAACGAAGAATTAAGTATGTTTGAATTATTATTAACGGCTTTTTTAATTTCAATTAATATGTAATGTCACACCCCAAAGTGTTTGCTTCCTTCGAAAATTTAAAATACTAGTTTATTACCAGTAGTAACACTCAGTATCACGATCATCGATATCAGAGAAAATACCACCATTAAGGATCATGACCTTGCTCAAATTGGCATTAGCCATATTTAGTGAATAGATCTGAATAGCCGGGTACTTCCTAACCCTTCACCTTACCATTTTTTCGCTTCTCCACTCCCTTTAACTTTACCACATACCCCAAATGGTGATGTCATAGTCCCACTAACTCCGGAAATTAAAAACAGGTGGGGACTCTTGTACTGTATTCACATTTGAAATAAGCTTAATTTTTCTCATATTTTCTGAACTAAAAATACTACGTTGTGTAATTGTGAAGTGGTTTCTATTCGCCTCGAAGTAAATGATAAACAGTGATATAGTGCAAAACGATGTTCTGTATAATATGCAGAATTTTGCAAGCTGCATTCGAAATATGTTCCACACCTGCAAAGTGCATTTTCAGAAAATTACGTAGAATGTACGTAGAAACTATGTATACCTACTCATTTTGTATGTTTGATTATAGACACTGCGATGCAAATTTTGTCATCCTGATTTTGAATGCAATTGACGGGAGTGATCACACGGGAGTTGCAGCTCGGTGATTTTGTCGAGCGCTTTTTGCCTTTGCTGAGTGTTGTAATTAGTTGGAAATAGCGGCGAAAGCTTTTCACTTCAATGTGAAACACTGCATAATATTCTCTATAACAGTTCCACCCACGAAATAATTAAAACCCAATATACTTACTTTTATTAAGTATATTAATTTCATTAAATATATTTAGTGAAACATTTTGTTTTTCTTTCTGTTTGTTCTTGCTGAATGTATGATACAAATTATGAAAAAAAGATTTGTTACGAAATTGCGGTGTAAAAAATCACTTTCATAACCCTTGAATTATGTTTTTGCATACTTTTTTTAAAATTTAAATCTTGTTGAACAGTTGATTAATATTATTATAAAATAACTCAGTATTTTGTTTTATTTGTAATAGTAAGATTAACATTTTATAGCTCAATAGCTCACAATAGAAATGTCTGCAAGTTTAAAGTTGGAAATAAAAATAACTACATTTTATTTTTATCTTATAGTCGTCAAATGGGACGAAAGTTTGAAAAAATTCAATCTTTAAATAAAAAAGGAACAGAAGGCTCAAGCAGCATCCCCAAAGTTGACATAGGACCTGAGAGAAATTATTTTAGACCTTCTGCGAGGAGTTTATTTAAAAAATATATTTAAATTGTATCAATGAAAGAGAGCATATAGTACACAGAACCGCAGCTAAAGGAATTTTATCTTTGCAACGTGTCTGTACTTAATTTAATCTAACGCGCTAAGGGCGTTTGCACATCAGCCATTCGGGAATATATCTTTCGGATCATGAATCTTGGCCTTGCTGAAATCCAAATCCCGAAATAGTTCTTCGATTCGGTTAGCTTAACGCCCGGGAAGATCTTATTAAGATTAAACTCTGGTATCGTTTTGTAATTTAAGCCTCCCACATTTAATCTTTGAAGCCGGTATTCAAGTGATTCGGTTCGCAGAATTAATGTCTTAATCTCTCTCACATACTTTTGTATCTATTCTGTTTCTCACTTAGTGAATAATGTTAGCCTTGTACGTGTTTTGGTGCAGAATTAGCGGAAGTCAAGGCTGAAACAAAGTGGCTAGAAATGTTTCAATGAAGTCTGAATGAGATTACAACCCTACCTTATCTTTTAAGTAATGTTAATTTCCGCATTCATGTACTTCGGACTTAGTAAACGTAAACGACACATATTGTAACAATTCCGTGTAATTCCCCAAATTCCCCATATTCCCCATATAGTATTGTAACAACTTTTTATAAAAATTATTTTATTTATTTATTTGGTCTCCAACTGAAGACATTACATAATTGCTTCAGTAATGATGTACATTTTCAAAAATAGTGTAGATAAATAAATCAAAAACCTCACATAAAAAATGTAGAAAAAATCTTCAATTGAAATCATTAAAGTAATAATTTCGGTTGCGTGTTTGTAAATCCTCTTCAATGAACGCATTTGCTTTGAATTTAAGTTTTCAAAATTATATGACTATGGGAAAAAATCAGATAAGCAATAAAGTAGGTAGGTATCTACCTATGATAATTAATAATCTTAAAAACGTGAACCTGACGACAAGAACAAAGTACCAGGAGCACAGAAATGTTTTTATGTTTTTTCACAGTGAGGAGATAGTGTGAGGTGAGATAGTATCACAATGAGGAACTGCAGTCCATTTTAAAAAATACAAATACCTGCATATTATTTAATTATTTTTTATAGTTAGATTTAAAAATTAAAATAATTATCGATGTTTTAATTTTCCAATGTTTACTAAAACAGCTGTGACGTCACAAGGAGCCGTGTGACTTCACAAGAAGCTAACTTTTTTTATCAACAGGGTCAACTCAGTACCAAACTGAGACGGACTCATGATAGAGTTATTGTATTTCCTTTTGTATTGTGGCGAGATATATAATTTAAAGATTTTTATAAAGAAATAACACTACGCTTTGCATATCCATCTAAAAACTTCATTGACTTCAAAAAGTCATTGACCGTAAAACTTTACATGTTTGCGAAAGATTTTTCAAAGTTTAGGAATTTTTTATTAATTATTTTTTTATATTTATCGAAAACTATAACATTTATAATACATCTGTGAATTTGTTTTGCAGTTTCAAATAAAGTGGTATTTTTACAATTTATTATAAAAAACGATAGGTAAGAGATAAAACAATCGCAAAAAATGTCTATCTTTAAAATCAGAATTTTTATATTTGTTATTGCATTTGTCAACTTGTAAAATTAAAATAATTTTAAATTCAACTGAATGTAGCTAATAAACGCTGTTGCGAAGGTTGAAGATATGTTCGATGTTGAAATTAAACTATGTAATATTTTTATAACAGATTTATTCTGTTGCCGAGATAAAATAGCCGTGAATAAATTTTAAAAATATTTTCTTTATCATAAAAGTAATTAATCATAACAGTCACGGGAAGGATTATTTAAGTAATCACAGTGCGAAAGGATTAAGTTGTTTTTATTAGCGTGTTAAGGATATGAAAGCAGTAGACTGCCTGAGTACCTCCCCGCTGACGCTTATATAAGGTGCGAATGCATCGAGAATCATCCAGCGGGTACGTAGACGGGTAGTACCTACGTTGTTTGCTAGTAGGTTCCAATGCGATTCAAGTTGCACCTTAGAATGTTCCCAAATATTCTAGTTACTATCGCTATAATATGTTGATGCCCGTTATGCTGAAGATTCTAGCGGTCGTCCAATGCCTGTAGGAATAGCAGGGTAGTTTCAGGTACCGTCCGACTTGACCTCAAGGAAACGGCCTAAGTGTCCAGAAGGTTCTACGACGGCCCTAATACTAGTGTACTGAGTAGTACCCGACACCGTCCGACTCGAATTGTGGCGTACCACTACATATACGAGTATATATATATTTTTTAATCCTAAAGAGTCAAATTCAAATTCAGTTATTCTATTTGGAAAACACAAAAATTTGTGAATCAATTAGATTCACAAATTTTTTCAACAACCGATGCAGTGATGCCAACCACGCAGGGCGTCTTGAAGAGATGGTATTTTATTAATTTTTAAAAACCTTATTTATTAATTCTTCATGTTATAAAACTCATATATTCAGAATCGGCGTTTGTTGACCTACATTAATAAATATAAAAAAAAAATTATCAGCCTGAAACACCTACATAAATTGAAAAAATACATGCCGCCGACGGGAATTGAACCCGCAGCCTTCTAATTTCCGGTCGGTGCTTCAATTGTTTCAGTTTAGTAATTATCGCTTAAAAAATATTTGTTTATCCTTTGTGATATGCCTAAAAACACATTAATAATTAACAATTCTCAAACATTATTTATCATTAAAAAAGAAAAAAATTAAAACCATAATATTTTCCAATGGTGTTCTCCTAATATAGACAGTAACATAATACCAGGAGCACTGAATAATTGAGAAATGTGATAGGATTTTCTATTTGATTATTATTTAAAAAAAATATTGCTCAGTGACCATGTACTTAAAAATCTTCGCTAGAATTTTTATCCCTACACGTGGTATATTTTCACGAGCTTCCTTCTAACGACATTACTTCTCTTCGTTTAGTGCACTCTCCTATCGGAGGCTGGCTGTCACGTTGCCCGTCCTTACAACAAGTGTCAAAACGGTGGAACTAAAACCGGTCACCTATGTATGTTTTCAGTCATAGGGTACATCTTCTATTATTTTCACATCTTACATCAATCTTTCAGTGGAAGTCGAATATTTGTAATCTTGTATTTGTCGCCCCTCAACAAGTTTTAGTATTTTAATGTGTTTGATTTTTGCATTCTACAGTATTTTTATGTGAAACTGCTCCCAACCACCTGCAGCCAGTAAGACTATGGCATTCTCAATTGAGTATATTCAGATCTAGCCATCAAGCACGACCAAAGCCATTTTAAGCAACGTTTCAATTCTGAATGGTGGTCTTAGACCAGGGCGATACTGAGAGTATGTTCCACTATGCCGCAAACTTACAACATAATAATTTAAATGAGTAATTTGTGAAATAACAGATTAATCAAATAAAATTTAGTTGCCCACGCCGGGATTCAAAACCGCGACCTACAGATCGTTGGTCGAGAGCCTTACCCCTCAACTACGAAGGACGTAAAAATTCGTTAAAGAACTTCGAAACTGAATTGTTGATCAAAACAAAATTTAAAAAAAAAAACTACAGAATGTCAACAAAACACGACCGTACACAGGTGGTTTCCATGTTCAGTCAACTAAATAATCCTTTGACATACGTATTATTTATTTGCTCAACATATTCTCGTTTTGAGAAACTTTGAAATATTATTTGTACAGTTTCCTTTTATTTTCTTCTTTGTGGAATAGGTTGGTATGGGTATACCTACTACTAGCAGCGAGTGTTCTTTATCTCTAGCGTTTCCGTGACTTTTATAACGCCACAACAATGTCGCCTTTTTATTTTTATGAACGAAACATTCCTGAAATATCAGAAAAGACTCCACAGAATAAAAATATAATAAATAAGTGGGCTGATGAAAGGTGAACATTAACCAGAGTATGTTCACTGAAAGCTTGATACGTATATTAAAAGCATATCAAGTAGTTTTATTAGTTGTTTTTGAAGAAATTGTAATATCGAAATTTTATTGCGTTATTCGTTATCGTTATTCTATTTCTAAAACATTATTGCCTTTGGTTTTATAATAGCTATTATAATTCACATATTTATACTATAGCAGTTGGGCTACTTAATAAGAATGTACTATTTTTTACCATTAGCTCCAAACACGAGCCAGGAAATATCATATTTGGGGATGCTGTGTGGAGAGTCTCTTTAAGAAAAGGAGAGGAAGTTCTGGAAAGAAAAAAAGTTATGTGGGAAAGAATCTGGGGGTCAATGAGTCCAGGAGTGACGGACGATTGAATCCATCCTGATTGAAGGCGATGGGTCGAGAGAGTCCGGCTGGAGAGGTCAAAAGGTTTACTTCAGCCAGTATAGATCGATATTTAAAAATGAATAAAACTCCATCACCTTGCTTGGCACGACTGAATTTGTTGATTCTGACGTCACGAGTCGAATTAACAAATTATTAAAAAAAACATTTGCCCTAGTTCTAAACTAACTAATCGTTCAGCCGTTTTTCCGAAGGAATAGGCAGAAACGACAAACAACTCGGCCTTGGCACACACTCCTAGCATCAGTACCATTCGTACATCGTCTCATATATACCCTTTTGTTATTCTGACTTTTGAGATGACCCGACTCAAGTATTCGGTTCGCTTGATCGTGCGCTGTCTTCCTCTGACTTCCCCAACTTCTTTTCGTTACATTCGTTCATCTGCTCAACATGCCCAAACCATCTGAGGGTCCCTTTATTAACCTTACCCGTTAAGCTTACATCAGTCATCCGTTCTTTGCCGATCTCTAAATTTTTCACACAATCATCCATGGGTTTACGACACACTCGTCACAGGGATGTCATTTCTCCGATATTCAGTCCACTTTCTTTTGCCTCTTTTATGAATCACTGCCATATATACCAACTAAGATTTGTAAACACTAAAATAATAGAAAGGAAATTTTTTTTTTTTATTGCCGGTAACCCGGGCGTTTATTGACATCAATATTTGTTTACATATTATGTGCGCTACCCGACTCACTAGACAATATCTGTTCTGAGCCGGGTAGCAGTATCTACCATTACATATATCAATAATAATAAAAGTGAATAAAAATACAAAGTAAATAAATAAAAATACAAAATATATTAAGATATAATTTAACGAAGTGGAAGAACAGTTTGGCAGGTTTTTACAAGAATTAATTATTACTGAAGCAAAGCTAATTTTAGACTTAATCTGTTTATAATATATATGAATTTCATTTGAAACAGTTTATTCATGCTATTTATTAATTAATTTTTTACCTATTTATTTTATATTTGAACCGTTTTACGAAACAAAAAAAAGTTCTTAAGAATCTTTTCGCGACAACGAAATAAAGTTGCATTTTGCATTACCTACGTATTTTTATATAGATCATGTTGAAATAATTATAACAGATTTAATTTAATCGCGATGTTATTTAAAAAAATGCTTTAAAACTATAGTTATTTAAAACATTTTGAAATTCCTAGATAAAAGCTCTGTGTTCTTAAATGATGAAAGCACATCATTTTATTAAGAATTGAACGGTCAACCTCTACTTATCAAGACCACTGCGTAATGGAGGGTGTCAGTTATGTTAAAATCTTGATTACCGTTTGATATGAATTTTCTCAGGAAACGGCTGAAATAAAGCATCTGAATATTTCAGTGAGCTCCGAGATATCTTCGCAAACAGACGTGATTCGCGTCAAATTCATAAATAACAAATGTCGCGCCGTTGAATGTCTCAAAAACTCGTGTAAACGTCACTTCAAGGAGCGATTTAAATTAAGCAATAAACCAAAATAAAGTGTCAAGTTGGGTCGTCGGCGTCTGTAAAATGTGACATCGTTGTGTACGTGATACCACGTCAGAAACAGCTTTGCGATAGGTAAGTATCAAGCCAATTTCAAAGCAGACTTTTGATAAATCCTGTTCATGTTCGTGCGACATAACCGCAGATGGTTGAATCGATAGCACAAATGATTTTAAAAAAAGTTAACCATTTTATTTTTTGCAATCTGTGTCAATTTTTTACAAGTGACTTATGACATAATTGTAACATCGACTGTACATAGATATTTCAAAGTTTCTCAACTTTTAAAATATATTTTGTCGATGGGTACCTATTGTATGATAAATATCTTGATTTAAAAATCTGTGTTATTGATCTGCGCGTGACCTGCAGGTGAAAAGTTTTAAATCAGATTCTAAGCAGTGTGTCGAAAAAATCACTTTAACCGTGTTTCGTGAGTAGATCTGAAATTGGATAATTTCCCAATATTTATTCTAAATTCTTCATTGCTCCACTTTCTTCAACCTCCCAACCTTCTCCATCTTATGAACATCATGGTCCTACTGGTTAAATGCAGTTGAGACTCAATTTTCACCCTGTCCAAATCTGTCCTTACTAAAAAATTAAAGCCTTTTCTTATTACGTATATTAGATTTGTGAACCCTAAATAAAAATAAATTTTTGATTTAAAAAAACATTTTCTTATGTGAATACCGCACAAGAGTGTCAACTGCTCCCAAAATACTTCAGCCAGTGTAACTATGGCATCCTCAATTGGGGCAACAACATATGTTGTGAGGCTGGAGGTAGTGGAAAGGGGACGGACATGGGGAAAATATAAAGTTCCTGGCTATTCAGATCTGGTAACCAAACACGGCTAAATGGGGGTCTTACACCAGGGCGATACTAAGAGTATCTTCCATTGTGGAACGTACCGCAAATATACCATATAGTATTTTTAAATAACATAATTAAATCAAACGAAACTTACTAGCGCACGCCGGGATTTGAACCCGCGACCTTCGGATCGTCGCGGCTATTGCTGGTCGAGAGTTTTCCCCCTCGACCAAGGACACCGTCGATAAAAGTAGTTCCAGAGAAATATTTTTTTGCTTACTAAACATAATAATTGGATAATTTGTATACCGCCGGTTTTGTGAAAGGCTCTGTAATCTACTTCTGCTCTAGATAAATAATACATTTCCTATAAAGACAAGAATAGCCGTATAACTTTAGTCCGTAACTTCATGTTACTTTTGTATCGTGAGACCGCTGCATAATACCTATTATTCTTACTAAACCAGCCTCCGCACATTATTCAAGGCGGTTTTTTTCAGTCAACGAAAGACCATTCAAATCATTTATGAATGTAGAAAAGATAAATCAGAAAGCAAATCTTATACCTATCCGCACATTATATTTCACTCCATACGCGCTTGTGAAAGAACTTTCAACATAACTTTGAACAGTTTTCTAGATCGGAGATGATAAATATTATTTTTATGCGCCAACTGCGTTCCGTGAAAACGATATATTTCTTTACGTCAATTGTTAAAAAATCTGTAATAAAATTATATAAATCAGATAAAAAAGCAATGTAAACATTTGTGGCTAATAAATATGTTCAACTTTTGAAGCATACGAATCGCTTAATAAATTTTCTTGTTTGACTTTCCTGACTTGAATTATGCTTAGTTAATGTTTATGTCTATGATTTTGCATTTTTTTCGATTCCATAAGCAATGTCATTTTATGCAGATTAGATGGAGATTTTTTAATTTTTGTATTTTGCTAACTCGATTTACCATTTTTTTTTAAGTTTATCAAAAGTAAGATATCGGTAGCCAAGTTGACATCGTGTTTGGGTCCCACCCAGGCGTAGTGTGGTCAATAAGGAAGTTGAGTAAAAAATATTTTGACTTATAAAAAATATGTTCATGTAGATCAAAAAATATCGATTCTAAATATATAAATATATTTCTATATTATTATTCTTAGAATTAGTTAAACGTTCTTGAAAAAGCATTAAATAGCAATAAACTGAATACGCTCCACGATTGGTCGAAAGAATTCTGTCGTCACATGTGTCGTGGCTTGTATATTACCGCAATGTCTATGGTGCATCTCTTTCTATTACATGAGAGATGGTCGGTTTAGATGAGAGAGGTGTATAGGCCAAACGTTTATTTGGGCCAAATCACAGCCGGTCGTGGAGTTAAAGCTTCCAAGTAAGTATATCAAATTATTAATTGTGTTAATTTGTACGTTACGATAAATATAATACATTTTTACAGTAATAATATAATACATCATTGCGTATCTACCCATCTGACATTTCGCCATAACCACTAGTTTTGTGAAGGTATATTTATTGATTTCGCATGACATGATAATTAGGTATTCTCTACACATTATAATATAATATATATTATAATGTGGTGATGGCTTTTAAATATTTCATCTTTTGTTTACAATATAATAAGGCACTGCTGAAACCAGCTGCATTCCCGGAGAAACCCCTTTGTCAATAGGATCTATGTGAAAAAAATAGCTCCCATATATTGTCAAATATTTATGTAGGTATTTGTTGTTATTATTATGTAAAATGGATTTCTAAAGATACATATTCGTATAGTGCTTTATAATAATATGTTGTTTATTGCATCGCTTAGAAGTTTTTATTATTATACACGTCACATTACATGTGATTACACTTCAGGCCTCCGCGCAGAAAAGTCTCACAGTGAACTGGGCTGTAAACCGTTATTTTACTTTTGGTCTTACTTTTCTGCGCGGCGGTCCACAAATAGCGTCTTCAATACCGTGCGGGCGGGAGAAGCAAATATTCTAACTTAAAATATTAATTTAACTATGAAATCTTAATCAATTTTCTTTTTTTTAATAACATCAATTCTAATAGACGGTTAACATTGGTTAAAAAATTACTGGAATTCCTTATTGAAGAATTAAATTTTTTTCCATACAAAATGTTTAAGCAACGTGGTTCTCACAGTTTGAATGACGTCACACCCACACCCCGCCTCTTACCGCTGTGATTCCGCTCGTTTTGGCGGGCTTAGTAAAATTTAAACTTTGAGAATTAATTTAATTATGAAAACAGACTTTAAAAAAAAAAAATAATACCAGTATTTAAGTTTGAATGCGAACATTGATAAAAAAAAAAAAAAAATGGACTCAACTTCCTTATTCCTCGGCTGGCTAAGTCCTACATCACAACGCAAGCAACATTTTTCGCTTACTGTAGTGGTAGTAGATTTTCAAATATTGTCAGGTTATTCGTAACCCGGGAATGTTTGTCTTTCTTTTTAAAAAAGTAATAAAAAATAAATACTTTTTAAAGGGTACAATTTTGTACCACTTTGGACAAAAAGTTTCAATTACATATTCGTTACATAAATTTAATTACGACAAATTACTATTCCATTTTTCATGTATATCTACTCTCGACTCAATTTGTAATATTAGGTTTAGACAAGTTAGTACCGGTAGTAAGTATTCATATATTATTTTGAACACAAGTTTAACTTGCCGTTGCTAAGTATATCGGAAAGTTGCTGACTTTTATTAGTGCCACAATTCTTCTAAAATTTCTATGAAAATATAGTGAGAATTGAACAGAAAGTAAGACATCGCTCTTGAGCGAAGCTTACGATTTTTTAGTATGATATTATGAATTCATCATCATATTTAAAGTTACGTAGGAATACATGACTAAAGTATTGGAGTACTAAACGGCCAAGCAACTTTTATTATTAAAAGATGTACAAAAAGTTTTAGAGATTTTATTATCAGTAATTAATTTCCTCGAATTCAGAAGTTCTTCGCTGCAATATGTTTTGGTGTTATATTTTAATGTGTGTTTTCTTAAAATTCAACATTTTAATTTTTGCGCTAAGTACCTACCATTATATTGGAGAATACATATTTATGATATTAATTTATTTTATTGGGAAAATCTACCACGAAATGGAACCAACAAACGAACGGTCTTACAATTTGTATATTGAAACAAGCCCAAATCGAAATCCTGAACTCAATTATCTGGTGAATTATCTTTCGTGTTTCATTTCATATATTTTTAAAATTTATATTCTTCCAAAACATGTTTACGATTCAAATAAGTAATGATTAAAATTGGCTATAAAAGGAACACCATTCATGCTCTCACTATGTTAATTTTCATAATAATTACAACATGCATTGAAAAGGTTTAAAAACAAACTGTTTTGATTGTGACGATACAGAATGTAGAATGTACACAAAGCGTATGCTATCTAATGTGAAATAAAACAGATGATATAATATTCCTTTAGAATTGAGAATGTCAACCCTTTTCAGGATTCACGTACGAATCAAGATATACGAGAAGATATTATAAACGGTAGACATTTGTTTTGGGGCTATTTCAGGCAGATAAATCCTTTTATAATTACCTTGTATTCTCAACAAAGCTTGCTGGTATCCTCTTATAATATTTTCACTATCAACAATCACAACACGTATGTAATTTATCGATCAGAGATGAATCCGAAACATCATCGGTGCTTTACAACCAAAAAACGTTTTATTTTCCATTTAAATGGGCCATTTTCTCCCGTTCCTTAGCAAAAAGCAATTTGTCTCTGGAAACTTTCCGAATGAATTGGACAAAATAAATAATCTTTTTAATCGAGTTCCCGTGGTAAAACTTATAAGTGTTTCCCTGATTTGTACGTTTTACGGATATCTTCTCCAATAAGAAAAAAGCGAATCTTGTTCAGTGTCTTATTTAGAAATCGAAAGCTTGTCGACATTATCTCGGAAGTGCTCAGAAAAGCAATCCGAAAGAGATAGTTCGAAAACGAGACGGGACAAAAATAACTTTTTAAGCCAACATGAAAACCTAATTAGCAATTCCGCACAGCGATCACTCAAATTCTCTCAGCTTCAATGATTTAATTCGAATTTCATCTCAAACAAAATAAATTACCATACGAATTTCTAGTTACCTGAATCGAAAAATTTCAATTTTAGCCGGGGACACTCGCAATGGTAATTCGGTAATTACTTTGGACTCTTTCCACGGTTATTATTAAATAAGTAAGTGGAATCAAATTGAGTTCAATATTTTCTTGAACATATAAACGCTTTTATGTGCCAACTCCATCAAATTCAAATGTTTGAAAATAGAAACCACTCATAAAATATTATATATTTTGAAAGCTTTAGAAGAATGTAGATTGATGAATGAGTATTATGACGAAAATAGAATTTTTTAAATAATAAAAATTTCACAAAACACAACGATTACGTTCTAAGCTTCCAGTGTTTAAAGTTTTTTTATTATTTTTTTGTTTAGTGTGTATCAATTGTGGGTTTCTGAAACAATTGTTCTGTGAATAATTGTTTAGTGCCCTTTCTTATTTGAGTTTAATACAAACTTGTGTTTTTTACACTGCAACCAGAGTTCAGTATTATTTTTCCTACCGAGCAATTGAAAATTTCGAGATGAAAAACACGTTGTCTTGGTGGTATAGGTATAGATATAGTTGTAAAATAGTTAACTTAAGGTTTATTATGTAATTTGAAAGTAAAATACTGAAACTTAATATACGTAATATAAACTATATTTTTTTTAAACTACTTATACTGTAATTTAATTATTTATACTTAGGGGGTTTTTCACTATCTCTGATTATGTTCTGACTAAGCACTAATCCGCGGATTAGTCATTTTTTCGTTTTCACTATATCTGAATAACGCTAACGCTCGGGTTAAAGTTAGATTTGACTAATCAGTGCTCGAACCTCACGTTAGGCGCTATTCCTCGAATCAAAGATGGCGTCAAAACATTCCGAGTTTAACAGCTGAGAAGTGAGTCCAATTTTGTAGAATGAATTTGAATGCTTGTATGATCCATCCTGAATTATTTGATTGTGTTCAAAATAAGAAACAATGTATTAATTCGACACGAATCTATCTAAAATGACCTGATAATCAACATAACATAACCAAAAAAATGCACACTTCGCGGTGTGCGGACTGTGACGCATGACAGCCGTGGCAGTAGATGGAGAAACAGCAAACATTTTGCGATGTTGCCAGACTATTTCGAGTGTTATCTATCCGGCAGCTCGAGACAATGGTGAAACGGTCGCCGTTGAATAACGAAGTTATTCTGAACTTTAAAGCCAGCCAACGGATAGCTATTCAGATATTTAGCCCGACATAGTGAAATACCCCCTTACACTCTCAGCCTTGTAACATATGGTGTAACAAATTACTTTTGATGGAATGTGCCGTGATAAAAGCACCAAAATTTGCGTAACGAAAAATCCTGACAGAAAAAGCAGTGTTACATTTCTAGAGGGTGGAGTGAATCATGTGACGGTTTTGGCTGACAGAATCATACAAATTTTCCGCTTGATGGTTAAAAAAAATTTGTACTTCTGAATGTAATGTGTTGTTAAGTTATGTGCACCAACTGGCATGCCTTGTTTATATCGTTTTCAAAGCAAATTCGTAATTTAAGTGCAAGATTTGTGAAATAACCCAATTGATGTAGACTGTGGTACGACGCCCGGAAACACAACTTATAAACTTCATTCATGTCAAGAATAGAAATCATATTTATTTATCAAAGGCCGAACAGCTCAAGTTATCCTTAACTTTGTTTTTTTCAAAATGTTTTGACTGATTTAAAGAGAGTTCTTATTTACTTTTTTTACAAAATTTATATTACTTATTTTTATACTAAAACTGTCTGTGTGTATTCTATTATCTCGATATAATAGCAATAAAATCCAGATAAATGGAAATCCGAACGAATCCGATAAATGAAAAATGTTTTTGAAAGGTTATACATTTTATTATTAGAAATGAACGTATAATTTTTATAATATTCTAATTTAGAAATCAAAAACTAAAAAATTTAAAACGGTCAACTCACGTTTTTTCGTCTTAACACTGAAATAAAATTACAAGTAACAAAAAAATACGTATCTTATTATCCACTCGAACGATCGCGCGTCAAAAAACTTTTTTCTCCGATTGCTCGCGGTTTTTTGGCGACGATTTTGAATATTTTCCGCCAACATTAAAAAAATCAAACCTCCGAATTTTAATACGGAAACATAAAACTGATTATAGTGCTATACAGCCAATGAATTCACCTATATTTTAATAATTATTCTATATTTTTAGAATTGATAGATAAATTATTAAAAAATCTTAAACTTTATAAATGCGCGAAATTTGCGTTTTTGTGATTTGAAATTGCCGCCAGTGGCAGTTTTAAAAATCTTTATTGAATATTTTCTACGTTTTTATGTTCTCTATGGCCTGTTTGATAATCACAGATGCAAGAATGTAATAGAAAAATATTTTTTTGCATGTTAAGATCTCTTCAAAAGTTTGGTCAGAAAATAATTTTGTAAAATTTGAGTGCGTGACGCGTCAAAATTGAAATCACTGTATTATATTATATAATAAATTTACCACAAAAACTGGTATAACGTTAGGAAGATACATTAACTGTCTACAATTATTAATAAGCATAGTCGCCGTGTTGGCTTTATTTTATTCATTTGATGAATTATACAGAGAGCCTATTTCACGATGTCAAAATCATGGTGCTACTTTTTAAATAATTGTAAATTAGAACTGGAGATTTGTAACCATGTTTTTATATTACGTGCAAAACGAGGAAATAAGGCTTAAAGTGAGATATATATCATAGATATAAACATTGCCAATATTTCAGGGGGATACTTTGAAAGTTGATGAAATTCACCAATATTTGACCAAAAATCACTTCTGACAGCTACCTTAAGGTCAATCTACATAGGGTAAATCGGAATATGTAAAATGATGATAAATTTGTATATATATATCAAACCTTTGTATGACCGTAGAATTTCAAATAAAATCATAGTGATAATTTTATATCTAAACGCAAAGGTATCGAAAAAAAATGGGGGAGGGAAAATAATTGATGGAACCAATAATTGATTTATTTATTAAGCCCTAATATCCTTTAAAATCAATATTACAGTTGTATGGTTACAATGAAAGAGCAGTATATTGATTTAAACATTGTTTACACCTTTTGTCATAATAAAAATGTATTCAGTTTATTGGTTTATTCATAATTTAAGAAAATCAATACATAATAATATCATTGTGCCTCGCTATAGAGTGAGATTCTGAGTATCGCTCTGGTGAGGGACCACCATTCAGAATTGAACATTGCTTGAATTGGCTTAGTTATGTTCAGTGACTAGATCTGGAAAAGCATCTTTACAGAAAAATTGACAAAATATAATTAAGACATAAAAATAAAACGAGTTATTTAATGTGTACAATAAACAGGGAAAAATGAGAAAACCTGTGCATTTGTTAACATGCATATTTCAATGATCAGAATTGAAATATACATATTAAATGTCCACCGAACCTTATCATATAGAACCTTTGAGGACAACATAACATGAGACGTGAGTATGCGGAAAGAAATGATTATAAGTCCAGCCATCCAGGCCATCATAATTGATGTTCAAACAAATTTAATTAAATTTATAAATTAGAATTTCATAACTAAAAAACCAAAAAAGAAAAAAATGAAATAAAAAAAAACCCTCAGCAAATCTATATTGTAGTGTGATATGGCTTCATGCAATCATAGCATAATGCCACATCACACACATCACACTTTGTAAGGGTCCTTTTGAAAATGTTATTTATGTTGCACCAGGCACATTTCACCTTTTTCCCGCTACGGACCACGAAGTGGTTGCCTTTCAGGATAGGTCGCAGAGTCTTTCCTTCAGCTATTAGGCCAATGGTCCGCACAGTCGTGTCAATTTGACTACGACAGAACAGCAGAAGGAGTTCATCCGCAACCTCACTCCTGAAGTTTCGGTACAAAATGCGTTTATTTTCCTTGCGGAGCTTTGAGCCGTACAATATATACGCATTCTGCACCGAAACGCTTAGTAGTCTCCTGAAAAGCTTCTTGTACCAGACCAGGTTTCGCTGTCGTTCAATGGGGAAGCCTGACAAAAGCTGATCTTTTCGGTCAACCCCCCCCATTACCTTGTTATAGTCTAGTACGAGTTGAGGTTTGTAAGTCCAGGTACCAAACTTTTCAACTGCCCCGATTTCTGCCTTATGGTAGGTGGACAACATACTTACCAGGTTTTTGTCCAACCAAACCATTACATTGAGGTCCCCGCAGTTCGAGTATACAACCTCACCTTCCCTCAGTTTGGACCGGAGATGGGACTTAAATGCAGAGGGCACAAATTCTCGGTTTAACCGCAATGTGCCCATGCAGTCCATCCCATTTCTTTTGAGGCATCGTGCCAATAATGGACTATTATAAAAATTGTCCATTATTAATGTATACCCCTTGTTAAACAGAGGGCTGGCCAGGTCGTATACTATCTTTGCAGTGGCCCCAACTGGGCAGATATTGTGAGCACCCAAAAAGTTGGCCTGTGTCATGTCGTCCGTCATATCTTCCGTTATGTCTTCCGTCATATCTTCCTGGTCTGGATTTGTCGATTCAGCCTGTCTGGAAATGGTCTTCCCCGTATAAATTTGGAATTTCCAAAGATAGCCAGACTTGGACTCACAAAGCTCGTAAGACTTTATACCCGCACTGGCCGCTTTGGTTTTGATCATCTGGACGAATCCCAAACGGCCTTTATAGCAGAGTAAGGATTCATCCAGAGAGATGTCTTGCTCGGGCAGGTATAAAGTCTCAAACTTATTTGAGAGGTGGTCCAAGACGGGTTGAATCTTTTGTAACCTTCGCACAGATAATGGTGCATCAGAAGAAAGACTTTCATTGTTGGTGAAGTGAAGGAACTTTTTAATTAGAAGAAAACGATTATAATCCATGGCTCGGCTGAAATAAGGCATGGCGGTGAGTTTTTTTGAATAGAAGTAGTCTTTTTCAACAGGAAGGGGACTAATACCTTGATACATTAAAATTGCCAAGAATACATACATTTCCTCTTTATTCGTGGGAGCCCATTTATTGGTACGCGCATGACGCTTAAATTGTTTTTTCGCAATCCATTGATCTGCATACCTGTTGGTCTCTCTCGCGATCAGTTCAACGAAATCTGCATCAAAGATTTTAAGAAAGGCATCCACAGGTTTGCCCATTTCGTCGGTATTGAAAGTTGGTCCCGGCGTGCCTGTGAAAGTCTCCCTTATCCCAGTAAAACGTAAGATATCTTTAGACCAATCGAAAGAGTAACCTTCAGGCGGCAGAATCGAACGCATTGCCTCACTATCTACCTGGTCTTGTCTACTAAAGTCTATGGCCATAGCGGAGTTAGGTGAAACGTTGATAATATTATGATAAGGTATTGGTGGCATGCAGAAGGTATCCTCATCGCTCTCTTCGTGGTCGACGTCACTCGCTTCGTCATCCTCGTCGCTCGATCTGTCCATTTCTGAAACAACAGAAAACCCAAATTAATTTAATGTGTCTATATTACGATAACCCACTGCCTCTGGTACGGCTTATGACTCGCAATACGATGGTCGCGGGATCAAATCAAATAAATTATATTTGAATAATTAGTGTTATTTTCACACAAAATTCATTTAAAATAATATATATTATATTTGCGGCACGTTCCAGAGTGGAAGATACCCATAGTATCGCCCTGGTGTAAGACCCCATTCAGAATTGAAACGTTGCTTGAAATGGTTTTAGCCGTGTTTGGTGACCAGTTCTGAATAGCCAGGTACTTTTCCACCTCCCTCTTCCACACCTCCTTCCCCTCCCCGCTACCTTCAGCCTCACAACATACCCCGATTGAGGATGCCATAGTCTCACTGGCTCCAGATGAGGCTCTTGTGAGGTATTCATATAAAAAAATAAATAAAAAGTTAATCAAATACTTGAGGCGGGCTATGTCAGGAGTCAGAATAGCACAGTCAGGTAGGTATGGAATGAAGAAAAGAGTGTGTGTGCCAAGATCGAGTTGCATGGTGGTTCATCCTCTCTGCCTACCGAAATGGCGTGAAGGTAAGTTAGTTAGTTTTATAACTCACGGTTTCCAAGTACAGACTCTTCTAGTACAGCTGCCTCGTCCACGTTACTGCCCATGTCTGACTCTGAAATAAAAGAAAACACAAATTTACAGTAGAATTTGGATATAATGACTTTGCATTTAACGGTCTACTGTTTTAAGTGACGATAATGTAAACTCTAGTAAGGTTTCATAACTTTTAGTAGGAAAACGTATCCGTTTAAAGTGACCAACTACGTAAAGCGACCTATTTTAATGATAATTTGTCCGGTTACAAAACCCACCTACCAATACAGCCTCGCTTTTGACTAGGAAGCTCGACACAATGAGTCCCGTGAAGCGAAAGTGTTTTTTCAATTTAAGAAAAAAATGCTGTATTACACCGTTTAGAAGCCGGTGAATCAAATGTAATCCTCGCAAAGAAGTTCGGCATGTCTTATTTCTCACTCTGCAATACCCGTTACAGAAAAAAAAAGATGTGTAATGATGCATCCACGTCATAACAACAATACATTTTGTATGTTTGTTATGTGGAATTTTTAAGTACTATGCTTATTTCCTGCCAATATACCAACAGTGAAACTGTGCTAAAGATATCAATATAAAATATAGATAATTGATTTTATATTGAGCCCCTGGTATGACATTTTAAAAAATAAACTCACCGTTCCCAAACGCCGATAATTCTTGGTAGAATGGCACGTCCACCCACAGCTCGCTGTGATAGCGGGCCTCCGGAGAGAAGAGTTCCCCACTCCGCGATGTCCCAGGTAACGGCTCGGGAGATGCTGCACGGATAGGCATAATTGGTGCATTGGGAGCCGTTGATTGGATCTGTGCGGGAGTGGACATCCACGGTGGTGGTACGGGTCGTGGCAACGGTGAAGGCGTCCCTTGTGAAAAGGGACACGTTGTTCTCTCCGGAGATGGAATTCTGAAAACATTTACATAAATCATATAAATTGTTCTCATTCACGTGTGAAACAGTAAGTACAGTATGTAAATAAACAATAAAATTAGAACTCTGTAAAATATGCACTGAATGTGCCAAATGCACAGAGCGCTGATCTTACCAACTATCACTGTAAGAGTGGAACGCTGTCAGGAAAAAACAATAATATTGTATCAAGCATCTAAATACGATTGCTTACTTTTGTTTAGTTTTTCTTGGAGGTGCGGTAGGGAGCAAAATGCGCGCCGCCTGCTTCTTGAATTTTCGGCTTTCCAGCTCTAGCCGGAAGGAAGCAGGCAGGGCCCTAACAGCCTTTAGGGCCTTGACGCGATCCTCTCGCACCAGTAGCAAAGCAGGGTCGCTGTTTAAATAAATACAAATATATGATGAGTTCAACGGCCACAGCAAAGTACTTTCATAAAAAAACATTAAAAAATACTAACACTCCAGACGAGGCTGCAATTGCAGCTCTGCGTTGACGTCCACGTGCAGGTAGTCTGGCACCAGCTCGTACCCCACCTCTCCCTCTTCCTCTGCCTCCTCTTGCAGTCAGCACCACTCTATATATTTTAAATTGAAAACACTTAATGTAAGTACTTAAATGTTTAAATTTTGTTAAATATTGCACTAATATAAAATTTGAAAATAATTATTGGGTCGTGGAGTGCTCCCTTTCCCTGGACGACATTTGTTTCTGCACAAATTTGGTAAAAGTGAAGAAATTAATTAATTATACAACTAAATTACTAAATTTTTATTGTGTGACGAAGGCTTTACACCATTTTACATGTAAAAAAGAGTCAACTTTTTGACATATGACTTAAAATAATTGGTTAACAAATATCTGTATTAATAATGAACCAATTCAAATAAAACTTATATATATCTCTTTGTTTTGAATCACTGTGATGGAATATCTATATTTCAAATGCGCGAGTGCAGTATATAAGACATTATTGTAAATCAAAAACAGATGACGTCTTCAGTTGACGTATTCTTACACAAAAACTTCAACCAAAACAATATATTAGAAACAAACTAATTAAAAACGCATTTCAAAGATAGATAAGTCAATCACAATAACACAAATATATAATTATGCGTTAAAAACCCAATAAATTAATTACTTACGGCATTTTAGGAAGAGTCCAAAATTTC
Source organism: Hesperophylax magnus (assembly GCA_026573805.1). NCBI lineage: Eukaryota > Metazoa > Arthropoda > Insecta > Trichoptera > Limnephilidae > Hesperophylax > Hesperophylax magnus. The sequence continues at coordinate 962,342 of JAIUSX010000097.1, read as the reverse complement.
GTGAATGTTAAAAATTTATGGTTTTGTTTTTTGACAGGACGCCTTATAAAACCGCGAAAACTCGTTAAATATCACTTCAAAGACAACGGATAAGTTCATAGACAAAGAGAATATATTATCAGCTATTCGATAAAACAAGTAGCTGGCCAAGGAAGCGTTTTAAATAATTACAATAAATATTTTACGAATGGTAGAAAAATCGGTCCATTTTTGGACCGATATCAATCGCAGAAAAATAAAAGTGGTCGATTTTTCGACCGAAATCGTTCCAGTGGTTATACAAATGTATTATAAATATTGCTGTCACCTCACTTTTTTGTCGTTTAGTGTAAAAAAAATAAGCCTTCACCCACCTTCAGTGTGACAGTAAAGGAGACACAACGTTTTCTATGAAACCAAATGAGCTATTCCCAAAAGCGAACAAATTGGTTTTACGAGAAATAGATGATTTAAAATTAGTCTGAGGGGTTAACTTACATCTAAATTTCGAATTTAATATCCAATCCTTAGGTTTAAATATTTTTAATTGTATTGATTATAATTTATCAACACCTGAATACTAAGGTTAACCTTTTAAGGCTACCAGTAAACTTGGTTGAAAATCCTTACAAAATTAAAATAATGGTATGTGATTGGATATCTTTTGGCATCGAGTTCCCAATTAATAGAGTGACTAAAACTTTTTCATTAACGAAGTTTTCTTAGTGTTATACACATTTTGAATTAATGAGAAATTTTTTCAATCTTTGTATAAGTCTCTAAGGCATTTGATTGATTCAAAGATAAGTGCTAAAGTTAAGTAATTAGCGCCTGTATTACTCTGAATTTATCTATTTTTCGGGAAGAAATTATTCGTCTTTTGTGTTCCGCCGTAATTACTCAGGTTCTACTTTGGAACTTTTTCATTAGAGGTGTGTTCTTCCTTTTCCATTGAAGGACCTGCTTTCATTAACATTTCTCAATCTTAGGGGGAAGCTTTATTAGAAAATAAATTTTATTAGATTGAATTTTCTGCTTCATAGATTTTAAATTATATGAACATGGGTTATCATATAATTATAGGAACCTTGGTCGCCGGAAATAATTTCAAAAACATAATTTTTTTTCAATGTTTGGTCTTTTAAAAAATTAAGGTACCCGCGGTGGAATTATGTTTTAACAGGAAGGTAAGAATTCATCCAAAAAATCTTTCTTAGTAACTCAACATAAAAAAAACATTAGTAGATATCGGCGCACAGCTTGGAAAAGTATCCACTTTTCTATGCATTTGCATTTTTTTTGTGAACTTATTGATACGCTTTGCGTGTTCAAATAAATGGCTTTTGTTTTAGACTGATTGGTCTATGTAATGAGAATTTTTATTTTTTTTGTTTTATTTGGGAAACAAACAGTTTTATATACATATTTTACATACACTTATACATATAATATATTAATCGCATTGTGAAATTACATGAGATAAATCATTAAAGTTTCTATTTTCAAAGCAGTTTAATAGTATATGAAAAGTAAAAATAGTTATCTAGAAAGACATTAACTGATATAAGAAGTTAATGAAGACAAAAAAATATTTTTATTTAATTGTATTAGATATAACCAAACATGAATTAAAGTAGTTTTTAAAATAAGAGTTCAGAAAGTTATTATCTGCTTTAAGAAATTATAAGAAATCATTCAACAAAATTATTAAATAGTAGATATTAGATATAACTAAAAACAACTTGATTGCCTGCATAATTGTGGCGATGAATTCTAATAAAAGGGGTGATTTTTCTATTAGATATTTTTATTTTTTATTCCTGTATGTGCGGAGGTTAGTGCGGTCCCACACATTCCATATAGAGATACAAAGAATATGATCAAAAACAAAAAAAAATAGAACAAAATAACAACAACAACAACAAAAACAGACGAATTGAATAACAAAACAGAATAAAATGATAAAAATAATGGAAAGTTGAAGCCTTTAGGGAGCCGTGACTATATTAGGCGCTAGCATTTTTCTCCAGTGTGCGTCAATGCTGGATGATGGAGTGAGGCGGGCTTCCATCGTGAGGATATTTCCAGAACTGCCTATCCTTTCCCTCATTCCTGCCACCCTGGATCTAATAAGGGCTACATATCCGAGAACTCGCCCCTCCGTGGACATACGTGAAGTGCTGCAGTATCTGGGGAGACAAAACTTTGTGCGGAAGGCGTTATTATATTGTACCCGTATTCTTTCTATACTACTCTTTTTGTAGTTTGCCCATAGTTCGCACGTGTACAACATTGCGCAGAAGGAAAGGAAGAGCTTCCTTTTTACAGCGGTACTGCAAAGGCGAAATCTTCTACTGATCATGTTTGCTTTAACGCCGAGAGCTCGTCTTTGTCTATCGATATCATCACCGTCCATCAGATTACTGGTGATTATGTGTCCAAAGTATTTAGTGCTTTTGGTCAGCTTCAAATTTACACCGTTCTAGGAATATTTTTCGGACCTTGTCCATGTCTTATGACCAATAGAGCCGTTTTAGCGGGGTTATACAACATATTTATTTCTTCAGCATACTCTTCACAGCTTTTCAGAAGAATACGCAGTCCCCTTGTAGATGGTGCCATCAGGACCTTGTCGTCCGAATAACTGAAGTTATTCAGATACTGTCCTCCGATGTGGCAGCCTACTCCTGCATTGTTTAGCCTTTCGGTGAGTTCGTCCATGTGCAATTTGAACAGTATCAGCGACATGCATCCTCCCTGTCTGACGCCACTCTTTAGGAGGAAAGGTTCGGAAAAACCATCCTTCCATCTTACTAGATTTTCCTGCTGTCTGTGTCACAAATCGAGGATATGTATAATCTCCGATGATGCCTCTTCCTCTGAGTTGAGCCAATAGCAGAGGGTGAGAAACTCTGTCGAAGGCCTTGCTCAGGTCTAAGAAATATGCATATGAGGTGGTATTTTTACTACTGTAGTATTCGAGGGTTCTTTTTATCGTAAATATAGCAATATCGGTAGCAGTTTGCTTTTTGAATCCCATTTGGTTGTCATAAGTTTCCAAGCTGGGTCCGATCCTGTTAAGTAATAGACGTTCGAATAATCGGGCGATGGTGGTGGCAATTGATATCGGTCTATAGCTGTCCTGGGAGGTAGAGTCCAACGATTTAGATTTGAGAATAGGTGTCATTATAGTTCTTGTCATATTCGTTGGTAAGTATCCGTTCTTCAAGATGTCGGTAAAAAAACCTGCCTGCAGTAGAAAAATCAGTCCTCCATCGTGTTTGATGTGTTCTATACTCAGTCCATCATGACCCGCTGATTTCCCAGTTTTCATTTGTCTCAGGGCGGTATTGACCATGTCTGCTGTGATCAAGGGGCCGCTGTCTTCATTTGTTATACGACTCAGTGGTGGTTTGCTTGCGGGGATCAGAGAAGTAGGAGAAGAGGTGGCCGAGTGTTTTGCAAAATTGTTAGCAATTGCTTTAGTGTTCGTTTCTCCATTTATATTGCACGGAATTTTACATCGCATGTTGCAGTGTTTCTTTGTCTTATTCCAAAACTGTTTGCAGTCACGGCTATGAAAAGCTCCAGCTATTTTATCCATTTGAATTTGTTCGGAGTCGTTTTGACATTTTTTCAATGCTTGTTTGAAGGTTGCAGGCTTTAACTTTCTTTCAACCGCGATGCAGCCCTCATGGGGCCTACCATTTTCAATCCAAATTATCACAGCGCGTCTCGATTCTGCTTATTTTTGCGCAACGAAGTCATTCCAACCACATATTTGTTTATGTTGTTGTGATCTTTGTTTACGATTGTCGAATACTTCAATCATGTAGGTATGTTCAGGTATGTTCACTATGTAGGTATATAGTGCCTCGATGTTCGCAATTGCAGGGTTGCCAATTTTCTCGTTCGACATAAAATCTTCTTGTATATTTTGAAGAAAACTTGTGAAGTTATGTTATAACTCATAATATCGCGTTCATTCTTTGGATTCCAAGTGCTCGGTCGATTTTCATACATGTATATATTTGGGTAGTTGGTATTCCTTCCGTTTGTAGGGTAAGTTCAAGAGGCCTATGGTCTGTCCAGTCAACGTACTCTTCAAAGTGATCTGCTGTGCAAGTCGGCGTGCACGATCCATAATTTTTCAGAAGTTAGGCTTACCTCGATACCCGCCAATCGACAGTTACTCAACGGGATCGTTGCAGCCCTGAGACTTTGCCTTTACAGCACCCCCACCCCTCCTATATGAAATACATTATTTAACTCTTCAAGCCTCGGAAGGACATTACTAGCTACAAACATCGTATTCCATTAGAGGCTTTGAAGGACAGACCTGATTTGACCATAAATCTGTTCATAGATTGTAAAATAATTTTTATCTTTTTTTTCTATAATACATAGATATGTTATTGTTTCGTCTTTGAAAAGGAAAATATTTTTGATTTTTTTAGTTTGTCTCAAATACTTATAAAAGATTAAATTAATAAAATCCTGAAAATTTTTATGATTATTATGATTACAAATAAGCGGGATTTTTTTTATTGTAAGTAAAAAAAATGTTTATAATTTTTTTATTGTATAAACGGCATTAAAAGTCAAATTACAGTTTTATTACTAATTCCCTACACAAAAATAATGTGTTTTCTAATTATAAAATTCTTTCAAAATTGTGGAAGCTTCGAGTTAAATTTATATGATAGACTGCGCATGGCTACGTTTCCTTTGTAGAGGGCAATTGATCTGCTAACAATGGCTTTTTAATCAGAAAAACAGCCCTTCCCTCCACCGAGCAGGGTGGTCTGCTTTTCGGCCGAGGCGGTTGAATCTTCTCCCAAACAGGTTAATTAAGTACTTCAGGGCTCCAGCCAGGAGGTGGTTAGAAAATGCTTTTATAGAAAAATCTATAGAAAACTACTTTCATATAACCAGAGATAAAAAACCACCTCTTTTGAAGATCGATGTAATCATTGATTTCCTGTGAAAGGAGATACGTGCAAGTAAAAACAATTTATATAATTACTCTTAATGCTGCATGAATGAAGGATAGGGGGATATTTATTTTATCTTAGTTTTTAATCCAGCAGGATTGGGAGGGTTGTACAATCCCCGATTGCCATTTTACATGACGTATTATTACATTTAAAAAGAAAAATCAGAAATTTAAAAACATTATACGTAAGTAATGACACCATACAAAAAAACGTAAAATAAATAGTTATAATTAATTTAATAACAATTATACAAGTACTTCATAGTTTTCAATAGGCAGAAAATACATGATTTGTACGTGATTTTTTAAAAGTGCACGCGGAACTTTATTATTGTAAAACCAGAGTTCCCGGGATTTTAAAAACCATTATACTATTTATTTTTCAGTAAGAGCAAGCACCAAAGAGAAAGCCCGATTTTGAGGGAGTGTCTACCAATTTGTTGAAAAGAAAGAAGCAGCACCAATCTGTTTATATATGAAAGGAATTACTTTTATTTTTTTATCGAAGGAAGAAAATACTTTGGGGTGTGAAAATATATATTTGATAAAAAGACAATATGTAAATATATATATATATAATATGAAAAATATATATTATACAATATGAAAATATATATTTGATAAAAAGACAATATGTAATACACTACTTTTATTGAATTAAATGACAGCCAACTTCTTGTCTGTATTCTTTTCTTTTCCATTTTCTTAAGAACACACAATACACCACAGACTAAAACAAGAATGGGCTCTGTTATTTATCAATTCAGGTTCGAGTATCGGAAACATGGGGGTTTTACCTTTCTGCATAAAGAATAAAGTCAGAACTGAGGCTGCGAGACAATCCTCACCTGGAGATTCAAACATTCAATTAGATCCCAAGTATTCCTTAAGCTCTATTTACCAAACAAGTCTGAGAATGTACGAATTGCGGTGACCATGATCAAGAAAGATATTTTTTATGTTGTTTTTGTTATATCATTGTACATATGAATGTAGGTATCAGAACCCACCTGGATAGCAAGTTAAAAGTTCAGTGTGCAGTTGATTACTGGCTAGTTTTTTTTTCTTCGTATGTTGTTTTAAATAATTTATTTATTAATGCTAAATGATAAATGTACGTATCTGTGGACAAAATCCTGAATATTCGTAAAATATTTTTACTACTTTATTTCATTGTATAGACAAGAAATAGTTAAGAAACAATAATAAATATTTAATAACCTAAATTCTCTATATAAGTACGAGTTTCAGATTTAAAAAAAAAATAGTATTTTTGTCCATAGGTACAAGGTACAACCACCAATATGATGTACTTGTGGACTGTAATAAAAATATATAGATAGTCATACATGTTTACCTACAGTGTCATCTAAATTATAAAAGTCCTTTGATTCAAATTTATAAGTATTAATAACTTCCTATAGATTAAAAAAGTTTGAATGTTAAATTAAAACTGGTGGCTCTAGCCAAATTCGTCAGTTCTAGCTTGCGTAAGGAAAGTGTAGTGTCTTTTTCTAAATTTTTTAAGCCACTTAGTACCAGTAATTTGATTTTAATTCCACTATTTTGTATAGGTCTTCCCTTGGAGACAACAAATTGATATGCTAGTTTTCTCGTTTGAGCCGTATCCAAGCCCATTTGCAAATATGAAACTTTTTATTAAATATGCACAATGCAAAAAGTTTTCTTCCTCGGAGAATACTCTTTTTGACATGGTTGGTCAATATCTTTACTGTTAGTTGTATTATGATGTCCAAAGAAACATTTACATTTTATTTTAATTATATGAAAATGGCCTATATTGGTACATTATATTTTTGTGATGCTTTTCGGATTGGAAGACCACTTCTCGCTTCTGTAATTGCTTTCATTATTATTTCACGGCATATGTTAAGCCTTTTTTCCTTCCTTACTGTGAGGCACTGTAAATAGAAACAAAACAAATTCCTAAACTTAAAAATGGATATTATATGTACCTGTGGACAGTTAACAAATATAATCATTGTGTTGGCCGTAAGTAAAATTTTGACATTATAACCTAAAAGTTAATGTAAATATTTAAATTATCGCCTGAGAATGCTTAAAATATCAGAAATGGGTAGGTCATATGTTATTTCTCGAGTGAAACTAAATACACAACTAAATTTGTAATTCAATATTACGATAATTCCGTTTGAATATGATAAATATCTTACTTTTATTGAAAATTAATTTAGTTTTATCACGCGTTCCAAGTTTTGACAGAAAATAAATGCCGTAAGTAAGTGTATGCCAAAATATATGCGTAGTATCCCTGGGTAAAGCCGTCTATAGAGGTTGAAGCAGTAAAAGCAGTTGCCGAGTAAATACCTTAATTCATTAATTATTATTTTAACCTTTACCTATAGGGAAAAGTTTGCTCTTTGTAAAGTGAGTATTTTTTAACAATGTCTTCATTTTCATATTTAAATTAAATTCTCATTATTTTATTTCTCTCTTCTAAAATTATAATTTAAACTATTCAGATATTTCATTACAGCTTTCAGCTGTACAGACAAAAGGGAAAAAAAACTTTTTCTTTACGATTTTTTTCTCTTTATTATCGGTAATTTTTCTTTTAATTCAACAAAGTAAGGTCACGTGAAGTAGAGCTTCCAGTCTTGTAGACGTACGAAAAACAATACAGGGAAAGGAATTCTGAAATTGGTTCCTTGAGAGAAATTTAGGACGAGAAAGAGCCTGAAAAGGAATGTATAAAAGAAGGAACGCTGACCGTGTTCATTGTGTGCTCCATATTTCAGGGATGGTTACACATTTTCAACGTTTTTAATAAGTGTTATTCTTAGGGTGCTTTACCTTATCTAATATCACAAACGAAACATATTTTAGAAAAAATTTCTATTAATTGAGCAGTGAAGAAGTAAATGCAGAATATTTGTGAATTCGAAATTCATGATTTTTCTGGGTTTCTGATTATGAATCTGAATTCGAAAGGTTTTGACAACAAATTTGAGATTTTTTTCCTTGTTCACTTATCTGTAAAATATCGAACAGAAACTGCACTTGCTTGAAAACGCATTGACTGGATAAGATTAGTTATTAATATTACTTTTAACATGTAACAGCGTAACAGCAAAATTATAATAAAATATCCTTATAATCCATAAATCCTTTATTTCCGTATAAATTTTTCTATATTTCACGAAATTTTTATAAAACATATTATTATTTTACAACCTAACGGAATAATTCTCAGTTTTTAAAGACTTCTAAAATACAATTGTGAAAAACCAAAAAATAAAATAAATATTTGAAAAAATCATACATCAGATTCGATTTAACTCAACATTATTGGGTAACCTTTTTTATATAGTACTTAAAAAAGGTTTAATTTTTTTTTTTAAATGTTTAATTTACTAACTGACATGTACCCGGCATTACTTGAGGAATTATAAATGGTTTTGGGTAATGTTCAGAGGTTGTAAATTCTAGAGTACCTGAAAACTGACAATTGGGTGCATTTTTAAGGTGGAAATAATATTATTTTATTGTAATAAGTCTTTGAATCACTTAAATTTTTAGTCCTTGCCTTAAATGCTTCTGAAACCTTCAAAACAAAGGTTGAAAATGTCAAGAGACCTAGAGATTTCGTTTATCAGCACCATACCTCTTGACGTGCTATGCTGGGCCAGAACGACCCTTCTACCACGTGGAATATAGAGCAAGTCGTAATGTCGACCCCGGTGGTAGTTGTTCGGTACGAAACCAGTCCTCATGGCATAAAAGGTCATTTTAAAATTTGGGCTTAGAGTCCCTATCAGAACCCCTAGAGACTATGTTTTCAATTCTCTGGATGTTGTCTCTGAAACAATATATTCAAATTATATTTTAATCTATGTATTTAAAAACCAAGATTACTCTGCACACAAAAACTCCATTTGATTCACAAGATTACAAAATACATTTCACTAACCTAACACTAAAACGACTTTTAGGAAAAGAAATTTGCAATATTTCCCTCTAAAACTTTTTAATGCCCTCTCTCTTGCAATCAAAACCATTTAAAAAACCGACTTCAAAACAAGTTTTAAGATATATATTATGTTCTAGGGAAGGAAGAATATAAATAAAATGTTACAACCTAACAAAGATTAACATTATGTTTTTTTCTTCTGTATGTTTTTCTACTATGCATTTTTATTTTGTAATGTTATGTTTTTCTTCTATTATTTCGCTTTATAATTAACTTCTTGTATATTATGAACGTTTACAAAAATTACTTTAAAAAAATTAAAGTACTAAAAAAACTTGACCAAATTTCTGCCATGTCTTCCTCGACCTCTTCAACCATTCACTTCCAAGTCATACATTCTCCTTACAATTTTTTTTAGTTCATCACATGTCTCTTTTACCTGAAATAATTGTTTGATTTATGTCTTCCTCTGGCATCCACTACTTTTTTCTACAATTCACTTCATGTAGTTTCATGAAATCTTCATTGTTACTGTTAAAAAACTGCATTATGTCGACAATAATTCGATTCCATATTTCATCCCCATGCAGATAAAATTCGTTAAGTCTTTCTCGAGCGTCCCCGACTTCTTCTACCATTCAAATCACACTCTTAACACTCCAGGCACTAATAAGAACAACATTTAAAATTTTCGGATGATTGGTATAGGAACGCGTACGGGACAAATAAAAAATACATTCATTTTCAAATACATTTATACAGATATCAAGATTACATTGTTTATTGTTCTTTGAAGTATTATCCCGTTAAACTACAATTAAGTAGTTTGTCAACAAGATGTACATGTTTAATTACAATGTAAATATGTATACATAATATTATTAATAAATTATAAATATCAGTGATGCATTGAAAAATGTACATAATATTGTTACTAACTTATAAAATATTCAGATTATTTTTATTGCCACACAAAATCTATAATTACACTAAATCTAGTTTTTTTTTTAAATTTAACGACTATTTAAAAATTGTACATATTATGATATAAAAAATATGGTTCCATGATAACTCAACACAGTGACAATTCAACACACTTTTAAAAAGTGATATAAAGTCATTAGAAACGATGAAAAAAAAATTTAAACCTAACCTTAAGTTAATAAGTTTTTGTTTCATCACTTTCCATGACTCCATATAACTTTTTAAAGATGTGATTAATTATCACTGTGATGATTTATCCGGTCACCAAAAAATATGATAGTAAATGTATGTATAGTAAATTGTATTTCTTAGTCATTCTTACTATGGTGACCTATGCCGGGGCGGACTAAAATCATTCAATTCTATTTTATTTGATTTATATGTCGTTTTTAATATTTTTTCACTCAGATTTTTATTCTTTATTTGTAATCATTCAAATTTTCTATTCACTCTATATCTGGGGGAAGGATAATGTCAAAAAATAAATGTAGTTTCTTTGTCCGAATGTGGTTTTATGACATTGTGCATGCATGCATACATGTCAATAAATAACAACTATTGAATGATAGTGATGAGTAGTGGTGTCGCGAAGCTGCGACTCCACTATATATTTTAGAGGTGGTGTGATATGCCACACGCCCAAAGGACCAGTCCCAAACTACTCCGAATGATAGGTTATGGGACGATTTATGCATCCGACAAACCCGATGGACAGTGCAATAATCAAAGGTATAAATCTGGGCTTCTGGAGCACAAGATAAGCCCAGATTGGAAAGCAGGAAAGATGGACTCACCCGTTGATGACTATCACACGTCTCCAGGAGTATTTGTTGATTTAACTTCACAAAATATATGTTTAATCGCCCTGTCTGATATTAATTATCACTCCGAACTCTGATAAGCAACTGACACCACTTGTCAGATTTTACATGTGTCGCAACAATATTTTTATCATGGTGACATTTTGGGATGGGTAAAAGGGTAGGTAGGACATTTGCAGGATTTTGTATTGACATTACACTTGTCCATTAAGCCTGTGGATGCATACCTAACAATCCCCTATATATTGCGCGAACAAGTAGTATAAAGTTTATATAAATTTTTTCCCATATTAAGGCCTATAATAATGAGAGAGAACACAAAAATAAGTTTTAAATGAACTTATAGTGTCAAACTACAAAGAAATCTAGTAATCTCTAATCTCTTAGAGTAATCTCTTAAACTATAAGTTCATCTCTGTAAAATTTCTTCGAGCGTGCTTACTCACTTATTTCCGATCTACACAGTTCTGAAAGAACTTAAGCCTCTTTAATGATGCCATTCCACTTTCCACAATCCATTGCCTCTTTCTTAAAGAATCTCTCAGCTTCTCCAGGTCGACCAGAACGCAGTCTATAAAGCCCTCTACTACTCCGCTTAAAGGTAAGATCCACTCAAGTAAGGATCGTTTTGCCTTTCATTGCCGGAATAGTAAAAATATATTTCATAGCTAAGACACGAGTAACGACAGTTACTATAAAATACTGTTACTTTGTAGCTAAGTTAGACCAAAAAGCGGTAACGTCTTACAACTCATAAACTTTCACAAACATCCATTACATTCAAAATCTTCTGTTATTCTTGAATTCTTTGACTCCTGATTATTTATTTAATTGAAGTTTGTTATACTTTGGCATATCCTCGGCTTATTTCTCTATTTTCTTCCGCATTTAACAATATGAAAACAGTGAAAACGTGCTCTTTGCTATAGTATTAAGCGAAATTAGTTCATATTTTAGCTTTAAACTGGTACATTATCGCGAAGTAAGTAAAGTATAGTACCGCGAACAACTTTCAAGAAATCTATATGAGTTTCTTTATATCATAAAGGTATTATAAAAATATTTGTTTTCGGTACATTTTGCACTCGGAAATTGATCCATAATATTAATTTACTAAATACCTGGTGACCAGGGGTAAAGTATGCTAACTTTAGGGGGATATTCTACATGATTTTAGGAGTAATTCCAATGTTTTAAGGTAAAAAAAAAGTTTAATTGTTTGTATGGGAAAAAATATTCTCATATGTAAAAATATTTTTACGTGGGAAAATAAACATTGGAATTTCGAAAAAAGTTATTTATCTTTTTTGCTTCTACAATTATGTAGCACAATACCCCGGACATCCCGTATTTGTCTTTTTCTATTATCCTCTAAATAATTTCTAATAAATATAAAGATTGTAGGTATATTATTATACACCTTTCCACAGATAAAAGAATATTTTTTTACGCTTGGATGGGTACTAGGTGAATAGAAGCATTATTATATGACCTGAATCCTTACACGGACACAATTACACCGAAAACCATTTCATACGAGATAAAGAAATATTTTTTTTCGCATTCACATATGAAATTTATTACAGATATTCAATGAAACGTGATTTCATTGTACCCAATTTCCACTTGACTAGCTTAGAAAAGCCAAAAAATCTTAACCCTGGAAGACTTATCATGTCTTATAAAAAAATATATTAAATTAATAAATAATTTTAATTTACAAAAATCACCTACCTAGATTTGGCTAGTTATTGCTTGACTGATCAACCTACACAAAATGCATTTTTTTGTTTACGAAAGTTTCAAGATATGTGCGTTATTTTATAAAACAGAATTTATATTTTTATTTTTTTATGTGTTTTACAGATTTACATAATCATATTAGAATACGCATGACATAATTTATATAACTTTAAATATTTTTGAGTCCCTGCCCAAAACGCTTCTTGAAACCTTTGAGGCCAAGGTTGAAAATGTCAAGAGATCTAGAGATTTCGTTGTGTGCTATGCTGGGCCAGAACGTCCGTTCTGCGACGTGGTATATAGAGCAAGTCGTTATTTCGATCTTGGTGGTAGTTGTTCGGTACAAACAAATCATAGCGTTCCAAGAGGTATCGGCTGTCAATGAAGTAGTTTATTATTTTAAATGCTATTGCTTTAAGGGCCCCATTCCTCCTAGATTGAAGACTTTTGTAGCGCGATTTAGAGAGCAAATCATTCTCATATAAAGATATCTAAGAAACTCTTTTATGAATTTGTTCAATAATTCTATGTATTCGGTATATAGTATGTGGCCCAAACAGTAGAAAAGAATTCAAGTTTCGATCGTATAATGCAGTTAAACATCGATGTCATTGCTTCGAGCTTGGAAAGTTGTTTACTTGTACTTATCACAAATCCAATAAGTTTGTAACATGATGATGCCAACCCCACTATATGATCTGATAAGGTAAGTCTGGAATCAAATGTAACCCCGAGGTCCCTTTTATAAAGGATTAAATAAAAAAAATGTTGGTAGTTTATAATATCAATTAAATATACCTTAATGCTGTACGATTACTCCTTTTTAGTTTAATTTGTTTTCAACACACGTATTAATTACTGAATGCATGAACTAATATACTTGATTTATATATTACACTTTGATTTATTTATTGCATCTCACTATACATAACACACTTTTTTTTCACATAAAAATCAACCTCACTAGGACTAAGCCTGGATCGAGGTAAATTTATTTACGATGTTTATTTACTATGAAAGGTTCTGTTTTTTTAATTCGATATTAATTACAACATTTGTATTTTGCCATTGCTTATTAATTAGTTTTTTTATAAATACAACTAATCTCATTTTTTCTTATTTTTTAATTCTTCTTTTTATACTACTAGTAAATTACCTTACCAGTAAATTATTTTCCTATTTTCAGTTTGACTGGTTTGCAACAGTCATGAATAATTGTATGCATATATGAATGTACTTTATGCTAGAAGCTTTGCTTAATTTACAATATCAGTTGTTATTAATTCGATTTGATGTTAATCATAGTATTAATATATGAATAAATGATAAGCTATTACACATGTATCCTTTTACACTTACATACATACATTGTTAATTTTCCCTGCGAAAGCCCAATATGGCGTTAATGAATTATAAATAATAAATAAATAACTTTTCGAGATCAAGATTCAAGGTTCATTCTCTTCCATAAAAACCTTGTGTTCTTCGGAGACTGGACTAAAAAGGGTATGTTGTAGAAAATGGCAGCACCTACTCGATAACGTTCTTGCTGGTTATTCCCTGCAAGCCCTCGTCGGTGAGTGAATTGGAGCGGCGAACCAGCGCGGTCGGCGCATTTGCTAGAGCTATAAAGTCGAAAGGAAAAGTTAATAGATGTCTTCTGGTAAGCCAACAGTTCAAATTACATGGTGTAGAGGAAAACAAAACTTCTTTCCACATGAGTAATTGAAGGTAAGAAGCAAAATACAGGCAGGAGTAAAATAAAATTCGTAGCGTTTTGTTTATTTTTTGTGAATTGAATTAATTATCTGCAATAATAATAAAAAAATACAGTGTGTGGCAAGCCTACGCACGACTGAAGTGAAACTTTTAGTATTCTTCTCTCTCTATTTTCATTTCATATTATTATTATTCAGAATGCTGTTCATTATAGTTTTAAGAAGCATAAATTTATTTATAGGCGTGTTGTTAACAAATGAACGTTTAACTAGATTCATAATATTGACATATTTATAAGTAGCATGTGATAAAAAAAATTAAAAGTAATAAAAAATGGGATTCGAACCCGGGTCCTGCATAACGAGTGTCGAACGCTCTGCCTCTAGACCGCGAGGAGAGGTATCTCGCGCGACGAGGACCGCGTATACAGCGTGTACTCCTCTTTTTCGTTTTCTTTTTCAAACACGTCAAATGAATAATATCACATAACGTCTCGTTAACGCTTTATATAGGGTCGAATCGAAGATATATCAGCAGTGTGAAGTCATATCTGTTGTTTTTCAAAATATTTCCGTATATTTGTCCGTTTTGGAAAAGATCTATCGTGTTTTAACAGTCTCATACCCGTATGGAGTCTGAATTTGAAAAACATTTCTAAATTTTGAAAAAATCACTGACGGCTGTGTTTTTTACTAAAAAAACTTGTCACGCACGTCTGCGAGGGTAATTAGTCGCGTTTTCGGCCTTGATTAGTAATTTTAATGATTCAAAATAAAAATAATTAATCAAAATACCGAGCGACTCTACCGGCTCGATTTGTAAGCTATATTTCGACCAAAATATCATATAGTCAAAATATCTAAAAGTCGCAGCACGAGAGCATTTTATCACTTTTCCTCGTATTAAAAAAATTACAAAAAGAAAAAAAAAATTATTTAAAGCGGGGATCGAACCTCGGTTCTTCACGACAACAGTCGGGCGCTCTGCCTCTAGACCGCGAAGCTGAGTTTGGAGAGTGACCTAAACTAGGTATATAATATTAGCTAGGCTCCTATAGCGAAATGATCACGGTTTTTCGTGACGGTCATGAGTCGGTTTTACTCCGGTCCTCGAAATTGCATGACGCGCGTAAAGAAGTTTCACTTCAATAATAATGTGGTGATCTGCCGTGTCGATCACTCAGATAAGATGTAAATAATAGTCGTTTGGATACTCCATACTATTTGGTTTATTTAGTGTTATTACTAATGTACAGTATTCGAGATGTTGTTGCAAAGAGAGGACGAGTTACAACAGACACGCCTTTTTATACGTCTCGGTCATGCTGTCTCACTCAGATATGCCTGTCTCTTTCATACCGACAGACATACGTTCACCACATCCCTCCACACTTAAATCAGCAGACAGTAACACAACATGATTATCATAATAATAATTATAAAACATACATACACATATTTAATTATTATTTTACAACATTTTCTTTTTTATTTATAACCATGTTGATTCGGAGAGTTGACTGCTGCTTATTTTGATTTCTCTGTCCTTGGTCGAAGGCGCTCCTTCCAGTTCCCCGACGTTGACGCCACGGGTTCACTGGAGCTGGAAGGAAAAAGAGGGTCACCCGTTAGATTGTCATCCGAAACAAAGTCGGAGACATCGTACTCATCGAACGATAGCCTCCTCGTCTCAGACTCAGGGATTAAAATACTAGGGTTCTTTTCCCATGATACACACAGTTTGGATAATTGATCAAAATGTCTTTTCCAGTACATGATTTTATCATTCAATTTAACCTCAATTAAATATAGTTTATTTCCCAAACGTTTATGTACTTTCCCTGGTACCCACTTATCATTGTTTTGGTCTCTAAAATCCCTAACCATAACTTTCTGATTAATCTTAAAATTCGTAGATACTTTGTTATTCCTTTTATAATAGAATTTCTGATTTTCCTGACATTTTGACATTTTCATTTTGGTATCTTTATCAATCACATTTTCCTTTACCTTCCCCCCTCTAGGTATAAAATTATTCAAATTTGACCTTAACCTTCTACCAAACATTACAACTGCTGGCTCTAACCCTGTTGTACAGTGTGGTGCATTCCTATAATCTATGAGAAAACATTCTAACTTCTCATTATAACCTGACTGAAATTTTTTTTCTAACAATATTTTCTTTAAAAATTTTTTACACGTTTTGACTGCATTCTCTGCCAATCCATTTGATTGAGGATGATTTATAGGTGTTGTTAAATGTTTAATGCCATTTCTCTCGCAAAACTGTTTAAAGTCTGCTGACATGAATGCTGCTCCATTATCAGAAACTAAGGTTTGTACACTACCGAAATAACTGAATAATCTCTTTAAGATTTTAATGGTATTATCTGAGTTAGGTGAATTTACTTCCACGCAATCCAACCATTTTGAGGTTGAATCTATGATTACCAAAAAATATTTATTTCCGATAGGCCCTACGTAATCTATATGAACCCTACTCCAAATTTCTTCCGTTATCGGCCATGGAGTTAACTCACTCTTGGGTTGTGATGGTTGAATTTCCGCACAAATTCCGCACTCTCTAACTAAAAATTCAATTTGACTGTCAATCCCTGGCCACCAAAAATAGCCTCTAGCTAGCCCTTTCATCTTGGCAATCCCTAGATGAGATCTATGCAATAAGCTTAATATCTTATCCCTTAAACTTATTGGAATTACTAACCTATGGTTCCAGAAAATACAATCATCAATTATTGATAAATCGTTCCTTTTTATCCAATAAATCCATTTGCAATCATCCTTATTGACTTTATTTGGCCACCCTGTTCTAAGATAATTTTTTATCTCTAATAATAATTTATCCGTATTAGATTCTGCTTTAACTTCCTCAACATCTATTGGCATCTCGCTATTATTTTTGAATAAACACAAAATTCTTGAATCAAAGTTATTATTTTCCTCAACAGGATCTCCTACAGGTACGCGAGATAAGTAATCCGAACAATTTAATGTTGATTTTACGTATTGAACTTTATAATTGAAAGATGAGAGAATTACACCATAACGTTGTAATCTATTACAAGTTAAAACAGGAATTCCTTTTTTTTCACCAAAAATTCTACATAAAGGTTCATTATCTATTTCTAGAATGAATTCCCTTCCGTAAATGTACTCGAAAAACTTCTTAAAAGCAAACACAATTGCACAAGCCTCGAGGTCTAAAATTGAATATTTCTTTTCCGCTTCTGTCAGTTTACGAGAAACAAAAGAAATAGGTCTTTGTAAATTATTTTCATACACATGTAACAATGTTGCACCCAAACCTTTCGTTGAGGCGTCCGTAACTACCTTCAAAGTAACATTTGGATCGTAATGTGCTAACACTCGATTATCACATAAAATTAATTTTATTTTATTAAAAACTTTTACGCAATCTTGATTAAAATCAAAATTTGTATTTTTTTTCAATAATTTGTGCAAAGGATCTAATAACATAGACATATTTGGCACAAAAGATCGGTAAAAATTTACCATTCCTAAAAAACTGCGTAGCTCTGATAAATCTTTTGGTTGCGCGACTTTACTAATTGCGTTCGTTTTATCTTCCATAGGTTTAATCCCTTCCTTCGAGATTTCAAACCCTAAGAAACATACCGATGAAGCGTTAAAATTGCACTTTTGAATATTTACGCACAAACCGCAATCTTTTAACCTATTAAGAACTGCATTTAAATTAGCATTATGTTCCTCTATCGTTTCTCCTGTAACCATAATATCATCCAGGAAAACCGCTGTTTTCTTCAAACCTTGTAGACATGAAGCTATAGTTCTACAAAATATTGCCGGTGCACTGTTAATCCCAAACACTAGCCTAGTGAATTTAAATAATCCTAAATGTGTAGAAATCGTAGTATATTCCATACTTTCTTCGTCTAGTTCCAACTGTAAATAAGCTTGACGTAAATCAATTTTTGAAAATATTATTCCGCCCGAAATTTGTGATAATAAAACTTCTATCTTCGGCATGGGATATTTGTCAACAATCAATTGTGGGTTCACAGTACATTTATAATCCCCGCAAATTCTAATGCTTCCATCGCTTTTAACTACGGGCACGATAGGAGATGCAAACTTGCTATAACTAATCGGAACTAAAATTCCCTCTTCCTGTAAACGGTTCAATTCCGTTTCAACTTTCGCTTTCAAAGCGAAAGGAATACTTCTCGGATTGCAGAATTTCGGTTCTGCATTTTCTTTCAATTTTAAATGAACTTTAAATTTATTGAATCTACCTAGTTTACTTGAAAATACCTCCGGATATTTACGCACTAACGTATCGACACTATTATTGTTTACGTCGAGAATATTATGCGTGAGTATTTCACTTTTCAACTGTGAAGAAACCGTCTCGAAACCCGTAAAACCAATGTTAAATTCTTTTACGAAGTCTCTACCTAGCACAGTGGTTGAACCATCCTTTACAACACAAAATTCCATTATTTTAGTAATACCATTGAAATTAATTGACAAAATTAAACATCCAAGTAACTGTAACTTACAATTATTGTAACCCTTCAGGGTTAAATTCTTCGGCTTCAATTGTACATCTTTAAAATGTTCCCAATAATCTTTATCCGATAGGATCGATATTCCTGCACCCGTGTCAAATAATCCTTTTATGATGATACCGTTATTAACTTTTAACGATAAATAAATGGGATCGGTATTTCTTGTTAACCTTGAATTTATTTCACTTGAATTCACAAACACAGATGAAACTTCCTCCCGTTTTTTTTCGCGACAATTTTTACTAAAATGTCCCTTGTTTTTGCAATTAAAACACGTCACGTTTTTTAATCTACAATTACTGGAATCATGATTATTTAAATTACAATATTTGCACTTCAACTGTTGTATACGTTCTACTGATTTCTTTCTGGGAATTGTAACATTTTTGTCTTTCGCCCGCGCCGGTGAAGTAGAATAATTCCTACCTGCACTACTATTAAAATTTTTCTTACTTCTAGAAATGAGCCCGACACTCTCGGATTTAATACACGTAATATTTTTATGAAATGAATCCATTCCCGATGCGCACTCTAATGTACTTTTTAAAGTCAGCTTCTCTGCATCTAAAAACATTTTTTCTTTAATACGACCTTCTAATAAACCAGTCACAAAAATATCTTTTAAGTTTTCTTCCAGTCTGCTTTCAAATTTGCAGAATCTTGTTAGACAACGTAACCTAGCTATATAATCATTTATAGATTCCCCAACTTTTTGTTTCGCCGCAAAAAAATTTCCACGTTCCTTAAACACATTCTTTGAAACACCAATGTGGTTTCCTAATAACAAAAATATATTTTCAACCGATAATTCTGTTATTTTTTTTGGAAAACATAAATCTATCAGTAGATTAATCGTGTCTGTGTGTAGGTGGGATATTAAAACCGCCCTCTTTTTATCCTCGGATTTAAATTTGTCATCATTGACGAGGATCAACTGCTCAAACTGTAGCACGAACGTCTCCAGCCCGTCCCTAAGGTGACAAAACCTGGGTAAACCCACTCCCTCCATTTCCACACAGATTACCAATAATCAGAAAAAACAACAACAAACAGCACTCAACTCACGAATCTGATGATTGATGCTGCCGCCGATCGCCGCCCTTCCGCGTCCGACCGTCTTCTGGCTCCGTCCGGATTCCTGGTCGTCCTTCTCGTCCGGTCACCACCGCCACGCCTTCCCGTGTCGGGTCCCCGTACAAGCTGCCTGGATCCGTTTTTCATCCGGTTTCTCGGCTGCTGATTCCTTGAGCTCAGCGCCTTGAATCTCCTCACCAGTTCCTTGCCTTGATGCTCCTTCAATGTCCGATACTGTCCGTGAAGCTGCCCCCAAATTATTTTATTTTTTATGCGACAATAATCCCTTCCGCGGTGCTCGGTGGGATTATAACCAAACTATGGTTCTTTCAGCTGCGCCTACTGTGGTTCTTCCTCCAGGAAGAATTTAATGGCTGATCAGCTTCCTTTTTCGGCTGCTCCAACTGTAGTTCTTCCTCCAGGAAGAATTTAATAGCTGTTCAGATTCCTTTTTCGGCTGCTCCAACTGTAGTTCTTTCAGCTGCGGCTACGGTTCTTCCTCCAGGAAGAATTTTGCGGCCGTTCAGCTTCCTTTTTCGGCTGCGCCAACTGTGGTGATCTGCCGTGTCGATCACTCAGATAAGATGTAAATAATAGTCGTTTGGATACTCCATACTATTTGGTTTATTTAGTGTTATTACTAATGTACAGTATTCGAGATGTTGTTGCAAAGAGAGGACGAGTTACAACAGACACGCCTTTTTATACGTCTCGGTCATGCTGTCTCACTCAGATATGCCTGTCTCTTTCATACCGACAGACATACGTTCACCACAAATAATAAGTGTTTTATTATCTTTTTTCTGTGTAACAAATAGATATAATGATATCCTCACTGGGATCTCCCATGCTGAGGATAATGAAGGTACAATAATTTGTCCACAATGATACATTCTTCAAACTTAATTCAGGACACTTATTAAAACAAAATTGTATTCGTACCGACTAATTCTAAAAGTTTTTTTATAGAATGTCGTGAATGGATACAAATTTACAATAAAATTATAATGTAACATTTTGAAAGCGGAATTTACCAATAACAAATTGTTTAGATTGACTACCACACCATTGACGTTTCTTATTATAAAAATAAACGATTTTCAGTATTCACAGTTTGTTTAAACAGTGTAAAACAACGTTTATATTTGAAATCTCAAATACTAACTTACTTAATCTTTCACTGACATTTTATAGGTTTTCTAAATTTTACGGTTGAATTGTCAGTTATTACAGTTAACATGGGGTAGCTAAATTTTAATTAATGCAACCTTAATAAAATAATGATGATAACGGGTTTATTGCGGTTTTAAACAAACGGGAATAAACGTCCGTTTTGCCTGTGTGTACCTACAATTACCAACATAACCACAGATAACCAAAGTTCACGGTCTTTGTGAATATTAGTAAGCAAAATTGTTATATCCTGTTCTATACATTTTAACTAAATTCACAAAGCGTGTAAGTATCGGCTGGATTTGATACGCTTTGTGTTGTTTAAACAACAACTAAGCAATGTTAAAGTCCATAAATGTTTAATTATCTGACGGGCGTTAATAATTCGTAATTGTTGATAACTGTAATTTTTATGAGGTTGTTTTTTACAGAGGAAGTACAATTGTTGTTGAGTTATTTTGGAACTGCCAGTTATAATTCCGTCCCTACCTACTCATTAATTAAAATGTATGGAAATGTTATATATTCACGGAAGGTTATTCTAACGGAATTGTTTTATTTGTTTGTTTTTCTTGTTCCGTTTCGTGTCAGAGGTTGTATATTATTAGGAAAATTTTAATACTCTCTAACTCTAGATTTCTCTACAGAACAACTTATTACGAGTGGAATATAATTAAATATAAAATGTTTTTTCCTTATGCAAAATAACTTGATTTTCTTTCGAAAAGCTACATTCTCAAATCGCAATTTAAAATCCTTGTTCAATACGATCATTCAACATCATTTTGATATACAATTTTCAATGGTTAGTATTTTGTCAAAAAGAAATCTGTGGTTATTATTACTTAAAATTTATGACAGGATTGTTTTATTCAATTCGAATAAGTAGTTTGTAAAAGCGTGATTTAATTTCATAACATATTGTATAAATCAACACCTTCAGGCCAAACTTTCTGTTAATGAAAACAAACGAACAACTAGCTGTCACCTCCATTTAAATGCGAAGTTTTATGAAATGCTGATGGGAACAGCCGGGTGATCCATCATTGGATAAAACGTCAGCATGGACGCAGGTTTCACAAAAGTTTTCACCATTTCGATGGGTTACTTTTTTTCATTGTATTATAGTATTGTTAAGTATCATAATATTACAATTATTTTTTTATTTTGATTAGTTTATTAACTATAAGTTACATAATTCTTTCAAGTACCTCAACTATTGTATAATTGGCTTCCTCCGCTTCTAGTTGGATATGCGAATTACTTTTAAAAAAACATTTGTGAAAAGTGCATAATTCATCTGATGATCAACTATATGGAATTACTAGACCCTTAATATTGCAGCATCTCTTTTCAGGTTAGTGCATCTTTCAATATACGTTTTGAAATTTCTTAATGAAGATTTTTGGGGTAGAAAACGTAGTGTGCATAATTATTGTTATTATTTCTCAGAGTAGGAAGCCCGCTTCTGTCGGTGCTAATCACAAGCTCCAATGGTATAATAATTTTCAAAGTCATATTTATGTTCCGATGTGATATGATAGATAAATTAATTCGAAAAAGTTTTTATTAGGAATTCTGATTGTTTGAGGTGATTTTCTCGAGTAAACGGTGCCATAGAAATAATCCAAATATTTTTATTATCAATCTGGGTTTAGGCAACATAATTCATTTTAAATTATAAACAATAATATTAAAGTGTTCTAAAAATGTAAAACAACACCTGCATGAAAATAAAATAATTCTTTTAAAATAAGCAAAATTCCAATGGAAATAAAATGAGCTTAAACACTCCATAGAGCGGATAAAGATCATATTTATGGATATTTGCTACAGGACCATCTACAAACTAGGACTATCTATTCTATATGTTGGTGATATTTGTGAAACAGCTTGATTGTCAAAGAGATGTTTTCAAAAATATATACACAGGGCGCAGCAAAACAGAGAGTGCAGTTTTGAAGGGTCGGTACATCCCGTCTAGTGGTGGTAGGAAACTAGAGGTGGTCTCATTGTGTCGGGAGGGTTGTGCCATTTTCAGTCATTACCATGGTTTGGTCCGAACAACACCGGAGCTTCGCCGTTCGCACGTTTCTTGAAAATGGTCGTTGTATCGCTGCCACCCAGCGGGCCTTCCATTTCTGTGGAGCCGTGAATAAACATTATTTTCGCTACTGGGCTGAAAATAACCCAAAGCATCTTCACGAGAGGCCTCTTCACTCCCCAAAAGTGACCGTGTGGTGTGCGATTTCCAAATTTGGGGTGATTGGGCGTTATTTTTTTAGGAGAATGGACGAACCCCGACTGTCAACGCTCAACGTTATGTTTCCAGGTTGGAAATTAGAATTAATTTTAACAGGACGGTGCTACGGCCAATACTGCTCGAGTTTCGAGCTCGAAACTTCGTTCCGTCGAGATATGCCGAATTGCGGCCGAAAACTTCGAAAATCGCCATCATCAATGTATCATGAGCCATCATCTTTCTGATGATGTCTTCAGGACTTGATTCATGAAAGGCATGATGTACCGAATAAAATTAAATAAAATCCATTTCTGTAAGTTACGCCATTTTTTTTAATAGCCATTCAAAACTGCCGGCTCTGTTTTGCTGCACCTTTTATACTATATGTATATAAATATAAATATTTTCACAGAAATATTAAGTGAAGGTTTTAGTCAAAGACCCTTTTTAAATCATCACTCCGAAATTTTCTTAAAAGCCTTAACCTTTGTCATAAGTCAGGGGAAAAGTTCGCAAGAAAATTTTCGCTCCATTCAATAGACTCATAAACCTATTACAAGGTTTTGAAATCAGTTTATGATTTACCGGCTCACACAATTTGAGAATTTAGAATGTTCGGGAAGTTGAGGTAACATAATAAGTGGATTTAAAAAAATATTCAATGAGTTCTCCATTGACTAGGCTTCCGTTAAAAGACTTTAATACATAAAAAAATATTTTATTGATCAATTGAAGCTTAAAACGTGCCCAATTGAATTGGTCCTTATCATGAAATTTATATATTTTTCATTTCGTTAAAACGATTACCTAATAGGAGTACCTATACTAGAAAAGTCGTATTTTGGTAGAATTATTATTTAACTTCGTTTTTTTCCGGGCGATCGAATGAATCTTGAAAATTTTAGTTTACTGTGCGTGCTTACCAAATAATACCACAGTACTAAAAGCTCCTTACCGTCTGGGTCCGGTAAGACTATGACACCCCTAATTTGGGTGTTTTTTGAGGCCGAAATTAGTGGGTAAAGGAATGAGATGGGGTAGAGGAAGTTTAAAAAGTATCTGGCTATTCAAATCTGGTCACTAAATACGGTTTATGCCATTTCAACCAATGTTTCGATTCTGAGTGGTGGTCTTTCAACAGGGTGATACTAAGAATATTTTCCACCGTGATGCTACGAAACGTTTATTTTGTTCAATTTAATTGGAATAACTTTTGAAGATTGTGCCCACCAATGTAATATATCATTAAAGCAGAAGATAACATTTATAAATTAAAACAAATTATGGAATAAATGGGAAAAATAAGTCGACATCTGTTGAAATGGTATCGCTAATTATGAATTTGAAATATGAGATATCTAATGACGTAAGAAAATATTGTATTAAGTATTAGGTGTATTTTATTAAGTTTTAAAATTTTATATCTATTATTAAACTATTTTTAGAGTGGTTAGAGGCGATGTCCCGGTAAAATAGAAATCTTCGGCCCCGTTTCCCAGTTGTGATCGTTACCATTTAATTTTTCTGTGTCATGTTCTGTGTTCGGTATGTATGTTCGGTTTATTAGTATTATCTTCTTCTTCAATGATTTATTTTGCTATATTTATACCTTTTTCTTATTTAGATATCAGAGAATAGTATTCATTTACATAGGCTTGAGGACTTTAGTAATTTGAATATCGATTTTCGATAAAGAAGATTTCAGTAAAACAAGTCATGGTTACAAAGAATATTAATAAAAAGAGAAGAAACTTAAATTAATACAATGTTTAATTATTGAATACAATATTAGCGATTTCTAAACGAAAATTGAAACAGAAAAATCTGGAAAGGATACTGTCACATATAGGACTCGAACCCAGGACCCTTGCCTTGCCAGGTAGAGCGGTGCCCCGTAGATATAAAATATTTAAGCTTAATAAAATACAATTTAAAAAAAAAACAATTTTTACCTCATTATCTCATATTTCAAATTCATAATTTGCAATACTATTTCAACTGATGTCAACTAATTTTTCCCATATATTCAATAATTTTTTGTTTAGATTTATAAATATTATCTTCTGCTTCAATGATATATTACATTGATGGGCACAATCTTCAAAAGTTATTCCAAAAAATAAATAATACAATATTATTCATTAATTTTATCGATCGCAAACTATTGTTATACCGCAAAAGTACACCTTTGTCTTCGTAAATTTGGCTACCAATGTATTTTTTTCTCATGTAGGCACCTAAAATAAAGCTTATACTCTGAATATAGATTACTAAAATCACGAAAAATATATCTCGTTAACGATTTTTCCATAGTTACTTCATATTTTTGTCCTAAAGGAATATTATCCTTTCACTGTTACCTTGTTCCATGTTATTTTCCCTTTGTATTTTCAACGGAGAGGTTCTCTGTGTTTATCTTTCAGTAATCTTATTTATCTTCTTAATAATAAATAATTTTATATCTATATGGTGGGTCTGAACAAAGACCATTATTTAAACCGACGGTTTGTCAATATTCAACATTGTCCTGTTCAGAAAGATAAGAATATTTATTCTGTAAAAGCATCAAAGTGGTATATATTATATTATGTAACTGTAATATCTTTCTACGAATAAAAATAGGGACAATATCGAAGAAATATTAATAATATAATATTATGATTGTTATTGAAATGTTTTGTTCTATGAAACAGATTTGACGAAACAGTTTTTATCGCTTTTATGTAACATTTAAATGAATACAACAAACTTTTCAGAAATAACCACGCAGTGCACCAACTTCGGACTTAATACGAAATATAAAGACTTCTCTAGGCACTCTTCAATCTTACTGAAAGGGACGATACATCTCGCTATCAGTATCGAGTATTGGGACTTTGACCAACTCAGAATCTCTGCTCGTTCAAGGCCGTCCGTCTGAATAAATAGGCCATCCGTGGTACATCATTTGGTAGGTAGAGTGGAACTGGCCTCGCTGATGATCCAGTAAAGTGTGAAATCCTCTTCTTCTTTAGCTGGCCTTCTTTAGGCGCACTACTCGTTCTGGCATTGGCAAATCAGTATGGAGTGATGGTGAATGTGCACTAAATATAATGGGAGTCTTCCGTCCCTTCTCTGGTCGCTACTTCTTTGTCAATCATAACTGTATTTTCGTTGGGTTCCTACTTTCTTCAGTCTTCAGGATAAACGGTTGTGTGCTCTTATAGTATTCTTGTAACACTCTGATCAGTTCTTGGTAGGAAACTACTAGCTTTGCATTGTCTTTTTCGGCATCAGTGTTTTCATCCGGTGTAGTTTTTTGAAGCACTCTATTGTGGTCTATGGTTCAGGATCATTTAACCCGTGCGTGATTTTTGATCGTACGCCATAATATTGAATGTCTTTTATAAATCCTAAAAATATAGGATACAAAAGAAAATATTTGTGAATTCAATGGCTGTACATCACTATAATCAATTTATATGTCTCCGTATTAAAATTCAGACGTATATTTTTTAAATGAGGACGAGAAATTTTCAACTCAAACGCCAGTCACTCAACTCATATTCCAGTTGTTGACTCGATTACTTGAGTGGTTAATTGACCCTAACATATGTCGTCGGTAATGCAAACGGGTAGATTAGCGGCGCATTTCAGAGGAACGGGTTTTGATGCTAAAGCTTTTATCTCGGCAGGAAAACAATTCTTTTCTGCAGGGGTAGGTACCAGATGACTGGGTATACATCGGGTAACTCGCCCTTAACCAAAGCAACACCAAGTGTCGCCAATGTTTTCTTGAGCGTAAAGGTTTTCAGTTTCATTGCCTCGTAAATGTGGTAAAACTTCTTGTGCCTCGTATGAAACCAAGTAACTCTTGGAATTATTCATCAATAATACTAACCCTAGAAGCCTAATCTATTTTATAGGTACATAAAGCCTTAACATACGTCTCAGAGGCGTGCACATGTAAATGACAGCCTGTAGGCCAAAATATACCTATTTGTGCACTATTTATCGGTGTATGTAAACTAATAACACAGTTTTATCAATGAAATCTACAAAATCACAGGTATTTTTTACAACGAATCAAAACATTATGCTTACATTAAAAAAAATCATTTTCTTGAAAATCGACTTGAACATATGTTTTTTTTAAATAAACTAATATTTTTTTAACATTAATTACTTATTTTTAGGGCAAACATTAAAAGTAATTATGATTTTAATTACTACCTATAATTTTAGAGAAATCTACGCAGACATCAACTTTGTGCTCAGAACATACTGACTTTTTGCACTTACAGCACACTAATTTTGACATTCTTTTTTTTAGCTGTAAGAAACGCAGTATTTATGTATTTTGGGCTCTGGTTCTCTTGCCTTAAGTTTATCACCTAAATCTGTAGGTTTTGCGAGAATTTGGCTTATATTTTTAAGTCGGAGCTTCAAATTTTATCTCCATTCAAGGATTGAACCAATCTGTGCTGAGTTGCTTAGTGAATTTTCTTTTTTTAGGGTTTATTTGATCATGTTGTGGCGAAAAATAACAGCAGAATTGACAATAGCTATGTTCAAGATGCCATAAAATACAGCCATTGACCATTTATTAGTTTTGCAGCTGCACAACATTGAGGAGCACATGATCAAAGGAATATATTTATATATTTTTTTGGTTGGAGAAATGAATCATGTCTAATTTGCCACTTGAATTATTAAGTATTGCATTTTCATCACAAGAAGATAAAAGGTAAACCATCTTTGCAGGTTTTGACTTGTACCATAAAGTGTCAGAGGGCCATCAAAACAAAACATGGAACTGCCAACAGTTTGAGATCTCGAGTTCTTCAGTTGTTCGTGGATTTCCCGCTTATTTGATCGAAAAGTGCCCACTAGATTTAACTTGCAATTTGAGCTGGTCCTCGAGAGATGCGGACTATATTCATAGCTGAAGTTCTGTGAGATGATTGACCCTTATTAGTTGACCAAACATCCCGCGTCCATTCTTACCGCGAACAATATTTCCAGTATTTCGTACTATACCTCGAAAAATCAAAAATGGATAGACTTACTTTAGTGACACAGTTACCATCGGCAAGCTCCCATCGGCCACTGGGTTTGCTAAAGAGCACGAGGCGCTAACTTCAAGCGTTAGAAAGAGAAAGAGAATTTTATATTTTGTGTACGCCTCGCAGGCGTAGATAAGGCTTCTAGGGTAGGTATGTCGCACTTTTTGGTTCCACCATTGCGAATTGCGGATTGCAGAGCGGCAGAATTTTTATTTGTTATGCACTGAGACTTTTTGAAAAAAACCACTTATCACTTGCAAAGTAGTAGATCGTCTGAAAAAAGTGTATAAATAAATAATAAAAGTACTTTTAACACTCTTAGTACATTCACAAAACACCTTTTTATTTTTAGAATTAAAACACTTGAAAGGGGTCTCTGGTATATAACAGATGTCACACAAAATTACACTTTTATGATCAAACACTTCAAAAAGTTTCTGGCCACTAGTTGGGTGTCAATGTAAAACACATTTTACGTAACAATTTCTATGACGGCCCCACGTTAGGGTTTTTATGTAACAGTTATAGTGAATACATCAAGCTTCTCGGAGATGGCGACATGGCGCACAACTCCGGACTAGATAGAAAGATAAAGACTTCCTCTAGGCACTCTTCAACCTTACTGAAAGGGAAGATACATCTCGCTATCAGTGTCAGGTTTCAGCCTAGGATTTCTCTAAGACCTCGCAGGAAGGGACGACACATATCATTACCAATATTCTTATAACAGATTAAAATGAAATCTTGAATCAATAGTGGAGTAATCCTTTGAAATGAAAACTCATATTTACCCTTGATGAGACAAAAAACAATGTTTTTTGGAAATGATACTCATTTATAAATAAATCCAGTTTCTCCACCATACCTGTCTTAGTCTTGGCAAACATTAAGAAACTATTCATAATTCGGTGACATAAATTTAAAAAAATAGTTATAATAAGTTTTAAAAATTTAAACACATAAATTTGTTTTAAACAACTTTAATTTCATTAAATAATCAACTGGTTTCGGAAGAACCCATGAAAACATTAAAACTTTAGTTAATGCTTTTTAAAAATACGAAATAATTAAAGCATTAAGACTCTGGCAGTGCTGAAAGAGATAGGCGTGACGTAGAAAATAAATTGATTATTATAAACTTAAAATAAAGCATGAATAGTGACAGAAACCGTTTAAATATTTTTCTACAATGATTTTTTTTAAAAAGCACTTACTGCTAAAGCATTGCCATGTACTTGTATTTAATGAAAGAAGTACCGTTAAGAAGTGAAGTAGAAGTAGAAGTTAAATGTTAAAAATGTTGATTTTAGTTGACCATCACGTCAATTTTTATAATTTTGTCAGCGGTAACTGCACAATAGCAAGGCTATTAAATACATATTCTATATCTCCTATCGATAATTGTGGTCGTTGAATTCAATGGTCGCGATTAATTCCTTATACCATCTCCTAGTGTTATTGTCCCATTCGGAACCATTAGGCACCGTCGCATCGTCCCCACTATTCCAGTACCCACCCATTAATAATGCGTTGTGAGAGCTTGTTCCAGTTTTCGCGTTGCCCAACTTTTAATACTAAAAATAGTGTCACTTGGAGAAAATCTAATGTTTGTGTGAAATTTGGTTTTCGCTAGCAGAAAAAAAACCATATATATCCCATTAATCATTCCTGCCGTAAGCTGGGTATTTTTTTATTCTCTGGATGAAGATTATGCTACCGAGTTTGTTATGTGGAACAAAAACGTTTCTGTACTATAAAGTGGTTGGTAGCTTTGTGGATATGACGCTTGGCAGTCGAATGGATCGAGAATCGGGCAGCGGGTACATGCATACTTATACCCTTCTCAACACGAATAATGATTAGTTAAAGCCTAAGTTAATGATTTAAGTTGTTAGCTTTGTGCTAAGAACACCATCGAGGATTTGGGCATTTATTTATTTATATTTATCTAACGAGTGATAGTAAAAACCTGTCTAAACTACTTTCATCTCGTTTGCCATGGAGATTTAAGTTGTAGTGTGCAACGCTTTCATACACTAGAATTCAGAAATAGGCTTGGACACAAGACAAACCAATATTATTATTTTTTTATATTACAAATTTAACCCCGATTTAACACCGACTAAAAAACCTCTTTGCCATCATGTACCATTTGTGTTTACTTGTGCGATATTTTATTTCTAAAACCACGAACTGGGTATTTTCATATTACATGAATTTATTTTCCCGCCACAAAGTTGTAAAAGTTTATTCTTGAACAATAAAACTTGTAAACCTCTAAAATCCATGAAATTACTTTTCTGAAAAAAATCAGGAACAAGAAGATGCATCACGAATTCAAAAATTTTGCTTTAATTTGTTTGTTTTGTTAGATCAAGAATACAATGAAATAAAAGACCGCCCAACAATTTCCATCTCGGCTCCATTAAGAGGTAAACGGGTCAGAAGACAAAAGAGTTAAATAGCTTTGTTGTTAGGATATTGCAAAACATCTGCGGTACCGAGTCTTTGGCATATCTGATAATGTTGCCTGCTGTTACAACCAGAATGTAGTTTTTTTCTTATAAAATCATTGAAGGATTATTAAAAATGAGTTCCTCTCAAAGCGTAGGAGATATTTTTTTGTTTATGTAACCGTTTTTAAAAAACATTCTAAAGGAGGAACCTTTTTTTAATTCATATCAGAAATATGCGTAAACATTTTAATCGAATATTGCATTATTTTATTGGACTTAAAGGGTTTTGGTCGTGTTGCATTTTCTTCTCTTTGTTTCTCGACATCCATCTTTGCAAGGTATTTCCAGAAGTAAACCTCGTAACATATAATAACGAGAACACAACTCTATGACACGGTATCACTGCTTCACAACTTTTCTGGGTATTTCCAGAAGTAAACTTTGTAACCTATTATAACAAAGAGAACACAACTCTATGACACGGTATCACTGCTTCACAACTTTTCCGTGTATTTCCAGAAGTAAACCTTGTAACCTATTATAACAAAGAGAACACAATTATATGACACGGTATCACTGCTTCACAACTTTTCTGGGTATTTCCAGAAGAAAACCTTGTAACCTATTATAACAAAGAGAATACAATTATTTTTATAAGCAATAATTGTTCGCCTGAAACACTCATCCACATTGAAAAATCTCCTGATAAAAGATACATGACGCCAACGGGACTCGAACCCGTGTCCCTTCGATTTCCGGTCGACAGCTCTGACCACTGAGCTATGGAGGCTTATCTCTTACCCACGAAATTATTCAATATATGCTAGTGTTTCATTCAACAATTACTGCTTGTTACATTTTTTCACCTGAAAACAACCAACTTTATTTTATATGAGAAAGGCATTGAAAGTGCTAACTCTCTCACTAGATGGCGTTGAGACAAATTGTCTACATTTTTAGGTGAAATACTTGAACTTGTCAAATATTAATTATTATTTTTTTGGTAAATTAATGTTTTTAAGACAAGATTTTTTTTATGCATAGCACGAAGGATAACAATTATTTTTATAAGCAATAATTGTTCGCCTGAAACACTCATCCACATTGAAAAATCTCCTGATAAAAGATACATGACGCCAACGGGACTCGAACCCGTGTCCCTTCGACTTTCGGTCGAATAATTGTTATCCTTTGTGCTATGCATAAAAAAATCTTGTCTTAAAAACATTAATTTACCAAAAAAATAATAATTAATATTTGACAAGTTCAAGTATTTCACCTAAAAATGTAGACAATTTGTCTCAACGCCATCTAGTGAGAGAGTTAGCACTTACAATGCCTTTCTCATATAAAATAAAGTTGATTGGTTTCAGGTGAAAAAATGTAACAAGCAGTAATTGTTGAATGAAACACTAGCATATATTGAATAATTTCGCGGGTAAGAGATAAGCCTCCATAGCTCAGTGGTCAGAGCTGTCGACCGCAAATCGAAGGGACACGGGTTCGAGTCCCGTTGGCGTCATGTATCTTTTATCAGGAGATTTTTCAATGTGGATGAGTGTTTCAGGCGAACAATTATTGCTTATAAAAATAATTGTTCTCCTTTGTGCTATGCATAAAAAAAATCTTGTCTTAAAAACATTAATTTACCAAAAAAATAATAATTAATATTTGACAAGTTCAAGTATTTCACCTAAAAATGTAGACAATTTGTCTCAACGCCATCTAGTGAGAGAGTTAGCACTTACAATGCCTTTCTCATATAAAATAAAGTTGGTTGTTTTCAGGTGAAAAAATGTAACAAGCAGTAATTGTTGAATGAAACACTAGCATATATTGAATAATTTCGCGGGTAAGAGATAAGCCTCCATAGCTCAGTGGTCAGAGCTGTCGACCGGAAATCGAAGGGACACGGGTTCGAGTCCCGTTGGCGTCATGTATCTTTTATCAGGAGATTTTTCAATGTGGATGAGTGTTTCAGGCGAACAATTATTGCTTATAAAAATAATTGTTATCCTTTGTGCTATGCATAAAAAAAATCTTGTCTTAAAAACATTAATTTACCAAAAAAATAATAATTAAAGAGAATACAATTATATGACACGGAATCACTGCTTCACAACTTTTCTGGGTATTTCCAGAAGTAAACCTTGTTAACTTTGCAGTGATACCGTGTCATAGAGTTGAATTCTCGTTATAATAGGCTACAAGGTTACTTCTGAAAATATACTGCAAAGTTGTGAAGCAGTGATACCGTATACAAGAACTCAATTCTGTAACACGGTATCACTGCTTCACAACTTTGCACTGTATTTTCAGAAGTTACTTTGTAGCCTGTTATAACGAGAATTCAATTCTATGATACTTTGACCCTTTGACCTCTGCAACTGGTCTCTCGACCCATCGCCTTGCGCCGTAGTGAGGGAGATATATTCATATGTCCGTCACTCCTGGTGTACTGGACAGGAGTCCGCACAAGACCGTAGATTTGGGACCTGGGTCCGAACCATGTGTTCAACCGATGAGAATGCTCCTTTACGGCCGATGAAAATGATAGTTGTATAATTTATGGCAATCTGCCTCCCGCACCCGGTGCTCGGTGAATGTTGGGCAAAGTTGGCGTAAAGATGAACTGATTTAATTTTATTTTTGCCGCTGCTTATATCCTACAAGGTCGACTCTAAGCCGAAATTTGGCTGTCGGCCGAAAAGGGGTGGGAATTTTACCCACGCTACATGAGAGTATATAAGCCACCGCAAAATGTTGCACATTCATTTTGTCGGTGGGTTTGCTGAAGGCAGGCGCTTGAAATTGAGACTTTGCAAAGATATTGCAAGCTCGCCTGAATTACAATTACATAGTAGTCATAACAATTTGTATCTTGACAACTAGTTTTTAGTTTGTCAAGATACGACAAAAAATAAAATTGTAAATATGGTCTTGAAGCGATCAAATGTGTAAAAAATTAATGACTGTATTTTTCGCAGGTTTTTAGTAAGATAGTGCTCCGAAAGAGGAAAAATTCACTATGGTACAAGGTTACTGAATTTTTGTAGAGACAAATATGTAAATTAATTTTAAAAAAATGGTTACATTGAATCATTAAAAAAGAGCATCTCCTCAGTGGTAGCATATCGAAAATAGTTTTTATTTGACTACCGCTGAGGAGATGTACAAGTTAAAACAGGTATTATTAATATTTCGGAAATTATAATTTAGTTAGTGAAATTTGCATACAAAAAACTGAATATCGTACCGCTCGGCCGGGGTACGTGCGCGATACGGTATCGATGCTTTTCAGGGTCAGAAATTTCAAAAAATGAAATATTTACATTCAGTAAATCACAAAGGTAAACAGCGTAAAAAGTTCAGAACTTATTGTTTTTCTTTTTCTTGTCATTTGTATGAGGTTTTTTATCCAGTTAAGATTTTTTCCTCATAAAACTCATTAATGTAACATAAAATCAGCCAAGTAAATACAACCATCAGATGGTGATAGTAATAAGGCCAATTGAGTCACAGTACTAGTCAGCTAGAAACATGAAAGGGTATTGTTATAAGCCCTAGCTAGTTAGAGAATTACGAAAGAATCCATAAAATCAAAAAAAAAATCAATATTGGCCGAAACGGGCTATGAATGAGTAGTAGCGGGGAGTGAGGAATTTGCCAGTGGCGTGGAGTTGGCACATTTTATAAAAGTACACACATTTTTTAAACATGTAAAAATATGCCCAACAACGTCCGTTACACCTGGACACACTGACTCCTAGATTCCTACCCATCCATCTTACTTTTTCTTTCCCCGAACTTCTTCTCCTTTCCTTAAAAAGACCCTCCACACAGGATCCCCAAATATGACATACGTCCTTAGCGATTTTTTTCCTCCTGTGTGGAGCTAATGTAAAAAAACTTAGAGCACTCATATAGAGTAGCCTGCTATATTATTATACTGCTACAGTATAAATAAGTTGTAAGTATAAGATTTTATAAAAAACTTTGTGAGTTTTAGTAGTTAATAAAACCAAATGCAATATAGTCTCTCGAAATAGATTACCGCAATAAAATCTCCATATTAAAATTCCTTAAAAACCCACTAATAAAACTACTGATACGAAGGAAACCAAACTTCGCTTAATACTACAAAAATCTAGTAAGTACTTTATCCCCTCGTCCATTTTTTTAATATAATATTGGCATTTATTATTTGACATCTACCGGTTTATTCGAGACATCTTATGATATCTTCTTCTATAATAAGAGACAAGAGAGTTGTATAGCGCCCTTCGTGGCAACAGGACGCGTCCTAACGCATCCTCCAACAGCTTTGTGTTTTTTGTTTAGTATTTTCAAGGGAAATGAGGCAACATCCCTTTGAAATTATTTTTAAAATCAATCAATCAACATTTTAACTTAAATAAAAATAAACTTAATAACAAGTTATTAGCACTTTATAATATGTGATTTGAGTGCAGTGTTTTAAAAGTGAATATTCGGAAATTTTGCTTAAAAATATTGGACATTCGAAACGAACGTCGATCGGTAAATGCACCCCAGATTTTTTCAACGGAATTCTTGGAAACTCTAAAGGCAAGTGTTTTGCTAAGCCCAGGGTAATTTATTATCCCGACAGTCGCTTTTTATTGTGGGCAGAATGCACCACTTCAACAATCACCAGGAACAGGATTACATGGAGATGAATGATGGACTTGCCGAACATCACAGCGGTGCTGCCATGGTCTCTTATCTCTGTGTGGTATTAGCGCTTTATTAGCAGCATACATATTCCTTGACGTTGTTGGTGGACGCGGTGGACTATCTCGCTGCAGCAGCTGGTCCAGTTTCTTCATCACCTAGGATTTTTGCTGCAGAGTCTGCATATTCTATCTCCGTTGAACGTCACAGCTGTGCTGCCAAGGTCTGGTATCTGTGAGCGAATATTGTGTCAGCCCTTTGTTAGCAGCAGACACATACCTGGACGGATGACGAACCTCGTGTTGGCACTGTTGGTGGACGCGGTGGACTCTGTGATATTTTCGTACTTTTCGCCATTCTTTTTATTTGTTTAAAACAATATAGAATTTTCTTCTCTCTTGGCTATGACCGATATTTATTTATTTTTTCCAAGGCTTTGCATATGTGTTCGAAGGGATGGAAAATTCCTCCCCTACAACACATAAGCCTCCATGAAAATTGGACCCTTAATTTCTTTGATAACTACAGAAAGCTACTTAAAGCTCTCTTGTACTATATATCTTTATAGACATATGTACTTAACTAATTAATACGTTATTTACGACCTTGAACGTAAATATTTTCGTATTTATATTGTAATTAAATTCCATCAAACGTTGTGTAATTTTTTGGTTTATGATATAGGACTTTAATTACTTTCATTTTTGTGGTAACCCTTTTGATTCTGATCAAGGCGTTGAGCTTCACAATTGAATTGGTCTTTCCATTGCAAATCTAGACTTAAATAGTTTCTATAAATGAGCTAACTTTCCTATTGTAACTATTTTGATTCCCTGCATTCTAACAAAGTCGTAGTTAAACGCTGGTAAAAGATATTATACATATATATTCGGACAGGTAATTAAATATAACTCAAATGGTTAATCGTTAGTACATTTGATTTTGGTAAACTCTTGTATCTGTTGGCGTCACTCCTTTATGACTCTGCTGCTATAAGGTATATGTAAAGATTGATTTAATAGGTTAATGTAATTAGTTAATTGTATATTTGACGAACTCAGAATAACCCTTTGCTGGCATAATTTGGCTCCTATCCTCCTGCAAGTAAACAAGGTGATCGAGAGTCAACTAGAAATTCGCACAATCTTGTGACACGATTCAATTGATTGGTACCTAAGTTACCGCGTCCCAATAGAATCTTCCTTCGTCATCATGCACTGCCTTCAGGTCTTCTCTCAAGCCTTGAAACCCCCAAATTCCTACTCCTTCTTGGACTATAATTTACTTAGGGCAAACCGGTTTCGTCCTATATACAATCATATACTCACGGTTGTTGTAATGACAAGTTTCCTAGGCTTGCCAACACTCCAAGAGAAAATGCGAGAGTGATCCGAAGACCTAAAATGCAAGCTGTATGCAGGTCCGCATTCTCCAATGGACAGTTCATACGAATACATATATGTATACATACTTTTTGGGAAAGGTTTATAATTCACAATGTAACATTTTCTCATATGAAACATTGGGAACCGAGAATCTCAAATCCCAGGGTTGTGAGTCCTGAGTCCGATATCTCGATACATAAATTCTAATAGGAAAATATGAATAAATACTTATATAATAAGATCTTATTGATAGTTTGTTTTGGAGAGCTATCGAACTCCAGGCTTTTTGTTTTTGTTTGGTTTTGACGTTTTTATTTAAGAGATTCGCCATCTCTATTTTGTTTGGTTAATGGTCTTGTTATAGAAGTGACCACTGCCTCCTATGGATGAACTATATTTTTCTTTCCCCAGGATTCTACATTAGATTTGGTTCATCCTATCCCGTGATTTTTCAACTGTTTCATGTAATTGATTGCCACATAAGAGAGTACACGACTCCCAGCTGTTTCAAGCAACTGATGGGGGTCTGTACGAGCACCCAATCAATAATATTCAAAATGTTTCGTATAATACTTTGATTTTAATCCTGCTAACCCGTGATTTTTCAATTGTTGTTTGTGAATGATAGGTATTTGAGAGTGCGCAACTTCCAGCTGTTTCAAGTAGCTAATAGGAACCTACGCGAATTCTCAAACTATGATATTCAAATGTTTCATGTAATATTTCGATATAAATCTTACTAACCCGTGATTTTTCAATTGTTGTTTGTGAATTATAGGTATTTGAGAGTGCGCAACTTCCAGCTGTTTCAAGTAACTAATAGAACCCTACGCGAATTCTCAAACAATGATATTCAAATGTTTCATGTAATATTTCGATATAAATCTTACTAACCCGTGATTTTTCAATTGTCGATTGTGAATGATAGGTATTTGTGAATACCCAAATCGCTGCACATTGCACTATGACATCCTGATAATTGTCTAGTTGCGGCCAAGGTCGTTTTCAAACTATGTAATTGGCCCAGTTCTCCAGTGTGCGCTTTATTTATAAACAAATCGATAATGTAAGCACCTCCTTTGACACACTAACCTAGATGTGAGATTGTTTATTTAAAAAATATCTACCTCTCTTTATAAGTCAGTTGTGTTCTTTTTATTGTGTATAGTTAACTAAAACCTCACAACTTTGGTATTTAATTCAATATTTTTAATTGCTTTTTTGAAGTTGACCTACTAATTTCATTTTCCGAATTTAGTAAAATTACTAGAGGTTAAATGAAGAATACATATAAATATACATATAAGTACACATATCTCGATTGCCAAAATATGTCAAATAATAGTACATATATTAATAAATAAATATAAAATATATGATTCTACATAGACTTGAATATTAATAAATACATATTTTCTTTTTCAATAATATAGATATGTCCATGGGTAGGTATTTAAGATCGCTACCATTTTGATGCTTCGATTAATAAATAAAATACATACATATATATATATATATATATATATATATATATATATATATCTACATATAGGTACATAAATTACTCATATATACTCTTTATATACAATATATTACTTCATATACAAACATATAAATACACAATATACATATATTAATGTGTAGTTCTTTTGTTGTTTTAATAATTTAAGTGGAATACCATAATCAGCAGTACCTTCTCACGCCTAGGGCCTGAAAATTATTTATAAAAGGAAAACTTACCCCACCAAGGTTTTTCCGGTTGGGAGCTACACAACAACCTTGCCAAAGAATCCCTACCTAATTAACTGTATTTTCCAACTAATTTCAAAATAAATCCTTTCGACTATTTATTCCTATTTAATATTTTATTCTTGCTTGATCCATATAAATTAGCTGATATTTAATTTTTCTTCCGAACGAAATCCTAATCCAGAAAACCCGTTGATTTAATAAACTTTTCTAGTTTAGACTTTGAATGATAGCTGTTTCAAATTCTTTTCGAAATGGTAGATTGATGTTAAAATTCTGGTTAAAACGACAAACACTTTTAACACTATCGCTATACGCACGATGGATTTTAATTGATCAATTTATTGATTATAAATTTCTTTTTATATAAATTTATAAGAAAATTTATTCCGAATTGCGCAAACTTTTAACTAACTCGATTCTTAATAAATTAAACATTTGTTAAAACTTTCTCCCAAATTGCACTGTTTTCACCAATATTTTAAACTATCCACAATTACATTTTTTCCGAACTGTTACTTTTAGAACAAAGGTTTGAGCATTTTTTGTTATTTCTTTTCTAACTGTCTAAATTGTGTTTATTTTAAACTAAGATGTAAGTATTTATTATTAATATTTTTAACCAAAATTGATGCTAAATTATAATCTATTTTTAAATATCAATCCGCGATCACGTTCACTTTAGATTTCCGAAAAAACTCATAAATTTAATTTGAATGTTTTTCACTTTGAATGAAATAAATAGTTTAGAATTTAAATAATTCACAATTCACTTTTTAGCACTCCTCACTTTACACTTTTAAGCACTGAGTTTAAACTCTATTTTTTTATTAACACTGTTTGATTAAATTAAAACTGACTTATTAAAATTTCACTGATTTTAGTACTTGTACTTTTCACAAAATTCAAGTCCAGGGACTTGATTAATTATGCACACGCTTAACCGTATCTTCAGCACTTCCAAACTTCACAAAACTCACGAAAAAAACTCTCCTGAATACTGCTATGCGCTCGCTTTTATACTGTCTTCAATACCAAAATGACTTAAGTCGATTTCATCCTTCAGGCAATTAGATCATCAATCAACTCGTGAATTTGAACATATCCGCCACTAATTTCGATTATTTAAATCTAGTCACTTATTCGGACGACACAGTCATTTCTCGATGACTCCCTCAAATTTCCTGTGTTGTTCTCTGCAGTTGCAGGGCTGGATTAGCATCCTTTAATTTTTTTCATAGAGTTCGTCGTAAGGTTAAGTGTGTCTTTCTAGCTGTGCTTAATTTCGTTTATTTTTCTGGGAATATAATCAGTCCATTACAGTACTCTCTATGCACACTTCACATTCAACGTTTCTTATCTAATTCTTTATTTTCTAAAGAATTTTTCCTCTAATTTTTGTTCTTTTCGGGATTGCGTTTTATAATTCAGTCACTATTGTTCCTGTCTTAGCAGACAAGTTCATGTTCGCACTATTTCTTTAGTTTACCTTTATTTCATCCTTCCTCTGGTTATTATGGCACTTTAAATTCGTCTCCACGCTCATATGATGTGCGAAATCCCTCCCATCACTGTATTTTATCGCATCTAGCCGAAATTAGCTTCATAATGCTGTTATCTTCGTCTATATTCCAGTTCTTGCCAATCTGTCGGTCTGTATGCGACCTTTCTTCCAAGACCAAACTTTCTATTTAAATTGCGCTTGGAAAACAGAGTTCCAATGTTTTCATTTATATCCTTATGCATTATCTCAGTTTAAGCGTACAGGGCAGTACTTCTAAGTATCTCAAATCTTCATCTACCTTTATGTCATTAGACCTGAAATGAAAATTATTTTTGTCCCTTTTCACCGGTTCGCAACTGTAAAGTAATTAAATATTAAGGTGTTACCCGTATTGCATCTTGTTCTCTCAAAAATAGTCATTAATTTTTTGATTTATATGGAGTCATTATTATGAAATCCCTGTACCTCGGTCATCAATTCTAGCTAATGTGTCTGTCTGTCAATTTAATTTTTTAGGTTTTATATAAACAGTCCCATATGCCCTACGTTAAATTTAATCGCTTTAATAATTGCTTATTACTCTAACGTAAACAAGAACCATGTTCGAATTTTGATTGTTATTATCCTAAAATACACATGAGACCGTCAACCTTTTATCTTGTCTCATTTCTTCTGTGGTCTCGTGCAGCTCTAAGATCTATCTACCCTGATAATCATTTAAAAATCCCTACTTTTTCTGAATTAAATCTATCGCTATATGTTTAGTATTATTGTCTTCTGGTACTCAATTATCATGTTCCTAGGACCTTTGTAGTAGCTCAAAATCTCCGAATTGTCCCTTCGTTCAGTCGCTGCACTTTTTCTAAAATGTCAATTTTTTTGCAAAATTTTCATTCCCAATCGTTTTCCTAATACTTCCGCTTCATCTAGAATTGATAACGATTAGCTCCCATTGTTTCCAACACTTTCACCTCTCTTTAGTACGATTTTCATCGAACTTGACACCCTCCCGCTCTCATAAGTTATTGCACGACGGTTGAAAATCCTGCCAGTAATTTTCCTTCGCTTTCCCGCCCTTTTTTATACTATCACGTTTATAATTTTTCCATTGCATTTTCGTGTGTGTGTTTTTCAACATGTAAAAACTTCAAAGCACTCGATTTCTATGGTTCGCTATCTCATGAAATCCGTTATTCTAAACATTCCCTAGGATTTGTTACCTTGAACGTCGATGTTTGTATTAAAGTGCCTTCACCTCTAAGTTCTGTGGGAATGGAAATGTCATTAATTATCTCTTTTAATGTCGGGTCCAAAGTTCATTTCTTTGTCTTTCGTAGACACACGCCTTTCCGTTCACTGATTGGTTACTCAAAATTTTATAGCTTTTTGTTTAGATCTAATTGGTTGACGAGATTCAATGTTTGTTTTTAGGCCTAAGAAAAAGGAAGTCCCCTACTCGAGATGATTTTAACGACCTCTGTGCTGGCGCTTTAGAACCTCGATATAAGTTCAACTTTCACAGATGCCTACCGCCTTCTAAAATTTTATTCAACAGATGTCGCAAGGATGTCTGTTTTCATAAATAATTAATATATTCTTAATCCGCGAAGTGGGAAGCTACGGTTTATCCGTTTTCACTGTGATTTTAGCCTTTCATCACAACTCTTTCGATGCAGCAGCTGGTCCAGTTTCTTCACCGCATAGTATTCTTGTTGCAGAGTCTCTATCTTCGTGTCACCTGTTACTATACTTCATTTTATTTAACTTAACTTCACTTTATTTTTGTAGTATTTATATGTTTTGTAATACCTGCATCAACTGTGAAGCGCCCCTGAGGTGATATCTCACAAAAGCGGTGCTATACAAATTATCCAATAAATAATAATAATAATAATGTACATACTATGTGGGTGTCCTATACGCTGAAAAACTACTGGACTAATTTTGGCGAAAAATTCAAAGATTGTTCCTACTATTGCCAGGAGTGTTTAAAGTTTGAATGTAGAAGAAGTCTTCAACGCTCAACTAAGATTGAAACTGAACAATTGGCTAATAATAATTTATGACACGTTGGTCGCCATTGTAATGCAATTAACTCATGTACAACTCAACCACTCTAGGTCCATTGCATCATGATTAGTATAAGACAAGGAGGATTGCTTTGTTATTGAATAAAAGAGGTACGATGATTAATTTACATTTATTGAAAAAAATAGAGCTTTAGACTCTCAA
This sequence comes from Hesperophylax magnus, assembly GCA_026573805.1. Taxonomy (NCBI): domain Eukaryota; kingdom Metazoa; phylum Arthropoda; class Insecta; order Trichoptera; family Limnephilidae; genus Hesperophylax; species Hesperophylax magnus. Next base: position 920,026 of record JAIUSX010000097.1, on the reverse strand, counting down.
ATAACATGATTAGCATAATCTCAAGGGGTGAGCGGCAATTCGAAGAATTGATCGCACGGAAGGAATTTTAAAGGTAGCAATAAATAGTTAAAAGTGTGATATTGTGTACAAGATTTAAGAAAGAATTGTAAAAATGTGAGAGATTGACATGATGACCAGCGATTACATACAACTAGCTATGTCCGCCATCAGCGTCTCCCGTAATTTATGTCGACTGGAGCAGTTGCCCGTATCTCTTCTGTTGGCGCGACCTCACTGCAAGGCTGTTCGATTGGTAATGGCCTTTGGAAATCAAAAACTGCGCTTCCTTCTAGAAAACCCATAGAGTACGAGTACCATAGATGAAGGCGGTCTTGGATAGAGTTTGCTAAAACGGTAGCGGGGCAAAAATGAACTGCTACAAGATCTGTACTGGAATAAGATACAGTGTTAAATAAAAGTCGACATATTGTAGCTTTGTAATAGTAAGAGTAGTGAATAGTAGTAAGTCGGGGATGCCAAAGAAATATTTATTAATTACAATATATCAATGCAAAGGAAGGCATAACGCATTATCTATCCTCTGGAATAAGATTCGTAGTTGAATTAAAGTCAATGTAATGTAGTTTTTAATAGTAACCGTAGTGAATAGTAGTGAGTCGGGGATGCCAAAGAAAAATCGATTGATTACATCAATGCAAATGAAGGCATACCGCATTACCTCTGATGCAATAAAATTCGTAGTCGAATTAAAGTCAATGTTATGTGATTTTTAATAGTAACAGTAGTGAATCGGGGATGCCAAAGGAATATCGACTAATTACATCAATGCAAATGAAGGCATAACGAATTATCTCTGCTCCGGAAGATTTGTATTCGAATTAAATTCGATGTAATGTAGTTCTTAATAGTAACACCATAGTGCACAGTAATAAAAAATGAAGACATGGATCAAATGATTATTTTTGTACAAGATGAACAAAGAAAGTGGTGTGAGAAGATTGTTAAAGAAGAAGTAAATGGTAGAAGTTAAGGAACACATGGCACCATCAACTTTTTAATTTTTTTATAATAATAAAGTTTCCATTTTTCGGGTTCAGGAGAATTCCTAATCTCAAAACTTAACTCCAAACCATGTATAAAACCCGAGTAGCACCGGGTACACGTCAGCTAGCTTCAGATATAATGAAGTGAGCTTTTAAGTTTTAATTCAGTTTTGCGACATTTTAACTTATCCTACGTTTACATTCATATTTTAACACTAATGTTAGATGGCCTGTTTGAAAACTTATGATGTGACCACCTCACAAACAACCAAGAAATATCCTAGTTTTTAGTGCCCGGCTTAAATTAATGCAGATAGAAAATCTTGAGCAAACTAATTAAACAGATTTAAATTAACTAGTCAAAAAAAATTACCATCAAGGATGATATACAAGGGGACAAGAAAATATTTCTTTGGAGAAGATAATTAAATTTGAATGACCAAATATCATATTGAACCTGCAAGATTCCGGTTAGGGTTTAAATCAAGTTTTAAATTAATTCTTAACCTAAGAACATATTTTACCTTGGTAAAACCATTGAAAGAAAACTATTCCAATTTTATTATTAAAAAAACACTTCTCTATATGTTTTTAGGTATGTGCGTACATTAATAAAGTGCATAAAACACTTTTATTTTGAAAAAAAAATTGAAAGTCTTTTATACTCTATATTCTTTAAAATTAATTTGAAACGGAAAAAGTATTAAAACGTTGTCAAAAACCGCATCAAAATTATGTAATGGATAAAATGAATATTATTTATACATGAAACGAATATTTCTTCTTAATTATTATTTTATATAATTAAGAAGAAATATTATTATCGATACGTTTTTACAGTAGAGGCTTATTTATTATTTGAAGGATTAACATCACGCAAACATAAATCATGTCTGTCTGTGTTGTAACTTTATGCACGATTAATCATGAAACTTTCTAGTACTAATTTATTCTTACTGACGCACACTTATTGATGAACAGCTAAAACACTTATGTAGAATTCGCAGTCATGCACTGTTTATTAAACATTTTGAGCAAAACACTTCCGAAAGTTAGTAATTAATTTGTATTGAAAACTAGCTGTATTCCCGGCGTTGCCCGCGGACTATGAATGGTTTGACGAAAAGTTTTGAGGTTGTGAATTCTGGAATACCTGACAACGAGTGCATTTTTAGGGTGGGAATAATATAATTTTCTTGTAATTAGTATTTGTTTCTTCCTCGGGCGTCCTAGACCTCTTAAAACCATTCATTTTCATGTCATGCATTCCTCTTATACCTACTTCTTTCTTTGTTCATCACTTACGAATAATTTTCACAAAATAATCAACTCATGTCTTTTTTTTTATCTTTTTAAAAAGAAAGACAAACATTCCCCGGTTACGAATAACCGGGTAATATTTGAAAATCTCCTACTACCACCACAGTAAGCTGAAAATGTTGCTTGTGTTGTGATGGAGGACTTAGCCAGCCGAGGAATTGAACACACTACGCCTGGGTGAGACCCAAACGCGATGTCAACTCGGCCACCGACCGGTCAATGTAGAATAGTAAAATCCACTTACTATTTATATTAAAAAACTATATAGTGACGACTTTAATTCAGTTACGTATCTCATTCCAGTGGAGAGAAAAGAAGTCTTTCTCAAACGTATCCAACTTTTCTAACCATTCAAAATATTTTCTAAACACTCCTGGCACTAATAAGAACAATCTTTGATATTTTCAACAAAATTGGGTAAATGGTATAGGAACGCGTACGGAACAAATAGAGAAACATTAATTTTTATATAATCTGGAAGATCGAATTTCATTACCTCTGATGCATATTTCCATAGATATATCCTAATGATACACTTATCTCTCGCTACTCCTTTCAGAATAGAGTCCACTATTCTGAATCAAATCGTTTATTTAAATGCCTTAAGCTTTGTTTAGGAACCAGATTTGTTCTTCAGTCCCACATCATTCCCCTAATCAAGAATGTAATAGTTCCACTGATGGAAATGCGGTAAGGAAAATCGGATTATGTAACTTTTCCACAAATCTGAATGATACCCACTATCCAGTAAAATAATCTTCAAAATCTCGGGCGGCTTGAAACAGTTTTTTTGTTCAATACATCTGATTTAATAATACGGAAACTCTCCTGCAAAAGTTGTACCCTTTGAGACTGCACCGCTTGAAGACTGCAAACACAATGAAAAAGTTTTGAATGTTCATTTTCATTTTAACGACTAAGGAAGTCATTAAATATTTAAGGTCTCTGGGATTTGTGTGTGTAACCTTATATGAATTATCGCTTGTATTCTGGTATATTCCGTGCATAATAAAATTATTTTATAACTCTTCAACCAAATTGCATATTATATACTTAGCTTTTCAAAAGAAAAAAACTTTTTTTACAGCGTTTTGTCATTCCCATTGATCGCAAAAATTTAATGATTTGTTAGTAGGGTTATTTTTTTCATCGCAGATTTTACTGTTTTAGGTGCGTACTTTTCGAATCATTTTTAATCACTGTCTTTTGTCCTTAATCCATTTTAATAAATTATGTTCTTTTGATTATTTTTTACTAACCACAATGTATGGCGACAATTGATAGTGTAGAATATACCTTTTTTTTTTTTGTTTTTTACGGTTAAATTAATAAAATCTTTCCGTATTCACGTGTTAGAAATAACTTTACGAGCTGAATATTGTTATATTGACCTAGAAATTTCGATTGAGAAGCTGTTTCAATTTAATGATGTCCAAGCGCTCCATTCGAGAGATTTTATTGGTACAGGCAATCAAATTTATGCTTTTTCGTTATTGCTTTTACATTTTATAACAGACCTGTCCGCTGAGGTGGTTCATTGGTGCATTGCATTGCTTGTTTTCAGTCTACACAAAACTCACAAAGACATTTGGGCCCCGGTTACCGATATACAAAAGAACGCTCCAGTCATAATTCCCGCTTTTGTGAAATTGAGCCATCCAGTACAGGGGTGGGGAACTGTTTCGCCGTCGGGGGCCGTTTGGATGTTCGTAGTATCCCCCGCGGGATGCACTGAGAGGGAGGCGGGCATCCTAGATATATTACTTCAACCTAATTAATTTTTATTTTTTTAAGTACTGTTTTTATTTAAATTTTATATCACTTTGACAAGAAGTTGTTATGATGCAGTTGCGTAAAGAACTCAATTGATACACTGGTAATTAAGTACATATTTATTTGCTATTCCGCGTGATTGTCTATGGTTTTTTGGAGCGAGAAACACTCCCGCCGAGGAAGGAAATTCCGGTTCACTCTCACTAGGAAGCGGCAAGGCGGGCCGCTTCCTAAAGACAGTCGCATTCTTTTTATAATGGTGGAAGTTTGAAAACCTATAACTATATAGCGCACACAAATTTTGGAATATTTTTAACTTTCCATCTAATATAATTTTTCATTTTCAACATGAAATTTTTACTTTAGTGCTCGGCACACCCAGTCTAGCTGAAATAACAGCTATTAATATCGTTAATCAAATTCATATTTATAGAACCTGTCATCATAACATTGATAACGCGTAATATAAAAAGGAATGGCGCAACAAATATTTTATGGCATATTTTCTTCTTCTCATAGGCAATAAGGCTTTAGAGTACTTTTGACAGTGAAATAAAACTCCTAGAAGAGCTTTGCTAAAACACCCTTAAATTTTGACTTTTCGAAACAAAAATAAACAATATTTTCCTCATTTTATAATTTACTTTTATATTTCGAACGAATGGAAAAATCTTTCTATTTTCACAATATATTTCATACAAAACAACTTAACATTAATTTAAATAATTTTATATTTTTTTAATGATAAACTAATGTTTATAAGACAAGGTTTTATACATAGCATAAAGGATAACAAATAATTAGTCGCCTGTAATATTAATACAAATTGAAAATATCTCCCGAGTAAAAATAAATGCCGCCAACGGGAATTGAACCCGTGCCTTCTGATGTCCGGTCAGGTGCTCTGTAACCACTGAGCTATGACGGCTTATTTCCAACCCGCCAAATGATTCAATATGTACTAGTACCTCAATCAACAACTACTGCTTATTATATTTTTTCCACCTGTAAACAACAAACTTTATTTTTGTAGGAAAGGCTTTGTTAGTGCTAAATTTCTCACTAGATGGCGTCGAGACAAAGATATCTTCATTTATTGGTGAAATATTTAAAATATATAAATATATATAATAAGCAGTAGTTGTTGATCGAGGTACTAGTACATATTGAATTATTTGGCGGGTTGGAAATAAGCCGACATAGCTCAGTGGTTACAGAGAACCTGGCCGCATATCAGAAGGCACGGGATCAATTCCCATTGGCGGAATTTATTTTTACTCGGGAGATATTTTCAATTTGTATTAATATTACAGGCGACTAATTATTGCCAATAATTATTTGTTAAATAATTTTATTTAAAATACCGATGGTATTTTTAATCGAAAATCTGTTGGAAGGTCACGAGGCGCGCTATTTGAAAGTTTGAAATGAAACGAAGCATGTCGATCTATTTTTGATACCAATCAAAAATAACTCGGAACGGAATTTATTTTTAACGATAGTGTTGATTATTACTTGCTATAAAAGTTAAAAATAACGTTACTGACTACAGATTGCACATAGAAAAATCTTACCGGGAGAGTTGTAGAAGTAAAAAAGACGATAATTGCTTACTTCTAGTTTTGTGGTACAGTTTTTTCCACTGTTTTATATAAATATATTTCTTTAATCGGATTTGTTCAATGTATTTTTATTTATTTTATTTTAAATGCACATTTACAGTTATACATAACCAATAATAAATACACATTTTATTGTTTTATTTACAGATGTTTTCATATAATATATGTAAATAATCGACTACGATTATATTTTTTAATAGTCACCTGTCCTGTTTCACTAGAGATTTTATGCCTTTTTAGATATTGCTTATTTAAAAAATCATATCGAAAAAAATGGACAAACCAAACGTCGTTTTTTTTTGCTCCACAGAGTAAAAAATAAGTGTAATTTACTCCTTGGTCATGGTAAGGCTTTCGATTAACAATCCGGAAGTAGCGGGTTCGAAGTATATTTTATTTAATTAATTTGTGTTATTTCGCAACGTCTCCATTAAGAAAAATACTTAATTTATATTATTTTGATGAATATTTAATAAAGTGTATTGCTGTACGTTCTAGAGTGGAAGATATTCTCAGTATAGCCCTTGTGAAAGACCACCATTCAGAATTGAAACTTTGCTTGTAATTGCCATAGACGTATTTGGTGCCCAGATCTAAAAACCAAGTACTTCCCCACCTATCTTTTTCCCACATTCCTTTTCTCCATCTCCCTCAACATACCCAAATTGCCAGCTCCAGACGGTTGGGAGCAGTCAGGACTGTTCTGCGGTATAAAAAAATCGTTTTTAAATGATGCGTACCTAATAAAATTCTAGTTTAAAAAACTTATATTGACTTATAAATTCCACAAAATTTTATGTGCTTCATTCAAATATATAAGGTATTGGGGTTAAGTAGATAACGAATGTATATTCTATAAATACGAGCCTACACCATGTTGAGTGTGTTAAATCGTTCTTATCGATAAGCCATTCTGACGTTTAACATTTCAAAGGTTTTTGGACTTTGTTTAGTGGTTGTGTCAATTTGTCTCATAAAAATTTCATATCCAGACACGTAATTCGTAAAAAGTTTTAGGGTCCCGTGTAAGAGCCATCGCGGATAGCACTGATGAGAGGAATAAAACCTTTATGGTCCATATACGAAAGCCTTACTTTACTGAGCTATCCACCTCTTATTTGAACGTCCGAATGTAACTATTGCAGTCGTAAAATTCCTATACATTATCTGACAAATCTAACCACTCCCTTTATACAGCCGGGCGATGAAAGCTTTATGACATAATTATTTCGGATGTGACCTAGATAATATTTGAATTTAAGTAAATTTTTAACAAACAGTAAAGTTTTATATTGACAAACAACAGTAATCACGGGATATTAAAATGACATTTAATATAATTTTCTGATAAAATATTAAATTATCGCTTGTCTAAATTCTTTACACAATTAGTTGCAATTTGGAAAATTACACTTAAATTCAAAGCAAATTTAAATTCGCTTGACAAGATTTCACGAAGGATGCGGTCAGTACTAACGCACATTACAGACAAGCGAAATTAGTATGCTAGATTATTTTTTTATTCACACCTTCCAAATATTTTGAAAAAATTATAGGCATCATGTTTTAACAATAAATGGTCAACTTAAAGAAAGTTACGTTAATCTGTCAGAATAATAAAATACATCACTTTTTCTCCATTACCTTTCAAAAATATAAAATAAACCAGTAAATGAGAAAGAGCACATTGCATAAGTTATTTTGCTATATGTATTGTGTAAATGTGTCTCACAAGAATAAATTTTATTGTGATAATACGTGATTTGTGTGAATTTAGATTTTTCTTTAATCCCGCATAATATTGTTTTACAGTATTCATCGTTTTGTATCAATTATTCTTGTATTTTTTTCATTTCAACGGTAATACACAACTGCTGACCCTGTTCAAATCGCAACTGAGCCCCACTGTTGAATTTGGTGGCCGCCTCTGGTCTGGATCACCAAAATACCAGAAAAAAACCATGACTGCAGAAACGGGCGGACCGTTATATTCCCCTCTCTTAAAAAACGGATTGCAATCCTTAGAACACAGACGTTATGTTGATATGCTGTCCCTGTTCTACCTGAATTAAAATGTAAGATGTTCCGAGGAACTAGCGTTATTGATCCCTTCAGCACCGGTGTATACTCAGGAAACACGCCAAACGCGCGCCCATAATATGTACACGGTAAACATTTGTAACATGAGAAAGGGTCACTTCTACGACTCGTTCATGAGGTCAACAGCTCGGATGTGGAATGATTTGCAGGCCTCTGTGTTTCCTCACTCCTACAACATAGGTCTCTTCAAGACCCATGTTAACTCCTTCCTCTCCTCAAAAATACCCTTCACACAGCTTCCTTAAAGATGACATAGGTCGTGAGTAAAATTATTTTCCTCAGGGTCTCTCGTGTGGAGTTAATTTAAATAAAAATCCGTAGGTAAAAATATGTAGGAGCAAAGGTGGTTTAAAAATAAAATTATTTACTGAACATCTGCTTAGTACCAAACTAATTTGACTCATATACCGGACAAATTTCAAAAACGTTTAGTTTTGTATCATTATTGTAGCATATTTTGATATTTTGACGGTGAAGCAAACTGTGTATTTGAATGTACTTATTTTTATACATAAAATTAACTTAGGGATGATGTCTAAGGAACTGAAAAGAAAAATAAATTACAATAACGAGATACGCGGACACGAGACGAGAAATTCTAAGCAAATTAGATTGCCAACATGAAAAAAACAAGCACCCAAAAATCTCTGATGTACCAGGCCGTTCAACTCTATAACAAAATCCCGAAGGAAATTGCTGTGATAGAAAATATTAATAAGTTCAAAAATGAATTAAGAAAATATGTCTATCTCAATTATTAATGTTTCTTTTTTTGTGACTTTAATGAAATATTTAAAGAAAGATTATGTTTGCCAAACAATGTACATGTTTATATGTTTATAAAACTAGTAGCACACACGAAGATGTGAGCTAACTTAAGATTAATAAATAAATAAATAAATTTAGTAGATACCTATCGAATAAAAATTGTATTATTTACGTTGGTGACTTAATTACAAAACCAAAAAAGAACTCGCCTGAACAACTGTATTTTTTTATGTCCCCAATATAACAAAAAATATAATACGAGTAGCTTACTATTCAAGTGTACGTTAAATAGTTTTGTATATCTATGATAACAACATAGACTCTTAAGCACCACCATCATTTTGTTCCATAACCACAACGATATCCTTTGCGCTAGTAAAAACTGCAGCAGTAAACAAACAAACAAACTTTGTCAGTGTAGCTGATCCAAAACTTCATTGAAATAGTAAATTTAAACAAACGTAGAGAACCAATTGGGGTGACCTATGGCAGTGGTGTTAGTTATCCATTAAATGGTTCCCAGTGCGGCGGTACCTATACCCACCTCCCAAATTGTAATTATAAAAATAGTAATATGAGTATAATATGATTGTAATTTTTCATAAAGTCCACCAGCTATAAAATTTCATTGACTTTACCGTTGATTTTAATATCGACGATCATTTTCAATAACGTAAAAGCTCTCGGAAAGGATTAATTTGTACGGCTATCCGATAACTGTTTCAGACATTAATAATTATTGACGACCGGTAAGTTTTTTTGCATCAATTTTATCTCTTCTGAACTTTATTTAAAATTCCTGTCGGTATGGACGGTTACATCAAAGCGAACTACCTGTCGTTTTCCTCTAGTCGTCTTTTTATTCTACTTCAGGGAATCGAGCGAAATAATAAGAAGTGTCCCATCCAATTGCATAGAAGAATGGTAAGGTTTGCCAATGTTGACCGAATGTAAGAACTATGAATATTTTAAAGAACCAAAAGACGAAACTCGGCTAACTGGCACGGATCAGCGGTCTAATTTTAAATTCAATTCTAATTTCGAACTCACTTTACCTGTGCCGTATTCGTCATTGAAATGCATTGCTAGCTTAATTAAATTAAAAATTTAGTGAAATTCTTAGGAGGAAGTTATTCCAATCTCGTGAAGTGAAAGCCACAACGTGGTTACAAGACATACGAGTCAGTTGTTTATATTTCCCATCCTAGGAATATTATAAGCCTTATTATTAAAAGCACACTTACGGTCTCACTAAAAAATGTGGTGAAAATTTTATTCAATGGTTAAATTTCCGTTTATGTGAAAATCTTACTATTTTAAGATTTTTTTTTTTTTAAATACACATTTTAAAAATACAAGGCAATATACGTCCCGATAAACTACTCTTTAGCAAAAAAATTAAAAATTAAACAGAAATATTGCAAAAGAAAATTATGAAAACATAAATAACAATTTACAAAGTCTTTAGAATAATTTATCGTTGTAACCCAATACAAATTAATTATTTCAGTAAGCAAAGTCTTCGATAAGTTCACCAATTGTTTGTTTTGAGCACAGTTTTTAATTTCAGCAGGTAACATATAAAAAACAACTTGGAATCATATTGTTTAACGTTCTTTGTCCATATGTATTTGTATGCTTAGGTACAATAAGTCCTTAATTAAAGTTAAAACGGGTATTATGATTGTGTTCTAGCCTGTTTTTATATAAAAGGTTATTTATGTGCTGAAATATAATTCTGTACCACAGAATTGCTCTCACTGAAAGAATTTTGAGACTCTGATAGAAGTATGGAATATTATGCCTTTCTTTGTATAATTTTTTTTCAGCTAGTAATTTAACCAATGAATTTTGTCATGCATGAAACGAAAAATAGAAACTGACATAAAATAATTCATAGAAAGAAATATAAATTGCTTATCCAGTAACAGGTGGTACTTTATCTATTGTGTAAACGTCATGAAATAATAATTTCTCGTCGAATTTTCAAGGTATTTTAAATGTTCTATATATTTATCAGTTTAAAGATGTCGTAAAATAAAAACCACTTTGAAAAACTAAATACAATTACCTACAAGATTTTGTATTTGAAACATGCTTATGTATAACATACATACTAAAAAATACTCAAAAAGTGAAAAAAACGAAAAATTTTTAAAAAAAGCTTACCACAAACATGTTATAAAAACGTCGCCAAATTTCAGAGGAATAAAAATTTAAAAAACACAATGACCTCATTTATGGCGTTTGCATAAAAAACTCTCAACACACTTTTTTATCCCGTTTGTGGATTCAAAAAAATTATAGAACATTCCCAGAGATTAACCAAAGAAAATTGACATTTTGGATTAATTGTTGGAGCAATATAATCCTTTATTTCTTAGATGTATATTTACCTACACATGCATCAGGCCATCATCCCAGTTCCTATTCAAATTTTCTTTTCCTTGTTTTTGTTCCTTTCCTAAAAGACTAAGGATGGGTTGTTTCAGAGAATTTGAACAATGATTACACAGGCTTAGGCCGCGTCGGACAAATTAATACAAATTCTTTTGGTTTTGGGAAAAAAAATTAAAAATTTCAAAAAATTTGGAAAATTTAAAGAAATGCATCTTTGCAGTATTTGCACAAGGTTCTGCACTGAATAAATTTTATTTTGGCATTTGTCAGAAATTAATTCTGGGTTAAAAGCTACCTTCGTATATCTGTTCTTTAAACCTGCATAAATAGCTAAAGATACTTCTGAATTCTTTGTTTCCCTTACCATTCACATTCAACATTTTTTTGCCGCATGGCAACGATCCCAAATAAAGGTGCCATAATCGCACTAGTTTTGGATTATATTAAAATGAGAGATATTAAGTAAAGAAAATAAAAAATACCAAAATGACCCAATTTTTGAATCCTACATTTTTAAATTACAACCTTTATGTTTCAAATGTGTCTGGCTTTCACCCTTCAAGGGTGTTCTGGGCCGTCATCTCTTAAAAGATATTTAACGTATATATTTAAACGAATGAGTAACATTGCATATATAAAAATCACGAAATTTGTCTACAGTGCACTAGTTTATTTATTTCTCCTACGAAATAATTGGTTGGGGTGGATCTTACATTTATCACATAAAATCCCTGAAAATTGCCTAAAAATCATTTATAAAGTTTATGCTTACTAAAATATAAAAATTAAAACTTATCCCTTCAAACAATATCGTTCTAAGAAAAAGATATTTTGGACAAACGACAATATAAACAAGAAAACTATGAAGTTCTAGCCAAAGACATGGCACTTGTGTATTTGCAATACCCCATTGCAAAACCATATTAGCCCAAAAGATTAATAAATTTTACTGCCCATAAAATGTACAACACAAAACATTAACTTCGATAAAAAAAAATCAAATCTTGGCTAAAATACTCCGAAATACATATTTTTTTTATAAGTCAACAGTCATCTGTGAATTGTACAAATAGCACAACATTTATACATTTTCATTTGAAAAACAAATTTGGGTGGTTTAAAACCTCCACTAATAATGTCAAATTAGATGTTATATTTGGTTTTCATTTCAACTATTGTTTCAAATTTAATTTTAAATTATTTATTATCAAAGAAAGCGTACACCTTAATCTTATGTTTTATTTTTACCATAATGTTGTGATATTAAGTACTATAATACCCACACACATGATTTACTTTGTGGAATTTTTTGATTCACACAACAATGTAATTTTATTTGTATAACTGTTCGTTATGTAAATATGTATCAAAATTTCAATAAACAAATCAAATAATGGACAGAGGGAAGGTGAGTTCATAAATTATTTTTTTATTAAATGGCTAATTTCCAAATTGTATGGAATTTCGGAGTCGAATTCAGACTAAGAAGAGATGAGATCTTGAATGAATGGGAAGCATTTTTAGATAAGGCTTGATACAAGAGAGGATATTTGTTTAGAGAGGGACAACCAAAAAAAATGTGATCTAAGGATCGCAATTCTACACAACAGAAATTATAATCTGGGGAGTTAAGCAATTGAATTAAAAGGTGAGAAGGAACGGAACAATGTCCAATTCTCATTCGAATAAGTGAGGAAATTTCTGTTTTTGAAAAATGGGGGAAGTGTTAAAACTACGGCTTGATGAGTTGCGGGATCTATCTTTGAGGATGGAAAAATGTGTCAGATGGGGGAAAATGGTTTACGAACGTAAAAATTGTGTTGGATGCTCCTTGTTTTGTCAAGGAATCCACAATATCATTATCCGCCATACCAACATGTCCAAGAATCCATTTCAGATTTTGGTTTTACTAGAGCTTTGAATGGAGTCTGTCAGCACTCAAAAAAATAATACAAAATGATCATCAGGATGAAGAACAGGACTGTATTTAAGTATTTGGAGGGAACCGAGAGAATTAAAAATAACAATTAAATGTTGAAAATTATTTTTGATTATATATTTGAGAGATTCAATTATTACAATACAGCCGGTTAAAAATATTTAAAATTAGTTTGAATAATAATTGATCTGGAATCAGCAGATAAAAAAGTGTTACAACATATAGCTTATTCGAGATCAACGAGTATATGATCTACCTACATATTTTTTATCAAAAGACTAAAAAAAAAACAAATTAAATTGCCACAGGCGGCATTATTTTGTTTAAGAAAAAAAATATTTTTGACCTTAAATCGGATTAAAAATCATATCCATATATCATTATTGCAAATCATATTTCACTAAAGCAAATACACCGAAAAACGTGTTTGAATCCGCTTTTTATTTTTTATTTATAAATGCTATATAAAATGTATGAATTTATGCCCCTATTTCAAGTTGGATACTCTCTATAAGGAACACATTCACCTCCATAATACTTTGAATGGAATTGGGTTATTGCGAAAAAGATATATCCTTTGAGACATGGATTTATGTATTCTCCAGAATATTTTACGTATTGTATCATTCGTACAATATCACATCATATATAAGCGTTTCTGAGAAGAAACGTCAAGAAAATATTTTGCTGTGATTGATATCCTGCAGATGGATTTTTTCGTCTCTATTCTTTGTTATTTTAGAATAAATTATTTCCTGTTTAATTTTTTGCCACATTTTGTTAGTGATATTAATTGATAAATGTGTAACGAATAGTTGAAAATTTTATATTATTTAGTTAATTAACCCTTCAAATGCCGGAAGGTATTTTGCTTGGATGAACTGACAGACCGCGAATTTTTTAGCAAAAAAATAAAATTATAAAATAATCCTTGTCTGAAATATATTAAAAGTATAAATTGAAGACTTACCAAATATGTATACTGTATGTCGTTTGTGTCGCCATTCACCAAGAAAAACAACACAAAATTTTCACAAAATGTGAATAAAAAAATATTTTAAATAAACAGAAAATTTATAATTATTTTAATCAAAGTTATATACTTTTCACATCACGAAAAAAATTATAGGCTTCTGCCGTGTGGTACTCCTCAAAACAAGGTTCAATGCAGAGAGCTACTTTGCACTGTTTACACTGTTTACACCGATTGCATTGTTTACCTTGATTCTTTTATTTTTTTCTTGGTTAAACACACCACATATCTCGCCATTGGTGTAGCTCTTTTCTCAGTTGGTGGGATTTTTTCCATGAAATGCCTTTCTGTAAGTCGTGATGGCAATTCCGTTTTATTTTTTCTTGATGCGCATGAGGGCACATCACGTTTATGTTCTCTGATAAGTTGCCGAATCACCTCCAACTGAAACTGTGCTAGTGAAATCTATTTCCAACTTCTCTATTTCCAACATTTTCTATGTTTGCTCCTAATCTCGAATCGATGAACAAATTTATTTTGGGAACAAAATCACCAGTTTCCCATTCAAAAACTGGTAGATATTCGTCAATGATGGAAGGGACATCTTGTTCTTCCTCACTAATTTCGAAATCAAGATCACTGTCATCCGATTCAGCAGTACGGCCAGCTTCAGCCATGAAATTTTCAAGAATTTGGTCATCACCAGGCAAACTTTGTCCATCTTCCATCGTTGACCGTAAAAAATCACACTTTACACACACTTGAGTACATTTTGTAAAATACTTCTCGCAAAAAACGTTTAAAATCTCCAAAATCATAAAAAAACAGAGACTACACTTTGTACACTAAAAACATGTGCTTTCTTGCACAAGTAAAAATAATTATTATAGCACAAAAACGAAATAATCAACAATAAAAATCAATATTCCAACGCCAAGCAATCACGAAACACGAAATACGGACGCCCAGTGTGCAGGGAGGCGCTCTAAGTAGCAACCCTGCATTAGTGACACATATTGAACGTCAAAACAAACTTCATTTAGATCACTCTAAAGTCGATATAATCTGTGAACTGTTATATTACAATTATTTCTTCATCATCCCAATAGATGTCACCGTGGGTTCCATATTTTAGATCTTTCAAATTACTTGAGTTTGACAAGCAAAATCGTCATATAGAACAGCGTGTTAACGCGCTCATTTTGTATGGCAGGCCTTGTGAGCACGGCTTAGAGCGCGTAAACGCGCTAAAGGCACACAACCGGTTAAGTAGGTAGGTATACAAAAAGCTGTAACTTTTACTGCTCCGAAGTTCACGGTCTTATACACAATTTCTAACGATTGAATTGTCAAAAAGTTTAAGATACTTTTCTTTAAACATTGTGCAAGTTTCCACTAATTAACAAGAAACGTCTTAAAGCTACGTCAACATATTAATTTTGATTATGTACAAGTACGTTCAAACTTTTCAAATTTTAAACGCACTTTATAAGGATGTGTATAAAGGGTTATATATTGAAAATAAAAACGTTACTGAAGGTACTTACTTCATTTCCACAACAATATTTTTAATCCGATTACATAATAATGTATATCTTTATCTCGACAAACAAGTTTTCACGCCAATAACTTTTCCGTTGAAATCTTAACAAAGCGACATTTAAAAATATACCTCGTCAAATGTTATCTAACAAAATTAATGTTAAATTTCCTGTAGAGTTTAAAGAATGGCAGGGAGATTGAGAAAGTGATCTTTACGAGATTTAAATATAAACCTGTGATTAATAATTATAATTATACCTACCTGGAAAAAGCATTAAGAGCTGTGTGAAGTAATTTTTTTTCGTATAAATTATCTCACGAAAACAGGGTTTACATTCTGTTTTAAGAAATAACTTACAGTTTCCCTATCTTCTTCAATTATAAGATGAAAGGCTTC
Source organism: Hesperophylax magnus (assembly GCA_026573805.1). Lineage (NCBI taxonomy): Eukaryota > Metazoa > Arthropoda > Insecta > Trichoptera > Limnephilidae > Hesperophylax > Hesperophylax magnus. The sequence goes on along the minus strand of JAIUSX010000097.1, from coordinate 904,167 downwards.
GTTACCTGATAATACGTCTAGCTACTCCAAGTTTAAAGCCCACAAGAAGAAAAGATCAAGCAAATATTAATATTTCATATGAATTTATTATCGTTTAGTAGGAGCTACTTTATAGTAACAATTTTCCAAATCCCCATGGTATAAGTATGAAGGGTAAACAAAGAACAGTATGTTGACTAACTCAGAACAAAAGTTGCATTTCTCAAACAAATCATTTTAAACGCCTTAATTTTATAAAACATAACATTCGTTGACTTCAAATTATTAGGTTGTATTTAGAACTAAATTGAATCCTACAAATATGCTCCACTTATTACTCGATCTAAAAATGAAATTATAGTTAGTCAGTTTTTGAAAATTTTAATGACGTCGAATATTATAATGGGAAAGTTTATCGCTGGAACCGATCTCAATAGTATTAAAACCTTCATTAGAAAATTATCATTGTTTTACTTGAATCTCGTAATGACAATTTATGACCTAAAACACGTTAAAAACGTAAAAATGGTAAAAACGGGGAATATTCCAAAACAAATTAAGTTTGCATTATTTTTTGGAAGATAACAACCATTCCTGAAAGACACAACATTATAATAAATTTAATGTACCAGTTCGAAAAATATTTATCCGTGTGTATAAAATTAATAAGGCATCACGAAAAATGTTTCATAAATCATAAGATGAGGTATTTATGGTAGTGATAATGAAGCAATATTAGTAATAGTTTTACTAGTTATACAATGTTATAATTAATTTAAATAATTAATATCTCAAAAAAATTTAAAAGAGAGTCTTTTTCAAAATAAATATATTTAAATGAACAATTTATACAAAATGATCTGCATTTGTTTCATGAAACGAGTCATTCCTGGTATTTTATAAGTAATTAACCCACTCAACCCCTCCAATAATCCCTCTCAGAACGTGAAACGGATACGTAATAATTCGGTGGAGCCGTAACCATTTGCAGCCAGACTGTGGAAACTAAGAATTTACGGCACTTGAAAACAAGGACCCGACATTCTTACGAGGGTTTGAGAGTTTTTCGAATCGAATTAAGAAGAAATTTGTCAAAGAATTTAAAGAACCTTCAAGATTAACATATCTATTACTACACCATTTCAAATCGCTTAGTATAAGTGAAGACGTTTTTTTCGAACGTGTAATAAAATTTTCGGAAAATAACATCAAGAGAAAGGATGCAATAAGTATTTATCAATATGAAATCGATTTTTTTAAATATTCCAATTTGACATTATGAGTACTGAAAATGGTAAAGACGATACAATACCCTTAAATGAAATTGGAATCTTAACGTAAGTAAAGAAAGCGTGTGCAAAAATATGCGACATATGTATTGGACGGACCTACTATCGAATTTACTCTAACAGGACCATAAAATTGATATTTCAGCTGGGCTTAATATAATTAATTATGATAAACGTTTTACTCAAATCCTAGATGTTTCTAAATGAATACCTCGGGAAGTTACTAATTCATCGTCTAGTAGAATAAAATCTACCTATCGCTAATTTTATAGTTAGAAAACTTTTCTGATTTTTTTTCAAACCGTTTTGCATTAAATATTTTTATGGTGACGTACTGTTTAATTAATCTTAAATATAAATAAGCAAAATTCGTGGATCTAAGATCCAACTGTCTGAAAGAAAAATATTTTAAAGATATGATTTCATCTGAATTCATTTAAATATTTTTAATACGAATTTAAAAAAAATATAAAAATAACGGAAGTATAAACCATCAAGTTGATGGTGTACTTATTTTCTCTGTCAGTCATCGTCTGAAAAAAAATTATACCTATTAAGAAAGGTAATAGCTAAGATCTCGTAGGGTATTTTTAGTGGAAATGACAGCTCTTTTTTAACAACTTTGATTTTTATCGATGTTTTTATTTTTAAAAAATGTATAACTTATGAACGTAGCATCCAAACCAAAAAATCCTAAGCAACAACTAACATAAAATTAAAAAGAATGTGTTTTAAATTTAAACAAAATCGGTAAAGTAGATCTTAAGATGTCTTGTACAACACTTTGAAAAAAGCAGTTTCGAATAAAACGCGAAAGAAAAAACAGCTCTTTTAAATGTCTTGGCCTCTAGTCTCCAGTTGTGCTCTGGTGTTGGCCATAGATATTGGTACGATCTTTTTTTGAGTTGCTTTAACTTAAACATTTAAAATATTTTTTAAAGTATAAAAAATTTACCTGGCAAAAAAGAAAAATATAATTTTTTGAACATCCCGAGGTGGTGTAATCTCTTAAGCAAATTCGTCGTGAGCCCATGGTTTCTTTCTTTCTTGTTGATCTTTTACCAGGGTGCTACTGAAAGTAGGATCTACTACTCTGGAACGTGCTGCAAATATTGATTATATTATTTTGGTTGAACAAATCTGATAGTATTAATACTCCAGCGTCTGGACGATGTAGGCCCTCTGATTGGTCAAATTTAAATTGTCTGTTTCGGTTAAATTCCGCTAACTTGAAAATTAAGACACGATGCTCATATAATTTTTGGATAATATCGAAGAAAATATGTTTTAGAAAGTTGACAATCCATTGGATTCATTACATTACAGTAAAAATTATCCACAATTACGTATTCAAATTTGACGTTTATCATTATTCACGCGAAAGACAGATTGTTCAGTGTTGCCAGCGTATATGGATTTCCAATCAATGTAAAAAACTTTTATAGCCAGTTAGTGTCAAGCAATGTACAATATCAGTGTGATTATTTAATGTGAGATATATTATAATTATAAATAATAAATATAATATATAATTATACTTCCACCATTATAAAGCCGGCTGCAAAAATAACCAGTTCCACTCGATACTTAAATACGTAATTAATTATTTTTTGATATTACAACACCGACCCCATGCGCTATCATGTTTAATATCTAGGTAATTAAAGAATTATTGACGTGCTAACCTAGAAATTTGTTTTAAAAAGTTCCTGTGAGTCATTAAAAATAAATATTTTGTTTTCAGATTATTATTTCAATTTAATAACTATGGCTAAAAGGAATGTGGACAATATTTTATCAGAATTGGCCGAATTTCGGAATGTTCGAATGAGAGAGGGACGTTTACCGAGCGATCGAAGTGCCCGAAGACGAATAGAATATATGACTGATAATCAAATTGAACACAATAATTCCAGGAGGCGGTTTTCCACAGCAAATAGATGTAATGTATTCTTGAAGTGTGCTTTAATCAATAATCCAAATTTTGTGCTTCCAGAACAGAATTATTTCGGCGTCATGTCAAAAGAATGTACAATCGAGCATTGCAAGGCGCTTCATTTTGAAGTTGAAAAAGGTAAACTGTTACATTCTTGCTGTCATAATGGAAAAATAATACCACAAATTTTAGCTTATCCTCCAGCACTTAACGCATTATTGACAGGAGATTGTAGTCAATCCAAAAACTTTAGGAATTTTATTCGTCAATATAACAGTGCTAATGGATTTGCCTCATTTGGAGCGCAAATAGCTAATATCCCAGGTAATGGTCGATATTGTTTAAAAATTTCTGGTGAGGTTTATCATCTTACTTCCAGAAGTATACATGTTGAAGGTGAAATACCTTCTTATGCTCAGCTTTATGTATATGATCCTGATGAGGCTGTTAGAGTGCGTATGAGTCATCCATCTAATGCCGATTGATATCAAAATATAATGCAAATAATTGATAGCGAAATACGCCAAATAAGCCCTTATGCTCATCAGTATAAGAAACTAAAAGAAGCTGTCGAGGAAGAAGAATTACGCATTGCGGCTGACGGTGGGCAGGTGAGAGATATACGTCTATTATTTACACGTTCATCAGCTGATGACCAACGGAGGTACAATGCTCCAACCAGTTCTCACGATATCGCCATGGTATATGTAGCAGACAGAGACGGGAATTTACCATCGGGTATAGATATCGCTGTTTATCCTAAAAATGTTGAAGGACTTCAAAGGGTGGCAACTTTATCAAAGCATTTAGATCCTATGGTTTTCCCACTACTATTTCCATCAGGTGAATGTGGTTGGACCCCAGGCTTTCAGCATCATGCTGATTTCTGTACTGCTCAACGTCATACTGTAACTGCCATGCAGTTTTATGCAAGTAAATTAGCAGTGCGAAGAAACATATTTAATCCAATCCATTATGCGGGTAAACTTTTTCAACAGTATTTAATTCATGCTTACATTATTTATGAATTTGGTCGCCTAGATTACATTAGGAAAAACCAACGACAACTCAGAGTGGAATGCTACCAAGGTTTGCAAGACCATGTAAGAAATTTAGCCACTGATAGAGGAGTACGTGCAGGTAATATAGTCATTTTTCCATCTTCATTTACTGGTGGACCACGCTATATGAATAAACTTTATCAAGATTCAATGGCAATGGTACGTAAATTTGGTCGTCCTGATCTATTCATAACGTTTACATGCAATCCCAAATGGCCAGAAATACAAACCGAATTGGAACATTATCAATCGGCCGCGGACAGGCCTGATATAGTAGCCAAGGTTTTCCATCTAAAAGTCAAGGAATTTATTCATGATATGACTGAGAAACATGTTTTTGGAAAGGTAATTTGTTGGGTTTATACAATTGAACAGCAAAAAAGAGGACTCCCTCATCTACATGGCGTGTTTACACTTTGCAGCCAAGATAAGTTGTATACAGCTTCTGATATTGATAATGCCGTATCTGCAGAACTACCCCATCCAAAGAATTCGGCTTTGTACCGTATCATTTTAAAAAATAACATTCATGGACCATGTGGCGTACTTAATCCAAGGTCAGTCTGCATGGTAGACGGTAAGTGCTCTAAAAAATTCCCCAAATCATTTAAATATTCTACTGATAATAATTCCGCAGGCTACCCAGAGTACAGGAGACGTGATAATTTTTCTGAAAATCACGTTGTTCGGGATATACGTATCGACAATCGATTTGTTGTTCCATATAATGCATACCTTAGCAAAAAATATGATGCTCATATTAATGTTGAAATTTGTTCCTCTGTGGCCAGTATTAAATATATTCATAAATATATATCTAAAGGTTTTGATTGTGCTAGAATCGAAATAAGACAAGAAGCTGGAAATTTGGAGAGTGCGGTTATTCAATATGATGAAATTAAGCAATATATCAATTGTCGATATGTAAATGCCTCTGAAGCTGTCTGGAAAATTATGGAAAATCCTATACATGATCAATCTCACTCAATTTTACTTCTGGCTTTACATTTACCCGACAGCCAATCTGTGTATTTTGTAGAGGGGCGGGAGGAACAGGCTCTCAGGGAAGCATCTACAAGGAACACCTCTTTAACAGCGTGGTTCCAATTGAATCTTCAAGATATTGAGGGACGCTCTATTCTATATCAAGATGTATCAAATAATTATGTCTTTTCAGCTGGTAAAAAGTGGACGAGGCGACAGCGGGAAGGTGGCAAAATCATTGGACGAATACCTTCAATTTCTCCTAGAAATATAGAACTGTATCATTTACGGCTGATTCTTATAAAGGTGGCTGGAGCTACATCCTTTGAATCTTTGCGAACTGTTGATGGTAATTTACTAGCTACTTTTCGTGATGCGGCGCGTGAACTGAAGCTCATTGATGACATAGGAGAATGGACCCAGTGCATGACGGAGGCTTCATTGTATTTGATGCCTAAAACTCTTCGACATCTATTTGTTTTAATTTTAATACAATGTATCCCTTCGGACCCGTTGCAGCTGTGGAATGATTTCAACAAATGTATGTCTGAAGATTTTTTTCATAATGGTGTTGCTGAAGAAACAGCTATTAATCTTTGTCTTTTAAACATACAGGATATGCTTATGAAGGAAAATTCATCTTGCAGAATGCAGGGCTTACCTGAACCTGATGAAAGTTGCAGTTTTGGACAAGTGACTGATTTTAATGTAATTTCTTAAAACACTTTAGGTGAATTGATGGCTGCCAAACTCAATGACGAACAACTTCAAGCATATAATTCTATTTTGAATAAGTTTTTTTCAGATGAAAATGATGACAATAAATGTTTCTTCATTGATGGCCCAGGAGGAATAGGGAAAACATACCTTTACGAAACGTTAATTCACACCCTAAGAGGAAAAAGTAAAAAAGTTTTATCAGTCGCTTGGACAGGCATTGCAGCTATCTTGCTTCCAGGTGGGGTAACGTGTCATACTGCTTTTAATTTACCCCTCAGTTTACAGGACAATACAACATGTAAGGTCACATCAAAGAACCGGAAAATTATAACAGAAGCAGATATTATAATATGGGATGAAGCACCGATGGCCCCAGGTGTAGCTTTAGAAGTAATTGAGCGTACTATACGTGATATCATGGGAAGTGATTCTGTCTTTGGTAACAAAGTTATTGTTTTGGGCGGAGACTTTCGTCAGATCCTTCCAGTGTGTCGACGTGCTTCACGAGGACAATTAATTGCCGCTTGCATAAAAAGCAGCGTACTTTGGTACCATTTCAAAACTTTTCAATTAAAAACAAATGTCAGAGCTTTAGAAAGTGAAAACATATTTTCTAAATGGCTTTTGGACTTGGGAGATGGAAAACTTCCTCCCGTAGAAGGAACATTAGAGTCATCTGGGCTTATTCCCAATGTAAATATTTGCCAAGATATTATTCAATGTATATATGGTAAAACACATACCACTGCTGATGCCTTAGTGATGAGTCAACGTACCATTTTGTGCCCCAAAAATAGTCATGTTTGTGCAATCAATGAGGATGTACTTCAACGATTAGAAGGACAAATGAAGACTTTTCATTCTGTTGATACCATCATTAATGAAGAAGGAAATTTATATTATAACGAGCAGGCTAACTTTCCTGTTGAATATTTAAATTCTATAAACCCAAATGGCTTCCCACCACACATAATAAATCTTAAAATTGGTGCCATCATTATGTTACTTAGAAATTTATCTGTTGGTGATGGCCTTTGCAATGGAACAAGAATGGTTATTAAAAATTTCAGCTGTAACTTAATTCAAGCCGAAATCATTACGGGGAACAGAAAAGGTACAGTACATTTCATTCCTAGAATTTACTTAAACACTTTGTCTGATGTTACAATACAATTCAATATGTGCAGGAAACCGTTTCCAGTCAAATTAGCTTATGCAATGACCATTAATAAATCTCAAGGACAAACTTTTGAACGGGTTGGACTGTTACTTCCTGAACCAGTATTTTCTCATGGACAGTTGTACGTTGCCTGTTCCAGAGTACGAACGCAGTCATCGTTATTTATACAGATTATTGACGGTTCCAGACAAAGGCAAATTCTGACTGATATTGTTTATAAAGAGATTTTTTCCTAATGAAAGTATATAATATTATGTTGTAAATTGTAAAAAATAAAAGTATAATAAATTGTAGGTACTTGCTTACAATAGTTTGGTTTTTCAGGTCAATTTATCCCACATGTAAGGTTTTTCTGCATAAGAATTTTTTCTTTGAAAAATTTTTAAGAGCGTTTTGTTGTATGAGTATTTACTTTGACAATCTTTTGGTAAGAGCGTAATACTATTTCACCCAAATGTGTAGATTTTTAGGAATTATCCCAATAAAATAATCCTTAATATATTTAAAAAAAAAATTATTTACTTTGACAATCTTTTGGTAAGAGTTTATTATTTCAGCAAAGTTATATGTAATATTGTAATATGTTGATATTTTTTATTTCCGAATTATATATATATAATATATATTATATATATATTTTTCAATTTAACTTCGATTTAAAAATGAAATCATTTCGGTGGTATGGGAGAGGAAACATTTTTCTCATTGACGAGATTTATGTTGGGGTGAAGGGTGTTCCTCTCATTGTCCGCGCTCGGGCTACTACATAATGTCTTACTTTTTTATATCTACCAATTGATCTAATATCTACTTATTAAATGTAACTGTTGTTAGTAAACTGGGCGAAGCCCAATCAAGTGCCGCCCGCAGGGCCTAGCAGCAAAAACCCGCGGAGCGGGTTTTTAACTGCTAGTTTTGAATTAATCCGAATTAATCAAATACCATTTACTTGTGCAGGGCGGGTTCTGACCCCCGACCTCCGGATTCGTAGCCAACGGTCGTAACCACCCTACCATAGAGGAAAATCTAATAATGACGTTATATTTTCTATATTTGATTAACAGACCATTTACGTTTATTATTATTAGGAGAAATATTTGTTTAACATTTTTTTCTGAATAAACGAAAAGGACTGGAAGATTCCACATTTTTCCGAGAAAAGTTTGAAAAACATCGCAGTGCCATTAGCAGTATTCAAGCTAGTTCTGAGTTATGAATTATTATCGTTCGTGCAGTTTCGTGGAGAATGCAAAATATAAATAAACACAAAAGGGAAACGAAAAACTGAAATTACTCACTGTGACCCAAAGCACTGGTGTGGCATCGTTGAGGGAGGTAATATAAGTCTCTGTCACAGAATAATACATTTACATAATTACATAATGAATTCTTTTATTGAATTAATGGACGAAACATTCCACAAAGTGATTCCATTAGTGATTGAATTTTGGGGTGTTAAAACATTTTCGCGCTGACCTCGGCTCACGTTGAATGTGTTAAAGTTTGTTCATAATAATTATAATTATTGACATTTTTTGCAAAATTTCACCAAAAGGGCGTTCATAATTCAGGGTCTGTTACGCGAATCTCATGGTTTTCAAATAAGATGTACTCGGTCAGTTTTGCTTAAAAAATATTTTTATTTGTGACAAAACATAGTGTGAGTTGGGATTTTTTTTTGTATCTGACGTGGTATCCGAACGATTTTCTCCTGGATTTTTATCTTGCGATTTTCAAGACGTTTGGCTTATCAACATTTACTCGGGACTTATTCTCACAAAAAGAAGTCACATAACCTTATATCAGGGGAGCGAGGAGGTCAGTGAATGTTTCAATATCTGAAGATAAGAACTGACTCCGTAAGACAGTCATTAAATTACGAGCTGTGTGTACAATCGAGGAGATAGAGGAAAGTGGAAAAATACTTGGCGATCTGGTCACCAAACACGGCTAAAGTCATTTAAAACAACGTTTCAATTTCGAATGGTGGTGTTTCACCAGATCGATACTGAGAGTATCTTTCACTATGGAACGTGCCCAAAATGTACTATAGTGATATATATATATATATATATATATATATATATATATATATATATATATATAAGTTATTGCCATATTTGCATAATATTATATACATTATAATAAGTGAATTTATTGTGAAACGACAAACTAGTGATAAGACTTGATATTAGCTTTTAGACTGAACCCTTGAAAATTACAGTATACATTTTCCAACCACGTAATTGTGTGCCATCGCCTGAGTTAATCAGTGTTCTCATTAATAATGAGTGAATTTCAGAACTCACTAAGACATTACTCAAGCATTTACCGACATTAATAAATTCTAGCTAAATTGAGATGTTGTTTGGTAACACGAGATAAGGAAAATATTTTGCGCTGAATGTAATTTTGAACTGCTAAGGCTTATAATATTATACAGATAAGAAAAAACGTAAAAACCTTTAGTAACGTCAATTTCTGTCAAAAACATGTCAAATAAATAAATTTTCTCGAATTGTCCTGCCTATCTATAGCAAAAAGAAGGACCGAAATTAAAAAAAAAACTTTTAATTACTTAATTCAAAAAGATCAAGTCCTAGGCCGCGGGGCTTAATAATTCAATTAAAAACTGTGCACACCTGTGTTTTTTCAATTGCGATACTTACTTGAAACGTTCTGTTCCTTCATGAAAACAAGTGTAAAAAATACGTGAATTTTTCATCCGAAAAAAATACCTCTCAATGTGAGTAGATTCTTTGGGGACTTTTCCGTTAGCCCACATACGGATTGATGGCTCTTCCACGTCAGACGAAAAAAATATTTTATATCAGCACTCGCATTGAGGTAATTTGAGTGCGTGCGTCAGGGAAAATCGCAAAAACAACCTTGAAATATGTGGGTTGGAAATTTATATACACGTGCTCCCAAGTGTTGGTTTTTCAGAAGAAAGTTTTGTATGAATTTCAGATACTGATGAATTAATATATTTTATTTCAGTTATTGACATTAACCAGAAATCTTTTCTTTGAATACAATTATTGACTTCATTATCATTCAAAGTCATTCACATATTTATATGATAAATACAAAATAATAAATGAAAAAAAAAACATATAATTATATTTTATTATTGTTAAGCTGGAGAATGAAACATAAAAAAAACTTTAAAATAACATTGTCAAATTGAATCGTGGGTCTAAATTTAAGCTAAATTGATAAACCTCGATACGCACTCAGTATCTGAGGACATCCGCTTCGGGCGGGGTAAGAGGGGACTGCGGGCAAATGTTCCAAATAAGTTTGAAAAACATGGCCTATGTTTGTGCTCTATATTTTGGCTTTTACTATAGTTACTAATTTATTTCTTTATAGTTACATATTTAGTTACTGATTTATTTATTAAATAAAAAAATAAAACTGTTATTTTCATAAGTCAATTAGTTTGTTAAAATTATAGTTTCAACTTGGCACCTAGTAAAGGCTTACATTGCCAAATAATGTTAAATAAAAAATATATAAATCAACTTGTAAATATAACCATTGATAGACAATATAAAGTTTTCATTGTGTCATTGCAACAATCTGTGATTTTATTGTATCCATAAACCCAACAAATAAACGGTTACTTGCTCGTTGGCGGGGTTATAAGGAAGTTTCAGGTCGTAGGTAATAAGAGAAGGTTAGTCCACGGCCCACGAGCAAATTTCATCCGACCAACTGAAGATTGTGAATTTTCGCGTTTGGTAAAAATTAACAGTTTTTCAGTGCCTTAAAAACTTAAACAAATAAATTAACATATCGCGATTTATATCAAGTAGAACATTCGAATGATAAACACTTATTCTGAATACATTTACCTTATTTCGGCTACGACGTAAAATCTGTATTGGAACAAATGAAATTGCCTTTGGAATGCATGTACGAGTAATAATATTGGGTATTTTCGTAAGTAAAATGTCATAAATATGAAATAAAAACATCTTAATTACAATTGTATCTGAAATAAATAAGTAACGCTCAAATTATTGCTCAACCGCGATAGGATTTTTTTGCTTGTTGTACCACGGGATGACCTAAAAAAACTCTTTCGACGCGTTGTTTCACAACATTTGAACAATTCATAAATTTTCAGTGTTGATTTTCAAGTTCTGTGTAGATTCTATTCAAATTCTGCTATGATAATTTTTTTTTCAATTTGTTTTTTCACAAAACTGAAATAATAACAGCACTTGAATAGAACCTTCACGGAATATGAAAATTAACTATACAATTTCACAAATTTTTCAAATTCTGTGTAACCAGCCGTCCTTAATGATATTTTTATAAGTATCTTAAAACACAATACTTAAAGATTTTAAGTCCCTATTTGTGGAAAGTTTTTTGTACAACTAATAATTATTATTACTTACTAATTTTCTTCAATTGTCGCGATCTTTTCCGAAGATTATCCATACCTGGCGTAGACGATACTTAACTCCCTCTGGCAGTATCCGTGGCTTACTTGGCGCGCACTTCTTCCGAAGAGTGTGGCAATATATTAAATTAAAGTTAACTTCTCAGGAAACGCGCGATGAAGTTGCTCAAAGTTGAGGCTTCCCGTCTATTGAGTTAATAGAGACAATGTAAATTGGGATAGTTAGCACAAGTCACGTTTCCTTCCGGTGGTGAATTGATATAAATTTCTTAAACATATCAAATATATGTAATAATACATATTTCGCAACGAAGTTGAGTGCAACATGTATAAGGATATTTTATTTACCAGGCAACTACTATGATTTTGTTTGTATAATTTTGAAGCAATAAAGTATGGTGATTATGATTTTAGGAAAAAATGTGATACTATTACTATTGCGTATGAATAAGCTTTTTTTCGCGTGGCAGACAACTAAATGGTAAAAATGAATTAATTTAAACTGATGTGCAAAAAAGCATGAGATAGGCCTGGTTCCCACTATGCCGGACCGGCAGATCTGCCGGGCCGGTAAAACTGCCGGAAGGGCTGGTGGCTGTACAATTTATATGTAGCTATTCACATTATCCCGGGTCCGGCATTTTTGCCGAGCCCGGCATTTTTACCGAGCGTTTTGTCACTGCGAAAGTGCCGGTAGAACCACCGGACCGGAGTAATGTGAACGAGTTTGTGCCGGTATCCGGCTGTCCCCGCTCGCCGCGCCCGTGCTCCGGGCTCCCCTCTCGTCATCGGCTCGCATTTTTTGAAGAAAGTAGACGTGTTCGCCCTGCTCGTTTAAATCTTTTTATCAGTATTCAAATGTTTACCTCCATACGGACGTAGGAGATTAAAGCCTTCAGACACTCATTTCCATAAATCCGTCATTCTATCCAAATATTTCTTTTTTTCATTTTTTTATACTGTAATTGTTACATTATCTAGCGATTCCGTTCATTCAATTTTTCTATTGACTTGCCTACCAATGGACAATGGACAATATCAGCGGGAACATAACAAGTCAATCGGTTTAATTGTTGGCAGATGAATCATCTAAATGCGTTTAAGATTGACGATTGATTTTATTCATTAATTTCATTCATTTAACATATATATCCAGCTAACAATAAAAAAACACCCTAATATAATAGAACTTCCTTCTTCTTCTGGCGTTAGTAAGATTAGATTGTTAATATTAATTTTAGTTGTAAGTTGCTAAATATGTAAATACTCGTATATATGTCGTTAATATATTAGTTATAGGCCTTAGTCGTAAGTCACTAGATATAAGTCTTAGAGATAAGTCAGTAGTTCTAATATTAACTATTTAAGAAATATATTTGTACAGCGCCTTTGAGGTGATTTCTCACGAAAACGGCGCTATATAAATCAGCCAAATATTATTATTATTATTAGTTTAAACGGTCATTCCTCGTGCAAGTTTTCATGAAGCGGTCTAGGCTTTGGTACATTTAAAGTACCATCATTTATCTTTTGCCAAAATTTACTATCCTTTAATATAGTAGAATCGCATTCCTTGCCGTATGAGCCCACACTAATAAAAATAAATCGGTACTCTGAATCAACAACTTCCATTAATACAAAAGAATAATATTCCTTGTAATTAAAGAACATAGAACCACCCTCGGCTGGTTTCAAAATTCTAATATGTTTGCCATCTACTGCTCCAACACAGTGAGGAAAGTTGGCTTTTCTTTCGAATCCTGAAGCGATGTCCTCCCATTATCTCTCCGGCTCCGGTGTAATGTGAACACTCTTGTCCGGTGTCCGGTTTCCGGCAGATCTGCCGGTCCGGCATAGTGGGAACCCGGCCATAGTGTTTAATGTGGATGAGACTAGGAGTTTGAGCTAGTAAGCTTTTAAAAATATATACTAACAGGTAAATAATATGTGTTTCGGTGTTTACTGTGGATGAGGCAAGGAGTGTGTTCCTATAAATGTATGTTTGAATTTTAATGAAGCAAGGAGTGTGTGCCAACATTTTGCTTTTTGTCCGTTGCAGGCAACCAATGGGTAAAATATGGTGAGTAATGTCATGTTTGAATGTGGATGAAGCAAGAGGTGTGTGCCGACTTTTATATTTATGATTTGATGTTTGAATGCGGATGACGCAATGAGTTTGTGCCTACTTTTATATTTATTTAATTTTATGTTTGAATGTAGATGAAGCAAGGCAAGTGTGCCCACAAATGTATTAAAATATATCTTTGTTTAGGTGGGTGTACCTACAATTAGCTTTTTGACCGTCGCAGGCAACTAATAGATAAAAATATTTCATGTAATTTTTTAATGTGGACGAAGCAAGATGTGTGGGCTTAATTTCATTTTTATGATTTGATGGTTAAATGTGGATGTAGCAAGTAGTGTATACCTACAATTAGCTTTTTGCCCGTGGCATGCAATACAACACACGCTATTGGGATTACGTGTATTGATGCATATAACGATTGATGCCAAACGTCACTGATAAACAGCGATATGGCAATCGGTACAGATCACACTTCAAAAGATTTTCCATACGCGTAGTATGATACCCATATCGGCTATTTTCCAGTTCCATGAATTAAATATTTCAAGAAAAATATACATTATCTTTACAACACACGGTCTTGGAATTATGTGTATTGATGCATATACAGTACCTACCTTCAGTCCCCACCAATGGTATTTACCTACGGCACCTATGTACCTACGGTACCAACCTACAATGCCCACCTACAGTACCTACGCAACAAACGCTCTTAGGATTGTGTGTATTGAAGCATTGATGATTGATGCGAGAGGTCGCTGAGAAACAACAAATTGTCAATTGGTACAGCCATGTGTATGTCGAGACGCGTATTCTGATTTTATTTATGTTATTTGATTGTGATATCCATCTCGGGTACTCTACGGTTTCATTAATTAAATAATTTAAGAAAATAGTTCAAATTTACAATACCTACCTACTCAGTACACCAATTTATTATGATGCACATTATCCGAGCAGGTACCACTAATAACTATCGAGTTAAAATTTTTAAAATTTTAAGTTATTTGAATTATAACTATTTTTAAATTTAATTAAATTCGATTTTTTTTTTAAATTTGAAATATTTTGGAAAACTTAATTTTTTTTTGAAATTTTGTAATTTACTTATATATTTATGATTTGATGTTTGAATGTTGATAAAGCAAAGATGGTGTGCCTGATGGTTCAAAAAACCCTACTATACTATTATCATTCAGCCACTTAAGTTGTGTAGGTAAAGACAGTTGCAATGCAGTTTGGTACCCATCTGGAATACTTCACGGTTCCGTAATTAAATATTTAAAGTTAAGTAGTTCATACTAATACTAGTACCTACGAATTTGTGCAAATAAAAAATTGGTCTGTCAACCGACATTTTATTTAATTAAATTTATTTTTAATAATATTTTACCTTCACAAATTTCTGTGCTCCTGGGTATCTATTCCAGAGTCTCTACCACGAATTACTCGCTATGCGCCATCTACGAACGAAAATCTCTACGACTTTTGTCATAAGTTCTATATTTATACATTCTTGAGTGTCGCACGGTTGAAGAGATGACTGTGTTGGCAACCCTGTGAATATTGTCTATGCTTCTGATGTATTTGAGGTTTCTATGGAGTTAATTTGAAATGTCAAAAACAAACCGCTGCCGCGTCGTTCTGTCAACGTTTTTATTTGCTTCCGCACTTTTTCTGAAATGAATGGCGATGGTGGATACATATCGAAATGCCAGAAAAATGGTTAAAACAACTTTGCAGAACTAAACGAATCTGATACCATCTTCGAAAAGCGCGCGGAAAACGATCTTTTTTTTTGTATAAGTCAATTCACCAGGATGCAATGAGATTTTGACAGTTTAGCCGATCTCTACTGCTTCGACCCACTCGTTTAAGTCGAATGAATTTTGACGTATGGCGTGTAGTATGTACTTTCGGTGAGACTCAAGAATAACAAACTCTACCAGTGTATGTACTTTCGGCGGAAATTGCGAGCGATCGAGACTAGGGAATAGATACCCTGGTAGATTACAGCTTCCTTGAGGTGGTTTTTCGCGGAAATGGCTCTATAAAAAATATCATTATGTAGAAAAAACAATTGTTATATCAAAATTAATTTAACTTCATTCAAAATTTATCGTAAAATGTTTCGTATACAATACGCAAATGTGTACCTACTCATAAAAAAATAAATAAAAGTATCAATAATTATTAATAAATGAAAATATTAATTTCGGAATGTGACTGAAGCAATACCGACTATTTTTCGATAGGTATTTGAAAATCTTTAGCATTTTATGTGGACCCAATTAAATTTATTTTCGTACCTGCCTACCTAGTACCTTTATTTAAAAAAAATAGTTCCTACACGTACCTAGTAGGTACCTAACTGCCGCGAAAATTCTATTCTATTTATTTAATCGAGGAACACCGGACGTTTCTAATTTTAGTTTCTGTGAATGAAACATGAAAAATCGCGCCAGGCTACAGCGGATGGAAATAGTACTGAGGCCATTTTCCATACACATTTAAATTTTTGTTCGGTAAAAAAAGCTCACTTTGATAACTCACCACTAGATGTCTGTGTTATAAACTTGTGCTTGTTAACATTTTTTTGTTAGAATAGCATATAATAATTTTTTATATATTTTACGATATGTCATTAGTTTAAAGCGTTTTTACGGAGCAGTTTTAATGAAAAGTGGTTAATGCGATCTATAATTAACATTCTCGATCTTCTGCCCGCGATATTTTTTAACAATTTTATGGGCCGGGTCGTTTTTTTCGAAGACTTCCGAAATGCGGTCGAGAAAAGTCGCTTTTCACGTGCAAGCAAAAATGAGTTATCCCTCGAGCAAAAAGGAACCTAAAGGTAGACTATACGTATGGGAAAGAGATGTCGTTTATCCGAGACAGGATTTCCTTAAAAAATATCTATTTAAGGATTTTAATGTACAAATATAATTTCTTTAAGGCGATGCACTACGTAGTTATTTAAAATCATATGTTTTTGGTTTGAAAATTTGGTCGCTTGGAAATGTTTGAGATGCTTTAATTAAATACTGCGAGTAGAATACATCCTGGCCTTCGAAATAATCGAGTATTTGTTATATAAGTCTTTTTATAAGCCCAGAGAAAATAATGTATAGCCCTATGAAAACTGCTTTAAAGTTCAAAATCTCCTACTTACGAACCTGCCTTTATGCCTGAACATCCACAAAATAAAATAAAAGGCAGTTTTTGGCCATGTTTTTTTCTTGCATAAATCAAAACAGGTGGATGGTGTGAAGCGGGAATTTAAGCTTTATCGCCATCTACGTAAGGTGTGTGTACGACGTAGTGCATCGCCTTAAGTTTTGGCCGTAAAAAAAGAATAGTGTACCGAATAACATGTTAATTTCTAACAAAATTCGATAATTTTAACATAACTCGGCCATGTAGTACAAAAGAATGACAAAACGTGCAAAAAAACTGCGTTGCGAGAATCGATTTTTTTAAATTGAAAAATATTTCAAAATCTATAGAAACTTATTATATACATTAAAATTAGTGTGATTTTTTTATGTGGTATCTGTATACATGCGTAAAACAATTGAATATTAGTATGGTATTGGTATATAGGTATAATTTCCATGAAAATATATTCAACCTATGAAGATTTTCATATTTCATAGCAGCTTCTATTATCACATAAGAGTTTATTTTGTATTATTACCATAAAAAAATGATTACTTATATTGTTGACCTCAATGACATGGTGATTATTATATAACCGGTATTATCTTCATTAGATTTTAACGTATTCATTTATGGGCTCAGAGAAAGGTGATTCTTATCCTGAGGACGGAAAACAATATTTAATTTAAATTTTATGGGTATTCCATATTTTAAAGATTTCTATATTATTCCTCCACCTTAGACCCTAGTGGAAAACCACATTTTAGAACTGAAAACTGGCTATACCTACATAGGTAAACGAAGGGAAAGACGTGAATATCTAGGTAATTCCCAAAAATTATTTTCTCCATCTCCTACTCTCCTGAATACCTTCAGCTTAACCAAACTCTACAAATTTGATAAAACGGTATAACTTCACAGCCTCCAGCAGTTAACCAACTTGTGTGTTATTATTAAAATGATTACGATTATCAATCCATTACCATCCATTGCAATCTTTTTTTCAATATTTTTTAATCCCCACCACCTATCTTTTTTTCCGATTTTAACAGCTTCGCAACAATTTTCAACATGGAGAAAATAATCCTACTGATTTTTGTGAAATTTTCTTGCAGAATCGTAAGAAAAAAGTCTTGTATTAACATGAAATGCTTTGCCCATGCATTACGCTATTTTACTCATGTTATTAATGGACCTACCTACCTCCCAGCAATTTGTTTGTCACATATTTAAGTGTCGAACGCGTTTATCTTGCCGCAACAGTCAGCTCTTCTGTTCAAATAGCCATCCGTTAAATAATTTAATATCTATGTTGTCTAGAAAGCGACGCAAAACGGTAGCAGGGAGAACGCCGTAACGTGCTAAATGTTCCGTCTACCCGGGCATATATAATGATCGCCATGGGAACTAAAATCATTATTTCTCGCTTTAAACATACCTCTTGTTCTTCAGTCATGCGAACTTTTTGATTGCCACATTAGCTGGCCAAAAAGAATGCTAAAAACTTATTTAGAACACTTGAATTTAACAAGTAGGTATTATCGAAACAAAGCAATTTATAATAAATAATGAAAGAGAGCTGTTAGTTTGAGCATATGGGCAGCATCCGGAAATGAATATAATTATGGCTGTTCCAGAAATAGCGAACAACCGACAGGCGGGCTGGATAATTATTGCCAGTGCTCATAAATAATTGTATTTGCTTTTAGAATGATTAGCCACAAAAATGATTATTGAAAAAAAATCACGTCACCAGAATGAGCTGTGCAGCAAACAATCCACTATATATATGTAAAACTGCATTGTCTAGTCGATGATCAGTAATGAACATATCGATACCTCAGTTCTATAAGGAAACAACTCAAAATACGTCGTTTCGAGAAAACTGGATTTGAAAATATATCATAAATACATGTAAATGTATGCTGAAAAATTATTACATAATAGCAGACGCAACATGTTAGTAATTTATCAACTTGTCATATATATGTGATGGTTTTCGACACTTACATACTAAAGTTTTTCTAAATTTATCAAAAAGTAATAACAATTCTAAACCGTTGAAATCTTTAAAATCCTAAATCGTTGAAAAACCGAAAAACAACTCACTATTCTTTAGTCTCGTGGACTTTTTTTCATGGACAGTGAGGCATAGAACTGACAGGAAGGATGAAAGTAGATTGAATGCTGTAGAAATGAGATCCTTGAGGCGTGTGTTTGATAAAAACATCGATGGCCGTGTAAATAATGTAGAGATCTGGTAAATTCTTGCAAGGCCGGTGTAAGCCTAAAGGATGAAGTTAAAAAAGGAGCACTTAGATTGTTGGGCGAAGAACGAAGTTTATGTATAATACATGATGTGAAAGTAGATAAAAGATTGTCGGGGACGTCTGATGAATACACCGCACGATCAATGGAATCAAATACTTTGGGCGAATGTATGATCGTGTTAACCATTGTGAAGATCCGAAAAATTATTGCAAGGGTTTTTGAGCATGTCATAATTCTTATAAGCAAAATGGAAAAGGTTAAGAAAGTGACGAACGTATAATATGAGACCACATGAGGGTGTGAATGAAGCATGGAGTGTGTGCAAAAACCGAGTTGTGTTCGTTTTATATCCTCTCTGCCTACCCATGCAAATGGCGTTAAGGTTATTTAGTCCGACGGCCTCCGTGGTCGAGGGGTAGCTTTTCTACTCGCAATCCGGAGGTCACGGGTTCAAATTCCGGTCTGCGCAAGTAAAGATGTTAGTGATATATATTTTTTTTAAAGATACACAAACATTATCGGGTTACGAATAACCTGACAATATTTGAAAATCTCCTACTACCACCACAGTAAGCGGAAAATGTTTTTTGTGTTGTGATGGAGGACTTAGACAGCCGAGGAATT
Organism: Hesperophylax magnus; assembly: GCA_026573805.1. NCBI lineage: Eukaryota > Metazoa > Arthropoda > Insecta > Trichoptera > Limnephilidae > Hesperophylax > Hesperophylax magnus. Next base: position 884,461 of record JAIUSX010000097.1, on the reverse strand, counting down.
GAACACACTACGCCTGGGTGGGACTCAAACGCGATGTAAACTCAGCCACTGACCGGTAAAACTACTTTGTGTTATTTCTCAATATATTCATTAAAAATAATATTTGTAACACATTCCAGAGTGAAAGATACTCTCAGTATATAGTTCCCATAGTCTCACTGGCTCCATTGGGAACAGTTGGGACTCTTGTACAGTTTCACCTTTTTTTTTTTTTTAAGTTTGATTTGTTTCAATAGAATTCCTAAAGGTTTTAGTGTTTTAATTTAACAATATTAAATGTTTCAGTAGAGAAACAAGTCAAATGTTTCTCTATTGAACTGTAAATGGCTACAGTCAGACGTGTCAAAAATAGTTTAACACCTCGACTCGGGTGATGGGTCTGATTTGACCCAGTGTTTTTTAAATAAAAGATTTTGCCGCAAATAGCTCGTTTAGGCTAATTTCCTTTCGTCTATTCTTTCGTCAAATATTTACCCACATTTCGACTCAAAAATGATTAAAATCGGACACGTTTTAAAAAAGTTATTAGAATAATTGTGTATAAAAACACGCAAAAACTCCATTTCTTCTCAGTTGAATTCGAGCAGCCGACGAAACAGCATATCTCTTGCTCTGTCCTTCCGTCTTTGTCTCTCACAGTCCCGCGCAGATGTGATATGAGTTATGTTATGAGTTAATGAGGAATTACATAATATCATATAAAAGTAAGGATATGAAAGAAAAATGCATAAAAAGCCTTTTAATTTCATCATTTCAGCCGGGTCAATCTGGACCCACCATCGCCGCATGTGTTTTATTTTGAACCTCCGGGTATTACGTGTTAATTAGGAAACATGTGACGTTTTGCTATTGAACTAACAATGTGCTGATTTCATTATAATTCCATGAGGAAACATCTTATTTTACCACATAATCCAATCAAATTGACGTATTTTTTAAAGAAATGTTTAGAAGGAGAGTTCCTTTTCAAGTTTACGATTTGGCATTAATAACTTGAAATTCAGAAATTTAAAGTTATTTCCCTATAAAACTAGAGTGTCACTGTCGATATATTTACGTTTAAAATAATCGCTTGCCTATTAGTTCGATTTGGAAATAAACTTAATTTGCTAAAATAGTCATGCCAAACGGACTTCAACAATTTATAATCGATGGTATAAAAAGTTAACCACTTTCGATCGGTAGTATTCTAATCAGGTGTATCGTACATGAACAATTATTTTATTGCATTTAATTTAAATTGCGGCTAAAGTTGAACACCTGCAAGTTTGATGACCCCCTTTTCCAAATCATAATATTTAGCAGTTGAAAAATATATCAATCTGTTACCAGGTGGCAAAAAGACTGAATCTAACATGAAACAGTTAGATAACCTTATTTTCTAAAACAAAATTAAAATATTGACAAAGCCAATCGCTGGGCGAAATATTATTTGTACTAAAAATACATGCCTTTAGAAAACGTAAACATATTTTTTCAAGCTGACGTCACACAAACGCTTGTAGAGGACATTTTAAATAGGCCATTTAAACAAAATATTGGGCATTCATGTTTCAAAAATTACCACGAGTGGACGGAACACCTCCAGTTAAAACGCGATCTGTTAATTATAATTTAAAATTATAAATTGCTGTGTGTCAACTGAAATCTGTAGTCGCTTCTGTTCCTCATTTATCAATCATTTAAAGATTATAACTATGTGCAACGAGCTGTTTACGGCCGGCACTCTATCAGCTGAGCCAGACGCATCTGTCATCTTTACAATAATGGGGCGTCTCCGTGTGCCGGCACATATAATCATATGACCATGCCGCCGCTGAATTCCTGCGACTGAACTGCCCAGTGCCGCTGATCACCTAGAGGCTGGCGAATCCTTGCTGCATTGATGCTGACAACCTAAAGGCTGACAAATACTTGCTGGCTACCGACTGAACTGCCCACTGCCGCTGATCACCTAGAGGCTGGCCAAGCCTTGCTCCATTGATGCTGACAACCTAGAGGCTGACGAATACCTGCTGGCTACCGACTGAACTACCCACTGCCGCTGATCACCTAGAGGCTAGCCAATCCCTGCTGCATTAATGCTGACAACCTAGAAACCGGCCAATTCTTCCTGGCTACCAACTGAATTAGCCATTGATGCTGAAAACCTAGAAGCCGGCCAATTCTTCCTGGCTACCAACTGAATTAGCCATTGATGCTGAAATCCTAGAGGCTAGCCAATTCTTCCTGGCTACCAACTGAATTAGCCATTAATGCTGAAAAGCTGAAAAAGAGTTGTAGATATAAATTATCTATATAATAATACATTAATAAAAATCCTTGATGCGAATGTTCTTGATAATCACCATTTAATGAAAATTAGAAGTAAAAAAAATATTTTTTTCACCTAATATTTTTGACTCGCTAAAGTTGCGTTTCGAAACATTGTGTGTTACCCAGAATGTAGCTCATAGTGTGTCCTGTACATAACACTGTACGTATAATGTTGGGAGCACTCACTGCATACTTGAGACGCCGTGCGTCAATGCGTCATAAAGGGGGAGTAGCCTTACAATTTATGGTCAACTGTGTAAAGGTACTTTGTAACTTACATTTACTTTGTTTTTTTTTTTTTAAAAACGATTGATGTTATAGATCACAAAATATACATTTTTTAATTGCAAACATGAAAATACACACTTATTTTACTAGACAAATGTATTACAAAGGTTATTGTGACATCACCTTCTTGTCGTTCCATATAAAAATAATTAATAAAATAAAATAAAAATTGATCACGGAATAAATTTAGCTAATGCAAATAGGTATGTAGAACCTATGAGAAGAACGTTTGAATGGTATTATGTGTATATTAGTAATAATTTAGGTGGTATTAGTTACTTATTAAGGATATTAGTTACGTAGGTGTTTTGTTTTATTTATTTTTTGTGCATTACAGATTGATGCAATCCTATTACAATACACATTAATATACAAACAAAAATAAGAATAAAAAAATTTAAAAATTATAACAAAGCTTTAAATGAAATATTTCACAATAACCGATATTTTAGAGTTCTTGCCTAAAATGACTTTTGAAATCTTCAAGGCCAATGTTGAAAATATCAAGTGACCTAGAGGTATCATTTAGCAGCACCATACCTCTTGTCATGCTATGCTGGGCCATAACGTCCATTCTTCCGTGTGGAATACAGAGCAAGTCGTGGCGTCGACGTTGTCATGGTGGCTGTCAATGTAAGAGTTCATGATTTTAAAAGCTGTTACTTGAAGGGTCCCATTTCTCCTAGATTGGAGACTTTTGTAGTACATTTAGGAGAGCAAATCTATGTGATGCATCAATCGTGGGTATTCACCATGCGTTCTCATATAAAGATATATAAGATTTTTTTTTTGAATTTATTCTAATAATTCTATGTATTTTTCTGGTATGGGGCCCAGACAGCAGAAGCGTATTCTAATTTAGATCATATAAGGCAGATGAACATCGATGTCATTGCTTCGGGCTTGGAGAATTGTTTGCTTATTTTTATCACAAAGCCAAGAAGTTTATAACAAGATGATACCAATCCCACTATATGATCTGAAAATGTAAGTTTGGGATCAAATGTAACCCTTAGGTCCCTTATGGATTTTACTGATGACAATATTTAATCATTTAGTTTATATTAAAATTTGATCGGGTTTTTGGAACGCGTATTCGCCATAGTGACACATTAAAGGATGTTTACATTAAAGGGAAGTTTATTCTCATCTCTGCCCATGAAAATATTGCGTTTAAATCAAGTTGTTATAAAAAAATCTTGAATGTCGCATATCAACCTGAGCAGTTTAAGATCTTCAGCAAAAAGCAAGAGAGTGGTACTTTGTATGCATTCTTGAATATCATCTATTAATATTAAGAATAGTAGAGGTCCCAAGTTTGACCCCTGTGGTATTCCTGAAAATGCCGGGAATTTCCTGGACTCACGGCCACCTATGCATACTTATTGTGTTGTGTTTTTTAAATACGATGCAAGAAATTGTATTAGAGGTTGGTCAAAGCTTATTCCATGGATCTTTCGTAAGAGTACGTCGTGATCTACAATGTCGAATGCTTTTGCAAAGTCAGTATAAATCTCGTCAGTTTGATATTGTGCGTCCAATCCTTTTGCTATTTTATATGAAAGTTCGAGAAGATTGGAAACAGTAGATTTTTTTTACAGAAAACCATGCTGATTTCCCCCAAAGAACGGTTTTATTTTATTCGTCAGTTTTTCACAAATTAGTGTTTCAAAATTTTTTGGAAAAGACCATAAGACCGCTACCGGTCTATAATTATGTACCTCAGTTTTGCAACCCGACTTGTGTATTGGGTTCACCTTGGTGAGTTTTCGAGATTGGGGAAAGGTGAATGTAGCAATACTGAGGTTGATTATGTAGCATAAAGGTTTGTATAAATATTCCCCTAACATGATAATTACATGAGGTGGAATTCCATCGTCGGGTTTTTGGTTTTGAATGCATATTTTTACTTCCTCAGGTCTAAGTTTTTCAAGGGAGATTGAATCTATAAATTTCGGCACCTCTTGCCGGAGACTTTCCGCATCTAAGTTAGGACTTACTTGGTTGTAGACCGACTTAAAGTAGTCCACAAATTTCTGAGACATGAGTTGGGGTCACTGGATGATTTCATCCGCATTCATGAGTTCTATAGAAGTACTCTACTTGATTTTTGTGACCTGATATATTGCCAAAAGTTTTTGACATCGCTTTTAATCCCATTTTCAACATTAGCCAAGTAAATTTCGTTTTTTAAAATCGTGTCTTTTTTAGTTCAGAACTTTTTTCAGTGATATTAATTACTTAGGAAGTGCTATTATAACAGCCTGCTTCTAACTAATTATGCAAGTAATATTCAAATTATATGCGTGAACAAATGCACTGTGCAAATACGAGTTTAAGCAATGCATGCTTTAATTATCATGAAAGAACTTTCGGTATTTTATCAAACTAACGTGTTATCTATCGGTACATGTAGTAAATAAAGAAACATGCCAGATAATATACAATACAATTATATCACCACACTTTAATTACTGTTCAAGTAATCTTTTTCTCTGCAATAAAGAGAAAATGAAAAAAATGCAAATACTGCAAAATAAAGAAATGCGAATAATACTTAAGCGCAACATATACACACGGATAAGAGACATGTTAAAGGAGCTGAATATTTTGACGGTGAAGCAAACTGTGTATTTGAATGTACTTATTTTTATACATAAAATTAACTTAGGGATGATGTCTAAGGAACTGAAAAGAAAAATAAATTACAATAACGAGATACACGGACACGGGACGAGAAATTTTAAGCAAATTAGATTGCCAACAAGAAAAAAAACAAGCACCCAAAAATCTCTGATGTACCAGGCCGTTCAACTCTATAACAAAATCCCGAAGGAAATTGCTGTGATAGAAAATATTAATAAGTTCAAAAATGAATTAAGAAAATATGTCTATCTCAATTATTAATGTTTCTTTTTTTGGGACTTTATTGAAATATATAAAGAAAGATTATGTTTGCCAAACAATGTACATGTTTATATGTTTATAAAACTATTAGCACACACGAAGATGTGAGCTAACTTAAGATTAATAAATAAATAAATAACAATAACATTTGAGTATAATGATAGAACTAATGACCTGAAATATAATAAAAATATATATATAATACGATTATGTACAAAGAATCCAAAACCGATTTGAGTGTCACACACCAATGCAAAAGTAAAGTAAAGCTATCAAAGAGAATAATTTTCAATCATTTCGGTACCCGTAGATGTTTTACGATAACCTGCCACTTGTGACGTTAATTTGACTTGCATCTTTGATGACGCCGGTCCTACGCACCAGGTTTTTCAAACAAAGATTTCCTAATTAGCAATACTCCATGTTACTTTCACTTGGTCAAATAAAATAAAAGATATGTTTTTTAACAATAGAACAAAGATATATCATATAGTTTTTAATTTTTACCCTTGTACTTAGAACAATAGAAATTAGTTTTTTTTAAATATCAAAACTTTTAAGAATCATAAAAATTATAATACCATTAAAATATTTTTAAAAGCTAAATCAGGCTTTTTCAGTATTGTGACACTATGAACTGTAAAAAAACAAACAAAATCTTTCGAACCAAAAGAACAACAAAAATACTCTTCGAAAATTACTCGTCTTCAAGAGCCAAGCACCTAGCTGCAACATACTCTAGACACAAATAATTCTTGCAATGGTACGAAGTATATCTTGTATTTCGGTTTTTCTGCCATCCACAATAATCATACTATCAAAATAAAGCCAAAAATAAATTAATTAAACTATGACTGACTTACACACGTAAGTTTACGTACGTTACGTACGTTTACGTACCCCGGTCTCACGAACTGGGTTTTTTCCTAAACGCCGAGACGTGCGTCCACGTCGCCGGCGGGGTGGACTAACGGTTGGAGACGCGCAATGAGGAAAGTACACGAAATTACAACTTAATTCGATGGCTGGTAAAAAAGTTTTTCATCATTTTTGAACCACCCGGTCTCACATGCACATACACATTGTCTTATATACAGATCTTGTTAAAGTAATTATGAGCATAAAACCATAAGAATGCTTTTTTCGTGAAAAAAATACTGCTTGTTTTTATGGAAAAATAATTAATGACCATTTCCCGGTGAATAATTTTTAAGTAATTACTCTCTGGGTTGCCTGAAAAACAGAAAAGACATTGTCTGTGTAGATTATTAACGAACTCAATATCATTAAGCCGGTCTAAAGCTCATACAACTGGAATGTCAAAGACTGAGCTCTCGGGGAATTCATTTAATGAAAGAAATTAATAAAAGATGATGTTATATTACTCTGATTATTATTTGTTCTTACACAAGTACAAGAAATACTTATAATTACTTTCTTTGTTACGGAAAGTAAATTTGTTTTCCCAACGGGTACAGAAAGTGAATATACCACCTTTTTGAACAAACAGATGTTTTATTGTAAAAATATAATCAAGGCAAGACAAATTAAGTTTTTCACTTCTGTCACATAAAATTGGCTTTTTTTGAATTCGAGATATTTAACTTTTTTAACTTTTAAAAAGAAAGTCAAACATTCCCAGTTTACGAATAACCTGACAATATTTGAAAATGTCCTACTACATATGTTTGATGATTAGCAGTAATTTCAATCAACTATTTTTGTCAACACTATGAATGTGGATTTAAGGTAAACATTGTTCATTTCGCTGCTTTAATAATAATTGTTTGACATTCAAAAAGTTTTGTGTGCATACACAAGACGTTTGATGAAATTACGAAATAGGTTGCCAGTTCTATGGCTTGATCTTCCAACAAACTTCTCCAGTTTTTTCGGCATAGAAAAAGTGCAAAGTGTGCGGGCCTTCCCATCAATGTATTTATTCGCTCACTATTTATTCCTGCAAAGCTCGTTGTGCAGGCGTCAAGAAACAATAAGTAATAAGTTTTTTTAAGTAAAATTTTCATCTGGATTTCCGAGTTCTGTTAACATAAAGTCGCTCAAAATATGATAATATAAGAAGGTTAAAATTTAGCGACATAACTTCATTTATTAATTATCATAAATATTGACCCACTCATATTCAAGCCTACTTATCCTGCTTCAACCTTCTTTTATCCAGTAAGTCCACATGTACTCAGTCTGCTTCTAGGTTGTATGACGATTCAAATTCCACCGGGGCACTAAATAGGCCATGAGTTCGGTGTCCTGTCATCTGGCATTCTCTTAACGTGTTCCGCCCAGTTTTTATTTCTTACAGAGTCTTATTACAATATCGATGATCATTAGATAATGGTTAAAAAATATGATTTCTATGTTAAATGTTTAATTTTTTTAACTACATTACATTACGGTAGAGCAAGACTTCATACAACATATGATTTTGAATTTCTTATTCCGAATAACTGGATGTTTTATCGATCAGTCCCTATGAGAGACAAGTTAATTTCTTTTAAAAGTTATAAAGAAAGTTCTACGGAAAAATTTTCTTTTGTCTTATATTCCTTCGAGTCTGATTCATGCCATTTGGCATTCCTCTAACGCAAATGGCAGTTAAGCATTAAAAGTATTAATAATATAATTTATCTTACAAGTGAAAGTTTACTTGTTCATCGAATATTGGGAGGTTAATGTTTCAATTATTTTATAAAGAGTTTACATCTCAATATTTCGAATTATTTAAACAGTCTGGTGGTTATTTTATACAATCTGGGGGTGGTCATAAATGATGGGGTTATTTACACAATCTGGGGGTTATCATACATGATGGTGTTATTTTACACAATCTGGGGGTAATCATAAGTAATGGGGTTATTTATAAAATCTGGGGGGTCATAAATGACGGTGTTATTTTATATAATCTGGGGTTGATCATAAATGATGGTGTGATTTCATACAATTCTGGGGGTGATCATAATTGATGTGGTTATTTTTTATCCAAATTAACCTCTTCTTTATTTATACTAGGTATATATACCTAGTATGAAAAAAATAACAATAATACCCACCAAATTAGATTATTTAATAGCAAGTTAAAATAAAAACACGAACAAATTTACAAAATTCGTATTCTGTTTCACATTCAATTATCTTTATCATCTTTTTCCAAGCACTTCACACAATGCAAATGAGTCATTTTCAATTGCAAAGTAAGTTAAAAATAATACAAAAATTGATGGGAATGCCCGAATACGTACTATTAGTTACAATTGATTACATATACTACATTGTACTGTTTTGCTTAATAGTTTATTAAATAGCTGGTTGTGTGCAGTGTCTCTGCGAAGCTATTGAGAAGTATTTTGATATTTTTTTCTTTTTTTTTGTTAATTAAATACAATACTGAAATTAATATATTAAGCACACATAAAAAATACAACATGTTTGCAAGCAGGAATTCTAACAAATTATTCGAATCCTTGATTACTTAACAACCGTCCATAAATCTTCATTTTATTATTTTAATAATTATTACTAAATAGCGAGAAGCAAATTTGAAATACTTCGGCAAGTTTGTGTATGAAAGGTGATGCTTTACATCAAAGGCTTTTCAGTTCTGACATTCAGAAGTTCCGTGACATTTACGTTAGGCACTCGTTTCCAGAGATTATAATCATTAAGAGTTTGTAAATAGGAGCAAGAAATTAATCAACTAAATATATTGAATTTGTTTGTATGAAACATGTTGAAGTAGAAAAAGCATATTGCATTAAAATTTTGCTAAGACATTAATGAAATTCAATTTTTACATAATTAAATTCATTTTTTGTGAAAAAAATATTTTTATACTTTTAATAACTTTTGAAGGTTATTCCCATTAATCTAATGTAGAATAGAAAAATATGATAGTACTAATAAATTTTAACGAAACATGAAACAGAACAAGACCAAAAAAATAAAAAAGGCAAAGGTCTCAACTGGGAATCAAATCCAGGATCTTTGTCTTACAGGGACAACACAACGGAAAAAAAGTTCCAATGAACGAATTGGTTGAGGCATTGTCCCGGTAATACAGAAATCGTGGGTTCGATTTTCAGCTAAGACCATTACCTGTTTCACGTTTTGTTTAGATTGAACAGTATTATCTTCTTCTTTCATAATAATGATTATATTACTTAATATCCAGTTTACATTAATTTTGCTTTATATTGGCAGGTAAATCGAACACAAAGCCAGCCAACAGATTCGATTAAGGTTCTTTACAATACCTTCAAATTCCGCCTCGATAGCGATGATTAAATTAAGTGACTGAAAGGAAAGGTAATTGTCAATTACTTAACAATTCATCTATAATAGTATAAACTTATTGAATAGGAAGTCTGAAACTATTTCATAATCAGAAAACGTTTCTATTTCGAAATGAGTCAAATTTGCTGTTTTCTTTCTAAGAATCATCCAGCATCCCCAAAAATGATATACGCCCTGAGGGATTTTTTTTCCTCTTATGTGGCAATAATAAAAACAACCAAATACTTTGGGTTGTGACATTACATAATAATTTAAAAAACACGCTTTTTAATTCACCAATTTTATAGAATTAATAAATGACAATCAGGTTTCGCTTATCTTAAATTTTCTCAGGGGTTATATGTTAACTAATAGGTTAGTTGCGCGTGAGGTTTTAAAATTGAATAGCCTTAAAATGTGTACCCTTCACCCCCCCTTTGCCCCTTGTCCCCTTTCCTTGACCCGGGCCCAAAGACAAGGAGCATTGTTATCATTGCATCTTGGACCGCGAACATTCGTGTCATCTTGAAAACCCGCATATGTTGAACTCGGCTGTGACCGTTTTTGGAGCACACATCGTCCAGTGAAACGTTTTACCCGCCGCAGTGAATGTCACTGTTTTTGTTTTTGTGAGCGAATGTTAAAAGAGAATTGCAAGCTGATAAGTGAAAAGAAACCAGCGGCTAATGAGAACGAGACCAGGGTAAGTCTTTGGCCTTTCCTACTCATTTTCCTCTTGCAAACACTAAGGCGAAATTCAATTCGTTTTGTTTGTCTTAGTCTTTATCGCACTTTACCGCACCACCGCATTCAACCCCCGCACAGTTGCGAACGAAAGATTTGCGCACCACCATAGGTGATAGAAAGAGAAACAAGAAACGAGGGAGAAAAATTACTATGTAAGTGGGGTAGGTAAGGGGAGGAGAAAAATACAAATTAAACTTTAAAATAATAAAACTAAAAAAAAAACTAATAACTAAAAGGAGTGTAGAAACTTAGGCAAACTCTGGTAACTTGTACGAATTACATGGAAATTTAGTCACCAATATTTTTTAAAAGTAACAAGAAACTTCTCCATCCCTCTTTTTTCAGTGCACAGTAAAAATATTAGAACATCTGATACCTACCTAATAAATTACGAAAATAAACTATAAAATCTACAGTACTGTATCCATATAACTTATATGGAAAAGAAAACAGTGAATACGTGCCTACTTTTTATGTTCGTGCTATTGAAAGTGTTAGAGATCTTTACGTCTTCTGAACGTAAATACACACTTCCTTTCAATGATTGCTCGCGCAAATAGAATAGTCTGCAATAAGATTTGTTCCCAGCAAAAGCAGCCAATCAGCTTGAGAGTGGTTACGAAAATGACTCCATTTTTGGGCGACCCCTAACACGCTCCTGAAAGGGAAAATTTATCGGCGAAAGGATTTTTTACTATGAAAATTTTGTTTATTCAATGAGGTTTTGCAAGATTACATTCCATAAAGTCGTTTTGTAATTTATGAACATTTCATAAATAAATATTAGATTTTCTTATTTTGACCTATTAAATTGAAAACACATTTTCATCATAAGCGGAATCATTTTATCAGTTTACTCAGTTTCTTGAAAAACGTTTTTTTTCTCTGTAACCGTACAAAAGCGTCTGAAAACGATGTAATTGCTGTAAACGGGCAATTTTGAGAGTTATGAGGCTAAGAAAACTTCGGAAAAGAATGAGAATAGATATTTATGGTTTTTGTATTTAATTCGTAGAACTCCATTTATTTATTTTTTTATTTTAATTAAAATCAAATTTAATAACATATTTATTAAGTTCTGCAAGTATTCAGAATTCAGTTTGAAAATGGCCTTGAAAGCCGAAACAGCTGTAATAATAACAAAAACCAAAAAATACTCAACTGCAGAACTTAATAATTATATTATTAAATTTGAATTAATTAAATTTAAATAAAAAATATAATTAAAATAAAATAAGATGTTTAGAAATTCAGAAAGAAGTCATCCGGCTTGCATCGAGTATTATTTTCATAAAATATTTCTTCACGATAATATTGACTGTGAGTGTTTTATAATCCATTTGTTTGTTGATGTCTCGTTTTATTAAATCAAATGTATACATCTCACACAAAAATTCTTACAAAACTGAGCATTCGGTGCCGGACGTAACGAAATAGTATTGTATGTTTTGAGAATCTTCCATGAGAGTCCATTATTTAACCAAAAAACACTGTACCGACAAGTTTGAAACCATTTACATTATTTTGAACACATTAATATATTGTTTTTAACCATGAACAATACAAAAGTTGTGGAAACAGTTCACGCGGCTTAATTTAAACTACCTTGTCGTTCAACAATACAATGTCCAACCACAAATCATATCTTTCTTCTGGCATCGCTGAAAGAATATTAATTATAACTTTAATACAAGCAGGAAGTGAAAGTGTTGTCTGGCCACAAGTACAAAGCGGGCAAACAAAACTCGCCGCTCGTGCCAAGTCATTAGCAGTGAAAGGAAAAGGGTTGAAAGCTGTTAAAAGTGGACCGGTCTTTTTGGCTGAAGGTCGAATAAAATATTCCGGACTGTGAATATAATATGACGGTCCCCGGGTGGGCACTTCTTATTTCTGGGCCGTTCCGATTTAGTATTGAGATATTTTTTACCTTTTTGATTTGCGCAACGCACATAAATGTATATCTCAGACGAGATGGGCTTGTTATTATCATAATTTGAAAATGAAGGCAGGGCCCTTAAGCTTATTATGAAAACTGAGAAAATTCCTCAAGATGGGAAAAGAATTCCCTTGTCAAGGTGAACTTGATTCTTAATAGCCCACTTTTAAACAGTTTAACTATTCTAATTAACCTAACACATCTTAACCCCTTTGTAAAAAGACGTATCCTTTTTATGTACCCAATGTTAAACCCCATTAGCGTATAAAAGATAGAGATCCCATCTATTCTATCCAAGTTTATAGAACGTGTGATCAACGACAATCTGCTCACGTATCTCGAGGAGAGTAAAATTAATAATGACTGTCAATACGGATTCCGGCGGAACCGCTCGTGCGGTGATCTTCTCGCGTATGTGACGTAGACGTATGAGCGGTGCCTGGAACGTTACGGTGAGACCCAAACGGTTGCACTGGACTTTCCAATGCATTTGACTGGGTTTGAAAATGAAGACTTGTCAACAAACTGCCTTCTTATGGACTTCCCGCATCCTTGTGTACGTGGATTGCCAACTTTTTGAGGGAAAGGTCGGTGCAGACGATTGCCGATGGTTTCACTCATTATATTTATCACACTCAATAAATGCTGGCGTCCCACAGGGATAGATTCTTTCTTCGATTTTTATTATTGCACATCAACGACATTTTGTCATGTGAACCAATCCACTATTACGTGGATAACAGTAAATTCCATTATGGATTTTTTTTGACAAGCCTCTGGAGGTTACACAAACTCCAACAGCTTGGATGGCTTTGATGCAGAGAATGGATGGATAGAATGGTTACCTCGAGAGGGTAAGATATATTCAACTTTATTTTTTCAAAGACCCAATCATGTAAACAGGATTAAATTTAAACAGGATCAAAACGACAATCTAGTATTCTTCAACTATAATTATAAAGTAACTTCAACTATAACAAAATAATATTCTTATGTATATATTTTTCCCATATTTATAAGTGAAAATATTTGTAAATGTTTTTAACTGCTGTTTAAGTTAATTCGTGAGAAATAGTTTGGATGCAGGTGAATTCTCTAGTTGATGTTTCGTATATATTTTTGTCAATTGATATCTGTATCTGTTTTTTCTCCTTAATAAAAAAAAAAAAAAAAAAAAAAAAAAAAAAAAAAAAAAAAAAAAAAAAAAAAAAAAAAACTAAAGCAATCTTCCCAACATGCCCTCCATTGATATGCTTGGTGTAGCTCTAAGTGACCAGCTCAGGTACGGAGGCTCCATTAAAGCCAGAGTGAAGTTAACTTCACAGAAGCTGGGAGTAATATACAGGGCCCGCAGATACTTTAAAAGTACACAACAGATACTTTAAATGTACAAATAGCAATAGCGCCGCACTATTGAATTCGGCAGTCACCTCTGGTCCGAAGCCCCGAAAAACCTGAAAAAAAATCCTTGACTCTGTGCAGAAACGGGCAGTCCGTTTGATAGATTCTCCCATCTTAATAGGCGGATTGCAATCTTTATAGCACAGGCGTCAGGTGGGTTTGCTGTCTTTGTTCTACCGGTATTAAAATGGAAGGTGCTCCGAGGAACTAGCGTCATTGATTCCTTCGACACCGGTGCATAATCGGGAAACACGCCAAACGTGCGCCCAATAATTGTGCATGGTTGACATTCGTCACATGAGAACGGGTCGCTTCTACGACTCTTGAGTTCAACAGCTCGGCTGTGGAACAATTTTCCGGCCTCTGTGTTTCCTCCCTCTTACATCACGGGTCTATTCAAGACCCATTTTCACTCGTTCCTCTCCCCAAGGAAACCCTTGAGACAGCATCCCTAAAGACTACATAGGCCCGTACGAACATTATTTTCATCAGGGTTTCCTGTGATTTCATTTAATAAAAATTTAAAAATAAATTACAAAGTTTCATTCAAAAATTTACCAGCAGTACGTGATTATCTGAAACCGATCATGTGGGAAAGAAATAAAAATTGTTTTATTTATACTATACACGCCACATTCCGATTACTTCATTGTTTTATACTTATTTATTTTGAAAAAATATAAATTAGTATTTGGTTATACATGTTTTTATTATTTTTTGCGATTAGCTACGATTGGAAAACTGAAAAATTTGGAACAAACCATGTAGAGTATTTTAATTTTTTTCAGCTTTCAAATTTGCATACAAAAATGTATTAATCATTATCCTAGTAATAATAAAAAATTATTATCCTAGTTAAAAAATCTGTGCGAATTTCATATTGTCAAAGCTCAAGGTGCGTTGTACCTTCTGCATCACCCTGCTGAAAAAACACCATTCAAAATCGAAACAATTTATTATTCAAAAACACATAAAATTTTAAAATTTAAATCTAAAAAATATCCTGGATGTAAAACAAGGGGTGATCAGAAATACAAAATATACTAACGCTAAATACAGACTGAAACCAAAACCACTGCACAAAAAAAAACACTACATAATGTATTTATAATTATTTTAGGAAAACACAGAACTTTTATATTGTAAATAATATCAATTATTATTTTTTTTTTGGTAAACTAATGTTTTTAAGACAAGATTTTTTATGCATAGCACAAAGGGTAACAATTATTTTACAAGCAATAATTGTTCGCCTGAAACACTCATCCACATTGAAAAATCTCCTGATAAAAGATACATGACGCCAACGGGACTCGAACCCGTGTCCCTTCGATTTCCGGTCGACAGCTCTGACCACTGAGCTATGGCGGTTTATCTCTTACCCGCGAAATTATTCAATATATACTAGTGTTTCATTCAACAATTACTGCTTGTTACATTTTTCACCTGAAAACAACCAACTTTATTTTATATGAGAAAGGCATTGTAAGTGCTAACTCTCTCACTAGATGGCGTCGAGACAAATTGTCTACATTTTTAGGCGAAATACTTGAACTTGTCAAATATTAATTATTATTTTTTTTTGGTAAACTAATGTTTTTAAGACAAGATTTTTTATGCATAGCACAAAGGGTAACAATTATTTTACAAGCAATAATTGTTCGCCCAGGCGAATGTCACTCATTGGAACTCAATGTGGATGAGTGTTTCAGGCGAACAATTATTGCTTGTAAAATAAGTAAATAATATCGTCAGCATCGAAAATCGCAGTGAGGATATAATTATCTCTATTTGTTATAAAAAATAAAGTTAATAAACATTTATTTTTATTATTGCTTGAAATGAGTTTAGCCGTGTTTGGTAACCAAATATCAATTGCCTGTTATATCCTCACCTTCTTCTCACTTCCTTCCCCTATCTATTCTCTTCAGCCTTATATACAGTATGCCGTAGTCTCTCTCACGGGCTAACACTGATTCTCTGCTTAGTAGTTTTTTTTTTATTGATTTCACATTAATTTCTTGTATTTCATTTTAGTGAATAACCTCTTAAAACCTGAGTCTAAAACACCCATCAGAATTTTTCTTTTTTGTTTATTCATTATTGTAAGATTATTCCATAAACTATTTACAAAAGGGACACTGTAGTATTCCTCAGGTCGCAAAATGGTAAAATCGGAGACAAAAATGGCATTCCGACGGGGGTTGTCTGACCTTATTCGGGACTCATCCCTTTGATGAATTCTGAAACAGTAGATAATAAAGAGAAATGTTAGTCATGGGAATATTTAATTTAGTAACAATATTCTAAGAAAAAAATTATACTCCACATTCATTTTTATAAATAATTCAATGTTGAGGAAATATGTTTTATATACATCAGTAACATTTATATTTAAATACTAAACAAATAATTAATACGTATTTAATGCTTTAACAAGTAAAATTAAAAATTAATTAACAAATCCAAATACGAATAATTACTTAAATAAATTATTGGATCATTTGTATAGTGCCGTTTTCGTGATAAAATCATCTAAAAAGATGTTTAATAACTTATCCCGGCGGACCAAGGACTTGACGTCATTTTGAATAGTTAATAGTGTTTGTCGTACTAAATTGAAAACAGCGTAAAAAATTATTCATAAAATCTTGAAAAATACGATAAGAGATGTGCGAAATAGTGTCCCTAGGGTCTCGAGAGGATAAGACCCTAGGCTAGCAATTGCATACAAAAATATTTCTTGGTGCCAATCACTCCCATGGGCGGACCAATCGTATATATAATTTTAATTGTACAAAAAAAACTCCTGGCAGCAAATGCGTTCATTCAGGTACTATGCAGTTTATATTTGGAAGACCATTTTCATAATCATATCGATCATGAATTTTTTTTATACAAAATAAGATTTTATCGGCAGATCTTAAAATGAACATTACTAAATTGGTTCAAATGCCGTCTTTCACATGACCCATACTCCAGGAAAGCGTATCTATTTTTATCTTCTGTGATCTAGGCTCCTTGACGTGTTTCCGTACCTAAAATAAGTTTCGTTTATCTAGTAGAATGACGCCAGACGGGGGAGTGCTGAAGCACAAAGCAAAATTAAAGGTCGTTCATGTCTCGGAAGATCGCAAAATGTAAGCATTGACTGAAATGAATTTTAAAGGAAAGCACATTCTATGTTTGGCCCCATTAGAAGTTTTTTTTATCAAAATGGATACTGGATGTATCGTCATAATGCAAGATACACTACATTATACAAATGATTCAACGGATTGTAGCTACCAAAGAGACAAAATTATAGAATTTTACTATGTGCCCACTGAGCTCGATGTTTGTTAACTTCTGTCGAAATGGATCAAACATTTTGAAAAATCAAAATTCTTTCTTAAACAGATAATTAATTTCGTTGGTTCGAAAGATCTTATTTAAACTGGAAAAAGTAGTTTTATTTCAAATCGGGATAGATTAACTTCGTGGTTTTAACTGTTAATACAGGGTTTTCCAATAAGAGGTGTTATTTTGAATAGCCCGCTATTTCGGTAGATGTTACTTTTGAAGCTGTTATTTTTTGACATTTGACAAGTAGAAACTACGCCATTAATAAAAATGGAACGATATACGCTTCCACAATGCATTGAAATTATTAAAATTCACTTGAGTGAATCAAATGCAAATCATTTGAGTGATTAGGCCCATTTCCACCTCGGTGGCTTCGTCAACAAGCAAAATTGTCGTATCTGGGGCTCGGAAAACCCAAGAATTATTGTTGAAAAGCCTCTTTACCTTCAACGTGTGACTGTTTGGTGCGGTTTATGGTCCGGCGGAGTCATTGGACCTAACTTTTTCGAAAATGAGGCTGGAGCAACAGTTACGGTAAATGGATGGCCGGAATTGGATGGTATTGATTTGGACAACGTTTACTTTCAACAAGACAGCGCTACGTGCCACACAAGCAACGAAACCATTGATCTTTTACGATTGAATATCAAAATAACACCTCTTATTGGAAAACCGTTAGTATCCAAGATTTCTTTTCATCGAAATGATTGTGGTATAAAATAAGGAAAAAAATTGTATTTTTGAAAATCTGTAGTATTAGCTTTATATAAAATATCAAGAAAGTATGCATGAAGGAGTCAGAATGTGACATATATAATATTTCTATCGCCCCCTTGTTTTTGTATGTATGATTACGTGTTTTTGATGCTCCGAACATTTTACAGAGAAAAAAAGGTGTGCATTCTCCAAAACAGATCAATAAGAGTAATAATAGATTTTCAAAACAAATTAGATTGTTGAAGTAGCTAAATTGGCCAACAGTGAAATGGTGTCATTGCATGCAATGTTATTTTTACATAAATATTAAACAGCCTATTAAAAAAATCTTTTCAAACAATTCATATAAAACAGGGGGATTCAACGCAAGGAAAGGACAACAAAAGGACAGAACAAATGATTTAGATAACGGCACTATAAATCATTGACACATAGGTAATATATGTATTTATTGTATGTATGTATATTTGTATTTATTATCAGTGGGGTTGAAGAGCGTATGCACGTACTTTGTACAATATACATAAACTATAGAGAGATTTGAGGATTATTTATTGTAAAATGTATCATTTACGAGCCGCAACACGTTTCAGTGTCTAGACAATTTATCCGTCTAGTGTCAATAAAACGGTCTCGTTAAAAAATCTCTTTGAGTCTTGCTGAGGGAATGTAATATTCACAAACATGTGAACGAGATTAATCAAAATGCAAAATATGCTTTATAATTTGTTAGTGTTGCGGTTGGTTATGAAAATTAAACTTAATTCTAAACACGGTCTCTTCAAAGAGTTCTTAGGTTTTCCTAAGAACTCTTTGAAGAGACATGTAGGTCTTAGAGTGAGGTTTTTCTGTACAACTCGTTCATACGAATGGATTTCAGTATATTGTTATTTAATAACGAGTGCTTCAAACTTCAGCGTTTGGCTTGAAAAGCTCACACGTACAGCAACTACTTCAATTCCGTTACTCATGCCTTTACTTATTCTCTCGATAAGAAAGTTCAGGGAACGTTCAGTATTTTTGAGTATAAAGTGTTTTTAAAATTAATATTCTCGGTTATTTTATGTGAACTCCTCACAGCATTGTAAATTTTAAATAATGGCATGATGCTACTCACAAAATTTAAAAATGTAGTCAGTTCCATCAAACCTAATAATATTACATGAATAAAGTCATTTAAAGCAATGCTTTTAATCTGTATAAAGCAACTATTGCGTACCAAGTCGGAGTAGTGTGGTGGTCTGTCCTCTCTGCCAACCTTTTCAGTGAAACAGCGTGATGATTACTTAGTTGATTATCTATTCTGAACAGTGCTCCATTACTTTAAGCATCAGCATATATTAAATTATTAGCTTCAAGTAATTTCGGACAATTAAAAGGACAAGATCTGAATTATTTGTTTTTTTTTTATTTTTCAACCTACTTATTTTGCTGTTATTTAAAAAATGACACATAGGCAAACGGTAACCGGATAATAAATCATCACAATGATAATTCATCACATCTTTTAAAAGTTATATAAAGTTATGGAAAGTGATGAAACAAAAACTTTATTAACTGGGTTATGTAGGTTAGGTTAGGTTAGGTTAAAAAACATTTTTTTTCATCGTTTCTAATGACTTTATATCACTTTTTAAAAGTGTGTTGAATTGTCACTGTGTTGAGTTATCATGGAACCAACAGTCACCGAAAAACCTTTATCCAAAACCTATTTCGCCTCAGCAGAGGACCTCCTAGTGATGAGGACCAAGAACATAGTATTTTTCTGTATGTATATAGATGCAGAATATAGTATAAATATAATATTTTTTTGATTGTGAACAAGTCACTTTTTATTATACAATTATAAAATTCCTTTCAAATAAAATATTCTCTGTTATTATAACATTCTATACCCTAAAAGACTTTATTTTATATTAATTACTATCTATTATCATAAGCACCCCATACCTCGATTTATGTCAGGTCTTATATAAACCTAGTATTCATTCAATTATTATTATACTAGTAGATATTTCTTTTAATTATGTATTGTCTCAATGCACTTCTTTAAAAAACGAAATTACTTGCAATAATATTTTTGTGTACACATTACTTGTTCTGTAATTTATTACTAATATTCTCCTGTGTACCACTGAATGCTTAAAATCCGATGTATCATTCTATTGTAAAAACCATTTTATAGCGTTTTAATAAATAAATATTTTGTATTTATTCGTAATATCAAGATTATATAATAATTAATGGAAAAAAAACGTGGATTTTCAAAAAAAATATTACAATGAATACATAGTCCTTTACTCTTTTAAGGAAAGTTTCGCCTTAGAAAAAATGGAGTTAACTGTTTTTAGATAATGTTGCAATCCAAACTTCACGTCCCACTTCCAGTGGTTTTGAGAGTACTGCCTACAAACTATTATAATATGATAATATAACTGAGTGAAATAAATGTCAAAATGACAATGTGGACAGACACATTCTTGGAAAAGCTCTCGTAGTGTTAGGTCGGTATAGGTGACAACGGTAACATGTATGACATATCACGTAACAAATTATCATACTCTCTAAAGACTTAAGTATTGGTATACTTAGCAAGAAAAAGATAATTATAATGGTAAAGTTACTACGTGACGAAATTTAACAACGCCAGAATTACACGTGGTCGAAATTACGTACGGAGAGGATCTCATCTAATTAAATTTTACACATTTTTATTTATTGTTTTTGTGTTTAATTCGTAGAACTCAGTTTATTTTTTTTTTAAATTTATTAAATTCAATTTTAATAATTATACAATTATTAAGGTTACATTTATTTTATGATCTTATATCGGACAGACGGGAAGGGCTTTCCCAACTAGATTCAAAGAACATAATATATAAGATGTTGTAATAATAAAAGAACTTTTTCGAAATTCGCAAAATATTAGTAAATAATCACTTCCCGATTAACAACAATGAACTTAAACCCTTACAAATAGAAACAAAGGGACTTAGATTAAATTAACTTGAACCATTAGAAATCAATAAAAGAACCAATAACCCTAATATTACATTATTTAATAAAGTAAGGAAAATTATTTATTCCCCGCTTCTAAGTATTTTCACAAATATAATACATTTCAATAAATTAATTGCAGCGACATCATTATTAAGCAATAAAGATAACATTAATGTGGTGAAAACAGACTTCAAAATACCCCACAGAATATGAAATCGGTTGTCACAATTATTTTATTAGTAAATCGGTTTAACCGGTAATAAATCACTTTAATTTGGTGGTGGTAAAATAGAATCACATAAATAAGTCGTCTAAATGTGGTTAAAACCACTGTTTGAAAGTGGCCTCGAAAGCCGAAACAGCTGTAACAATAACAAAAACCAAAAAATACTTTCAGACCTTAATAATTATATTATTTAATTTGATTTGATTTTAATTAAATTAAAATAAAATTAATAAATTATATCTCAAAAAACCTAACCCAACTAAACTTTTGTTTTTTTTCCAATATGAAATTTATTTAGCGCACATATATTTTAAACCTATTAAACATATTTCTTGACGTGTTTACAGTATGACTTTGTAATTTAAGTAGGTGATGATACCAAATTTAACATAAACATAATAGTAAAGTGCCTATATATAATATTGAAAATATCATAAAATATTAAAATATATTTTAATATGAGTGAATCGTTAACATCGGACGCGAGGAGAAATAACTAACTCATTTAATTTTTTTTCACTAAGTTACAGGTACGTACAGGTTGGTACGGTAAGGAAGAAAGGATGATATTATAACATTATTGAATTTTAGACGAATTATTTGTTTTCTATATCTCATTTATTTTTTGCTTTAACCCCACATAGGAGGCCCTAGAGAAAACAATTTCTCTTAGGGCCTATGTCATATTTTGGGATGCCCTGTGGAGGGTATATTAAAGAAAGGAAGTTCTGATGAGAAAAACGCTATCAAGGGAGGGTAGGTTCCAGTGGCGGCTGGTCGCATAGTGCGTTCGTGTGCAGCACTATCTAAATTGTAATGGCTAAAATTAATTTATAATATCTTACTGAAGACTATAAAATCTATAAAAATCATTTAAAAATATTACTTACCAATACAATGCAATGAATATTGTCAGGGAGAGCGATTTTAATCTCTCCAAGTATAAAGTATGGCCGCTGCGTGGCGCTCGAATCTGCCGTGTGCACAGATTTGCAAACGGACGAAAAAACGTTTTTGTATGTATTTTTTAAAACACTGCGAGCGCTTCAATCTAGCCATTTTTACCAGGAATTAGCTGATTCTCGTGTGACACACGCCACCGACATAACCCAATCATTGTCGAAGATTACCGATCGATGAACCTTGACCCGAGGTTACACGAATACATCCGAAGTTCGTCGAACTTCAAACTTCATCGATAGTGGACAACGAAAGTAGCCGTGACGTAATTATTGTCATTGTTTTGGTATTGATTTATCGAGTAATTTGATCAAGCTAAATACTGAACTTAATCCTTTTAATTTGTAACTTTATAAGAAATAAAAATGCGTGTAATCAGTATCGAATATATAAGAAATAATAACAGTTTGTTTGAAATAAATTATTAATTATAATATTAATTGAAAAATGCATTCAGACAGTTCGTGATTCCATAGACCGAACAGGTGAGCCCAAACCAAAAAGAAATAAAACGGTGAACTATGCAACTTGCATCGAAGTATGTGATATTATCTTACAACAGATCAAAGACAGATTCGAGTTTACTAACCATTTATTGCATCAAAATTATTTGATTGTGAACACTTTACTCAATATAAAGAAAACTTTCCTCAAAGTGATTTCAATGAAACAGTGAACACGTACATCTTTTTAGATAAATTTAAATTGAAAAATGAACTGTGTGCTATATACTGGAGAGATGATTTCTCTAACGTCGATGGTGCAGTGGCAATCTTGCAACTTTTTTATAAAAATAATTTAGTCGAGACGTTTTCGGAGTGTGTGAAGCTTTTAAAAATAATATGTACAATACCTATGACATCTGTGGACAGCGAAAAGTGTTTTTCTACCCTAAAACGGACTAAATCATTCTTGCGAAACACGATGAGTCAAGACCGTTTGAATGCTTTATCTGTACTTAGTATTGAAAAATAATTTTTGCAAACAATCCCAAATTTTACTTCAAAAGTGATAGAAGTTTTCGCTCTTCACAAACAACGTAGAATAGACCTTATCTACAAATAAGGTAGTTGGAATAAACTTTTTTACCCATATTTTTGTCATATTGTTTTTATTTTGGATTGTCAGTGAACCACCACCTTTTTAGGGCAGCGGCCGCCACTGGTAGGTTCAATAGGTTCTCCTCACCCGATGAACCCGGGCACCCCTGCTAAATCACCAAACGTAGCGAAACACTTCGGGTGACATATAAAATAGGTTTTTTTTTATCCAATAAATGGTTCCCGGGGCGGTGGAATCCAAACCCTCCTACCAAATTGTAAATGATGAATACAAATTTCCCTACCCTCGACCGTTAAATTATTTGTTTTCGTCTATCAAAATATTTGGATATCTTACCTAATTCACTGATTATTGTTTGATTATTAAATAATCATGTCTGACCGAAATGACATCGTAATATCTTCTTCTGTGTTGTATTTGCCTATTTTTATTGGGTCAAGAGTAAAGTTGTTGATGTGTCGATAATGTTTATACATATTTCAGTCGTGTTTAATTATGACGAAAATCCTGTTCTTTCAAGTTTATTAAGATAATAAAATCGTTTACTATGTTCTACTCTCTTTCGCTTTCCTTGGCCAAACCACAGTTTATATCGATTCTGTTATGAAAATATGTAGCTATGTGAAAGTCGTAAATTATTCGAATATAAAATCGTGAACAAAAATATTAACACGTTCAGTGGTCAGAATACATCTCAACCAGTGGCGCTTCGGGACTTTTGGGTGTACTTGAGTGCTAATATTATTAAAAATAGCATTATTGTTGTTGTTGTAGCAGGAAACGATTTTTTTTAAATATTTAATTTTGAGGAAATCCGCGCAGCGCACGGACAAACTGATATTTTCTGAAAATCTTTGAAGAAAAGACGAAATTTTCATAAAAAAAAATCGTTTTCAGCTACAACAAAATCAATAATGCCATATTTTGTAATATTAGCACTCTAGTACACCCAAAAGACACGAGCCGCCACTGATATCAACTTCCTTCAGTTTTGAATATCTGTAATAAAAGCTTCGACAAAAACATTTTTTATATATTCTCTGAAAAATAATTATATAAAAAGTATCACCTATCATTTGATTGCAAAGAATCAACAATATAAATTGGTACTTGGAATAGACTGTATTTTCAACGAGAAAGAATCAAGCGATTTTGTTTATTTATCTGAAGGAATATTAAGAATGGGGAAAAGGAGGCCTTTACCTGTTAGAGTGTTTGTTAAGTTTGAAGTTCTGGTGGTTTTTGGAAGGTTTTGTGGGCACTATTAATAGTTTATAGATGTATATCTAATGAGCACCGTTGTTTCCACAACGCGAACTGTTTTTCAATCACCACTCTACACTTTTTAATTATAATAATTCACACTTTTTTTTATGTTGGGTATTTTCGATAAAAGGATAGAAACAATATCGTCACCGACAAACTTGGTAACAATATTTCTTTTACATGCGCCTCGACGACATATGAAGCGAACCAATGCTGACACAACCTCAGTGGATAGATCTGATACTAACCCCATATGA
This sequence comes from Hesperophylax magnus, assembly GCA_026573805.1. Lineage (NCBI taxonomy): Eukaryota > Metazoa > Arthropoda > Insecta > Trichoptera > Limnephilidae > Hesperophylax > Hesperophylax magnus. Next base: position 859,746 of record JAIUSX010000097.1, on the reverse strand, counting down.
AGGGCTTTCGTCGATAAAAAAATTAGGACATAAATAAGCTTTTTATATTTTGGCGCCGCAACGTTTACTTTCGCGGACTAAAAATGAACCTCCAACATCACTTCTTACATTTAAAAATGGATAACTGCTATCCGTTATTACTAATTTCAAGTTTCCGCTTTACGATATAATAATCTTCAAAACTTCTACAACGATAAAATCTAGCAATGAATCGCCGCAAAAATAAATATGGCGATTGCCAATATTGAAGCAATATTCTTAGTATGTTTTTAAAATTCAAATAATATAATAATAAAGTCTGTTTCGAAAATTTTCCAAAGCCTAGTCACGTAATTAAAAACATGATTAAAAACCAGGAGTTTATTATTTCACAGCCGTTTATTTTTTTTCGTTTTGTCTCGCAAATTGCTCACGACACGGTGCTGAAACAATTTACTGTTGAAGTGAAAAAGCGAATGCAGTAAACAAAGGTGTGTACTCTAAACGTTTCAGTTTACAAAGGAAGATTCTCTCACTTGACAGATACTCTGGTATTAGAGTAAAGTAAAAGTTGTAGCTAGATTTTTCATACTGCTGCCTGAAAAGAAGGTGAATTAAAATCACTTTTTTGTTTTGAAAGATAAAATGCGCCCATTTATTGACATTATGCTGTATCTCTAAAAAACTAGTTATGAGATATATTAGTTTTGTAACTTACATAGCAAACTCAGTGTGGTAACAATTTAAAATTTTGTGAAATATTTCATTGATTCATCATTAAAAAAATATCCGAATACATCACGTATTTCGAAATTCATGATATGTTTGGATTTTTCTTTTAAACATTTCCAACAAACTCACAATTTTACCTTTCACTAATTTTTAAATTGTGACTACTATTAGTTTGCGAGGTAAATAACATATAAAATGTAAAAAAAAGTCATTTATCTCAAAATTAGCTTTATGGAGATACAGCATAATGACACATCACGCGACGCGGCACTTATAGCTGCCGATAAGTGAGATCAATACGCTGTAACTCAAATATCATATCTCCTGCACGGCGCGGGTGTTGTAGTGGAAAAAACAGTGTATTTGTGAGGTTTTTCTAGCGAATGCTGTGTATTATGTTGCAATATTCTTCCGTTAAAGAAGTTAAATTTTTTTGCAGTTACAGCATTGTCCATTTTTCAATTCCTTGGGAATAAACAAAAGTTCATATGGTGTAACTCGACAAATATAATTGATTGAGCGGTGTAAAGTCAAAAAGCTGTATTTATAGATGCGGCATATTGCCATAGCACAGACGCAAATACTTATATCTTTATTTAGAATGTGGGCATGGTTCCTACAAATATAATTCAAATATACCTACATAGGGTACGGAGACTTCATTCAAAGCGAGACTATCAAAACTAAAAACCAAGCGTCCTTAGGATGGGTTATTTCATAGAATTTGAACAATTAATAAATTTCGTCGCTAAAATTCAAGTTCTGTAAAGGTTCTTTTAAAGTTCTGTAAATATTTCGCTAGTACGCTAGAATAAACACAAATGAGTGTTTAAGTATACATTCAACTGAGATTTTTTCAGATTTTTATACGAAGTCTAATAAAGAGAGCATTGAGTACAATTTGGAAATATGTTACCTTGTTTTAAAAAGGTTACTTGGAGAAGGTGTTTCAAATAATTCAAGAATACAATTTAGCCAAAATGATTGTGTTAAAATTTCACGTGATGAAGGTAAACGATATGAACCCTTGAAAAGGGTTCTTTAAACAAATTCTAAAAGCTTCTGAACATTGAATATGTTCTGTGTAAAAGGAAAAAAAAGTGTCAAGTAGACAAATGAAGACGGAGATGCCTCAGTTAATTTTTGCTAGAATTATACTCGTCGCTTGGCATTTGCATTTTTAATTTCAAATGTAAAGAGATTTTTGCATTTATTTTGAGAGCCAAACATTATGTTAAATTCACAAAAATTAAATGAATCCTTAAATTTAATTTTTTTTAGAACGCGTTCTTCTCAAAAATAAATATGAGATATTCTTAGAGGTTTTAAATTTTTAATTTTTAAGAGTTTGACTCTGTGGAAGTACGTAATTTTTTTCTTCTGACTCCTTTATCACGTACTGCTAAAAGTATACAGTTTGGGTATTAAAAAACAATAATAATTTATTCCATACATTTTGGGTAAAACGTGACGTTACTAGCCTTTACGGGTAAATTTAAGTACTTTAAATTTAAAATTCAGGTTAGAATGTTGTAAATGGGAGATGTAGATTTTTTTTCTTCTGGTATTCTGCGTGGCCTTTAGATAAAGGATAATAATATAATTTGGACAATTTATGCATTATTTAGGAAACTCGTACTATCATTTTCATGAATTTATACATAGATAGTACGTGAATATTTTGCAGCTCAGTAGATTTTCTTCTTTACTACGGTGAGTATTCCATTTATTTGATAAAGGAAACCTGATTACTAGTCAGGTTTGCACAGCTCGTCAATAGATCATCCTTTGTATTTTTTTTGTCTGTCACACGTATTTTAATGAACTAGTTTATCATGGTCTACTATACACAGAGTTCTTACAATTTATTTTGCTTTAACATTAATCTTACAAAGGAGGCCCTGAAGAGAATATGGGCCTCAAGGCCTATCATCTTTCGTGTTGCTGTGTGGAGAGTCTTTTTTAAGGAAATGAAGGAGACGAAGTTCTGTGGAAGTAAAAAGTATGAGGGTTGGTCAGATATCTAGGGATCAGCGTGTCCAAGAGTGACGGACATATGAACATATCCCTCTCACTGCGGCGCAAGCGTTGGGTCGAGCGACCAGTTGGACGGGTCAAAGGGTCTCCCTAAACTAGCCTCTCTCATTCTGGTACGCCTCAGATTAACCAGGGCACCCCTGCTAAATCACCAAACGTAGCGAACGACTTGATATGGCGTATGGCAGATATGTTGGTTATCCAAAATATGGTTCCTGGAGCGGCGGTACTCAAACCCGTCTCCCAAATTAAAATTCAATGCTAACATAATGGTTTATATCAAACCAAGCACCAAATTAACAGTTATCGTGTGCTTAAATATGCTTGATAAGTGATTATCCAATATTTAAGTATAGTTAATATAATCACATTCAGGGTGCAGCAATATAGACAGTGCAGTTTTGAAAGGCCGGTACATCCCGTGTTGTGGGGGTAGGAATCTGGTTTTGCTCTCATTGTGTCGGGAGGGTCGTGCCGTTTTCAGTCGTTACGATGGTTTATCCGGAACACACTAGGGATTTGCCTTCCGCACGTTTCTTGAAAATGGCCGTTCTTTCGTCGTTTTTTTTTTGTTAAGGGGATCAATTACTTTCACGACCAAAGTTATTTGAACGCAACAAAAAAAATCTTTCGTTTGCTTAGTACCTTTTTTCTACTCAAAACAATGATACAGGACAAATAGAAACACATTGTGTTTTTTACTTTTTTTTCATAAATTATGCATTGCGGGTATAACAGGGGCGTGTTTATTTTACACAATACAGCGTACAACATCAAATAAAACACCATGGTTGACAAAATTTTAATCTGTCCCAACATGAAAGCGAATGAAAAAATCTGTAGGTAACCACATATGCAAATAAAATTAAATCAAGCAAAGAGCAAATCCTCTGGGGTGTGATATTTAATAATATATACTTAATGAATAAACATACTTTGTAATTCACAACTTTTTTATTGAATTAATAAATGATAGCCTACCAGGTTTTGCTTATCTCAAGCTTCCTCGGGGCTATTATATGAATAACTAATAATTGTCAATTATTAATTTAATAAAAAGTGGTGTATTAAAAAGTGTGTTTTTTTTTCATTTAATAAAAACAATATTCATTTGGCTCACTTTATTTCGGCAATTCTGATTTATAATATTTTTGTAATTCTTCTAAAAGTTTGATGATTTCTACTTATTTATTTTCCACCATTACCGAATAAGGTATTATCGATTAGTATTTAGCACGATTCAAATGCCTTTATCATAGAGTAATGATGGCGTATTGGTGTTATCGTTTATTAGTAAGTTTTAAACAAGAGCTTACTAGATCTTACGTGCTTCTGATTTGAAAAAACAAACATAACAATCGAATTGAATGAAAATAAAACCACAACCATTGGGTTTTTTTCGCTTAACCTTAGAATAGTTTTTCTTTTATTAATTATGTGATAAATAGGTTCAATCAAGTTGTTGCAAAGTCAAGCATGATATATCTTGATCAAAATATACCACATTTTTTCTAAATCTCAAAACATATTAAGGCGAAGCTTAATGCCAAACCACTATTTTGATTAATCTTTCTAACGAATTAGTGTACATTATGAATACCAAAAAATATGCTTTAGATAAATTCAAGGTTTTACAAACGTTTTGCTTGAGTAGAATACAAATAAAAAAATAAATTACTCAATAAAAAATATAACTGTAAACTACTCAAAAAAATATTTTTTCAATAGAAATTTATGAACGCATAAAGAAAACAACTTTTTAAAAATACAGTATTATAGCTAATATTATCTGTGACAGTTTCACTTGATTAAATTTTTTGGTTTCTTATAAAAGTATGTACAAAATAAATATAAAAACAGTTTTGTGCTTGAAATCGAACGTTTCTAGACTCCCGATTTTAATGCCTATTACCTACAATATAAGGTATACCAAGAATAGACACATTTTTGGCTTGTAGCTTCCTTTTAAATGCAGCTTTGTCAAATTATTCGGTGGAAATTTTCTTTAGTGTTATTTCAGATGGAACAAATTTATGGATTTAAGTTTTCGGTGAGGTACATTTAAAGTTTTCCGCAAATCTTTTTTGTTCCATTTATTTTTTCTAATTTGTACCTAATATTTTTTTATTTTTAGACTCATGAAAACGTTTTATGCGGCGTCCGTTTCCCCAGGCCCTTAAAAACCATTTAATTCCCCAAGTTGGAGAAAACGATTATCGTTAACTTTCACCGTAACATTTTCAACTTCTCTCTCATTTGAATTTTTGAAACCTTCAGAATCGCGTTATTAACAGGAACCCTTGTCTTCAAGCACCGAACCACACTCGATAATGGTTGATTATTTTATTATCTAGACTGGAGGTTTCTTCTTCCCCTTATAAATGGATCAGCCCCTTCCCCACCAGCCACCTCCCTTTTCACCACCCCCCGCCACCCAACACCTGCAGCGCGCACTTCCACAACGGAACACAGTAATTTCTCGACGCAATCGCAAACCCCAAAGCGTATGATTAATAAGGGCGTTCCTTAGCGCCACTTTGTCCCCTCAGCGTATTTACAAATCCGCTCAGATTTACTTGGATCCATTAAACAAAATAATGTTTTTATTCCCGCTGGATGGAGCTTTCGTTATAATTCATTATTTATTATATCTCATTTAAGTTAAAATATCACAAACTACATGGAAATGCAATGATATTATTTTGACCACATTGTTTTTCTACGTGCATGCATGTCTGAAAGATCTTTTTTTTTACAAAGGCTATCTAAAAAAATTTCAAATATTGCGGATTTTTCGAGGTTTTTCAATGACACCCTTTTGTTTTAATTTTCCGATGCTTTAAAAAACACTTAAAATAGATTTGTATTATCCATATAACCATAGCAAGTAATAAGAATAGAAAATTTTAAAATGATGCTGTTAACAAGTCATTATCTTGTCAAAAAGGCTTGACCACAATTAAATCACACCCCAAGAATCACCTTGACATAATGCACTAAAAAATGTATATTTCTCTTTCTTGTCTTTGTTCGCATCGAAATGGCCCGCGACGCTCCATCCCGGAAGTACGGGTTGCTCCTCTGGCATCTACACAGCCTCCGTTAGTCTGCCGCAGGATTGGCGCGCGTCGGTCGCTCCACAAAAGCCTCCGCTATTTCCCGGATATACAAACGCACAGTGTTGTGATCGGTGCGTCTTCCATCCAACTTCAGAGTAGTTCACTTTTCGTACCCTGCTGCGAGACTAAACTTGCACCGACCAGTGAAATAATTGGGTACACCCAGTTGAAAATTGAGGAAATTTTTGTGGTAGTGATTTGTGGTGGTTGGTCGTGATTATAAATAAACTGATCTACATTGAGGCAGTATGGTCTCGTTATTTATGTCTAGCGTGAAGGCTTTCGAAAGTTTGGTAAGTATTATTAATTTATTTTATCCAATTTCAACAAAAGTAAAGTAAGATTACTAAAAAATGTTATAAAAATTTGAAAATAAATATTTTATTGCTAACAACGTCACATTTTTTCATGCGATTTTTGGGGGTTACATTTGTATTTTTTTGTACATCTTTGGTTATTTTCAAACAGTGGGCATAAAATAAATATTATATACATGGTGCATATTTCGTATCAACAGGTATATTTGAGCTAAATTATATATTCTTCTTTGTATCTTGGAGATCTCTGTTAATGATTGTTTCCAAACGTTAATGAAAACAGCAAAACACAATATAATAAGTCATGCTCTTAAATATCACTGAAAATATTAAATATTCTTAGACGCTCGGCTTCAACAGTGTTTCACTGTGTTAATATTTATTCTTTTAGGTCACTGCATCATGTCTGTAAGTAGTATTGAATCAAATTGTTACGAATACTCAAGGGCACGAAAATAATTAGTATGTAAGTACCTTTGTATTTAAACTAATGCATTGGAATTACACTTATATCCTTACATATTATCGAGTAAGTACTTACGCAAATCCGTGAAAAATCAATGAACGTAAAAGTATTCATTAATTATATTTAGGACCAATAATTGACACCAGATTAGCCGCTTAGAAGACATCTATGCTGATCATTACGTGATCAAATTCTGTAAGGACGGCGGAATAAATCTATTACAATGCAATGAAATTGTTAAAATTATTCATTTTTTTAAATTACATACACATTTTAGAATGTTACGTGTAGGTAAGGTACCTTAAAGAAATTATATTTTTCATTGTGGAATATATTATCGTCTACCAATATTTATTATTTTTATTACTGTTTATTGTTTTTTCAGTATGTTCCATAGAATATTTCGGTTTAATAATTAGTATCCATAACTGAGTTGACAAAAACCATAATGCTAAAATAAATTCTAAAAAAGTACGATTATTTCTTTTAACCATGTAGAAATGCTCCACCTTCTATCAGAATCCATTTGTCTCGTTGGGGGTGGGGTTTGTAAACACAAGTACCAATTTTGCTGATGGTACGAAAGTTCTCCCCTACCTTAATAAGCTTTAATCCTGGCTTGCCGTTTAAAATTGCAATGAAGCGTTACTAACATAAAAATATATATTGACAATAATCTAAAATAAACAAATATTAAAGAGACAAGTAGTGAAGCTTTTGCATGGCAATTAAGGCAGTGCCATAATTAAATTGCCCTTTTTATCTGAAAAACATGTTTACTTACTCTATTATCCAGCTTCACCCGATAACATGATTGATATGGAACAAATCAAATCTAACGAAAACATATATTTTTCAAAGTTCCATAGCTAATTATTACAGTCCTGCCATCGTTTCCACTATTAAAATCCATGTTACGACTAGGAACACAAGACAAAATGTAACATTTTTCTGCAATACATATACAACCAACTATCAGACACACTCACCAACCAATATGATGCATGATCTGGACAACAAGTTTGGGGGGTACTGTTGATATATTTATTGACTCCATTTACAGAACTAATCGTTATCTATACCAGCACTTTGTTGAATCCTACAAATTATTGTAGCGTTGGTAATGTAGTTTTAGTTATTTGTCTTATATGTAGTAATATTCCAGTTAATATATTATTTTATGTAACTGTTAATTGTTTTAATAATGTTTTTTTTCATATTTAATATATCAGTGCAATGATATATCATATTTTTTTATCGAAGGAAGCAAACACTTTGTGATGTGACATTATATATTAAATGAAAAAAATTCACTTTGTAAAACACCACTTTTATTTTGAATTAATATTAACAGCCAACCAGGTTCCGCTTAGCTCAAGCTTCATCAGGGCTTATTATATCAACTAAAGTTATTTTCATACAGACACATATATATAGAAGAAAATAAAACAATGAGTGAAAGAGATAGAAATAAAATACACGAGTGAAAGAGATAAAAATAAAAGAGCAGACACTTTATTAGTGCTAGAACGAGAAAGGATGTAGACTGATTACAGGATGGGTAGGAAGGGAGGGGGAAGGGAGGAAACAGTTTTATCAGAGGTTAACGGAATAAATTAAATATTGGACTATTAGTTAAATTGATTTGATTGTTTATTATATTTGATTTATTACTGACGGCTTTTTTAATTTCGAGGGCTTCTAAATTGTTTAACCTAATTCCAATTCCATTCTTATGTAATATTGTAGTCCCAGAGGTTTTATCAAATGAATGGTTAGTTTCTAATAGATGATTCGCGAATTCTGAAAAAGCATTATTATTTAAACACCCCAGGTGTTCACCTGAGCACCTGTATTATTTTCGATGGCTCACTAGGTATATTTTTTTTCTTAAAATCCATGTAAAGGCCCGGCTGGACGTAAAACCCAATAAAATTAAATACATTGCTTAGTATAAATAATTGCGTTGACCCAAACTAAACAACTCAGATAACATAAGCTGTAATACCAGAACTCACTGCTTGAGAGAGTTTTATTCTTAAAAGTTGAGATATAAAATTTGGTAAGATTATAGAAGTGAAGTTTTCATGTTGAGGAATAAAAGGAAAAAGAAATGGTCTCACGCTACCCGCTAAAATGACGCACGCCTTTGAAAATCTGCTTCTTCTCTCGCGCTATTGTACTTTTTTGCTATCAGCATCAAGTGGTAGGTGGTAAAAAAAGTCAAAAGTGTGAGGTGTTGAAAACTATATCTACTTAGGACTATTCATATTCGAAATAATTGACTTCGAAAAATCTCACGAACATGAAAATCGCAAATTTTTCATTCCAATTGTTATATAACGATCATAAAAATGCTTTTCTTGTACCAAATCAGTCAAGAACATTCAGATATCTACAAAAAAAGAATCTTCAATGGTTAAAAATTAATTATATTTATTCAGAGAACGAAACAATAATTTAAATTAAATTAATTTATTTAAATTTAGTTCCAAATATTAGGTAATTGAGAGGAGGAACATTTCCTCCAAGTTAAATAAATTTTCATTTAGTAAAATAAAAAGACGATATTTTTTTTACAATTTGAAAAAAATATATCGAAGTAAGTTAATTGATTTTTTTAATTTAAATAAAATAAAATACTTTGTCTACATCACTATTTCATCAAAAGAATCGACATTTTTTTAAACCAATTCTTCGTCGGGAGTTTCAAATGTAAATATAAGAACAGATATATGTAGACAAATATTAAAATAAACAAGTATAGACGAATAAGATATTACAATGAATACCTACGATTAAAATTTTTACAATGAGCTGTGAATTAGTTATTTTTATTTAAAAAAAACAATCACATATAATCAATTAAATTATTAAGATATTTTATTTTTATGTTGAATAACGCAATTCAATAGTAGTCAGAAAAACTTAAAATTTGTTTTTGTTACGTAAGTGACAAACGCCTATTCGATGAGAGGAAAATAAAGTAGGTCATAAATTTTACAGGCAGTTTGGATAATATTTTTTTAATGCTTGTGAAAACACTCCATAATGGCATCACTAAAGCATCCATCACACTCAAAACCCTTTGTTCGCAACACAGGGCTCTTTTAGCGACCATTTTCTAATAATAACAAAACAAATTTTTGGGGTGTTTTACGACTGCCAATTTTTAAAAGACCGCGTATTAATTTGGTTTTTGTAACAGATATTTTATAATCCAAGAGTATTTTTTTCGAAGATCAAAGGGAAACATACGAAAATTTACTATTGGTACACACGTGTTTTTATTGATCTATTTTCATTAAACCATGCACCACTTTTGCAATCATTATGCGAAGTTTTTCAAAATATTCAATATGTATTCGTCTGCTGTTATTATTTCATTATTTTGACGAATATTGAATATTGGAAGTATACATAAAGAGTTATTAACGGAACTAAAATTAATTTTGCGATATCTTTCATAGTGACGAAGTTGTGAGCTTTCAAAGTGAACTTTGGTTAAGCGTATACAGTGGTGTCTCGTGACGTCACACGAAACATTATCAGTAAAATACGTAATTTGAATGACAGAGCAGTTCAATACGTAATTTGAATGCAGTTCACTTTTCAACCGGCCGTAAATATCAACTCTTTGACAGCTTAAAATACCTACGGTAGTATTAGGTATTTTCCAAAAATTCAAAAGTTTTGTCCCCAGCATGCTCTAATTGAAATTATTCAATTGTAAAAAAACATAAAATTCCAATGTAGGAGATGACCTCATTGTTTCTTATAGGAATATATTTTTAACCGATTGTGTTGTATAATAATTTAGAGCCCAAGAGTTCCAACTATTATATGTTGTGAGGCTGAAGGAAGTGGGGAATGGAATAGGGTAGGTAGTTGGAACCAATGACCGAAGAAAATACCCTTAGTTGGAACCAACAGAATACGTATTGATTACGTTGCGTGCTTTTGTTTCGACAGTGGATTGGAAAAACATATATTTAAACATATTTTAACTTTTTTTTGTGAAAACTCACAAGATTCCCAACCGCTCCCAACCGTCTGGAGGCAGTAAGACTAGGTCATCCCCAATCGGTTTTTATTGTCAGGCTGAAGATAGTAGGGAGGGGAAGGAGATGAAGAAGATCAAAGTGGTAAAATACCTGGCTATTCAGATCTGGTCACCAAACACGTCCAAAGCCATTTCAAGAAGCGTTTCAAATCTGAATGGTGGTCTTACACCAGTGCGATATACAATGTAATATTTTAAATACGTTAATTGTAAAATAAGACAAATTGATCAATTAAAATTTACTTACGCCGGGATTTGAGACAGCCAGCCTTACCCCTCAACCATGGAAGCTGTGCGACTTCCCAACTACAGTTTCAAGGTCAGAGTATCCATCGAAGAGAGTTTCTTTTCTGTTAATTCTTGCATAAAAACTTACTGTAGCCAGTTTTAACTTTTTACAGCCAATGTTATGTTTGGTTCCGTAGGTATCATTTCAGCAGTAAAGTTACACAGAATACATTTTATCTTGTCCACTGTCAACGCATTCAATATGGTTTCATCTCACGTGTCTGTGTTGTTTTACGATGTCGGCGGCGAGATTTCACTTCGCTTCTTGCTGTCCTTACGTTTATTTATTCAAAAACTGTATATAGAAACTTTCTTCTAACTTTGTACTCGCGACTTCAAACTTTGAAAAAATATTTGCATCTTGTATCTCTGTCTGATTTTGTTGAAAGTGGAGGGGGTGCAAACTTAACATCCAATTATATTCCTTAGGTTGTTTTTTTTGTTATATATCTTGTTGATTAAACTGGTTTCGCCAGAGTTTTTCGAAACATCAGAGTTTATAATTAATACTCGTATAATGATGTTGAGTACTTTAAACGGTTTTCTTGAAAAAAAGTAATAGCAATTTTATTTTCATGACGTCAATGGTCATCGCTGGAGAATTTTCGATGATACACACAACAGATGTTTTGAGATATAGTGGTTTTATTCAAAAAAAAATTTACCACAAAAATCTGACTTTAAGTGCCAAATTTAAGTATTTGAAAACTTTGTTGTTTTGAGAAAAACCTTCTCAACTTAAGCTCATTTCATAAATCTTCGTTTCTCAATTCATGAGAAATGTCAAGATTGTTATTCATCCCTCTTTATAAAACTTCATGAGATAAAAACTTCTTTATACTCTATGGAAGTAATAACATGGAATAGGTATGAAAATATTATGTTTAATAATATGTACTTATTTTAGTGCAGGTGTGGAGATGTTCTCACGATGGCTTTATTAGAGCTTTAGCCAGACTCGGTGCTTTTAAAATCATGTACGTAAACTGTGAACCGTGTAAATAAATCGCATTTGGCATGCATTGGTTCTAAGCGCTTGGAATGCTGAAAATCTTACAATTCTGCAAGGCCGAAACCCGAGAGTCGCAGTCTTTGACGGCTGGAGGGAAGATATGTGTATATTGTGTATCCTTTCGAATGGGATTCTTTCAGTGTTGATTTCATACATATTTAGGTTGTTTTATAACTATCTTGAAAGGAAGATGAGAGTTTGCCTCAACGATTTTAATTACATTATGAAATATTAGCGAAATCTATATGGAAAAGTATTGTAAAAAGCTTATATTCCTGTCGTACACCCTCATCAAAGACACCCGAAAGAGTTAAAAGAGCGAAAAACAATATTTCAACACATAAAAACAATAAATAATAATTATAAAAAATACTTAAATGCGTTTTGTGCGAATCTCTAGTAACATGAAAAAAATAGTGTTTTGTAAGTTTAATGTTAACCGCGTCACCTGAAGATGTCATCGCAGGTCAAAAAAAATTGTGTATTTTTAATCATGTAGTATAGAATCATTCATTGGTCATATAGGGATTTTTTTTAAATGTTAGTAATACATACATGTATATATAATTCATGTGTCACTGTGTTCGTACACGCTAATCTCTGGAACCGTCGAGCCGATTTCTATGAAATTTTGTGAATGTATGGTTGGTTCTTGAAACTAGAAACATAGGATAGTTGGATAATTGGACCCGATAGGTATTATGTTTTTTTAACCTTATCATCCAAAAATATATACAACCACACATTTTGACTTCTCTACACCCCAAAATATTTTTAATGCCATTTTATAGATTTTTTTATAGGAATAAAAGGGCTGTAATTCATTTTTAAGTTGCATAAGATTTATCTATTTATATTGGCAAAAGACGGATTGACAAAAAATATTGTTCACCATATCACGCTACATCAAATTAAAATTCATTTCCCTAATTTAAAAGAACAATATTGTTCAGACTTAAGAATTCATCTTTATTTACCTCATTTATAACATTTAATTTTTTAGCAATATCAATTTTCATTTTATTTATTACACCTGAATATGAGATGAATAAAAAATTTAAATCGAAAGTGATTTCTATGGATAGGATTCGTACGGCAATCTGTTACACTGCGAAAGAAATATACTTCAGAGCAGTTTTTTAGAGTATAAAACGGTACCAGTCGCATTTATTTTCTGTGGTACTGAACAATATGCTGAAATGATCGATTTTAAATGAAACGTCAAAACAATATGTTTGTGGATGTTACTTGCACTTGTATTCTATGTATATCAAATGCATGAACTATCCGACAACAGATAAAAGGCGTTCTACATAAAATGAGGTCTATCTAAAATGCATTCTACATAGTAGGCGGTCTGTGGCAGGACAACGTCTGCCCGTCTAGTAAATATATATGAAGCGGTTTTAAATGATGAGATCATCAGGTATAAGTATGTAAGTACAAGTTCCTTTTGAAGGTAGTGATTGAATTCGAAAATAAATCGAAGTTTTTATGGTAATTGTTTTTTTGTATAATCCCGTTATTCCTGACTAGAATTTGGAATTTCATCGATACACAAGGTTTTGAGGTTAGTAAGTAGATTATTAAATTTATTCCAAAGAACATAGATTTTTAAACGTACCTTTGCCTTATCAGTGAACGATTCTTACTAACTCATCTCCGTACGCAATCCTTACATATATCGTCTTGTACAGAATATTTTTCTATTACGTAGACGCGGAATATGACCTTTGTAACGTTATTTGTGAGGCGATTTTGAGTACCGCTGCCCCGGAAGTTTTTTTTTTATAATAGCGACTATTTAAACACTGTACATACAAAATATGACGTTAAATATATGTATGGTTAATTGTACTTCTTAGGTCTCCTCACTAGGGTGACCTGTGCTGAGCATTCAGTTTTATTAGTTTTCTTTGTCGAGTTTTTCATTAATCTCTTTCAGCCAGATCTTTATTCTTGATTTATAATCATTCATATTTTTTATTCGCTTTATATCAAGAGGAAAGATGTTGTGGAGTTTCGTCGCAAAATAAATATAATTTCTATGTCCGAATGTTCATGGTTTTCCAATAAGAGGTGTTATTATGATATTCAATCGTAAAAGATCACTGGTTTCGTTGCTTGTGTGGCACGTAGCGCCGTTTTGTTGAAAGTAAATGTTGTCCAGATCAATACCATCCAATTCCGGCTATAAAAAATCATTAATCATCTCTCGATAGTGCAATCCATTCACCGTAACTGTTTCTCCAGCCTCATTTTCAAAAAAGTAAGGTCCAATGACTCCGTCGGACTATAAACCTCACCAAACAGTCACGATAGAGAGGCTTTTCAACAATAACTCTTGGGTTTTTCGAGCCCCAGATGCGACAATTTTGCTTGTTGACGAAGCCACCGAGGTGGAAGTGGGCCTCATCACACAAGATCATTTGCATTTGATTCACTCAAGTGAATTTTAATAACTTCAATGCATTGTTGAAGCGTGTATTGTTCCATTTTTATTAATGGCGTAGTTTCTACTTGTCATATATTAAAAAATTACAGCTTCAAAAGTAATATCTACCGAAATAGCGGGCTATTCAAAATAACACTTCTTACTGGAAAAGGCTGTAGTTTTATGACCTGGAATACTTTTTATGTCATTGTGATTTGACCTTATTTGATAAATACGCGGTACTGTAGATGATTCTATATATTTTTTGCATATATTTGTTGTACATTTGGTACATCAAAACTATTGAAAATTTTAATCGAAGGCGTTATTTATTAGATAACCAACACCTCTGCCATTCGTCAACCCAAGCTGTTCGCTACGTTTGGTGAGTTAGCAGGGGTGCCTGGATTCATCGGGTGAGGTGTGTTCAGAATATGCCTTCGTACCAAATTGGGAGAGGCTGGTTTGGGGAGACTCTTTGACCTCTCTAACTGGTCTCTTGACCCATCGCCTGGCGCCGCTGTGGGTAGGATATGTTCATATATTTGTCACTCCTGAACATACTGATCCCTAGATTCCTACCCAACCCTCATACCTTTTACCTTCCCAGAACTTCCTCTCTATCCTTTCCTTAACGAATACCCTCCACACAGCATCCAAAAGGTGAATTAGGCCCTGAGGGAAATCATTTTCCAAATCGTAAAAAAAATATTTGATTAAATTTGTGTCCCGTATTGACAATTTTCCCAGTAGCAGAACAATATTTACACATTAAATATTGTTCTGCAACTCATTTCTTTTTTCATTTTCTCCGCGTGTCCAAACCATCGAGTTTAATATCTTACCCAGCATTGCATTGCTTTCGGATCCTGAAATTTCAAATGTGGACCTACATTCGTATGTTATTTTATTATACACACACCTCATTTTTTAATTTTTACTTCCTTTAGTCTACTGACTACCTATCTCTGCCAATAGTTGGTATCAAAATTACTTTGTAGAATGGTTTCCTGTTAACGTGTTTTTCAATGTTAATAGGAACAATGTAATCATCCATTTAATTTTCATTGATAGCTTCGTAGTGCACTAAAGTTATTTGTTCTTTTCAATTAATTTATTGTGGTTGAAATTCGATTGTCATAAACTTATGATCATAATAATTACTCATTATGAAAACAAAGTCAAACATTCTCTCAAAACAAAACTTCTAGTTCAATGGTTGATTAATGACGTGTGAATTGATGATACCTGACTGAAAATATAATTAATCTTATTTGTGAGCTTTCACAGATAGCTGAGTCTCAATTATTTCTACATTAACATATTACTAATTAATTATTTGTATAGTATGTTATATTATCATTAGACAGGCAAATGATGTGCCCTAATTTTCTCAGTAACTTAGAATAAGACACTCGTACATTTATGTTTACTTATCCATCGGTTCGTGTCTGTTACGTGACACGTATTTCATCAATTTCCTGAGACATTAAGAAGAACTGCTGCGCGCCCCCTTTCATACAAAATTGAAAATTGGATTTGAAGCCAAAATACTTGACCAAACTAAATGATTCTTAATTCAATATAAAGACTTAGATAATATCTAGTACGGGAAACTGCTATTTTATTTATCTGCATTATTAATTATGAAATACAGGTCATTAAAAATTAAATTTCTGCTGATTTTATAGGCAAATTTGACATTTTTTCGGGTTTAATGTTATTTATTTATAAAATAATCATGCCCAACCACTCTATAAATATAATAAAATAAAACAAAACTTCTAAAAAAAAACGTTTTTTTCGAATAAATTTTAAATTTATTTACGACAAAGTCGTTTACCAAAGTAGTTTGTTATTTAAATTTAAGCCCACGAAAATATTCATAATTTAAAAAATTTAATTTTTTACTTCATTTTATTAACATACTGAGTAGGGCAAAATTTTGGGCAAATAGAGTTTCCTCTGAAATTCTGAAAAATCGATTACTTAATGGCCTTTATTTTATAATTTAAACAATAAATAAATAAAGTGGCACATTTCCGTACTAGATATATGCTATAACTTTTGAATGAAAAATAATTATTCTGTTTGGTCAAGTATTTTGCACTCAAATCCAAATTTAAGTTTTGTATGAAAAAGTCCACGCAGCAGTTCCTCGTAAGACCTCTCCTATTGTAAAAGATGTATTAAAGTTCTATCATCATCATCGGTGCTACAACCTTTACGAAAAGTAGCCCCTCTTAAAAACGTCCACTGTAGCTGTATTATATACTTTCTCGCTTCAGTTCCTCATGAAGAAAATCCTCTACCCACAGAATGGTAGTAGGGAAATAAATTGGCCTACAAACCAACCATATCGTCATCTAAGATGCCATCTATCAACGCTTCTCCACCCAGCATGTGAAACTTCTCTGATACCTAACATTCTGCCGTTCTTGCATGAAATATTTGGTCCAGCGTTTAGGACATTATTTCGTCTAGTTATATAAATGTTGTTATTATTTACCCTTTCAATTGCTTCAGCCTCTGCGTTAACCCAATCTTACCCTAAAGATCTAGATCAAATAATTTTATCTACAACAATTTCCAGATTTGAGAACCAAAAGAATATTCAAACTACCGAAATAGGGTTTTATTCATAGAATAAAGAAGAAAACTAAACGTGCTACACAAATTTGAATGTAATCAAATGTTCAAAACAAATGATCTCTATTCCATTTGAATTTTGTAATCATGGTGAAATTCAGTTCGTAACTAATAATAATTATAATATTTGGATGATTTGTATAGCCCCATTTTTATATTTCTACCATACATATTTATATTTTTACCTCCAAATACCAATTTAAAATAAACCTAAATGATTTGAGATTTTAACGGCTAAAAGTATTATAGTGATTTATTTTTGGGGTATTATACATTGCTGCGATAACTCCTTCTTTAGCCAACATTTTGGACAGCATTTCAGTGTACAAAAATAAATAACTATAATGAACTTATTTTGTCAAAAAAGAACATCATAAGATAACAAATAATTTCCGTTCATTTATACATTATATTGAATCTGTTTTATGAAGAGATTCCGTTGAAGTAGATTTAGTCTTGATGTTGTCTTATAATTATGTGAATATTATTCGGGTTCGTGTTATTCGCTATCTTGAAGATACATGATGTATGTTCGTACGTTAACCCATCGTGTACGTGATGTGAATCATCTGCATGACGTGACAAGTTAGCATAATGGCTTAATTTGCATCCCAAATCTTCATCTCATGCACGAATCTTCAATTTATCGCGGATTATAATATGCTGACGCAACCTACAGCTTCCATAAAAATAATAATATTACTAAGGTTCCTGAAAAATATTTGATACATAATTTTCAAAAACTGTGACGATTATGGGAAATATATAAATATTATTATTTTTAATATATGGCTTTTAATTGTATTTACTTTGTTAATATTAATTTTTTTATTTTTATTTTATTTTATTTGGAAAATCAACAGTTATAATTATTACAAGGTATGGTGTAGTAAGTGTTAATTATTTAACCAATAATAGGTTTTCATTTAGGTATTTTAATTATTTAGTGAATATATATAATATTTATGTAAGAAAAAAGTTACATTAGCCTATAGGGATGGGATGGCGGAAGGGAGGGGTATAGGATGGATCTAGTCTGTGTAATGTGTAGCATGTACGTATGTGTATTAATACAAAATAATAATGATAAAATAATTATTTATTGATTTTAGGTTTGAAGTTGTGGGGTGCTGAGTTAAATAAGTCTAATTCACTGTATGAAATATTAAAATTGTTTGAAGCACGGTGAATAAAAGCATTTTGTTTTGAGTTAGTGTTACATTGAGGGATGTTTAATGTGTGATTTTGTCTGGTTTGTCTGATGGGTACCCTTAATTTAATTCTTTCTAGTGATTCCGGGCAAATCAATCACAGAGGTGGCAATTTTTTGTAAAAATAGTACGTCTGCGGAGTTTCTACGACTTTTCAGTAACGAAATCCTGAAAAACGCTGCTGACTCCTCGTGACTCAGATGAGGACGATAGGCCCGAAAATCAAGGTATCGTTGAAAACGATATTGCACTTTCTCAATCCTTTCTATGTGTGACATATACGTGGGATTCCAGACTTGAGAGGCGTATTCCAAAGAACTGTATACATACGCAAAGTACAGCATTTTCATGGAATTTACTTTTTTAAAATTTTTGCAGGTTCTGAGTACAAAGCCAAGTACCTTGGAAGCTTTTGCAACCATGGATTCGATATGGCGCTCAAAAAGTAATTTCGGATCTAACACTACTCCCAGATCCTTAGCCTCTGTCATTTTGCTCAGTATTGTGCCGTTAAGAGAGTAATTAAAAGAAATGGGATTTTTATTTCGGGTGAAGCTGATGGTGCCACATTTATTTGCAGGTGTGTTCTGCACAATAAATATTTATGCGATTTAGATCTTTTTGCACGCGGGTACACTCACTGATACACGTGACAGGGGCGAATATTTTCATGTCATCTGCATATAATAAAGTTCTGGAGTGGTGAAAACATTTCCCAATGTCATTAATATATATATTAAAGAGTAATGGTCCCAATAATGACCCCTGGGGTACTCCCGACGGCACAGTTTCCCAGTTCGATTTATAGCCACCGACGACTACTGCTTGGCTACGGTTTGCTATATAGGACGAGAGCCATCTGAGGAGTTCTCCGTGTACACCGATTTGTAAAAGTTTTCTCAGCAAGATATAATGAATAACTAAATCAAAAGCTTTGCTATAATCTGTATATATTGCATCTACCTGTATATGCTGATCCATGTTATCTTTTAAGAATTCGGTGAATTCCGTTAAGTTAGTGGTTGTAGATTTCCCCCTCGTAAATCCATGTTGGTTATTATTGAGTGACGATTTCAAGGCCGAAAACATCTGGTCATACCACAGACATAGGAATTAATAGACGAGAAGATAATGGCGAGGGGTAAAATCAACTGTTGAAGAACGAAGGGAGTGAAGCTGACTGTGATTCGTCAATAAATCAATCTGACAGTAAATAGGCATCTCGCATTATAATATCACCATTTACTTCTTAAAAGTAAAATCTGCTTTTGAATGAATAGACATTTTTACATGGGAGCGCAAATTACTCGCCACGTTATGAACAAATTTGCGAAGTCCAAATTCGGCAAAAAAATTCGGTTCTATTTTGAGAGTCGAATATTTCGTTTAAGTATTTAGTTAAGACACTTTTATAAATGTTCATAATTTACTTCCCAGCAACCAACCAGCTTTGTGTTTCGCGTCCAGACGTTTCTCGATGTGATAGTAACAACTGATTCATATTATACGATGTGAATATGCTTTAAATAAAGTAAAATAATGCTTATATATGGAATGTAATACGACAATTGGGTTTATTCTCTTTTTCACATCTATTTTTACAAGTTTTCATAGCACAAGTCAACATTCTGCCGTGTTATTTCGTAAAATGAACCGATGATGCCTCGACCATAGTTCGCACAAGAATGATGACGTCACGTTTTCAAATTTCACTTGAAGCCATACGCGAGCACAGCCGGCTCCAATGGAACCGGTATGGGGAGTGGGGATAATACGCGTTTAATCACTTAGGGCAGGTCTACTAATATTCATATGTCTATGGGTCATACACATTTTTTTCGAAAACCTTACTAAAGATGCAGAGCTTTGAAATTGGCCTATAATTTTCGACGTTAGATTTTTGGCCATTTTTGAAGATGGGAGTTACAAATGCCGTTTTCCAAGTGTTTGGGACTATTCCCTCTTTAAGGGAGCGACTAAAAATTATGGATAGCGGTTTAGATAGGCTGCGGGCACATTTGTTTATGAAGAAAGGGGGAATTTTATCTGGGCCTGCGCCTTTTTTGGGACCTAAATCTTCAAGGTATTTCTGTATATGATGCTGGTCGATTTCAATATTATTAATGCTAGCAACACAGAGCTCTTTGGAGTTGTCCGGTATGATCTGGATGTTTCGAGCATTATTGTTGTAGACAGACATGAAATATTTAGAGAATAAGTTACAGATGTCAGGCCCATTTTCAGCTTTTTCGTCTTTAAATGTCATAGTGTTCGGAACACAGTGGGATTTGGAGTTGGATTTTATCTAATTTCAAACTTTTTTTAGGTCGGAGGATATGTCATGTTCAATTTTTAGTAAGTAAATATTGTGGCATTCCCAATTAAGTTTTTTGTGGCGTGATCTTAGTAAAGAGAAAGTGGCGTAATCAGATGGGTTTTTGTATATCTTGAACTTTTTAAAGTATTCGTATTTTTCTGATGTCAATTTAATGAGGGCCGAATTATACCATGGCGGGTATTTACAATTCCTACATGCCGTATGATATCATAACAGTTATATGAGTTTTTTTTTTTTTGTATTAGGCAATTCACCCTAAAAAGAGTGCTATGTGATATGAGTTTATTAATTAATGTTGTTTTTGGGTGACCCTCACTAGTCCGTGTGCAGTGAAATTTAATTATATTATTTTGCGGTTTTAATTCAGTGGTATAGTAGTGATGTGTAGTCTACCACAGATGAGTTAATATGTTTTTTTGTCTCGTTTCTGGTCACTCACTCACTCGAGTAACCGTTGTACCTCCGTTCTGAACCTCAACGTCCAACACAATCTATATTTTTTGTTTTCACTTTAAAAAAATAGTCACCGGAGACCAAAACGCCATCCAAATTTTTCATAAATCACTAGTTAAAGTAAGTCATGTAGGTCTCTTTACACACTGTACACGTGGTAAAAATATTAGAATACACCGCAATATTCAACTTATCTCAAATAATATCCCCATTTTGAATGCTTTCTGGTCCCTTTTGCATTTTTTCTATCGGTCACCTCGCATCCACTGTAGGTATCTGTTTTAAAAATAAAAAAATATTTTAATTTATTTTTTGTTTTATTATTTCTTGCTACAGAGCAATCCCGTCATATAACTCATTAGAGAACTTAAGTGGATAAAAAACAAAAACGATATATATTTATGCATTAAATGCTTCCATAAAAGAGAAACATCAAAAAAAAAAATTAAAAAAAATGTGAAAACTAATTTTATATATCATTATTGTTAGCAAATATTATTATACATTGTAAACTGTTTAATTATTACATTATAAAAAAAAAATAATAAATAAAAAAAATCTCCTAAAAAACATATCATCCTACATCACACCTAGATTATGAATTTACAATCCATATTTACGTGTATCTTAAAGTTTTCACAGCTATATTTAATTAAAGCTTTTTTTAGTGTGCACATTTCAAAAACTTTTTAACCATTTTATTTGTATCACAAACATAATCTTAAGTAATTTTATTGTTAGTACTACAAATCAATTATTTGTTCCCACTCCGTGCCATAATTATACTCTGAATTATGCTCTCATCAAAATGTTTTTATAATCATATATAAATTCCATCCACACATAATACATTTACATGTAACCGTGTGTTCGCTCCATATTTACTCTCAGAATTGATCAAAAGAAACACTGTTGTACATCCTTTAATAAAATATTACGTGCATAATTTCAGAAACATTTTTTATTCACCTTCTGACATTTGATTATAGCTGGCGTGATAAAGAAACATCCATTATAACCGGCAGAACATTCTCACTAACAAATCCTTCAGACTGGATTACGCAGAATCCCTGAAGGGGTTGTTACTTCTTGTCAGACGAAGTATATCAAATTTCGTATTGTGTGAATAAATTTTGCAAACAAAAGTGAAAACCTTCCTTCTGAAGTTACGTAAATAAATCATGTAACTGTGTAATTATTTGCCGTTGTTTCTATATTGCCGATTATTCGATAGAATTTTTTCGTCAGTCTTCGGCCATCTATTATATTTTGAACACAAATGACAAATAAATTGTAATGATTTTCCATAATGTTTAACAATTTTAAAAGTGAATAAAAATAAAAGCCATTTTTTTTTAAATGCGTTTTCAAAGTCATCATTCATCTAAAAGGTTATTTCAGAATTCTGGAGCGTAGAAACACTGTATCCATTTATTTTTACAAGAGTTCGTTATTATGTAATGTTACAATGGAAAATCTTGTATATAACCATACTATATCATACGAAAATCACATTTCTGATTGATTTTCACTTTTCCCAGAATTTATTTTGTCTTTTTATTCAAATAAGTAAGATAACACCTAAGAAATTCCCATTAGATCTTGATACATTCACAGCAATGTGTCTGATGGTAAAAGCGTATTCATTGGCAGTGGATTTGCTCGTAACAAGGCAATTCGTCTCAGGTGTCTTGTCGGCAATCTAGAGTCCAATAATTCCCTTCGCACCCCAGAAGGTCCGCAAGGAAGGTTTTATTACACAGTTCCGACCCTTGCGGAACACGCGTCATTCAAAGGAAGGTCCGTTGTCACTGGGCATTATTTTCTTCACCCTGGAGGGATACACTTATTTTGAAACATTGTTGCTTTAGTACAATTTAAAGTGACATTCTAAACTTTTTAGGTTAAAATTACGTTGGGACTCTTAGTTCATAATTTGTTAAATTTAAATCGTAAGGTCATAAAAAATCTCGTTCCTAACCATATGCATTAGATATGCTGTGAAATTAAAATATTTTTCCTGATAATAATAATATTTGGCTTATTTATATAGCGCCGTCTTCGTGAAAAATCACCTCAAGGGCGCTGTACAGATATATCTATTAAATAATTAATACTAGACTTAAAACTAGTGACTCACATCTAAGACTTATATCTAGTAACTTACGACTAAGGCCTAAAACTACTATCTTAATGACATTTATATTTACAAATTTAGAAACATACAACTAACATTAACATTAACAATTTAATTTTACAAGCGCCAAAAGAAGAAGGAAGTTCTATGATATTAGGGTGTATTTAAAATTAATTTTAGAACACGGGTGCAAAATGCATCCAATTGGTTAAAGGGATATATATCTTAGATAAATTAAATTAATAAATTAAATTAATCATCGATCTTTACCGCATTTAGATGATTCATCTGCCAACAATTAAACCCATTAACAAATTCTCTTCCCACCGATATTGTCCATTGGTAGGCAAGTCAATAGCATTTTGACTTTATCATAAGAAGTTGAACGGAATCGCTAGAGAATTTATATGTACGCATCAACAATTACGGTATAACAAAAAGGAAAAAGTAATATTTGGATAGAATGACGGATTTATGAAAAAGAGTATCGGAAAAAGTGAGTTTTTATTTTGGATCTAAATACTGTTGAGCTGGTTATACACAATTGCTTAGGAAGTTTATTTCAAGCCTTAGGAACAGATAGTCCGAATGCATGATCACCAAACTTAGTGTTTGGATTTCGCTTAGGCTCTTTCAACGTTCCAATTGCATGTATTTAATATAATCACTAGTAAAATAAACTAAAAATATTTTACAATATTTTGTATACTGCGTAACGTGTGTGGTGTTTTTTTTTTAACTACATTGTTTATTTAATTCAGTATATTTTGCTTAACTTCACTTTTCCTTCTTCTCGAGCCAACGTTAATTGAAAACTGGTAAAAGAGGTGTTTCCAATGAATAATTGACTGTGATACGGTGTATCCGATTGAGAAATAAGCGTTCCACTTAGTGTTCACTATACAAGTACATATAATTCTACTCTTACCAAAAATCTTACCAAGCGTTGACTCAAGAAGGTGGAGGAAGAAGTACAAAATAACTGACTCGGAACAAACTCTTTCATAAATCCATTTTTTAGAAAAAAACCTCTCTTATTGTTAAAGAATCTCTTGAAACCAAAGGTATTAAAATCATTCAAATTGTAATATCAATAATAACCCTTCTCAAACAAAATATTCTGTGGGAATGTTATAAAGACGGAACGGTCAAGGAAAGGGTAAAACTTTTTTTTTTGTAACCTTTTTATAACCTAAAAGATCAAATCCCATGCTTACTAGGTGACGCGGTAAAACTCTATACATCGTAAATGTCAAAGAAATTGCAACGTTGTAAGTTCTCGTTTTTCTTTTGACCCTTTCCGATACTACAGAATTTTATTTCTGAAACCAATAAAATTTCAGAACTTTATTCTCCGTGAAAGAAATTTTATACCAATATCTTTTTAACCCGAGACAATAAATCATCCGCAACATATGGAACACCGACTCAACATAAAACCTAAATGAATCTATAATCCCAACCTTCAGATCAAAATTTTGATCTGAAGGTTGGGATTGTAACTGTTCCCCGGTTCATTGTAACATACGAGGAAACACCAGGAAATTACTCGCTTCAAAAACTGGAAAATATGTATCATAAATTGACAACTGTGAGGTAGGTCGAATCAAATTCGATAATATGCTAATGGATTTTGTAACTTCCAATTGATAAATCACCCATGTTTCTTTTACTGCCTTCACAGTAGAAAAGATGTCGTGAGAAATGTTTTCCTTCACATTTAGAAAATATGTTGAGCTCGAGGTAAATTTACTTAAAAAGCTATTTGTTTTTGGTATTTTTCCGATTTTAAATATCATCCATCATCTCATCGATCTGACTAGCGTGGATATCGTGTTGAAGGTTCTGAAATGATTTAACTGTCAGACCGGTTATAAAAAAAATCATTGAGATAGCCTTAGAGAAATCTCAGTGGTTTGGACGCCTTGATAAGCGCAATAATAATTATAAAAGCTTTTGAGGGTTCTTGCAAATGTACGATAGGTATGATGTTAGCACTTATAGTTGACCTTTCTGTAGACGGTAGATTTATCTCATCTCTATTAACAACATTTAATATTTTATTGCGTAATATTATAACAGTTATTGTTATTATTTATTTAATAAGCTGGCACTATTCTGCTGATGCAATCAAATCTGATTTAACAGTAAGTTTAACAGTGATGTGATTATTGTGATTTAAATTTCATCAGGGATAGAGGGCAGATGTGTAAAGATTGTGGTGAAGTGTATGCTTAAAATCTTTACACATCTACTCTGATGATCGATACTGTAATGCTGTCTGAAACGTTGGCTAAAGAGTGAGGTAGCGCAACATGGTAAATACCCTAAAAATATCACCATAATACTTTTGGCCCTTAAAAATTTCAAGTTAAATGGTGACTTTTAAATATCAAGTTGAAAGTTCTGGCCTAGCTAATTTCTGCCATGCGTACATAAAACATGTATATTACATATTTAAATTGAATGATAGCATGTATACAAAAACCACACATCCCACTAGGTATTATCTATCTGCGCGACATAGGTAACACAGGAACTCTAAACTCACGAATACGTGAGAGTGTGAGCTTAACCGATTTCTCATACTAACTGCAAATCACTTTTGGAAGTAGTTTATGAAAATAAAAGATTATTTTATTTTTATGATACTGTACAAGAGTTGAAATTTTCGGAATAAGCTGTTATCTGCAGTAGATCTACAGCATATTCATTTATTCGGAAAATTCAGGATAATGGACGTCGAGAGTGAAATGAGAACGTGAGGACGAAGGTCGGGAACTTAACTTCTACCATCTGGCCACATCTGTTTGAGCATGACATAACATAGAAGATCTTTCTCCATGTAACAAACAAATTATTGTTCAAATAAACCATGTTTAAATTTGATGAAATTACATTTATGTTATGAAACTAATAACATTTTATTTTAACTTACCGTTTTACTCGCTACGCCTTTACTTAAGCCCGTAACCTCTAGGCATGGAGTAGAAAATCTTGCCGCTCTGCCAAGGTCATAGGATGTCGTAATATGGAGGAGGGTTGTAAATTGGGGGACTGTAAAGTTAGTAAGATTGAACAAGGTGACCTAACAATGGAAAGCAGCTGCGATGGTATTGCCAATCGAAAGTATCTACTCTTTGAGCAAAAACGCTGACATGGCGCAATTCTTGTCAGAATATAATACTAAATGACTAATGGACATAGGTTAGGAGTGCATGAGTTATAATAATAATAGTAAGTTGATATAATAATAATAACACTTTACCTAAAACATGCCAACCCCCCCCTTACAGGTTCTCCCTGTGAGGTGTTCACAAAACACTACTACTAGCCCGAACAGATACTGATGATTAACGTTTTATGTATAACTGGTACTTATTATGTAAACTGTATGTAAGAGAATAGAAATTAATAAATAAATAATAACCAAAATAAGAAGGTTATTATTAGCTGGGCGTTTTTGTAATAGCTGTTTCATAAGTCGAATCAACAATTAGAATAGAATAAAAATAGTTTGTTAGTAAGAGTGTATACTGCTTGGTAAATATGGGAATGTAGCAGAATACGGAATACTGTGGTGTTGCATCATATTTGCCTACCATGGCAAATAGGACAGAAATAATAATTTTATATTAGGTATATAAATAATATATGGCGAAACAAAATAAATTGCTGATTGACATTACGTTTTTATACAGTAATTTATAAAATTAATGGTGTAGTGATGAACCTGCGTTATTAATCTTTTCGAATATAAAAGAAATTATAAGGCCCGACCGACTCTAAAGTAGTTTCATTTTATAAAGCAGTTTTACTGCTTTCGAGAAATTTTCACGAAACCGTCGCTTTTTATGGTACGTTAGAACGAAGATGAAGATTTTAGAAATACACCATCTGAGATAGAAAATTTTTAAGAGCGTGCGTCCACCGTAAGTCATGCTAAGTTATGGGTAAACCGGGAATCGAACCTGGTGATTAAATTGGCTAAGCTCAGATAAAATGGTAGAGCAGGCGACTCGTGTACAATCAGGGGTGGGCAGTTCTTTGATCAGCAGCTCGTCCATCGGTCAGGAGGTTGGAAAAGGACATCACAATAATAACACATAAGTAAGGGCACAAGGTATATTAATTGTCTCGAGAAATACAGGTATACATTGGATCTCCCTACTAACTCTCTCTACTAATTTATGACGACCAGATAAAGCGTGGATTCTACCTGAATTTACGAGAATTGAACACAAGAAAAGGGGGAAGGTTGAAAGCTTACGAATCGTCTCGATGTGGTATGGGGCATCATGTTGAGCTAGATGTACCCGCGCTCACAGGCGGCGGTTCAGTTGAGGCGGAGAAGTGCACTCGGGATTTTACACGGGAACGGGACTCCATTGAGTTAGCCCGAACCGTAATAATAAACATGATTGTAAATTCGATAGTGATTAATTAAGAAACTGGAACGAGATTCCGTCTGTTCGCGTAATTATGCAAGTCATTGCGAGTAGATCGTTTCCGCGAGCGACCATGCGGTCAAGGCCGAGGTCGGAGCTAGACTGGGGAGGCGATTAGCTTGTGCCGCGGCGCTGCGTGTGTGGTCTGTGCCGGTCACGTATTTTGACCATCTGGCGGCGTGTTCGACACACGCGGTGAGGGGAAGTTGGGGCAACCGTGCCCTATTCAACAATAGGGAGACTGTATTACGTAACAGTCATAAACATAGAAAAGGAATAAAATAAAGAGGAAGTAAGTTTACGAACTGATTTTATTCGTGTTAGAATGGTTGGTTACAGACAAGAAACGAGGCTCACAGTGAAAGAATGTTTAACTCTACAGTACAGTTTACGACGTTTTATTAAGACATTGCTCTTTTATAGCACGAATTTAGTATCAATCGATTGGTAATTGGCTAATTAATATTTTCAAGTAATAAAAATTCTAAAATAATTATTGTTCTTCTATGGTGAATGTGTGAGGTAATCTTAACATTAAACACAACACCCAATCGAAATAAAATAAAAATATCGCCTCAATATGAGAAACCTGATTAGCATCATCATATAACTATTATTATCAGATAATAAAGAATTTATGTCGCATTTCTTTAAATAGTTGGTGTTGTCATAATGTTCAGCATAGTTAGCCTTCAAAGTAGATCGGAGTTCGATTCTGTGCTGTGTTAATTAATTATTTTAATTTTATTTTCAATTTCAGCTTCACAAGTCCTACAATTATCCGGTGTTATTTCACTCTGCTTTCGGCGCCCGCAAACGAGATACTTTAGTTGCGACAACTATTTCGTCGCAGTCGTCGTCTTCAAATTGAGTGCTCACACAAGAAACTTTAGTTGCGGCAATTATTGAAAATAAAAAGTTGAATGCAAATCAAATGCCGGAAACAACTCTCCGGATTTTTCTGAATAGTCATTTTGGAAAAAACAGAGGTACCTATATACTACCATCCATTATATTTTATTGATTTTAAAAGGATGTAAACTGGAGTACAGCAAAATATTAATTAAAATCCGATATGACGTACTTGCAACCAACCTTCGATGAGTTGTGGAAAATACATATTTTTAAATTGGCGCAAAACAAAAAACCTTTCAGAACATTTGCCTTTGTCTATCTCGCATTTATAAAAAAAAATCCGACAACTTTGGCGTTTCCTTTATCCACATTCCGAGAACAACAGTTGGTTTATCTTTAAGAAAAAAAATAAAAAAAAGTAAAAAATATGCATGAAAAACGAGACGTATTCAATATTTTGAATAGAAAGTGCATATTTCGTTTTTTTTTTTTTTTTAATTTTTACCTTGTTAATAAATGTTGTTGCAAAATATATTGTTAATATAATACTTCTTCACAAAATCCCCCCTTTTAACAGATTTTTGTTGTATATTTTTAACAGACATTATTTGTATATCACTGAAAACTATAATAACTACACACAAGAAAATTTCTTTCATGCAGTTTTCAATTTCGCTACTGACGTGGTAGTTTCACTTGCCTTTTACTTCTAGCCCTTTAAACACGTGCTCTGTCTCTCATATACTTGCCCGATACCATATATTTGCTATTCCATTTAATCAATATGAATAATAATGTTAAACAGGTTTTTTGATTACACAAAATATAGCATTTCACATTTTTACCAAAACAGTATGTAATGAGTTAACGTTTTGTTTTTATAGCCTCATACTTAATATTAGTTCATTATAATCATATTAGTGTGTTTACACTGTACATATATACTAATTTTGTTGTTTTGCATTAATTTAATCCATCATTTTAAAATTTAAAGCTATTTTTGGATATAATTTGAGATCTTCACCGCGAAAAGTTTTGTAGTGATTTATTTTTGGGGTATTATGTCATGTCGCGCTAGTTTCTTCTATAGCCAACGTTTCAGACAGCATTACAGTGTGCAAAATCACATCTGCCACACCTGCCCCGATGATGGATACTGAAATGCTGTCCCAAATGTTGGCTAAAGAAGGAGGTAATTTAACGCGGCGTAATATACCAAAAATATTTTTTTTACATTTAATTTGCCATTTACTATTAATTTTGTTTTAAATTATAAAGAAGCCCGTATTATAGAACTTATAATTGCAACCATTTTAATAGTTCATCATTGTTTTTTGCTATCCTCTCACATCGGTAATAAAATGTATATTTATGATTGAATAATACCTATATGTCACAAAATGATGAATAATGAAAATCATGAAAACATGTTTATAGAAACGCATAAATATTATATGCGCCCGTACATAAAACCCTTAATAAAATGTTTAGTGTTTAGACATATCCTACAACTTTTTTTTTTAAATTAGTCAAATTTAATTGTAGTTTATTTTGAG
The DNA here is from genome assembly GCA_026573805.1 of Hesperophylax magnus. NCBI lineage: Eukaryota > Metazoa > Arthropoda > Insecta > Trichoptera > Limnephilidae > Hesperophylax > Hesperophylax magnus. Next base: position 829,652 of record JAIUSX010000097.1, on the reverse strand, counting down.
CCCGTCCTAAAACTCATTTTAGGACGGGAGGATCTTACAATACTTAAAGTAGAAAATAATAGGTACAATTTTACATTGTTATTTATGTTTCACGTACAAAACAGTACAAAAATGGAAAAAGGGAGATTAAGTAGAACAACCAAGAAAAACAAAAGAGGAATGAAACAGGGATATACACATTCGCCCAAAGCCAAGATAGGAATTTACAAAAAGGTACTTATCCACTAATACATTGGTAAGAATTGATTATGCTCGATTACAAATACAGGGGATAGAAAAGGAGAGAGACAAAAAAGGAGAAAAACAACACGACAAGAATTACGTATTTTAGTTTTTGTATGTACTTAAAAAATAATCTTTTAAAGCATTGCAATGTTTTTGTAATTTTATTTTCTGTCTTTTTTATACATGTCTGGAAGAGAGTTATCGAGTATGTAGGCAATATTGTTTAAGGATTTTATTCCATATTTTGTAGTGTGTATTAGAAGCATGCGGATTTTATTATTATTACGAGTACTGTGGTGTGGATGTATTGATTGTAAAGTGGCTTGATGTTGGTGTGGGTTGATTGTTGTGTAATTTGTAGGATGGTGCTCGTGATTTCATGTTTGGGAAGGACTGTGATTGGAAGGATACCGGAAACTTAATAGATGTCATTGACATGTATGTTCCATTGAAGACCAAGAACATTTCTGAGAGCTCGGTTTTGGACCACCTGCAGGTCAGCTTTTTTAAGACAAAACCCCAGATATATAAGAGATAGGATAGGTATGAATGTACCATGACATCATTCACCGAAAGTTAGAAAATGAATAGGTAGTAATTCTTGTGGCCTATGTAGTATAGCAGTTATGGTGGATAATTTTTTCGTGGGATCTCCACATATAATTTATGTGGAGATCCCACGAAAGTAGGGAATCTACAATTAGGCCCAAATATTTTGGGTTCGTTTTCTTTTCGCGACTGTCACCAATTTTTATATTGAAGCTGCAATTTTTATTGTTCCCAAAAAGGATGTAATGCGTTTTTTTACGTTAAGGTTAAGTATTCTCAACCAGTTTGTGTGATGGGAAACATTAACATTTATTTCCGTTTTAAACTCCGCCAGATTCGGTTTGTTATAAAAAAAATACTGTGTAATTGGCATAAAGCTGTAGGGTTCCTTTAATACCCCATTTTATAAATTGAAATGTGCAAATTAAAGTAAAAATTGATAAGTTTATAAAACAAAATTATATTCACTATGGAGTGAAAAACTCTTACATTTCAGCAAAGTATTCATATGCATTTCGTTTTATTATTAATACGAAATATCTAAACATTTCGACAATATTGCCAAATCCATTGTCAGATCAGTTTTATCACTTCATCTTTGGATTTTTCCATTTTCTTGTATTATTTCTTATGTCTTATATTGTAATATGTTGAAAAAAAACACACATATATATTATATATATAAATTATGCAGTCGATTCATAGGTGTGCCAGTTTGCTAATCTGTTTCAAAATTGTCGCAGAAAAAGCTAGCATTCCGGTTTTTCTGGTCGATACATTTTATTTTGGCGAGAATTTCAGCACTTTAATACCATAATTAATCAATTTATTTAATAAAACCAGGTCGGTGATAATACACCAATCTGACAGAGTACTTTAATTTAGTTGATGCATCAGTAGGATATGGTAAATATTTTAGATTCATATGTTCGGTTAAAAAATTAATAAATCTGAGAAGTTTATGCCGTACCCTTTCTATAATTGCCCTAATTTACTTTATTAAATAGGGATCAATTTGGCGAATAAAACTATACCGTACATCTAACAAAGTGTACAGTGTTTTCAAAAATTGTAATGAATTTAAGCAAAATCTTCAAGATCTAGGAAGTTTTGCTTTAAGTAACTTGCAGTTCTTCATATAAAACCAAGCGTTTTTAAAGCTTTATTTGTTATTTCATTTACATGCAAAATAAATCTTAGCTTCTTCAAAATTAACACTCAATTCGAGCGAGTGGTGTCAATTTTACATTATTTTAAATAAATTTTACAATTTTGCATTTTAGATGCCAAAAATACACCATTTTTATTTATTTGTAGTATATTCATTCTGAAACAACACAAATTAATCAAATAAAATGTGCTTGTGCACGCTGGGATTTGATGCTGTGACCTCCAAATTCCTAGTGAAGTGACTTACCTCTCGACCACGGAAGCGGTCATATAATATATATTTTTTAAATCGAGCCGAAACAATTTATTTCCTTTTGATTTTCATACGGCAATAACATTCAAAGATATTATCTATATTTATTGTGCCGAATTGTCTTCGTTGAGAATCATAAGCCTCATACTAAATGTACACAATCTTTGTGAACATTCGCGGAAATTCATAGAAACGAATTTCAAGCCATGAGGAATCCCCACAGTAACAATCTAACAACTGATGGTTAAAGTTTTCCCAAGAAACCCGCACTCGTTCTTGTTATTCTTTATTTGTGCTGCTTTACGCTTATCATATTATGTTTTTTAAATTAATTTTATGTTATAATGAAGGTACATAATAGTCACTCTCCATTTAATAACTTTTTCCGTCATATTTTATTACATTAATTTGATCCCGTATATTTTTCAGAGAATTAATATTCCGTCTTTTATCTTTTCCCATCCTTTTATCACCCTCGAAAACGTGATTCTTGCTTTATTTCATTATTGACCTTACCCCATTTTTGCGAGAGACCCAAAATATTTTGTCAAGGTCGACGATATTAAATTGACAATAAAAGGACCAGCACATTTAAAATAGTATCTAGTGAGACATTAAAAATATTGCGACATTGATACATTGATACCTGAACACTTCCATGGACTTTTGTTTAGAATGTCACCCAATGCAATTATTGCTTTGTAGCAGAAACATTTTTAATTTAAAATCCAATCTGCAACCTGAATGTGGATGGCAGTATCAACCGTCTCTAACAAACAATAGCTCCTCCCCCACCCCAACTTCTCCACCCACTAAGGAAACGGCGTGATGTGAAAAATGTAAACTAGTTTTTATTTATAACATGCATATTAAACAAACACTGTAAACACTTAGGATGGGTTGAATCGAAGAATTAGAACAATTCATCAAATTTAAATGTTGATTTTCATGTTCTGTTAAGGGTCTTTTCAAGTTCTGTTACTATATCATTTTTGGCTAGTTGTTTCACAGAACTGAAATGGTGATAGAACCTGAATAGAACTTTTGGAGAAATCAACTTTTAAATATTATGAATTGTTGAAATTATGTGAAACAACCCTCCTTTAGATGCCAACAAAATAATTTCTTCCTAATTATGATTATCAAGCTTTTTAACACCAACTCAATCAATAAATAATAGGATTCGCTTTTGGATGTCACTTTCGGGTACGCCCAAGCTTTGGTGAATGGATTCATTGAAAAGAGAGCCATAAATTATAAAAAAATGATATGAGCCAGGCTCATAAAATCCTCTTTAAATTTTTTTTTTTTTTACATTGTTAAAAAAACTTTAACTCGTTTGTATAGATTTTTACCACTAACGTCAAAGTTCCTATTACTTACTTTACCGCCTCCATCAAAAAATATTTTCTTGGAAAAGACAATTCTTAAAATTGAGATGATAATTTTTCCGCTCGCTCGCGCTTTTATTGGGTACAAATTAAATTATTCTCGTGGATTGGCTATTTACATTTCAAGTTAGTTCATTTCACAGATTTACATCTCGAAGGCTGAGTCGATCAAAAACACTGTTTATTATTCAGTTCTTCGGGAAAATCACCATTAAAAAAAAATTCTTACTCATTTTGTCGGAATTGATTTCTAATGAAATTTTTAAACTTATTTCGAGTTAGATTTTTTGGGTAAAATAATTGCTTATTTTAAAACATTTTCTTAATCCACCATCTTCAAGGTTTTTTAGTAAATTAATTAACGTAACATGTTATTTTGTTGTCAAGTTAATTAGTAGATTTTCATTTAGGATTTCAGTTTTTCATATTTAATATCACACGACAAAACTAGCTGAATAAATTTTTCTTAATCAAATAAATGTCTTATTAAAAGACGATTTCTATGTCTTCTATATATAATTACAACGAAACTACCGCAAGGTCGATATAAGCGTTTCGAAAAAGCTTTCTGATTGGGTAAAATGATTTTGGAGAACTCTTCTCATCTTTAATTTTTACAACAAATACAAATTGGAAATCATTTTTTTTGTATTTGTACCTTCAGTAATTATGTATGTTGATAAACCGATGTCGTGAATGTGCCAACCAATACTTTATTGTATCGTACAGAACTGTAAAAATCGATTTCGTTTCATTTAAACCAGTGCTCTGGCAATGAAAGGAATGGTACGCTTTGGTATCTGATTATTCTTATGTTTTAAAAAACGAAATGAATATTATTATGCAAATAAAATGTATGATATGACGCGGAAAAGGGGATCGGTGATGTGTCATAAAGATATTGTGGAATCAAGTAAATCAAATATTTGAGTCGGGTCGTGTCAAGGGTCGGAATAAACGAGCATCTATAAGAAGATGGGTGATTCTGAATAAAATAAAAAGCATCTGTCAGAACAGGTTATTTTGGTGTCCATATTTCTTTTAACCACTCAGGCTAATTTGTTCGGATCTGGGAACAAACAGTTATTACTGTAAAGTCAATTTGTTTACTTAGTCACATAGTCTCATTGAAATCGTTGTCTAAATACGATCTGAACAGTGTTAGAAAGAGAAAACAACACATTTTACATTTATATCTAGAAGTTAGCCACGTAAGAGTTAAAATGACCACCAAAGGTTCCGACTGCAATTTAAAAAAAAATTATGAAACTTTCAAGAGTTTTTAGAGTTTTTGAAATGCAATTTACAGCTTCTATGTGAAAAAAGTAACAATAATTATTCTTATTACGTTTGTTTAATTCAGCTTTACAGAGCAGTGAGTGCAATACTCTATCTGCCATAAAATAATTAAAAATTAATATATTAAGCACGAGTACTGCGATGGCCAATATAACTGTCAATTTACCAGAGGCCTGAGGGGTAGGTGGTTATATTTTTCTAGATAATCCTTTCAATTATGTTATTTTTTACGTTGATTAATAGCATAGTCTGGATTGAGAATGCATTATTTCAGTATTCGGCTCTGAAACTCGAATTTAAATAATGTAACAAGCCTTTCAATCAATCGTGTAAATTTTATTAAAATAAGTATTTATTTAAAATTTGATAAACAGCTGTATTGTGCTGCCTTGTGATTCATCTTAAGAGTTGGATTCTTATATTATAACATTAGATTACACTGATTCCTAGATTCCGACCCACCCCTCATACCTTTTAATCTTTCCAGATTTTCTGTCCTTTCTCTCCTTAAAAAGACCCTCCACACAGCATTCCCAAAGATGACATAAGTTCCGAGGTAAATTATTTTCCTCAAGGTCTCCTGTGTGGAATTAATGTAAAAAAGTGCATTTTACCTTGCCCCTGAAAGCCGATATGTTACTTAATTCCATTAGATTCGTCGTTTATAAAAAAGAAAGAGTTTGCAACATATCTGTCAGTGGTATGCCTTAAGAGAACTGAGATTTTTTTACTGATCTCCATTAATAAAATTATTCATAAAACTTCACTATGCCTGAACATGAATAGTCCTAAATTAACCAGTCATCCCTGCTTTTAAACATAATATCTTCAATACACACATCAATCAAACAACAAAATTAACTAAAATTCTGTTCATAGATAAGTGCTGCCTGAATTATTAAGTTCATTCGGTCTTTTCATATGTTTCCGTATTCAGACGGGAATTAATAAATCATCAAGTCATTTTGACTCCTCTTCTGAACAGGATCTACTTCAAGAATCACTTTAGTTTCATAGATTGGTACATATGCTGCCTGAATTGTTTAGTTTATTTAGTATTTTGATGCGCGTATTTTCGCATACAGTCGGGAATTAATAAATCCTTTTTTTACTTCTCATTTCAACAGCGCTCATTTCAAGAATCGTATTAAATTAATTCCACAAGTTTGAAGACCGATAAAGTGCGAATAAAAATGGAAGACTTCGTTTCAGATATTTCATATTATTTTGGGGTATAATAGTTTACGTTCTCCATTTCGACTGATGTAACGTTCCTTGAAATAGATTTCGGCATATTTATTTACGAGACCGGCAAGGTAGTTCCGAACCTTCATAACATTCTAACCCTTCTCGTCCCTTAACCTCACTTCTTTCGGCGTAATAACTTATGCTTTTAGTATCGCCTTGGTGAGCGACCGCCATTTTGACTCGTAACGTTCCTTGGAATGGCATTTGCTATAGTTAGTTACCAGAATAGTCTTGTACTTCCGCTCGTTTTCTTCTTGCCACACTTCTATCCGCTTCATAACTTTCCCCATCTGGGAATGTCGTAATCCCATACATTCAAAGCAGTCAGTATCCTACGCGGTGTCACGATAATACGACATTTGAAAACGCGTGTATTATGTTATAAATCACCTTTAATTCATTTTTCCACAGTCATATTTTAATGTACCGGAGTAATTTGAAAATAAATTCGGTATTTACTAAAAACCATTTCAAACACAGGTTTTAATAAAAATAAAATTTTGGGTTATTTTTTACTGCGCCTTTTTGTAAAAACTCACTTTAACGGGTATACCTATAAGTAAGATTACGGTCGTAAAGCGTTTGTGTCTTTCATTTCAGCAATATTGGTGACAGCTTAACACCAGTGGCACGAGATGGATAAAAATATTCTAGCTTTATTGAAGCTTTTTAACCCTCAGGTGTTATTACATATAGAGTGTCAAGGGTTTTAACATGTTTTGTCAATACAGAAGTTTTCACGCCGAAGATATTTCTCACAGATTTTTATTATAAATGACATTGTTGGATTTCTGAACACATGAATAGTGTTCGTTTTTGGACTTACCAAATAATTGTATTTGTCGTAATGAAAAAACTTCAAGTCAACTTAATATATATTTTTATACTCATTTAATTTAGATTCAAAACAACACAACTATAATAATAATTTGCCAGACAATACTCATTTGTAACACAAGAAAATATATTTTTCCATAATTGAAAAAACAAAAAGGTTAACAAATTATTATAAGCCATATTCGGCTCATTCCTAACCCGCCAAATAATTCAATATGTATAAGTACTTCAATCGACAATTACTGTTTATTATATTTATTTTCACCTGTAAACAACCATATTTATTTTTGTAGGAAAGCCTTTGTTAGTGCTTAATTTCCCACTAGATGGCGTCAAGATATATTATATTTTCATTTGTTGGTGAAATATGTATAAGACAAGGTTTTTATGCACAGCACATAGGATAACAAATTATGTTTGCAGTGCCATGCATAAAAACATTGTCTTATAAACATTACTCTATCATTAAAAAAATAACAAAAAGTTTGAAAAAATAATTCTTAAAAAACAAAAAAGTTAATACTTATTACGACATACGCGATTTTGATTCTGTCTTAGTTTACACACTCAAAAATAATCAGATACACGTATCCAATTATAATTGTCACATTGTAGTGATTGTAATGCCAGTTACAAAGCAAAAATACCACACATTTCCCCGATTGATCATTGTTCTACGTCTTGTTATAACGAGAATAACAACATCGCATTATAATTATCTTCATGAAGCCTTTTCTGTCTAAAAAGTCTTTCGAATTGACGGAAAGATTATCCATACCCTTCTGAACCAAATTCAGTATGTTACTTGTGTTCCATTCAGCCCGAAATTGGTTTACCAACAACTTTCACCCCGCTCAGATGAGAAAGAAGTTACGATTGGGTAAGCCAGCAACAATGTAATAGGACTATTTGGTCAATTATCTTGTTTTCTCCAAGCAAACAATTGGTATAATGAAGAATATATTTAGATTAATATAATATACGAGTTACACGCACTAAAACTTATATCCATTTGTAAGCAGAGTAAAATGAGCAGAGAAACAGATAAATTAATACTTTTGACTTCAATTCAAAGAAAATTTCTTATTTTACGTAACGCCTTTATATATTGTACTTTAATTATTCAGGAGATCAAGTAGAGTACAATATATTAAATTAACTTTTAGCAACTACCTACTTAACTATCTAATTGGTCAATGAATTAAATACCTATATCAAAAGGACTTTTTTTTAAAGAAAGAAACATTAATTTGCCGAGTTTCGAATAATCTGATAATATTTGAAAATCTCCTACTACCACCACATTAATCTGAAAATGTTGCTTGTGTTGTGATGGAGGATTAAGCCAGCTGAGGGATTGAATACATGACGCCTGGGTTGATATGACCTAAATGCGATGCCAACTCGGTGACTGACCGGTTACATTTGATTAGTTTTTGCTACATTTACCATTTGGTACTTTTGTAGACTTCTTGTTCAATTCAAATTTATATTTATGTTATCTCACTTTAAAGCCACGTAGCACTAGAGAATTTTCTTCCCACTCCGACACAATTAATATCTCCGAAAAAGAGCCACTTCTGGATTGTCTTCAAACCGGCAAGGTTAAACATTTGCCAACGAGGATGGAATTTTTAAGTAAGCAGGCTAATTGGGTAACAAAAATATGGTATTATTTCTTTACTTCTCCCCAATCTCAGGTTTTTGAGCAAGGACAACATGAAAAGACAATTTTCTAAACGAATTTATCTGATAAAAGAAGACTGCTTGGAAGGATTAATTTCACGTTTGAAATTAGGGGCGCGCTTTAATTTTGAAAGTGGTCACTTGAAAGAAGTTCATGAATAAATTTTACGAACACTTGAAGAAAAGTTTTGTAATTAAGAAATTAAATCCTTCACGGAAGACTTGGTCATGCATAAGCTGAAAAATTTAACAAACCTTTTCATAAGTAAAATTTTATTGAACTTAGAAATTGTTTTTTGTAATTTGTATCATTACAGTGTGCAAATACTGCAGAAAAGAAAGAAAACTAACTTCCAAGCATTATAAATGTCCATGTAGCAGAATAAATAAATCGTTTGTGAGAAAGTTAAAAGATTATCACATTTTAATCAAAATTAATCACTTTTATTGATTATCTGTAATTTTCCTACGTTTTTTGAGTAACTGTAATCATTTAACTTAGGTATTCAACTTTAAAATATAAAAAAAACCTTTAGCAATTATCCCAAAACAATGTTGGTATGTGGAAGCACATATAAAAAACTATTTGTCTTCCAATTATTATACAACTTCACTTTAGTCATGAATAGTAATGAATAACGGGTCATTTTAATAGCTAATTTTAATAAATTCGGTTCGAAACACCTGGTTAACAGAAGTTAGTGAAAATTCGTATGTACACATGTAATTGACAGGCACAACAAATGAAGTTTGTTATTGATTTAAGATTTTCACGGCCAAAAGTATTTTTGTTATTTGTTTTTGGGGTGTTATGCCGTGTTGCGCTAACTCCTTCTTTAGCCAACGTTTCGGACAGCAGTGTCCATCATCATTGATGACACTGCAATGACACTGCAATGCTGTCCGAAACGTTGGCTAAAGAAGGAGTTAGCGCAATACGGCATAACACCCCAAAAACAAATAACAAAAAAAAAAGTTTGTTATTTTTTAATTTTCACGGAAATTGCGAAATTTTGAAACATTATTATGAAATATAAATTTTGGAAATCAGTTTGAGTACTTTTACTGACGTTTCGTATTAAGATTTTTTTAGATGTGCCACATTTTATGACGTGAGTTAAATTATTTGACTCATCATCCAATAACTTATTTTTTTAAATAAAATTTTTCACCTACTTAAAATTGAACTCAGATTATAACTTTCAACATTTTTGAGAGTTAAGTTAATAATTATTGCCAGCAAATTCTACTTTGACAAATCATATCTTGGGATATTTTCTTAGGGAAGTTTCCATTGAATCGAACATGTCAATGGTTGATATCGGAATATGTTCAATAATTCTACTTTTTTTAAATCCTTTCAGTAACCAAAATATTTGTAACTTTTGCCAAGTTCCCACAAAGAGTTATGTATTTGGTATTGATACAGAGTAGGTACCTACACAAAAAAAAATTGTTTTTCTTTTTAACCAAATCTCATGAAGAAGTAATCTATTTATATAAAAAGATAAATGAAATTTTTTCACGCTTGACCTTTTAAACAAGAAGAAAGTCACTGTCTACATTAGATTTAGAAATACTTTGCGTAAAGCCCGTGCAACGCCGGGGACTTCAGCAAGTCTGAAATAATATTGTAAGGGTGTTGTGTCCGTTTAACGATGACTGCCATCAATTATCTCTTACTACAATAATTTTATACTTAATTAAAATAGTAATTAAATATTTAACTTTACCTAAATATTTATTTAGGATAATAATGAGAGGGTACTTACTTTAAATAGTTGCGAATTTTTATAAAACAACTTTCGAATCATTGAAATATCTTTTGCAATTATGCTGTTATAACTAAACAATATTTTAGTAATGCATTTTTGATGTTCAATTAAATTTCGTATAACAACGATGGTTAGAACCACGGTATAGTAACCGCTTACGAAGATTCAAATTTAAAATTTCCCAATTTTATTGCACATTAAAACAGGGTCTGCAATGTTTAAAATTTGCGCATAACACTTGACTGCATCTGAATTGGAGAAATTCAAGGAATAAATAGTTCAAGAGCTTTCCATGGAAATATTCCCCTAGACTTAAGTAGTTTTCTAATAAACTGGGTCGGAAGTATACTGTATTGGGGCTTTTCCACCCTGGGGATAGTTCAGATGGCTTTAGCCAGATGCCACTCTTAACGTATTCATGAAACTACTGGTGGACTTACTCGAATTATTCTTCGTATTAAAACGAGAAAACTTCGACTTTACCATTTCTCTCGCTAACCAAATATTTCATATTTTTATCCCCGGTACCTAGCATTATACGCATCCAAACACGATAAGAAACAAATCAACTAACGGTAATAAATCATTATATTATGTGACGAGTTTCGTTTTAAAATTTTTGATGTGACACCTAACAAGTGCGCCTGTACATAAAGGAGAACAATGTCGCCACCCAGTTTTGCAGTTTTGTGAGGCTAGTTAAGGTATAGGGGCTTTTTCAATGCGGGTCTGGAAGAGGATTTTTTGAAGAAGGAAAAACAGTTCGTTCCACATGCGATTCGACTTACACAAAAACGAGTCGAAGAAACAACCCGTTTTCATGAAACCTACACCAACTGTGAACAGGTGTTCTACTGTCTGTGAATTTCCACCGGGGTTCAATGCCGCCAGTTCCTTAAAGTGGGCTTTAAAGACTTAGCATGCCTACATTGTGTTTGTGCATTAGAGATCAGTATTTTGACAACGGTTATGATATTATATATATTAATTTTTTAAATTGTTTGATTTCAAAAACAATTATATGTTTCCACATCATGGTAAACATTTGCGATGACATTGGATTACTTCTAAAACTTTTCAATAATAAACCAATCATTTCCTGTGTTAAAATAAATCTAAAGTTAATTTAACATTTGATTGTTACATTTCGATTTCATTTCCGAATTGGAAAATACTATTCTATTCCCACAGCAACCCGATTAATGTCGCTATTTGGAATAAGTTTGAAAATTATGTCATCAATTGATCGTGTTGGTACTAAAATATCAATCCAGCTAATTATCTTTTTTTCAGATACTGCATTACTCATATAACTCATCAATACTATGATGAAATGAGATATTAAAGGGTATAACTAACTTATTTTTAAGACTAATTTAATTTTGATTTGTTATTTTACAATTATGATTTATTTCGTCAATTGACATTTTTAAACTAATAATATCCTTCACCCTATTTCCCCGCAGGGGTTGGCAGAGAGAATGGACCGTCTATGTGTTTTATTATCTATTGAATGTTATCGATGCACTTTTGTTATTTTTCAGAGCAGTAATCAGACACCTTTCTGAAAATCAATAACAATGACTTATCACGGGTGGAAAGAAACTTCGCCACATTAATTTTCAACGAAACAAAACAATTCTAGAGCGTCAGTTAAAAATAACATTGTTAAAGTTCTGAAAAGATTTTCCTCCGAGGCTTGTTACTTTGCTGAGTTATAAGAAATAAGAAATAAATTCGTTTTATTATTTCAATATGTTCTAGAGTTTCATTTTAGCGAGACTCTTGAAATATAACAGCAATTTTCGTTGAATTGGCATGTTCGAGGGTTTCGCATTATAATATCTAGTAAAATTTTCCATTGAAAATGTAAGGAAGAATTAGTTACGTTTTTAAATGGCGTATAGAAATCGGTTGGCGGTTGTTCAGTTTGGATAAAAAAACACAAGATTCCTCGAAAATTCCTACTTCAGTGGCTTTATTGAAATCTTGAATATAAAATACCGTTACAAATATTTATCTTGGATAAATTTTTGTCTCTTATCAACTCATTTTACCCCGCAAAGCTTTTAAGAGCAAATATTTTTTACTCAAAAGGATTTAAGTCTAGAAATAAATACCATACAAATTAATGTGTATTCCGTCCCTAGACGGTAAATTATTTAGTGCAGTTATTACTTGGACAAATTGAAAACACGATAACGATTATGGAGTCACTGAGTGTCTTTTAAAAAACGAAAATTTTTTAAAGAAAGTCAAACATTCCCGGGTTACGAATAACCTGACAATATTTGAAAATCTCCTACTACCACCACAGTAAACTGAAAATGTTGCTTGTGTTGTGATGGAGGACTGAGCCAGCCGACGAACTGAACACACTACGCCTGGGTGAGACCCAAACGCGATGTCAACACGACCACCGACCGGTCGAAAGAAAAAACCGGTCTATATGCTTATTTATAAATACCACCAAAAATTTTAGTGTAAAGCTAATTTCATTCACGGAGAAAAATACAGTACACATTTTAAATAGTACTGCTATCTATAAGACAAATGTAATACGCATCTTAATTTTAATGACTTGTAAAGCAGATGACAACCTCAATAAGAGAGTTGATAATCATCCATCCTAGGCAGCGACATTTCATTGCTGAAAGCCCCTCATTGCGCTAAGAAAAACGATTTTATTTTCCTGTTCTTTTTTTAATGTATTCAATTTAATTAGTATATGAGTTTTTTTCGGGTAAATTAGGGGTCGCCTAATGAAAGACCGTCATTTGAATAAAAGCGTTGCTTGAAATGGCTTTGGTCGAGTTGGTACTCCTCTCAACCTTACTCTTGACTTTGTCCTTCACATTCTATTTCATTAAGGGGTGCTTTAAATTGATGACCCTCAAGCAGTGGGTTTGTAGTGTTGTGTTAAAAAAAATTGACGGTTTCTTGGCTTACTATCGAAGACAACCTTATAGGACTATATACGAGTAGTTAGAATGAGTAGTATTTATGAAAAAAAAACACTTCGGCTAACGCTTTTTCGTGGAATATTTTCTAAAAAGTGAAGAGTGCTAGCACATGGGTACCTTTGATCAAGATCTTTCACTTAAACAGGTTTTCCCAGTCGGCTTGCAGAACATGATTTCCTAGCGAAACAAGCACAGCACTCCACTCATGTAGTAAATAACTCATTAAACGATGCTGAAGATAAATACATTTTTAAAGGTGATTTTTTTTTTTAATGAGAATAATGTCAGCCTAACGGGGCTTTACAATTAGAGGAGTTGTTATTAGTGTAGAGAGGGGGAGATGGGATAGAACGTATTTTGAAAAGGAACATGTCCAAAATGGGACTATAACAGACATTTATTTATTGATAATGGACTCATTATTATTAAGCGTTTTCTTTAGTTTTAAGACTTCTAGGTTATCTATTCGGTTTCATTTATAACTAACACAATTTTATTATTATTTACTGTAAAAATATTTCGAACAGAATAAAATAGCAGACAGCCTTAAATGCTAAACATACCGCACCTGGTTATGTTAATCGAAAATCTGTAAATAAGGATATAACTGAAGTTTTCGGAATATTTTTTTAGTTCAACCCCAAACAATGGATACACAGATTGATACACCAACGCATCAATCTTAACAACAGTCGTCCATTGTCATCTTACCTGGGATCATCCAGCAAGCAGTACGCAATATGGCAGGAGGAAAATCTGCAGGTCACGATGGACTTGTCATAGAATATGTAAAGCATGCGGCGGAGTACTTAATTATTTAGTAATAGTCGCCTCTCTCATCAAATGGACAATTTACGAAATAACTATCAAAAACCAAAATAATACCTATTCCAAAAAGCCGTCAACTGAACCTGATATCAATCGTTAATTACAGGCCCATATTTCTTTCTACAATAATTCCAAGAATCTTCGAAAAAGTGAAGACTCACAAATGGGCTTCAAAGCTGGTTGCTCCCCTGATACAGCCATATACAGCATAAAACATACAATCGAATTCTATAAAGCAAGAAAAAACTGCGGTGTACGCATGCTTCCTAGATTTAAGCAAAGCTTTTGATAGGGTTAGTCATAATAAGTTGTGGAAAAAACTGATCCAACGACAAGTACCACCGCAAATTGTTAATAATTTGAGTACACGTTACAATCAGCAGGAAAATTTTGTCAAATGTAATGATAGCTTATCAGAAGCATTATTACTATCAATAATATGTCGAATATTTATCCATGTATTTTTTTCAAAACTATGATTGTTCGCCATGATATGGTTAATGAATAAATAATAAATCTGAAGCATTATTATTATTGAGACACTCAATGTCGAAATAACGAGTTGTTTTCTGAAATAAAATAAGGAACAGCTTTCAAAGCCTTTAATGTATTATTTTTGGGGACTTTGCTTTCAGTTGAGTGGTCTGTTTATCTGTTAAGCCTTCCGTCGATAAAATTGAAAAAATAAAATAAGAATTCATGACCATTTCGTTACAGCGTAAAATATGTTTCAAATTTCGGAACAACGGAAAAAATAACCCCAACATAAATAAAACATAAGACCCTTTCTAAGGCCTACAGCGAAAAACTGTTCTACATACAAAAACTTTGCCCACCTTGAACAGTGTAAAAAAATCCTTTATTATTTGTTTATTCGGCTTTGAAGCTCGGAATTTTCATTCTGTTATTTACGTTCGTTTGGCAAATGTATTTTGTATAAATTTAAATAAAACGCGAAATTATTTAAGGTAAATCGATGAGGATGTACTTAATGTCAACATATATTACTGCAAGATTGTGAAAGAAGATTAAAGAAAAAAGATGCAGAGTGAAATGAGTTGCATCTTCTTTAATCTGTGAATATTCTTACCAAACGTAATTCTATATCATTCCTCTTGTCCAAAAAATATAAAAACGTTAAGAATTTTTAACTAAAAATACTAGAAATTGATTGCATGTCGTAACATTTAAGATAATGTTTCAAACCAAAAGGTTTTGTTGGTAATTTTATACTAGATGTGTTTTTTTGCTTTGAGGCTTTAGGAATATATTTTTTAAGGTTTTCAAACATTTTCATTTCTTTCGACTGAAATCATTCCAAAACTGCAAAATTGAGAATATAAAAAAAAACCCAGCTCTGACCTGTCACCTGTTAAAAAAAACAGAATTTAAAACCATTTTGGAGTGGCTCAATGAAATTACTAGTATGTAATTATTTTTAAAGAACATTATAATATTTGACCAAAAATGTAATTCTCTTGAAAACGTTATTTTTTTATTATCAAAATAAAACATTTTCATTTTTCACTAATATAAATTTCTCTGACATCACATCTTTCATAAGAAAGTTCCGGGATAGTTTATAAACGGCATTTTTGAGATGTTCTGACATGTTTGGCTTGCGATGCCGCAGGCCGCCTCGAAGCATCAAGCAAATGTCTACTTATTTTGTGATTTTCCCCGAAAAGTTTCATGAAATTGTTTCACAAACGCAAGAGAAAACTTTTGCACTTAAAACAACTTCAATTTCAGCTTTTGGTACCCACGTCACTTTCGTTCTAGAACCACCGTTCATTTAACCTCATCTTTACCAGTTCCAAATCTCTCATTGGATACTAAGATGACACGCAAGCGTTATTGGAATATTTGATTTACACATTTCTTTGAGAAAAAACATCATGTATTAAAAAAAAAATGCGTCCGCAGTAAATAAAATAATATTCACTTATGTGGTTTAACTTACCACAAAAAACGGCGCATTCAAAACGTATTCCAACATCGCAATTATTTATGTATTAAACTTACCTATAATATTCTGTAATATATAAAGATTGTCTGCTTTTGGCGGGTATGAATTTGATTAGAATACAAATCCACAGTTTTATTCCTAGGCTAGTTTGGTCATTCCCTACATAAGATATCTAAAAACTATTGATTCCCTTTTTCCACCCCTTAGAGTAGTATTTTGATTATTTTTTATGAAACTTTGCACACCTGACGTTCAAATTAAGTGGAAAATTACTGACTTCTTCTGATTTCGACTTTCAGATTTGTTTAAATCTACAGTTCCGAGATTGGTGAAATTTTGAAAGATTGACCTCTAAACAAGAGAAAGATCACCTTTCACAAAAGATTTAAAAAAAACCACACCCTTCTTGTTTTCACCCAGTAGAATTTTGATACATCGTGTTGGAAATTTGCAAACTTGACTCAAAACTCAGTGAAGGTCTTAGGTCAACGTTCAAAGTACGAAAATCAAGCTAAAACTCTTAACTAGAAGCTCAAAACTCAATACACAAAACTCGAAGCTCAAAGCTCACAGCACGAAGCTCTGAACTCAAAGCTCAAATCTTAAATATCTTAACCAAAAGTGCAAAGCTCATAGCTTAAAGCACAAAACAAAACTTTAACCAAAGTTATTGTCGTGGTTAAGCTCTCCACGTAATGAGTGAAGGATCCAGATGATACGGCTACCACCTTGAGGAAAGATCCGTTAATTTAAATTTCATAATAATTTATTTTTCTTGAAATGTAATTTTGCATAATTTTTCTCACCTAATATGGCAGACTGGAATAGCAACGTCCATTTATCCAAAAAGGATATTGATTTATTAAGTAGAAGTGAATTATAGAAAAAGCTTGGGACGCCCAGGAAAACGTGGCGCCCAAAGAAGATTATTATTTCCACCTTTCCAAGTGAAATGCGAAAATATTTTTAAGACTTTAAATTAAGAATCTTTAAATTTCAGTTAATGTTTAAGACTGGTATTGTAAAAGCATAATATATATTTAAGATGATTTAACTATTATAATTATATGCTTGCTAACGTAAGTAGCCATATAGGAATGTTAAGGCATATTTATATTTAGAAGTATTTGAAATGCTTACACGTTTTTACTTCGTAACACGTCTTAATCAATAGTTTTTGCAGTGCTAATAATATGAATCACCAATTTGAGCCTAATCAGGTTGGGATGTCTATATGCCATCTCGAAGTAGATCAATAATTGTCCGAAAGACTGTTTATTACTGAGGTTTCTTCTAAACATAAGTTCATTCCAGAATACCTCTGACCGCAACGTCTTGACTAGCACAAAAATAATGATTTGAACTTAAACATTTAAACTACGCTGAGTGGTGTTTGAAGTCCCCAGTGGAAAATCTCCATTTTATTATACACATAAACTGTACAGATCAGTTATATCAACAAATTCATCGGCTATTGAAGTGCTGAAATAACAAAAGCGCATTTCTAATCAGATTCATGATCAGGAATGATTCAACATTATTGAATATTCAACGTATGTATTGAGACACGGTGAAAACTTGAGGATCAAATGTGTTTTCTTTTCTGTGAAATAATGTACCGTTACGAAATTAGATCAAAATTTTCATTTTTTTCTTAAATGTAGTTTATCAGGATCCAGGAAGATGTGACGTTCTCAAGTATATCAAATATTTACTGTATTTTTACGATGTATAAATGTGGATGAAGCTAAAATTGTATGCCAGTCTTGGGGGCTTATTATAGCTGAGTACTTAAAATATTGTCGCATTTTTTTAAATATTGTTCCAGGCACAAATTTGTGTCATTTTAAATACCCGCTTAAGCATTGCTTTGTGCTGTAGTTACGTGAAAATAATAAATTGTATTTATTCGGTATTTTGAAAAACGTCCTTGACGTGAAACTTTGCAAAATTAAGCTGTAGAAACAAGCTTCGTATAAAATAAATTGTTTATTTAATTCTTAATTATCTTAAAACGAGGATAAAGTGGTCCTCCTTTTATTAAGTACTTCATCAAAATCCGCCCGATGAATATGTAATAAAGCACTTTTTTTGTTTTTTTAAGATGGGTCGATGAGGGAATGCCAGCTCAATTCCTTTTTACTACCAGTATATCGGACGAGAGTGTGTTATATTTTAAGATGGGTCGATGAGGGAATGCCAGCCCAATTACTTTTTACTACCAGTATATCGGACGAGAGTGTGTTATATTTTAAGATGGGTCGATGAGGGAATGCCAGCCCAATTAATTTTTACTACCAGTATATCGGACGAGAGTGTGTTATATTTTAAGATGGGTCGATGAGGGAATGCCAGCCCAATTACTTTTTACTACCAGTATATCGGACGAGAGTGTGTAATATTTTAAGATGGGTCGATGAGGGAATGCCAGCCCAATTACTTTTTACTACCAGTATATCGGACGAGAGTGTGTTATATTTTTAGATGGGTCGATGAGGGAATGCCAGCCCAATTACTTTTTATTACCAGTATATCGGACGAGAGTGTGTTATATTTTAAGATGGGTCGATGAGGGAATGCCAGCCCAATTACTTTTTACTACCAGTATATCGGACGAGAGTGTGTAATATTTTAAGATGGGTCGATGAGGGAATGCCAGCCCAATTACTTTTTACTACCAGTATATCGGACGAGAGTGTGTTATATTTTAAGATGGGTCGATAAGGGAATGCCAGCCCAATTACTTTTTACTACCAGTATATCGGACGAGAGTGTGTAATATTTTAAGATGGGTCGATGGGGGAATGCCAGCCCAATTACTTTTTACTACCAGTATATCGGACGAGAGTGTGTTATATTTTAAGATGGGTCGATGAGGGAATGCCAGCCCAATTACTTTTTACTACCAGTATATCGGACGAGAGTGTGTAATATTTTAAGATGGGTCGATGAGGGAATGCCAGCCCAATTACTTCTTACTACCAGTATATCGGACGAGAGTGTGTTATATTTTAAGAATAAATTTTACTCTAAAAAACCAGAATAATGCTAGCTTAATAATGCTTTCGGAAGACGAAACAGATGTCAAACGAATTCATAATTAGGTAACACGACATAACTTAGTTATTGCAAAACTGTTTTTTTTTTTTAAATTGAGTTTAATATAAAAAATCTATTGCAATAATTAAAATGGAGTTCTACAAATTTAACTTGTTGACAATAAATAAATAATGTAACATAATACCTTAACAATGAAACAACTTAGCGGATGAAACATTAAAGGACGTAATCCATTTATTGAGATATATATAATATTATCTGAAGTATCGACTGTTTTAGAATTGTTGTGTTCTTTCGGGGACATTTAAAAAAGACCCATTAACTCAGTTGGTTTTCACAAAACATATTCACATTTATTTTCTCAGCCTCTCTTTTTGCACTGAGACACAAAAACTTGTCGTCTTCGCTCATCGCCTACTTGTTATAATAATGCAATATTAGCGTTATTATGGTTATATCCAGCACGATTTTGATGAAATGGGAGAACTTTTTCAAAAATAAATGGGCCCTATAATATTTTTGTTCGGGTTAAGCGATGGCGCCTCCGCGACGTACGTCATAATAATGTGTGTGATATTTTTTTCAGGCCGGAGCAGAGCACGCGCGAACTGTGAAATAATGATACATCGTCAGTGGAGATGGATGGGGAAAACAGAATCATACTCAACGTGGGGGGCATAAGGTACAGTATACAAAAATCTTTTGTGATCCTTATATTTTTGTATTTCTCATCATCTGGACCCAAAATAATGACGAGGTGATACCCACATGGTGTCCTTATAACTATCTTTCCTATGGAAGGTGCAACAAGGATCTCTATAATGTTTTTTAAAATTATTTATAGTGAAAATCTTACTTAAATACCGGCATAATTTATTTTTATTTTTTATAGCTAGTTTCAAAAGAAAATTATTTCCAGGACTTAAATTTTTCTAGGCTCCGTACGCATCAAATCTATGGCTTGTCTTGTGATGTCACAGAGACCTCACTTTTTAGTTCGAGGGGGTCAATATTTAGTGGTCAGTACTGAAGCGTTTTTTTGCTTAATTTTAACCGATTTTAATTGAAGAAATACATTGTTAAAATCGGCATTTAGTCATTATTGTTATTGTTGTGCCGGTGTGTAACTACAGCGATTTCCGCACTCGGTTCAATATTGTCTGCGTAGTTGGATATTATATTAATTGTAAGCCATAACGTAACATAATTAATAAAATTATTTATTATTTCCAAACCTTAACTCCAAGAATAATTACAATTTCTTTAACTTATCACCATAATTTCGGTGGTCAGTTATTAATTTTCCAATGATTATAATCCTATATCCATCAAGAGTGTTTTTTTAAATATCTATAAGAGTGTCTTTATGATAATTATATGGAACTAGCAGTTTAAAACACGCTCCGCGGGTTTTTTGGTGGCACTTAGTTGGGCTTTGCCCAGTTTAAGTGTGTAATATTTTCATACTTCAGTCTTGCTTTTTATTATATTAAACAATATAAAATTTTCTTCTCTCTTGGCTATGATCGATACTTCTTTTTCCTAAGGCTTTGCATATGTGTTCGCAGGGATGGAAAATTCCTCCCCTACAACACATAAGCCTCCATGAAAATTGGACCCTTAATTTCTTTGATAACTTCAGAAAGCTACTTAAAGCCCTCTTGTACTGTATATCTTTATAGACATATGTACTTAACTAATTAATACGTTATTTACGAAATTGAACGCAAATATTTTCGTATTTATATTGTAATTAAATTCCATCAAACGTTGTGTAATTTTTTGATTTATGATATAGGATTTTAATTACTTTCATTTTTGTGGTAACCCTCTTGGTTCTGATCGAGGCGTTGAGTTTCAAAATTTACTTGGTCTTTCCATTGCAAACCTAGACTTAAATGATTTCTCTGAATGAGCTAGCTTTCCTATTGTAACTATTCTGATTTCCTACACCCTAACAAAGTCGTAGTTAAACGCTGATAAAAGATATTATACATGTTTATTTGGACAGGTAATTAAATATAACTCAAATGGTTAATTGTTAGTAAGTTTGATTTTGATTAACTCTTGTCTGTTTGGCGCCACTCCTTTATGATTCTGCTACTATAAGGTACATGTAAAGAATGATTTAGTAGGTTAATGTAATTAGTTAATTGTATATTTGACGAACTCAGAATAACCCTTTGCTAGCAAAATTTGGCTCCTATCCTCCAGCAAGTAAACGAGATGATCGTGAGTCAACATGAAATTTGCGCAATCTTCTGACACGGCTCTTTGATTGATACCTAAGTTATCGCGTCCCAAAAAGCCTTCCACGTCATCATGCACTGCCTTCAAGTCTTCCCTCGGGTCCCGAAACCTCCAAATTCCATCTCCTCCAAGGTCTACTATTTACTTAGGGCGAACCGGTTTTGTCCTATATACAATCATATACTCACGGTTGGTGTGGACTTACGGGTCGTGAATCCTCATTCCACGTTTAAAAGAGAATGCGAGAGTGGTCTACCGACCTAAATGCAAGCTGTATGCAGGTCCGCATTCTCCAGTAAACAGTACATAAGAAAATATATATGTATACATACGTTTTTGGGAAGGGTTTATAACTTGCAATACAAGGCTATTTACCTCGCATCCCAAGCTCGGATCTCGCACAAAGAATTCTGCACAATTCTTAGCTTGGTAACCGAATAAATACGTACTAATAAGGTTATACTAATAAATACTAGTAGAATAAGATCTTATTTGATAGTTTGTTTTGGAGAGCTATCGAACTCCAGGCTTTTGTTTGTTTGGTTTTGACGTTTTTATTTAAGAGAATCGTCATCTCTATTTGGTTTGTTTAATGGTCTTGTTATAGGAGCGACCACTGCCTCCTACTGGGTGAACTGTATTTGTTTTAAATTTTACCTCCAGGGTTCAACATTAATTTTTGTTCATCCTATCCCGTGATTTCTCAATTGTTTCAAGTAGTTGGTTGCCGCATTAGAGAGTACTCGACTCTCAAATGTCTCAGGCAACTGATGGGGTTTTGTATGAGCACCCAATCAATAACATTCAAATGTTTTGTATAATTATTCGATATAAATCTTACTAACCCGTGATTTTTTCAATTGTAGATTGTGAATGGTAGGTAATTGTAAGCACGCAGCTTCTAGCTGTTTCAGGTAACTAATAAAAATCTATGCGACTATCTAATCAATGGTATTCAAATGTTTCATGTAATATTTTGATATAAATTTGGCTAGCCCGTGAATTTTCAATCGTCGTTTGTGATTGATATGCATTTGAGAGCAAGCAGCTTCCAGCTGGTTCAGGTAACTAATAAAATCTATGTGACTATCTAATCAATGGTATTCAAATGTTTCATGTAATATTTTGATATAAATTTGGCTAGCCCGTGATTTTTCAATCGTCGTTTGCGAACAATAGGCATTTGTGAATGACCCAAATCGCTGCACATTGCACAATGACATCCTGATGATTATCCTTATAACTCTAATAAATTTTCTAGTTACGGCCAAGGTCGTTTTCAAACTATGCGGTTGGCCCAGATCTTCAGCGTCTCTATTTGTAAACAAGTCGAATAATATAAACACCTTCTTTGACACACTAACCTAGATGCGAGATTGTTTATTTAAGAAATATTTCTACCTCTCCTTGTAATTCAGTTTCGTTACCCTCTATTGTGCATAGTCAATTTAAAATATTTTTAATTCCTTTATTGAAGTTAAACTATTTACTTCATTTTTTGAACACAAATTTACTAAGAGGTTAAGTGAGGAATAAATATAAATATATATACACATATCTCGATTGTAAAAATATGTTAAATAAGAGTACATATATTAATAAATAAATATAAAATATATGAATCTACATAGACTTGAATATTAATAAATACATATTTTCTTTTTCAATAATATAGATATGTCCTTGAGTAGGTATTTTAGATCGTTACCATTCCGATGTTTTGATTAATAAATAAAATACATATATATAAATACATTACTTATAGATATATTCTTTATATACAATATATTACTTTATTTTATATAAATAAATACATAATATACATATATTACTGTGTAATGCTTTGTTTTGTTGTTTTACTTTAATATTCAATTGATATACTTCCACTTCACAGCCCTTCTGTGTCTCCCGGGACCTGAAAATTATTTATAAAAGGCAAACTTACCCTAATCAAGGTATTTCCGGTTGGGTGGTACACAACAACCTTGATGAAGAAAACTACCTAATTAACTGTATTTTCTGACTAATTTCAAATAAATCCATTGACTATTTATTCCTATGTAATATTTTATTCTTGCTCGATTCATATAAATTAGCTGATATTTAAAATTCGTGATATAGATGTGCCGGAAAATTATAAATTATTTAGGTCGAACTATTTTTGTTGTTTTCATTCCTTTTTAATTTTTTATAAAAATTTATAAGAAAATTCATTCCGAATTGCGCAAACTTTTAATTATTTCGATTCTGAATAAATTAAATATCTGTTTAAAACTTACTTCTAAATTTCAATGTTTTCACCAATATTTTTAAAGTTTCTACAATTATTTTTTTTTTGAATTGTTACTTTTAGAACAAAGGTTTGAGCGTTTATTATTATTGAATCCTTTTTTTTTTGTTTTTGTGTTTGATTGATGCAAAATTATAATCTATTTTTAAATATTAATCCGCGAACCCGTTCACTCTAGATTAACGATAAAACTCTCCATTAAATTCTAATGTTTTCACTTTGAATGAAATAATTATTTTTAAATTTAAATAATTCACTTTTAACACTTTTTGCACTATTCACTTTTAACACTTTTAAGCACTTCACACTTTACTTTTAAAGCACTGAGTTTAAACTGTATTTATTTTCACTGTTTGATTTAATTTAACTGGCTTATTAAATTTCACTGACTCTAGCACTTGTACTTTTCACAAAATTTTCCTAAGTCGGGGATTCAAAATTTAACACTTAAAGATTTTTCACTGTTAATCCTACCAAAGACGTAGTACTGCCACGTAACAACTTTTCGAATCCTCGGCGCGACTGCCGAAAACTGGTCTGCACCGCCATTTTATACCCTTCTCAGGTTCCAAAAGACGTATCTGAATTTCCTTTGATAATCGATTCTATCTTTTACCAACTCGCAAATCCGAACACCCCTTCCCCTAATTTCGATCGTTCCTACATAAGATCTTTTGTTGTCCGGCTTTGGGTGGCGGTTAATTTTTATCTCACGTCGCTAACTTGATAGGGTCCGAATCGGGTAAGTCTGCGTTAATCGCCCAAGCTCCCTTTGTCCTCTGTTCATACAAAATGTAGTTAAAATCTCATGATTTTGCGTTCCTTTTTTTCTCAATTCGCGATAGGTCCGTCCTCAGTAACATATATATAGATCTCAATTTTATGCATCTCATGCGAAACGATTAAATCCATGGCGAAATCTTTACTATGCATTTTTGAATTTCGATTTGTCTAAAATCTACTAAATTTTATTGTCACCTATATGAGCTTTTCCATTTTCACCCGTACCTTCTTCCTTTATGTCGTAGATTTGAATTTTTCCTTATCTTTTGGATTTTCTTTCATCCGCGACGTATTTCTTGCACAATTTTCTTCTTTATTCTTTTGTTATTTCTCATAACTCTATAACTAATTATATTCCAAGTCGTATTTATTTATTTCACGGATAAATTTGAATTGTATCACTTTTCTCCACTTGGATTATTCTTTATCTCCGTTCTTTACCCTTCTTTTTATCTTTCTCTCACTTTTCCCGATGTGTGTGGTCTCCAGGAAAATTTCATACTTCATCTATTATTAATTAATATATAATTTTCCACACTTCTATGGGAGATATACCTAATTAGACTCTGGGATATCTGTCACTTTTATTGTCTGACCCAATCTCCGCCCATTCTCCATCCCTCACTTACAAGATTTCACATAAATTATACGTCTGGACATATGTTTACGTCTCAGATTTTATGTACTACGGCCGTAAATTTAGTTTAATTTTAGAGCCATTAGTTTTAATCTCTTTTGCTTTAAATAAACATTCCATAAGGTCCACGTTAAAATTAATCGTCTCTCCAATCGTTTATTACCTTAACGTAAATAAAAATCATGTTCGGATTTCGATTGTTTATATTCCAAAATACACATGAGACTGTCAACCTTTTATCTTGTTTCGATCCCTCTGTAATCTTGTGTAACTTTAATATCTATCTACCCTGATAATCATGTAAAATGCCTACGTTTCCTGAATTTAATCTATCGCTATATGTTTAGTTTTATTGCCTTCCTATGGTACCCTATTTTCATATCCCTAGGACCTTTGTGGTAGCTCAAAATCTCTGTATTATCACTCCGTTCAGTCGCTCCACTATTTCTAAAATGTCTATTTTAATGCGAAATTTTCATTCCCAAATTGATTTTCCAATATGTCCGCTTCATCTTAAATTGATAACGATTAATTTCCATTGTTTCCAAAACTCTCACCTCTCTTTAGTACGATTTTTTCGAACTCGACACCCTACTTCTATCATAAATAATTGCACTACAGTTGAAAATTCCGCCAGTAGCTTTCCTTCGCTTTTCCCGTCCTTTTTTTATACTATCACGCTTATAATTTTTCATTGCATTTTTGTGTGTGCGCTTTACAACTTGTAAAACTTCCAAAGCCCTCGATTTCAATGGTTCGATACCCCATAAATGTCTCAGTCATTGTAAACATTCCCAGGAGTTTGTCACCTTGAAAGTCGATGCTTACCCTAAAGTGCGTTCACTTCTAATTTCTGTGGGAATCGAAATGTCGTTAATTATCTATTTTAATGTCGGGTCCATAGTTCATTTCTTTGTCTTTCGTAGACACACTCCCCTCCGTTCACTGATTGGTTACTCAAAATTTTATAGCTTTTTCTTCAGATCTATTGGTTGACAAAATTCAATATTTATTTTTAGGCCTAGAAAAGGGGGTTTCTTTCTCGTGCTAGACGATTTTACGACCTCTCTGCTTTCGTCCCGGAACCTTGATTTTAATTCCAACTATTACAGGTGTCTACTGCAAGCAAGCTGGATCAATTCTTTCTCCGCCAGATGTCGTTAGCATGTCCGTTTTCATAAATAATTTGCATATTTTTTTGCAGCTATGGTTTATCTGTTTTTTTTTCACTGTGATTTAAAGCCTTTCATCACAAGTGATACTAACAACAGTTACATTTAAGTACAAGGTACATATTAGATCATTCACAGACAGAGGGTGAGTATATATTGTTAAAACACGGAACAGGAAGGAGTTAATGAATAATAACATACTCAATTTAGGCATAATGAGAATGACAGTTATTTGAATAAATGAAAATTTTCGTATTTGAGATGGATTATTTCAAATGAAACACTATTATTGACTACATGTCTACAACTGATATTAACTGTTACCGTATCTAATATAATTTGCTCATAGGAGACTTTCAGTGCTTAAATATGTATTACAACTGTCAATATCTATAAGTTTAATCAATATCGTATAGTTTGTCACAACAATTAAAGATAGTTATAACAAAGTTGACTGAAATAATAGATTATTACAAATTGATTAATTGTACCCGTGTTTATGAATAAAAGGAGGGTAATTGTGCGATGAGATTAGCAGTCGGTTTGATTAAAAGGTGTTAATTTTACTCCAACTGACTGTAATTCTTTACCTACAACTATTACCGTATCTATTAAAGTTTAAAGTAAGATTATATATACAGTATATACACCTTCATCAGGAGAGTAAAAATCTATATATAAAGGTAGATTATTACAATATAGCGCCCCTGATGTGATATCTCACAAAAGCGGCGCCATGCAAATTTTCCAATAAATAAATAAATATAATTTTTACATTTTATTGTGTACAAATGCATTTATGTACAACGGAAATAGATAAAGTAATGTTATCGGATTAAACTTTATTTTATTAAAAACAAATAACTTTGTTAACATCACTTTATTATTTACAACCAACACATGTTTCATAAACGAAGTTTACCTCATCAGGAATAAGTATACACCGAAGTCAAAAATTAAATATAGATTACAATTGGAAAGAAGAAGTGGAAGGAGGGGGGAGGGGTAAGAGTTGGCTAGGTTTATAAGAATTAGGAATTACAATATCGTTAGACGAAGACCAGCTAAGTGGGAAAATATTTAAAAGAGAGTTTATAAAAAAAAAATCTTGTTAATTATATCTACTTTTATATAAACATGTTTTCTAATTTCAAAATTATTTATTTGTGATGCTTTATATCCTGAGTGAAGTATTTTAAGTAATAGTAATGAAATCAGATATAATTAAGAAGCAAAAAAAATTATAAACCCAATTTTAAATATTTTCCCATTCAACTGATTTTTCCCGTCTAACGATATTGTAATTCTTAATTCTCACATCTGCCATCACAAAATGATAAGCTTCCAGAAGAAATCTTCTTATTAAACGCTTATTAATGGTCAAGTAATTTTGCATAACTATGTGTATTGTTAGCTGTGTATTTTAATATTCGCGCCAGTCATTTGGTTCGTTCTTATACCGCCAAAGGTGCGCTCTGTCGGCCATCTATAGCTGCCGTGCGTATCGGTCATTTTCAAGGAACGCGTGATTTTTTACAAACGTCAAACATAATCACGTAATTGTGGATAATTTTTATTGTAATGTAAACAATCCAATGGATTATAAACTTTCTAAAATGAAACGATTTTTTTGAAGAAATCTCGTATTATATGTGGCGATCCTATTTCAGTATAAAATTGGGTCTTAATTTTAAAGTCTTATTTTTTTGGATCCGGTCGCCTGCAATCCGAAATGAACCCTACGGTTGGTTAAAATTGAGGGGCAGAGTGGTCTTTTTTTGCCTACAGACCCCCTATGCAAAATTTACCCGAAACATACGACTTGAATTTGACCAATCAGAGGGCCTAGACCGACCAGACGCTAGCGTAATAATAATATCAGATTTTTTTAAATTATTCAACAATAAATTAGTTTGTAGCTTAAGTCATCCAAAGCACAAACACAACTAACACATGAAATTTTACTTACAAAACCAGAGTGAAGAACCTGCCAAAACTCAGCGTGACACCAGAAACGTCGCTTGTACGCATAGTTTTATGTAGTTTTATAAAAACTTATATAAATATTCATAATCGGCGTTTTGTTGATCTGTATGAATATTATCATTGGAGTTCCTTATTCTTTGATGCTACGTGCTACTTGATTCACAAATGCTTGGAGTAAGTGAAACTATGGTATCACAACATAAAGATAAGTTACGAGGTTATAGATAGCACAAATGCTCGAGTCAGTGACACAATGGTATCACAACTTATACATAAGTTGCGAGGTTATAGATAGCACAAGTGCTCGGAGTCAGTGAAACTATGATATCACAACTTAGAGATAAGTTGCGAGGTTAGGAGGAGGGTGATATGCCCTGTGGGCGTATTTCGTGATCCAAATATTTGCCTAAGCGAGGCTTAAATTTACAATACAAAACTGTGTTTACAAAATTCAAATGGGAAGTGATACAGAGCTATGAGGTAACATTTTTGTATTGAGGGCACTTCTATGTTTTTTACATAGTTCGAAATATCCAAGTTAATCAAATCTGTTCAATAAACAGCCAAATCCGTCCCGAACAACAATTCTATTTTTAATACTTCTCACATACTGGAGCGATATTTAAGTTTTATTTCAATAAAGAACATGGTTTAAATATAATATTGAGGTTCAAATGACTTTAGCCGTGTTTGATGATGAAATTTGAAGAACCAGGTACATACCAACCCTACTATTTCTCATCTCCTTCACCTCTTCACTCTCTTCAGCCTCACAGCGTACACCAGTTGCAATTGTTATAGTCACACTAGATTCGTGTAGTGGCTCTTGTTTAGAGTTTAGATCCTGGAATCACACCTGCCCTGATGATGGACACAGTCAAGCCGCCCAAAACGTTAGCCTGTCCAAGCGTTATACTCGAAATTTTAATAAACATTGTTTTATATTTAGGTTCTCGGACAAATAAAATTTTCCTCTACTGTACACCATGGCCAATCTATATTCTGATATTATGAGCAAAGGCTTTCCAAAATGTCAATGTTAATTACTTTGTTCACTTCAGTGATTCGACGTATTGACGCGTGTCATGTCGTCAGAATCGTAGTCCACCAAACTTAATTACATAGATATCTGTTGAAACACTAATGTACCAAAGTGAACTCACAAACTATAATGTGTTTAAAATTTTCTTACATATTTGCCTAGAAATGTCACTATGAATTTATCTAGAGCAGAAATACAATAGGAAGTTGGGTGAGACATGTAGAAACGTATTTTGTTATTATTTACTCTTTCGATAAATGCTTAAAGAACGCAAGTCGGAAGAGATACTGTCTGTATGAATAATAATAATAATAATAATAATTGGATAATTTGTAGAGCGCCGTTTTTGTGAAAAATCACCTCAAGGGCGCTGTACAATTTATTTCCTAGGATCTACATTTGTTGTTTAGAAAAGATACCAAAACATACTTACCTGGCAAGTCACTTCCAACAAACACACTTATATTAAAAAGTTTATGCTTATGAAAGATAGAACTGCACGCAGAGGACACTATATCAAAAAACACTGGTCGTCGCATGATCTTAAGTCTGCTATAGTTTTTATTTTTATTTAAATGTATTTTAACTGTCTTAAAAGCCTACAAATTGTATGCCATACATTTTGTAAACCACATTAAGGTAGAATCACGTGTCAATAATTCAATCGCTTAAAGGGCACAACCAGAACCTATTGTATCATTTCCTTTCTTTATATTCCACCTTTTCGGATTCGTTTCGGTTCTCTTCTTCAAATATCTTCTAACAAATACGTGAATAATTGAATAAATCTCTCTGAATACTACAAAAAAATCAATTGTCTATGGTGACCTTGCACTTAATGACCAATTAATAACCAATTAATGTATGTGATTTATTCGATTTGACGGCGGTTTTATCGCAATGCAGAAAACCCAGCATATTTATTTTGTAAAAAATAAATATATATAATTTATTTATTAATTAATATTTGGGAATCATGTGAACAATCTAAGCAACGACGACTACATTAATATAATAATATGGAAGTTGGTCAAAGAATTTCTGCATTAGAAAAGTTTCTTATTTCTATTACCTATTTATTGCAAATTTGTAAAAATTATAATTGAAAGCAATTCTCCATTACATATAACATACCGAAATTGAAAATGTATGTATTTTAGATAAAGTGTTTGAATTTCTCGAACGACTACACAATATCCTTTACATCTTTCTCAGAACGCTATCCACTAAATCAATTACATTTAAATGTTTTACAACCTATTTATATAACTACTTCGACCGTTGCTCATAAATAATATTTTTTAATGGTTTCTTACGGGTTTTCTTTTTCCCTGTGGGTAATTGCTTCACAGATTTAGTATTGGATTCTCAGACTGACAAAAAATATCAACGATAATAACGACTGAATACGTTACTAGAGAAGAAAGACACCGATTACAATACTAACTATATAACATAGGTACTTACTTGCTTTCCAAGGAGCGAGATCATAATAAATCACATACACAAAGGGGAGGAAGATATAATGTATCGTAATAATAGAGACTAGATATCATTTTGGTTGGAAGAAACCATAAAACAGCATGATATTTATAGAATGGATGCTAATGGAAAGTAGAATTAAGCCGCATGAAAAAATATGGGATTATTAGTGTAAAAAATATTCTCATATATATTTTTTGCAAATTACTGATTTTTATGTATCAGGATCTTACCACTTACATAAGATCTCTTATAATGGTGCTATAGAATATTTTTTTATTCTTCCAAATGATTAATTTTTATTAATAAACACTTCTAGCCATAATTTAAAGAACTTTAGTAAAATTGAAACCAAATAATAAGATAATACTTAAGTATGGAAAAATTGCAGAGAAATAACAATAATTTATTGCATAAACTTTTTACTCGTAAATTAATAAGAGCACTGATAATAAAAATAAAAGAAAAATGTTAAAAGATTTTCACTATGGGCCTAGGACCTTTACAGAAATAATATAAATAATTTAAATAACATAAGTAAATTAAATAATATAAATAATTTAAATAGTATACATGATATTATAAGATTATTGTAGGGTTACGAAGGATTATTTAAACATTTATTTTGAGGGATCAGTAGGATTTATAGGTCCAATTAGAAGTTCTACCGAGCCGAACCCTATGATATGAAAATATCTGGAGTCGGTGGATTATTTTCCCATTTGATCTCTGGTGATTTGACGTGTTGTATTTGTATTATTTTGTATTTATTATGCTTATATAATGCACTTGCATAATATAGATTGACTAGATGATCATTTGTGGAAACAGTGTGTGGAAGGGTTTAGTTTTTCCTGTTGGGAAGATTTAACCTGGACATAAAGTCGGAAAAATATAAATAAGTGGCTTCACCACAGTTTGTAAATGCAGTCAAAAAGCGAAATAGCTGTCACGCGTAGTAAATACTAAGTAGGACTAAGATTTTTAATAATATATATTTATTGATAAACATAAAAAAACTTTATGTTTATCTTGCCTCTTGTTTACTTTAACTCTCCTCATATAATATGGTGCATAGTATACTATGTCACATGTGTATATTATGCTGTATGGTTTGATTAAAATTAATTGCATAATTTTATGTTGAGTTGTTAACTGTTAACGTTTCAAGAGATTATTTAAGTACACTTAGTTCCTATACATATATAAGGATATTGGAGTAAAGAGCGCTTGGGGTAAGATATATTTTGTTTTCGCAATGAATTTAATGTAATTTTTATTATTATTACTACCTAAGATTTTATCAGAGCAAAAAGGTGTGTACTAATTTACCGTAAATCAAAGAGAATTGACAATAGTTTTAGTGAAGCATTTCAGTTTTTGAAGAGGAATTTAAGGAAAAACACAACTCGATTCCAAATGGCCTGTACTCATAAGTTTGGTTATGTTATTAGATGAGATATATTGAGTAATATTTATATCGTTACTAAACTAAATAAAATAAATCCTTTTAAAGTGTTTTCTTGGTACAAAATCAAAAACAAAAAACGGGGCCAAAACTTTTAGAAAGAATACATATCTGAACTATTGTCTCATTAACTTGGACTTCAATGTTCATAACGAACCATGGTTGAAGTTCTCAGGCCCAACGGACTCGGCTGGCCGACAGGCGGAATCCTTTGCCATTTGCTACGGATTAGAGCAACTGGTTCAGGAGCCTACAAGGGTTCCTGATGTCCAGACTCACCGTTCCAATCTGTTAGACCTATTTTTAACTACTGTGCCACACGGTTATAAGATTGACGTCACAGCGCCTCTGGGATCATCTGACCACTGCCTAGTGACGACATCAATCCCCGTTAGCCTCAGACCAACCAATGAGAGGCTGAGGAGAAAAGTGTGGCACTATAGGTCAGCAGATTGGTTCGGTATGCGGGCCCATTTCAACGCTTTTCCGTGGTCAGCTGTTTGTTTTCGGACTTCGGACCCTTCAAGATGTGCCCAGGAGATTGGTGAAGTCATCAAATCGGCGATGGATGGCTTCATACAATCGACTACTAAAGAAACTGGTGTGGGCTCAAAGCCGTGGTTCAGTCGACAATGCTCCGAAGCAGTTCGACGAAAAAACGCGGCTTACCGAGCCTACAACACATCTCGAACGCCCGAAAGCAGATCAGCATACAACAAATCGGCAAAGGAATGCAAGAGAATCATTAATAGGTCAAAATTCGAACACGACCTGCAGATCAGCAAAAAGCTGGCTGCCTGCCCGCATGGCAGCAGAGCATTCTGGTCCCTTGCAGGCTCAATAGGTCGGAATTTTTGCAAACCCAGTTTGCCACCTCTTACCAGACCTGACGGCTCACTAGCAAACACCGCCACCGAAAAGGCTAACTTATTAGGGAAAATGTTTGCGGAAAACTCGACCCTCGATGACGGAGGTGCTGTTCCGCCGTCGGTTCCTCACTGCGGCTTCTATATGAAAAAGCTGAGGATCCGGCATCGGGATGTACTCCACGTTATACGGGGGCTCGATGTTAACAAAGCTAGTGGACCTGATGGAATACCTGCCCTGGTATTGCAGAGGTGTGCTGCGGAAATAGTTCCAGTTTTGACAAAGCTCTTCAAAATGTCCCTGAAGTGTGGCACTGTGCCCTCTGGTTGGAAAAAAGCGGTCATTCACCCTATTCCCAAGAAAGGTGACCGCTCCAACCCGGCCAACTACCGCCCCATAGCGATCACATCAGTTCTGTCCAAAGTGATGGAACGTGTGATCAACGACAAACTGCTCACATACCTCGAGAAGAACAAAATTATCAACCACCGTCAATACGGATTCCGGCGGAACCGCTCGTGCGGTGATCTTCTCGCGTATGTGTCGCATGTTTGGGGGCGGTGCCTGGAACGTCACGGTGAGACCCAAACGGTCGCACTAGACATATCCAAGGCCTTTGACCGGGTCTGGCACCGAGGACTTGTCAACAAATTGCCTTCTTACGGACTTCCCGCATCCCTGTGTACGTGGATTGCTGATTTTTTAAGGGATAGGTCGATTCAGGCTGTTGCTGACGGTTTCACCTCATCCTCACACTCTATAAATGCTGGCGTCCCACAGGGATCGGTTCTGTCTCCGACTTTGTTTTTGTTGCACATCAATGACCTTTTGACATGTGCACCGATTCATTGTTACACGGATGACAGTACAGTTCATGATAGCTTTTTGTTTGACAAGCCCCCAAAGGGCACACAAACTCCAACGGCTCGGAGGGCTTTGAAGCAGAGAATGGACGGTTATCTCGAGAGTATTTCCTCCTGGGGTAAAAATAAGCTCGTCGAATTTAATGTTTCAAAGACCCAATCCTGTCTGATTACGTCTAAAAGGGATCTAAATGATAACCTAGTCTCCTTCAACGGAAGCAATCTTCCGAACAGGCCTTCCATTGATATGCTTGGTGTAACTATAAGTGACCAGCTCAGGTATGGGGGCTCCATCGAAGCCAGAGTAAAGCTGGCCTCTCAGAAGCTGGGCGTACTGTACAGGGCCCGCAGATACTTTAATAGTACACAACTGCTGACCCTGTACAAATCGCAAGTGCGCCCTACTGTCGAATTTGGCAGCCATCTCTGGTCCGGAGCCCCTAAATACCTGAAAAAAACCCTTGACTCTGTGCAGAAACGGGCGGTCCGTTTGATAGATTCCCCAATCTTAACAAACGGACTGCAATCTTTAGAGCACAGGCGTCAGGTAGGTATGCTGTCCTTGTTCTATCGGTATTACAATGGAATATGCTCTGAGGAACTAGCGTCATTGATCCCTTCGGCACCGGTGCGTAGTCGGGATACACGCCAAACGCGCGCCCAACATTTGTACACGGTTGACATTTGTCACATGAGAACGGGTCGCTTCTACGATTCGTTCTTAAGTTCAACAGCTCGGCTGTGGAACGAACTGCCGGCCTCTGTGTTTCCTCCCTCCTACAACATGGGACTCTTCAAGACCCATGTTCACTCCTTCCTCTCCACAAAAAGACCCTCCACACAGCATCCCCAAAGATGACATAGGCCCTGAGGGAAATTATTTTCTTCAGGGCCTCCTGTGTGGAGTTAATATAAAAAAAAAAAAAAAAATTAACAATATTTTAAGAAATCACTAATTATACAGATTACTCAGAACGATTGCCGCAGAGTCTAACATTTCTTTATTCCAAGCCAAGGTCAACTTTTTCCAGAACCCTAACAAAGTGCGCAAGAACACAAAGTCTTTTCAATATTTTCTTTACTCATTATCTTGTATCTTGAAAAGGTTTTTTAAAGTCTGAAACAGTGTTAGAGCGAAATCTAATTATGATAATAGAGAGACTATCCGTTTTTCTAAGAGAACGATTAATCTAGCTAGGACTCCTCTGAGAGTTTTTCGCTAATGGTTCTTACCCACGATCAGTGTCTGGTAAACGCTGAGGGCGTTCAATTTACGCCATCTTAAAGTTTCCATCTACTTCCACCCACCAAAGGATTTAAATTTCGTAAGGGATGATTGATAGCGTTACAATCACGATAATTACTTGTGAATTCTCACTGATAATTAAGGCTGTGTTTAACAAAGCCATCGCGGTGAGCATTTATATAATAGGAAAGAGAAAAATTGGATTAGACTGTCAGATACCGCCTTAAATGAAACCTCCTTCACTCCTTTCATTCCTTCTCCCATTTTATCTCCTCACTACCTCTACTCGTGAGGACTTTTAACTAGATTTTTTAATAAGTTAGGTGTAGATGCCTTCATACGTTGATGTTTTGTGACTGTATAGTAAGTAATCTCCATTGCCGAGATAGATATATTGTAAGAATAGCTTGATTGAATAGATCTGGGGGTCTATCACGGGAAATCGATTACTTTACAATATCGAATCGAGCGGTATAACTACCGATGATTTTATACCGATTTCCCGAGTACGGTAGCGATGTTTGATATTCAGATTGATGTTGATAACGCAATAATTCATAACCGACATACACTAGCAATACTGGTGCATCTCTCTATAAATTGACTATCCCAAACGTCAGACGGCTATGTAAAAGTAAAGAATGCTAATGAAGTGACCATGTGAAATTAAAATATTAACTTTAATATGCATTGGCAGTCCGCATGTACTTTGAGTCATTTAGTTCATGAGGTCATTAGTCATAACATAAAACTTTTATTTCTCGAAGGAACTTAACGGAATCGATTGATCGCGTCTTAGATGAATTAATTAATTCTATGGATCATGTATATGATTGCAGTTCTAAGAGGATATAAAATTCACCTCCGTTCATTAACAAGCCAATTATTTTGCATAACCAACGAAATTATCCAAAAAGTCGTGTATATTGACAGCATATCTGCGCTAAAAGGTGCAGCTTTTGTCTACCGATTGACAGAATTATATTCTGACCGTAGTCGCAAATAATGCCAACTGACCATAGATGACGGATTTTGTCAATATCGTATTAACATAGAGATTTATTGATCATCCGTTCTAGACCTCCTGAACAAACTTCGTTACTGGGGGCTAAGATCTTAGACTCTGGGCAGAGATCGCGAGTTAAAATTATTCGATGCACGGTTTTTTTTACATAATATATTAAAAAAGGGTGTTTGTACTTTGACTAAGGTTGCAAGGCACTACCAAGCTATAGCGAAAGAATATTAAAATCTAATCAAGCATTATTATGTTAACGATTGTTGTAAACGGATTGTTGTTGTGGCGCCCTCTGTTATTTTGAAAAAAAAAGTTAAAGTTTTCAAAACGTTGCAGCGGGTTTTTATCTGCTAGTATTAATAATTGCTTAAAATGCATTTAGTCGTGTTTAGTAACAGTATCAAATACTTAATGGCCAAAATCTTCCTCATACTATATTTTGCTTGTCAAAATTCCCAGCCGCGTATGGCGAAGTTCCATTATATTCGTACTCTTGTGTTGTGTCACATACAAAATAAATATCCCGCACAATTCAAGGCCGTTTATTTAGAAGTTCCACTGTCGCCTTACTATTGTATTTTGTCACATAAAAAATAAATAACCCCCTACAATTCCCAGCTGTGTATGGAGAAGTTCCACTGTCTCCCTACTCTTGTGTTGTGTCACATACAAAATAAATAACCCCCTACAATTCCCAGCTTTGTTTGGAGAAGTTCCACTGTCTCCGTATGGTCTCCGTACTCTTGTGTTGTGTCACATACAAAATAAATATCCTGTACAATTTCCAGCCGTTTATGGAGAAGTTCCACTCTCTCCGTACTCTTGTGTTTTGTCACATGCAAAATAAATAACCCTCACAATTCACGATATAAAATTATTCGACGAATAAGCTCACTAGGTAGTTGATCGCCAAACTTTGTTATCGTGACGGGTAGATTGGTTTCTTTGGTTCCGCAGACATTTTTTTTTATTTAGTACAACGCATTGTGCCTACATTCCAGGCGAAGAAATATCTATTCCACTTTATTTTTCTCCCCTTACCAAACCCACAACCTACTATCACACATCATGCCAAAAACATTGTAAATATAGTGTTACCTAACGAACTTTATACAATAATCATACATAGTATTTTATTTATAATAATGTGGAAACTAAAGATCATTGCTATTCTTAAGTGAAAAAAAAGTCCAGGTAAGTTTCTTAGAAGACCAACCATGAGATAGAAAAAATAAAAAAAATACGAAAATGAATAAAAAATTGTACGATTTTTTTCATAGCAAACGTTTTTTCAAAACAAAGTGTATCCAAATTATGAAACTATTATATTGTGTTCGAAGATATGATCTAATATTATTGCAACAAATTAAAAAGAGATACACTTTAAAAAAACTAAATACTCAGAAATCTCTTACATAATAAAAAAATATAACAATAAAAAAATAACTTGTTCATAGCTTATGTAAAAGAAGTGATTTTCTAGCTTGGCTCGACCAACGTGTCTTACCCGTCTGACTATCAAGCTTGGCTCAACCAACGTCTCTTACCAGTCTGACCAGACTATCAATTATCTAATCTAGGTAGGCTAGGTCCAAAGGTTATACATTTTCAAGCTTGGCTCAACCAACGTGTCTTACCCCTTCTGACTATCAAATATCTCATGTCCTGGCAATTTCGTCTGGGATGAATATTATAGTAATATGGTTTTATAATATTAATCATTGCTACTGATGTAGGTATGAGTAATAATAACAAAGAATTTTAAATGGGAAAAAAGTGTGGGAGGGATGTATAGAAAAAAATGAAATCAATAAAAACACGAATCATAAAAGACTATCAATAAAAGTTTGATGAAAAAGGGGTAAATAATGTTTAAATGATTTGTCACACTAAAAAACATAGATTTTTACGTTAGCAAAGAGTCCTAAAAATGTCCAAGTTTAGCAATTTTTTGTAGTGGGTATAAGTTGTGGTTCCACGAGTAATTGGTCAGTTATTTGCTTCATTAGTGTTGTTTGCTTCTTTACGTAAAAGCGTTGTGTGTGTGATGTCATTGGAACAAACCTATGACAGATAGCAATTCGAAAGTATCTATTTTATTATTTAGCAGATTATGTAGAAATAGAAGATCCCACTGTGAATTGTAGTATTTCTTGAAGAATTATTACGAATTTTATTCCGTGTACTTTCTACTAAAACTATGTATATTTTATACTGAGGATTCCACAATGTAGGAGCATACTGTGTTATGTCTTTTAACTCGTTCCGAAAACATTTTTGTAATGTTTATCGCATCCAACGCGGAATAACAAATAATGTTCCCGTAATATAATTTGCTGGAAATAAGGAAGATTGACACAATCAAGACGACGACAGGAAATTCAATATTCTTGTTAGAGTGCTACTCCTTTAGTAAGTTAGAATGATAGGAATATACAGTCGCTTTCCCTTAATTTGTTTTTGTGAAATTTGACGGTGGTAAAACGTTTAATAAAATTTATGTTCCGAGTATGCAAATTTTAAACTTATCTAATAATAATTTTTATCTCGTTATTTCGAAACATACCTGAATACTCATTTTCTGTAGGGATATCTATATTAAAATAGCAAACCTAAAAAAAATTATATAACTCTGGTCCCATTCATTAAAAAAAACCTTGTAGCCGAAAGTAGAATGTTTTTCAAATTTTATTTTCAGAAACAAAAATCGCACGTGGGACGAATTTGAACATTGGAATTTGAACATTGGAATTTGAACGTATCACTAAATTTTATCATTTCGTAAAATTTTAAATTTTAAATTCAAGTTCGATTATATTATCCATCTACTGTAAGCAACCAGCCCATGATGAAATATTAACAGAACTTCAAAAAAACTTTCACGGAACTTGAATTTTTACTTTGAAATTTGATGAATTGTAAAAATTTTGTGAAACAACCCGTCCTTAATTATCGCTTTTTAATTATCACTCGACGTTTACACATTTACTTGAGCTTGTTCCTACACATGTATTATTATAATGGTTGTTAATAAGATAATAATCTTTTTTTTCTCTAGGATTTGTGTAAAAAATATTTGTGAAGGTTAAATTTTTTTTAATTGTCTTATTTATTGCTATCCGTATCTGTTATTTTAAACAAAAAAATACGCAATATATATATTGATAAAAATTTAGTAAGTCGGAAAATCGATTTGTGCTCGTGCCGATGACATGCAAGCAGAATCATATGCTTTGTTAAATAAACCATCGTCAAAATCCGAAATGTCAATCTTCCCAAGATGCAATTGCTTTTAGATTTCCTATTATGCAAACGATTTTGATTTTTCCATTTAAATTTTAATCAAACGTCTATTCGCGTCGCTACCATTTTGCATTATAAGAGCGTACTCTAAGAGCGGTAGTAAACCCCGAGACATGTTGGTTGGTTCGAGACGTAGGGTTGGAAATATGATCAATATCCTTTCTCATCATAAACACATCTCCTAATCAATAGAGCATAACTAAACTCAAGCCAAGCATCGAGGAGGTATATATTAGACATATGAATGATGTATGGGACCTTAGATGAGACCAACTAGTAGACAAACGAATGATATCCAGCATCCTAACAAAGTGTTGAGTAATAATAATTTAATAATTTTAGCTCTATTTTTAATTCAGCCAGGATTATCTGTATTTTTTACTTATTATGAATTATTTTACCACTACGCTCTTTCTGCGAGCGGTTAAGCATAGTCACTCTACTTAATCTATTTTTAATCAGACTGATGAAATGAGGTACCACAGATATTACGTATGTATTGATGGAGGGTCCTTATTTTTTTACCTTAACCTAGTTACTCATATCGAACTCGCATTAATATTGGATCATCTCATTTTTAATACACATGTAGTTTGACGTGTACCACTCTTACGCTTTAGTCTCACTTTTGTCCTTCCTTTGTAGTCATCTATTATAAGTCTGACAGCTATAAGTCAGAGTTGAGAACTCCACAGTTAAACTGCCAGCCTATTCTGTTATTCATATTTCTCGTAAAAACACAAAGCGTTGTCTGATTTACAACTATAGCGTTATCATGTGGTGCTTAAAGGTAAAACCTTATTAAGAAGGCACTGAATTGTTGATTCAATTATATTAAGTTGGCCAAATTACATTCAGATGATCAAAGTCCTTCCTCCTAGAAAAGCCCAATACTAATTCATTAAGTGGGAAAATATTTCCTGCAGATTCCAATTATTCCTAAAATTTAATTACCAAGGGACGATTTGTATTAAGTACCCACGGGAAAGTTTCCTTTCGGAATAAGATTTAGTCATTACGCTAAACAATTATTATTATTTTATCCCCGGAGCTAAATTACAGAAATTATCAAATTTAATTCGAATTAATACAATTTTTCCTCTAATTTGTATCCGAAGCACGTGCTTTATACTTTTTCTAACATTTCTAAACCCTGATCAAAATTTTCAGGTTTTCAATCCAATTCGTGATACTTCGTTAGAAAATTTAAATATTTTTTTAGTAACTCGGCAGGTAGAGGATAAAGGTTTGCCCAAAGCCATAATTTAAAGGCATTAGACTTATTCAATAAAATAACCAGACTCCAGAAAAATGTTTTAAACATCTTCAGTTCAACATTTTTCTATCCTATCTAAAAATTGAAAATACCAAGTTATATATCTGAACTTTGCTTATTAGATTTATTAGGTACCTATCTACTCTTTTCGGAATGTTAATGAGATTGTCATTTTGCGTTATTAATATAATCTTTTATCAACCTATAGAATAATTATTATATTATTATAAGCAACAATAAATAATGTGGTCAATTTTGATTTTTTATATATTTTGTTGAAGACAAGATTTTTCAAGAAATCGTTTATTACTTGAACGAGTTCTATAAATACTTTTGTATACATTATTCTAGGCAGTGTATAACAATGTATTATTTTATAGACCAATTATTTTTATACCGACTTTTCCGCGATTGTTAAATTTAATTTAGTTTTAATTTTTATAATTAATATTTGCAATCGCGAGGGTTTTTATGCGGTTTTCTGTTATAAGTCTATGTGTCATGATTTTAATATATTTTTTTTCCTTAATATTGTAAGGGATTTCGAGAACTTTATGGTTTTCTTACAGGATTCACATAAAATTTGGCTTACATTTAATCCGTTCATATTTTATTTGAGATAACGGAAAAAATAATTTGTCGGGAATTGCTAAATATCCTACAGAATTCATCGAGAGCAATGTCTTGCGCTTTAAAACTGTTAGCGTAAACTTTTATCTTATTACATACTTTAATAATTTATTTAATAAGTTGTTTGAGTTCTTCGTCAGTTATAACTCCAAAATTAAACACAAACTTTCACAAAATTTGAGGACCTTCAGAATTTTCATTATTTTGTGCTCATTATTTTGCCTTCGTTTAACATTGACATATAACTTAAAGATGGAACTTTTGTGGCCATCAGCATGCTATTAATAACTAGATGTATTGTTCTTATTTTTCATTTCATTATGACAAAGATTGACTTTTATGTGAAGGGCAGTTACTGTTACAAACTATGGCAGAACCCAATTAGTATCCTTGTGTTTATCCGCTTTGATCCAATATTTTCGTTCTCATTTCAAATTCCAACCCTTTTTTTCTTTTGTACTTGGCTTTCATCTTTCAAGAATTTTCTTAGCTATCATTTAAATGAAGTGAAAAAAGGAATACGAATTTATCCTTCAATATTATTCAATTGTTCATAAAATGGCAAGAAAAAATTATTATTATTATTTTTTTTTTTTTTTTTTTTTTTTTTTTTTTTTTTTTTTTTTTTTTTTTTTTTTTTTATAAATTTAATTTAGATTAAATTTGATAATATTATTATTAAGTTCTGCAAGTGTTTTAGTTTTTTATTATTGTGACAGCTGTTTCGGCTTACAAGGCCATTTTCAAACTGTGGTTAGTCCACATTGAGACGACGTATTTATACTATTTCAAATGTAAATTTTGAAGGTGCATACATTGATTTATTACTGTTTAAACCGATGACATGATATATTGTTGGTTAAACCAATCTATGTTTTCCCCTCAGTAAATGGTAATGAGTTCTTAATTATTTACTAATGACTTTATTGCTATGAATTATTTGGGTGCATTATACTGCTTGGGTTTTGTGAAAATACTGAGAAGTGGTGAGTAAATTATTTTCCGTACTTTATTAATTAGTGTTAAATTTGGGTCATTCGTTCGTTTATTGATTTCTAATTGTTCAAGTAAATTTAATCTAATGCCCTTTTTTTCTATATGCAATGGTTTAGGACCCTTGTTGTTAAGTGGGGTATGATTATTCACCAAGAGATGTTCTGCGAATTTTGAGGATGTGTTTTTATTATTTTGTTTTATATATTATAATAAAAACACATCCTCAAAATTCGCAGAACATCTCTTGGTGAATAATCATACCCCACTTAACAACAAGGGTCCTAAACCATTGCATATAGAAAAAAAGGGCATTAGATTAAATTTACTTGAACAATTAGAAATCAATAAACGAATGAATGACCCAAATTTAACACTAATTAATAAAGTACGGAAAATAATTTACTCACCACTTCTCAGTATTTTCACAAAACCCAAGCAGTATAATGCACCCAAATAATTCATAGCAATAAAGTCATTAGTAAATAATTAAGAACTCATTACCATTTACTGAGGGGAAAACATAGATAGGTTTAACCAACAATATATCATGTCATCGGTTTAAACAGTAATAAATCAATGTATGCACCTTCAAAATTTACATTTGAAATAGTATAAATACGTCGTCTCAATGTGGACTAACCACAGTTTGAAAATGGCCTTGTAAGCCGAAACAGCTGTCACAATAATAAAAAACTAAAACACTTGCAGAACTTAATAATAATATTATCAAATTTAACTTAAATTAAATTTATAAAAAAATTAAATGGAGTTCTACGAATTAAACACAAAAACAATAAATAAGAAAAAATTAATTACCGAACTGCTGAAATGAAAATGTATATGTTACTCTTATTATGATAATTTCCCTAAGTTAGTCCTGAAAAAACGCACTTATGGCCCACCTTGTAGTAGAGAATATTTCCCGTTTGAAGGTATGCTCTCTTTAATGGTTTAGGAGTGACCTTTGGTGATGTGTTGGTTGGTTGGCCAACTCTTCTTTTGTCTTCTGCAAAATTTGTACTGGCAGAGCGATTGGGACTGTTGGAAGCTCAATGTTTTCCCTCTCTGGGCGGATTCTATGGTAAAAGTTTGAGTACGTGTTACAATCTTATTAGATGCAGAAGGTACCATGGGTATATCCATCAATTGGCACTCATGTCTTTCAGATATGCTTCTTCTGCTATGATTTCATTGAAAGTCGGTCGAAAAAATTCTGGAATCACTTTCCAGGTAGGTACTGGCAAATTGTAAACATGACCGCTGCGCGACCTATGCCAATGTTTAGAATGAAGTTCGCTTATAAACAGTGCCGTGAAGTAGTGCTTGATTATTTTTATAAATGAAATTACCACTCGCTTAAAGTCCGCCCTAAAGCGGCGATACGCATTACAGGGTTACCCAGCTGGCAGGAAGTTTTCATAAGTTAAAAGCTTATCAGAATGTTAGGCTGTCGCATTATTCAAAAAACGTCTTAAGATATACGATTTGTGAT
Organism: Hesperophylax magnus; assembly: GCA_026573805.1. NCBI lineage: Eukaryota > Metazoa > Arthropoda > Insecta > Trichoptera > Limnephilidae > Hesperophylax > Hesperophylax magnus. Next base: position 785,598 of record JAIUSX010000097.1, on the reverse strand, counting down.
GTAAAGGATACAAGCTTACTTTTCCGGAAAATTTCACTTCTTGAATATTTAAGTTCTTTTTTTATTACCAAATAACTGTTGTACTCCTTTCGGGCATCTGGAATTAATCTAGTTTTGATAAAACTTACCTTGCTCTGGTTGTTCACAATTATTCTTGTCGGGTAAATAACGAAAATTGTAACCAAAGTTTATTTTATATACGTACCTACTCGCCGTCCTAAATTTCCCCACCTTCTATGACTTATGCCTAATCAGAAATTATTTTTGTCTAACCTTCTGTCTCATTTGCGAAGTATTTTATTTTGCTGAAATGGTTTTCTTTAATAAGAGATAAGATAATAATTTTTTAAATTTGTTTAAAAATATTATTTTAAAAGAAAGAGGCAATGGTTATCACTTTTAATATTTTTTAGGCAAAGGGAGACCGATTATAAGTATTTCTCGTTTTTATTTTTAAACAAAAGGAGAGTGAATTACTATTTTATACCCAATTAAACTTCAATAGGGTGGAAGTTCATGTGATTCTTTTCACGATATTATCCTCTATCAACTTGTAATAACATAATCTTAAAATGTTATTATTCCAATCGTGCGTTTCATCATTTAACTTAATGTCAGAGTTAAAATTTGGCCACACCTTCGTTATTGTCTCTTTTTATCTGAACTCGCCAGGCCCGGATCAACAAGAGCCTGTCTACTTCTCGCGTGTTTTTTTAGAATTTTCCCGCAGGTTCTGATGCGTTTTCATTCAAAATCTTACCTACCCGTCAATGTCCTTCCTTCGCACCTTTCAAATACAACATTGTATATTTTTTCTTTGGTTTCTCAGAAATTTCCCACTAATTACATTTTTTTCCTTTTTGTATGTCTATAATTAGTCACTCTAATTCTGGTATATATTTCATTCACTCGCTGCGCGAAATACTCTTTTATACTGTATTTTGTTGCATTTCTCTTAAATGAATTTCATCAAACCGTAGTTTTTTGACCATATTTCATTTTTTTATCAATCTGCCGATTTGAATACGTCCATGTCGCAGTGCTTCCCATCCGTAGCACTTCTTGCTTAATTTTCACTTGGGTAAAATACTAATTCGTTTTCAGTATATTCATTTTCATCATTCTCTTGATTTCGAATCAACTTCACTAATTGATTTTCTAAATCATATTTTCCAACAAATTCAACGTCATTTTTTTAATCTGTACGTTTATTTTAAATCAAATTGTAATGTTTTCTATACCTTTAAAAAAATGCATTCTCCGATTACATTTTCTAATTTGACCCTGCAAGTAGGTGGGACTTTTTCACACTTTTTTAAGTCCTTCCCATCGTGTTTTCTTTTGTAAACTCAAATTATTTTACAAGTGTTTTATGTATGTAAGATTTTTTTTTATAATTATAATTAATCTCTCCTTAATCGTTTTGTCATTAAATTTTAATACTGTTAATTAATACAAATAACTCCCATCTTAGCCTTTATAGACTTATCGTCAATAAAATGTTAATTGTTGTCTTTATTACCCATTTCCTTGTATTACTTATACGATAAAAATGGATAAAATTATATGGAATATCTTCAAACTCGTTTTGTCCAAGCTTGACGTATATTTCAAAAGTAGTTATTCTTGCCGCTTCTTACCGCAGTACTGCAGTTTAGTTGTTTCAATCTTGACTACTGTTTATTTTTTTATTTTAATTTACCAGACTGTTGTATTACCTCCAAACTTATTTCGTTTTCTTGTTGTTTAAATTTTAATTATTTTGTCCATCCTTTATATTAATACATCTTTTCTGCTTCGAGCCATCTGTCATCAAATACTGTCGTTTATTTTCCAGAAAGCTGATTTCCGGACTTTCCATTGCATTTATGGAATTCTATCAAAAATCTTGCCGATTCCACTCAAGATAAAGAGCATGTGTGTTTATCCATTCGTTTGTCGACCTTCTGATCCCATGGAATCATTTCCAAAGAAATTTTATAACCGTCATTTTGATTAAATTAAAATTATTTATAATCAAGGTGTTTACAGACCTCTGTCAGCAATTTGGTAACCTCCGTTAGATGCCGCTGATATCCTGTTTTCTGATTATGCAACTGCGCTCCAAATTTATTTTTTTTTTGCTAATTTTTCTGACTATAAAAACTTTATAGAAATCCAAACTCTACCGGAAAATGCAAACCAGTACAAAGTACGGCACTTCAATTCTATACTTCTGCTTCTTAATTATCTTCCTGTGCCATTAACATTTCCATCGTAAATATATTAATAGGCGATTAAAAAATTACTTTTATATTACCAGCTACAAAAGAATGGGTAGTTAAAAAGTGAAGTCATTCGATCGGGTTTGAAACTTGGTTAAAACAAACTTCATAAAATAATATCATCGTTTGCATAATAAGGTGTGGCCACACATAAAGAAATTGAGAATTTCGGTCAAAACTTATCATGATTTCCACTTTCAATGCAAAATATTTCAAAAAAGTTTTGCGAACTATCAATTATTAATTTCAACCGATAGAATATTCTGAAATGACCTGATTTCCATTGATAAATTTGCGAGCCGAGACGCGAGAAGGAGAAACAGAATGGAAGATCTATAGTCTCTCGTGTCTAGGATAAACGAAGTAGGTATGAAAAATGAGTTAATAATGAATGTAAGTAAGTCTAAAATCATGGTGTTTGAAAGAGAGAGTACGAAAACAGTGTGCAATATTGTTGTGAATGAGGAATACTTTTGAAAATTCAAAACCTTTTTGTTATTTGGTAGTGCCGCTTTTTCAAATTCAATCATGCAAGGGAAGTTACTATGACAGTTTAACAGCTTGCAAATATAAAAAGATGTTTTTGTTCATAGATAACACAACCGCATACCGACAGTATACCGCATATCGCACATCAGCATACCGACTCTGTTTTTTATGGGCAGTAGTGTTTGAAGTAATTCAATTGTTTTCAAAACTTACGTGGAAATAAAAATTTAAAAAAGGACATAAAATTTATTTGTAGTTTCAGATTTTCCAAATGGCTACAGTCTCTGCATTTTTTGAATCGATAAAGATGAAATAAAAATGGTTTAAGTGTAATTTCTTGGAAAAAAGGTGATAGAATAGTGGAGTGTACATTTGCCTTAGCAAATTTGACTTCATTACGCAGGAATATTTCATATCACACACGTCATCACAGACAACCGAAGTTATTATGTCGAAAGTTTAAAACAATCTTTGTAAAATTTCAGTAACAATCAGTTTTTCAATCACTGATTCAGATCAGTGAAATGACACGACAACTAATGCTGCGGATAAATTTGCGAGCCGAGACGCGAGAAGGAGAAACAGAATGGAAGATCTATAGTCTCTCGTGTCTAGGATAAACGAAGTAGGTATGAAAAATGAGTTAATAATGAATGTAAGTAAGTCTAAAATCATGGTGTTTGAAAGAGAGAGTACGAAAACAGTGTGCAATATTGTTGTGAATGAGGAATACTTGGAGCAGGTGGATTAGTTTATGTATTTAGGGAGTATGTTTACGAGAAATGGGAAGGCTAACAGAGATATTGAAAGAAGGGTAAATGCAGGTAACTCCATTAATGGAGGACTAAACGCAGTTATCGCAAACAAAAAAAATTCCAAAGAAACGAAGCTAGCAGTCCACAATGGAGTGTTGGTACCAACCATGATGTACGGAAGTGAGGCGTGGAACTGGCAGAGAAAGCGATGCAAAAGCGAAAGAGATGCAAATGTGAATGGTAGCAGAAGTCGGGTACGCCCGAAAAAGACATGGCACAACCAAGTGAATGAGATACTTGAGTCGGGCAATGTCAAGAGTCAGAATAATAGAAAAGTTTGTATGAGACTATGTATGAATGTGAATGAGGCAAGGAGTGTGTGTCAAGACCGAGTTGTTTGGCGGTCCGTCCTCTCTGCCTATCCCTGCGTGGAAACGGCGAGATGGTTAGTTAGTTAGTTAGTTAAATGGCGCAAAACTCAGCTCGTGGTTGCTTCGTTCCTTTCCCATAATTCGAAGCTCAGCTCGCGTTTCAGCAAAGCAAAGATCAGGTACGTCACACATTTATGTTTATAATATTATGTATTCAAAAATTTTAATGGTTAATGAATGTTACCTATTTGTGGTACCTATTTCAAAGAGGAATACTAAAACACTGTACGATATACGTAGTCTAGGGCAGTAGATTCTCGCAGCGAGTGTATGAGTTTGTGAACTTGGAATATACATTAGCAAGAGATGGTGCAACTGAAAGTTAATAAAATGGTGAATGGAGTGAATTCAATTAACTTGGAGTTAATTCAGAAGTCGCAAGTATGGAATTGTCAAATGAATCAAAAATACTACTTCGAGGTGGAAATCTTTTACCAGTCCTGGAGTGGAGCAGCGAGGCATCGAACTGGCAGAGGAAGAACGAAGTACAGGACAAATAAGATGTTTAAAAAAAAACCTCGAATGACAGAAAAACGAATGAGACGGTCCTAAAACCATGGGATATCGATGTAATTGGAATTTTTAAATCCAAAATTATGACGGTAGGAATCAATTGCACTGTAGTTTGAACGAAATAATTGTGTTTGGTCATTTTTAGAGCCGAAATAATAGGAAGTATATCTAATTTGTGGCTTTATTTACCCTCTGCCCACCCTTTAGAGACATTTCACGTTGGTGAGTAAAGTTTTCTAATAAACAACTTAAAGCCCCCTCTCTCATCAAGTTAATCCTTGTTTTCATATAGCGTAATTAGCTATGCCCAGAAGCAGGTAAAATATTAACAGATTTATCTACCATATTACAACAACCTGTGTTTGTCCACTAACAATATGCTAATAGATTGGATTATTACTGCAGCATACGTAAAATACCTATGAGCGCTTATGCCACGTTTCAAAATTAAACTTTTAAATAAAACAATTTTTTTAATGTATTAGAATTTATGAAATGTATATTTAAATGGTACATAATTTCTAGGGAGGTTTATTGAACAACGTACGTGGTGAATTATTTGGACTTACACATGTGTGGAATTTTTAATAATTATCCGCATGAAAAAATACTCCTCTTACAATTTTTCGTAATTAAGTAAAATATTTTATAATAATCAAACATGTAGGAAAAATAATTTAATTAATAGTGACCAATGTTAAACTGCACAAGAATATCCGCTGATAAAAGCCAGTGAATCACTCCATTTTATTAATGTTGTGGGACTAAGTAAAGTTTAATATTGACGGAAATGATTGGAACTTCCTGGATCCTAATGAGGTATATGGATATTACGTATTTTTTTACGCCAAGATGGCTTTAACATAAATAAAGGTTGTATAACCTTAACGTTAGAAATAATTTTGAACATGAGAAAGAAATAATAAAATTACGGTTGATAAAAAATACGTACATGAATTAATAAAATAATATATTCTGAACTTGGCTATTTCAATGCATGGATACCTCATCGGAGCTGTGTTTAATTAATGTACTAATATTTTTCAAACGTTTACTAATGTTTATCTGCTATTAAGTTTAACACATATCGATGTTGAACTATTGGTTAAATTATGTTGAATTATTGGTTAACTAATGTTTTACCGTCTACCTAATTTCATTCTTACACGCACGATCAACTTAAGTGTGGTAAAGCTGGATTCGAGCCTGGTTTAAGACCGCTTTAAGAAAACAAATACCTTTCTAATTAGTGAAGGTTTTCACTGTTCTGACCTTACGAGCCTCGTAAAATTTACACCGCCTTTTTTAGTAAGGTTGTTCATGTTAATTATAATTTTGTGTAGTACGAGTGTAGAAAGGTGAGAGCTCGAATGTGTATAAATCAGTTACCAGTTTTATTGACCAACCATTGCTATTTAGGATTACCGGTGTGTAAGTTAAACACTGTTTTAGGTACTGATAAATAAATATTAATATACATCAGAACTGTACTTATTGCTTACCACTCCATGATATAATAATTAACTAATGAACCATATTCAAGATTTACACCAACCATATTCAATACTTTTACACTCACTGCGTTTTAAATGAATTATCTTAAATGTGAAAGAAACCGTTTTTATCCTTTTCAGACTCTATATTGACAATTTTGAGGGTAAGTTTAATATTTATTTTTTGAAGATGCAAATGCTTCTATAGGATTGTGAGCATGGCTTGCTTCTTATAAAATATTATTTAGCTGAATAAATTATATATTATATGACAAATGCTTAAAATGTGATGTATGTCAAAACATGTGAATTGATTCTTGAAATTTCATTTTTTTTTTTTTTTATAGTGAATACCTCACAAGAGTCCCAACTGCTCCCGTCTGGAGCCAGTGAGACTATGGCATCCCTAATTGGGGGATGTTGTGAGGCTGAAGGTAAGTGGGGAAGGGAAAGAGGAAGGTGGGGAAGTACCTGGCTATTCAGATCTAGTCACTAAACACGGCTAAAGCCAATTGGAGCAACGTTTCAATTCTAAATGGTGGTCTTACACCAGGGCGATACTGGTAGTATCTTCCACTCTGGAACGTGCCGCAAATATACTATATATTATTTTAATTATTTAATTGTGAAATAACACAAATTAATCAAATAAAATTTATTTGCGCACGCCGGGTTCGAACCCGCGACCTTCGGAATGGCAGTCCAATGCGTTACCACTGGACTATGCCGGCCGTCAAAAATTTTTATAATCAATGATTTTTGTTAACTTACCTATGAATATTGTGTTCTACTGATATATTATTATGGCGCTGTTGAGACTCAGTATTGTTTTTCCCAAGAAAATTGATAAACATTTTTTTTTAATATCTAATATTTTTAACCTAATTCATATTATTGAAGTACAAATATGAACTGTTTGTCAATAAAGCTGGGGTCTGAAAGATATATTAAGCTGCCCCACACACATACTACCCCACACCTACAATTTTATGTATTCAGTACAACAGTACGATATGAAACCATTAACTCTGCCGCTTAGTTCGCAGCAACTATTTTAGGAATCCTACAATTAAATTATTTACTTCATTAATTAACGTAGTGAGAAATCGTAATTTTACTTTGTGTGCGAATTAATGCATGATATTGAAACGCTAATCAAAATCATTTGAATATTTCATATGGTTTTTCACGTTGGTTGCATTTTGTAAATCATGTCTGTATTAAAGCCCCATGTTAATAACAGCCTAAATGGCAAAATCGTGCTTCGGATGGGGTAATCATATTACACATATTGGTTTAGTACCGCAGTAAACGCCAATGAACGCTACTGAACACTACTCAGCGCCCTCTAGTAAATCAATACTGTTTCATTTGAGCGCGATGAATAAAATCAAACAATTATTTTTTATTTTTTTTTTTATTTGGTACATTATTTTTTACATTTTAAAGTTTTCCAGTAATGTTGGCCTCACTGGGTGGCTTGCCCGTGCTGAGGCCTTCATTTTATAATATGAAAATATAATCTAAATACAATCTACAATATAAGATAAAATAATACATTTAATATATATTCTTGTGTGTTTGTGAGTGATGTGTGTTTATATTGGTTTTGTGTGTTACGTGTAGGTTTTATTTTTATTTTATGCTATGACATTTTGGTTATATTGTTATTGTTATTTATTTTGCTCGGCCTATTACGTTATTATTCATTTAAATTGGCAATCACAGTTTTTATTAGTCAAACTAAATATATACAACGGAATTTTTTATTTATTAATTAACGCCTTTTTCCGGGCTTTTACATATGAATGTTAAGAAACATAAATTCTTTATTAACATAACTAAATTTCTTCATTAACAACATTTTATATTTGTTTTTTAGTTATTTATTAAGTTAAAAGAAATACATATTTCGCTTTGTTAACTTAAGTGTACATTGATTAAAACAAAAATAATATATACCTATATTAATTATTATGGTTTAATACCTAAGTAACATATTTTTCTTAAGTAAGAGCATTTTGGTTTTGCTCATTGATCTTGAGGGCAAACAGTTTTTTCTTAAATATATTTATTCTATTTACGGTTGTCAGGCTATCAGGAAGGAGATTATATATGTGTACACCCTCATGGCCTATGTTTCTTTTACCACACTCTGTCTTTGCTGAATTTGTGTATAATTTATTATGTTGTCTTGTGTGGTGGTCATGTACTTGTGATGTTTTCATAAATGAAGTATTTGTGTGTATGAGGCCATTTTGGATTTTGTGAATTAATAGGCATATGTTGTATTCGTACAGTTTTCTAATTTTAAGTAAGTTAGTTTCTTGGTATACTCTTTTGGTGGGGGTATCTGGTTTAAAGATGCATTGAAGATGTCCACTGACTTGGTATAATTGTTTCCATCCATTAGAATTCTGGGCAAAGAGGAATACATATGGTAGTTAGTCCCAGAATTTATGCAGTGAAATAAATTGTGACTTCTAGTATTGTGGCCTGTTTTGTCCAAGTTTTAAAACCCGTATTTGAAAAACCTTTTTCTAATTGAATACATGTGAAATTTTGAACAAATAAAATAGGTCAATTAAATAATTTATACATTTTTGGTCCAGCTACCTCTTTTTGGTAGAGCGTAAAAATTATTTCCACAATACTACTGTGGGCAATATGCTCGAAGAAGATAAGCTAATAATTCTTTTTTTTTTTAATCCACTAATAGTACTTTTGAGTAAATATTGGACATTAAAACTCAGAAGATGTAAACGGTGATGTAAAATAAGCGTAGGTCTAATTATACAGTAGCAAGTAATATCAGTTATGTCCACAACAAAGTAAATAGATTTGAGGTGTTTTCTGATTTAATAAAAATATATATATGTATATAATTTTTTTTTAATTGCCGGCAACCCGGGCGTTTATTGCAATACCATAATCATATACAAACATGAAAGTATCCCGCCTCACTAGAAGATTTCTGTTCTGAGGCGGGTTCTGAGGCGAGGCTGAAAATGTTGTAATAAATGATAAAGATTTTTTTAAAACAGGTCTATCATATTTCAACACGTTCTAATATTATAACCGGCCTTCATACGCCAAAACAGTTCCTACCTTTGCCGAAATTTTATACGTGATTTAAACATGCTTACATTTTGATAAAGGAAGGGCGGGAAATGGAAAGAGGCGGGAAAAAAAATAATTGCGTCGTCACCGTTTTATCTGCACTGACCAGACTACAGGAGTTACATAATAAAACGAGAGGCTTAAAAGCAAAGTGCTTGAAAGCCCGGAGTTAATCATATTATCTAGAAATTTATTTATAAATTTAACGTTCAAATATTTTTGGGGGTTTTTTATGAAGCAATATGTTGCTTCCTTTTATGATATGAATGATTAAGCGTGAAGAAAATAACTAAGTCTTACCTATTTTATGATGAATTATTAGAATACAATTTTGGCAGTCTTTTAGTTTCATTACGTTATTCGTAAATTTTGTGGTCATTTTTTAAACAAATACGACAGTTAAATTTTACGTTTGTTCCAAAATAAATACACATTTTTTTAAACTCGTTCTATCCCTTTTTCTATTATTATACGAAATTAAATAAATATTTACAGATTTAAAAGGAGAGAAAACAAATCTTCCAATTTGTCTAACGTTTACCATAAACACTCCCGTACAATTAGAAATAATTATATAAAAAAAAACCGTCAACCAGTTCATCCTGCCAAGGTTTGCCAATTATTTTAATCATTATTTTTATGCAAAACGAAAATAAATGATATCTAAATTAAAAAAAAAAAATCTTTGAAAGGCGTTTTTCTTTTTTTTTCAATAAAAATTAAGTTTATAAGAAAAACAAACAATCGGCTAGCGATTTTAGAAACTTAAGCTAAATTTGCGTTCAGTATATTTATATTTTAAGCTGTACCCCGCCATGCGTTGTTGTGGCAATACGTGTGCTGCTTTTACATCCACAGATGGCGCTGTTTTAAAATAATCACCCACTACAAGTTTTATTTAAATAATATATAAATAAAAACACATGCACATTCGAATGTAATGCTGTGTCCGAATTTCAAAGCAATCGGTGAAGAACTTTCGGAGATTTAATATTTTGAACAAACGAACATTTACATTTTTATTTATATAGATAGATGGCATAATATTTTCCGTTTATAATATTAAAATCTGAAATAGTATTTAATCTGTTTTCAAAATCATTTCATTTCAGTACACATTTAAAACAGTGAATTTAATTGAAATTGAATTTCATGCGAGAATATTATTTAGTGACATGATATTTTTTGTCTAGACCTGAAAGGTAAATAATTGTACCAATTTTTCAACTCTTATACTACATCATTAAAATCTGATTGATAAACACTTTTTATCTTCTTCTTGCTCATATCTTCCTCCTTATCAATGCCTTTCAACTTAGCTCAATAAACCAAATGGAGGCCAAACGCTTGAATACCATAGATCACCCCAAGTGGCTGTCTAGGTCTTGGCGGCGATCGCCTACCTTCTGCATGGCGGGCCAAATCGGGAGACACCGGTTGAGCGAGATCTTTTGACTTCCTCAGCCGAACTCTACCAACCAATCGTCTTGCACCAAATATGAGGGATGGATCCATACGTCCGTCACTCCTGGACACATTGACCCCCAGATTCCTACACATCATACATTTTTCCTTCCCGAAATTTCACCTCCTTCCTTTTCCCTAAAACGGCCCTCCATAAAACATTCCCAAAGATGACATAGGCCCTAGGAACATATTTTTCCTCAGGGCCTCATATGTGTAGCTAATTTAAAAAAAGAATGATTCCCGTGATGTTTAACATTCTTAATAAGAACTTCAAATTGAAGGAAAATGACAGAGATATGGTAAATTAATTAATAAGTCTTAATATTTTCTTTATTTACCTAGTTTTTACTTATAATTTAGCTTAATATAGCAGTTAATATTAAAACCCCAATGAAGCTTGAGATAAGCGAAACATGGCCAAATTCTGTTTTCACTAGTAACATTAAACATTTTACATTAGATATTATACATGTTACTTCAAAAAATAAATATGCCTACCGATTTCCATGTATATTTTAAAACACTACTTGTTACAACTGTGTTGGAATACCTATAATTGTAATAAATGATATTAATAAAATTTAAATGTTACACACTACTAAAGAAATGTACAACATATTTTTTTAAAGTTGTTGAAGTCCGATACGTTGTCTCGACTAATAACCACATAAATAATAGTTTGTATCCCGCATCGAGTGTCTTCTTATTTCATATCCAAGTGAAAATTTCAGTTGGTTCTATAATTTTTTAGTTAAATTGTACATCTTCAGTTTTAAGCCTTGCTTAATCTTTTTGAATTAGTTAGCAAGAATAAATGACCGCAAATAGTGAAATACTCACTGCAACCCACAACCAGCTTTTAATCCTAGCTCTCTGTTTAACCCTCCGTTAAGTAATACTTGTAGGTATAGAAATTCAATGTGGTGGGAATTTATTAGTCTTGCTTACTTAAAACATTACTTTCTAATAAATTCAAGTTAAATATTGGTAAGAAATTAAAATTCAAAATCATTAACACGTTTGGCAGTCAACTTCGTGTATTTTGATAATTAATTGATAAAACAGGGTTTTATTGTGCAATAAGTATGCTTTTTGTGAAAGAAATTCAACATTTTGCAACCATAAACCATGGAAAGGTTTCAAATTTCTTAAGTACCTCCTCAGGACATGTATATTTTTTCGTGAAAAGATATTAAATATGCAAAACCTCGAGTTTTGTGAATGCCTTTAATTCGTTTAAGAAATCAACTTCTATGAATACCTATCCGAGTGGTCGGTAAAACTGACAAAGTGTTTTTTTTAAATTTATTTTATATTACCTCACTTGTGTAATTCTATAAAAACGAGATGTATAAAATAATAATAATATTTTGATGATTTGTATAGCGCCGTTTTTATGCAAAATCACCTCAAGGGCGCTGTACAAATATGTGATTTATTATAAACAAGTCAAACTATTATCAATTTATGGCTCGATCACTAATACAAAGCCATATTTACAATGCATTTGATTGACGAACGTGATGCTAGAATTTACATATGTTATTATTATTATTTATTAACATTTTATACAGACAGATAATATACAGTACCACACTTACCTGGTAGGTCACTTGAGATTAACACTGTTTATTGTTTATTATAGGAATCTAATTATATTACACTGTATATCTCATCAATATAGAAAAACTAGTGCTGACAGCTTAAGTGTAGGGAAGCACATCGCCTGAACCGAGCGATCTATCGTGAAATGGAGCGACACTATTGAACGTTCTGGAATGGTTAGCATATCAAAGGTAACATGAGTTTAAAGCAGGGGTAGGCAAATAGCAGTCGGCGAGCACATTCCTGAAAGCACCGCAAAACAAATAATACATCATTCATGTCGGATACATTTAGTTATAGTTAAATAAATAAATAAACATAAATCTGTTTAATAAACTTTTCATAATTATTAAATTCTAACATGCCCGTTCAACGTTGGTGTGACAAAGGCGGTCTCGAGCCTGGTGTAATAAGTCATGTTTTTCAACAAATCAATAATATTTTTAAACAAATCAATAATATAAAATCATCTTCGTTTTCAGTTCAAAATTATAAAATAGGAATACATTTATAATTAAAGTTGGTGGAGTGGTTATTCATAATAAAGTTTATACTAGCCATGTGTTCAGAATGCACGAATAAAATTCCAGTTCCGGATTCAACTGGTGACTCATTTCGGACAAAACCATTCTCCCGTTCGAAGTGCAATTATAAAATTTTTGTTGTGAACTATGTGCTGTAAAAATCGAAAGAAAACCATTTTCGAGTTCTGTGTGTAGTACCTATAGTTGAACCCGGGGAGGCGCACACAGATTCACTCTTAAGTACAAACTAGTTTTGTGTTCCAAATGCCGGATGAAACTCGAAACCGTTCTTAAGGAGTCTAAAATTTTGTAAAGTTCTAAGGAAAACCAATTGCTTGATCCGCAATTGTGTAGCCACAGTTTTAGTGACTCGCACACCAATCCACAGTTAAGCTAAAACCAGTTTTGTGTGTGTTTTTTTTTTTTTTTATATATTAACTCCACACAGGAGGCCCTGAAGAAAATTGTTAGAATATGGCAATATAAATGCAATTATCTTAGGTTGGCTATAAGGTATCTGGAAACATTGTTTGGTTGGCAATACTGTTGAACCTTGTCCTATTGTCTATTACTAAGAAGCAACCTGTCAATGTGTACATTTGTAAGAAGAAGAATAAAGTTATTACTGCATAAAACTGAACCCTTTTTATTGAAATAATCACAGGTTATGGGCCCAGAGTCGCTAATCTGTTGATGAAGTTAAAAGTACGCAAAATAAATCAACGGGAGTGAATATCAGCGAAAAGTGAGGTTAGGTTGCCGGAACGCGTGCAGAAAATTTTCGTTGAGAAAGATAAAATACCACTGATATATCTGATCAGGCAAGGCAGGATAGCAAAATGGAAGGAAACGCGATGACTACCAATGTATTGAAGTTGGAAGGGGCAAGGAATTGGAATATTTGGAAATTTCAAACGACAGTACTTCTCAGAGGACAGGGATGGCTGGACATTGTTGAAGGGCGCACTATGAAGCCTGAAGATGTTACCGCGCGAACCACTTGGGAGTCAAAAGATGCTAAAGCTCAGACGCTACTGGTTACGAGAATGTCGGAAAACGTTATGCTACACATCATATCGTGCACAACTTCGGTTGCAATGTGGAGTAAGCTTCTAAGTGTATATGAACAGAAGTCGGAAACCAGTATCCATATTATCCAACAAAGGTTCTTTCAATACAGATATGAGAAAGGCACCGAAATGTCAGTTTTTCTCTCTAAAATTCAAGAGATGCAAAATCAGTTAAAACAAATGGGCGAGGATATGTCTGATAAATTTATAATAACTAAAGTCTTAATGAGCTTGCCAGATGAATATAAACATTTTATATCGGCGTGGGAATCGGCGCCAGACGACAAACAAACGTTCGAAAATTTAGTAGCCAGGTTATTAATTGAAGAGGAAAGGGTGAAAGTTAAAAGTGATGAAATACAAGATACTTCGTCCTCATCTGCGTTCGTAGCTAAAAGAAATATTAAGTGTTACATTTGTGGTAAAGTCGGACATTTGCAAGCTGAGTGTAGAAGTAATCGAGACAGTGAGAAAAAGTTAAACGAACGTAAATGCTTTTACTGTGGAAAATTCGGGCATTATAAGGCACAGTGTCGGTTTAAAAAGTCAAAGGAAAATAAGAAAACAAGTAATGCTTTTGTAGTGTTGAATTCCTCGCAAACAAATTATGAACAATCAAAGTGGTTAGTTGACTCTGGAGCGAGCGAACACATGTGCAACGATCGCTCTTTATTTAAATCATTTTCAAATGTTCCGCAAAAGTCTGTTATTGTTGGAAATGGAGCAATAATTAGTGTGTTAGGATGTGGACAGATGGCGGTACAAGTCTATAATGGGACTGAATGGATAAATTCAACCATAAACAACGTTTTGTTCGTTCCGGATCTGAAGTCAAATTTATTTTCTGTGAAATGCGCAGCTGACCGCGGATACACTATGGTCACAAGTGACAGTTCGTGTTTATTTTATAAAAATGGCTTTGTTTGTGCGATAGCAAGTCGAGTAGACAGTTCATACTATATGGATTTTCGTTTCAAATGCGAGGTCGCAAGTGTTGCTAACATTATTAAAAATGACCTATACGAGTGGCATGAGAAATTCGCACATCAAAACTTTGATTACGTGAAGAAAGCATTGCAGAAAAATAACATTGAAGTAAAACAAACTGACTTACCCCAATGTGAAAGTTGCTTGGAAGGAAAGATACACCGGCTACCATTTAAGAGGAGTGAGCATGTGAGCACAAAAACATGTGAAATCATACATGGGGATACTTGTGGACCCATGGAAGAAAAATCAATTGGCGGGTCGAGATATTTTGTCGTTCTAAAGCATGACTATTCTAACTTTAGAAGTGTGTATTTCGTTGAAGCAAAACACGAGATTAAGCGCTGTTTGGAGGATTTTATAAATAAAGCCGAAAATACTACTGGAAACAAAGTCAAGATATTTCGGAGTGACAATGGGCTAGAATTCATAAATAGAGATGTAAAGGAAATATTTTCCAAGCGTGGGATAACCCACCAGACTACTGTTCCCTATACTCCCGAACAAAATGGGAAAGCTGAAAGGGAAAATAGAACCCTAGTTGAAGCAGCACGAACAATGCTACACGCGAAGAATTTACCTAAGAAATTGTGGGCAGAAGCGGTAAATACTGCTGCTTTTGTCTTGAATAGAACTGGGAAAGGTAAAGAAGGAAATTCTCCATATGAAATATGGACAAATAGTAGTTTTGATGTTCATCAACTGAAGGCATTTGGTTTACCAGTGTATGCACACATCCCAAAAGAGAAAAGAAGGAAATGGGATAAGAAAAGTGAGAAGGGTTTGATGGTAGGTTATGCTGAAAACGTCAAAGGCTATAGAATTTACTTCCCTAAGAAAAACAGCGTAGATGTAAAGAGAGATGTAATTTTCTTAAGTCAAGTGGAAACAGAGGAAATTGAGGATGTGTCGGATCAGAATACTCAAATTTTGCTGACATCAGAAGAAACAGTGGAAGAACAAAAGGTTGCTGAATGTGAGGAAACTCAAGTTACCCAAAATGACAGTCATACAAATCTCACTGTAAACAGTTCTTTATGTGAAAGTGAAAGCCAGAGTGAATATGAGCCATGTGATGATGAACTATCAGACCTAGATGAAACATTGTTACCTCAAAATGAAAGAAGCAAGCGGGTGAGGAAACCGACAACATTCTATCAATGTCAAAATGTTGTAAGTGAAGCAAATGAGCCAGTGACATACAAAGAAGCTATGGAAAGAAGCGATGCAAATAGGTGGAAAGAGGCAATAAGTAGAGAATTGCAAACTTTAGAAGAGAATAATACTTGGGATTTTTGTAATGCACCAGTACATGAAAAGGTAGTAAGTAGCAAGTGGGTTTTTAAGCTTAAAGGAAATGGTGATGTAAAGCAGTATAAGGCTAGGCTAGTTGCAAGGGGGTTTGAACAAAATGGTTGTTTTGATTTAAGTGACATTTACGCTCCTGTGGCTAAATTATCAACATTTAGAATTTTTGTAGCGATAGCGACTAAATTAAATTTACCTATATATCAAATGGATGTAATAGGGGCGTTTTTGTATGGCGATATAGACAAAGAAGTCTATATTAAATTGCCAGAAGGGGCTTATTCTGAGGGAAATAATATTGTAAAGCTAAATAAGTCACTGTACGGTTTAAAGAGTTCACCAAAGTGTTGGAACATAAAATTCAATTCTGTAGTAAATAAAGAGGGTTTTGTTAAATCTAACTGTGACTCATGTTTATATTTAAAGTATTATGACAATGAAAAAATGTACATTTTACTTTATGTCGATGACATTTTAATTTTTGGTACAAACGAGGAAGGTATTTCTAAATTTAAGAGTATATTATGTAAAGAGTTTAAAATGAAAGACTTAGGGCTAATATCAAATTTCCTAGGTATAAATGTAAAGCATAATTTGAAAACTGGTATTACAGAGTTAGATCAGAGAGAATATTTGGAGAATATTTTAAAAAGATTTAACATGCAAAATTGTAAGCCTATGTCAACCCCTATGGACCCTAATTTTAACACTAAAATATTTGTAAAAGACAGTATTGCTGTAGACAACAGTATTCAGAATTTGTGCAGACAAATGATAGGATGTCTAATGTATGCTGCATCAGGTACCAGGCCTGATTTGTGTTTTCCGGTTTCTATGTTAAGTAGGTATCAAACCTGCGCCAACAATGAGCTATTAAGTGCATTAAAGAGAGTGTTACGATATATAATGTATAGTCTAAATTATAAGTTAATTTATAAATGTAATGATATCATTTTGGAAGGATATTGCGATGCTGATTGGGGTGGTGATATCAAGGACAGAAAATCCACTTCAGGTTATATACTTTTGATTTATAATTGTCTTGTCGCATGGAGTTCAAAGAAGCAGGCCTCTGTTTCTTTGTCATCCACTGAATCAGAATATATATCTATGAGCATGGCTGCTAGTGATGTGTCATGGCTTATAAATCTGCTAACTGAACTTGATTTTAAAAATATTTGCCCTGTTAATATATTTTGTGACAATCAGTCGGCATTAATAAATGCAGATACAGATGCTATAAAGCGATTAAAACATGTAGATATTCGCTATCATTTTGTTAAGGAATTGGTAAGAGAAAATAAGATTTGTGTAAGATATGTTAACACAAATTTGCAACCAGCTGACATATTAACAAAAGCTTTAAGCAGAGAGCTGATTGTAAAACATTTAAATAAGTGTGGTGTTATGGGCAAAACTGTATAACATAATCAATGTTAAAATAGGAATTATTATTAGTTTGTTTATGTTTAACAACTGTATTTACATTGAGAAGGGGTGTTAGAATATGGCAATATAAATGCAATTATCTTAGGTTGGCTATAAGGTATCTGGAAACATTGTTTGGTTGGCAATACTGTTGAACCTTGTCCTATTGTCTATTACTAAGAAGCAACCTGTCAATGTGTACATTTGTAAGAAGAAGAATAAAGTTATTACTGCATAAAACTGAACCCTTTTTATTGAAATAATCACAAAAATAATTTCCCTCAGGGCCTATGTCATCTTTGGGGATGCTGTGTGGAGGGTCTTTTTGTGGAGAGGAAGGAGTGAACATGGGTCTTGAAGAGTCCCATGTTGTAGGAGGGAGGAAACACAGAGGCCGGCAGTTCGTTCCACAGCCGAGCTGTTGAACTTAAGAACGAATCGTAGAAGCGACCCGTTCTCATGTGACAAATGTCAACCGTGTACAAATGTTGGACGCGCGTTTGGCGTGTATCCCGACTACGCACCGGTGCCGAAGGGATCAATGACGCTAGTTCCTCAGAGCATCTTCCATTGTAATACCGATAGAACAAGGACAGCATACCTACCTGACGCCTGTGCTCTAAAGATTGCAGTCTGTTTGTTAAGATTTGGGAATCTATCAAACGGACCGCCCGTTTCTGCACAGAGTCAAGGGTTTTTTTCAGGTATTTAGGGGCTCCGGACCAGAGATGGCTGCCAAATTCGACAATAGGGCGCACTTGCAATTTGTACAGGGTCAGCAGTTGTGTACTAATAAAGTATCTGCGGGCCCTGTACAGTACGCAATCAGACAGGATTGGGTCTTTGAAACATTGTTAAGAAACTTACGATAAAATTCGAGTTGAGGGTACATATACTGCCATATTTCAAAAGATAACATTCTTGTTTTCCATGTTCAATACACGAAAATCGAGTTGCAGACTATGTGCTGCGGAAACCAAAGTTAAAACATTTTCATGTTATATGTTAATGTAGTGTGTCAAGGCGATGCACTACGTAGTAATGCAAAATCATGTGTTTTTGGTTTGAAAATTTGGTCGCCTAGAAACATTTCAGTTGCTTTAATTAAATACTGCGAGTAGAATACATCTTGGCCTTTGAAATAATCGAGTATTTTTTAGATAAGCCTTTCTATAAGCCTAGAAAAAAATAATGTATAAGGCCTATGAAAACTGCTTTAAAGTTCAAAATCTCCTACTTACGAACCCATTTTTGGTTATGATTTTATTGTATAATGTGGCAAATTATGTTATTTATAAAATAATTGGAAAAAAAAAAATTTATGCCTGGACATCCACAAAATAAAATAAAAGGCGCTTTTTGGCCATGTTTTTTTTATGCATAAATCAAAACAGGCGGATAGAGTTAAGCGGGAATTTAAACCTTATCGCCATCTACGTAAGGGGTGTTATTGATAGCAGCTCGATTTGAAATATTACACGACGTAGTGCATCGCCTTAATAAATAAAACTGGGATCTCACACAAGGGCGTGGGCTCACACTAACTGTATTTAAGTTAAATTAAATTTTATATTCATCTATAATTAGAATGAACAGTTAAAATTCATCACTGTTACTTCTAGGGCCCCATTCCTCATCGTCTGGAGACTTTGGTAGCGCATTTTATCGAGCAAATTTTCATGATGCCATGAATCGCGGATACTCTCCATACATTCCCATGTACAGGTATCTAAGGAACTTTTTTTGAATTTAAATGCATATTTTCTTGTATGGGGCCCATACAACTGAGACGTCATCAATTTTAGAACTTGTAATGCAATTATACATTACAATCATTGCTTCGGGATTGCATAACTGTTTTCAACACTTTGTTACAATCCCTAGAAGCTTTTAGCATGATGATGTCAACCCCAATATATGATCTGAATACATAAGTTTGGGATCAAAGAGTACTCCTAGGCCCTTGATGGATTTTACTGGTGACTATATGTGTTTTTTTTTAAATACAATAATAAAATTTAGTTGGGTTTCTCGAACGTATACATGAAATTTCATCTCACATTTCTTTGTATTAAGGAATAATTTATTTCATCATTCCATGATGTAATTGAATCCAAATCGATTTGTAATTTGACACAATCTTGCCCATCACAAATTTTCATAAGTAATTTGAGAGCAAAACGCTGCTCGCGCATATTGCATATTAATGGCATATTTGATGCATTCTTGAATGTCATTAATTAAAATTAAAAATAGAAGAGGCCCTATGTTCGACCTCTGTGATACTCCAGATAATGTAGAGAACTCCTTAGACCCGTAACCGTCGATGCATACGTACTGTCTACTATTCCCCAAATAGGTGGCAAAAAATATGCTGAATTAAAAACATTAACCCCCTCCCACCCCCTTTATCGCAATTTCTCAATCACCTCACCGATTATCTTTTGATTCTCCGTCTCTTGCAGCGGAGCTAATAGTTGTATTTTTGTATTTTGTTTTCTCTTGTACCTTTATTCCTACATCATTATTCAAGTAATAATATTACTTAATTCCTAATATTGTTTCACTGCAAAACTAAAATAAAATAAATACACGTACATCTGTCAAATGAGATACTGTACCAGCTCAATACAAAGATCTCATTCGTGAGAACGTTTGTGCTTTTACCCCCATAATGTGTTGGTTTGTTGTGAATTGCGGAAAGATTGAGAAGCAGATATAAATTAATATGGATTGGGTGTGGTTGACTATTTACCATCCAATTGAAATACTTATTTAACCTAGATGTCTACTTGTTTTAAACCTATTTTATTCAAGGAGTTTAACAAAAAAAAATTTAACCATAAATGCAGACTAAGAATCGATGTTGATAATCAAAATAATCGCGATAGCTTGATCTAATTAATGTTTATTTATTTATTTATTTAAGGAGAAAACACAGATACAGACAGTAATTAAAAGATAATTTTGTAAAACAATAACTTGAGAATTCGCCTGCATCCTAACTATTTCTCAGTGATTGACTGGTAGATAACAATTTTAAATATTTTTTACATGTAAATAAGGTAAAATTATTTTGTATATGGATAATGCTCAGTATCAAATAAAAGTGTACAAATATTTTTTTTATACAAGTTTAGAGATAAATCATAAAAAAGTACTTAAAGAGTATAGTGAATGAAGTAAGTACACATTTTCTTTTTTTTATAGTAAAACAGACTTCAATTTCCCACCAAAAGTACTATATGTATGAAAAAATATGTCGGAATCCTTCAGGTTTTGGTTTTTATTATACAATTCGCACATTCTTCTGATTGGATCTCTGACACCAGCATTTGTGCGCGTCCGACCAATAAGGAATAAGTCGTTAAGCCTCGTCGTTTTCAGTGGTATTTTAAAGTTTATTAGATTGAGTAAGCCAGGACAGTCGATAAAGTTGTTACAGATTTTGTACAAGGTCATTAGGTCAAGGTAAGTTCGCCGGTTAGTAAGAGTGGAGACGTTATATTTCGAGAGCATATTTGTGTACCCCCGTTTAGGTGCGCTCATTCTGTGGTTGAGGTAACGCAGAAATTTCTTCTGGATACTTTCAATATTTTTTTATAGATATCGTAAAGTGGAGTCCATATAGAGGTGCAGTATTCAAGTTGAGAACGGACCAGCGTATAGTAAAGCAGAAGGTAGGTTTCAGGCTTTCGAAATACGCGGCTGTTTCTGATAACAAAGCCTAGCATGCAGTAAGCTTTATTCACAATGTTTTTAATGTGCGCATCGAAATGAAGTTTGGAATCAAAAAGTACGCCAAGATCCCTTATACAGTATACACAATCTAGTGAATAGTTGCCTGTATAATAATTTTCTATAATAGCGTTATGATTTTTAGTGAAGCTTATTTGTTTACATTTGTTGTAACTTAGGTAAATTTTGTTTTCATTGCAAAACGCTTCGAACCTTACTAAGTCTCATTGGATGAGCAGACAATCATTTAAATTCCTAAAAATGGCAAATATTTTTATGTCATCGGCATACAAGAGAAATAAACAATGCATGAAACATTCAGAAACTGTATTAATAAAAAGTATAAATAAAAGCGGTCCTAGGATTGATCCCTGTGGTACGCCAGAAGTAACTGGTTCCCATACGGAAGTATGTCCTCGTAACGATACAGCTTGCTGTCTTTTTGTTAAATATGAGATGAACCAACGTAATAAGTTTTCCCTAATTCCGTTATACATAATTTTTTTAATAAGAATAAGGTGATCAACCTTGTCAAAAGCCTTTTTGAAATCGCAGTAAATTGCATCTACCTGAATTTACTTTATATAATATTTGAGTGTTTTTAACATACCACACTTATTTCAACTGGTTTTTAATTATAAATACAGACTAAGATTCAATGTTTTATATGAACATTATCGCGATATCATAATAATTATACTTACTTCAACTGGTTTTGGACATAGCTAAACTTCATTCAGGGAGTTACAACAACTCAGTTGTTAAAAACTTACATAAATACATATTGAGAAATAATCTTTATGATCAAAATTATCGTTGGACTTAGGTTAAATTAAAGAATATAAATAAACATTTCAATTTCATTCAAGTCAAAGAAAAAATCGATATGTTCATATTTTTAGGCCAATAATACGTTAGTTAAAAGAAAATAAGCCAGTGAAGAGAGATATGTAAGGGAGCTGAGTGGAGAGACAAATGATTTTTTTTAATAATTTTCCACTCCAAGACACTTACTGTAAAAATTGGTTAAAAAAAACTATCTAGAACATTTAGACGCCATAGCTCTCTAAAACGGGTTTAATCCTTATGTGACTACACGGAGAAAAATGAGTATTGCTAATTATTTGTTCAAAGTTAATCAGAAAAGCCTGCATTCCCATTTTTAACCGGATTTGAAGAGATTCTTAGTAAATAATACTTTTTTCCATGTAAATCCTCCATCATTGTGCAAGCAATTTTTCCTGCTAAATATGATTGATACCAGACTGTTTTCTGAAAGCAGTCAAACCACAACATATATATTCCTGTTTGCAAGTAAAGGGTAACCTCATGCATGTATATCAACGCGAAGGATGTATTGGTGGGTTGTCAAGGCTGCGTCGCTCGCGCTGAAGTTTGTTTGCGGTTGACAAATATCATCAGCGATATAGAGTGATGAAATTTGTTCAGCTTCTGCTTTGTTCTGGAACTTTTCTAATGTTTGCTTTCATGCAAACCTGCGGGGAAAGATTAGAGTGATTGTTGATTGAATTGTAAAAGCAAACAAGAAGCATATTGGATAAAAAAATGAATTGAAAATATTCAATAAAATAGTTATTTGAGAATGTCGCTTTTACAAAAATATAAAATAACGAAAGTAACTCTTTTCGCCAAACTGCGGCAGCTATTGTAAATACCATATATTTTTTATACTCGAAAGTGTTAAATTAATACAAGTTCGCTTGTGGGTGTGTTGATACCTACATGTTGGGAAAATGTGAAATGGTAAATTAAGGAAAATAATGTAAATACATTGTCGAACAATATCCTAACTATAAAACCAGAAAATGCCAGTGGTGTAAAATATCTTTTACAATAAATTTAATTTTTTACAATTATGATTATTTTTTTTTCATCATTGATGCTCCAAAATACTAACGTTATTGATCCACGCATCGAAATTTAACACCGTTGGTACAACATGAGAACGGATCATTTCTAGGACTGGTTCTTGTATTCAACAGTTCTGTTGTGAAATAAATTTAGGGCATTTGTGTTTTCTCCCTTGTGTCTCATCAAGACCCAGA
The DNA here is from genome assembly GCA_026573805.1 of Hesperophylax magnus. Classification (NCBI taxonomy): domain Eukaryota; kingdom Metazoa; phylum Arthropoda; class Insecta; order Trichoptera; family Limnephilidae; genus Hesperophylax; species Hesperophylax magnus. The sequence continues at coordinate 762,340 of JAIUSX010000097.1, read as the reverse complement.
TTTAACCTTCTCTTTCCTCAAAACGACCCTCCACACAGACTCCCAAAATATTTGCCCTGTTGGTACTGATTTTTACTATGCGCAGATGAAACAAAACAACTTTTTTTTATTCTATTGGAGAGTCATAACTAGTCAAAGACAAATTTATTCTTGATACGAGTGTGTTTATGGAGTTGATATCATCGGTAAAAATATTATTATTTAGCCTTGTTGTGGTAAATGAACTTACGACCGCCGCGTCGTGCTTCTTTGACTCCGGGGAGTCCGCTAAACCCATAACAAGAAGTTACACCATTATTATAATGTACTCGGAGCATTGTGTAATTATCGACATTGCGCTGCCCTGAGTTTCTGCCAAACTTTAAAACTTTACCTAGTCATTTCAGTTGATTTTGAAACAGCTCCCTTGAGGCGTCTTAGTTTCTTGTGAACATACTGCGCTATGAAATTTGCTCATAATTTATCCATCTTTGAAACTATATATAGTCTGGTATATATGTTTATATCAATTTCGTTTCCTTTATTATGTTACATTTATAGGCTGATATGAGATAATTTTTATTTTTGAATCAAAATAGACTTATTGTTCAATTTCTCAAATACATTTCTCCAACCTCTCTTTCTCCAAGACTTTTATTTACGTGATTAGTTATCCTCGTGGTTTTCTATTTTTCCTCAATATTCCATAATAATATGTCAAAACAAGTGCTTTGGCTTTTTTTAGTTCTCTTACAAATGAAACACATAAAAATATAAAGAAAAATTCAACAAGAGAGTGCCTGCCCCAATTTGGTTACAGTTTTATCCTCTTCCTACTCTACTTTAATCCACTAGAATAGAACGATGTGCGATGTATGAGAAGAGGGATGAATAGTTGAGAATGATAGAGTCGGGTGAAAAAGTACGCCATTATAATATGGCTGGAATTGATGTCACCATCAATCTACTTCCTATTTTAATATTTAGCTAATATAGAAGGTAAAAACTTGAAGCTTTTTTAAAGATTTCTACAATAGATTTCTAGAATTTCTAAATGCGGAGGATACTGCCTACAGTCCAATGCAAAGCTACTTAATATTCTTCACAAATTGAAAGATATGTACAAAAATCAATTCGTTATTCATACAACTATGGAATGTAATGTTTTTTTATGTACAATAGCTGTAGATCACTCAAATAAGAGATGTTGCGAATAATTAAGATAAAGAAATTTGGATATAAATAAAAATGGCGACTAACATGTGCTAATAAATCCATGTCAATTTTCCAGAACTATACTCACAGTTGAATCCTAGCTTTATTTGTTTTTAGCAGTTTTTTTTTACCATCCATCTTATTTCTAAAAGTAGATTTTTTAAATTAAAAAAACTAAAGTACCCATAAGATCTATAAAAACTCACTTTTTATTTAATGAGCTTTTACGTCATCAAAGAAAGCATTTCCTTTGTGGCTTGTCATAATTTCAATAGACATATACGTCACGAAACGATGAACTCGATACATCGATAGAGCAATGGGTAATTATTAAAATAAAGTTAGTTTCAAACAATTGTTTTGTGTTTATATTGTGATGAGATTTTATTTTCATATCTGGATGTTTGCAGGTAAATGGTTACATATATTTTTCATCTGTTTATATAAATATAAGTCTCTATGCATACGCAATGCTCACATATTGTATATGTGTATACTTACCATTTCAACTTCCAAGCAATCAGCCCATCCAATTATTACAGAGGGTGGAAAATGAACCATTTGTTATGTTTACCATGTCCATAAATTCAAATCATATTAGCGTCGTTGGACAGTAAATAAACACAGCGGAGGAATGCTTAAGAGAATTTTAAAAGACGCCAAAATTTTAACATTTTATTCATAATAACAATTGGGGCAGAAATATTCCTAAAATTGTTCAATAAATAATTATGTGCGCTGTAGCCAAGTTTAACGTTAGCATGTGAGTGAATCACCGTTTATGTGATTCATATTCACTATGAACCTAAGAATGTCAATTTGGGGGTGTTTAAATTTTATTTCAAACTTAGAGATGATAGATATATATTTTTTCATATCTGTTATAATCATTTCTTCAATGTTCTTCAATCTTTTCGATACGTATTTTTGGGCTGCCTTGAGTTTTCTTGTTTTTTCTTGGGCGTCACTGAATCACGATATTTGTTCATCAGTTGTCAATGCTTAGAGCGATACGTCCTGCCTGTTGTAGTTTGCTTAAGGTAAGGTAAAATATTTTTGTATTCTTTCCTCTCCTATCGGTGACATCATCTAGCATGCGTTTCTACATCAAATGTTGCGGTGCTTTTGTTATTGGATATCTTTTTGTATTCAGTGCTGTGGCATTTAGGAAATAAACTGCAAAAAATAAACAAAATCTTAAAAGGTAAATATAAACTACCTAACCCAAATTAAGAGTAAATTTAGGAAAGAAATTTAAATTTATTTGCAGCTCTGAAAAGATTTCGATCCGACGGAATTCCATTGCTTTTCGCTTTTTATTTTTTTGTACTTGGTAACAAGACTCTCTTTGTATTTGGCTTTCACACTTGCCTTTCAAAGCTCTCATACTATTCTCAGCAATAGACTGTTATATTAGGTTAGTGTTAGGGTCGAATAGAATGCGAATAATTTATGTATATTTTAATGAATAGATATACCTTCCACAATAATGTAGAAATTAGTAATACGTGATTGAATTTTAGAAAAGACAAGTTTATGTAAATTAAGAAATATAAACGGTCTTACTGAAAGACGTGGTGAAAAATTTAATCAATAAACTAGAAACTGGAAGTTTAAATTTCACTTAATTCTTATTCGGTAAAAGAAGGTTATTTTTCGTAAAGGGTTAAATAATAAACTAAAATAATAATAATTTATGAATTTTTCAATGGTAGATTAAATGTTCTATATGTTTCTTCATTTTAAAGATGTCGTCAAAATAAATACTATTTTAGAAACAAGATAAAATTAAATTTCATAATTTGTATCCGAAATATACTTAAATATTACAATATTTTAATTTCAAACATGAAAAAAGTTGAAATAAAAACACACATTTTAAATCAAAACATCGAAAAGTTTCAAAGAATTAAAAATGAAAAGAATACACTATTTTTTGCAAGATAACGGTCACTTCACTTTTACAATTAAAAATGATTAAATATTATAAAAAACAATTTCAACAGAATAACCAAAAAATCAGACATTGTGTCGTCAATATGATTGTTGATTTTTTTTACTTTGTATTTACCTACACGTGCATAAGGTATTTATGTTATTAAACAACCTAACTCTCACATAATTAAAAATAATAAGTAGGATGCATGCTCACTTTTTCCGATAAGATGAAACTATATTACCCAGTCATTCGCGGGTAACTGACTTCCATGGCACGCGTGCGCGCGGTAATAAAATAAAATGTAAAATGTTGTAAGAAGAGCGCATACGCTTAGTTCTGAAAATTGAAATGTTGCGAGACATTTTTACTGGAAATAAAAATGTCTAATGTAAACAGTATACAATATTTGAACAATGTGTAATAAAAACACCGTTTGACGAATCGGAAGTGGTTTTTCTTTAGGTAAGGCTGTAAGTATAATTTATTTATGGTAGAACACTAAATTTTATGTAATTTTCTATCGCTAGATTAAACATTTAAAAACAATTATTATTTGAACCTACGTAAATTAAAATTACTGAATTAAATTTTAAAAAATTCAATTATTGTAATAATTTAGATCAAACGAGTAAAAATGTATTATTATTGAATATGTTTTGTTTGGATATCTCCCAGAATTTATAAATTTGTTATCTTTAATATTGATAAGATTCAATTTTATTATAAGATTATTAGATGGGGGTTTGTAGATAAAATACATTTAAGCTATCTTATGAAGTATCACTTTATGATCCAACATTGTATAATTTTAATATATCGTGGGGTTACTGCCAAATGTTGGTAACTAACAAAAGCATGTTTTGGAGTAAAGTCAATTTTAAAGTTTGATCTTCATTATAAATCGGGGTTTTGGGAAATAATGTTAATGTTAATTCGAAAAATCATTAGAGCGTTAATTCTTAAACAAACAATATTTTTCGTGTCTATCAATTATAAAAAACATAATTAAAAAGTTTTATAAAAAAATCCAATGCTTTTAAACCAACTTAATGATATAAGAGGGGACTTAGAATTATTCCAGACATAGATTATAATACATTAAAACCATCGCTAATTCAAAAAAACAAAAAAATTGTAGTTACCTACTTTTGGCAGTAACCCCACGATATATTATACTCTTTTTTTAAATTTTATTAGAAAACACACAAGAGCCCGACTTCAAATATTTACAACTGGTTTATAAATGCATACCTACGTACTCATAAAAAACATTATTAAAAAATATTTTCATTTAATGTAAAATGTAATTCTGTTTTAAATTTAGTATAATATATGTGTGCAAGCCTGATGAAAGTTCAGGCTGAACTGAAAATATAAATCATAAAATAGCGACGTTCTCTAACAACAGTTAAGGAGAACCGACTTCGACGTACAGATGCACAAGCACTGATTTTGTATATGCAAAAAAACATTATAATTTTAAAAAATTTCCTATTGATGTGATGCCCAGAAAATAGTGAAATTAACGTGATATTGTCTTTGAGGGAAATGACATGGTGATATTATAGAGGGATGATATAATAGAGGGATAAAAAAACTTGCTTTCAAAAATTTCTATTCATAGTCCTTCACACTTTGCATCCACGAATACAAAGAAATCGATAAGTATTCAGGAAGTTTCTTTTAGGCACCGCGATCACTTATACCCATGTTCCGGCCCCACGAAGTCAAACGTGTTTTGTTTTTCTAATGTCGAACTTCCTAAAACAAACTGTCACTTGAGCTTGTAGCATAAAATAAATACTGAATGAAGGAAATCCCACGGATAAAATATGTTATATTTTATTGTTTACAGTGAGATCTGAGCCCGTGGCGAATAGCATCCCCAGATTTATATTGCCCCTTTTACAGTAGAAGCTGGAAGCTGGAATTGTGAGATTTGCTCTAAGATTAATGTCTCCGACATAAAGCAGCTGAAACAATAAAACGCATTGTTATTTTCCCTTGTTGCTGTCCAGCGTTTTAAATTGGTTCACATTGAAGGAATTCTCACAAAAAATAAACAAGATCATTGCATAATACATCCTACCGTATTAACTTTTCATTGTGTAATATTTCAATTCAAAACACTCCTGTCGTTCGTAATGCAAAAGTTATTAACATGATTGAACTATATACAGTTACGCTGTCCTAGCTCTTGTATGTTCAATAGACCTTTTTTTGCAAAACTGAGTTATGAATGCCAATATGTACATTAGCCTATTGCGCATTAATGAAGCTCAAAAAAAACATATTTTTTGGTTTTTAAGTGACATTTTAAGCATTTTTCGAGTGCCAATATCCACTCACGGAATAATGTTTCAGTTCTTATTTGTTCAAACTCCCGGATATTGAACATTCAAACACTCAAAGTTATGAATATAATATTTTTTAAAAAGTTCATAGATATTTGTTCAACATCCCGCAGAACGTTGAGGTCTTGAATGTTCAATCTCCACTTTCAACCAATCAGGAGCCGGCTAGTTAAAATGTGCGGCCATGTTGATTTTTATTTGTTTTCTAACAACGAAATTATTCCACTAAAAATACGTTTAATTGCGAATATATACTGTTATTGAACTAAAAAATGATTTCACCGACTCTGGAATCAATAAACCTTAGAACAGTAGCTCAAATAGAAAGGTAAGTCTTAAAATTATGTCATTTATAGGCTTTTTCACCATATTTTACATGTACTTCTTGAATTTGCTAGGCAAATATACAGGATGCTTCATTAATTATTTATTTATTCAATTATTTATTTACAAACTTAGGACTTTTACCTAAAATAAGTATTAATAAATTATATTGGTGCATTAAAACTTATTTTTATTCAAGAAATACAACAAAAGAGCCAGGAAATGGAAATGTGCAAAAAGTCGACTGTCCTCATAGTCTGATTGAAAGACATCTACGACACATATTTAGCCCGTTATCACTGCTGAGATCGCTGATGAAAACGAAATCCAAATATTTCAATTTTGAATTCATTCAATTAAAAGTATCTGACTTTTTGTTTTTTTTAGTCACATAAAAAAACAATAATCATATTCTTATCTAGGAACTACAATAAAACCAACTAGGCAAACGACTAACAATAATAAATGTAATGTTAAATAGCGCACACCCATAACCCAAATCGCGGCATATTATAATTTTAGGATTTTAAGAGCTGAAAGTATTTAAAAAAATAATATTTTAGTCACGATAATCAACATAAATAATAAGCTCACGGCAAATAAGACCTTCCGAAAGAAAAAAAAATCTTTCTAAAGTAAGTAAACTTTAAAAATTACATTTGTCAAATGTAGGTAACGAAACAATAAAAAAAAACAAATTTTTAACTGAAAATTGAACTTCAATAATTTTACGCATCACTCGGGATTTTTTTTTATGGAATACCGCACACAGTCTCAACTGCTCCCAACCATCTGGAGCCAGTGAGACTATGGAATCCCCAATTGGGGTATATTAGTATATTGTGAGGCTGAAGGTAGTGTGGAGGGGAAGGAGATGGAGAGAAGAAAGAGAGGAAAGATGATGAAGGAGAAGAGAGATGGTATGTGAGTATCTAATCAGATCTGATCACCAAACACGGCTAAAGCCATTTCAATTCTTATGGTGGTCTTTACACCATATCTTCCTATCTGGCACATGCCTCAAATAGACTATACGTTATGTTAAATGAACAATTTGTGAAATAACATAAATGAATCAAATAAATTTTACTTGCGTACGCCGGGGTTTGAATCCGCGACCTCCGGATTTCTAGTCAAGAGTACCCCTAGACAACGGAGGCCGTAATACGTACGATGTAAGAATATTTCACATCACGCATGCACCGACAACCGATAGTAGTATATTAGCGGTAGGTACCTTTGTACTTGTGCATTGTTTTCAAACTTTCAAAATATTTGGATGATTTATATAGAGCAGTTTTTGTGAAAAATCAACTCAAGGACTCTGTTTGTATATTTTAAAGTAATACTTTAAGTCAACTACTAACTAAGATAAAAGTAAAGTATTTGAAATCTGAAAATCACCCTGTATATACAATTTACCACTAATTGGCTAATTGAATAAAAAATACCTCAAACTTATGGGAGCCGAATTGTTCAATCTCCAGACGATATGTTTAATATCCAAAATAATCATTCATCATTTTCATGCCATGTTCAACGTCCACCTTTAAAATCATAATATGGGCATATTGTAGCTTCAATCTTCGAAAAATGATCTTTAAAAATTTTCTGTTACACATATGTATTAAACGAAATGACCAAAATCGAGAATTTTTTAGAATTTGCCTGTAAAAACAAAAAAAAACGTCTCCTGTAAAATTTGCTAAATGGAAGGTATTCTTGTTTTACTAACGCTGTATAAATCAGTAAAATTTTGAATGAAGAGTAAAAGTTGAAACAGCAAATAAGAAGAAAAAGAAGAAGAAAGAAGAAGAAAACGGGCTTATCCTTCTGCAAAAATGGCTTATGCAAAACTCACTCACACTTAATGTTAACAAAACTAAATATTTAACGTTTTCTATAACGGCTAGAGGACAACCAGCTGAGGATTATGCTCTCAAATTACATGATTGTCAAGGAAAAAACGAAACGCAATCATGCCACTGCCCCACCATAATACACTCTAGAAGTATAAAATATCTCGGCATTGAAATTGATGAAAATCTTCGATGGGACTCCCACATAAATAGTATTACAAAGAAACTCACAAAGCTTATATACTACTTTAGAAATATACGCAATATACTAAGTATAAATGATTTATATAAGGTATACTATGCTCTCTGTCAATCACGCATAGAATATGGGATTATTGGATGGGGATCTGCCTCAAACATCCACATGAAGCAGCTTATTAAAACTCAAAAAGCAATAATAAAAATAATCCTTAAAGTACCCATAAGAACTCCATCAAAAGACATTTTTTAAATTTTTAAAGTTTTCAGTATAATAAAACTATACTCAAAAAATGCTCTAATCAAATTTACAGAAAAATATGAGTACCCTGCTAACCATCACAACTATATTACAAGGAAGAAATCCTCAAAACTATTGAACATCCCAAAATTAAATACGTCTTTTGGCCAGAAAAATCATCATTTCCATGCTACAAAACTATATAATGCCCTCCCAATTGAACTCAAAAACACAACGGAGACACAAAAATTTAAAAACGACATCAAATTATGGCTAAGTAAACACGAAGATGAGGAAATCAATAAAATTATGAACTGAACAAATGTGAAGACAATTTTTTAAATTTTTTTTGTAGAAATTAACAAGGAAATCACGATCTACACCTATACCAAAACCTACAGTCCGCCTCGGAACAGGAATACCTAGTGAGGAGGACTGCGAATAATATACTTAACTTTGTAATTAAAATTGTCGTTAATAAAAAAAAAAAAAAAAAAAAAAAAAAAAACTTCAAAGGTTTCTCCCGATGAAGACGTATATTTCAGGTCTTACTAATTTATCGCTGCACTTATCTAATAAAAACAACTTTTAAGGTTCTACCGAATGAATCTAACTAAGTCTATAAAACCTTTTTTGCATTAATTACGTCACCTCAGTCGGACAATGATATTTTTTTTCAAAAATGAACTGAATGAAAAACCATTTTTTTTTCTCATTTCTGTAACCAAAATAACTTTCAGAACCATCGGTGTTGTATTTTCTTAGATACCTACCCTATGTCGAAGTTCTAACATCAAGTGTTTAAAGCTTTCGTTTATTTTACAAGGTTCTTACATCACCTTGAACCTTTTAAAATTACCATTATGTTTATATCTAACAGTTGATCGTTTTGACATGGCACAGTGTAGTTCGTTACTTTTGTTGGATAGGATTTCTAACTTTGCCTTACCATGTTCTGAGGTGTCAAAGTTTTCAAAAACGATTTCTCATAATCTGTTTACCGATTTCTGACTATGGGGTTGATTCCGAGTTAGTGTCAAAACCTTTTGTTCGATTGCATATAACATCAGGTCACCGAGTTTTTTGAGAAAGTGAAATATCTGGTGGAATATCAGTGCTCAAGTAAAATTTATTTTATTTTAATTTAATTTTTTTAAATTAAAATAATACATAGTACATTTGCGGCAAGTTCCAGAGTGGAAGATAGTTTCAGTATCGCCCTGGTGTAAGACCACCATTCAGAATTGAAACGTTTACTTGAAATGGCTTTAGCTTTTGTTCGAAGACTAATATATTTTTGTAATAGTGATCTAAAATTGATCCAAATATACATTTTTACATTAAATCCATACAGGAGGCCCTTATGAAAATATTTTTTTCTTAGGGCATATTACATCATTGTGGATGCTGTGTGGAGGGTATTTTTGAAGAGATGATAGAGTGAACATGGGTGTTGAACAAACCCATGTTGACGGAGGAAGGAAACACAGAGGCCGGCAAATCGCTCCACAGCCGAGCTGTTCAACTCAAGAACGAGTCGTAGAAGCGATCAGTTCTCATATTTACCGTGTGTACATGTTGGGGACGCGTTTGGTATGTTTTTTGACTCTGCACCAGTGCCGAAGGTATCAATGACGTTAGTTCCTTGGAGCATAATCTATTATAATATCTGTACAACAGGGACAGAACATCTACCTGACGCCTGTGCTCTAAGGATTGAAGGAAGTTCCAGGTATTTCCCTACTTACCTTTTCCGCGTCTCCTTCCCTCCCGACTATCTTCAGTCTCACAACATACCCCAATTGGGAATGCAGATGTCTCCAGATGGTTGGGAGCAGTTGGGACTCTTGTGCTGTATTCACATACAAAAAGAAATTGTTAAATTAAAAATATCACACGTGTACGAAAATACATGGCAAATTGTTTAAAAATACTGTTGCAGTGAGCAATAAGTAATAATTGTTTAATCTTAAAAAATTCCCGAAAGGAATAAATTCTGACATCATAAATCCAAATCTGTAAAAACTGATGAATTAAGACTTAATTAGACAAATCCTAATATTTGGAAGAAATGATTAAGTATTGGTCAAACCAGCAAAAAAGCGTGCCAAACAAATTAAAAATGGTACCAACCCTTTTATCTTTCCATTAAGATCGGGAAATAAAGTAAATGAATTTGGACAAAATACTAATGTTTACGCTACGGGTATCAGAGAAGACAGATACATTTTTGCTATAATAGTTGGTTTCCAACATTGAACACAGAACTGTATAATTTTTTTTTTCAAATCAAATGAACCTGGACGGTCAAAATTTAATATAAAACCCTAGAATAACAAAAACCTCCTCGCATAGCGGCTCAGTGAATCACACTTTTACATTAAAAAGCCAGGTGCTAAAACAAATGCTTTGACAATGTGATTGATGAAAGTAAGCAAAACCTTAAATATATATATTTTTTTTAATTTTGCAGGGGAAATTAAAAACAAACAACACATTTTTTATCCATTTCACGACACATGTAATATGTAAAAAAAAATATTTTATGGTCCTAAAAAATGTCCTTTTCAATCTGTTCTACACAATGAAAATTCTACTCAAATAAATAAAGCTTAATTTAAATCGCTCGTTCCCTTAGCTGTTAGCTAAATACTCAAATAAGACAAAGAGCCGGTTCCTAGGCAAAGATTTCAGAAACGTATAAATTGAATGTCGAGGTGAAAGGTGTAGGAATAAATCGCTCCCAGCCGGTCACGTCCCACTGTTATCTGCAAAGGGATTGAGAATGGCGCTCCATACTATCAGTTTATTGGTTCTGAAATATTTATAAGGTCAAATTGAAAATCATTACTACAATTTAGCGGGCAGTCGTGGGTGTGAATAGTAAAACACTGATGCAAAAATATCTATGAGGTAATTTACAAGCCATGTGATTTGTGATATAAATTACCACATTACAGTTACGTTTTATAGTTCTGTCGTGAAAACATCCTTGCTATGTATGGAAACAAGAAATGTTTGAAATGAAAAAACAGAGCTATCGGCGGCATATTGTTACTTTGGTCTGTTATTAGTTTTAAGTATATTACCGAAGGTCTGAAAATTTGCGAAATTCAGAGCATGGTACACAACATAGTGGAACTGTTCCACCTCGAAGAATTCGGCCCAGCAAGTGATCTGGGATATTAGTTATTGCAAGCATTAATTACTCGCCTGAAATATCCATACAAATTGAAATATCTCCCGAGTAAAAATAAATGCCGCCAACGTGTTATCGTGATTTATTTTTATGGTATTATGCCATGTTGTGCTTCCTCTTTATATAGCTAACATTAGTGACAATATTAAAGTGTTTCAATTTAGCGCTGTCCGAAACGTTCGCTAAAGAAAGAAGAAGTACAACACGGCATAATACCCCAAAAATAAATCACTTTAATATTTTAGTTTGTGACATTCATAACCATATCTGGGATTTCATATAAATGATTGATAGAAGTCAGTGGTATCACTAAACGAATATGAAATTATTATATTGACCAAAACATCTAAACCATAGAATATAAAATAACACCTAGAAGTGTCTTCCATATAAATTAGAATGGAAACAAATGTTCCATTTATCTTAAAACCTACTAACATTTGCCTAACATTGTTGATTCCATCTCATTTGAATTTCGTAAACACAGTTTTGTATCGTAAATGTAGGCCACAATTGATGATGAGGCAAATATTTGGATGAACAAAAACCGCCTATAATGCACTTCTTTTGTTATTATTTATTCCATGACCTTAACATTGCTGTAATCCAAACTTAAAGGATGAAAACAAAGCGCCTCAACCTCAAACGTATATCCCTGTTAAATTTTCCTTTCAGATATAAAATCTGATTGTGTTCCACAGTTTTCGATCAGCGGATAAGGACCTGTGGGAAGTTGGATTATCTCCAACCCTAATAACATAATAACTTACAAAGTCAAATGACGTTATGTTGGGTTATGTTTACATTGCTTACACACTATTCAAACAGACTTATTACAAATAACTATTGTTTACGGCACTCTTCAAACATCGCAAGTTGTTTAAACAAACAGCTAAGATCACAGAGCTGAAACAGATGTCTGTTGTAGTTATTATTAATGATTTATCAACTTAAACCATAATGTAAGGGAGAGTCTGTTAAATAGGACCACTTTTCGGAAAGTAGCAAATTTTTTGGGATGACATTACATTAGAGGACTTCAAATATACTGAAATGAAAGGTGCGTTATCAGACTACATATACCGTTTATTATTTTATATTAAATGGTTACAGTTATTTTATTGAAAATGTTTTACTTCATTTGGGCATTTGTTCCAAATTAGCCGACCGGTTTGTTGAATTGGACCTGTGAATTTTGTAAATTGGACCTAGGCTTATTCTATCATTAGAATGTACATTTTAATTACCTAAAAAATAAACATGAAATAACTTGCCAAACCTGACTCAACCCACCTTTTTTGTGGTCCTTGCTTATCAAACTAATCTCCATTGCATATATCGCATGCATTTTCCTTATTTCCAGATGGTAGGCTATCAGAGTCATCCAACACAATTTCAAAATCAGTATCTGAATCACTGCTGCTGTTGTATTTATTGTGGTTAGTCGTCTTCTTTCCAATAAATTCCAACCTTTGAGCGATACACTGCTTTTGTTAATAGGCTCCATTTTAGGTCTCTTTCCTAGACGTTTCTGAATAGATATTGCCAAATCATTTTTATAAGGGCTTGATGTTAATATGACAGCTTTTTGAACACCACGCGCCTTCCAAGCAGGGGTAGGCACAGAGAATGGACCGCCAAACAACTTGGTCTTGGCACACACTTCTTGCCTCATTCATCGTCTCATACATACTCTTCTATTATTCTGACTCTTAGCATGGCCCGACTTCAGTATCTGATTCACTTGATCGTGCCATGTGTTTCTCGGGCTTCCCTGACTTTTGCTACCATTCGAATTTGAATCATATATCCTCCTTACACTCCTTTCTTCGCTCATTGGCTCTACATGCCCAAATCATCTAAGCGTCCCTTACTTAATCTTACTTATTACGCTTACATCATCAATACATGGTTTTACCACACATACGCCTCAGGGATCTGATTTCAACGGCATTCAATCTACATTCTCTGCCAGTTTCATGCCTCACTTCCATGCCGGGTAGGTAGTCAAATCTCTGGGTGCGCAATTAAATTTTATTTGATTAATTTATATTAGTTCACAAATTACTCATTTTAAATAATGTATAATATATTTGCGGCTAGTTCCAGAGTGAAAAATACTGTCAGTATCACCCTGGTGTACGACCACAATTCAGAATTGAAATCTGAAAAGCCATGTACTTCCCCACTATTGACTTTCCCATCTCCTTCCTCTGCCTACGTAAGACGAGTGGCGTCTTCTTTTTAAACGTTTTTTAAAAAGAAAACGCCACTCGCATGGACAAAAACACCTTATTGTTTGTTCCATATTTTCAATTTCTAAGTAAGAAAAAGCTTTCGAGAAAAAATGTTGAACTCAGATAGATAGCCAACACGTTACAAAAATATCAATTTTCCCGTAGGGAAGTTCTCCAACTTTGACAGTTTGTTTTTCAAGATCAGACAAGCAAAAATAATGTTGAATTCAAACCTTCCTGAAATTCGCTTTCGCCAATAAAATAATTAGCATATTTATTTTTTAAAGAGAGATTGTAAAAACAGAGGTAGTATCCGAGAAACCCACCAACTCACGTTGAAACGTTGGCAGTGACCAAAGTGGTATTGACATACAATGTTAAGTGACACAAAGCTGGCTTCGTTTACTGTCATTGTTACGTTACGTTTAAGAAATTATTTTTACGTGCGGTAAGCGTCATTAAACCTTTATGATATTACATAATGATTGTTTTTTTTCAGATACGAAACGTACAAGGCCACCCTCAAGAAGATTCCCGCTACCAGACTATCCCGGCTGACGGAAGCTCTAGCCAACTATGATCCTATCCTCAATGAATACTTCTTCGATAGGCATCCCGGAGTTTTTGCGCAAGTCCTCAATTACTACAGGTTAGTGTGCTGTATTTGCCTTTTTAGTGATATATTGTGATCACGGTATAATTGTCAATGAACTGTAATTATAAAGAGACACTGGAAAACGTTGAACATTCTTGTATACCTATTAGTTGTCTCTTTTTCTTGATGCCTCTATCATACAAGGCGCTAGTCGCAAATTCGTTACAGTTAGTAGTGTTAAGCTTGATATTTTCATCAATACTGCTTTTGAGTTGTCAATAGTAATAGTTTTAGTTTTCTGTCTGTTTTGTTGAATGTTAAAAGTGACAACAGATAATACCTCATTTGTAAAAGGGAGTTGAAGTCATAATGAAATTCTTAAATCAAAGGCAACAAGTAAAAAATACAACGTCGTATTTAACCTACATTAGGAGAGTTACAAACATATTAAGCATTTCTACCATAGAAGCTGCAACCCTGAAATGCGATACGGAGAGAATATGACCCTTTTCTAACTTATAAAAATCAACACTGTTATGTATGAAAGCCTAAAGGAAACAACTTTAAAAAAATTCAGTATTATAGCTAAGATTAACTGTGACTCACTTGATTAATTTTTTTGCTTTCTTATAAAATTATTTACAAAATAAATAAAAACCAATTTTGTGCTTGAAATCGAACGTTTCTAGACTCCGTTTGTCAAGCAATTTTAATGCCTATTACCTGCAAAATAAGGTATACCAAGATTATACACATTTTTGACTTGTAGCCTTTATCTTAACACCGTTCAGTCACTAAAGTTTGGGCCTGCCGACACTCCTTCGTCCTGCAGAACTATTATAGAGATCTTACATACTTTCAGAATTTTTCAATACCCAGCGGAACTTTCCCAGTTTAACAATAAATCTTGCTATTTAGTCCATAGTTGTAGCACCACACGGAGAAAAAACGAGTAATGCTGATTTATTGAAAATTTTTTCAAATTATTAGTCATCATCAGTTTCCTGATAAATTTTGGTAAATTCGTAATAATATCAGAACACGTGTTCATCCACCTGCGTTGGTCTTAATAATGTATCAGGACGAAATGAAAAAATGTGAAGACTTCTATAAACACAATATGTTCGGACACCGTGACAAAACATTGTTATTTTACTGAATTTTTTTTAGGATTACTTTCAATTCATTCGTTCATGGCCTACAATCCTGTTTTTAATAGGAATACAAATAATTTGTCGATTTTTTTATTAAATTATCATTATTTTTGGTAATTCATTTGATAAATATGAACAATTATTGTTTGTGCGCGCATATATCTGCAATGTAAAAAAATCATTAACCTTATTATCACTTTTGAAAAAAATATGCTGCTGTCATATATTCGTACTTAAAGCGTTGTTTCTCAGGATGTGAAATATTTTTAACTATAAATTGTAACATATTATCTGAATTACCAACAATATAATGTTATTATAAAACTATTAATGTAACTATATAACGAATAGAAAATAAGTATAAATTTTGAATATAAACTGATATGGAAACGGGTGACAAACAAGGCCACTTGATATGCAATGCTTTCCCTTAACATAAATAACAGCGCTGTTTGGAAGCAGGAACCTATACTTGATAAATAAATACAGAAGGGTGCCTAATTTATCATTACGATGTTAATCGTGTATACCTAACGCCTAAGGCAACTTTTGGTTTGCCCGTGAGATTAGTATTAGTTTAATACGTGAAGATACGACCTAACAAACAACATAATATGTGGAATTGATTAAATATAAAGACAAAGTAAAGTAAAATAAATGTAAAAAATTCTCTATCAAATCGATTTACCGTGATGTAAATGCGCCACATACATATTTAAAAATGTTTGGAACGGGTAAAAATCTTTGTTGTAAAACATTTAAAAAATATGAAAACGTGCATTTGTACACACTGCAGTGATTTACATACGAGCAAATTCTTTTCGGACACAAATGTGCCTTCGTCTGAGCACTAAAACACCTGTTTTCTCCTCTTCACCCATCAGATATTACCCTTCCTCTTTTTCGGATGTCATTTACCTTTTAATTTAATTAATCAAATAAGTTTATTATTTATAAAAATGTATTATAATATTTAAGGAGTTAATAACGACAGTATATTGGTTCTTTGATATCGCAAAAAATGATGGAGCGATGAACTTTCGATGCGAACTTGGATAAAACTTATGCCTGTGACGTCACCAGTCATAATTTGAAAATCGAATGGTAGTAACGCATACTGCAGCGCCTACGATATTTTTGGAACACCAGTTATTTTGGATTTTGAAACTGTGACGTCGCACGCCTATTGGCCGGACGGAAAGATTTACAACATTTTAACGGTTTATATCTTCGATATTCTATATTTTTCAAAATTTTGAAATGTCCTGTACTGAACGTATTCAAATGAATTTGATACATTGATAAATAGCACAAATTTACTGTATACGAGACATTGAGACAATCTTATTAGTGAAAGGTAATATAACACTTTTTTTTCAAACATTGATTTTCTGCATTATTTATCGAGTTGTTTTTCAACCATGAAAATTATACGCAGTTGCCTGGTTTATCTATCAACTCAAAAAAAGTTCTATAAACCGAGACTTTTAACAAAATATATTTTTCTATTAATTATTCTATTATTAACCGTTATATGATAAAAAAATCTTAATGGCGGCCGTCGGAAAATATCTCATTGTTTTTGGTTTGAAAAAATGTTTAAGTAACTGAAAAATTTAGCTCACCCGCCGACTGCCTGACAAGGAATGAGGGGTGAAAATAACACCACCCTTTCTTGGGGTGAACTATAAAGAAGTTATACAAGGGGCGTGTGTGTTCAGGGTTGGTCCTGGAAAATTCATTATTTTCACACGGTGGGTGATTCTGTATTCGGTATTCTCTAGTTCGCCGGAACTATAAAAAATAAGATTAAAATGCACGATGGGGTCGAATATACTGGATATTGTAACTTGAACGCTAAGCTGGGTGATTCAAAAATGTATCATTGAATTTGCACTTAGGTCGAGATCGAAACTCATAGCGAGTACCGTTTTTAGGCCTTTTTTGTATCATCTTAACTATACGATCACATATTTTAACTTTCTAAGACTTCCTTAAAAACTAAGTGATGGTTCTAATCCATTATGCCAATAATGAAACATGCAATGTTGCCATTACTTCCATAAATTGATGTTTAAATAGATTTATTTATACTCCACCTTCTCCCGAATTTGCTCGTGGTGCGAATTTATGAATAAGAAATGCTTTGTGCGAGAGGCATATAGATTTAATGGTCTAGGGTAGATGCTGTTCGATTTATTACATAATAACTTGCGGAGTTGAGCTGACATAGTGCGGTTTAAGCCGAGTGAAGCATTTTTGACCTTTGTTAAAGATCGGCTAATTGTTCCGAAATATTGACGACTTTTGTTCATACCCGCCGAGCGACTACAAAGGGATTATTTCTTAAATAAAATGGTGTATTAGAAACTCTCTATTCATGCTTATCATCCGTATGTTCTGTTTTGTCGTTTTGAGTGAAGATTACCGAAATTATGAAGATTGCTAAAGTGGATTCTTTACAGAAAGAGGTCATAGTTTATAAGATCTTTTGGTGGATTACTCTGACACCATACATAAACCATCGTTCTTCGTCAAGGACCCGCTCTAGCCCAACGCCATAGTAGAGTACCTACTACCTCACTGGCCAAACTTATTCTTTGCCTGCCTGTTGTTCCAAAAACAGTTTTAGGAAAAATCATTATTTTTCAGCATAATTACTGCCATGCATTTTTAAGTAACTTTTTTTACTCAAATTATCGAATTACTACACTTAGACATCTTTCAATTCTTTGCTAGCATGTATAGTCATTTATTACATTTTATGGTCATACATAACAGGTACATTAAATATGTATAATTAAATATTAGGTAAATTAAATCTTGTAGTTAAATGAACTGTGAATTTTCTCATAATTGCCCTGGTGAAATATCACCTTTTGAAATCGAAACGATGTCTGAAATGGCTTTAGCCATATTTTGTGACCAGAACTGAATAGCTAGTAAGATCAAACTTCCTTTTACATTTTATTTTCTTCTCTGCTCCCTTCAGCCACACAAAATACCTCAATTAGTGATGATGTAGACCCACTAGTTCAGCACTCACATTAATAACCTTATTTTCACTTTTACGCAATATACCAACATTTTTAAGAAAATGTTTCTGGATACGTTCTCCTTAAGAGCCCCATGCAGCACCCGCATTTATGGGACTATAAACTCCAGGGTATAAAATACGTCGAGCTATGTTGTAATTAGTGATAAAATAAAATCCGCTCAACCAATTAACCTCGTCTCTTCGACAAAATTCTAATTTTTAAATAACCCAGCCAATTAGCATATTTTCAAAACGATATTAGACTTACATTCAGATAGAATATAATTTTACGTACTTTATTATACCTACTTCATTGTTAGTTAAGTTTACAATAAATTTAGATAAAACTAATTGAGATTCAGTAAGAAAAATCAATTATATGCTCCAGCTAACATGAAAACCTTACGTTATGCTGGAATTGTGCTGAAAATGACAGTGACAAAAAATACACTACGTGATCCGTTCAAAGCGGTTAGCTGGAGTTACAATTTTTCATCAAATTTGCACTGTTTACACAACACACCATTCATATGCATAACTTTTTTGCACCATTTTCATCATGTTTATTTTTACTTGAAACAATGTGATCGTGATTTTATGTGTTTAAAAATATATAGAATGATGTGAAAGGTTTCATATTTATATAACTTTTTGTTAAAACTTTGGGTCAACTAAACTGCAAATACCTAGGAATAAAATTATTTAACAAATCTTAATTTTTTTTTTAAGAACTGTGCAAAAAATAATTTTTAAAATAAGAACTAAAAAAACAACAAAAATAAAAATCTTCTTAATAACCAAATAAATAACACACCAACCTTCCCCCATACTCACAAGCATAGCTTTTTATGTAGTACATATTTTTATTTAAATACAGCTGAATTATGACTCTTGAATTCACTGATTTTGAAGCTGTTTTCCAGTTGTATGTTAATAAATTCATCCATTTTGTCGAATGTATTAATTGATGTTATTTATTTTTTTCTTTTTACTGGTATTCAATTTTTTGAATTTCCATATTCATCATTCTTTTTCGGTAGGTACATTTAACATCATTTGCTTTATGGTCAGCAGTTACATTTGTTTTGTATATCGTATTTGTTTTGGTACAGTTTAAATACTTTGGGGTTTTGTCCTTTTTCACGCAATCCTTAAATGTATGTTCTTCGCTGCAATACATGCATCTTGGTTTATTCATTTTGTTTAGGCATTTGATAGAGGTGTGTCCAAAACCAAGACAATGGTAACAATGCATCAGAGGGTTGCAGTCCTCGATATGGGCTCTTACGAAGCCTATATTTATTCGCTGTTTCTCAATTAGTTCTTTACGAATTTGGGCACTTGTTTCGATAACAACATTGCACAGTTTGTCACTCTTCTTGTTTTTTTTTTAATTTCTTCACTTTAATTTGATCCAAATTTTTGATATCTTGATTTTGACTAATAATGTATTGCCATTTGCAATGAAATCAAACGATATTCCACAAAATTTTTGACATAATTATACACGACAACTTTAAAGAACATAATACAAATCACTGTACAATAAATTGTTCCACACTACAAATTACAAATAAAATTAAATACTTAGGAATAATAATGGACAGAAACCTAAACTGAAAAGATCAAATCAACCTTACCATTAACAAAATAAGGAAATTAATTTATATTTTTCTGAAACTGCGTAACTTTCTATCATTGGAAAATTTAACTTCAGTCTACTACGCATTAGTACAATCGAATCTCCAATACGATGTAACCAGTTGGGGATCCGCATACAAAACTAATCTCCTACCTATTGAAATTGTACAACGTCTGATTGTTAAAATAATATTGAAAAAACCGAGAGATTATCCAACTCAACTTATATTTGAAGAATTTAAAGTACGAAAATTTAATGATCTTATCCGAAAAAACATAATAATTCAAATAATAAAAGAAAAACAAAATCACAGTTTTTCAACTGAAAGACGTACTCGTCAAAAACATATATTTCCAATACAAAAATGTAACACCTCATTTGCACAACATCATTACACATTTCTAGGCAAAAAATACTTTAATCAGGTAGGTACCTGATAATATCAGAAAAATCGAAGGCGACAAAAACCTACTCAAAGCGATCAAAGAACATTTCAATGTAAAAAAATCAAATTAACGAAATTCGTCAATTAAATAATGTAACGTTATAAATCGTTAAATTGTACATTGTTGATATATATTTATAATTTTAATGTTCTTAACTCCTTAAATTATTAATAAGAATACTTACATAAGTAATGTTCATCTCGATACTCAGTATCTCTTTTCAACACAAGCGTCTGCTTCCATAAAAGAGTAACATCAAAAAATTGTGAAAACTAATTTTTAAATATCATTATTGTTAGCAAATATTATTATACATTGTAAACTGTATAATTATTAAATAAAAAATAAATAAAAAAAATAATGGAAAAAAATTTACTCCATATTATAGACAATATATTTACGTAATACTCTATTATGTTATGTTTATATTAATTCCAATCATAAAAAAAATATTTAATAAAATTCAATTTTGTGTAAATTTTTACGTCAAATAGTTTAGGATGTTATTACATCTTGGTCGAGACCATCATAACGAACAACTTGTTGTGAGGTCTAACTTCACCAGCGGATGCATAAATAAACTTGTCGGTGTTCCTGTAAAGACACTTTTAATTTGTAATGCTGCAAAATCAATTTCAAGATAATAACCAATTATAGATGTTCCCTTCTATAGATCGGTAAATTTAATGGTCCCAAATAGTATCGCTTTAATGGTTTTCGCTTTCGGTTATTTAATTTCTAGGTACCCCTAGATAAATCGACCCTTGATTTTCTAGATAAGGCACCTTAATGGTTACCCAATGACCTTCATAAAGCTCCCATGTTTAAATAACCCCCTGAGAATTGAAATTCTGTGGTGTTGGGATCAGGTTTCTGCTTTTCCAGGTAGCTTCCTGAGGTAACTTAGCTATTTTATTACTTATTAGGCAACCGTGATAATAGTTTGCATTTACCTGTCGGCCATTTGTGGTTACCTACTTACCTCTATTCCATATAAAACTAGAGTAGATACCTTTTTCAACATTATTACGAAAGGTTAACATGGGGAGAGGAATCATCCACGTTATTCTAATGGGTAATTTGTTCTAACGTTTTCAGAAATTGATACTCTCTATGAGTTTGAATTTATATGATAATGCGTTATTACTTACACACACGTAGGACTAATAAAATAACGGGTCGGAAAGCATTAAACGTGGTCCAATTTTATTGTTTCATCTTGGCGTTTTCAACAAAGTATCAGAATATCATTATTCTAAACATGTTACAATCAACATGTTTCCAACAATCCAACACCCCGAAATCAACCAAAGGAAAGAATAAAATAGGTGATGATTACTTTTTTAATATAAATCATCATAAGCAATAATTATTTGCCTGAAACATCCATACTAATAAAAAAAATCTCCCGAGAACGAAGAAATGCCACCGACGGGAATCGAACCCGAAGCCTACTGATTTTGTTTTTTTGTGTTTCTTTATTCATAAAAATTTAAATGATTACAGTGTTTTGTTTCTACAGCCACCATACTAGGCACATGTCCGTATTATTGCCGGTCAGCTGCTCCAACCATTAAGCTACGTTGGCTTATTCCAAACCCGACAAATAATTCAATATGTACTAGTATTTTTCTTACTAAAATTATTGCTAATTACATCTTTTCCACCTGGAAACACCCAACTTTATTTTTTATATAAAAGGTTTTGTTAGTACTGAATGTCTCACTAGATGGCGTCTAGAAATATTAATTAATAGTTTATCGTTATAATGTTTTTTTTTTACTTAACTTAACCGAACTAAACTCATATACTAAAATAGAGGTTTCATTTTGGGATACTTTGCCGTGTTACGCTACCTCATTTTTTAAATAACTTCTCGGACATCATTACAGTATCCATCATCAGGGCAGATGTGTAAACTGATAAACAAATAAATCACTTTAATACGGCGGTGAAAATCTCAAATCATATCTCATGAACTAAAACGTTGCAAATAAACTCATTTAAACTCTTTATATATTAAATCTTAATTCCTACAAATATTTTCCTTTAATTTCTTATCACTTAGGTACCTGGTACACTAATTCACTTTATTTAGGTACCTCACTAACTTTGTCTCTTCATTAATTGGTGTTATTTGCATTCCTTGTAAGTTATAAACTTGCGACCTCTAAAGCTAGGCCAAATATCCTACCACTTTGTCACTGCTACAAGCTGCAAATGTCACAAAGCGCACCCGCATAGATTAATCATTGTCAACTGAGACAGATGCAACTGCGGCGTAATGATGATTGGACCTAATGTATTTTATAGAATTAGGTCATTCGTAATGAACCAACTAAATATTTCGTTGTTGAAATTTTACATTTGATGATTTAAAAAAAAGATTAATTGCTTTATTCTTAGCAGTAATGATCGAGTAAATAATTTTCCTAACTTCATAAATAATCTTTACCAGCAGTTAGTTCGTAAATCACAAAATTATTACTTTCGCATGTTTTCCCCGAAGTCCAGCATAAACATAAAGAAAACGCTTAAAGCAAAGAAAAATAATAGTAGTTAAATGAACGATGATCATTATTCTCTGTATAATGATTTTGAAAATTGAATTCTGAATATTCAACGCTCATCGTTTTTAAGGCTGGCACTAAGTAGAATGGGAATACAAATTATTATTTTTTG
Organism: Hesperophylax magnus; assembly: GCA_026573805.1. Taxonomy (NCBI): domain Eukaryota; kingdom Metazoa; phylum Arthropoda; class Insecta; order Trichoptera; family Limnephilidae; genus Hesperophylax; species Hesperophylax magnus. The sequence goes on along the minus strand of JAIUSX010000097.1, from coordinate 739,239 downwards.
GTAAACAAATGTTTTTAAGACAAGATTTTTTATGCATAGCACAAAGGGTAACAATTATTTTACAATTATTTTTACAATAAAGTTGGTTGTTTTCAGGTGAAAAATGTAACAAGCAGTAATTGTTGAATGAAACACTAGTATATATTGAATAATTTCGCGGGTAAGAGATAAGCCGCCATAGCTCAGTGGTCAGAGCTGTCGACCGGAAATCGAAGGGACACGGGTTCGAGTCCCGTTGGCGTCATGTATCTTTTATCAGGAGATTTTTCAATGTGGATGAGTGTTTCAGGCGAACAATTATTGCTTGTAAAATAATTGTTACCCTTTGGGAATACAAATATTAAGGCAGTAAAGTAACCGTCGACTATATCAAATGCTATTTTTAGTATTCTACACGTAGACATCGTATGAATAGTTAAAATGGTACGCAGAATCCTTAATATAACACTGTTGTGGATATTATAGTGATCCCTGTGGAAAGTGTTCAAATAAATTAAATTTTTATCGAAATTGTTTGGTTCACATTACATAGTCTTCTTATCGAGCATTTTTCTCATTGGCAATGCTGAGGATAGTCACCCTATTCCATTTGCGCTGGGGGCCTGGCACGATCAAATTGATAATTCAACAATATCGGATCGATTAGGCACAACTTCCGATAATTTTATGCCGATATCCCTAGCACTGTTGCTTTTTCGATATTCACACGAAATAAATAAGAAATTATTATACGATGGCAACACTGGCGAATCTGTTTATAAATTGACATTACTGAACGTCAAATATCTACGCAAAAATCTAAAATACAAATTATTTATACTGTCGAATCGAAATACTAACTTTAATATAATATGATCGCAGTCCGCATTTACTTTTTAATACTAAAAAGTGTTAATTATTTAACGAGATCTTTAGTCAGAAATTGTGATGTTTAAACATATTTCGTTTCTCCAAACATGAGCAGAATCAATTGTTGTGAATTATTTAAGTCTAGGTTATTTAGGTCGCGTATTCAAATTCTGTCAATTCTTAGAGATTTGTTAGTTCACCTCTATTCATTGCCAGTTATTTTGCATAACGTGTATATTGACAGTTAACCGAAGAACACCTTGGAGGCCACACCAAAAGCTGCGGTTTTTGTCTACCGACTGTCGGATCACATGCGCTAGCTGACCATAGATAACGGATTTAATCAATATCCATCGATCGTGCTAGCTTCCCTGGTGAACTCTTCATGATCTTGCTCCGTATGAACTACAGACATCACCGCCCACCGTTCTAAACGCATTCCACATTCGGTCAATCCAACGATCTATATCTGCTTTCTCCGTTGCCGGGTAATCTGGAATGCTTAAATCAGCTGTTGGCGCTAGTGTAGCCAGGGGTCATGCCAGCTGTCAATGTTTGTTTATTCCCATGCAGTGACTCAACTTCCTCGATGCCGTATTATGCCTTTGTACTCCTCGAGTACGTTTGGACATAGGTTTTCATGTGATGAGCAGAGACAAAATGCATCTGAAATCTATTATAATCGTAATCACAATCTAATTTGAGCAAAACTATATTTTAATAGCAATTAAACATGCTTATTTCAATTGTCGGTAAATGCATGCATGATGCGAAATATTTTTTGCAAAATCACTCTAAACTTTTAATTTTTAAAATTGGAACTGATGATTATAAAATCATGTCAGACAAGCGATAAAGTATGAAGGTATCACAAATAATTTATTTATTTCAGAAACTCTGGTATTAACTACCATATGTATTCCTAATTGCCCAGAATATTTACAGAGGCAAATAATAATACCATTATATATGAGTCAGTGGACATTCACTTAACAAACACAAACGAATGTTACTGAGGCAGTTAAGTTATATATAATAATTAAGGGCGTTAATAAAGTAATAAGTTAATAATGCGCAATAATTTTATATTTGAAATGCTCTTTTCTTTCTTTTGTTTACATTTTTCACAGATCCTTGCAGTTTGGCGATCGACGTGTTCAAATATTAATATTAAACTAGCAGTTAAAACCCCGCTCCGCGGGTTTTTGCTGCTAGGCCCTGCGGGCGGCACTTCGTTGGGCTTCGCCCAGTTTGAGTGATACTAACAGTTACATTTAATAGGTAGATATTAGATCAATGGGTAGATATATAATAGAAAGACATTCTGAACCATTAAACACCCCTCACCCCAACATAAATCTCGTCAATGAGAAAAATGTTTCCTCTTCCATACCACCGAAATGATTTAATTTTTAAATCGAAACTTAAATTGCAAAATATTTATATGTAATTTGAAAATAAAAAAAAATATCAACATATTACAATATTACATATAACTTTGGTAAAATAATATACTCTTACCAAAAGACTGTCAAAGTAATTACATTTTTTTTAAAATATATTAAGAATTATTTTATTGGGATATGTCCTAAAAATCTACATATTTGGGTGAAATAATATTACGCTCTTACCTAACGATTGTCAAAGTAAATACACCAAAACTCTCTTAATTCTTAGGCTGGAAAACCTTACAGGTGGGATAAATTGAGTCAAAAAACAAAACTTTTTAAGCAAGTACAATTTATTATACTTTTATTTTTTACAATCTACAGCATAATATTATACACTTTCATTAGGAAAAAATCTCTTTATAAACAATATTATCCGTATACCAATCAGTCAGAATTTGTATAAATAACGATGACTGCGCTCAAACTGTCCATGAGAAAATACTGGTTCAGGAAGTAACAGTCCACCCCGTTCAAAAGTTTGTCCTTGAGATTTATTGATGGTCATTGCATAAGCTAATTTGACTAATTGTAACATCCGAAAAAGTGTTTTAAATTCTAGGAATGAAATGTACTGTACCTTTTCTGTTCCCCGTAATGATTTTGGCTTGAATTAAGTTACAGCTGAAATTTTTATAGCACCGCTTTTGTGAGATATCACCTCAGGGGCGCTTTCCGTTGAAGTACATCCTCATTGATAGCATAAACATGACTATTTTTAGGGCACAATATGGTACGTTGACTCATCACTAAGGCATCAGGAGTTGTATGTGTCTCACTGTATATATAGTGAATAATATCTTGACAAATATTTACATTGGGAATAAGCACAGATGATTCTAATGTTCCTTCTACCGAAGGAAGTTTGCCATCTTCCAAGTCCAAAAGCCATTTAGAAAATATATTTTCACTTTCTAAAGCTCTGACATTTGTTTTTAATTGAAAAGTTTTCAAATGGTACCAAAGTATGCTGCTTTTTATGCAAGCGGCAATTAATTGTCCTCGTGAAGTACGTCGACACACTGGAAGGATCTGACGAAAGTCTCCGCCCAAAACAATAACTTTGTTACCAAAGACAGAATCACTTCCCATGATATCACGTATAGTACGCTCAATAACTTCTAAAGCTACACCTGGTGCTTCATCCCATATTATAATATCTGCTTCCGTTATAATTTTCCGATTCTTTGATGTGACCTTACATGTTGTATTGTCCTGTAAATTGATGGGTAAATTAAAAGCAGTATGATAAAACTCTTTTACCTTTTCGTCTTAGAGTGTGAATTAAAGTTTAGTAAAGGTATGTTTTCCCTGTTTCGCCTGGGCCATCAATGAAGAAACATTCATTGTCATCATTTTCATGTGAAAAAACTGATTCAAAATAGAATTATATGCTTGAAGTTGTACGTCATTGAGTTTGGCAGCCATCAATTCACCTAAAGTGTTTTCAGAAATTACATTAAAATCAGATACTTGTCCAAAACTGCAACTTTCATCAGGTTCAGGTAAGCCCTGCATTCTGCAAGATGAATTCTCCTTCATAAGAATATCCTGTATGTTTAAAAGACAAAGATTAATTAATAGCTGTTTCTTCAGCAACACCACGATGAAAAAAATCTTCAGCCGAAGATCGAAGGGATACATTGTATTAAAATTAAAACAAATAGATGTCTAAGAATTTTAGGCATCAAATACAATGAAGCCTCCGTCATGCACTGCGTCCATTCTCGTATGTCATCAATGATGTTGCCGCCTCCCCGCTGTCGCCTCGTCCACTTTTTACCAGCTGAAAAGACATAGTTATTTGGTACATCTTGATACAGAATAGAGCGTCCCTCAATATCTTTAAGATTTAATTGGAACCACGCTGTTAAAGAGGTGTTCCTTGTAGATGCTTCCCTAAGAGCCTGTTCCTCCCGCCCCTCTACAAAATAAACAGATTGGCTGTCGGGTAAATGTAAAGCCAGAAGTAAAATTGAGTGAGATTGATCATGTATAGATAAGTGAGAAAATCTCTAAAAACCCAGTATAAATAAATAAATACTATCCAAAGAGGAACAAATTTAAACATTAATATGAGCATCATATTTTTTGCTAAGGAATGCATTATATGGAACAACAAATCGATTGTCGATACGTATATCCCGAACAACGTGATTTTCAGAAAAATTATCACGTATCCTGTACTCTGGGTAGCCTGCGGAATTATTATCAGTAGCATCTTTAAATGATTTGGGGAATTTTTTAGAGCACTTACCGTATACCATGCAGACTGACCTTGGATTAAGTACGCCACATGGTCCATGAATGTTATTTTTTTAAATAATATGGTACAAAGCCGTTCTTCGGATGGGGTAGTTCTGCAGATACGGCATTATCAATATCAGAAGCTGTATACAACTTATCTTGGCTGCAAAGTGTAAACACACCATGTAGATGAGGGAGTCCTCTTTTTTGCTGTTCAATTGTATACACCCAACAAATTACCTTTCCAAAAACATGTTTCTCAGTCATATCATGAATAAATTCCTTGACTTTTAGATGGAAAACCTTGGCTACCATATCAGGCCTGTCCGCGGCCGATTGATAATGTTCCAATTCGGTTGGTATTTCTGGCCATTTGGGATTGCATGTAAAAGTTATGACGACGACAGGACGACCAAATTTACGTACCATTGCCATTGAAACTTGATAAAGTTTATTCACATGGCGTGGTCCACCAGTAAATGAAGATGGAAGAATGACTGTATTACCTGCACATACTCCTCTATCAGTGGCTAAATTTCTTACATGGTTTTGCAAACCTTGATAGCATTCCACTCTGAGGTGTCGTTGGTTTTTCCTAATGTAATCTAGGCGACCAGATTGGTAAATAATGTAAGCATGAATTAAATACTGTTGAAAAAGTTTACCCGCATAATGGATTGGATTAAATATGTTTCTTCGCACTGCTAATTTACTTGCATAAAACTACATAGCAGTTACAGTATGACATTGAGCAGTACAGAAATCAGCATGATGCTGAAAGCCTGGAGTCCAACCACATTCACCTGATGGAAATAGTAGTGGGAAAACCATGGGATCTAAATGCTTTGATAAAGTTGCCATCCTTTGAGGTCCTTCAACATTTTTAGGTTAAACAGCGATATCTATACCCGATGACAAATTCCCGTCTGTCTGCTACGTAAACCATGGCGATATCGTGAGAACTGGTTGGAGCATTGTACCTCTGATGAACGTGTAAATAATAGACGTATATCTCTCACCTGCCCACCCTCAGCCGCAATGCGTATTTCTTCTTCCTCGACAGCTTCTTTTAGTTCAATCATCAATTATTTGCATTACATTTTTATAGCAATCGGCATAACATGGATGACTCATACGCACTCTAACAGCCTCATCAGGATCATATAGATAAAGCTGAGCATAGGAAGGTATTTTACCTGCAACTTGTATACTTCTGGAAGTCAGATGATAAACCTAACCAAATTTTTTTAAACAATATGGACCATTACCTGGGATATTAGCTATTTGCGCTCCAAATGAGGCAAATCTATTAGCACTGTATACATCTAGTAGCATTTGTATTGACAAACAAAATTCCTAAAGTTTTTAGATTGACTACAATCTCCTGTCAATCATTCGTTAAGTGCTGGAGGATAAGCTAAAATTTGTGGTATATGGCACTTCAATCGCTTGGTAAATTTCCCTCTCATTCGAACATTCCGAAATTTGACCAATTCTGGTAAAATATTGCCCACATACCTTTTAGCCATAGTAATTAAATTGAAATAATAATCTGAAAACAAAATATTTCTTTTTAGCGATTCACAGCGATAGTTTTTAAAAGAAATATCTACGGTTATCACGTCAATAATAATTCTGTAATTATCACATATAAACATGACAGCGAATGGGGTCGGTGTTGTAATATCAAAAAATAATTAATTACGTATAAGTATCGAGTGGAACTGGTTATTTTTTATTTAATTTATAATGGTGGATTTATAAATATATATTATATTTATTATTTATAATTTTAATATATCTCACATTAAATAATCACACTGACATTGTACATTGCTTGACACTAACTGGCTATAAAAGTTTTTTACATTGATTGGAAATCCATATACGCTGGCAACACTGAACAATCTGTCTTTCGCGTGAATAATGATAAACGTCAAATTTTAATACGTAATTGTGGATAATTTTTACTGTAATGTAATGAATCCAATGGATTGTCAACTTTCTAAAACATATTCTCTTCGATATTATCCAAAAATTATATGAGCATCGTGTCTTAATTTTCAAATCGTGTCTTTTCAAGTTAGCGGAATTTAACCGAAACAGACAATTTAAATTTGACCAATCAGAGGGCCTACACCGTCCAGACGCTGGAGTATTAATAATATCAGATTAAAATTAATTATTTGCTACGAAATATTTCATCAAAAATTTTAAATAGCGGCACTCAAATTGAGACGACTTTGTGACTCGAAATAAAATATTTTTTTTGGTGAAAATGTCGATTGAAGGTAAGCCGCCGCTATCCCAACCGGGTAATATTTCTATTTGAAATTTATTTGTGCGTAAATTTTCATCTCCGTAAATATTATTCTACGAAAGATATATAAATTTATTAAAAGGTTGACTCGTGTTAACCTTATGCGGTGGTTCAGCCTAAATTCATGAAAGCTGCGCAAAGCATTCGAAAATTTAAATCTGTTTCCTCGGCAGGTTTTGTTATACATTTGTAAGCTTTTCACGATGTTATTTATCATGTGCTAGTGAAATGTGTGTAGTCTATCTGGATTTAGGCGTTCAGTCTAAGTTACAGAAAGAAAATCTTTGAACGGAGTGTTTGATTAATTCATTCTGTTTAATTAAGTATTAATGCAATTACTTAGCATCAGCTTAGTTTATTTATCAAGAACTTGATTCGATTAATTTTAAATTAATGATATTGGAAAATTCTTTCCTGCACTCCTTTGCGAGGTAAAATTTATTGCTAGCTTCAATTTTCATAATATAATGCAGCAACGAGTTCATCGAAGTACTCTTACAAAATATAATAAAAATTGTTATCAATTTGACTAGATTAAGAAAGTAGGCATTGAGAAAAGAACACCACACTTTTTATTTATTTATATTCTCCATAAAATGATGCATCAATGAATTACGGAGAAGATTAGAAATTTGGGTGTATATTAAAGGTCATGGGGGCAGTCTTAATATTTTTTGAAATTCGTCAAAAGAACTGAACTCGAAAACGTCGATGGTCAATGCAGAATTGTTAAGCAGTTGAGTCAATTTGTTGATTGGCGCGTTCTGATAGCCAGAAGTTTTTGCTTTTGGGGTATAAAAAATGAATGAGATCTCCCACGAGTTATACCTGTTAGGTATAACGTTTTGTTAGGTATAGTTCATAATTTATTTATGTTTTTGCATACACTATGTCTTAGCAGTCGTAGCATTCATTTAACTGTACATTAACCGTTGAAAAATGATAAAATTGATCATGCCGAGGACGATGTTTGCCTGAAACTTACATGTCGAATTTATACTTTAGGAATTACACTATTTTTATGTAATAATGTTTCTTTGGATGACGAAAACATGATTCAAGTTCCAGATTTAATATTATTTTCTTACAGAAGTCAAACGATATATATATGCAAATATAAAAATATATTGTTAGTATATTATTTGATACAACAAAAAGATTATTTGTGAAATAAAAAATTCATCTTTTCAAATTAGTAAAAATTTGATATGATTTAAGATTTTCACTCGTCCAAAAGAATTAGAGTAATTTATTTTTAGGGTAATATTATGCCGTATTGCAATACCTCCTTCTTTAGCAAATCAAGTCCATCATCTGCTGATGCTCTGATGATGAGCACTGTAATGATGTCCGAATAAGCAAAACAATATTTTCCATCATGAAAGATTCAATACAGCATAGTTTTTTCAAATCCAATGGTACAATTTAATTCTTCTTCTAGATAATAAACTGTTAACAAACAAAAAAAAAATATTTCGTTCGTTTAACAATAGATTCATTAACCATGTTCATGGAGGGAAAATTTCCATCTTATTTTGCTTGATGTCTCCCTGCGGCGAAATTATATTTTACTCCACCCTTATTGGATTGTTTTCCTTAGGAAACTCAAGCATTATGTCAGAAACAGATTTTATCGTTTGATTCCACGGAAAAAAAATAATTGGATATTAGACTAAAATTATTCAAGCGTTAAATCCAAGAATACAAAAAAAATAATGAATAAATGCAAGCTGGTACTTTCAAACACGAGAGGGCAGTGTGTAGAACGTATCGAAACAACTTTAACATTGTTATTTTCTGCACCTGTAAATAAAGTGGTTTGTTGAAACATCTCTTTCATGTTTTTAAATAACTTTGTATTTCTGTTTTAAGTTGAGCCAATTTTGTAACTCATAAAATATCGAGTTTTCAATTCATTCACATTATTATCTTATGTAAAGCGAATTTGTTTTCTTTGAAGTAATGGATCGGTTTTAGAATTTATGTTTAATTTCATATCTTTGCTTTTGTTTCTCAAAACTCCTTCTCAGAAATGTAAGGAATATAAGGAGACTTTCTGAAATGTTTTACGTAATAAGTACAAGGATTATTATTGCTTTGAACAAAAAACAAAAATATTATTTTTCGATGGAACTGTTGAAATAATATAAAGAAATTATAATTGATAATATAATATCCCATCCTGAAATAAATCATAGGTATTACATTTTTCCCGTCACTTGTGACGTGAATTTGACATCTTTGATGACACCGGTCCAATGCATCAAACTAAGATTTTCCTAATAAGCAAAACTCCATGTTACTTTTACTTGGTCAATTATAAAAATGATATGTTTTTTTTAACAATAAAATATGTATCGTAAATCACATCTCATTCATCAATATTTACACGTATGTACTTAGAAAACTAGAAAATACCAAGTTTGTTTTTAGGATCATTTTAAAATATCATAACTTTTAACAATCATAATTATTTATGGATAAATCAGCTTATATCAGTCTTACGACGCTGGAAAGTATTAAAAAAACGAACAAATAATATTATCCTTCCGACCAAAAAACAAAAAAAAAATACTCCTCGAAAACGACTCTTCTTCAAGAGCCAATTAGCTAGTGTATGTTGTTAGTACATGCTTTAGACACAAATATTTCTTGCAATGGTCAACATTTAAACTATGACTCTTTGACTTGCGTAGTCTGTGACCCCAGTATCACGCACCGGGTTGGCGCCAAAACTCCGAGATAAGCGTCCGCATCTCTGGCACAGAGCGGACTAATGGTGGGGGTCACGCAAAAAGGAAAGTACATGAAATCACAACTTAATTCGACGGCGAGTAAAAATTTATTCAAACTTTTCGAACCACCCAGTCTTACAGACATTAACGTCACCAATGGAGGGTTGAACGAGGTTTTGTGTTCCATTTGTTATGGAAGATTCATATTTTACAAAGCACTACTTGTTCTAAAAGGGACAAATTCGGTAATGTCGTTTGAACACAATACGTTTGACTACAATACGAACGATTTATCAATATATTTGTGTTCGACAAATTCAGATACAGGGGGTGATCAAGTGCAAATGGTCTGGCGACAAGGATGGGTGATAAGCACTTTGGCTCACTAAAATGCAAATTTCCACAATGACCATTAAAATTGGTTATCGTACCGATTCTCCGTTCTCGTGAAAGATATATACATTTCACAAGGTCCGTAAAGATTGCCTTTTTAGTAAAAAAAATTGTTCAAAAATATTAAACGAATATTTAATGTTATGTCTACAGAGAGAGCCACAAATTCCCTAAACAGTAAGACGAACACTTTAATCTACAATGAAACAAATATAACCACATCCCTGCAAAAAGTTACCAATGAATACTTCGATTCCCAAATAATATTTCTAAGGCGGAAAATAAAGAGATGTATCGTAAGGTGAAATATGGCAAAAATTCCGGATAAAGATTATAAAAAACGACCTTGCGTTGGGCTCTTCAAAATTTCCTTGGTTCATACAATGACAAGATAAAGACGAGATTGTTGCGTTTTGTTGCATTATAATATCACAGAAAACTGTTATAGAGGCATGTTTATTAAAAGAGCATTGAAAACTTTATTACTCCTCTGAAGTACGTAAATCTTTTCATGTAAGTTTTCTGAGGGAGCCTGTTGTTTGTTGGGTTTCATACCTTATACATAATTTTAGTTCTTGAATAGGATTCGTGTTGCAGGGGAAACACGTTTTCACTGAGTTTGATACAACTTTAGAGAATGAAACATGAACTGTGAAATATTATTTTAACGTGCTCCTCGTAGAATAATGCTGGCTCGTGATATTTTGTAATTATACTCATACTATTTTACGAAATATAATGTGAAACTTCTTTGAAAATTTTGCTCTACTGAATGCAATGTTCGCATAAAATTTTAATGAAACTGTGGAGATTAAACATGAATAGTGAATGATCATAAATTCCTGTCTTTTTTATCGCCGATTTATTAGTATGCCTTCCAATGTATCATAAAATACTTCTAAATAATAAAAACAAAAAGCTGATGATCTTAAAAATAAAATCAGGCGGTCCAAAAGGAGGTTCTTATAAAATATATTAAAGTATATATTAAAATATATACTAATATATAAAATGTATTTTTGAACTTACCCACTCCATTCATTCTTATTTTTGAGCTTTAAAAAATGGTTTAAAGCCACACCAATGAATCATGCACACTCACTTCAAAATAACGTTTTTTATGATCGATATGTTTTAATTTTATAATTGCTGTTTACTGTCTACCTCCTTGTCTAATAATAAAACGACCAAGTACCCGCTAAAATTAACATACATTTCATACCACTTCCACAGTCATTTCCTCGTTCCAACAAACTTAGTAACACTCGGATAGTTTGTTGTACCATCATACTTAAAATCTCCCAACCCACCTCCTATTAGTTAAAACGCTTTGCGCCACGGCTCGATGGGATATCGTTCATGTTTATGCATGTTAACCTTCTCGTCACATTTGACATGACGCGAAGAGTCAGTGCCCTAGTTGTCCAGAATCCTAGTCCGGTGAGCCTTGTGAAATTTTCCAGAACTTTACAAATTTACCTACGATCTGACATGTATAGATGGTACTATAAAGATGTAAATGCATAAAGTTCTTAGTAACAATATAATCTACTCAAAAATATATTAATATTATAAATAACACCAAAGGAGGATTAATGGAACTATTGTTACTTACAACATCAACTAAAAATCATTTTGAACATTAAGCTATGAAATTATTCTACGATGTTCCAACGGACAAAATAACAGAGACAAATTACTAATTATGTATGAAAAAGCTTTAAATGTTTTTAAAACATCCTCTTTTCCTAAGCACAAGCAACAGTAGCTTATTCTAGGAAAGACTTCTTACTATCCGTGTTCAAGATTGGATATTTTGCCTTGAACATGGACTCTTCTAGATAGGTAAGAAAATTTAAATGTTTGATATACAATAATAAGTAACATTTAAACGTTCGATATACAATAATTAGTAAAATTATTGTAAATATTTGGTATACAATAATTAGTATAATTTAAATGTTTGAAATACAATAATTACTATAATTTAAATGTTTGATTTACAATAATTAGTAAAATTATTGTAAATGTTTGATATTCGATAATTAATATAATTTTGCATTTATTTTTTACTTACTTTTTAATACTCGTATTTAAATTTTTATTTCTTTATATCTTTTTATCACTCACTTTAATCTATATTTTTATTTCTATTATGGTTTAACCCATATGAGGATATGTATTTTTTCCCACGTGTTCTTTTCCCTTATGATTTATTATTTGTTTCTACAAAATATTATTTTTGTAGTTCTAAGGCCCGCCATACACGTTCAAGTGTACTTGAGCTGAGACTGAGTACAAGTATGCTTGAAGGTGTGTGGGACGAATATTTGTAGGCGTATTGCGGATCTACATTATAATCTAAATCACAAAAGACTACCATGATCCGGGCGTGAGGCTAGTATAGTTGAGACAATCGCAAAATTGTAATGTGTTAAAAATATAAATGATAAAAAATTAAAAACGTGTAACATAAAATACTGCCTTCTGAAGAAGAAAAAATCTCTACTTTTGTGCATCGTATTATGTATTTTATTTATAGAACTCCACGTGTCTTTGCTAAGTTTTTCACTTCAATTTTATTTTTAGCTTTCGAATCTATAAAATGATGGAATATATTGATCATCTCTTCAGCGGATTAAACAATGATTGTAAGGTATAAACGATGTATGTGATTGGAGGTTAGTAACAATGTTACAGGCGGTTACAAAGTATGTGCAAATACACTAAAGATTAAGGCGGGTGTCAGTTGTAAGCTGTTGATAAAATGCTTGACAAACCAAGAATTTTTCGTGCGTATGTTGGCCAAAGTTTGTCTAGAAAATGAGTTCATGGTGATGAAAAGTTATAATTAAGTCCAAATTTATGCTGAATCAATTGAGTGAGTGCATTAGTTCTCGTACTTAGGAAAAACGAGGAGGGCTAATAACGACATTTACCTAAATGTGTATAAAGGCAAAACAAATTACATTGATCGAAAACAAAGTATGTGTATTCCACGGAGTTAACATGGTAAAAAAGTTAGAATAGGGAACAAACTTTATAAACTTATCGTATAACCGCAAACAACTAAAAGTGAAAACTTTATAAAAATATTTAAACTTATGATAAATTAAATCCAATGAAATTATTTATTTATTATTTTAATATTTAATTTTTATAAAACATATTTTTATTTTAAGTTTTTGTATTATCATACTATATTTTATTTATTTATTGGGCGCCCGCGGGGCTTTTACGGACATAATACAAGTCGAATAATATAGAATATATAATATTAAGGTACATATAAAAAAAAAATCATTGGGTTCAATAAATACTTTTCATGTTACTCTCTAGGAACATTATCAAAGAATGTACATAAAGTAGTATGACAAGTTAACAAAATAACTATTTTTATCTTTTTACTCCCATTAAATGGAATTTTATACATGTATTTCTATATTTATACAATATATTCACAAACACAAGAAAAGGCACATTCAGATTTAAACCATTTCAATAAATAAATTAGCTCTATTTGATGACAAAAGACGCATCAAAGAAAACTTAATGCAACATTGTTTAAATAAATATACCTACAACATCGGATTATATGTTTCCCAAATTTTGGATTCGTCCATAAATAAACCGATTCGTCTCATAAAAGCGTAAATACTGTGACGTTGAAGAAAAATTGCTACAATTATATGATAGGTACTGTCTTGTAACTGTCCTTCCAGGAACATGGGACGGAAATTTAATGTAGCGACTCAAGGGTTTTCAACATCGATTTAATTAATTATTATTTTTTTTGGTAAACTAATGTTTAAGACAAGATTTTTTATGCATAGCACAAAGGGTAAAATTTTTTTTATAAGCAATAATTATTAGCCTGAAACACTCATCCACATTGAAAAATCTCCTGATAAAAGAGAAAATGTAACAAGCAGTAATTATTGAATGAAACACTAATATATATTGAATTATTTCGCGGATAAGAGATAAGCCGCCATAGCTCAGTGGTCAGAGCTGTCGACCGGAAATCGAAAGGACACGGGTTCAACTCTCGTTGGCTTCATGTATCTTTTATCAGGAGATTTTTCAATGTGGATGAGTGTTTCAGGCAAATAATTATTGCTTATAAAATAATCGATTTAATTATTTTAAACAAATAATCGCAAGAAATCTTTCGTTATCATAATAACAAAAAAAATCATTCATTTAAAAGCGGTTTATTTCTTGTTTTCAAGTTCTGCTGAATAATTATTAATATGCGTGACAAGTGTTTCTCCTTCCGGGGGCAATAATTAACGTGAAAATGTATTATTTCATTTTATTTTCTTTCGTTTTTGTCTCAATTTTTAGGTCCTTTCCAGTAAAAAACACTTATTCAATTTACCTACTTAATTCCGTTCGAGAAATGGGATTTTTATGTAGTCAGGGCAAAGATTCTCTCAAAATCTTGTTTATAATAAATCTTCTTTAACCCAAACTCCCGGGAGAGCAAATCTTCACAAGATAAAAGGATAATTCTAGAAAATTGAATTCACCGCTAAACAAACACGCGGTTAGGTAGCGTTAGGTAAGGTTTTAACAGCCAATTTTATCGAAATGCTTCAGTTCAATATGTTCATTGAAGTAATGCTGTTTTTGTCCAGTTTTTTCAAGATTTTTGGAACCTACCTAGTAATTTCTTGAAAAAATATGCAAGAGGAGTGTCTGTTTTATTTTTACTTACAACTTTTAAAATAAATTACTTAAAACTTTTTAACGTGCAAATATATCGTGTAGTTTTAGAACCAAGATCAGTAGAATTTTCCATAATATGAAGGTAGCGCAGTTGTCAGTTACGGGTAAATCATTTAAAAAATTTATTTTACGATTCCGTTTCCAGTATTTTTCCATAGCCAGGTATTTTACTATGACATTCCACATTGGATGGTAATAAGGCAGAAGCACATTGGGGAGTACCTACCTACTTGACTATGAAGATCTGTATCCTAAGGGTCGGTGTTTTTTCGTGTTCTCTCAATTTCCTAATACCGCTGTATTTCAGTACTGCGATGTCCTGACGTACTGCTTAATTATCGTATTATTTGGGAGGCAGGATTAGGTACTGCCGCCTCGAGAACTATTTATTGGATAACCAACACCTCTGCCATGGATTTATCAGGGGTGCCAGAGTTTATCGGCTGAGGTGTGTTCAGGATGCGCCTGTCCACCAGTAACGTTCGTGCCAGATCGGGAGAGGGTGGTTTCTCCAACTCCAACCTCTCCAACTAATCTCTCGACCCATTGCCTTGCGCCAAAGTGAGAGGGATATATTCATATATCCGTCACTCTTAGACACACTGATCATTAGATTCCTACCCAACCTTTTACCTTCCCAGAACTTTCTCTCCTTCCTTTCTTTAAAAAATACCCTCCACACCACAACATCCTAAAAGAATTGGGGCTAATGTAAAAAAATCAATAAACGCTTTGGTTCGTCAAAGATTACGAGTATTTTATTGTCGTAAGATAATTAGAACGAATGTCTCGCAAGACATACGTCCGTTTTATCATAAATCATGAGTTACTCTAACGAGGGAAGCAATTAGAATTGAGCTCCCTATATAGGGGTCAGCTAGCATCGGCTGTACTCATTCCAATACAACCGACATGTTATCTCTGTCAGATGGCTTAAGTACCGCCATCTATGGAAAAATCTTAAACCTACATTAACTAGATAATAATAACTTAGATCTGCACACTATCGATATCTTGTGGGCGCCGTCAAAACTACAAACATGTAACAACACTACAAGTACCAATAATTGTAGAATTTTATATTAATATTTTTACCAAGAAGGAATACTGCGTTTAAGACTTCAGATAGCTGGCCTTCAGTTAAATTTAATATGTACTATGGTTGTCTAGCACGCTTGACATGTGGTTTGTCTGAAAGTTCTTTGATCTAGTATATTCAGAAACGGTATTTGACCCACTTCTATGGCATGCCGAAACCCCTACGGCCAACACTGTTCCTGAAAATTCCTTCTGTAACCCGAACCCTAGTTCCTTCCTTCTTGATCCTGTCCGTAAAATAGAAGTATTGCTCTCTGGAGGACGAACCGAGTTATCGCACCGAATACCTTTATTAGCATCTTAGCGAAAGTAAAAACGACAAATCAGCTGAATACCTATAATGCCTACCCAATAGAGTACTAAGCAGCCATATTACCTGCAATCCTACCAGACTGTTTCTAAGGGCGATTCTTAATCTTAACTCCCAACATAGTCTACTCTTCCATCCAGCATCCGGCAAGATTCATCAACACGTATGTAATGCATTTGAATCCAATTTCGACAAACACTGTTTTGCAATGTTTTTTCATACCAGCCCAAACTGCTAAAATGTATGGACCCCTATTTCACTGTTTTGTATAAACCTATATCAACATTCTATAAAAGAGGTGGGGGTACACAAGTATAATAAAAAAAACAGATATTTACGTTTTCTTGGAATGTTGATTAAAGTGTCATTTGTGGGGCGACCGGATAAATCATCACAATGATAATTCATCACATCTTTAAAAAGTCATGGAAAGTGATGAAACAAAAACTTTATTATTTTACAAGCAATAATTATTCGCCTGAAACACTCATCCACCTTGAAAAATCTCCTGATAAAAGATACATGACGCCAACGGGACTCGAACCCGTGTCCCTTCGATTTCCGATGAGTGTTTCAGGCGAATAATTATTGCTTGTAAAATAATTGTTACCCTTTGTGCTCTGCATAAAAAATCTTGTCTTAAAACATTAGTTTACCAAAAAAATAATAAAAACTTTATTGACTGGGTTATGTAGGTTAGGTTAGGTTAGGTAAGGTTATGTTGAAAAAAAAAATTCTTCGTTTCTAATGACTTAATATCACTTTTTAAAAGTGTGTTGAACTGTCACTGTGTTGAGTTATCATGGAACCCATTTGTGGATAGCAAATACTTTTGATCAAATTCGGAATTTCATTATTTTATTCAAAAGAACCACGTTCTAACACTTGACGACAGTAGGTGCCAGTGTTAGGAGATTTATAGAGTATTAAATTAGTATAAAAATCAAGAAGCGCTTGTTTACGGGCCATAGACAGTTAACCACTCGAACGATCGCGCGTCAAAAAACTTTTTTCTCCGATTGCTCGCGGTTTTTTGGCGACGATTTTGAATATTTTCCGCCAACATTAAAAAAATCAAACCTCCGAATTTTAATACGGAGACATAAAACTGATTGTAGTGCTATACAGCCAATGAATTCACCTATATTTTAATAATTATTCTATATTTTTAGAATTGATAGATAAATTATTAAAAAATCTTAAACTTTATAAATGCGCGAAATTTGCGTTTTTGTGATTTGAAATTGCCGCCAGTGGCAGTTTTAAAAATCTTTATAGAATATTTTCTACGTTTTTATGTTCTCTATGGCCTGTTTGATAATCACAGATGCAAGAATGTAATAGAAAAATATTTTTTTGCATGTTAAGATCTCTTCAAAAGTTTGGTCTGAAAATAATTTTGTAAAATTTGAGTGCGTGACGCGTCAAAATTGAAATCACTGTATTATATTATATAATAAATTTACCACAAAAACTGGTATAACGTTAGGAAGATACATTAACTGTCTACAATTATTAATAAGCATAGTCGCCGTGTTGGCTTTATTTTATTCATTTGATGAATTATACAGAGAGCCTATTTCACGATGTCAAAATCATGGTGCTACTTTTTAAATAATTGTAAATTAGAACTGGAGATTTGTAACCATGTTTTTATATTACGTGCAAAACGAGGAAATAAGGCTTAAAGTGAGATATATATCATAGATATAAACATTGCCAATATTTCAGGGGGATACTTTGAAAGTTGATGAAATTCACCAATATTTGACCAAAAATCACTTCTGACAGCTACCTTAAGGTCAATCTACATAGGGTAAATCGGAATATGTAAAATGATGATAAATTTGTATATATATATCAAACCTTTGTATGACCGTAGAATTGCAAATAAAATCATAGTGATAATTTTATATCTAAACGCAAAGGTATCGAAAAAAAATGGGGGAGGGAAAATAATTGATGGAACCAATAATTGATTTATTTATTAAGCCCTAATATCCTTTAAAATCAATATTACAGTTGTATGGTTACAATGAAAGAGCAGTATATTGATTTAAACATTGTTTACACCTTTTGTCATAATAAAAATGTATTCAGTTTATTGGTTTATTCATAATTTAAGAAAATCAATACATAATAATATCATTGTGCCTCGCTATAGAGTGAGATTCTGAGTATCGCTCTGGTGAGGGACCACCATTCAGAATTGAACATTGCTTGAATTGGCTTAGTTATGTTCAGATCTGGAAAAGCATCTTTACAGAAAAATTGACAAAATATAATTAAGACATAAAAATAAAACGAGTTATTTAATGTGTACAATAAACAGGGAAAAATGAGAATACCTGTGCATTTGTTAACATGCATATTTCAATGATCAGAATTGAAATATACATATTAAATGTCCACCGAACCTTATCATATAGAACCTTTGAGGACAACATAACATGAGACGTGAGTATGCGGAAAGAAATGATTATAAGTCCAGCCATCCAGGCCATCATAATTGATGTTCAAACAAATTTAATTAAATTTATAAATTAGAATTTCATAACTAAAAAACCAAAAAAGAAAAAAATGAAATAAAAAAAAACCCTCAGCAAATCTATATTGTAGTGTGATATGGCTTCATGCAATCATAGCATAATGCCACATCACACACATCACACTTTGTAAGGGTCCTTTTGAAAATGTTATTTATGTTGCACCACGCACATTTCACCTTTTTCCCGCTACGGACCACGAAGTGGTTGCCTTTCAGGATAGGTCGCAGAGTCTTTCCTTCAGCTATTAGGCCAATGGTCCGCACAGTCGTGTCAATTTGACTACGACAGAACAGCAGAAGGAGTTCATCCGCAACCTCACTCCTGAAGTTTCGGTACAAAATGCGTTTATTTTCCTTGCGGAGCTTTGAGCCGTACAATATATACGCATTCTGCACCGAAACGCTTAGTAGTCTCCTGAAAAGCTTCTTGTACCAGACCAGGTTTCGCTGTCGTTCAATGGGGAAGCCTGACAAAAGCTGATCTTTTCGATCAACCCCCCCCATTACCTTGTTATAGTCTAGTACGAGTTGAGGTTTGTAAGTCCAGGTACCAAACTTTTCAACTGCCCCGATTTCTGCCTTATGGTAGGTGGACAACATACTTACCAGGTTTTTGTCCTACCAAACCATTACATTGAGGTCCCCGCAGTTTGAGTATACAAGCTCACCTTCCCTCAGTTTGGTCCGGAGATGGGACTTAAATGCAGAGGGCACAAATTCTCGGTTTAACCGCAATGTGCCCATGCAGTCCATCCCATTTCTTTTGAGGCATCGTGCCAATAATGGACTATTATAAAAATTGTCCATTATTAATGTATACCCCTTGTTAAACAGAGGGCTGGCCAGGTCGTATACTATCTTTGCAGTAGCCCCAACTGGGCAGATATTGTGAGCACCCAAAAAGTTGGCCTGTGTCATGTCGTCCGTCATATCTTCCGTTATGTCTTCCGTCATATCTTCCTGGTCTGGATTTGTCGATTCAGCCTGTCTGGAAATGGTCTTCCCCGTATAAATTTGGAATTTCCAAAGATAGCCAGACTTGGACTCACAAAGCTCGTAAGACTTTATACCCGCACTGGCCGCTTTGGTTTTGATCATCTGGACGAATCCCAAACGGCCTTTGGATTCATCCAGAGAGATGTCTTGCTCGGGCAGGTATAAAGTCTCAAACTTATTTGACAGGTGGTCCAAGACGGGCTGAATCTTTTGTAACCTTCGCACAGATAATGGTGCATCAGAAGAAAGACTTTCATTGTTGGTGAAGTGAAGGAACTTTTTAATTAGAAGAAAACGATTATAATCCATGGCTCGGCTGAAATAAGGCATGGCGGTGAGTTTTTTTGAATAGAAGTAGTCTTTTTCAACAGGAAGGGGACTAATACCTTGATACATTAAAATTGCCAAGAATACATACATTTCCTCTTTATTCGTGGGAGCCCATTTATTGGTACGCGCATGACGCTTAAATTGTTTTTTCGCAATCCATTGATCTGCATACCTGTTGGTCTCTCTCGCGATCAGTTCAACGAAATCTGCATCAAAGATTTTCAGAAAGGCATCCACAGGTTTGCCCATTTCGTCGGTATTGAAAGTTGGTCCCGGCGTGCCTGTGAAAGTCTCCCTTATCCCAGTAAAACGTAAGATATCTTTAGACCAATCGAAAGAGTAACCTTCAGGCGGCAGAATCGAACGCATTGCCTCACTATCTACCTGGTCTTGTCTACTAAAGTCTATGGCCATAGCGGAGTTAGGTGAAACGTTGATAATATTATGATAAGGTATTGGTGGCATGCAGAAGGTATCCTCATCGCTCTCTTCGTGGTCGACGTCACTCGCTTCGTCATCCTCGTCGCTCGATCTGTCCATTTCTGAAACAACAGAAAACCCAAATTAATTTAATGTGTCTATATTACGATAACCCACTGCCTCTGGTACGGCTTATGACTCGCAATACGATGGTCGCGGGATCAAATCAAATAAATTATATTTGAATAATTAGTGTTATTTTCACACAAAATTCATTTAAAATAATATATATTATATTTGCGGCACGTTCCAGAGTGGAAGATACCCATAGTATCGCCCTGGTGTAAGACCCCATTCAGAATTGAAACGTTGCTTGAAATGGCTTTAGCCGTGTTTGGTGACCAGTTCTGAATAGCCAGGTACTTTTCCACCTCCCTCTTCCACACCTCCTTCCCCTCCCCGCTACCTTCAGCCTCACAACATACCCCGATTGAGGATGCCATAGTCTCACTGGCTCCAGCTGAGGCTCTTGTGAGGTATTCATATAAAAAAATAAATAAAAAGTTAATCAAATACTTGAGGCGGGCAATGTCAGGAGTCAGAATAGCACAGTCAGGTAGGTATGGAATGAAGAAAAGAGTGTGTGTGCCAAAATCGAGTTGCATGGTGGTTCATCCTCTCTGCCTACCGAAATGGCGTGAAGGTAAGTTAGTTAGTTTTATAACTCACGGTTTCCAAGTACAGACTCTTCTAGTACAGCTGCCTCGTCCACGTTACTGTTTCTGCCCATGTCTGACTCTGAAATAAAAGAAAACACAAATCTACAGTAGAATTTGGATATAATGACTTTGCATTTAACGGTCTACTGTTTTAAGTGACGATAATGTAAACTCTAGTAAGGTTTCATAGCTTTTAGTAGGAAAACGTATCCGTTTAAAGTGACCAACTACGTAAAGCGACCTATTTTAATGATAATTTGTCCGGTTACAAAACCCACCTACCAATACAGCCTCGCTTTTGACTAGGAAGCTCGACACAATGAGTCCCGTGAAGCGAAAGTGTTTTTTCAATTTAAGAAAAAAATGCTGTATTACACCGTTTAGAAGCCGGTGAATCAAATGTAATCCTCGCAAAGAAGTTCGGCATGTCTTATTTCTCACTCTGCAATACCCGTTACAGAAAAAAAAAAGATGTGTAATGATGCATCCACGTCATAACAACAATACATTTTGTATGTTTGTTATGTGGAATTTTTAAGTACTATGCTTATTTCCTGCCAATATACCAACAGTGAAACTGTGCTAGGGATATCAATATAAAATATAGATAATTGATTTTATATTGAGCCACTGGTATGACATTTCAAAAAATAAACTCACCGTTCCCAAACGCCGACAATTCTTCGTAGAATGGCACTCCGCGATGTCCCAGGTAACGGCTCGGGAGATGCTGCACGGATAGGCATAATTGGTGCATTGGGAGCCGTTGATTGGGTCTGTGCGGGAGTGGACATCCACGGTGGTGGTACGGGTCGTGGCAACGGTGAAGGCGTCCCTTGTGAAAAGGGACACGTTGTTCTCTCCGGAGATGGAATTCTGAAAACATTTACATAAATCATATAAATTGTTCTCATTCACGTGTGAAACAGTAAGTACAGTATGTAAATAAACAATAAAATTAGAACTCTGTAAAATATGCACTGAATGTGCCAAATGCACAGAGCGCTGATCTTACCAACTCTCACTGTAAGAGTGGAACGCAGTCAGGAAAAAACAATAATATTGTATCAAGCATCTAAATACGATTGCTTACTTTTGTTTAGTTTTTCTTGGAGGTGCGGTAGGGAGCAAAATGCGGGCCGCCTGCTTCTTGAATTTTCGGCTTTCCAGCTCTAGCCGGAAGGAAGCAGGCAGGGCCCTAACAGCCTTTAGGGCCTTGACGCGATCCTCTCGCACCAGTAGCAAAGCAGGGTCGCTGTTTAAATAAATACAAATATATGATGAGTTCAACGGCCACAGCAAAGTACTTTCATAAAAAAACATTAAAAAATACTAACACTCCAGACGAGGCTGCAATTGCAGCTCTGCGTTGACGTCCACGTGCAGGTAGTCTGGCACCAGCTCGTACCCCACCTCTCCCTCTTCCTTTGCCTCCTCTTGCAGTCAGCACCACTCTATATATTTTAAATTGAAAACACTTAATGTAAGTACTTAAATGTTTAAATTTTGTTAAATATTGAACTAATATAAAATTTGAAAATAATTATTGGGTCGTGGAGTGCTCCCTTTCCCTGGACGACAACTGTTTCTGCACAAATTTGGTAAAAGTAAACAAATTAATTAATTATACAACTAAATTACTAAATTTTTATTGTGTGACGAAGGCTTTACACCATTTTACATGTAAAAAAGAGTCAACTTTTTGACATATGACTTAAAATAATTGGTTAGCAAATATCTGTATTAATAATGAACCAATTCAAATAAAACTTATATATATCTCTTTGTTTTGAATCACTGTGATGGAATATCTATATTTCAAATGCGCGAGTGCAATATATAAGACATTATTGTAAATCAAAAACAGATGACGTCTTCAGTTGACGTATTCTTACACAAAAACTTCAACCAAAACAATATATTAGAAACAAACTAATTAAAAACGCATTTCAAAGATAGATAAGTCAATCATGATTACACAGATATATAATTATGCGTTAAAAACCCAATAAATTAATTACTTACGGCATTTTAGGAAGAGACCAAAATTTCGAGAAATGTTCGAGAAGTTATTATTTTGTTTCTGACAGGACGTGTTAAAAACCGCGAAAACTCGTTAAATAACACTTCAAAGACAACGGATAAGTTCATAGACATAGAGAATATATTATCAGCTATTCGATAAAACAAGTAGCTGGCCATGGAAACGTTTTAAATAATTACAATAAATATTTTACGAATGGTAGAAAAATCGGTCCATTTTTGGACCGATATCAATCGCAGAAAAATAAAAATGGTCGATTTTTCGACCGAAATCGTTCCAGTGGTTAAACCCATTGTAAATAGTAAATAGGCGTTTACTGATTAAAAACCTTTGTATTTTACTACCTTAGATGGAAACGAAACACTGCGAAAATTAAATAATTTAGTATTGTTAAATATATGTTTTGTTTGCATGTTTGGGTAACTCCAATTATGCTTTGTTGTAGATACTTATAAATTTATTAGAGTGAATATGAAGATTACGGAAAGTCTTTACCAGTTGACAGTTGGTAAGTAAGGGAAAGCGAACTACACTATACTACAACCTACCTAACCTAACCTACACTACAAAACCATATAATTTATACTCTATATCAGTATTTCCAGAGTTACCATTATTATTATCCTACGAGTGTGATCTCGATTATTGCCTAGGGATTATACTTAGTCATTTACAAATTAAATTGTAAAGTTCACATGGCGTGAATGAATAAATTAAAAGTATATTTTACAAAGTTTAAAAAAAACTGTAAGTTTAATTATGGCATAAATCAGAAAAAGTAAAGCGTTTTGTATAAAACTTTGTAATAAAAATTATGAGACTTTTTTTAAGGGTGTCATAATTAACATAACTTTTTGAATGTTGTTGTCACCCATTAAAATCACCGTGTTTTCTAGTTCCAAACAGAGCCGTTAAGATAATTTTTAACATAGCTTGGGTTCGCCATTTTTATGGCTGGGTCTATGCGAAAAACGGGCATATCCGCCGCAGGCCTCGCCTACGCACTTATTTAACATTTCCGAAAAAGGAGCACCTTAAAGTTTCCTGTAGAGGAAAATGTTATCGTAAAATAGCAGGTTTAATTTCCTGGACGCTTTACTTAACAAGAAATTGTTATCTTTTTAAGTAGATACTTTTACAGGTTTATTCTTAATCTCGGAATGTTTACACAGAAAATACTCCTTTTTACGTCTACTGAGGTTGGCTATGTGTAACGTATTTCAACGTTATCTTAAGCTAATTTTACTTATAAAGGCACCAATTTTTAACCAATGATTCACTGCATAAATGAATCCTTTTTCTGTTTCAATCATTTTAAGTACACGTGGAGAAACATTTTATTATGGCACAATAAAGTTTTTTTACCTAGGTAAAAAAATCTATGTTTGACGTACACATAATAATAATGTTTATTTCAACTGAACAGAACGGCCAGTGCAATACTCTGTCTGCCATATAAAAGCGTATATCTAAATAAATAAATAAATTACATGATATTTAGTTGAACATCAAATAAAAGAAAACATATTTAGCACTTGTACTACGGTGGCTTGAGAGAAATCCTCCATCTATGGTGTAGGGGCATTATTACATAAGTATTATTAATATTATAATAATAATTCATGGATTTTTATTTCAGTGGTATAATATTAATACATATTTGGTCAGGTGTTTTTAATTATATTTCTTGTCAATTTACATGCAATACCGCACAGTCCCCTAACAGACCGAATTCAATGTGGAAATAACTTCCCCATTTTGGGGATGTTGAAATTTTGAAGGCAGTAAGAAGGAAGGTGATAATTTACAAAATTAACTACCGATCTGGTTATTAAACAGAGCCTTGTTATTAACTATTGTTAAGAGTATTAACTATTTCAAACATTGTTTCGATTTTCAAATGTGGTATCTCATAAAATACTGATCTTCTGCTTTTGTATATTTTTTCATTTATATCTTTGTATTTCTAGTTTGATATTAATTAAGATGATCAGTTTTAACCTTTTTTAAATCTTATTCGCATTTACCTATTGATAAAATGTTCCGTTGAAGCCTTATCTAAAAGAAAACAGCCTGTCATGTGTTTTCACCTGATTCATTTCGAATCACTGAGGAAACCTGTCTATTCGGTATAAAAACTGTTGTTCTAGTATATTTCAATAATACTAACTTTGTGATACTAAATTAATGGATACGTAAGTTTGGTAGATTATTTTTGTAGAGGGATGATAATGGATGGGATTGGGGTAGAATATACAATTTCTACATTGTACATCTACTTGAATACGGCTGGTACGAGATAGAGACATTTCATCCGCAGTTGTATAATATTTTTTTTAAATATCGCACATGCATTATTAAAAATGACAGTGAACAAAACAAAACTTTTTGAATTTGAGAGTTATGAACATAAACAGAAATATTAATATCATATTCGATTACTTTTTTAAAAATATTTGTTTCGACTCCACACTTTTGTAGATATGTCGAGGAGAATCCTGTACGGAGACTAATTTTATGAAACGAAATCAGTGATCCTGTAATACATCACATTGTGTTAATTTTTTACCTACAAAATAGAAGCCTTATACCCTACATTTAAATAACTGTAAGTGTATAAATATTACTAAGCATAAATTCTGTTGAAAAACGAGTTTTATGTCGGTTACCCGCTGTGTGTGTCAATCTATGCCCATCAAACTGCTAGCCAAGAATAGTATCCAACAGACTGTCAATCCGACAGAAAAAGCTGCACTCAATTCAGTTTGCTAGTTTTAACAACTTCGAATAAACACGTTAATTACTTTGTTTGTAAAGGTAGTTAAGAATTTTGCCCAGAAACCTTTACAGGGAGTTTTTTTTATTGCTATGGAAAACAGATGAGTGTCGCTTTCATGATAGCACGATGTGCGGCAGTCTTTCTTACAACTTTCAAGTTGGAATATGATATTAGTAATTCCATTTGAATATTTGTGTATCGTTAAACATTTGATGGAGTATATTCCAAAGGTGTGTCTCATGATCATAATGTCAAAAATTAAAAGTTCTTAGGTGGATTATTTTACTTTAATGTCGAAACTCTCGACTGTTCATAATTATTCATGGTTATGTTAAATCAATGATCAATACTTAACCACGTCTCCTGGGAGAACTTTGGACACTTACTTGTCTATAAATTACTACGTCAAAATTTACTGTCACCACGATTAAAAAGAAATAAACGAAGAAAACAATAATGTTTAAATATTTTGGAAAATATTATTATTTTTTTATGGGTAATATTTTTATATATTTGTTAGGTGAGGGAAAATTAAATAGGCGCAGAATAAAATTACATTAGTAAGTTCAAGTAGGTATGGTTAGGAAGTACGTAGACATACGAATAATTATGAAAGTTGGAAGAATTTATTTATATTCATATCAACATACCTTAAAGCAGTCACGTACCTACGTATAGAATTCTAAAGAATAAAAACGTATATCCTACCCTTTATGAGACCATTTATTAATGGTTTGCTAATTTTATTCCAGCAGGGCTCTCTCGACCCATCGCCTTGCACCGCGGTGGGAGGGATGATCTCAATCGTCCGTCGCTCCAGGACGCACTAACCCCCAGATTTTCACCCGCCCTTTTTTCTTTCCAAGATTTTCCTCTCCTTCCTCTCCTTAAAAAACCTTCCACACAGCATCCCCAAAGATGATATAGGCACTGAGGGAAATTATTTTCCTAAGGACTTCCTGTGTGAAGATAATTTAAAATAAAATAAAATAAAATTGGCCCGACATAATTTGGAACGATAGCGAAAAAGCTCAAATTTCTTTGAAAATATTAGGACGAGTTGTTTCAGAGAATTTTAACAATTCTTCGAATTTAAAAGTTAATTTTCAAGTTCTGTGAACGAATTTTTCAAGACTGTTATTATTTCAGTTCTGTCAAACAACTAATTTATAATGATTAATAAGAGAACTTGTATAGGACTTTTACAGAAGCCGAAAATGAACGTTGAAATTTGATGAAAAATCCTCTAAAACAACCCGTCGTTAGACTTGAGTTGACAAGTCGAAGCATTCTGGACAATAGTCAGTCGCGCCTGATTATTATTTTTACTATACTATAACTATTAGAACTTTTTGAAAAAAATTCATATTTGAAGCACTAAACCAGATTTACGGTAACTTCCTTTGAAATACTAACTTGTTATGTTCTCATTTTGGCCTAGGATGAACTACACCGTAATAACTGTTATATTATGAACAAGAGCTTTACATTTGATTGTAACTACCTATTTATAACTTTAACATACATGGTACATTATTCAGATTAACCATCAATTATTCTCTATTCAGCGACAAGACAGACACGTGGGGTTATAACGCGAATAGGAGTAATCACAATTTAATTGAAGATTCCACATTGGAAACGAATGTACGTATCGTAATCCGGATAGAATCGTCAATACGACAGTAACTTGGCACACTCTCACATCGTAATCTGCTTCAAACCGTTCCATTTTGCTTTGGAACGCACTCAAACATCTTCAAAATAATAATATGATGCATAATATTGTGTTACAAGTGTCACTTCATATCGCACGAGGAATATTTACTTCGAAATATTATTCCGACAAGTTTCAAATATTATCGGATGAGGTTGCCATTCGTGATAAAAGAAAATCGATAATCATGGCTTACTTATTATTTTTATAGTAGAAAGATATTTCTTTATTTTTCAGGGGGAAGAAAATATAAATAGCACAGTCGCGAAAACCGAAACCTTTAATTTTTTTTCAAAATAAAGGGTGAAATTCGAGCAAAATTTTCAAACCGTGTTGGTTAAAATTATAGCGGAGCCTCCATTTCGTAAACGCTGCCAATTTTGTTTATAAGTTCAACGTGCCGCGGACCTCCGCACATGTTACCATTTGCTGAACGTTTAAGCCAATTTTTTTATGCGTTTTGACACTTATTTTATCAAAAATCCTCGCAGATATGTTGGCAATAGTGTTTTTTCTTTTATAAAATCAGGCTAGAATCAAAAAAAGACTAATCTTTTTCCCTTTGGAAAGATTACATCATAAAATAGCACAAATGTGGTTTAAATATTGTAATAATATCAATCAACAAATTAATTAACCTTAAACATGACATGATTAATCGGATTATAATAACATTTCCTTAATTCATGTTTTCATCTCAGAAGAGAGGGGTAGAAGTAATGGATGTTCATAAGATTTTCTTTGTATTTCCACGATATGGAAATATTTTACCAAATAAAGGGAAAATAATGCGGGCAATTATTCTTACACATAATTATACTATTATCATTCCATATCCCAAAATAGAGAATCTTAATTAGGTCTCGCTTTATCCACTGAAGTGTATTACGTATTTCCATAGCGTTGCTAACGCTTTTCATAGAGACCTTCAACGTAGAACAGTTAGATACGAGTAGTATAGTAGTTGGAAAGTGGTAAAATTTATGGAGAAAACCTTCTTAGACTCCCTTATCTACAAACATAATATCTAAAATACCCTCTTTCTATTGTTTGCTTTACGGATACCGATCCAAATTATTTTTAGTTACTATGTAAAAGAGCAAAGATTGAGAGATCTTCAAGTCCTTTATTGTTATACTTTGTGGTATTATGCCACTGGGCTAGAACAATGGTAGTGGATTTAGTTTTCCATCGAGTTTTTCCAAATTATAAAAGAAGCAGATTTTGGTTTCGTCCAAAAAACTGTGAAACAATTTCCAATGTGCTGGTCTGAATTAGGTACAAACATCTGACAATGTTTTATAAGTAATCTGAACTTTCAACTATTTGCAATCGCATCAAAAAACCTCAGCTTGGTCTTATTGATAAAAACCCAAGCATTAAAACCTTTTTTGAGAATTCAACCCTTACTGGCAGCTAACTAAAATAAATACCCGTATCACGTAATTCGTGCTAATTTCCTTGTTTGTTTTCTCCGTGAAATATGCTATTTTTGCTTTGAACCGAGGACAAAATTAAAAGTTTTTGCTAATTTAACAACACGTCCTGTAAAATTAGAAACACCAGTAAGCTTTTCGTATATTTACTAAAATTATTTCATTACGGTTTCGTGTGCCTCATACGAATTACTGATAATTATTTCGATTCAGTATTGTGTGTTTCGAATAGATAATAAATAATACTTTCTATGAAATTTAATTATTTTAAATTATTTGCTAGCTACTTATTATGCTCTCGAAGCATGGGACGAAAAACTCAATAAAGCAAAAAGTATTTATTTAAGTTTTTTTCCACGTATAACTGGGAAAGAGATGGATTAATATATCTAGGCATAACAAAACACTGGTTTTAAGTTTAACACTAGAGCAGACCCATGAAAAATCACAGGAAAGTTATAGAGGCGCTATTTCGAACTTATATCTAGTCGAAACGAGTTACACTAGAATGACTCGACTAGTAGT
This sequence comes from Hesperophylax magnus, assembly GCA_026573805.1. Classification (NCBI taxonomy): domain Eukaryota; kingdom Metazoa; phylum Arthropoda; class Insecta; order Trichoptera; family Limnephilidae; genus Hesperophylax; species Hesperophylax magnus. Next base: position 709,594 of record JAIUSX010000097.1, on the reverse strand, counting down.
GTGCAGGGACGGGATTTGGTAGTTTCCGGTCGTTTTGCGTTACAGCGTTGGGAGCTTTTAATTTCAATGCGACTAATTGGAAGTAAAAAAGTGAAACCATATTTTTTTGCTACATGTCTCATCTACATTTGATAGTATCATTTTAATTATTTGTTATTGTTGTTAATTTGAAAAAGAAAGACAAGCAATACCCGGGCTACGAATAACCTGACAATATTTGAAAAACTTCTACTACCACCATATTTAGCGAAAAATTTGTCGTGATTGAAGACTTAACCAGTCAACGCCTGTGTGGGACCCAAACGCGATGCCAATTCTGCCACTGACCGGTCTTTCGTCAAAGCCATCAATTGAGAAAGCCTGAATTCTCGACAAATCTCTTGGCTCTTGACTTTCTTTGTGATGTACTTCTGCTACTGAGTGCTGCATTGTAACCTTTCCGTTATATGCGTACGTTGTTTATGGAAAAAGAGATGAATTTTCAAAAAGAACTCTCAGGTAAAAAAAAGGTTTTAAAAAGCAGTCGAAAAACGGTGATTTCTAGTGTCATGAAATGTGCTATTTTTTGCCTGGAATGTCCACCCTACTTCATTAAGCTCCACATGTGTTTTCTATCCTCAGTTACGAACATTTGGGTGCGGCAAAAAAGTCCTGAAGATGACATCAGAAAGGTGATGCCCTCCAGCAGCGATACTTTGATGAAGGCATTTTGTATAGCGACGATTTCCTCCCGAATTCAATAATTGAGTTCTTTCAAGGTGTGAGGCCGATGTTTAAAAACATTTACATTCAGGTAGCTCTATAGATAGAGGTCGCAAATTTCAACCGGAAAACCCGCGAAAGAACGGCCATTTTCAAGAAACGTGCGGACGGCGAAGCCCCGGTGTTGTACGGACCAAACCATGGTAACGACGGAAAACGGCACGACCCTCCCACACAATGAGACCTATCCCAGGTTCCTGCCCCCACCACACGCGATGTACCGGTCCATCAAATCTGTTTTCCTGCACCCTGTATTAAACGTTTGACTCTCTTATCTACTCCAATGGTTCAGTTAGAAAAAATTACCCAATCTGTTAGTTAAACTTGTACCTACATAGCTTTGTATAAATATTATGATGTAACCGAAATGTTAGGTAAAATAAAGTTTCCATAGTGCTTCATATGGGTAAATTATTTACTTTGCTTTTTGTTTACATATATTTCCAGCTGACGTGTACCCGGCGTTGCTCGGGATTATTGCATGGTTTGGAGTAAAGTTTTGAGATGTAGTGCATTCTAGCGTATCTAAACACTGAGTGCATTTTAAAGATGAAAATAATTTTATTATAAAGATGCGAAAAAAATTATAAAAGTATTTCTTTCACTTGAACTGCCATGTCTTCCTCGGACGTCCTCAAGTTCTTCTACCATTCATTTCCAGTTCATTTAACACCCTTTTCTTTCTTTGTTCATCACATACTTCTTATTTTATCATAAATAAGTTGTTGAATCATTTGGTGGCGCCATGTCTTTCTCGGACGTCCTCAACTTTTTTTACCATTAACATTCACCTCATACTTTCTCCCTGTACCTCTTTCTCCATTCATCAAATGCGTCTCATTTTACTTCAAATAATAATTCGATTCATATCTTTCTACAACGTTCCCGACTATTTGAATCGTTCGCTTCATGTTTCATTAAATCCACGTTGTTACCGTATTTTTATCATCGTATCTCATTTCAGTGCAGAGATAATTCGTTAAGTCTTCCTTAGATGTCTGACGTTGTCCTGCCACAGACCGCCTTATAGGTAGGGAAGTTAAACATTCTGGTTCTATTTATTGTTTTAAAAATTTCGCTGAAATTTTTTAATTTTATGATTTGTTATCTCATAAAATAGTGCAAGTACTGACTTTATGGCATGTCGGATTAGTTTAAATTAAAAATCACACTACGCAGGAATATTTCACACTTCCAAATTACCTACCCATGCATCAATGCACCAACAGCCGAAATCAGTATGCTTGTTTAGAGTACGTGCTTACTTATGTGACAAAAGCAAGAGTGTCGTGAAATAACTAAAAAAACTCTTTATGTCACATTTTTACGACCTATATTTACATTCATATATAAAATAGAACGCTAGTGTTATTTTGTACTTGTTTCATGATATTATCCAAAATAGTTCCAGCTCGAGCAACGGTGGGTATTAAAATTAGAGTAACCGGACCAAACAGAACACTTTTAGAAAGTTATATTTTAACATTAAACCATTTGATATCTTTCAGGTTTTGATGATTATCAACATAGCAAGTATCAATTTAATTATTTGTTACCGTTGTTAATTTTTTAAAATACAAACATTCCTGGGTTACGAATAACTGGACAATATTTGATAATCTCGTACTACCACCACAGTAAGCAGAAAATTTTGCTTGTGTTGTGATGGAGGACTTAGCCAGCCGAGGAATTGAACACACTACGCCTGGGTGGGACCCAAACGCGATGTCAACTCAGCCGACGACCGGTCAAAACCGGTTATGTTTAAATGTCTGATCCTCAGCGTTTTTTGTATGAAGTCCTTCGCAGATGCACACCTTAAAAGCGGTGTTAACTACAAAAACAGCTATAAAACAAAGTATTTTCTATTTTAGCAACATATTTCAGAATGTCGATGGACATATTCAATTGCATAACGTTGAAGTACAAAAAGAAAAACATTGCTAGGATACAACAAAAAATTGACAACTTGTGAATTTTCCATTTCCCATACTCCTTCTACTTTCACTATTTACATATCTGGTTCCACGTATTTCTCCTTTCATAATAAAATGATAATATTTTCATCCCTGAGGGTTTTGTTAGTAAGTTTATTCTTAATTGTGATAAGTTCCCTATCAAATTGTCTAAAAAATAACATTGGCTCGTTAGATTTGAGTTCCGTTCCGGATAATTTGAAAAATGTTATTTCAAGGACCTCCAATTCGAACATTGTTAGTATATTTTCTTATTTGTACTATTTACCAAGTGCCATTGTTATTGAAGTAAATATAATACGAAGGATTCGGAACATAAAATGTTTTGTTGGATTTACATTTCGATAGGTATAGACGTTAGAGAGATTGACAAATGGGTAACGATAATAAATACAATCCAATTTCTGTTTTATAAGCAATCAAATATAACGTTAAAATCAACAATTTCCGCATGATAAAATATTTAAACATCGCCCTTGTTAAATCCACTAGAATGAATTTAAAGCAATGGAATCCGTTTTATTTTTCGAACGTTACTGCTCAGATAAAAATTTGAAAATATTTCAACACAGGAAATACTTATTCAATTTGATCGTGCAATAACACTCGTGTTTAACAACTTTACTCGTCAAATCTACATAATACATAAACATATCAAACGGAACTCAGAGCAACTTTTAGCATTCTCCAATCAAAACGACTGTTATGAGTCGCATAATACAAGGTGTCCAGGGTAAAGTGCGCTAACTTTGGGGGGTGATTCTACGACATAGTACCAGTAAAAAAGGCAAATAAATTTATATTCAATTTAACGTATTCAGGTAGTTTTTAGGTAAAAAAACGTTGAATTGTTTGTATAGAAAAATATTTTTGTACTGGGAAAGAAACATTGGAATTTCGAAAAAAGTTATTTTCCTTTTTTATTTCTATCATTATGTAGAATCACCCCGGACACCATGTATAAGTAAATAAATAAATCTGTTGCTGTTCGATTTCCTACCAAAATAAATTAAATAATTTTGACTCATTTTTGTCAAGATTAATTAGCTGACGATTTACGGGTTTATAATGAATAATTATTTGAAATTTATGCAGCTATTTTTTTATAAATAATTATTCATTATAAATAGCAATTCATTAAAATTGATTATGAATCGAGATTTCAGAAATTCTGGAACACATAAAATAAAATAATTTGATTTGCATGTTCAGTGGGTGGATGAAAAAGGGACTCTCAGGAGAATAACTATCTACATATTATCATGATGCCGAAGCGAATAGATAAAGTTTTCAGACACGTCTTACGAAGACTTGATACATTCAAAAGAATAAAATTTTAGATTCGGTTCTTGAAAATAGTATAAACTATAGATGGGTCTGTTCATACATGCTCATGAATATGAAGGTACAAATGTGGAAAAAATAAATACTGTGTAGGATGTAGAAATGTATTGGATTCTCTCTGCCTACCCTTGGATGATAGTGAAGTGATGTTTAGTCAGTTAACTTCGCTTGAAAATCAGTCATTGCTTTTTTATCACACATTTCAAGTCCATGGTTCCCCGGATTCTACCGGTGTATCTATTGCAGAAGCAACTATCAAATGCATTTTCATTGTTCTACTCTCCTCAATGCTACTATCATCTATGTAGTACATTGAAAGAAGGTTAAGTGAGGGAATTGAATGCAGTTGGCTCCATAATAGAGTGCTGGTACCTATCCTAATGTCTGGTAGTAAGGCATAGAACCGGCAGAGAAAGGATGAAAGTAGACTAAATGCTGTAGAAATAAGATCCCTGAGGATGTGTTGTAAATAAACGAGGTAAAACCACATGTGATAAATGTCGGGTTTCACACAGAATCAAAACTGATGTAAGCTTAATGAGCAAGATTAACAAAAGGACTCCTAGATGAATTGGGTATGTAGAGCGAATGAACGAATAAAGCAGTGTAAGGTACGATGCAAATATGAATGGTGGAAGAAGTCAGGAAGGCAAGTAACGATCAAGTGAAACAATAACTTGTAAATAAAAGTCAGAATATCAAAAGGGTATGAATGTGACGGTGTATGAATTTGATTGAAGCAAGGATTGAATGCCAAGACCTAGTTGTTTGGCGGTCCTTCCTTTCTACCCAGCCCCGCTCCAAAATGGCGGGATAGTTGGTTAGTTACTTTCATCTAATATCGTTCAGAAAAATGAATGCATATATTTTTTCTAAATCTGTCCACTAAAAATAACCAAGTTATTTGACCGTCCTCCTATTATTTACAAATATTTCTATAAATAAATCAGTATATAATAAATTCACTATTCTACATTTTGATGATTTTTTAAAAAACTAGGTGAATTTTGGTGGTGTTTAATTGTGTAATCTGCAAAAATAAAACAATTTTTTTTTTTCAATAGAACTGGGAAACTGCACTACCCCACAAATGTATGCGGACCACTCTTCGAAGAGGAGCTGGAATTCTGGGGTCTGGACTCTAACCAGGTGGAACCATGCTGCTGGTCCACCTACAGCATACACAGAGATACACAGGTGAGTAAATAACTTTCAAACTGACGTTATTTATCTGAACTCAATGATATTCAATATCCTTTGTTAGTCACTTACGATTTTCATAAATATTCATCGCTTTGTTATAAATTAATCAACTTATATACACTCTCTGTACAAGTCTAATTATTCAACTAAGTGTGTCTTACTGATATAATTAGGTCGTTAGTCTATTTTTGAAAGGTTTACATCAGAATAATATTGTATCCACCTTTTTGTCGGTGTCGGGATGAAATTAAACAGTGGTGAATTTCACGTAGATATCAGTTAGTACCTTTATTCTGTCAGAATAATACACGGACGAAATAACACTTGGAAAGAATAAAACCTACTCAAATCATTGAAATGGAACGAAACAGGTATAAAAAAACAATTTAAAATAAACTTTCTGCGTCTGAGCTAAATAATTTAAATATTTGAAAAACACAAGTTAGGTGTAATTCTCGCCATCTTTAATTGCGTCCATGTGTAATTCCGTTCATGTGAAATTCTCGCAGCTTAGTGGTACGTAAAATAATGCCTGTGTAATTTTTTCATGAAACCCTTTTTATGCGTTACAGTGGCGTTTGTTCAAATTCTTAAATTGCTTTTACATAATGACACAGTTAGTGTCATGTCTCCGGTTGCTTATTCGAATGAAATTATTCAAATCAAAATCTGGCTGAAAGTATACTCAAGAAATTTTGTTTTTTTTCAAAACGAGAATATAAACTGAACAATAAATATTCATTAAATGAATGAAGATCGTACGTCCATATAATAATGCGAAATAAATATGTTTGTACGCTGCACGTGAATCGAATCCGTATCTTTGTAGGGAAACCGCTTGCGCAGCGCGGGTATAAACTGGGCGCCTTAAAGTTTATGTTTAGACTTACGGAATTCAATACTTCGTTTATGTTAAAGCACTATAAAACAATACGTGATTATTACTTCAATGGATTTAACCAAAAAAGCCGTACCAGCTATTAAAAGCGAACTTTGGCGTTGTAATCATATGTTAGTGTCTAGTTTCAAATAATCGCCGGCACAATGTACGCAGGTAAACAGTTTTGGGAATAGTTTGATGGAAGTCATTTCCAACTAGAGTGCAATCTCTCGCGTTATGGAGATGAAAATAGAATTCCGCTACCGAGGCGTATCCCGAAAGAGAAACAACAAAACCTCATTAAGTTCACATTTGGCTATAAACTACGTCTGCTCTGTTCAGGAGAAATAATAATTTTCTTCTGCCAAAGGCAAACTAACAAAATGTTGTATTTTTAATACGTTTCTTGGTGTGAATACTGCGCAAAAGTTCCAACGGTTTGGAGCCTGTGGGTTTATGGCATCTTTAATTAGGTTGTTGTGAGGCTGAATGTAGTGAAGAAGAGAAGGCGATGGGGGAGAAGAAGATTATAAGGCTATCCAAACTGGTCACCAAACACTGGGTCGATTCTGAATTATGGTCTCTCGCTAGGGCGATACTGTAAGTATCTACCACTCTTGAACGTGCCACATCATTTAAAAAAAACTAACACAAAATAATCAAAATTAATAATCAAGATAATATGAACTGGATTCATAGTCAATGACCTTAACCTCTGAACACGGAAGGCCATAATTTAAATAATTATGGAATAGATGTACTAAAAAATTCAATCGACATTTGAAACACAATTTTTACAAGAACACTGCTTAAGTTCACTGTTCGATCCTGGTTGATTGAACGCAAAGCATCTATTGGAGACACGAATACAAGTAGATTGTTCGCAAAGCATTTATTGGAGACATGAATACAAGTAGGTATTAAATCATCATCGTCCTTATTTTTTCTATTCTGAACAAATATCTTTTCAGCTGTCAAATTATTCAGACAGACGAAAAAATAATAATACTGCGAAGGAACAGAATTTCATTAAGAGGTACCAGGAAAATCCTAATTGAGCACAACTTTTCACAAAACAATGCATTAAAAGGAAGCTTTGGTGATATCAATGTACCTAATGACATTAAGCTAAGGTCCAAGATTTTTCAAATATCTTTTAAAAGTTGATCCAATTAGGGAATCAAACATAAACGACAAACTTGTATAAATACGCCAATATTATTAGGTATTTAATATGAAAATTAAATCTTCAGCTTTTTCGTTTAGGAAAGATTTAGCCATCATTTGGTATGTGTTTCCAATTATATTCTCTTTGACTTATTAACTTAGGGGCATTGACAAAGCTAAATAAAAAAGTGACTAAAGATATATTATTTTTAACAGTGAAAGACATTATCCGAAATTTCCATTTTTAATTCAATTATTCTTAATAATTTAAATGGATCAAAATAATTGAAGGTCTATTTTATACACGACTTTACTAAATTATTTTAGTGTTATAATTTCAGTGTTACCAATATAAAAATGGCCAAAATGTAGATGGTAAATGACTAAAAATAGGGTATTTGCAACCCTTTCAATACCAGACTTTTTCCAGCCAACGAAAAAAATGTTTGCCTACATTATTGAGTTCTGTGATTTTTTTCAATATTTTTACAAAAAAAATTTTTTTTTTTTCCATAGGGTTTTCGAAATATTTCATGTTCCTGAGGAAGAACATTGGGGCTTAGGGGGTGTAAGTCAAAGAACGGGTAGTACAAGGAGCAAACATAATTTTAAAGTGTTTTTAATTGTTTAAATAGAAAATAAATACACAAAAATCAATACTATTAAACTATAAAGGCAATCATATTAAATTGCAATTTAATATTATGCTAAAATAATTTTAGTACAAAAGAAAAAATCAAAATATATTTTTTTTTTTAAAAACGGACCATTACCCTAAATTAACGTAAGACAAATTACAAATACAATTTAAATAGAACCAAAAATATTAATGGTTAAATAAAACAAAACAATTTCTTTCTCTTTGGAGACACAGGGCTACACCACATTTCAAATAAGTCTTCATTTGAATGGACAGGCTGCATCTCTGCCGCTTATCTATGAACGTTGATTCATGCCCAATACCATAATATCTGATATCAGCGATTGGACGTGGTACAGGCAAGGCACATCACGCTAGACCCCGATTCATCCACCCAAGAGCCAGTTCGACCCTTTCTTTTATGTTCGGAATAATTATCACCCGCAGATGTGCATTCCTAGAAATCGTTTCATTTCATTGACCGAGGTGTTCACGCTGGTGCTATTCTCTTGAACTGAATACACATTTGTCTGCTGAACAATATTTTTTATAATATTTTCATCTATGAAACATAAAAAATATTGTAGAGCAGACATATCCAGTGGTGGTTTTGAGAAGTAACATCACAGTAGGAGTCCACATGATCGACATCTTTCTTGATCCACCGTAGATCGGTTCTCCGTCCATGGGAAGCTGAGGCTTCACTGGACTGTCCTTGAGGCACGGTGCAGGACTCTGGCTCGCCTTCCACCGGCTGCTGCCTCTCTTCCAAAGTCTATAATTAAAAAATATACTTTATGGTTTCATTTAAAACACAAATTTGTTCATACTTAAATCAACATCAAACGCAATAATCGCTGTAATATAAAAATAAGAAATAATGACAAAAGTACTTACATGGACTTCCACATCCATTCCAGAGCTTGGCTCAATGCCTCCACATTGGTTTCCTCTGCAGCATCCTGGAAATCTTCTAAATATTCAACTGACCAGCCCTCTTCATCTTCATCTTCTAACTCCAACTCCACGTCGGAAATATCTCCTTCCAGCATCACGGTGATCTCCTCATGTGTCAAACCACGATGCTCCATCTATAAAAATAATTGAAATAAGTTAAAGTCTACCGGAAAATAATAAAATAAATTAATATATCTTGAAAGAATCAAATTAAAATAAGTAAAACAATATTAAAGGCCAAAGAAAGATTTCTATGAAAAACATCCACGAACAACCAAAGTGCCAGCTCAGGAACATGAATGTTATTACCGAAAACCAAATGAAAAACCAATGTTTTTGAATGAAAATCATATTTACATATCAGATTAGACATGTATATACAATATAATAATTATTTTCAACAGAAATATGCGATATTAAAATAATGCTGAAATCCGAGATATATCAAACAGTTAAAAGCTGCCAAACACGCGTTTTTAATTCGAAATAACAGTAATATTATGTGGTGCCAGTACGAGATTTGTTTCCTTTTGAACAATATCTTCCTCAAGCGATATGCACAATACGGGGCTATTTGTTTCGTAAAATCAAGAGAATTTTTTTTTTCCTTCGTGTTCCTCCAGAAGTACTCTGGTAAGGAAAGGGTTAACGATATTGACGAATGCTTACAAAAAACTATTTTCCCTTGGATTCACTGAAATCGTAGTAGAACCCTTTTCACATTAACAATGCCGGTACAACATAGATATGAAACAGGCCGATAAGAGACATTGTTTGATGCCTGAGTGGCAGTTAAAATGAAATGTACGTAAATGAAAAAATGAAGTTCAAATCACTGGAAATGCGAGGAGGGATGAAAGGAAGCCTTTTGATAGAAAGTATCTTTCGAGTCCTGCTGGTTTCTTTAAAATTCCATCGCAAGGATAATTTACAGTTTATAAGTGTACACCTCATACAATCACAATTTATGTCAAATTTCCACAATACAACTCTGTTTAGTTTCACCACACGGTAACATTTAATTTTAACGAACAATTTAATGGCCTTTTAAAATAATTATCCAAGCAGCGAGATAATAAGATATAGCGAGGAATCACTATCATCGACGACGATGTTACGAATAAAAAACAAATGAATTTAAACACAAAACAGAAACCATTTGATTATTTCACATGGCGACGGTCGTCGCTGATACATTCTTCAGTACGTAACCTTTTCTATATTCCCCCTCTTTCCCTTAAATGCAACAGCCCAACAATAACAGGTTTCACTTCCTTTTATTGGGAATATATGAATTTTGCGATTGCATCAATGAGCAACGATATTCGAACCATGCATCGACATAGTTTTTAGTACATATATTCAATTAAATAAAATCCCCACATAACAGATTAAAACTCGGGCAAACTTGGTACGGCGTTAGTGAACGTAGTTGGCATTAAATTTCAACTGATATAAAATGCGATGATATTATATTTACTCTTCTTTTCAAAATGTGAGGATCGTCCAGTAAAATTTCAATTCCTTTTTGTTTTTATTCCGTAAAGGTAGATTTTTTTTACTATTAATTTTTATTTTTTATTTATTTAAAATAGATTTTCCATATTTATTGAGTACGTACCATTAAGGTAGCACTGTTCTTATTGAAAGAAAAAAACTCTTGATAAAACTGTGGAAACAAAGCCAAAATCACATATAAATAATTTTAATAGCACATACGTGAACGCTCATTTTATTTTAATTCATAATGTAATGCAATGCTATGACGGATAAGTTTCTGTTCTAAAATATTTAGTTTAAATTTTTCTAAAGTTTAAAACTCCGTACTAAATCTGCTCCCTCCGCGTATTCTGTGAATCATGAAAAGAATTTACTATTCACAGATGTGTCGCAATCTGATGGTGCCTGGAATCCATTGAACAGATTCTAAGTAACTTAGACCCATTCATGTAGAAAAGCTTAGAATCAAGGCAATGCTATTAAACTCGGGCTCCTATTGAGCGAGGTTGGCCTCCTGACCTCCCTGCTAATTACGAGAAAATTGTATTAGTACCCTTACCAGCGAACCGACTCATCCAACTTACCCCAAAGGGAAATTGATGAGATTTCCCAGGGATTTATATTAAATTGACATTAGATGAGAACACTTCCGTGGATCACGTATGAATTGGATCACGTAACACGGAAAAAAACAAACAACGGGGGCGAGTTTTAAGTTTTTCAATATTTTCAGGCATTTTATCAGAGATTTGCGGGACTGATAAATATCGGACTTTGAAGCCCTTAACCATTGATTAATGAAACAATTAAAACCCTCCGGCAGTTTCCATATTGGCTAGTGATTCAAATAGATGAAGGCAAATCTTCCATTGTCGTACCTGCTTTGTGACCGAGATTTCTTTGATTTCCATTATTACGAAATTAATTTATAAGTACGACGAATTTGAGTTTCTGTGCCGCAAATTTAATAAAATTCTAATTTTATTTTAATGATTACTCGCATTTATTCAAAACATTTTCATAATTTTGATCTTTCAACTGTTTCAATTTGAGTAATTTTGGCTTGTTAAAATAAAGCCAGTACCTACTTAAAAAAAGTACATATTTCTTCTCATATGAAAAAATCTCGAGTAATTTGGTAGAAAATCGGTGAAAAATATCATTCTACGCCCTCTACAAATTATTTAAATAATGTTACCAGTCGTTATAAAATTAAATAAGAGCTATTTCAGATTTATAACTAAGTGGTCGCGACTGAAACCAAAACTGAACGAAATGAAACTAGGAAAATTGAAGAATGTTTTTAATTCTTCCCGAGAATAACCCGTACGGCACAGAAAACGGCTCACTTTAGCCTTTTGCCACAATTTATTATTAGGTTGAGGAAGGTGTCACATTTCGGGCACAGACATTTTCAGCTTGGCATATTTATTTCGAGAAATTTCGCGACGTTTACAAAATAACGTATGTTTTTTATTACTTTACACATCATCATTCAACAGTGATTTGTGCCTTTATGTCCGCTCTCTATAATGAAGCATTTTATCACACTTTGTTAATAATATGTATCATACGCGTATATTTATGTTCACGCATGGTTCATACCAACAACTCACAATTCTAACGGGTTTTAGGCTGGCCGCATACATACGTTTTCCGTATTCGATTTCCGAATTCGTTTTCCGTATTCGGAATTCCGTGAGACTAGCGCAAACGTTCGTTTTTCTTCATTCGGAATGTATAAACGTCAGTACCAGTGTTGCCAACAAGGGCGTTTAATTAAGGGCGAGCAATTAAGCTACTTCAAAAACATCAATTTTAAACATGTCCCGAAATTCTCTAGCCACCCCCCACCCATGAAATTTATTTTTCTGGGGACAAATTTTATTATTTTCTTGAAATTCTCTAGCCACCCTCCCCATGAATTTTTTTATTTTCTGGTGACAAATTTTATCTTTTTTAAATACTCTAGCCATTTTAAACATGTCCCACCTAACAGCAAATTCGGCTACTTTACGCTACCTTATGTATGAGAAACGGCGATATTAGGTCAAGATCCGTTGGCAACACTGAATTACGAACGGAAATTTCCGTACGTTTGCGTTGACACAAACAAACTGTATACAACAACTATAACAACTATAACAACTGTATACACACGAAGATGTGAGCTAACTTAAGATTAATAAATAAATAAATAAATAGTTGCGTTCCACATGACGTCATTAGGTTTTTTCCATTCGGTTTCTCCGAACGCGCCGGCTCGCATTCGGAACGTGCGTAAGGAATTTGTTCCGTTCGGAACTAAAACGAACGTGTGCGGCAGTTAATGTATTTTCTACTGATTCCGTGCATTCGGATGTCCGAATACGGGAAACGAATTCGGAAATCGAATACGAAAAACGTATGTATGCGGCCAGCCTTATAGTAAAAATGTGAATGTTCATTTGTTTAAAATCTTAAATCTCCGAAATTTCTTCACCGATTGCTTTTAAACGTTGACACAAGGTTGCATTTGAATACGTATGTGTTATTATATTAAATATAAAGATGTCATCTGTGACAGGTAATAGAATGCTAACCAGGGCGATACTGAGAGTATCTTCCGTGCTAAAATATTTGTCGTGCTCTTAATTATTTGAAATGTTAGTTTTTCTTTGTCCCAAGATGACACCTAGTATGTTGCATGTGTCTTGTGCGATGTTTTTTTTTTTTTATCTTAACCACTTTCTAACAGTGAGTATACACGATCGCACTCCAATCCAATCACTAAGGTTTCGCTTTATTTCATAGAATGTACTATTTATCAATTTAGTTTGTGAGTACATTTTTTTTTAAAGAAATACAAATATTCCCGGGTTACGAATAACCTGACAATATTTTAAAATCTCCTACTACCACCACAGTAAGCTGAAAATGTTGCTTGTGTTGTGATGGAGGACTTAGCCAGCCGAGGAATTGAGCACACTACGCCTAAGTGGGACCCAAGCGCAGCGGCCACCGACCCTACACTGAAAAGTGCTAAAAGATTCCACGAAAATTACTCTTAATCTTCATTTTGTATTGTATGAAAGCTTTACTGTAAAGTATTTTACCAATTAGTGCCTATTTTACGTAATGCTAATGTACATATAGAATGCTGACAAGTTCAAACAAAGTCTAATAAATACATACTTCCAGGATATTGATTATTCGCATAACATTACTTCTGGAAGGTATTAATCACGTCGTGGTTGAGTTCACTTTTCTTTTTTTTCTTCAAAACTCACACTCATTACTATGATAATACGCCAAAACCTCCCACAGCTTTTGACGTTTACTAATAGTGGATGGATTACAATGATAAACCTCCAGACACATTAGCAGTATTGAAACTCCCGCAGTATTTGCTAGAAACCCTAATATTGTCAGCCGAAAGCTAACAAAAACGAGCAAGCAAGTATAATCACACTGGTTCATTAACTCCCATCCCTTCACGCAAAAATACCAAAAGCTACTCACTATAACACCAACCAAGAACAGGATAAATTTCGGAGCTTCATTCTGTTCAAATTAATGTTTCAATATCAAGTATTTGTCGTTAGTGTCATTGCCCTTTTTGAATGATGACGCGTCACTTACCGATTGTGTTAAATACTAACAGCGACAAGCGACACGTCAACCCGTGTTATTTCAGAACTAATATCAACTTGCGAGGGGTGATCGCCACCACACATGTGCCGAAGCTTCGGGTGGGTCCATCTGAATAGATGGCTAAACCTTTTATCCGCTCGCCGATCGAAACCATTTGGTAAAGCCTCTCCAAACCAGATCACAGCCTCCAATCTTTGGTGATGGATGTTTGCGGCTCTTTCATAATATCATATTACCCAACCCACCGGGTGTGTGGTACCAAGTTATGATCGTATTTTTCTATTTGGGGTTGTTTGAGTTAAATAGTTCGAATTCGAATGAACACTCTTATGCTTTCAAAAACTTTTTTTCCCCTCAATTGTTTTCTAATAGATACATAATTTGAACATCATTAAACCTTTCTTTTACAATATTCGTATAATAAACGTTAATGATAATACATATTGTAATATATCTTGTTTTAAGTACTAACTCAGTACATAGCTTTCACTATATGTAGGTAGTGCCATGTAATAATATAACGATGGTTTTACTTCATTTTATGATAGTAGCTCAATGTTGTGTTCTCACAAACAGTTCTCCAACTCGTCGTGCAAGGAGATTTTAAATAATAGGTTCTTGTGTTTAAATAAGGGATTTATTAATACTTCGCGTATTATAATGGTGAGTCGATAGTTGACCTAACTAGAAGCTGGCTAAATGAGATCTGAAAACATCAAGTTTGTCTGGGAGCATTCTAACTGGTCCTGGCGACTACTGGCTACCAGCTGCCATCTTGCGGACTTCCAAGCAAGCTCTATGCACTGCCCTCTAAGAGTGCATCTCTGAAGCTCTTACTTTAAAAGCCAAAGTCTTTTTGTTCATTCTATATATGTTCGATATGGCTTACACTTTCTAAATATGAAAATACATTACAATCCTCCCGCTGACTGCTGGGGTCCACCGAGATAATAAAGTGTCACACCCCTTGTTGTATTTAAATTTTTATGGATGGTATGTAAAAGAACTACTTCATGGCTATTGGCTTAACCCGACTCTATTTCTATTAATTTGATTTCTTTGATCGTGGTTCGTCATACCAGAATGTGTTGTGTCATACCATTTTATAATTTCTACCTTAGCGCCATTTTGATTATAACGCAAAGTTTGCTAAACGCTGATTCTAGGTCCATTTCAATTTACTTGAACAAATTGTAACTAGCCGAAAAGCACAACTGAAATGCTTGTCACAATATGGTGGAATGCTGAAATCGGGGTTTAACGGGTACCTTTCAAATGGAAATAATAACAAAATAGACCTGTTTGAAAATCCAATGTTATTATTTTCCATGAACAATAATTTAGCTGGTTACCTCCTATTATATTAGATAATCCATTTCCCAAGTACGGTATTTCCTGGTGGTTTCCGGAGTCGGTAAACACTACTAAAGAGAGGGAAACTTAAGATTATATCAATTCAAATGGTATAAGTTTCAAACAGTGATATAAATTTACCAATTTTTCCGGAAAAGCTATTCTAGGAATAACCCCATCGCATAGTGATCGAATAAGGAAAACAAAACTCGTTAAAGTTTTTGACCTACTTATGCTTAACTTTTCAGAATTTTTTTTCAGCTCTAAAAATAAATCGTTACGAATGGTAATGTAATGTAAGGTCTTGGTTATGACTTTCTTATTTCATTTTATTATTGCGTGCAACGTCTAAATGACAATTTTATTTTAATTAAATGTTAGCTTAGGACGGGTTGTATCCTAAAAGTATGCATCTATTGGGACGGGTTGTTTCAGAAAATTTGAAATATTCATTAAATTTCAACGTTTAGTTTGTAAAGCTCTATAAAGCTCTGTAAAGGTTCTATTCAAGTTTTGATATCATTGCATAGTTGTTAAACATAACACATATAAAAAAACAGAACTTGAATAGAACCTTCACAGAACTTGAATTTAAGCCTTCAAATTTGATGAATTGTTCAAATTCTGCGAAACAACCCGACCTCACTGTTATTCATAAAATTAATATTGACATGATGGTGAGTGACGGCTTTCGTGGTCGAGGAGCAAGGCTCTCGACTAGCAAGCTGGAGGTTGCAGGATCAAATCCTGGCGCGCGCAAGAAAATTTTATTGGATTAATTTGTGTTATTTCACGATTTACTAATTTAACATACGAGTAATATATAGTATATTTGCGGCACGTTCGAAAAAACTATCAGTATCGCCCTGGCGTAAGACCATCACTCAGAGTTGAAACGTTGCTTGAATTGTCTTTAGCCGTGTTGTCGGTGACCAGATCTGATTAGCCAGATAATTTTCCACCTTCCAAGAGGAAGGAGAAGACCCCATCCTCTTTCCCTCCTTACCTTTAGCCTCACAAAATACCCCGATTGGGGATGCCATAGTCTCACTGGCTCCAGACGGTTGGGACTAGTGCGTTTTCAAATAAAAATAAATAAATAAAAAAACGAAAGTTTACAAATGTTTTTAAACAATATTTTGTTAAGTGGTATTTAAAACCTACGTAGATTTTTTTAAAGTAATGTTTAAAAATATGTATATTATTTCATATTTTTTATGAAAATACGTTGGTGAAACTTAATATATACCTGAATACAAAAAATTTAATTTGTTTTTTTTTTTATATGCATACGAACGAAAAATATTTCTTTGAAAATAATAAAACTGGATTATAATATTCTTTCTCATTGTATTATATTTACATGTTTTATAATATGAAAACAATTATTCTGAAAGTCCTCTCGACAGACTTAATAAAAATTTGAATATTTTTGGAAGATTAACTGATTTTTGTATCCATGTGCAAAGATACAAAATATATTATTAAGTTATTTATATTTTACCCATTTAAGTTTATCGCATGAAAACATTGATTTTGTAAATATTATATTTTTGGTTTTTTAAATAACTCAATGAGTAAAAACTCAAATTGTAATATTTAATCATTGACAATATTGGCGGCTCTCAAACAAAAATTTGAAGTCGAAAAATCAGAAAAAGATACTGTCGTATCTGGGAATTGAACCCAAGACCTTAGGCCAAGGCCTTGCCGGGGCGCTGTTCTACCACTGAGCTAATTCGACCCAATTTCCTTCGGCCCATTTCCTCTTAGATCATATTTCGAATTAAATCTACCAACATTTTCTTCATTTTCTTAACGATTTTTTTTATTGGCTGCAATTTATAAGTATGATCATAAGATTCTTCCTGAAAAAATGCAATCTAGATAGTGTCTTGATTAAATGTATCCTATTTTTTTATTTTAATGGGCGACATCTATTGACTTTTCTGTAAGTCTGGCATGAAAAAGTAAAGTCAATTCGGTAAGTAGACGGTGACTTATGATGTTTTTAAATTGCCCCCTCATTAGAAACATACTTCACTTACGAAGATGTTCCTTCAACCAAAGCCTTGCCGTTTTATCAACGGTTTTGTTTTATCCAAATTTATTCTCTTCCACACATTTACCTAAGCTTTTAAGGATAAAATACACTTCAGAAGTCTCTCGTGTGGAAAACGAAAGGTTTTTCCGACAAATTTTTGGAGGAAATCACGCTGTACCCTCGTGAAAGCCTAATATGATGCTCAATTTGTTGTTCAACCACACTACATTTTGAAGCAATCCACTTTCGTTATAATTTAAGCACACTTAGTAGAAAAAACCGCACCAAATAAAGTGCGAAAGCAGAACAAGCAAACCTTTTTTACTAATTACATACATCAACGCGTATATACCAACCTTTTATTACCAACGAAAAGTTTTATTTTATCTTCTTTATCTACCCATTAATAAATTACTTTTAATTGTGATCACCAATTTAATAAACGAATTATTGAAGTGAAACTTCTTTAGGCGCGTAATGGATTTTCGGGGACGGAGTAAAACCGAGTCAGGATCGACACGAAAATGCGGGTACCCCCACCACCGCTCACCGTTCACCGTTCACTGTTTTCAGTAAAAGCAACAAATCATTAGCATGCGCATAAAAGTTTTTATGTGTTTTATTTAAGTACTTTTTTACTCGGTAGTATAATTTTGTTTGGCGCATGCCTTAGCTGTGGTACAGACGTGGACAGGGCTTTCCTGTACCGTCCGTCCGCCGTTCAGTCTGGTTTAGTCGTCCGTCGAGAGCGCTCGCGTCGCGCGCTTTGCCGTTCCATTCGTATTCCAGTATATAAATATTGTTGAAGTGAAACTTCTTTAGGCGCGTAATGGATTTTCGGGGACGGAGTAAAACCGAGTCAGGATCGACACGAAAATGCGGGTACCCCCACCACCGCTCACCGTTCACTGTCCCTCTCTCACCATATGCGCTTGTTGAGGTGGGGGAGCCGCTCACGAACGTTCTCTCTCTTCTCTTCTTTCCTCTCTCTCAGACACCAGCGAACTGCGCCACGCCAAGCATCAGCTGCTTGGTTAGTATACTGCGTCGTGAGTGTAATACGAGTGAAATACGTAATTGATTGTGGTTCATACGGTTTGGTACAGAATTTCATTTTAACCTCTAATTTTCAAACTAACCTAAGAGAGAAAATAGAGATGATGAAATGAAAATAGAGAGAGAGGAATACTAGAAGTTTCACTTCTGTCTTGCGTAGGCTTGACACACCCACTTTTTTTTATAAATAAATCAATTTTTGGTATATGTTCAACTATTTTGAGGTTTGTTTGATATTTGTAGTTGATAATAATCATATTTGGATGATTTTATTGCTTTGTTTTATTACGAACAATCGCCTTAGTTATTGCGTCTAGAGATTCAGTTATGCAAATTTGAGACTGTTGATTTGGTTTGGAATGTAGTAAATTAAACTTTCTGATCATCTAAGTAGCAGTGAGACAAGAGACAAAATGACTCGATTATTTTAGCGACATCATTATTTTTAAATATAGAATGACGTAAAGTGGACCCAAAACGTATCCCTAGGGTACCCCCGTAGAAATTGTTGCGAAGTTAGACAGTTTATTTTCCCTTTTATGGTTTGTAAGCGATCAGATAGGTAGGAAGCCAGCCACTTTTAGATGTCGGAATTCGAACCAATGGTTCTTAATCTTTTAATGTGGAAGTCGTGATCAATCGTTTCACAGGCTGTATTCATATCTAGGAGTAAGTTAGGTGCTAACTTACACGACTCTGTGGCAAGAGTTATGTTTTGACAGCATACGAAGTATACGAGTTTTCGTTGAGTGGAACCTTTTTTATGCGGATTGACTTGAAACTTTTAAACTGGGGGGTTTTGCACATTGACCCCTTAGATACAGCAATATTATGCCATAATGAGCTCTAGCGACAGTTATTTTAGAGTTCAATATCACATGTTGCCCCAATTTATTCTAAGAGGTCAAAATATTTTTTTTGATTACTGTAAAAAAAATTATAGATATGTTTTCATGATGTGGTCGATAACTTGGCAGCTTTAGTCCTTGTCGGTACCAGGTTGATTATAAAACTCTTGACAATCGAATTATATCACGAGTGCCCGCGCATTGAACTTTGCGAAAGGGACTATTTAACCCCTTGAGCTAACAATAGTTTCCTAAGACTGGCTCACTCGCTGATAAGTAGGTACTCGTATACTCGTACATCATAATGGGAAATAGATCAGCCAACAACTCTCTCCTACGTAGGTTAGTGAAACCCAATACATATTTGCTCGGGTTAAATCTGTTAACATTTCTAAGAAACTCTAACAGTAATGTGTGACATTAGAGGTATTATATTAAATACATCTGTAGTTAAGTTAAATACATAGATTTGTTAGTTTCACACATAGCACAATAGGTACGTACCATTGACGGTAAATTTTACCTTTCACTATCCGTAATTATTGTGATCATCTAATTTATTATTTTGTAGGATTTGTTCCTACAAAATAATGTTGGTTGTTTACAGGTGGA
The DNA here is from genome assembly GCA_026573805.1 of Hesperophylax magnus. NCBI lineage: Eukaryota > Metazoa > Arthropoda > Insecta > Trichoptera > Limnephilidae > Hesperophylax > Hesperophylax magnus. Next base: position 689,619 of record JAIUSX010000097.1, on the reverse strand, counting down.
AAAAAATATAATAAGCAGTAATTGTTGATTGAAATACTAGTACATATTGACGTGTTGGAAATTAGCCGACGTAGCTCAGTGGTCTCAGAGCACCTAACCGGACATCAGAAGGCGCGGGTTCAATTCCCGTCGGCGGCATTTATTTTTACTCGGGAGATATTTTCAATTTGTATGGATTTTTCAAGCCACTAATTATCGCTTATAATAATTTGTTATCCTTTGTAATTTATTTATTTTAAATATAACTAAAAGTAACTTATTATGAAGCTGTTTGATAGAAAAAACCAGCTTTAAAAAAACATGTCACTTAATTTTCTTAAATACCAACGTTAAAACAGAGCTTATAATTAACACCGCAAGTTGTCATTATTTCAGTGGAAGATTTTTCCGATGAGATGAGGAGTAAAGTAACTTTTTGATGTTGGACTTTAATGACAAGTTAGTTCATTTGTTCTTAGAATGTTTTGGATTCTACTTTTGCCGAAACGCAAGTAGTATGCTTTCATAATTATATTTGGGTTGCCTTAATGAACGAAGCGCCATGCCAAGAAGCTGAACATGAAGGAAAATACTGAGCGAATAGAAAAAATGTCTTTGCGTGTTAGAATTTGTCTTGGGGAGATCTCGATTTCAGTCACAGGCAATTCTAACTTTCGAAGTGACAATATAGCAAGCGTGTTCTCATGTTAGCCTGCTAATTTATTGCTTGATATGGAACACTGCCTGACATCATATACCCCATTTGATGTTGCCACAGGCTCCAGGCGTTTGGGAACAGTTACGACTTTTGTGAAGTATTCATAAAAGATTTAAAATAAAAAAGTATTCGATGAATAAGTTGGTCATAAAAAAACGAAGAAATCATGATAGGAAATCCAAAAATTCTATGCTTTTTAAGTTTAACCGACGCAGTTATCTAAAAAACGCGCGGTGACAAAGGATTGGTTCTGGTGAAGTTGTAGAAAAAAATTATTTATTTCTTTGACCTACTGAACTGAACGCCAAATATAGTTATTTTTATTGCATGTAAGTACATTTTACTAAAAAGGAAAAGAATATCACCAATATGGACCAGCTGAAAATATCACTCAAATATATTTAAAAAAAGTTATATTCGAACATTTTTGTGACTTTTTCTCTGCACTTACTCCTCTCTGTTTAACATTACGAAATGTATAATGATTAACATATTTATGGTATTCAGAAAAAGATAATTCAACGTCTCTAAATATAAAATAAAGTCGCTATTCGCGTCCGTCTGTTTGTGCGCTTAGTTCTTCTAAACTAAGACACGGATTTCGATAGGGTTTTTACGATCATTTAGAAAATTTGTTCCGAAAGCTTTAAAATATGTATATTTATATAAATAAAATATGCATATTATATTTAAATAAAGTAGAGCTAGTTCCTAATGTAATCTTGACTGTTAAAATATATTTTAATTTTTTATCGTGATTATCATAATTTTATTTATTATACTTCACAAATTTTAAATATGTTTGTATTATGAAAATGTTTAATTTTACTGAAGTAGATATTCCGTTTAACCCTTTATTGATTTATTAATAATCAGACACTTGAGATGGTGGTCATGGAGTTGTAAAGTTCACGAAATTAGATTAAGTATATGAAAATTCTTAACAAATACCTAAGTATTACTGTTCTTACAATTTATCATTAAATAAGAAATTGGTAACATGATCGATTGGTAATCAGAAACTTATCTAGATTGATCGGTTATTGCAAAACAAAATGTCTTTCTCCACTGTGTGCTTTCTATTATTCCATCAGAACATTATTTGATTTATTCCGTTTGATCGAAGTTCGAGGAAGCGTAATACGATTTAATCAATGGTTATGGTCCATTGCCACACAAATAGGTAGTTTTCTGCTGATCAAGGGCAAATACGTATTATAATTTGATGTAGTATATTTAAGTTATGTTTTTCTTTCAAAATGTAATAAATTTTATGGATCTTACTAAAAGTTGAGAAGGTCCCTTAGTCCCAACTAGTCCCTTTAACCCTTGATTTACCCGGTAGGTCCATGGGACTCCATTGAAAACTTTCAGCGCTCATAAAACCGTTCGTTTTTGGAATTACAAATTGTGCGTTTCAGTAATTTCACGAAGCGACGCGCCAAACGCGAGGGAGAGCGGAGTCCGTGGGACTCCACCGGGGTATTAATGTTACAGTTTTAGCCTATTTACGGTATTTTTTACAGTCGTCGCCCCAGTGCTTAATTGTCCAAACGACCATTTTAGCGAAAATGAGTTTTTAACGCAATATTGTTAAGAATCAAATTACGCGTCGTTCGATGAAGAAAAAATAGTTTTATCAGCCTCCTACAATTAATTATAAGCATTTTAAAATGTCAATGTCCACAACAATATTCTAAAAGTGAGTCCTTGTTTGGCCAATCTCCTTATTAGGCCAACCTCCTAGAGTCGAGAATTAAAATTGCGTGCTAGTTTGTTCAAACTCCACCAACCGACCAATTACAGCACGATGCGAGGATCACGTGATGCCGCCATCTTAAGTTTTTACATTCCAACGGTGTTTGTTTTCTGGTGTTACGCGGAAGTAAAAAAGCATTTAAATATATACCAAGGAGTTTTTGATAGACAAAACAACAGGAAAATGTCAATAACTAATTACAAAAGTGCATACATACGCAGCAGTGCGGAAATAGAGCGGTAAGTGTTAGTTTTAAATATCTCTATCAATACCAAATTTGTTTTGTTTTTTACATTGCAATGAACTTTGTCATACAGCGTGTTCACTTTTCTGTTTTCGCTCAGACTCTACTTTTTGCAAGTTTTTGCTGTCAAAATTGTTTTTTTGACTGACGATTCATATTAAACTAGTTAGATTAGTATTTCAATTCGAAATTTTCAGTATATCCGTATTTGTCTGTAGCCGTTTGAGATTTACAAATTGATCTATAGTGATTATGCAGTTTGTTGAAATAAATTATAGTTATATAATAAATTATAATTCTGATTTTTTCCTCATTTGTGTGTTTTGGGGTTTTGATTACGATTCTGAGCATTACCAACAAAAACGGTAGGATTTTAATTTTTAGCCAAAAAAACATGTATAGGTATATTATTCACTGAAATAAATTGCATAAATTTCATATAATTTAGGTGATTTAGTTTTTTGGCCACGCGTACTGTTTAGGCGCAATTCTATGGGAGCACTCTCCCCAATAAAGACTCCATTGAAATGCTTGGAGTTAGTATATCAGACCGGCTCAAGTATCGGGGATCCATAGAAGCCCGAGTAAATCAGGCTTCCAAGAAGCTGGACGTCTTGTACACGGCTAGGATATCCTTCAACAGTGACCAGCTGCTGACCCTGTACAAGTCTCAAGTCCGCCCAACAGTTGAATTTGGGAGCCACCTCTGGGCTGGTGCCCCAAAATACTTAATTAACCTACTTGAATCTGTGCAAAGGAGGGCGATCCGTCTGATTGACAATCCGTTGTTAACAGACCGATTGCCTTCTCTAATGCATAGACGCAATGTAGGCATGCTGTGTCTGTTCTACAGGTATTTCAATGGAGCCTGCTCCAAGGAGCTAGCAGCATTGATCCCTGATGCACCGGTGCACGTGCGCGAAACTCGACGGACACGAGCGGAACACCCGTTTACGATTGACGTTAGTTTCATGAGAACGGGTCGTTTTATGTAAGTCGGTTCGTATGTGGAACGAGCTACCGGCATCTCTCTCCTATAATCCGAGCCTCTTCAAGGCCAGCATTAATAAATCCCTTCATACAGCCCCTACCTTAACCCGCCTCACAACGCCGCCCAACCGGGTGGTTACATAGTTCCCCTGTCTGTATACTGGCAGGGACGCTCTTGTGAGGTATCACATAAAAAAAAATCTGATCGTAAGAGATTCAGCCTACTGCGGTCATCTTCAGACTGGTACAGATATTCCTTAAGCTGTGCTTTATATACATTAAATTTAGGGAGGGGGATTAAAAGGGGTGGAATGCAATGATTTTATTCAAATTATATGGATATCCCATTTTCGTTGCTATGTCGTAACAACGAAGATGGAAGTCTAAAGATGGTTGATAGGCTAAACCCGGTCACGGTCAGAAATAAAAAAAAGTTGGACATTGTTTAATATATTATTATCATTGAAGTAAATTATTATATTGGAACTGTCGAGTACCTGGCACGCGTTTCAATGCCACTCAAAGAAAGATTTGTCCCGCATCCCACGAACCCTCCCCCCTCGGATTATCCTCACCCTTCCCTCTTTCAGTCCCTACTGCTAAGCTACAAGAAATAATGCACACATTTTTATAACAACTCGATCGCCACCTATTATACAATCTGAATGCAAATTTCATAACGCCAGAGTTCACCTTTATGTATGGAAACCTTCGCCGGCGTGCGCAAAGCAACTCACCAAAGTTTCGTCGCAATCGGATGAATGATATAGGAAATAATAAGAGAATCTTTATACAAATTTCACAACGCCATAGTTCAATATAATATAGGGAAACCTTCGCGGGCATGCGCACAACTCAAAGTTACAAAGTTTTATCGCAGTCGGTAGAGTGGTATGGGAAATGAGATGTGAATTTGTATATAAATTTCATAACGCCAGAGCTCACTTTTATGTATAGAAAAGGTATAGGAAATAAGAAGGAACAAACAAAGAAAAAATCACTATTATAAATATATATATATAGATTCCACCACGAATTGTCAGTATCCATAATAGAAATATTGAAAATAAACTCATCCTGTATATAACTAAAGGTGGTCGTTTGAACAAACAAGCACGGAAAGTTCTACGCAAAAGTTGCCCTATCTCCAATTCCAGTTTGTTCAATCTCCATTTACAAAATTCTGGTGGTGCGTTTTTGTTCAATCTCCATTTTAAAATGTAAAAAAAAGTATCAAAAACTATCCTTAGTCAATTTACAAAGAATTATTTAAGCTGATCAGACCTTTAGCTTGACGGAAATATCTTCATCTTAAACACCTGTCATAATGTTTCATTGAAATAATCAAAGAAAACCTCCTCCTGTAAAATTTGCAAATGGTCGTTTGGACAATTAAGCACTGAGGTGACGCAGTGTATTTTTTAATTTTTTTTTGTCTTCCCTGGAATGAGGGAAAATATTGTCACCTGTGTCCACCGCGTCTAAAAAGGAAAACTGTATATATTTGCCATAGTTGTACTAAGCCTGTGTGTCTTGGCTGTACAAAAAAATAAGCAATGACTGTGTCACCAACCGTGACTGAAAGGTCTTGCACGTTTTTTTTTTGTGCGAACATTTTCGTTTTTTTGCTTTTAATAAAAATTGATTGTGTTTTTATTATATTTCTTTTAAAATTAATTTGAAAAGTTGTTTTGTTTTTGAAATGTTGAGACTAGTAGTAGGGTGTCGTAATTTTGTTACAAAAAGTGCCATATTCTAGAAGTTTCTTAATATAAGGCCGTGATTCTATTTAATTCAGTAAAAACCTATGCCTTTGTAAAAACAAATATGTAATAAACAAATGTCACTAGTTTATTTCTGGAGTCTTGGGGACTCCACCGGGTAAATTGCGTATCTATGAAGTCACCGGGTAAATCAAGGGTTAATGCATTTCTTTGATAACGATTAATTTATATACTTACCTTTAAATCACTTGCGCACCATATATTCTCACTCCCATATAGAATTGAATCCATATACTCAAATGATAAAGAAAGGTGCTAAAAAGTATGTGCCACTGTTGTATCCCTCTAACTTTATCTCTGGAATGCTAGGACTAGATCGTTTATACCTTAGGAGAAAAATTGAAATGACGTAAAAAGTACGAAAATTGCAAAATGTCAGTAAAATTGTCTCAATGGACATATTTGCAATCCTGATGCTCTGGAACGTATAGCGTTTCTGTATCCGATACCTTCAACAGAGTTCGGCGTCACAGGTTTTTTTTCCAAGAGGCAGGACCAACCTACCGATGATCATGCCTCTGGGGAGAATGGCTAAGCTATGAAACCACATTTCTTATGAGATAGATATTTATGTGAACAACCTCAGTGAATTCAAGATGAAAATAAATAAATAAATTTTAACACGAGGCTGCATCTCAACTGATATAATTAATGTTCTCGTATGTATGTTATTATGTGTAAATGGTGTGAAATATTAAGACTGAAGCCGGGTTTTGCCAGGAATTTCGACAAAGTTTAAAAGGAGTGTGGTATTTCTATGTAGTAATGTAATTAGAGGGGTTTTTTCAAACGAGCTCGTCATTTCCCTGGAGAACGCTTACTTCGACCGTCTTTTTGGGTCTCCCCATTAGTGTATAAAAAATAATATGCGTAAATAAACTTATTTGTACTACAATAGGTCTACTTTCATCCTTCCTCTACCAGTTCTATGCCTCACTGTCATACTCTGGAGTTTGGGAGTCAAATTTCTATTGTGGACTGCTAGACTCATGCTAGCTAGGCAAACTTTTAGTTTGGCGGCAATTGAGTAATTGACGCTATTTATTTTAAAGGACTTAATGCAAAAAAGTATTTCTCATTACGCGAATAGATAAATGAACAGTAAGGGGACCCATTAGTATATTGCTGTTGTTTGAAATTTATGCCTTAGTCCAGGGCAGTAGGCGCCCAAGGGAGGAATCAGGGCCGCCTTCTGTGTGCATCATTCATTCTCTGAGATTATTCACTAGCGGCTGCTTAAATATGGCAGTCGTGACAATAAATGATGGACGAGAAATCACGTTAGAGCTTGGGGGTTTATCCAGATGTTTCATGAAACTTTCCTCACTATCTCCCTGGGATGTTTTTAAAAAAAATTAAAATTTAATCCATCTGGGGCTAGTGAGACTATCGCATCGTAGGGTATGTTGCGAGGCTGAAGGTAGTGTGAAAGGAAAGGAGATAGAAAGATGAAGCTGGAGAAGTACCTGGCAATTCAGATTTGGTTACCACACACAGTTAAATCCATTTCAAGCAACATTTTAATTCTGAATGACGGGCTTTCACCAGGACGATAATAAAAGTTTAATTATCTTTATATTATATTTTATAAATGAATCTTCCATTCTGGAACGTGCCGCAACACATTACGAGTTATTTTGAATTAGGAAATTGTGAAACATAATTAGTAAAGTAAATAAAACGGGATCTGAACCCACGATTTCCAGATTGCTAGTCATCGAACACGAAGCGTCAAATATATTGAATTGCTTGCTATAAAACCAGTCTCATCTTGCAGCAGGTAGAAAAAGTATTCTTACAAAAGGGGAAACATTCTTAAGAAACATCTGAGTTAATAAAGAGTCATGCTATTCTCATCACTCTTGCGTATGTTGTAAAGCATTGGAAAATACAGTCTTATTTTTAAAATAGCCCCTTGCTCAGAGATAAAGTTTTTTTCTAGGAAGAATAAGGTAAGACGCTAACAAGGTACAGATCCGTCTTTTTTATCTGTCAGTAGTATTATTATCTTTCACATAGACAACCTCGCTGCCGACGTGCCGCCCATTTGGTAACCTGTTGATTTATGTTGGTCAACAAACGCCATTTTACCACACTACATGTTTAGACCTGTTTTGCAGACCATATTCACTATGTAACAAGATTTAGAAACCAAAGGTTGCCATTACGCAAATCCTCTCTTCCTCTACCTTTGTCTAACATACATCTGAAGAGCTGCCAAGTAACTACCCAAATAACCATTGTTATGCTAGTTGTTTCTTCGTGCATAATATTTTTTGTTAACAAATCAATGTTATTAACCTCACTATAACTAAGCAAGTATCGAGGTAAACCTTAAAACTTATTGCCAATTATAAGGTTGATCTTTTCTGATATTTGTATGCGTTCTTCTCCTGCAGACCACCCTTGCTATCCTGGACAAACTGGATATAGACAGCGAGAAGCCTTCGGATGAGGAGATAGCCAGAATTTTCGGCTATGAGGAAGCATACCTCGCAGGGGACCTGTCCATGTGGCAGAGACTCAAGCCCAAGGTCTGGTCTTTGTTCGATGAACCTTCAAGCTCTACTGCAGCAAAGGTATGTAATTCATCCTAATATATTTTGTAAATGTTTTGTACGATAGTATGGTACTGCCCTAGCTGAATAAAATTAAAATAAAAACAGACTTACTGATAATAAAAACACTTTCAACCGTTAAACGGTGTTTTGTTACACATCGTAAAAAGACTGTACAATTTGTATTAAGAATTATTACTAACAAAAAATGTCTCTAACTGCGCTGTGAAATAACTGGATATATTGAATGTTGGCAGTCTGGCGCATGCGCCTGGTCTGCCACGTGCGTGTCTTTCCCGGAAAAAATGAAATTTTTGATTTGTGAACTGTGATGTGTGATTCAAATATTGTTTCTGTTAATAATTTCTAATCTAGTGACCAATTCACTATTATATATTTGTTATTTGTTAATATAGTTTCATCTTATCGGAAAAAGCTAAGATATTTTGGAATTATTAATTTTAATTTACTTTTACCGCGTGAATTTAATCAACCTTCCATGAAAATAATGTTTTTTAATAACATAAATTCAAATTTAGAATAGATATAATTGATAAATATATTTTTTAAATCTGCTTTTATAACGTGACAAAACTGTTATTATAATTTGTAATAATGTTTAATTGTACGAACGCGATAAAAAGTGAAGTAAAAATTTGCAAGTTATCTTGCAAATTCCCTAAACGAAAGGATGTGTTTTTTGTATTTTCAATTGGCTGAAATTTATCAATGTTTTGTGTTGAATTAAAATATGTTTCAAATACAAAAATCTAACAGATAATTATATTTAATTTCTAAAATGGTATTTGGTTTTTTCATCTTTAAAATGAAGAAAGAAAACTACATTTCAAAATAAATTGGAAATATTCCGAAATTATAATTATTTCAAGTTTATAAAACAGAAAAACAACCCTCTTTGGCTGGATAAGCAATGTATATATCTACCATGAACTACTTTCCACTCATACATTTCTAAATTTGATGAAATTTTTTTTATATTTTTATTTTAGAGTTATTAACGACAAAGTTAACATGGGTATAACGTACGCAATGGTATCTCGTGACGTCAATACCGTCGTGTAACATCGGCGAGCATTTACTGTGTTGTCACAAGCTTTTCGGCACGCCAAAAATATAAAATTTTAATGGCTCTATACCTTCGGGATTTCTCAAAAATTCTAAAAGTTTGTGTCTTCAAAATCCTTTAGTTAATATGATTCATAAAAACCACGGAATTACAATATAGGAGAGTACCTCATTCAATTCCTGATTGCTGACTAACAAAAGTTAATTTTTAGTAGTATTGACAAAATAATTCTGCCGATTCATTAACGAATACCTACAGTATTTCCATGAAATAACAAAATACCTTTATTTCGTTAGATTAAAATTTACGTGCAAACTATTTAGTTTTTTTAAATTTGGGATATATAGGCAAGTAAATAGGTAGTCTTCTTTACTATTTATAGAATGACTCAGGTACCAAGAATTTTGAAATTTAATTTTAAGAACCCAAAATCATAATGCTTGTCGCTTTTCGCCACATAAAATATTATTATTTTTTATCAAGATTTTCGTAAATTTTCAGCAAAATGTCTAGCAGCATCGTCTGCCTTGTTTCCTAATAATCGCTCTGTTGAGGGACCACCAAGAATTAAAACATCCCTGAATTGACTTACAGAAAAAAAAATTACCCAAATTGAAATAACCAGGATTTTGAACCCCACGAACCCTTCCGAAACTCCCTTCGGCCTCACAACATTCTCCAACCCCACGAACCTTTCCAAAACTCCATTCGACCTCACAATATCTCCAACCCCAAAAACCCTTCTGAAACTCCCTTCGACCTCACAACATTCTCTAATCCCACGAACCCTTTCAAAACTCCATTCGGCCTCACAATATCTCCAACCCCAATAACCCTTCTGAAACTCCCTTCGGCCTCACAACATTCTCCAACCCTACGAACCCTTCCAAAACTCCATTCGACCTCACAATATCTCCAACCCCAATAACCCTTCTGAAACTCCCTTCGGCCTCACAACATTCTCCAATCCCACGAACCCTTCCAAAACTCCATTCGGCCTCACAATATCTCCAACCCCAATAACCCTTCTGAAACTCCCTTCGGCCTCACAACATTCTCCAACCCCACGAACCCTTCCAAAACTCCATTCGGCCTCACAATATCTCCAACCCCAATAACCTTTCTGAAACTCCCTTTGGGCTCACATCATTCCTCAACCCATGAACCGTTCTGAAACTCCCATTGGCCCTACAACATTCTGCAATTGTGTAAGACTTATTGATTACATTATAAAATCATGGACCTAAAGTTACTTTCCACCAAATATTAATTATAAATACAATATCATATTTTACTGATTATTAACTTTATTATTAATTATTCTATGAAAGAATATAATAAATAAATCTACTTAAAATTAAAGACTCGGACGAAATGAGTTCGATAAAATCATGAATATTAAATAAAGTAAGCTGACTATAATAGACAAGGCTTAACATTCAATGAAATGGAAATCAGTCAAAAATGGAGTCAGTGATAAATTATATTTGCATAATTTAGGGACTGGCATAGTTTTGTACATGTGGGTTGCATTTGAGTGACTTTTACATGAAGCGAGCATGTTACGCTGCCAAAATCTATTTAAATATTGTTTGGAACTACGAAATGATTGAGATTAGTTGAATTACTTGCTAATTCTGGACGCAGTTCATCAATTTGCAAATTTGCGTTATAATTATTTATCTTATAATTTTTCGGACAGACTTTAAAGCGAAAAAGACGACCTTATTTTATGTAGAGATTCTTAATCTCGAAATAGATTTCGATGACATTTAACGAGAAATGTGTTGATCCCACGCCTTATAAAATATGATTGGTCACTCTCGGTACAATTTAAAAGTACCCTCGTTATGCCGGATCCTTACAGACTCCCTGACCTGTAACGGTCGCTTAATGATCTCTGACTTCCACGGCACCCACTAGTCTCAACTGCCTTCACTCGCAAGTCAACCAAATTAAATTACGCTTTCAAACCTAATATTCACGAATTAAATATTATTCATATTATTTTGCATACATAAAATAATAACAGTTTCAAAATTCCGATATTTATCTTTTGCTAACATAAAGCTATGCATAATATTTTTGATATTGAGAGGCTAAATATAAGTGGGTACCTTAATGATGTACACTTTTGTTCTTGATCTTATATTCCATAGAGCATTTGCAACTTCTGTAAAATACCTTCGTTAAAAGTGGCTATCCAAAGTTATCGTTCCCCGGTCGTCAGTCCATCCTATCTGTGGGTCAGCCCTGATTGTCTTTCCTATCTGAGGACGCCATCCCATCCATCATATTATAATATGGTTAGGTTTTTGACTTTTCTAACAATGCTTCGCTTAAGTGAAAATTACAAGAACTTCAACTGTAGAACTTATTTTACACCAATAGGCTTTACTTATATCATAATTTCTATCTTTAAACTAGATACCGTAACTTACATAATCATATTTAATATGAGTAAGGGAATCTGCTTAACGTTAAGAATTATTATTATTATTATATCAACACAGTGGTTTATTATTCACATTAGCGAGGTAGGTATTTGAACAGCTTGTGAATATAATATAATTGAACAAAACTTGTTAGTGAAATGAAAATATTTTTGAATGATTAAACTTTCAAATTCAAGAACGTGGGCTTTTTGCTATCACAAGAAATACAAACAGAAAGCGGTACCTATAGGTATACATAATTACTTCCATATTTGCAAAAGTGGGAGCTGAAAATAAACAGACCCATTTTACTCCTGAAATTACAAATTATATTAACAAGCTTCTTTTTTACTTTTTTCAGGAGCTGAAAATTAATCAAAATTCTTAAAACTTCTGTGATTGAATATTTCGACTGTATTGCTTGTAAAACAACCGCAAGGTATTAAAAATACGACGATCGAAACAGTTTATTTCCTTTTCAGGGGAAAATATATCGTGTTCCAAGAATAGTAATAATGTACAAGAGAAGTGTAAATATTGAAAGATTGTAGATATTTTATCAAAGTACGTTGGTTTTCATAATATTGCGTGTCGCACTAAGGGGGCTAGCACAGTGAAATCGATAAATTTACGATATCGGATCGATAGGAGTAACTACTGATGATTCAATACCGATCTATCAAGCCCTATGTCAATATGACATTGACAAAATCCAGCATCTATGGTCGTTTGCGATGTTCGCGAGCACTTTCAAAATATGATTCCGACAGTCGGTAGACAAAAACCGCTGCTTCTAGCGAGGCCTCCATGGTTTCGGGTCAATATGCATAAGCTATTAATATGCATGTCGTTCTTTATGCAAAATATCTGGCTTTTTTTATAGTGAATACCTCACAAGAGTCCCAACTGCTCCCGTCTGGAGCCAGTGAGACTATGGCATCCCCAATTGGGAGATGTTGTGAGGCTGAAGGTAAGTGGGGAAGGGAAAGAGGAAGGTGGGGAAGTACCTGGCTATTCAGATCTAGTCACTAAACACGGCTAAAGCCATTTGGAGCAACGTTTCAATTCTGAATGGTGGTCTTACACCAGGGCGATACTGGTAGTATCTTCCACTCTGGAACGTGCCGCAAATATAATATATACTATATATTATTTTAATTAATTAATTGTGAAATAACACAAATCAATCAAATAAAATTTATTTTCGCACGCCGGGTTCGAACCCGCGACCTTCGGAATGGCAGTCCAATGCGTTACCACTGGACTATGCCGGCCGTCCAGTGGATAATTAATGAATGGAGGTGAATCAACTAACTCCTTAATTTGAAAGAAATTGTATACACGATCCATGGAGATCGAAATACGATCAATTGATTCCGTTCTAATTTGGAGGAACAAAAGTCGTAAGTCATAACTAAAGACCTCATGAACTAATTAACTGCCATTTTAGTCTCAAAAAGTACATGCAGACTACCAGTATATATAAAAGTTATTATTTCAATGCGACAATGTCAGTTAATTACGTAGCTGTCTGACGTTAGTTCATTTGCAAGCTGCCAGTAATGCTATCTATATCAATTTGCATTACCGACATAGGTTGGCGTATCAATAGTTCAACCGTGGTGGCTAAATTGCTACAAAATCGTCAGTAGTTCCGCTTATTGATCCGATATTGTAAATTTATTGATATATACTGTCGAGATTAGAGCTAGAGTAATTTGACATTCCGAAATATCAAAAGTCGTACATTTATGTAATAATTTTTTTTATTTTTTTATTTGGTACATTATTATGTTACAATTTATGTTTTCCAGTAATGTAGGCCTCACTGGGTGGCTTGCCCGTGCTGAGGCCTTCATTTTATAATATGAAAATCTAAGATAGTAAATTTGAAAAGAAAATAATAAATTTAAAATTAAAAATAAAAATACATAATAATACATTTAAAATTAAAAAATAATACAATGAAAATAATCTTGTGTGTTTGTGAGTGATGTGTGTTTATGTTGGTTTTGTGTGTTACGTGTAGGTTTTATTTTTATTTTATGCTATGACATTTTGGTAATATTGTCTTTTTTGTTGTTTAATCCATTTTGTAATTTTGTGTTTGAATTTATTTTTATTTTCCTCAATTTTAATTTCAATTTTTAGACTGTTGAAAGCTTTTATAATATTAATAAATGGGAATATTTAATTGAAATACTGACCTAAATATGCATTTTGAAATTAAAAAGGAGTAAATTAATGGGGTCCTTATTCTCAACTGTGTTAATTGCTCAATGAAATTTTTATCCATAGTACGAGATTTATGAAACAAGTAACTGAATTTTGTCGGTCCAAGTTCAAACGGATTTAATTGATCGCATTAATGACGTCTTTCAATCCTACGAGCTTAGTTAATCTGCCTCCGTTCATTAATAAACCAGTAAGTTTGCATAAAGAACGGTATTACTAAAAAACAATTTGCGTTTATCACCCAAATTTAACTGACAGCTAAGTAGATTTGGCGGGCTTTTGTTGGAATTTCTTTTCAATCATTAAGCGTGCTAGGGAATGTTGCTAACTGACCATAGATCAAGAATTTAGTGAATATCCTATTGACATAGGGCTTAGATCGTCCATGCTAGACCTCCTGATGTAGGTATTCCAGAAAGCACGTTACAAACCCATGTTATTCTGCATACATGTGTATTTTTAATATTGGATTTTTTTTATTTCATTCAGCTTATCGATTCTGAGAGTTCATAAAAATCACTGAACAGAAAGTAATTAAATATAATACAGCCTCGGCAATCAATATATTATTGGTACTTGATTTCTAATAATGGCCACTGTTCGTAATACTACGTATTTATTATATTGTATACAGTTTGTTCTGGGTAATTCTGAATAAATTAACATCCATTATCAAATCGCTGTATATGAGGATTCTAGGTACTTACTTTTTTGCTTGACAAAAGTTTCAACATATATTTTCAAGATTCGTGACAACCGCAAGCCTAGGAATAAAAAAAATCTTTTATTGTACAGATACAGTACACCGCTCTTCAGACAAAAGAGTTGCTTCTCATAACTTAATTTTTCAGGCTAATTTGTTCGGATTTAGGACCGAGTAGCTATTACTCGTAGAGTCAATTTGTTCGTTTTTCGGAATAGCTCAAAGGGTCTCATAGATATCGTTGTGTCACCCTTGCCGCCATAATTTGAAATATGAATTAAAAAGTGTTAGAAAGTGAAAACACAAAGTTTTATATTCAAATATAGAAGTAAACTACAGCATAATTAAAATGAACCCCTATACGAAACCAAAGATCCCGACCGAATTATTGTTATATTAGATGACAAAAATCAGTCTAATAAGATGTGTGTTTTTTTGGTTCCATGATAACTCAACACAGTGATAATTCAACACACTTTTAAAAAGTGATATAAAGTCATTAGAAACGATGAAAAAAAAAATTGTAAACCTAACCTAACCTACTTAACCCAGTTAATAAAGTTTTTGTTTCATCACTTTCCATGACTTTATATAACTTTCTAAAGATGTGATGAATTATCATTGTGATGATTTATCCGGTCACCTGTTTTTTTTTTACATCAATAATTTGCTTGCGAATGTTTAGACGAAAAACGTAAGGTGAGGCATTTTCATTTTTTTTATGTTTGAATACAAATTTTATTAAAATATTTCCAATACAGTTTTCAGTTTTCGGATACGTTCTGTAATATACCATTTATTTGAATTTTATTGAGAATCTGAAACACGCTCATATAATTCGACTTTCTGACAGCATTTTTAAGAAATATAAAGGTCAATATGCTAAAAGCCTGAAAGATTAAGTTATATATTTGAGTTTCTCTGAAGAGATAAGCCGATAGAAGTGTTTTGAAGCTTTGTTAGTATGCCTAAAGTAAAGTCGATTCTATCGACTTCAGGTGAAATTGGTCAAACATTTTCAAATATTCTTTACAAAATTCTTTCTTGAATACTGAAAAATTGGCCCGTCTGAGACCCAAGTGACGAAATGTCTCATGTAAATCAGTTTTCTTCCAAATAAGAATGGATCATACTTCTAAAAATAAAAATTAGCTGTTGGAACATAAAACAAAAAAAATTGATAACAAAAAATGTTGAATACCATAAAGAACATGAAAATTGAAAATAAAAATTATTTTAAAAAATACAATTATATACCACCAATTATTTAACAAAAGTAAAAAAATCGTATTATAATGATCTATATAAATAAAAATTTAATGTTCGTTTGTTCAAAATCTTAAAACTCCGAGAGTTCTTCGATGATTGCTTTGAATTTGTGACATTCGAATATGCGTGTGATTTTAAATACGTAGATGTCACATGTAACAAGTAAAAAAATGCCTTTTTTTAAACAGCGCCATCTGTTGGATGTAAAAGCAACACGCTCTACTGTTTCTCTATCTATGACAGATGGAGCCACAGCAACGCGTGGTGGGGTACAGCTAGTTATAAATACAATGTTACTTTTGCGGAAAATGCTCAAAGATTTAAAAGATTGATGAGGACTGGGTTAAATACAAAGGCAGGGATCATTAAAACTGACAGCGACGAACTTTTTTTTTTTATTTCTGAGAGCCGTTCTAGTGACAAAATTGACTAAAACCTTAATTTAAATTAAGTAATTACTAAACTATATTTCATAAGGTTAAACCTTCTAAAGAACATTTTGCCCATTGCACTTTTTTATTTAACTTAAATTGATTAATTTTAAACTTTATCTTTTTTCATTACATTAATGATTATACTAGCCAATAAACAAGAAATTTTAAAAACTTACCTAACAAGAAATTTTGTTTGTAACATTTTATTTGAAATTAATATATCATCAATACCTAATAAGGTGTCAGTTTGCCCCACTGTTACCCATTCGTGTGTGCGTTTTTTTAAACTGTTGCTCATTATTTACTTTGATTTTGACTTTGGATTTGTTGATGTCTTACCGACCCATATGGAAATGGCCTTACCGTTAACCTAAAATCCGGAATATGTATGACGTCACGCGTACCCCGAAAGATTTTTCGGTTGATTGTTTCCATCGTCTAACATTGAAAATTATTTTAACACTGAAAACGATGTTTAAAAAAAATACTGGTAATTATTAAAGTAAGAAGGCAAATAATAAAAAAAAATCTTTATTTTCCAACCCTTGCGTAAAGATTCACATGTCCCTGGTGTATATAGTTAATGTTTACTTTTCAATGCATTCACTTACCTTAGTGCCTTACGTTTTCCACTCGGTTCCGTAAGATTTGACTAAGTAAATAACATTTTAATACACAAGTAGAAGCCATCTGCATTGACCTCGTCTCGCATGGCCTCTAAAAGGTGCTGCGCATTTAGCTCTCCACTTAACTGCTTATCTAAGATGAAACTAAATGGAACAAAGGCGTTGTTCATCCAATTAAACGTAAGTATATGTAATATGGATAAACAAACAGCATACCATTAAGTGCGCATTTCCAAGATTGGATGAGAAAATAGAACAAAGCCCATTCCTATTTTTTTTAATATACTTTAATTTTGCTCAAGGGAAGTCGAAAATATTTCCTCGGGGCCTACCCATGGTATAGGTACCTACCTATTACATGATATGCCAAACGGGTGGATTTTGAGTGGACGGTTTCTTAAGGACACGAGAGGGGTGAAACTGAGCCTTTCATGACATTTCATGTATTATACATTTTTTTGGTGTTGTTATTATGCGGCGGATGGAAACAACTTTTTTTATTAATCATTAATTTTTTATAGAACCAAAAAAACTCCCATAATACAAATTACCTGACATTTTTTGTAAATCTTATATAACCATAATATAAGATTATTATAATAGAAAGCGGAAATTTTGCTTACGTCGTGTTGAAGGACTTGCTAGCCAACAAATTGAATTCATATCATCGCCTGGGTGGAAACCAAACGCGATGCCAACTCAACCACGCACGTTAAATACAGCAAGAATCAAATCCAACACTCTGCACAAAAACGGCGCTATACAAATCATCCAAATATTATTATCATTACTAAGGCAATCACTGATTGTAATATAATTTCAGTAAACTGTTGATGAATCAACAAAATAGAAAATGTCACCGTGATAATTCTTTAATGATTTATAAAATCATATGAAAACCACACGGAAGTCTTCTTAGTATATTTATTAAACCGTTCTGATGAGTCGTAAATCAGTTTATCGGTTACAGTTTTACGGTTATTATCTAACTATAATAATTGTTAGATAATAGATCATTTGGCACAATTTTCTCAATTCTTCTAAGCGAGGCTTTTTGAAAAAAATATTTTTTTTTTTATTTTAGCTAAGTTATGTGCCCGCTCTCTCTTTCAAAATTAAAATTGCGGCTCGATTTCCTTCGATAAACCTTACGATTGTATCGAGTATGATAGTGTTTAATGAGTTCATTTAATGGTCGTTTTGGTGTCAAAATGACTACGGTCGCCGCTTCAAATAGCGGCCTAATTCTAGAAATAATCACTTCTACCCTAAGTAACGAATAACCCAATTTTCTCATTTCACCAAAGCTTGCTCCGTCAAAATTCAGACCCAAATTAAATAAAACAGTAATTTTCTTTGTACCTACCTTGGTAATTTTCATACAGACCTTTATAAAGCTTCTCGAAATAATGTTTCATTAATTTATTTATAATGGAGATTATTGACATATATTGCTTATACACTACAGAAGCTCTGTCGATAGCTATAGCACTATTTATATGGCTAAAAACGGAAATGTGTGAACATTGACGCAATAAATTAAATTCACGAGGGACAAGAAGGCTGATAATGACATTAAAAGAAGGATGAATTATAGCAGTGAAACTGGGAGCCCGAAGATAAAAGCTGAAAGCAGACCGTATGCTAGAAAAGAGAACACCGAAGCGTTTGTACAGTTAAACCATGTATGACGTCATTACAAACGAAGAGATTCAAAAATAATGCAATGAATTAATCGTAATTATTAAAATATAAAAAAAACGGATGCTAAGACGGTTTTTACTATCGGTGCCAATGAAAATATAATAAAGTGCAAGGAGAGTATGCATAGTATAAAATGGTAGAAGATTGCCCAATGAATACATTATTGTGTGGCAGTCCATTCTCTATGTATTCCACACGAAAAAAATGTTGCGGTGGTTAATAGTTACTAAAAAATAAAGTATATTAAATAATCCTTCGATCAGTCTCAGCAGTAAATTTTAATGGGCGAATTTATTTTTAAAACAAATTAATACCTCCACGAAAGAATCCATGTTCCGCGATAAAAACAAAAAAAATACCGATCCTACTTTGTCATTTATCGGGAAAAAAAATCAATCTAATCCTTCAACACTCTTTTTTATGTCAAAGATTAAAAGAACCGGTAGCTTTTAATAACAATTCGAATCCAATGGAAATTTTATTGTCGTTGGGGGATTGGTTCCCAAATACACATTTACATATCAATTTGCATACAACGTCACGATGGTTTTCCGCCAAATACAAAATAAAATCGTCAGCGGGACATAGCTTACAAAATTGATCAAATGTTTTGAATGGACAGACTAGAGTGCCCAATATTCAACGTCAACATTAGCATAATTTTCCGTGTTGAATTTCAAACATTCCTTATTCGTTTGAAGTATCAAACCTTGTTTATTTGATAATATTTGGAAATTCATAAACTGATGTCAGTACTCATATATATATATCAACATGTGACATGTGAGTGTTTTAAAATTATACCATCAAAATTTACACATGCTAAGTTTGCAAAATTAGTACGTTATATCATTCGGTCAGAATACATAAACGACCTAAATATGCCTTATGTACCTAATAAATATACAAGATGTCCGTGGCTAAAGTCCATAATAAAAAAATAACTTTTTTTCGAAATTTCAATGTTTATCTTCCCACACAAAGATATTTTTCCGTAGAAGAATATTTATTTTTCCATGCAAACCATTCAACTTATTTACCTAACAACTACCTTAAAACATTGGAATTTCAAAGAAACTTACTTATCTTTTTTACTTCTAAAATCATTTAGAATTACTCCCTGAAGTTCGCGCACTTTACCCCCACACATCCTGTATAATAATGATGTAAGTGTAATAATATTATGTTTGAGTGATGAAAATTTATCTTAGCAAAATGGAAACAGAGGCTGAAAGTTTATTTCATCACACCATGTATTGCAAAAACCTGTGTTAGTAGAATTTCGTTATTAATTATTTTTGTTCTCGTAATTATAAATTGCTCAAATGTACTTTCCTTGTCCAAAATTATCTTCGTCAAAAAGTTTTTAAAGGGCGAAAATCTCTCTAGAAATATTCTACTAGATGAAATACAATAGCACTGTCTAATCAACGGTATTACACGGATAAAATATCACTATACTCTTTAAGTACTTTTTTATGATTTATCTCTAAACTTGTATAAAAAATATTTGTACACTTTTATTTGACATTGAGCATTATCTATAGACAAAATAATTTTCTTTTATACTTTTTTCGTATTTACATGTAAAAAAATATTTAAAATTGTTATCTACCATTCAATCTGTGAGAAATAGTTAGGATGCAGGCGAATTCTCAAGTTATTGTTTTACAAAATTATCTTTTAATTACTGTCTGTATCTGTGTTTTCTCCTTAAATAAATAAATAAAAATGAACATGGGTGATTTATTGAAATCCTGTTAAAAACTTGATTGCAATCCATTTCCTGATAAAATATTAGTTTACTCAGAATATATTGGAGTACGTGTTCATGCAGGTGTCTTTTTCCTGATTATATAATAAAATGAAGAAATGTTACAATATTAGATTGTTTTATGAACATGTGTTCCGACATCCTAAAAACAAATTCGTATTTTACTAACGGTTTGTTGGAAACAGTTTTTTAAAAGCAATACGAATATTAAACCAGACTTTCAATAAATTAGCAACATTTTATGTCAGAAAGTTTTCTCTGTGCATGTACGGTGCAAATTTGTGGAGAATCACCTACTCTGCGGTAGAAAAGTGTCCACTGGTTTAAAAATACTCAAAGTAAGTTCAAAGTATAATGCTTGTTCCTAGACAAGGTATTATATAGTTCAAAGAGCTACCAAGTTTGACGTCATTTGACCCAAAAACCCATCTAGCCAGTGGCGTGTAAGTCCGAAGGTTAAATTTGTCACTTGGCCAACCGAAGGAAAGATATGGGAGATTACGTGGTGTTAGGATGTGAACAACATTCTGACTTACCTCGAAAGGCTGGGAGAACGATTCTGGAAGCAAAAGGAACAATGGAGAGTCAGGATTGGACTGGATTTATTAAGGGACTAAAGCTTTTTTAAACAGATATGTATGTATGGTCACAAAAGGAAAATGGCTAAAAGTTCATGTTATTAAAAAAATTAAATCGTTTTTAATGGAAAAGACATTTTGATTTAGTATTGCAATTGCCACAAAAAATCTACAACCCTCATCAAAAATTATGAAAAATAATTGAAAAACGTGATAAAAATAAAATTTTAGAGATTCGTGTTACAGTATTGTTATAGTTCATATTTTATTTTGTTACTGTCAATCGTTAAAAATTGTTATCAATTTTACATTAGGTACTGAATTACATGAATTTATTGTGATATCTACCAAAATTGACTACTTTCTGACATTCTAGTTTTCGTTTATCATAGTACGAATAGTTAGAATAACAAGACTTTTACAATATATTTTATGTGCGAAAGTATTTATTTTTCACATAGCCCTGTGATAAGAAGACAAATTGCACCCAACATCTTATTTATACTGCGTCTTTAATCATAAACAAGAAAATTTCACCACAATTGCCAATTGTAAAACTTTACGTAGGTAGAGAAATAAAAATATTTTTTTTTGTTTTATTTATCATCTCTCTGTTTCAAGTCACAAAGCTTATAAGAAACTAGTTTGAACCGCCAGCATAGCTTTGCATTTTTGTGGTCTTTTTATGCGGTTCAGCTACGTGAGAGAATCCGAATTTCAGGTAGACGATAGTAAATAACGGATATGTCATAAAAATCTACGAATTTTCGCTACATGCAACACGTTCTGCTTTGTAATTATTGTTTCGCCTTCTGGATGCATTATTAAACTGTATTGTAATGCCTATAATCCCTAATGTAATATTGTAATAATAATATATATATATATTTTTTTGTAATACCTGCATAATAGGATGGGGTGGTGCACCTGATACGTTCATTAAGCCTCTACAAATAATTCAAAAACACATAATTAAAGTCATATATAACAAAAATAAAACATTCTCGACCGACCTATTATACAAGGAATCTAAATTATTTAACATTCGTAAATTATTTATATTACAAACTATGAAATATTTATTTAAAAACAAAAATAATTTCAAAATAAATGAAAATAGAATGAGCAAAAGAACAAATAATATATTTTACACCCCCCAAACCAATACTAAATTAATGCAGACACATAGCAGTTTCATTGGTCCTCGTACATTTAACCTTCTACCACTACAAACTCAAATGATAAATAAAAAGATAGAATATATTAAAGAGGTAAAATTATGGCTGAATGAGGCAGATATTGAAACGCTTTTACTATAAATTTATTGATCCTTTCTTCAACTCACTTGCTGAAACTTTATAAACTATTGTACATGATGTTTTCTCTTTACTTTTTATAATAACTATAAACAAAAAAACTTTTCTACTAATGTATATTATACTTTAGGTACTTGAAATATAGTAATCGTTTTATATTACCCACACTCAGGCAGTGCCTTAGTGGGTTTTCATTTCTTGTGTATACTATTTGGTATTATATATTGTGTTATTATATACTATCTATTAATATGTATAATATGTGTAAAGAAATGAAAATAAATAAAGTATTAAAAAAAAAAAAAAAAAAAACTGTAAAACGCTCCTGAGGTGATATCTTACAAAAGCGGCGCTATTCAAATTGTCCAATAAATAAATATTATATTGATAGGTAAAATTTTCAAAAGTTAAGAGACAAGTTATTACATTGAAAATTGAATATTCATTTACTCTTTGAAAAGGTCTATAGGTGTCCCATATAAATTAAAATCAGATATGTTTATGCAAGACACTATCTAGGCTACAAACAAATTGCTTTGAATTTTGCTACCCAAAGGTAGTAGCTGAATATATGGGAAAAATGAGTTGAAATGGTATTGTTAATTCTAAATTTGAAATATGAGATCGATAAAAATGATAAGGTCCCAATTGACGAATTGTTAGAGGCTTTGTCCCAGTAAGACAGATTGCCAGTTGAGACCGTAACTTTTTTTTCTGTGTCTTCATTTGTTTAATTTATTTCATTAGGTTTCGTTTAGATTTATTAGTATTATCTTCTTTTTCAACAATAAACTGTTTATAATTTGAATAATAGTATTATTGAATACGTAAAATAAAAACTTTTTGATTAACGAGTCAGAATAACAATACAGTAAATAAGTATGAAAGACGCAGAATGAGAGTGAAGTGAGATGTGTGCGCCGAGACAGAGTTGTGTGACGGTTATTACTACCGATGATTATGTATACCATATATACTTCAGTTCGATAGAAATCAGAGGAACGGTTGCAGCGGCCCTTTTCATAAAAACTTTAAATTTGAATTTGAAGCCAAAATACCCAACCAAACTAAACAACTATTTTTTTATTAAAAGGTGTAGCAAAGAGCTAGAACGGATATGTGGAATTTGATTTATATAAATATATTTTTTTAAATAAAGGCCAGTCTGATTAGATTTTTGTAATTATTGTACCTATTTGTTTATTAACTGTGTCTATATAACAGAATTGTTCTCACGTAAGTGAGATCGTCTCTAAAAACCCAATATAATAAATAACTGAAAGAATTCGATTTTTACAGCCAAAAAATGTTTTGGATGATGTTTCGTCCAGCGAGCTAGTGAATTTCAAAACTACCGATACCAAATAATGTATATGATATGCCTAATTATAATAAATGTATTTATAGAAAGCAAAGTATATACCCATCCATGTCTCATTAATTAAAATACCCCGGAGAATATTTTACCGACGAGGCGACCGCATCTACCAGGGCAGCAGAGCAGGGCGGAAGGTTACCATGCGTTAACATCGTTTAATTAATCCAGTAAGTTAACTGTGGATAAACCCTCAACTATCTAGCTTCCATACCTACTAACTGGGACATGTACCAACATTTTTCTGACACGCATCACATTCAACAATGTATAGTAAAACCGGATTCGTACTGGTTTTTCATTATTTCTTCGGATAGAATTATCACAGTTTGTAAACTGGTATACCATTTTCGATGCTTATGCTCAATGCGTAAATTAATTTAAAAAAACTGATGAATATGTTGAGAATTATGTTTACTTAGGCTAATCAAAAATACTATTTCGCTTGGGCCTTTTAATCTGGTACGTACACATACACTAGAATTTGGATTTGTTTGAGTGTCATTTTCAAAATTGGAATTGATTGTAGTAAAGCGATTAGTACCTACACAAGGTATTTTGTTTCCACATTTATTTTATATCAATTTATTAAGGACCTTTCTTTTTTTATGGCGCCTATATAAAGTACCTAATGGTTATAAAATTACGTTAAATAGAATTTTAATAACGCTCTGCTGCCGCAAGGCGGAACAGGTTCAAGGTTAGTTAAATTTAATTTCACGACAATGTCTACCTGTAATACACGGATCTCTTATTTTGACTGAAGAAGTCTCCTTTATCATATTTACACTATTCCTCCCCTAAATTATCTTTCCGGTATTTTTTAAGATATATCAAATTAAAACACACTTGGGTGATTCCATTTTTATGAATTTTTGAATTCCTCTGAGTCAGATTGATAAATTTTGTGTCTCGAATTCGAATAAAACAATTGGACGAGTTCGTTTTTAAAATTTTCAAGTCAATGACAATAGTTTCAGTTAAAAAAAATTACCAGTTTAAGGACGGGTTGTTTCGGAGAATTTGAACAATTCATCAAATTTCAACGTTCATTTTCAAGTTCTGTGAAAGATTTTTTCAAGTTCTGTTTTTATTTCAGTTTTGTCAAGCAACTATCCTATAATGATATAATAACAGAACTTGAATAGGACTTTCACAGAACCCGAAAATGAACGTTGAAATTTGACGAATTGTTCAAATTCTCCGAAACAACCCGTCCTTAATGAACCTCCCGGTAAGATTGGTAAAACTGGAGGGCGTTTGTCCTATTGTTTTTAGTATAAAACTCTTTAAATTTAGGGTAAATCTTGACAGTTAAAGTCGTATTTTGTGATTTTTCAAGAGTCTACGCTTTTTCTATATTAAAAAAGCTTTATTTACTATCTAACTAACTAAGTTAACTTACATGGACTAGTAGTTACCATGAATGATTCAAATGGCATTTCAGTAAATTTATTTCCTGCAATACAATTTCAAATTTATTTTAAAGATTCTTATCTCATAGCAAAAATAAGTTTTTTTAATGACAATAGAGCTTTCCGTTTGAAAGCAGATAAAAAAGACTATGGCTTTTGAATAATAGCTGCTTTGTTTTTATCCTACAATTTTTATAGCGCCATTTAGTGATAAGCATTACCTCAGGGTCGGTTAGCTTTTGTTTATATTTGCTGAATTTGACAACGCTGACCTGAACAACAATAAGTGAACACCGTTCTTTAGTTGTTAATTTTTAACTTCCAGCATTCGTCAATGAACAACAAGTACACTTTTGTTAAAATAATGCAATTAATTATAAAACCTAACAGAAACGTTGGATCGAATACAAAGCATGTCATACTACCGAACGCGTGAACAGTAGGGTATTTTCACAGTTTTTTTTATTCCCGAAAAATGAAGAATCAATTACAAAAATTACGGACTCTTTTATTTTATTTTTAAAAATTAAATATATAATATAGATAAATATAAATTTTCAATGACGATTTAAGTATGCCATTTTTGATTTTCCGCCAGAATGACATGTTCGCTTTTATTCGTGAATTCGGCTGCGAATTGGGAACAGCTGTCTTTCCAGACATAGGCGTTTTATATGTCATAATGACGCTGTAGCCAGTTGGAATCGTCTCGGATTGCGCAGTTTTAGATTTTTTTTTAAATCAATAATTATGGATGTAAATCTTAAAATGATGTGTTTTTAGTACCATAATCAGAACATAAAACTTACACACACATTTGTTTAATACGAATACCCCATTTTGAATGGAATATGTATCGGCACCGCAGGCGATATATGTTTTTTTATTTTATTTTTTACATAAGCTGATTACACACCACGCCACCTTTGGAGATGCTGTGTGGAGGGTCTTTAAACCCCGTAGCGGTTATCCAGGCTGACAAAAAGTTACAGTTCATACTATATTATAGAAATAGGTGATGTTTTTTTGGAGATCTTTACAGTATGTTGATCTCAACGAGATTGGTACTTACTATTGTAAAAGCACTTGTTAGATATTTTGTATTTAAAAAAAATGTTTTAAAGGAATGCGCTAATAGATAATAATCTTCAGCTGGACACATACGATAGAGCCAATGTGTGGAAAAACTAAAATGGCTCAGCGTGGCTCCATATGGCTCTTTCGTGTGTGTCCAAATTTAAACGAGTAAATCTTCAATTACTGATAATGTTATTAAAAAAATATTAGCTACAAATTTTTGATCTAAACGTGTTTTTTTTTTCATTTTTTCTCCGACGGTTTCAACTAATTTTACATTAATTACCGACGCTGGAATTTGATCTCAATAACTTAAGAATGAAGAAAAAGTTTTTTTTTCTGTGAGTCCGAACATCTATACCTCCAGATTCAGAGCTCACAGAGTTTCTGCTCTACCACGGATATTGTCACGTGGAATTAAAAACATTTTTCACACAACATAAAGAGATTAAACGTTTTTTCTTCCGATTATTCCGGTTGTTAAGTGCTATCATGTGCGAGGGTGTAACGAGTAACGAGAACGCCGGACGCCGGTCGCCGGACGCCGTTTTGCCGAAGGCTGTACGATATTTTTAGCCCCCGTTGTCCGTCCAGTGCAGACTAATAGACACTACACTAATCCGTTCAGATTACCAGCCCGCCCGTGTCTGAGGGAATTTTCACGCGAGTTTTGTTCGGAGGTGGGCATTTGTTAAGGATGAGTGACTTTGTGTGAAATTCTATAGATATATTATGTTTAATCGGCTCGAAAACTTCTTTACGCGAGGTAATGACATTTTGCTTCAGGAAAGCAAGTTCTATAATGTAGGTATGAAAACATACAATCAGTAAATATACTGTACGGTAAATATCTTATTCTCAGCGTTGATCGGGGTGTGGATTGGAATAACGACAAAATATAGTATTTCTTTTTTCCGACAGGGTTCTCATTTTAACCGCCAGTGTCAAAAACAGCGCTACTGCACGCTGACAGTACAACTGCGAACCAGATTTTAATGAAGTTGGTGAAAATTACAAATATCTAAATCTACATAATATGTACATAAGATATTCAAATGAGTACCTAGACATAGATAATTTTTTGTTTATATAATTTTTTCGTATTCCTTGGGGGTTTGTGGAGACATTGAGAGTTCGGAGACCTATTTGCGAAAACGGTTCTCTAATATAATTTTGAACAACAGTCAATATTTCTTAGGG
This sequence comes from Hesperophylax magnus, assembly GCA_026573805.1. NCBI lineage: Eukaryota > Metazoa > Arthropoda > Insecta > Trichoptera > Limnephilidae > Hesperophylax > Hesperophylax magnus. Next base: position 662,359 of record JAIUSX010000097.1, on the reverse strand, counting down.
ACGGAAAAAGTGACAATACTAGGAAACTTTTCTTAACTATTGTATAATATTGATATTGTTGTTTTTTTATTATAATGAATTAAAACTACTTAACTAAATGAGGAGAATCGTGTGATACGTTATTGAATGATATTTTTGTAATTACTCTATTGTGCAAGGATATGAGATAAAATGAATTACAAAAAAAAATCACCAAAAAAATATAAAAATATTTTTTTGATCCGTGGATTGAACCTTTCTCTTCAGCGACTGAATTTCAACAAAAAATACTAAAAATCGCTTTCGCATGTCATGGTATACCAACGTCATTGCTATCCTCCATTTCAGTCCATTGATGATTTTATTAAAGCATTTTTGTATGATTGGTATTAAGAAAATGTAGTTTCTAGTCCATGTTATCATTCACAATCTTTTATGGTCAGCCAGAGAGCTCTATAACAACTGTAAAAAGTATACTTAAAAGTCTAGAGAAACAAAAACATATAATAATATAACTTTATTCCATTATACGAATTCACTTACCGTCACCTGAAAAATATTCCTATAATTCAAATAAAATTAATTGTAAGAATATCTAATTATAAAAGGTGTTAAAAACATAATTCCAAATATTATAATGTAAATACAAAACCTTTGTGTATGCTAAAACATGGGATCATTTATTTAAAATAATTGGCCAACAGCTGAAGTTCAAAAAAAATGTAACAGGTATTGTATAATTTAAGATTTTTATGGTATTAGGTACAGAAGAAATAGCGTACACTGACTCAGGTATAATACTGACATTGATAATGACCATGACCATGCGATCTGATCCAGCACTCAAAGAGGAAGAAGTTGGAGATAAATGACAGGTGGGGGGAAAATACATTTTAAGCCCATACAATACCAGAAATAGCAGAGAAGTCAAACAACCGGATATATATTAGGAAGTTTTGATTGTTTAATGTTACTGTTTTACTTAAGTTTAATATTAAAGTTTTATTATATTGTTTAATTTAAGAAAGGAGATGTCACATCACTATTGTCAAGTATGTCACATCACTACTGTAGGTAGTGAGTAACTAAGATATTAATATCGTCTGTGATATGTCTAAGAAACAAGTCTAACGTCGTCTGGATTAAAAACAGTTATCATGTTTTGCCATAAATCATCGTAATAAATATTATACGAAACAGATTGCGCCAAATTGACATTTATTTCGTGTATTAACTGCTATAATGTCATCCAACTTCAGAGAAATGCATACATGTCCGTGTGGGTATGGTGGTTTGCCACTAACTTATATAATAAGTTAGTGGCAAATAGTAAGTGGCTCTTAATAGAATGCATTTTCATCGACAACATAATCTATCTGCCGAGATTCAACTCGATCGGATGTCGGGAAGTTTGTTAATTTCCGCTTCCAAACCATTCATTCATTACCGAAAACAAAAATGAAATTCAAATGATTGTACATATTTAAAAATACAAAATGAGTAACGTAACATAGGGCAGGAAAATTCCGACCACAAAATGAGTAACGTATCAAAGGACAAGAAAGTTCCAACCACAAAATGAGTAACGTTACATAGGGCAGGAAATTTCCAACCACAAAAATCATTACTAACAATATCGTTTCCTTTTTAACCAAGTGTACAGGACGTGTTTGCCTGCACAAGAAAAGACTGTAAATAATAAGCACCGGCACACATCAGCCCTCAACCTGGGTAATGATTTAAGTAAAACACCGTGAGGTGTTCTATCCAAATCATCATAAAAGAAAGACGATTCGAATCAAAATTAACATTTTAATTACAAGTATTGTACTGGTGTACAGAACGTACAAAGGGGTGTAGCTCATAGGTACTTTCTATTTTTTACAGTTGTAGCGTCGATATTAATCCATTGAATAATTAATAATAAAACGCTCGACCTACTTAGGTACGTACTTGCAGCCGAAATCAAAACAAAGCAACCTACCTGTTTCAAGACCTACTTGCATACTCGCGACAATACTAACGCGCACTCAGTCCGGGATACTACGAGAACTCGCCAGAAGGTTCGAGTCTACGGCCTATGCATAATCGCCGCAATGTCGAAGGTTCCCGAAACACACATTCTGTGCGAGTGCCTAGAATTTAGTTGCCATCCATCTACCTACTGCCGCCGTCGGCCGTCTAGTATAAATAAGCCCGACGCAGCGAGCCAGTCAGTCAGTCATAATTTCGCCGCCAGTCTACAAGGAACAACGAGTGTTAACCCGCGCTCTTCTTACTAGCGCGAGGGACACGTACCCGGCTTCGCCCCTATCATCATGGACTCTATCGGGACATCATCATAGCGCCTCGGCCACGTCCGCGGCCAGCGCTACTCGGATTACAAGCGCCCTAGTTCCAGCGTCTCTGACCAGCGCTTCTTCCACGCTACCATGACCACCACGAGGACACGCAGCATCCTCACTGGTCTACATCGTTCCCGTTCAACCGCCTATAAGGTCCGTCGCACCTTCGGCCGTCTCGTCAGCACTGGAGTGCCTGAAGACCTACGTTCTTCGCCAGTGCCTGACCTCCATCGAGTCCCGGTCACCAGCGCCCGGCGTCGACTCACTGACCCGCGCGTGACCTGCCAACACATCACAGCAGCAACCGGAGTATTCTACATCTGTCCTTCATCATCTCCTTGTCACGGCTACTGACTCACCAATAAACACATGTGACCTTCACAACCTTCTTTCATTTCGTGCCTCACCATTGATCCCCAAACAGTCAACCCAATTCACAAGAAATAGTTATTTGTATTTCAATACAACTGGGATTTAAAACACAGATAGAAAACTGAGACAATCGGAAATCTTTCAGCGATAATTTCAGATTGGAGCAAATTGTGCATCATCGCGCCATACGATACAGCAAATGGCGTAGGCGACTGCTGGAGCAGTGGCCAGTTAAATTGGTAACCAGCAGGAATCGGCCAGCCTCTATGATTCAGCATCAATGGCTAATTCAGTCGGTAGTCAGGAAGAATTGGCCAGCCTCTAGATTTTCAGCATCAATGGCTAATTCAGTTAGTAGCCAGGAAAAATTGGCCTTCCTCTAGGTTTTCAGCATCAGTGGCTTATTCAGTTGGTAGCCAGGAAGAATTGGCCGGCTTCTAGGTTTTCAGCATCAATGGAGCAGGGATTGGCCAGCCTCTAGGTGATCAGCGGCAGCGGCCTGTGTACGTGGATTGCTGACTTTTTAAGGGATAGGTCGCTTCAGGCAGTTGCTGAAGGTTTCACCTCTTCCTCACACTCTATAAATACTGGCGTCCCACAGGGATCGGTTCTGTCTCCGACTTTGTTTTTTTTTTGCGACATGTGCACATCAATGACCTTTTGACATGTGCACCGATTCATTGTTACGCGGATGACAGTACAGTTCATGATAGTTTTTTGTTTGACAAGCCCCCAAAGGGCACACAAATTCCAACGGCTCGGAGGGCTTTGAAGCAGAGAATGGGCGGTTATCTCGAGAGTATTTCCTCCTGGGGTAAAAATAATCTCGTCGAATTTAATGTTTCAAAGACCCAATCCTGTCTGATTACGTCTAAAAGGGATCTAAATGATTATCTAGTCTCCTTCAACGGAAGCAATCTTCCGAACAGGCCTTCCATTGATATGCTTGGTGTAACTATAAGTGACCAGCTCAGGTACGGGGGCTCCATCGAAGCCATAGTAAAGCTGGCCTCTCAGAAGCTGGGCGTACTGTACAGGGCCCGCAGATACTTTAATAGTACACAACTGCTGATCCTGTACAAATCGCAAGTGCGCCCTACTGTCGAATTTGGCAGCCATCTCTGGTCCGGAGCCCCTAAATACCTGAAAAAAATCCTTGACTCTGTGCAGAAACGGGCGGTCCGTTTGATAGATTCCCCAATCTTAACAAACGGACTGCAATCTTTAGAGCACAGGCGTCAGGTAGGTATGCTGTCCTTGTTCTATCGGTATTACAATGGAAGATGCTCTGAGGAACTAGCGTCATTGATCCCTTCGGCACCGGTGCGTAGTCGGGATACACGCCAAACGCGCGCCCAACATTTGTACATGGTTGACATTTGTCACATGAGAACGGGTCGCTTCTACAATTCGTTCTTAAGTTCAACAGCTCGGCTGTGGAACGAACTGCCGGCCTCTGTGTTTCCTCCCTCCTACAACATGGGACTCTTCAAGACCCATGTTCACTCCTTCCTCTCCACAAAAAGACCCTCCACACAGCCACAGACCCTCCAGTGGGCAGTTCAGTCGGTAGCCAGCAGGTATTCGTCAGCCTTTAGGTTGTCAGCATATGTGGCTGGTTCAGTCGGTAGCCAGGAAGAATTCATCAGCCTCTAGGTTGTCAGCATCAATGGAGCAGGGATTGTCCAGCCTCTAGGTGATTAGCGGCAGTGCGAAGTTCAGTCGGTAGCCAGCAGGTATTCGTCAGCCTTTACGTTGTCAGTATCTGTGGCTGGTTCACTCGGTAGCCAGGAGGAATTCATCAGCCTCTAGGTTGTCAGCATCAATGGAGCAGGGATTGGCCAGCCTCTAGGCGATCAGCGGCAGTGGGCAGTTCATTTGATTATAGGAGCCGGCACACGGAGACGCCCCATTATTGTAATGATGACAGATGCGTCTGGCTCAGCTGATAGAGTGTCGGTCGTAAACAGCTTGTTGCAAATAGTTGTAATCTTTAAAATGATTGTGCCGTGATGGAAGAACAGAAACGACTTCAGATTTCAGTTGACACTCAGGTATTTATAATTATTAAATTATAATTAACAGATCGTTTTTTAACGGGAAGTGTTCCGTCCACTCGTGATAATTTTTGAAATTTGACTGACCCAATATTTTGTTTTATCTGGGTATTTATAATTTCTCCAACAAACGTTCTTGTGACATCAATACACAAAAATAACTTGTTTACTTTTCTAAATGCAGGTGTTTGTTTGAATCAGCGCCAGGTGTTCAATATTCTTTTTTTTTCCGGCTTGAATCGCCTAGTAACCGATTATTTTGATGAAAATGCATGAAATGGCAAATTTTATAATATTAAATGGAATAAAATCATCTTTTCATGTTCGATACAACCAAGATTGCAAATAAATATAAAAACACACCTTCTACCTATGAATACTGGCTCCAAAAAAATCTTTCTTACGTGTTTTAGTCATCTTTGATTGAAAATAAGAACGTTATTCCCGCGTTGTTATCAGATGCACAACTGTTTTAAATGCACGATCAAAAGACAGGCAAAGTTTTACACTGTTGCTTGGCTTATTTATTTTCAAAGAAGGTCGATACTTTCAGTCTACTGCACAAAGGGTGAATAAAATTTGCCGATGAAAATAGGTTTACCTATTGTTGAATCTTTTTAATTTATTACACAATGAAAATTCGTATTTCACATTCAATATTGACAATCTTTGGTAACTTTGACAATCTGGAACAAAGCGGCGGTCTGGAACGCTTTTAGTAATACAGTGATCAAAACGATTATTGGATAAAAGAGATAGTCTCCTTAAGCCGTCAAAGATATTAAGAATGGAACCAAAAAATAGAGATAATTTGAACAGGAAGAAGTTCCAATAATACGATGTTTTATTGTATTATTAAGAATATATAATACATATCATTTAAAGAAATAGTATTATTGAAATACCTTCTTCGCATAGCGATCATTGGCTCAGAGCCAAGTTACGACAATAAAACCCTACGAAGTGCATATAATGCTTATGCTAATTAAAATTTACCATGCTGCGTTAAATTTTGTTCAGAATGGAAGCTCTGGTATAAATGGGTTTAACTATATGAACTTGTTTTGAATAATCAGGTACTTACCAATATTCCCTTTCACATCCACTATCCACCGTCAATAAACAATCTTCCAGTTACGTTATCACGGACCCGAAAGCTTTAAGTATTGAATCTTATTTGTGGTATTAACGCCAAAAACGTTGTTTGTTTTTGAAGTGAGAAATTTTGCGCTTTAACCTGCTTATATATAAAGAAATATTTCAATGAAGAATTTGTTATCTATAAAACGTTAATTTAATGGGTTAAATGTTTCGTAATATGTTAATTTGGATGGTAACGTTAAGCTCTGTTACTCGGGTCAGTTCACAAAAAACTAATTTTTTAAACTAAAAAAACTAAACTGGTTTTTTAAAATCCGCAGATGTGACGTTTTTTGACTGCAAAGCTTTCACTGCAGTTTCCGATAAATCATTAGATTGTTCCCATGAAGTAGCTCGAAACTTTTCTAGTTTTCATATCTGGCATATTCTTTTCCGACTAAGATGGTCTCGAAAGTAAATTTTGTGACACAAACTGCTGCATAAATTATTCAGCCGGCAATGCCTGAACTCAGCCCTCGTTATTTTGAGTAGTATTACTGATTGAATACTTGTGGCGCTATTTCTAATTTTCAAGGGGAAGAAATCAGTGTCTGCCTCAAAAGAACATATGCATTTTTTTTAAACTCTTGATTTCAAAATCGTCCATTTATGTAGATTCAAAATCCGAAGTGATGCATACTAATGGAATAAAATAATATTGGAAAGTATTTTCTAAGGAAATTTTTTTTTCTATTTAACATGTATTTCTGACTCCTGGAATGACCCCTTCTTTGTGTTCAATAATAAGAGGATGAAATATAATACTTATTATTTATCTCACGAATTTCATTTTCAGTTATTTTCTTGAGCATTTTTACATAATAAGCAGGTGCCTCATTTCAGTAAAAGCGAAGGTTGGAAGAAATATTATGTTATTGAAGTAATGAGGACAGGCTTTTTCAAATGTTTTATTTTTTATATCATCTCAATTCTAGAGTCTGTCTCTTATAAAAATCTTATTGAAAATACATCAAATACGATTATACATACCTACTGGCTCATATCAAAAGAAACACTTTTAATGGTAAATAATATATCAATTCTACGAAAAGAAACGTTATTCTTGAAATATTTTACCTCTTGACGAAACGAAACAACATTTTATTTCATTTGAAAATTTTTTTAGGTGGATATATATATTTATTATGATATATATTTTCATTTCTTTTCAGAGCACAGTGGCAACCATATTTTATTTAAATATTTAACTAATAATATGTTCATTTGATATAACTTCCAAATATTGTAAAATCTCAAGTGCATAGAGATTTGACTGCCATCGGGATATAAACTCTAAGGCCTTTAACTAGCCAAACCCTTGTTCTAAGTCATTTAGAACGAAAGTGAAGGCTCAATACCAATATTTATTATATTTTATTGCCCTTATTGATAAAAGTTGTTTCAATAATGACCTTTATTAATTCCAGCTCCATTTTGGATTTTTGCCTAGTCTCCTAGTCTAATAATAACTAGACAATGATAATTGTTAGTAAATTTTTTTAAGTAGACTGTTTTGAAACAGATATTGATTAATATGTACTTAAAATTAAGTATTATTTTTATTAATAAAATCGGAATGGTATTGTTTGCAAATATAAAGAATTCATTTGTGCGTATTGTGCAGAATTCTTCAAACTAACCGGTGAGGTATTTTCTTTTTAAAATGCCTACGAACCCAATAAAACTTTTAAAACTTTATTTAATAAGCAATAATTATTAGCCTGAAACACTCATCCACATTGAAAAATCTCCTGATAAAAGATACATGACGCCAACGGGTTCAGGTCCCATTGGCGTTGTGGAGTCGAGATGAATCCAGATTAACTAATTAATAATAAACCGCTCGACCTACTTAGTACCTACTCCCGAGTTACGTATTTGCAGCTTAAATCGTAAACAAAACAAAGTAACCTACCGGCGACAATACGATCGCGCAGTCGGATTGGCACATTACGACAACTCGCCAGAAGATTCGAGTCTACCGCCTATGCATAATTGCCGCGCTGTTGAAGATTCCCGAAACACCCAGACTGTGCGAGTGTCTCGGATTTAGTTGCAATTCATCTACCTACTGTTGCCACCAGCCGTACAGTATAAATAAGCCCGACGCAGCGAGCAGTCAGTCAGTCATCAATCTGCCGTCTGTGGACAAATCTCACGAGTGACGATCGGAGCGTCCCGCGCCCCCCGCGAAGGACAAGGCCCGTACAATCATGGACTCCATCGTGACATCATCATAGCGCTTTGGCCTAGATCGCCGTCCCTGGCCAGCGCTACATGGATTACAGCGCCCTAGTTCCAGCGTCTCTGACCAGCGCTTCATCCACGCATCATGTCCACCACGAGGACACGCAGCATCCTCACTGGTCTACGCAGCTCCCACTCAACCGCCTACAAGGTCCGCCGCACCTTCGGCATTCCCGTCAACACTGGAGTATTGATTCCCCAAATCGCCAATGCCTGACAGTCAACGAGTCCCGGTCACCAGCGTCCGGCTTCGACTCACTGACCCGCGCTTGACCAGCACATCACCGCAGCGTCCGGAGAATACCACATCTGTCCTACGTCACTCTCATTACGGCCACCTGACTCATCAATAAAACACATGTGACCTTCACGACCGACTTTTATTTCGTGCCTCTCACCACCTGATCGCCAAAGCGTCATGTATCTTTTATCAGGAGATTTTTCAATGTGGATGAGTGTTTCAGGCTAATAATTATTGCTTATAAAAAAATTGTTACCCTTTGGGCTATGCATAAAAAACCTTGTCTTAAACATTAGTTTACCAAAAAAATAATAATTTTAAAACTTCTTCTACTTGTGATTCGTTGTACGGATATTATTAAGTTATAAGTAATAATGAAAGCGCATAAATACAAGGCTTTCGTATGCACTGCATAAATTACACTGGCAAAACACTTACACACAACAACTTATTCTAAAAGCTTAATTATTTTTTCATGAAATATAAGGAAGCTGAGTTGATCCCCATTTATCGGCTCTGAAAAGATAATAGGGGTGATACAACACCTCTGAATCGTTCCTATTATCCTGACAAACGAGCGCCACTTTTCACGGCCTCCTCTCCTCATTTATTACCCAACTATCAAAATGTCTCCCGCTAACGCTTTTGCCATCTATATTGAAGAAATTTGCATACTGAAATAATTCATCTTTTCCTTATCCTGCATAACATATCTCGTATTTTCATGAGACTATGACAGGGTTCTAACCACAATAATCTTGTTCGGAGATAATATATACCCATGGTGAAACATTCATTACTTAGCTTTTTTTTAACTAAATGTGTACCTAATAATAATACATATGCATGCATCAGTAGTTGATATACTATTATCATAAATTAACATTAACAAACCATCAAGAAAATCGACAAATGGAAGATAAAGGACATTTCTGTAATTAAGTCTATCACACAAATTCAGGATATTTCTGCTTTACCGCAAAAATTAAGATATTATGACACTGCTCTTGTAATGATGTAGACATTTTTAAGGCTCCATAGTAAGCGTTTAAAAAGAAGAAAAATATGGTTTGAAAAGGAGGTATGTAAATACGAATGTTAGAAGGAGCGCGCTGATATTAAAAAACGACATTATTAATTAATGACCATAAGCGAAAATATTATAATAGCAAAAATCTCTCTGTCAATGTCTTAAATAGCACTTAAATAAAAACTGCGATTTTTTACATGCTTGCAACATGTTAAATAATAGAACCAAATGTGTTATTTTGTAATTTTTGGGGCATACTTTGGTATTTTTTCTATTGAGAGAATTTCATAAAATTACTTTTCAGCTCGAAAAATGCACGATGATTTTCTCAAAAATAACAAATGTTTTTTAACTTAAAACTTAAAGCTTTTAAGGGAGTCGTGTTGCAATACACATTTTTTTTTATTTTTTTTTATTTCAACCATTAAGTACGAGTCAGTTCCAGTAAAGGTTAGAACCCTATCGTACTAATGTTTTAGTAGTCCCCGGAGTAAAACGATTTCGCAATTAATTTTCTATCATATTAAAACGAAAAAATAATAAGAGCTTGAAAGAGATAATAATAATTTTGACGAGTTTTTGTTGGTAACATCCTATACGATCAGATATAAAAAAAATGTTTTTTTCTTTTATTTTGACTTCTTAAATTTTAAAATTCAAATATTAGAGTAAATTATAACGATACAGATATTATTGATTTTAAAATGAAACTTTTAAAATGCACCTTTATTGCTAGGAAGGAAACGGTTCTGATAACTAACCTTTGATTCAAGAGAGTTAAATTAAAACTTTAAAATATTAAGAAAAATAATATTATGGACATTTAAAAAATTACTAGAACACCTATTATTGCATTAATTTACAAAAATAGTAAAAAAAGTATTTACAAACTGTGTCAATCTATTCTTCTTTCGTTTCTCCTCTGTACGAGAACAAAGATGGTCGATATGCCTCGTCATGATGAAGTTCAGACACGACGGAGAATGTGACGTGAAATATGTCGAATACCATTTGCAATGTATTTCAAGAGGCTTCCGGCTCGCATCTCGCATCTAAAGACATGATGATAATAATGCGAGCTGAAAGCGTTTGAATGTACGGGAAATGGTTTCCCATCAATGCTTTCAACTATATTTCATGTAGACATACTGACTTATGATGTAATATTTCATTCTAACAACTGCCTTTTTGAATTCAATAAACTGGTATAATTACCGTTTTCTGTGAAAATTTTGTTTAATTCGAAAAATAAGTTTTAGATTTTCAGGAGAGTATTTTATAGCTCGTTGATGCACTGAGAATTATTGTTTAATATATTTTATATCATTTAAAGAGCCTCAAAAAGCAGTACAACATAAAATATATAATATTGAGCATCTAAAAGCGGCCTTACGAGAAGTTTAGATATTGTTGGTGATATTTCTAATCTTATCCAAAAACTATTCTGGCCGAAATGGGTTATAATGTTTAGTTTTTCACGAAAAAAGTTAGTAATATTATATGGTTTGACAAAGATTTTTTTTTTTTTAAACTGCTCTTGAAAAATTGTCAGTAAAAAACAGTAATAATAATTTGATTAATAACTTTGATTAATTTTGTTCAGTTAGTTACGAATCTGTAAGTTGGATTAGTTATATTCACCATGCAAGAAAAGCACATCTGAACAGCTTGCCGACTAAACAAATTTACTATAAATGACCTATTTTATGCCCTAAAGAAATTTAAAAATTGTAAACTGATTATCTGCCTAAAACATAATATTTGACTTCCAATCACTGACAACTCCTTTCAGGTCACTTTTCTGGGCAAGGAGCCAATTAGCAAATTTCGAACAAGGTCCTTCGATTCACTCCAATAAAGCAATAACCACCCCATGTTCCCCTTTTCCCAAGATTGGTTAGATTTTACTACAGTGTCCATTTTTCAATATTCATACATTAAAATCATGACTACGAAGCGAGGTAATGCAAAGCTAGTGTTCATTTAAGAACATGTATTTTATCTCCAAGTAAATGAACTAATTTGGAAATAATGGGTAGTAAATTGTTTATAAATTTATTTATTACAGGAGTATTTTAGTATTTTTTTTTGACTGCATTAAAATTTAACGGTTCTGATCGGTAAAACAACCAACCTCCAAATCGAATTCGTTGTGATGACAATTCAACCTCCAAATCGAATTCGTTGTGATGCGGTAGGTTTAGGGAGAAATGATTGTTTGGAGTAACTTTTTCGATTTGGTTACTAAACATGGTGTATACAATTCCAAGTACCGCGACGACTCTGGATGGAGTGGGGTCTCACCTGGGGTCATTCTTCTATTATTTATAGTTTAAACTAAAATTACATCTAGTTCACTGTCCTTAGTTTAGGTTTTCTATCAAAATTAAAATAGATATACTATATTAAGTATACTTTTAAATTTTTAACTTAAAATTCCAGCCCTTATAACTATATTTACTAACACACTGAGAAATTCGAACTTAATTCTTCCAAATGCCAGCTGAGCATCCTAGAAATAACTATTAAATTTTATTAAAATGGAAGATTCAATGGAAATTTTATTTTTTCACATAGTGTATGCGCCTTTACACCACTGCTCTGGATACGACGATTCCTTGCAATGAAGTAGGGTTATGCTTTATACTTTAAATAATCTTCCATGCGCCAGTTTCGCAGCTTGCGCTCGGGTAGTATGAATCAGAGGATGGGGTAGGTACAAACGAATGCGGGCCTTATGAATGGGGGCGTAATAATTACATCCCTCTGGCAAAATGACAAAATTAACACCTTTCACGGGGCAAAAGCCAGGGATTAACCGAGCGCTTCTTCCGGCGAGCGCGATTCAATTAAAGACCATTTCACCACGAGATATTTTGTATGCGAGGAATTCAGCTGTAAACTGAAATGTTTCACGCAAATTATTCTGACGTGAGAATAAAAATTATATAGATTACAAACAGATTTCTTTATTTGCGTTTCCAGAATTCATAAGATGTTTTTTTATACAAATCTGCGTAATTTTGAGTGTTTTTTCGAGAAACTTTCTAATCCCATTGTGAATAAAATTAAAAAAGTAAGTATTTCTGCAACGGTTTGTTTGTTAAATTATGTAGTTAGGTACCTCAGTAATATACCAAGGAATTTGATTTATGTATTAAAAGGCTTTCATTACTACCATAATGGTACTCTCCTAACAAAATATTTATTAATTTGGGAAGATAATATTTTATAAACCCTATTTTGCGTCAAATTCTGTTTTGTGAACACATTTTAAGGTTACACAATCTATATAATTGGAGTATAGTTTCAATTTCATATACAAAATTTGATTTTTGATTGAAAATCCAATAAACTTTCAAAAAATCAGCCAGATACCATTAAATTTGCCATATCTATGACAAATTTGTAGAACAGCATAATATTAAAAATAAAAACATAAACACTATCTCCTCACTCGCAAAATTACAAAAGATAAACTGATAACGTATTTGTAAAAAGCATCTATTTCGTGGCTCGCCATAATTTACTATTGTAAACTTATTATTTTATTATTATTGGCAATAATTACTCGCCTGAAATAGACGTACAAATTGAAAATATCTCCCGAGTAAAAACAAATGCCGCCAAAGGGAATTGATCAAAATTTGCAGATAATTATTGCTTATAAATTGTTATACTCTGTGCCATGTATAAAAAAACCACGTCTTATAATCACTAAAAATTTATTATTATTTCATCGTATTTTTTCATAATCTTTTCTTACTTTATTGCTTTTAGTGGCGAATTAAAAAATTGATTTTATTGTTGTTATTATTGATATCGTTATCCTTTTTTAAATATAAACTTTGGTACTATTTTATAATTATTGTCATATTGTAGGTACTTTATCGGAACTGTTTTATATAATATATTATATTTTATTGGTCAATGATATAACCATCCTAACACTGTCATATATTTATTTATAAAGACTATTTATAGCAAAAATAAATATAAAACTTGATTCCGATAACAAGCTGTCAAATTTGTGTAGAATGTTTCAAGTTACCCGTAAATATAAAATATTCCTCGACGATGCACTCTTCGTGAAGGCATTACGGAATGCAAAATGTAATTTGATTGACTTTTAGTTGAGTGGAACTTCTTAGTAGTGTTGTCAACTAATAATTTAAGAATGTTCACAAAAGACAACTGAAAGGAACTTGTGCTTTGATGGGTGGTACACAAAGAGAGAAAAAAGTCGTTTTTTCTTAGGTCTGTCTCTTATACTATACCATTCGGGCGTACGTGGGAAAACAGTTGTCCCAGTAAAATTTCACGTAGTAAAGTATACCCGAAAGTAGTTTATGTAGTTGTATAACCTTCGTATGTCTTGTAACCCATCAATTATACTGTCCTAGCATAGCGGTGTCCTTTTCAAATCGACCTTTTTGTATTTTGTCTGTCTGTAGATTTGTTTGTACGTTCCGTTTCCATTTCAAGATGGTGGCCGTTATTCTTTTTCAAACCATCATTATTTTTTCAAATATGAAATCGTCGTTTTAATTTGGACTTTCTTACTGGCGTTTTTTCGACATTTCGGTACCTACCTACCTTAAGAAAATTTAAAAAAAGTGTTGTCATTGAGATAGTAACCGTTTTTTGACAACGTGTATAATTCCATTTTTTAAATTATTAAAATTCTATTTAAAATTAATATAATATGATTTATAATTAAGATACTTTAGTACCTATTTGCGAATCATGTGATTTCAGGGAAAAATTTGGTTCTGATTTATTCAACAAGAGAAAATTGATAACAGTGGGCTCACAGAACCTAGCAAAAAAAAATCATTTTCCAGGTTTAGGATATTTACGAAAGTATACAAATTAGTATTACTGTGTTTAATGCACCTTTCGCAATATACATAAAACTCTGCTTGAATAGTTATATTATTGAAATGAGTCTTTGAAAAAAAGTTTAATATTTCAATTTTTAGAAACTTAAAAGTCATCCTCTGCGCTCGAGAATTTTCGACCCGTGCTGTTCATAATGCAATGTATTCCTTAAACCAATCTGCAGCATCCGGCTCCAAGTGGAATTCAATAATCTAATACCGTATAAGAATTCGAGTATAGTCGATGTGTACCTAGGAACACACAGTATGTTGGGCAAGAAACTGTATTGTTACCCTTTAGCCTGAAGCAATAATAAAAATCCCTCATGTATTCACCCTTCGCCGGTTCGTTCTGAAAGTATTGAGATTAAAGCGAGGTTATATTATATCTACATTACTTTATAACATGTTGGTATTGATTTCGGACGACATAAAATACTACGACATTTTGTACTCTTTCGTACGTCAATCTTTTTAATGGCAACCCTACACTCTACAAGGACGGTTTTTTGAAGGAGCCATTTTTTACGTCTGCTAGGTGTTTTCTTTCGACTTTCAGCCTCTTCTTCTGTTAAAACTTATATAAATATTCGAAAATTTCATTCCATTTAGTTCATTCCATGTAATTCACAAATAAAAATGTAAATGTTCGTTTATTCAAAATCTCCGAAAGTCTTCACAGATCACTTTAAAATTTTGACACAACGTTGCATTCGAAGACTCGTGTGTTTTTATATACCTTTGTTATATATGTTACAGTCATAGTGATTAAATAGATATCATACCTAATGACTGGTCATTATATATAATAACAAAATTATTTAGACAATGTGATAAATTAATCACTTTATCGGGATAATATTCATAATATCGGGTCAAAGTTAAATACGGTCCAACTGACTTGTTACCCCCCCTATCCTAACCCAACCTAACCTAACCTAACCTATAATATCCAAACCTAACTTATAAAAACCAAACCCATTTATACACAACCCAACCTAACCTAACACATAATAACTCAACCTAACCTATAATAACCCAACCTATTTTTACCCAACCCAACCTAACCTAACCTATAATAACCCAACCTAACCTATAATAACCCAACCTAACATAACCTTACATATAATAACCCTACCCATCCTAACCCAACCCAACCTAACCTAACCTATAATTAATTAACCTAACCTAACCTAAACTAACCTATCCTAACCCAACCTAACCTATAATAACACAACCTAACCTAACCTATCCTAACCTAACTTTATAAATTAAAGGTAAATTGAAATATAATTTTATAATCTTTACCTATTCCTACTTGTTTGCTTCCAAGTCTTCGAAGATATTATATAAAATGGCTAGTTAAAATGTGATTAATTCTATCAATTATCACTTTTTCTAAATTGAGTAGACATTATAAGTAATGGCTTGATAGTATATATAATATACGGATTTATTACTTTGGCTGTGACATATATATGTCATATGTGACAGATAAAAAAATGATTTTTTTACAAAGAGTCATCTGTTGGACGTAAAAGCTACCTGCGCTATTGTTTCTCTATCTGCACAGACATACTGAGCCACAGCAACGCGTGGCGGGGTACAGCTAGTGTTATTAATATATTACTAGCACAGACCCAGAAAAATCATAGGATATAAAACTTTTTGTATTTTAAATATTCTTTATAATTTCGGTTTATATTTTTATTATATTATTATAGTAATATGTATTTATACAATAATATCAATAGAGTAACGCATGATGAAACAGCCACTGTAAATCAAACAATGCAGTGTTTTTAATATTTTAGTGTCCCCTGGGTGGAAAGTCGTATCTTCTCAAAGCTTATGTAAACTAACTAAATAAAGCGTATTTATCTGAATTTACTTGCCAGGTAAATCTGTCAAAAAATTAACTACAAAATTATGCATTTCAAATAAAGAATTATTAATTAATAAAATTCTTTCGGTGCCTACTTCGCCGCTTGTCTGATATTTTTATTTTTATTTTTATTTTATTTATTTAAACGCCCAAAGGGCTTTTACCTATAATAATGTACATCTTTATTTTTAGTTATACAGATTACATATAAAATTTTTTTTTTTTTAAATCAGTGTTAACAAAATACAGGTTACATAAAATATAAGAATTTTAAAAATATAGGTATGGATAGAGTAAGTGAGACGAAAAATATAAAATCTGCCAAAATCCACAAAATCAACCATAATGATAATAAGAAAATATAACAATAGTTTACAAATTAGGTAAAAATAGTTCGCACATACTCCGTTTAAAGTTGGCCAAGTTCAAATTATTGTCAAATACATTTATATTATTTAAATATTTGTTACCAAGACTGTGTAAACGTTGTATTGGAGAGTGAAAACTATAGTTGGAATGAGATGTATGTATGTAAAATGTTGATATTTGCCTAGTTGTTCGTGTAGGTATGTGTAGATTTATTAAATGCAGGAGTTCACAACAATCGAATTTAGAGTTCAATAATTTTAATAAAAAGGTTCGGTCGTTTATTTTTCTTCTGTTTTCTAATGTCGGAATATTTAAATGATTCAATAATGACTGGTAATTTATGTGTTCTAAAGGGATGTTAAGTTTAAAATTGACGAAGCGTAGAAATTTTCTTTGAATTCTTTCAACATTATGAATATGTACATTGTAGAAGGGCGACCAAACTATGGAGTTATGTTCTATTAGGCTTCTAACAAGGGATATGTACAATAGTTTTATGATTTTTAAAGATTCAAAGTTTTTAATTGTTCTTAATATAAAACCTAATGTTTTCATACCCTTATTCACAGTTTGTTGAATGTGGGCCGTAAAGTCTAGTTTCTCATCCATTATTATGCCAAGATCTCGCATTTCCTTTACTCTTTCTAAATTTGTTTTATTTATTGAATAGCCAAAAAATTGTGATGTTTTTTTTCTGGAAAAGGTCAAAATTTTGCATTTTTCTACATTTAAATATAAATTGTTTTGTGAACACCAGTTATTTAGCATGTCTATATTAGATTGAAGAACTTGACAGTCGTTTGAGGAGGTTATTTCTTTATATAATTTAATATCGTCGGCGAATAGCAGTACATTGACATTTTTAAAGCAGTTGACTATGTCATTTATAAAAACAATAAATAAAATTGGGCCAAGATGACTACCTTGCGGTACGCCACTAGTGGCCAAAAATGCTTTAGATAAAAAAGATTTTATTTTAACAAGTAAAGTTCTACCAGATATGTAGCTACTTAACCAGCTTAACATATTTGCTCTGATTCCTATAGCATGAAGTTTTTGGATCAGTACTTTGTGAGACACTTTATCAAAGGCTTTCGAAAAATCAGTATATATACAGTCAACTTGTTTATTTTTAGAAAAAGACTCCAATATATAGTTTTGAAACAGTAGTAAATTTGTTGTCGTTGATCTACCTCTAATGAAGCCATGTTGTTCGTCATTTATTAACTTTGTTAGTGTGGGATATATTTCTTCCAAAATTAAAGATTCAAAGATTTTGGGTAATACAGATTGTATGCATATTGGTCGATAGTTTGAAATGTCAGTCTCGTCACCTTTTTTTAAATATTGGAATAATATAGCTGGATTTCCAGTAGACGGGAAAATATCCAGAGGATAGTAGGTGGTTAAATAAAATGGTTAGTGGTTTAGACAATACGGAGGAGCACTGTTTTAGGAAAATTGGCGGGATGGTGTCCGGGCCTGCAGACTTGTTTATGTCTAAGGAACTTAATTTTTTTTTGCAAGATTCTTCGGTGATGTAGCAGTCTGTTAAATGTGTGGTTTTTTTGAATGTGTATGAAGGAATATTTTCTTCTAGTGTTTCATCATCATAAACATTTTTAAATAAATCAGAAAAAAGATTTACAATGTCTTGCGTATTGTTGGCGTATTTGCCGTCCATGTGCATTTCTGGAGGATAGTCTGTGCTATCGTTGTTTATTTTTTTAATAAATTTCCAGAGATTGTTCGAGTTTAAGGCTGTGTTCTCGATAGAATTTATATATGTTTTATAACAGATTTTAGAGAGATCTTTGCATTTTTTCCTACTTTCACTGAAATTTGTATAGTCGATTTTCCTCAGAGTTTTTTTGAATTTTTTATGAAGTATTTTTTTTTGTTGTAGTGAGGCTATTAGTTCTGATGAGAAGTAAGTTGGATATGTATGTTTTTTAGGAGTAAATAGTGGTACATATGATTTGATAGTGGTGGAGAATATTGAATATAGATTTTCTAAGGAATCGTCAGTATTAACGTCAGACAAAAAAGACCAGTCAACATGCGAAAGATGAGAATTTATAGATTCAAAATCTGCTTTTTTGTAGTTGAGAGTTTTTTCAACGGGTTTCGGCTCGACGCCACATATATTTAACTTAATATAAAGAGGGGGGTGATGATTATCAACAGGTAACAGAGGATCATTACATTTCTCGATGAACAATTTAGGATAATTTGATATTGCTAGATCTAGTAAGCGATCATTTATGTTGTATATAAAGTTATGTTGTAAAAGATTTAAAAAATTTGTCATATCTAATATCTCACGTGCACGATCATTTTGACTTTCATTAACAATGAAACCACTATCACTTGTTTTCCATTTTAGGTTAGGGAGGTTGTAATCCCCGAGAATAATAATTTTAGAGTTAGGGTATTTGTAGAGTAGATTTTCAACGTCTTCGCTGTGGCTTCGATAGTTTCCGGCATCAGATAGTGGCGGTGTGTATAAAGTTGCAATTATTATCTTTTCTACAGTGGTATCAATTTGTACAAATAGTTGTTCGAGTGTATTATTTTTTGTTTTGAGTTTTCTTGACATCAATTTCTTCTTTATTGCAATTAGTACTCCGCCTCCCCTTGTTTTGGAACTGGATTTAGAGTTTCTATCGCAGCGAAAAATTTTGTAGTTGTTAAGTCCGAGTTCTGTTGATTTTATTTCCGAGTCGAGCCAAGTTTCTGTCAGCACATATACGTCGTAATGGTGTAGCGATATTGTAGAACGTAGTTCATTTAATTTGGTGCGTAGTCCCCGCGCGTTCTGGTAGTATATCTTGAGTTTGCATCGTTTTTTGGCGGTGTTTGCACTATTTTAGGGTTTCCGTTTACATATTTTATAGTAATATCATTTTCGCCATTTGACTTTCGTTTTTCCAGTTCTTCTCTTAGATTTTTTAGATGTTTTTGTTGAAAAATTGTAGCATCGGGGTATATCCTTGTGTTGTTTTTTAAAAGATGACGTTTACTTAGTAATGTTCTGGATGTTGTGGAGTTATTGAATTCTATTTTAAGGGACCTTGGTTTTTCAACACTTGGTTTTCCAATGCGGTAAACGCGTAGCATATCACGGTTTGCGGTGATAAAATTTAAGTTTGCGGTGATTGCGGTTTTACGTTTGATATGATTCATTGGTAATATTGAGAATTGAAAAGTACATTAAAATTGAATAATTTAACGCACTACGAAGTAACAAAATTTCAATTCACACATGCACCTATGCCTGACAACCTAAATGAGTATTTTTGTGATTATATATAAATTGGTAGACACCACAGATATCGGAAGAGTAAACTGGAGTAAATGTTTCGTCCCATTTTTTAAGCTTTGTCAAGCAGAGTCCGCCTCGGGTTTATAAACAAAGGATACCAGTATCACTTGGAGTGGATTGAAAAAAAATCACAATCGTGTCAAGAAGGTACAGTCAAAATGCGTGAAAATAAATTGAAAAATAACATTTATCCAATCAGGTAGTATAAGACAAATAAATATTATTTATTTTACTCAATGGTCATTATCACACATTCCAAATGACTACAGCTGTAACTTTATTAGTGTGGATGTTAAACTAAGAAATGCTACTACGACAAGGCAAGAGTCCTGGGTTCGAGACCTAGATGTGACCTTATCTTTTTATGATTTTTCTGTTTCAGATTTTTATTTAGGAATCACTAATATTGTCTTCAATAATTAAATTAAGAAATGTTTGTGTCATAAATTATTAATATAATATTTATTCTAAGACATATCTAATATTTAATATTTAACTAGCAACAATTTATAAGTATGCATTTCCAATGGTACGATACTGATTTTATTTTTAATTTAAACAAAATATTATTTTCTTAATACAGGAGTTCCTAGTAAGACAGGCACATATCATGAGTTCCTAGTAAGACATAACATGTCACCAATGATATGGAATAAATACAAATTAAGAAAAAAAAAAAGTAAAAATTGATCATAAATTTTTTTAAGAATATTAAAAAAAAAATTCAAAGCTAATCGAAGTTTTGTTGTGGTTGAAGTTTTACTTATCCTCGGCTTCGATTTTTTGACGATGAATGGGAGCTAACATAAATGTAATCTAAAAGAGAGTGGATTGTTAAAATTGTTATGTAAAATTGTTATGTATGGATTGTTAAAATTGTTATGTATGTATTGCACTAAGTAAATACATTTTTAATTCAAATTATGTTAAATTTCTGAAAACACATTATGACCAATAATCGCCTGTTTTCGCCATCTTTTGTTCCTTTCCTGTTCTCATTTACTTCATGCCCTAACATGCCTACATATTCTTCTGCTAGAATATTCTCCGTTCTACGTAACAGATTAATAATGTACCATGTATATTGCAATATCCAAGCATATTGAAAAGCGATGCCCGTTGATATTATTTTTCTCTGCAGGACACACTAATATTAGACCATTTTTTCACTATCAATATGCATTCACATGTACATTTTCCCTTAACGTTGCAAACTAACGTTAACTTGTCATCATCATCGACATTTGTTTTTACACTGATTCGTTTGATTATTTGTTAGACATAATATTTGAGAGAAAATTACGTTGAAAGCTTTACAAAGCATTAATTCATTGATAAAACATTGGATGAACATTTAATTGGTAAAATAAAATAAGTACTATTTACTTTAAGTGGACTTTTACTAGAATATTGAAAAGCAAACTTACCGATTATGTGGTATAACCTGACATTTGAAAGGCATTTTATTTTTAATTTTTTTGATACTGTCAACTTAATCAAAAGGTAAAAACTTTGCAACGTAACAACATAACAACAGCCATATATTATTTCAAACGCTTTATTATCATGTAATCTTACATGCAAGCAAGTCAGTACTACAGTAATGCTATGCAGTTGATAAGATGGCATTGAAATAACTCTGGCGTTGTATTACTTTTCTTTTCTTAACCAAATAACGTAAAACTTCTTAAACAGTTTAATTTTGTACCCTGACGATGCTCGAGTGAAGCGAAACCGGTCGGTCTTAAAATTAATAAAAATTCGTGGTTTTAAACAAAAAATATTGTTTTATTTCATCAAAATGTTAAACCACAAAGTGATTGGTTTCTACGAAAATATAAAACTTCTTGTTAACCTCCTCGTTACAATGAAAATCTTTATGACATAAACTAACAATGGGCAAAAGTATCTATTCGAATAATTACAGTGTTTTTTTCAACATTCTAAATATTGCAAATGATCAAAAAAATGTTTTTCTACGCACTAATGCGGAGGTACTCAACCTTTTTGAGCCCATTGTCCACTTTTCAGGTATCTTGTCTTCAAAGTCCCGATCTGCAATGAATAATAACGAATGGATTATTTATGTAGCATAGTTTTCATGTGAAAATCACCCCAAGAACTCGTACACAAAGAAAACGTCTCAGGCGAAATTTTTATTAGGTCTAACGACAAACAAATAAATGCTGTTGTTTATTATTTATTGGAAAGTCACATTCCAAAAAAAAATCTTAATTACGAAATCTTTTTGAATCTTTTGAATTACAACAAACACAGATCTAAAAAGGCGTCAAAAAGGATCTAAAAAAAATCTACAGTATTTATAATAAAGTTCGTACACAAAGTACTTGAGACTGTAGTTTGAAAATTGTATTTAATCCGCTCCCAAAGCACTTTTAACTCTTGATCGCCCCACAAGCGAAATAATTCGCCCACTGGTGGGTGTTATTGCCCAGGATGGGAATCAATGTATTAGGAAGTCATTTGTAATAAAATAAAATAAACTAGCCACCATAGCCTCATTCTACAAAGGTATTGGCAATGAGGGTTTTCGAACCTAAAAAAGGTGCGAAATGTACTGACAAAAAAGGAAATATAATATTATAGCTGACAAACTGATTCGGCAGTTTAGCGGGTATAAAAAATAAAAAAATAAATAGTAAAATTAAAACTTTTTAAAAATGTATCCAAAAAAATTATAAATACTATCTGTTTCTCTGGACAATATACTTATTTTGTGGTACATTCTTAATGAAACATTAAAAAATCTGAATCAATTTATTTCATCATCAGACTTTTCCTAGAAAAAGTCAAGAGGGTGAGTGTTTATTTCCGATATGGAAACGTGACAAGTCCCATCCGAAATGACATTTAAAAATACACGGTATTAAAAATTTCCCCCATTTTACCAACCTTGAACCTTCGTGAAGGCGTGATCTCTTCATTACTGTCATATCCCTTTATATTATTTTCTATACAACCCATACCACATAAAAAACTGGGTCCACTTTTTATTTCATACACCGAGTAAATTCCGGTTGGAAAGGTTCAAAAGCAACAGTTCGTCTACATTATATATAATACATTATGGGAAGAGTTCTACGAAGTATAGACAACACCTGTCCGATTTGGCAGTATATCTTCTGTTATCTGAAAACCGGTGTATCCAATATTTCACTGTTTAGCCTCGCCCAGGGCTTTCATTTTCGGGTGAAATGACATAGCGTGAGGTAAGGCTGTGATCGATGGGCCGTTTTGGAAATTATGACCAGATTTTAACGCGGAACATCCCCGAACACAGCCAATTTAATCACGTTAAAGACGTTGGCGCTCAACCACCAACCATCATGATAAAAAGCATTGGTAACTTTTTAATATTCTTTCAGGAATTTCATTTGGTTTCGTTATTTTTTTCAGGGATGAAACATTGTACTGCATAAAACATTATTGTAGGTATCTGTTAAAACAACGCTAACACCCACTTACACGAGAAATTCATTTGCACAGTGTACTATGTTAACCTAGAGAAGGCAAGTGCTTAAATTAAAATAATATTGCCAAAGAAAAACAATTGCATTTCACTCAAATTATTGCGGATTTTTGCAAAGGGACCAGTCTCAGTTCTTCAAATTTCGAAATTTGTTTCGTGGAATTTGCTCTTTTTAGCAAGTTTTAATTTGAAGAAAAGCGATATTCTAATGTAAAGTTGGCTCCCGAAAATGGAAAAATCCTCCTTGAATTCTAAAGATTTTTTTAGAATTCAGAAGATTACCCAATTTCGTGGCGAAATTGCAATAAATTACAATATTTCAAAACCCTGACATTGACCCTTTTAGAAGCAAGCCCCAGTTTTGAAGATTGGTAAAAAGATTGTGAGCGGTTTGCTCATGGCCAATATGTATTTTAGGATTAAAGCATTTCTAGAAAAGAAGCCGTCATTTTTTTTAAATTTTAAATTATATTTGATAGAAAAACACATATTTCACTTTACTAACTTAAAAATACACTTTAAAAAATGTTAATATTACTACTTACTACCAACTTATAACAGTACATTGTAATTTAGATCACTAATTTTAAAAGCATATAGTTTATTTTGAATGTAATTCAAATACTGTGTTTATTGCGAATAAGTGCACAGAGAAAACTTCCTCATATAAAATAAATAAAATATTCGTTTTCCTCAAACGCCACTGCAGGCCTTTGACAAATGAATTGACAGAGTTCCTATCAAAGTATTAGTTACCAGCGAATGTTTTATGAGCACGGTGCAACCGGTGCAATCACACGGTGATATTTATTAGGTAAAGAAAACGTGCTCTCGATTTATTCTGAATAACAAATATTTGACACGAAATTGGCATGCTATCATTGTTTTCACAATATCATTTTTCTCCGTGTGAATAGGTAATTTACAAACCAGAACTTTAGAAACAAAACACGAAATTTAATTAATAGGAACAGTAGTACCTGTACGGGACGTGTTTGCCTGCACAAGAAAAGACTGTAAATAATAAGCACCGGCACACATCAGTCCTCAACCTGGGTAATGATTTAAGTAAAACACCGTGAGGTGTTCTATCCAAACCATCATAAAAGAAAGACGATTCGAATCAAAATTCACATTTTAATTACAAGTATTCTACTGGTATACAGAACGTACAAAGGGGAGTAGCTTATAGGTACTTCCTATTTTTTACAGCCAACCCAATTCACAAGAAATAGTATTTCAATACAACTGGGATTTAAAACACAGATAGACAACTGAGACAATCGGAATTCTTTCAGCGATAATTTCAGATTGGAGCACATTGTTCATCATCATGCCATACGATACAGCAAATGGCGTAGGCGACTGCTGGAGCAGTGGCCAGTTCAATTGGTAGCCAGCAGGAATCGGCCATCCTATAGGCTTCAGCATCAAGGGCTAATTCAGTCGGTAGCCTCTAGGTTTTCAGCATCAATGGCTAATTCAGTCGGTAGCCAGGAAAAATTGGCCGGCCTGTAGGTTTTCAGCATCAATGGCTAATTCAGTTGGTAGCCAGGAAGAATTGGCCGGCTTCTAGGGTTTCAGCATCAATGGCTAATTCAGTTGGTCAAATATGATTTAAGATTTTCACGGCCAAAAGTATTTTTGTGATTTGTTTTTGGGGTGTTATGCCATGTTGCGCTAACTCCTTCTTTAGCCAACGTTTCGGACAGCATTGCAGTGTCCATCATCAGGGCAGATGTGTTATTTGAGGTTGTGTTAAAATGTGAGCTTATGTATGAGGTTGTGATACCGTGTTGCCAGCTCCAACCCTCTGAGCTGGCATTAACGTATCATTTTATATTTAAAGTGGTTTTCTTCGTTTAGCTCTGGTGTATCCGTCAATTACCGGATACCAAGAACTATTGAGCTTAGCTCCATCGTCTCTATTAATGTTTACGGGATTTTTATGAATTTCAATGGCTTCCGTAATCAGCCGTGCTCTATAAGTTTTGGGTCTCCCCAGGATTTTAGGAACAAATCCAAAGTAATGCCTGGTGTCAATCAAATGCTCGGCAATTGCCGATTTGTCAGGGTGGCCGAGTTTACAAGCTCTGAAGTGTTCTGAAATCCTTTTGGAGATAGTCCGTTCTGTCTGGCCTACATAGACCTTGTCACATCCAGAACAGCTGAGTTTATACACTCCATCTGTTTCCAGAGGAAACTTAGTCTTTGCAGACCTCAGTAAATCCTGTATCTTTGTTGTTGTTCCGAAGACAGTCTTGATATTTTCCTTTCTCAATAGCCTGGCAATTCTGTCTGTCACATTGTGCACATAAGGCAGGAAGGCACAGCCTTTCGACTCTTGTTCAATTCTGTCTTCGTTTGGTGCAGATTTGGCTCTTATGATTTGCCTTGTCTGACTTGCTGGGTAACCGTTACGCTCCAGTGCATCGGTCAGCTTCGTAAGTTCCGCTCCGATTTTATGTTCTTCACATATTCTGGTCGCTCGGGTCACCAATGTATTGATAAGTCCTCTCTTCTGCGCTGGGTGGTGGTGCGAATCAGCGTGTAAGTACCGATTCGTATGGGTTGGTTTCCTATATACAGTATGCCCTAGGCTACCATCGTGTTTTCGCATCACCTCCACATCTAGAAAAGGCAGGATTTTATGTTCGTTTTCCAGTTCCATTGTGAACTTAATTTTGCTGTGGAGAGAATTAAGATGGTCCAGGAATTCGTTTAGTTTCTCCGTTCCATGAGGCCAAATGGCGAAGACATCGTCGACGTAGCGCCACCATACTTCAGGGACAGCCGAAGCTGTGTCGAGCGCCACTTCTTCAAACTTCTCCATAAAAAAGTTGGCTAGTACTGGCGATAACAGATTGCCAATCGCAACTCCCTCCAATTGCTCAAATAGTTCACCCTGAAACGCAAAGTATCTCGTTTTGAGGCAGTGTTCAAAAAGTTTGCAAATGTCTTCCTCATATAACTCCCTGAGCATTGTCGTGGAGTCTTCTAGAGGCACATTTGTGAAAAGTGACACGACGTCAAAGCTGACCAGAATATCTCCTTCCTCAGTCTTAACTTTCTTGAGCTTACTAATCAGATCTGTTGAATCCATAATCCATGATTCGGTTTTTGAAACGTTGGCTAAAGAAGGAGTTAGCGCAACACGGCATAACACCCCAAAAACAAATCACAAAAATTCAGTTGGTAGCCAAGAAGAATTGGCCGGCTTCTAGGTTTTCAGCATCAATGGCTAATTCAGTTGGTAGCCAGGAAGAATTGGCCGACTTCTAGGTTTTCAGCATCAATGGCTAATTCAGTTGGTAGCCAGGAAGAATTGGCCGGCTTCTAGGTTTTCAGCATCAATGGCTAATTCAGTTAGTAGCCAGAAAGAATTGGCCGGCTTCTAGGTTTTCAGCATCAATGGCTAATTCAGTCGGTAGCCAGGAAGAATTGGCCGGTTTCTAGGTTTTCAGCATCAACGGCTAATTCAGTTGGTAGCCAGGAAGAATTGGCCGGCTTCTAGGTTTTCAGCATCAATGGCTAATTCAGTTGGTAGCCAGGAAGAATTCATCAGCCTCTAGGTTATCAGCGGCAGTGGGCAGTTTAGTCGGTAGCCAGCAGGTATTTGTCAGCCTTTAGGTTGTCAGCATCAACGCAGCAGGGATTGGCCAGCCTCTCGGTGATCAGCGGCAGTGGGCAGTTCAGTCGGTAGCCAGCAGGTATTTGTCAGCCTTTAGGTTGTCAGCATCTGTGGCTGGATCTGTCGGTAGCCAGGAAGAATTCATCAGCCTCTAGATTGTCAGCATCAATACAACAGGGATCGGCCAGCCTCTAGGTGATCAGCGGCAGTGGGCAGTTCAGTCGATAGCCAGCAGAAATTCATCAGCGGCGGCATGGTCATTTGATTGTAAGAGCCGGCACACGGAGACGCCCCATTATTGTAATGATGACAGATGCGTCTGGCTCAGCTGATAGAGTGCCGGCCGTAAACAGCTCGTTGCAAATAGTTGTAATCTTTAAAATTATTGTGCCGTGATGGAGGAACAGAAGCGACTACAGATTTCAGTTCAGGAATTTATAATTTCTTAAATTATAATTAACAGATCGCGTTTTAACTGGAAGTGTTCCGTCCACTCGTGTTAATTTTTGAAATTTCACTGCCAATATTTTGTTTAAATGGCCTATTTATAATGTCTTTCTACAAGAGTTTGTGTGGCGTTAGCTTGCAAAAACATGTTTACGTTTTTCAAAAGGCAGGTATTTTTAGATGCAAATAATAATTTCGCCCAGCGACTGGTGTAGCGTCGAGAACAATCCATTGAATAATTAATAATAAACCGCTCGACCTACTTAGGTACGTACTTGCTAATTGCTACTTAGGTACGTATTTGCAGCCTAAATCAAAACAGAGCAACCTACCTGTTTCAAGTATCTACTCGCGACAATAATACTGCAGTCCGTCTGGGATACTACGAGAACTCGCCAGAAGGTTCGAGTCTACGGCCTACGCATAATTGCCACGCTGTCGAAGGTTCCTGAAACGTACAGTCTGTGCGAGTGCCTAGGATTTAGTTGCCATCCATCTACCTACTGCTACCGTCGGCCGTGTAGTATAAATAAGCCCGTCAGCGAGTCAGTCAGTCAGTCAGTCATCATTCTGCCGTCAGTCTACAAGGATCAACGAGTGTTAACCCGCGCTTCTCTTACTAGCGCAAAGGACAATTTACCCGGCTTCGCCCGTACCATCATGGACTCCATCGGGGCACCATCATAGCGCCTCGGCCACGCCTATGGCCAGCGCTACTCGGATTACAAGCGCCCTGGTTCCAGTGTCTCTGACCAGCGCTTCTTCCACGCTACCATGACCACCACGAGGACACGCAGCATCCTCACTGGTCTACATCGTTCCCGTTCAACCGCCTACAAGGTCCGCCGCACCTTCGGCCGTCTCGTCAGCACTGGAGTGCCTGAAGACCTACGTTCTTCGCCAGTGCCTGACCTTCATCGAGTCCCGGTCACCAGCGCCCGGCGTCGACTCACTGACCCGCGCTTGACCATCACATCACCGCAGCGTCCGGAGTATTCAACATCTGTCCTACGTCATCTCCTCGTCACGGCAACTGACTCACCAATAAAACACATGTGACCTTCAACACTTTCTTTCATTTCGTGCCTCACCATTGATCCCCAAACTGGTTTGTCAATATTTTGATTTCGTTTTAGAAAATAGGGTTATCGAACCGTTTCATGTTAGATTCAGACTTTTTGCGGCCTGGTAACAGATTGTTAGATATTTTTCAACTGGTAAATATTATGATTTGGAAAAGGGCTCATCAAACTTGCAGGTGTTCAACTTTAGTCGCAATTAAAATTATATGCAATAAAATCATTTTTTCATGTTTGATACAGTACCTCTTTATATCAATTTTTAAAGGCTTAACTTTAACCATCTTTTTCATGTCCATTGACATTGAGGCAACACTTAATTAAAATGTTATGGTAATTAGAATTTGAGTAGAACTCATATATGCAAACATATTTATTTCAGTTGTCTGTGATTGTAACACTGCTTCTGAGCTCGGATTTGTTTTGAATACAAGTGTAACGTTCAAAATTTTAACTGATTGTGTCAAACAATCCGACATCCGATAAAGTACCTCTTAGTTGTAAATGTGATGATATTTTAACAATTTTTTTTTTTTTTTATTGGTGCCCTTTTTTTACTCATTTAAAGTACGCTCTAGCGTGTTTAAATCGCACTTTATGGAACGCGCGTTTTTTAAAGTTACCATGGCAACATCAACAAATCAACAAAATGTGGAGTTTAAATGTCAACTTTTAACTATAAATCTGACAGGAATATTTTAAAAGTCAAATAAAACATTACAAATGTTTCAAAAATTTTATTCAAAGTTTTTTTTTTTTAGTCGGCAACAGTAAAACGTCGAGCCTTCACTGTTTTAGACGGTCGGATGGTAATAAGCAATACACTTCCTTCTTCTTTGATATCATATAAGCGTAAATCGCACAATTCACATCTCCTGCAAGAGCCAAAGATTCCGCAAATGGCTACCACCTTCAAAAATAAGTACGTAATGTCCGGTGCTTCCGTGAAAAACTTCCGCAAATCATCTTCTTTGAATACATACGCCTTCTTAGCAACGTCATCCTTGCTAATTGCCTTCATGAATGCATGCACTTTCACAAATGATTTGTCATAATGCGTTGTGGAAAAAACTGACCGAACTACAAGTTCCACGACAAATTGTCAATATATTGAGAACATGGTACAACCAACAGGAAAACTTTGTCAGATGGAATGAAAGCCTATCAGAAGCAGCCAAATTAAAGTGCGGCGTTAGACAAGGAGGCTCAATGTCCCCAGTGCTTTTCAACGTATATATGGATGAACTTAGTAAAACACTGAATACAACAAGAATCGGTTGCCATATTGCCGGGGTATGTATGAACAATATTAGCTATGCAGACGACATGGTCATACTAGCTCCATCGATAAGAGCGATGAGAAAACTTCTGGCAATATGCAAAGCTTACGTTGATAGTCACGGGCTGATGTACAATGCTAAAAAGTCATCCCTGCTGATATTTAAAGCAAATACTAGTCCCACTGTCATTCCACCCATACGTCTCGACGGGGCCAACCTGACAATTTGCAGCGAAATCAAATATTTGGGGCATGTCATCACCGATGACCTAAATGATAAAAAAGACATAGAACGTCAAAGAAGAGTACTGAGTGTGCGAGCTAACATGCTTGCCAGGAGATTCAACAAATGCAGTCCTCCGGTGAAGAAGCAACTTTTCCAAACATATTGTATGAGCTTCTACACCAGCGAGCTATGGACGACATACACACAAGGCGTCATGAACACACTCCGAGTACAGTACAACCACGCATACAGAGCCCTATTTGGCCTCCCCTGGCGATGCAGCGCCTCACAGATGTTCACCAAAGGAAGGGTGCATGGGTTCGCTGCTTTGATGCGCCACAGAATAGCCGGGACGAGGCAGCGCTACCAGAGATCGGACAACACTCTTGTACAGGCCGTTGCCCAGTGGCAGGGAGCGCCTCTACACCGGAGATGGAGAATTTCACTCAAGCCACCATAAAGACCTAATGTGCACATCAATGTATTGATTTTTTATTTATTATTTTTATTTTTATTTATTTCTTTATTCATTTTATTTTTATGTATTAACTTAAAAGTAAACTTTTATGGCAGGCAGAGCATTGCACAAACCGCTCTGTCCAGCTGAAATAAACATTATTATTATTATTATTATTATTAAATCAACCCCTTTATTTATCCTCAACAGACATTGCAATTTCGAATGTATGGCCCACATAGTCGATGCTTTGTACTGTTCCGACATTTTCTGAAGGTAAGCAAGCACAACTCGTTCATCTACATCTACTACGTTTTGCTCCTCCATCCATGTTATGAACCTTTCATATTCTTTTTTATAAACGTCTTTGGATTTTTCAGGTATTAACCGCGATTCTGCTTTGGTATTTAAATTATTAATGTTAGAACTCATTTTACATCACACAATAACTAGTAAAAACTGTGATGTCAACTATTAATCTTATGTGACAGATTGCAAATTAATGTTTGTGTTTTTCATTTCCATCACAACAAGATATTGTGATGTCACATCACGAATTCATTAATAGTTCTTATTTCCAAATTTTTAATAATAATATCAATATTTATGTTTTCAAAGTGTACCAATAAAAAAAAATAGCGTAAAGTATTCGTGGATAACTGGTCTTTAAAACACTTGCTTTATTTCGAGCACTCGGCTACGCCGTCGTGCTCGAAAAATCGCGCGTGTTTTAAAGACCTGTTTATCCACTTATACTTTAATATACTATTAATTCTCATTTTCAAAATTGGAACTAATGAATCAAGAATTCGACTATCCTCTGATTTATCACGGGTCTGTGCTAGTATGTTATATTATATACTTAGTTATTATATTACTTCTGACCATTTCGCCTTATTTGTACATTAAATAATTATGAACAAATAACATGGAAATATTACCTATTATTTGTATAGTATACGTTTTATTTGTACTCATAACGGAACCAAAATCACGAGGGACGAGTAAGTTTGATATATAGATGAATATATCAAACTTCTTCCGCCAAAAGTGCGTACTTGAGAAGGGAACTTGTTAAACAAAGAAACCCGTTTTCTGGTGTATAAACAATTTTAGATTATTATTTGTAGTACCTACCTATTTTGTTTGTTCGTCGCCACGGGTATATTATAATAAAATAATGCCTCATAAAAGGTAATGAGAATGGATTACATGTCATGAACAAAAAAGTTTTAGTCCTGGTGGCCTTTTCCGGGAGTGGAACGAGCGCGGCTGAAAAAAAGTTATACGTGATAATATAGTAGCGCGAATATATTTGTGAGCCGAACCTCAAAATATGGAAAGGAACGACGCAAAAGCAAATGGTATGAAAAGCCGCTTGCGGTTGCTTCGTTCTTTTTCATAATTTGAGGCTTGGCTCGCAAATGTATACGCAGCATAATAAGACATTTGCAATTATTTCTAGTACATTTTCGTCCTTTATGATATTTTGGAGCCTGCTCGGTAAGTGTTTTCTTTTGAAAACATCGAAAATACCCAATTTAATGTTTCACTGATACCTATCTCATTGTTTATTTCGATTCTTATAGAATTATTGTCACACAATTGTTTTGAAACTCACTTGATAAAATTCACCTAAGCTCGACAATGCATTTTTACTACTGAGTAGATTTTTGAAGTTTTATTAATTTATTTTTATAATTTCTTAGAGCTTCGGTTAGAATATCCATATTTCTGATCATAAAAATGGACACATGACATTTAAGGGCACAGGGTAGTGAAAATATAGTCAATTTAAAAATAAAGTTCTTGTGTATTTTGCGAAAAAGTTGTTGTCACAAGCTGTCGGATTTTTTTCAACAGTGTAAAACAATATGGCCGGTATTTTTAATAATAGTTTGGAGGATTGGTTATCATCGCCAGTTTAAATGTATTGTTGGCTAAATGACTCTGCGGTTCTCCAAATCCGCAGAATCCGAGGTTGAGTGATTACCTTCAGTGTGAAATAACGAGAATTTGGATAATTCTAATTTATTTTTTTTTTATTTTAACAAAACTCACTTATAATAATTTTACGAACAAATAATTCACGTACGCTAGAGGAGGTTTAGGGTCAACCCGACGCGACGGCAAGACTGCTGGAAACAGAATAATATTATTTACCGCGCAAGGTATCGCGCGCAGGTTTACAATGATACCAGCCTCACAAAAATGTGGGTAAAAATAGTATTGTAGTTATTTTCGGGAGATGCAAACTCGCTATAATTTACCCTACAATAGCAATGCTCAGAACTGATAAAAAATATTTCAATGCAGAATGAAGACGAAAATAGGTTAGGCTAGAGTAGATTTGGAGAAGTTATTTTAATGAATAATTTGCGTTAAAACAACAGAAATTCTGTTCATAACGTACACTTTACCTATGCCACATCATGTTATTGACATTCGTGATACACGATATTATTATGATAAGTGGTTTGGTTTCAGACATATTGACCAATAGACCTAAAGACATATTGTTTTAGGTTCCCTTCCCTTCCATTGCTGCCATACTATTGTTCAATTGTGTTATGAATGAACATGTCCTCTATACCATCATGTATATATATACTAGTTGTTTTGTGAACTGTAGACCGTATATACAAAAAGGAATGCTTCTTATTTTCTCTTGTTTAATAAAACAAAAGAAAAAATTTCCTCTGAAATCATTTGATTTGTGAGTAGGGTAGACCGAGGCTATTCGGATCATGTTTTATGTTTTCTTGAAAAAAATTAAAACTAATACATTTTCGAAACAAAAAAATATTTAATATTAAGCATTTGTCATTTTTATATGTTTTAACTTTAATGATCATAACATAAAGTAACTTTAAAAAAACATATGACTATTACTGTAGACCTCTCCACCGATCCGAATCACCCCATATATATATGTGGTGATTCGGATCAGTGGTGGGGCTACTCGGATCAAACCCAAAAAAATAGTTAAGTATGAAAAAAAAAAAAAACCTAAAATAGGTTTTAGAACCCATAACTTACATGAAAGTATTATGACACTTATTACACTCTTATTGGCTCACACACCGCACAAATAAAAACTTTATTAAACACTTACTTGTCGTAACATTTTTTGCTGCACCATTCTTCGCAAGAAGAACATTGAATCCAATCTTCCTTTGGAGGATGTACAAAAGCTTCATTGCAATAAATGCAAAACCACTTTCTTGAAGCCGATGAAGAAGCTGTTATGGAAGATTTTTTAACTTTAAGTCCCGGGGTACCTTTTCCTTTGAACAGTAATTTTGGGCGGTTTTTGGTGGCATTCCAATCATAAATTCATCCTTCTTCGTTTACCCTTATACAGGACAAATGGAGGTATGAATGATACAACTGCATTCATATAAGCCAAAACAGTTACATTTTGACCTCGCTCGACACTTGTCATTGATACGGGACGATTATTTAGGGGCATGCCGGTTTCGTCCATATTATAAATGCATTCTGGCCTTCCTTGCAATTGACAGTCTCTTATTACCTTTTCCAGTGTGTCATAAAAATTTGAAATTATGTCTGGATCCATTCCGTTAATCTTTGCTCGAGATAGTCCTTCTGGTTTTTTTATGGCGAGGTATGCATGACGCGTAACGATGAAACCAATCTTGACCTGCCATTCCAACTTCTGAATTAAATCTTCGTTGAGATTGATTACCAAGACGATTACAATAATCAAAAGCGTATTTCCTGACCATTTTTGGAGTAATGCAGAATCCACGTTTAGATAAATAAACCAACCTTTCCGCAAACTGTTTTTCAGATTCAATATCTATTGCAGGTCTTGCTCCTGGATTAGAGATGATCCCGGTGATTGAAGTCGTATGTCTTTGTAATGTCATGTATGGGATTCCGTAGCTCACAGCAGCACTGCGTAATCCCATTTCACCGGATTTTACTTTCCTAACGGCTTCATCCATTGCAATTTTCGACCATGATTGATTAATTGTCTTTTTCACATAATTGCGCACCATCTGTTTCAAATACAAATATAAAACAATTAACGCATCGAATTTTAAAAGCATTAAAATATGATCCAAATAGCCCCCCCACCGTCGCACTATGGGGTGACTTCATGTAACGCGTTGGCTGAAATTCAGAAAATCAAATTTTCTTTACAATGAAACAAGTATGCTAGTTTTGAAGTTCATTAAGTGTTGCACAATTCCCCCGAAGCGTGTCGCCCTAATCGCGATACTGACTGGAAGAGATCAGTTTGAAGTTGACCTTTGTGCGGGTGACTGTGTCAGTTTTCGAAAGCGCGTAAATTTCAATACTTTTCAAGTTTATAAAAAGCAAAACCTATCAAGTGTTCAGATCCAATTCAATATGGATACGATGTCTTATGGTATGTACTTTAATTATATTATAGTAGTTATTGATATCCTCATACTGTATGTCATAAATTTAAATTAAAACAAACACCTATTTGAATGAAATATTTTGTTGGAAATATATTAAAAATAGAGGTATATAGTTTAGAGTTCCACGAGATCCCGTCATATTTTAATTGTTTTTATATAGTTTAGTATCTTAGCTACAAGATTAAATTATAAGTAGTTGCAAGTATGCACAATTTTTTAAATTATAGTACTTGAAAGTGAGGACTATCAGTTTTCATAAAAAACAGTTGTAGTCTAATAATCAATGTGTTTTGTTTTAGATACAATTTCTGACGTGGTTCTTACGAGATTCGAATTATAAATGATTATGAAGAATTCTGGCGTTAATAAATTTGACGAAAAAATAAAATTCCTGAAAAAACACCTCTTAGAACTTACTCATTGTCAACTCTTTAATCAAAAAGACCTTTTTTAATGAAATAGATGCATTCTGTTCTAAATTGAAATCCAAATGGTTGAAGTGTCACAGAATCCATGACTTCTTTTTATTAAATAATAAAAAATGGCTCGAAAGCCTCGTTATATTTAAGAATTATAAACCTTTACCAGAAATAGTAAAAACGAAAAGAGGTCAACCCACACTGTCATTTGATATGTCGTCTGAGCGTACGAAACGTCATAAAACTATACTATTGCGATCTTAAACATCTAGTACTGAGTTAGCCTTTGCTACTCACATGAGTTTTCGGTTGGCAGGTAAAGCATCAGCATCGACTGTAGTCAAAGACGTCACGTTACGCCGTAGTACGCCGACCAGAGCAAATAAGTACAGAAAAGCTTTTACCGATAAAACCCAAAACAAAAAGGTATTGAGTGGTGATGAAGCACTCGCTTTGATTGTAGATGCCAAACTTAGTCGCTACCAATACAATTTAATAAGAGAAAAGGATAAAGAGGTATTTCCTTCATACAAAATTGTACAAGAAGCTAAGAAAAAAAATTGAATAGACTGTTGATTTCGTCGGATCCAGTTATCTCCAGCTTGGGAAAAATAAACAAAAGGATCATGAAGACAATTCCAAAAGAAGTACTGAAAATGCTAAAGACACCAGACCCTAACACGACTACCAGGAATGATTCGATAGATGAATCAAGTAGTGATGACGATAGTATGTTGTCACAAGATGATGAAGACGATTTATTATGTGTGTAACTGTCAATAAATAGCACGAGAAATAAAGTGAGCATTTTGACTGATTTAATTTATCTTATATTATTCAATTTTATATTTTTGTACTAAGTATGCGTGACTTTTCGAACATTTTTTTTTCACTTATTTTTATCAAAATGTCTATACGGAACTAAATATCGAAAAAGATTTGATGTCATTGCAACCACTGATTTGATGCCAACTTTCGGGGTCATCGGCCCCATTGTGCGTCGGTCCGTTTAACCTCACATTTATTATTATGATATTTACTCAAAGTAAAGTACAAAATCATACAAAATGCATTTTATTGCGCTTTAATTTTGTTTACTGTGCATTTGATTGATAAATATATAAAATATGAACATGACTAAATAGCTTACCTTTTCAGAAAAAACACTAAGAACGCAGAGAACAATAGTACATCAGGCATTTATTTGAGACGAAACTTGTACCATCTTCACACATATCGATTTTTAGCAGTCAACCCACGCAATCTGTAATATCGGTAATTTTACTATTATGGCATCCGGTAGATGGGGAAGCTATGTCTAAATTCTTTCATTGTCATTTGGTTACAATAGCCGAGATATATCCATATTGCTTAGCTTGATCCGAATAACTCACCTGATCCGAATAGCCTCGGTCTACCCTAGGTACTAAAATACCAACACACATAATAATAAACCGAAAACGTTTTAAGTAACCTTTTTTCAAATATGGAATTACGCAATTTGTTAAAAGAAATGTCACCATCTCTATGGCAATTCTTTTTTCAAAATTTCTACAAGCCGGTATGTACCATAATAATATTAATTATTCATATTTAACAGCACGACCATGCATACTCTGGCGGGATATAAATGAAATGCCAATCGGTCGAGTTAAAAAGGGACTTCGCTAAAAGCAATCGATAACTGAACATCTCTTTGACTAATTCCGATGTAGAATTTGGTAATTGCAAAAGCGGCGCGCAAATAAATCAGTGGAAGCCTGTTTTATGTAAGTGTCAAAGTAATAGTTATAAAAATCACCACCAGTTATATTTTTAACCTCAATTCGTAGGCTAGTTGAGGCAAGATTAGAATGTTTTATGAGGAAAAACATAACAACATAAGCCGATCCTTTCACCTTGCGAAGTTACCAAATTCGTCGAAAGTACTTCTTAGACAACTACTGCCATGAACCAATGCCTCCAGGGTTGATGTTACTAAACTTTTTTTTTTCTATTTTTCTTTTCCTTTATTTGTCATCCGAATAAAAGCTTATCAACGCGAAGCCCATGTTAAAAATATCCCACCAGTAATATTCCACATGAGACAAATCCTGCCTTGGGAAGATATTATCCGATGGTATATTTTGTTTACAACACACGGACCAAGAGGGCGTGTGTATCTCATATATCGAAAAAATCCTTCTATTTCTTGGACATCGTTATTTTCTCGTTGAACTAAAATTATTTTTTGAGAGCCAATGTTTTCATACATTATTTATAATCAATATCTATCATAAAATTAAGTATACAATGTGCATTCCGCTAAAATTCAGAAATGAGTGCCCGTACGATCGAGGGAGTTATATTGTGTGGTAGTTCTCTTTCCCCCATCCATGAAGAAGGTTCCCGTTTTTACCTGAAGGGCATGTTTTTGAAGATATAAGGGCTGGAAGTTGCGCCCTCTACAAATTTCTGTAATAGTCAAGAACATTCAGGAGTATTCGAGATCATTCCACAATATTCCATAACATCCCGGAACATTCTGAGATCGGGATTACAGGCCGTTTCCTGATAAACTTCTGGTAAATATCGTGATCTTGGTATCTCTAAATAGTACAAAACAAAGTCACTATCTGCGTCTATTTATTTGTGCGCTTAGTTCTTCTAAACTAGTTTTATAGAGTTTCCACTAGCATTTGAAGAATTTCTTCCGGAAGGTTTAAATATACGGTACATTTTTGTTGTTTGTTTTTGGGGTGTTATGCCGTGTTGCGCTAACTCCTTCTTTAGCCGACGTTTCGGACAGCGTTGCAGTGTCCATCATCAGGGCAGATCCGGTAGATCTACACATCTTAGGATCTACCGGATCTGCCCTGATGATGGACACTGCAACGCTGTCCGAAACGTCGGCTAAAGAAGGAGTTAGCGCAACACGGCATAACACCCCAAAAACAAACAACAAAAATGCTTTTGGCCGTGAGAATCTAAAAACTTACCATACGGTACATTGTTTTTTTTTTACTAAAGCGAATATTTAAACATTGTGCATACAAAATATGATGTTAAATATACCAGTATGTATAGTAAGTTGTATTTTAGTCCTCCTCACTAGAGTGACCTGTGCTGAGGCGGACTAAAGTTATTAATTTCTGTTTTATTAGTTTTCTATGTCGTTTTTTTCATTAATATCTTTCAGACAGTTTTTTATTCTTGATTTGTAATCATTCAAATTTTCTATTCGCTTCATATGAGGGGGGGGGGGGAGTTTCAATACAAAATAAATATAATTTCTTTGCCCGAATGTGGTTTTATGACCAGGAATATTTTTTTATGTCATTGTAATTTGACCTTGTTTGATGAATACGCGGTATTTAAGAGGATTCAGTATAATTTTTAATAGATTCAATATTAAATTATAATTATTGAGAGTAAAGAAAAGTAGAGCAATGCCGGGTACACGTCAGCTAGTGAAGTATATTTTATTTGAATTAAAATTTATCAATTATCGTTAAGTTCTGCAAATATTTTTGTTTGTAAATTTATAATTTATCGTTAAGTTCTGCAAATATTTTGGTTTGTAAATTTATCATTTATTGTTAAGTTCTGTAAGTATTTTAATTGGTAAATCCTCGTAAAACTTAATAATAAACTTCTTTTAACTTAATTTACTTTCAAATTTAAAAAAAAATAAACGAAGGTCTACGAATTATACACAACAACAATACATATAATTGGGAATTAAAATGCGAACTGGAAAATGATGCATTTAATAGTAATTCTAACTGATTTCACAGAATAACAAAACAAAACCATTCACGTGTCATTACACAAGACAATTCTTATGTTTTCTGCCTCAAAAATAGATTTTCGGTCTTGGGTATAATTACTATTATGGATAATGGTACTACGAGTACCAGATGGTAATATGTGGCACAGACAAGACACTGGGACACAAAACAAGGCCAAGATACACGCCAATCCTACCATTGAACAGTTTTTGGACGAAAAACAAATTAAACAAGATAATTAAATGTAATGGACGGTCACACTGCGTTAAGGAGTGTTTTCATGAAGAGTAATTAAAGAGATTAAGATCATCTCATTTTAATTGAATTTTCTTTGTTTCAGATAATATCCGTCATATCAGTCTTCTTCATCTGCGTATCAGTCCTTTCATTCTGCCTAAAAACTCATCCAGACCTCCGCGTAGAGTACACAATATATAACTCCATAGTGGGAGTCTCTAATTTTACAACCGCCAATCCGACCAACATCTCATCATGGACCACGAGCGAACCAGAACGAAAGGTGCCGCTTACAAACCAAAATAAATCACACAACAAAAGCTCCAACTCCACTATCTTGATGAACATTACACATGGGAAACCGAAGAACTTGATGAGGATAAGAAAAAGAAATGAATACAGCACGTTCTACGGAAATCTTCATAGAACGAATCCCCACGATGGAAAGTTCAAGTATTCAGCAGCTACGGCAAACAAATGGCAGGAGAACTACGGGCAACCTCACAAAGCATTCTTCTACGTCGAGCTCGTCTGCAATGTTTGGTTTACCATTGAGCTGGCTGTGCGATCCGTTGTAAGTACAAAACCCCTTTGTATTACATGTTAAATTGTTGGTAAACGTGTATTCATTGCGATACTACAGTATTGTTAATTTTATTTTTGCAATTTTAAAAATTAGAAAGATTATGTAACTAGATTTTTTATAAACATTAATATATTTGAAGATCGTGTTCATTTTATAGCATCAAGTTTCTAGTAAAAACCATTATTTGAATAATACACACTAGAAATGCCTTCGTGTGGATTTGAATGAAAACCGATGTCGCCACTGATTTGGCACCTTTTAGTTCTAGCCTATTAAGCACGTGCTAAATAGTAAATACGTAAGCCTTTCGTTTTTAAAAAGGAGAAAGAAATATTTTCCTTGTTTTTCAGTCGAGCCGAGTTGACATCGCGTTTAGGTCACACCCAGGCGTAGTGTGTTCAATTCCTCGGCTGGTTAAGTCCTCCATCTCAACACAAGCAACATTTTCAGCTTACTGTGGAGATTTTCAAATATTT
Organism: Hesperophylax magnus; assembly: GCA_026573805.1. NCBI lineage: Eukaryota > Metazoa > Arthropoda > Insecta > Trichoptera > Limnephilidae > Hesperophylax > Hesperophylax magnus. The sequence continues at coordinate 621,977 of JAIUSX010000097.1, read as the reverse complement.
TCAGGTTACTCGTAACCCGGGAATGTTTGTCTTTCTTTAACCCTAGAAGCCTTATCTACGCCTGCGAGGCGTACACACAATCTTAAATTCTATTTCTCTTTCTAACGGTTGAAGTTAGCGCCTCGTGGTCTTTAACCAACTCAGTGGCCGACAGAAGCTCGCCGATGGTACCTGCATCACTAAGGTAAGTCCAGCCATTTTTGAGTTTTTGAGGTATAGTACGCCTGCGAGACGTATGTTTAGGCTTTGTGTAACTTTTAACTAAGATTATATGTTTTTACTTTCATTAATTTTTCATCCATTTTATGTTTATTTTGGCATTGTTTCAGATACCAATATGTCATGGTCTAATATATTAAACAGTAACGATATTTTGAAAATATTAGACTAAGAAGATAGTCTTTCTCTTGGAAAATCAGCTCCTGAAGACGACAGCCTGTTTGGACGACATTCAAAGTGAAGATGAGAATAAATATGTAACTGAAGAAGCTTTCCCTTTACAAGAATCTGCTCCCACTGAAGAAGCCGACTCAAAATTTCAAAAGCTGACCTAGCATTTGATGCTGCTCATGCTTTGCAATCTGCCAACTCAGGGCAAAATTATCGTGTTCCTGGAAATAATCTTCGCGGTAAGAATGGACGCGGGATGTTTGGTCAACAAATAGGGGTCAATCATCTCACAGAACTTCAGCTATGAATGAAGTCCGCACCTCTCGAGGACCAGCTTAAATTACAAATTAAATCTACTGGGCAATATTCGATCAAATAAGCGGGAAATTCACAAAAAATTGAAGAACTCGAGATCTCGACCTGTTGGCAATTCTACGTTTTGTTTTGTTGGCCCTCTGACACTTCTATCGTACAAACCACCTGCAAATATTGTTTACCTTTTATCTTGTGATGAAAATGCAATAATTAATAATTCAAGTGACAAACAAGACATGATTCATTTCTAGAACCAAACAAAAGGAGGAGTAGATAAATTTGATCAAATGTGGTCCTCAATGTGGTACAGCCGCAAAACTAATAAATGGTCAATGACTGTATTCTATGGCATCTTGAATATGGCTTTTGTCAATTCTGCTATAATTTATTGCCACAAAATGATCAAATAAACCATCAAACAAAAGAGAATTCATTAAACAACTCAGCACAGATTCGGTTAAGCCTTGGATGGAGATGAGACTTGAAACTCCGACTTATATAGACAAAAAGACAAAATATAAGCCAAATTCTCGCAAAACCTACTGATTCAGGTAATAAACATCAGGCACGAGAACCAGAGCCCAAACAAACATAAATACTGAGTTTTTTGTTGCTAAAAAAATAGAATGTCGAAATTAGTGTGCTGTAAGTGCAAAAAGTCAGTATTTTCTGAGCACAAAGTTGATGTCTATGTAGATTGCTCTAAAAGTAGAGCTAGTAATTAAAAGCATGATTACTTTTAATGTTTGCCCTGTGAATAAGAAATTAATGTTAAAAAAATATAAATTTATTCAAAAAAAACATATGTTTAAGTTGATTTTTAAGAAGATGATTTATTTGTTTGAATATAAGCATAATGATTTTATTCGTTGTATTAAATACCCGTGATAGTAGTTTTCATTGATAAAACTGTGTTTTATTATTAGTTTATATACCAACCTTAACTTTCCATCAAAGAATAGGGCATAAGTAAGTATATTTTGGCCAACAGGCTGTCATTTATATGTGCACGCCTCTGAGACGTATGTTAAGGCTTTATGTACTTATAAAATAGATTAGGCTTCTAGGGTTAAAAAAAAAATAAAATTTATATATATATCTGGTGTGTGCTTTGGTTCCTAAAACCTCCCGATAGCTGATGACGCTGCCAACCTGAGGGTTGACTGTCGTGATCTGGTATTTTTGAATACTTATTTTTAAATGAAAACAATAAAGCTTTCGGCGTTTCTCGTTAACTCTTACTTCCTCGAATAATGAATCAGGTAGATACTTATCTGAATAATTTAAACAGGCATCAACCTGTTTCATCTTCGTTTCGTAATCTGAAAATAGTTCGAAATCGATTTTTCGGCCAAACGCCTGCAGATATCTTGCGCAGTTCAGAAAATGGTTAATACACGGGGTTAATGTTTATGTAAATATCATTCAAACTATAATATTTTGTTTATTCATTAATTGTTTTCCTACACATGTTCATTGTTAATTAAAATGTTCTACGTCGTAGGTTTGATGCTTCAGCAGTTCAGGAAAAATGAATTTGTAGGAATTCAATATTATTTCATATGAATGTTCAAAAATTGGAGGAAACCCCACTTTATTTTGAATTTTTTCACCTTCAACGTAATTTATCTTACTTGAGAAATAATTAAAATATGATTTAATTTATTATTGGTGTAAAACAGGCAGTGATAAAGCTTTTTATTAATTACTTGTTGTCAATTAAAGTGTTATTTCAAAGCTTTAAAAATCCTGGATAGAGAATGTTTTTTAATTCACAAGAAGCTAAAGCTCACTTTTTTATAACTGCGTTAATTAGTTCAAGCTGCTTCAAATAAACATTGTTTCTGCTTAATCTAATACTGTACTGGTTTGATTTAAGGTAATTTAGGCAATGCACAATCAAATGTACAAACTAAAGATTACTTTTTTTTACAGGTAGCCCCGAATCTAATACAGTTCATCAAATCTCCAGTCAACGTGATCGACTTCATAGCCACTCTGAGCTTCTACATGGACGTTATAGTCGAGTCCAGCATGGCCCAGCGGGTCAGCGACAAAACCGACATCCTCGAGTTTATCTCCATCATCAAGATACTTCGGTTGTTCAAGCTGACCAGACATTCCCCGGGGCTGAAGATCCTCATACATACCTTCAAGGCATCAGCCAAGGAGCTAACTCTGCTGGTGTTCTTTTTGGTGCTGGGTATCGTGGTGTTTGCCAGTCTCGTCTTCTACGCTGAAAAGTTACAAGTAAGTTCCATTAACACCTTTTGCCTTTTTTTTCTTTTTCATCTGTTGAGTACTTTCACTTCGCCTGTAGGAGGTTTTAATTTACCGTACTTTTCCGGGACTGGAAGTTGGCAGGCAAAAATGAATTAATTTTCTGACCTCCTTAATTCAAATGTCGTTAAAATGTAGAGACGTTGTTCAGTAATTGCTTTTCGAAATCTTTACTTCATAGCTGATTACACGAAGCAGAAACTTTTGAACAGATGTTTAGCACAACTTTTACTGTTTGGTGTTATACGTCAACATTATTATGAGTAAATAATCATTTTGAGCATGGGCGTTTTTTTTTTTCACTTGCCAGCAACCCGGGCGTTTATTGTAATAACATGATCAACATTACAAGCATGAAAGTAACCCGCCTCACTAGAAGATTTCTGTTCTGAGGCGGGTACATATATTTGCTTACACATACACATACATTTATACAAATATACATTTCAATATATACATGGAGCATTCCATATATAGTTACATACATATATAGTTACATAAAAACAGGAATTTCGTAGGAACTTTAAATTTACAAAATGGTAGCGTCTAAATCTCATAATAATAACATATCAAAAAATATTTTAAACAACAGTAGTAGGTATTGATAAACTAGGCATGCGTAAAACAGCAGTTTTAATAAGAAAGATTAAATCACTATAAATGTAAATAACACATGTATGTAAATAAGGAATGAGAATTAGACTAAGAAGGGATTTGCTAGTAACTTGCTGATGCATGCTCTTTTTTGTGTAGTTACCATGTGTTGAAATGTTTAAGTAAACTGTTTGGGTGTTTATGAGTGTTGCAGTAAGTGGTTTCTTTTAGGAAGGTGTTGAAGTTGAAAGGTGTTAGAAAGGATTCGTGCTTTTTGGCAAAGGTTGAATTAATTTTTGGCACTTGAAGTTGATTCTAAATTGCTTTAAAACTAATAATTATTAATAACTTAAATTTTTCAACTGTAAATAAGTCCTCATAAAGCTTGTTATAAAGCAACTATACTACCATATGAAAAAATCATCATAAAACTTGTAATAAAGCCACTGTATAGTTATGGTAGTATTACCATATGAAAGGATCATCATAAAGCTTGTTATAAAGCCACTATACTACCATATGAAAAGATCATCATAAAGCCTGTTATAAAACCACTATACTACCATACGAAAAGACCTTCATAAAGCTTGTTATAAACCCAATATTCTACCATATAAAAATGCCTTTACTTTAGGGATTTGAAATTAATAAGAATTCTTGAATAATTTAAAATATTTTTTTCCCAAAATATCACCTCGAGAGTGGTTCGTTACATACCTACCTTCGTTGAATGTATGGTGTTAAGCTCTTTTTGTGGAACATTATTTTTTGAGTAAGTAATCTTGAGGATTAATACTAAAAAGTCGAGTTCAATTATTGACCAAAAAAAACCGTAACCCTTCATATAAAGTCAATTAAAAATGAGATAATTTTTCTTATTATTAAGAGCCGGGGAAATATTTTTTAATCCAAAATATTTAAATATGTTAAAATATTTTTAAATCGAGCAGGTTTGAATAAATAATTTGCAAAGGGATTATTTGCGAAATTACAAGGATCAACAACTAACAACCGCCTGATCTTGGTTGTGGCATAATAAACAGTAACCAACAATATTATTGCTTTATGTAGTAGGTTGTATTTTTCACATTACCAAATCCAAAATTATAACTTCGGCAACCAAATCTACCTCTACAGACTAACCCTCATGTCTATACTCGCTTTTCTTTTTTTAAATGTGCTCCTTAAAAATATCCAGCTATTTGGAAGCTTTTCCGCCAACACACTTTCTTCAATTACTGAAAAACATCGTACAAATATAATCAAATGGGATATTATGAAAAGCACAAGAATTGCTCGGTTTCTTAATAAATGAAATGGGTTGCCTTAAGAACTAATCCTGTTTTTTATCCTCTTTTATAAGTTATTACTTTGCTAATTTTGGATCTCTAGTTATACCAATCTTCTTTGTAAAAATCAAAAAAATAACTAAAAATGTAGTCATGTTGCGTAATATTATACTTGATTTTAAGCCTTATTTTGTTCATCTAATTTGTATTTTTCTTGACGACCAAGCAGAAAATTTGTTTGTAGGAAGGAACTCTAGAACGCTGCGAGCTTCGGCGTCATGGTAATTTCACAGTTTTTCTATCCAGGATTTCTAGGTCAATGCAATTATGTTCGTAGTCATATCCATTTAACTGCCAAAAGTAAAACAAAATGCTGGCGACTTTAATTGTTTGTTTAATATTTTTCAATTGATAGGTGTCTATCCTGGGCGAAGTCGGTCATTCAATATATTATTTAAACTTGGCTTTGATAGTTAATTTGATTATCAAAACTGTAGGCTTAAAAACAGGTTTTCCCAACGAAGAAATTTGAATTAAGTGAGAGTTTAGCTAGAGGCTAATATCCTTAACTGAATTAATATACTGATCTATAAGGGTAGAACGTTATTACATTAACGAACGGACTGAGATAAGTGAGTTATTTTCCACCGCCTTAGACTCCAACGCTTTACGGGCTCGGAAAACGCTCAGGAATCATTGAAGCAAGTCTTCTAGTTTCTCAGTGGCGCTGTGAACTCATTACTTTTACCGAGTCCTCGGCTGTCACCTTGCATAACGATCGTAAAGCAAGTTCCAGTCAGTTTATTAGGTACAAACAGAATCAAACTCAACTTTACTTGAGTAACGTGTCGTTTAAACTAGTTCTTACTTGCTACGCCAGGCGATTTCTTAAAGTTTTAAAAAAGTAAGGTTTCAACAATCTTTTCTACTAAAACAATTAAAATTATATCGCTTGTCTTATTCTGTGACTGCCTCAAATATTACTGAAATCAGTCGGGTTGACCTAGATATTCCTGATAGAACGCCAGCGCAAATTTTAAGACGCTAGTACTCACCATTCTAGAGATGAAACTTTAAATTAACTTTCTTTAATTTTTAAAACTCTCAATTAGATGGTTGCGTTTAAAATAGTTTTTTCTGATTTTTACATAATTTGTATTACGGTAATAAACACCTATTGGACTTGCCATAACATCATAGTCAAGTATATTCCTGCATCAGTTTGCCCTTACAATTGGTTGAAGTGCTAATTTCCACTAAATTAATTCAAGTAAATACATGTATCGATCTTAAATTCTGATAATGTATCAGGTCCATAGTCCGTAATTATTCCAAAATTTATTCCAAATTCTATCGCTTGAAAAAACCGATAATATACCTGATATATTTCCTCTCAAAAAATGTTTTGAAATTTTACGGATTTTTGTAAAGTACCCCGATGACAAAATAAAGCCCATTTGTTAAATTGGGTGATTTACCCGGAGTGGGTAAACCAATACACTTTTTTACCGCAGTTTAAAATTTATCTTTTTGAATCACCATAAAAATGGGATATATTCTCGAGTTGGGTTTTTATTCCAACGGGTTGGAGCCAGTTTTGGGGCAAACTAATTAGACTGCCCCACGTTTCAACAATTTTAGTACCATAACAAGGAAAGATATTAAAGCTTGATTGATGGTGTACGTGCTAAAATTAATTAAATCTCTCTTGATATGACATTTATCCTAACGTTTCCCAGTTTACGACCGCTTACACAAATGTGTACGTAAACAGGGTTGTAGCTGAAATTCTAGTGCTTATGAATGCTTTATATTGTATGGATGTGACACTTCTTTTCAAAGTCGTTTTATTTTTATTATATGTTAATATTTCGTTTTATTTCATCATCATTCCTCTGTAAACATATTTTATTTCATCATTATTGCCCTGTAAACATTTTATTTTATTTTTAAATTTTTTTTTATTTTAATAATAGAAGATACAATATAATAAAATAATACATAACAATTTTAATTAACTAATTACAATTCCCGGTTAGTGGAGAATTATTCTCGAGTCTAACTGGGTAGTTAGTCAATTTACTAATTTATTTATTTATTTCATCATCATTCCCCTGTAAATATATTTTATTTCATCATTATGCCCCTGTAAACATATTTTATTTCATCATCATCCCCCTGTAAACATATTGAAATTCTAATAACTGAATTATGAGTTATTTTTCCAATTTTCTCATATTGTTTTTATTAAAATTCGATGATGAATACCTATTTAATATTATGACACTATATAATCAATCATTTCCTTATAATAAAAAGATTTTTGTAAATGTCATGGCGCGAATCCCGGCGTAGGCAAACCAGTAATCGCCCTCTTGAAAGACTACCCTTCAGAATCTAAACGTGACTTGGAATAGGGAAATATAGGGAGATCTGAAATAGAAAATTAACTTATATCAAACACAGACTAAAACAGAATCAACTGAATTATACCAAAAAACACTATCTTACTTATTTTAAAATTATTTTAAACAAAATTATCCTACATGATATATGTTCATAATTAAATTCATATGTAACTTTGATGTAATATTAATTTTATTATAATTAAATTATACATAATATGTAAATGAAATCCTCAGCACGGGAGATCCCAGTAAGCATATCATTTTATCTATTTGTTACAAAAAAAAGATAATGAAACACTTATTATTATTATTAAATGATTTAACCGTATTTTCTGACCAGTTCTGGGACTTCCCAACCTTCCTATTCCCGATTTCCTTTTCTTTTTCCCTTTAATCTACCCCAGTAAATTGGAGATATCATAGTTACACTGACTCCTGACAGTGAGAAGCTGTTGGGAACACTTACGTGGCACATTTTTAGTCATATCACAAGAGAAGAGAATAACCTATTTAGGACTGAAATGATTATTATTACACTTAAAAATCCGGCATATCTGAGTGACAACCCTGTTTAGTTCCATTCTTACTCACCCGGTAACACACAAATAGAAATATAATCTGGTTCGTACAAAATAAACGTGCTGACATTCGCACATTTAATTTACTTTACGACAATGTTTTATAACGCTTTATTTGTTGCTTTAAATGTACGATTTTCCATATTGCATTGCACTACATACATACAATTCAAGCAAGTATCTAGTGGTAAATATTTATATAGAAGCATATGCTTTTGAAGCTGAATGACTATTGATCACTTCAAACATATTACGCAAAAATTTTCTACAATAATAAATAAGATAATATTTTATCTTCAACCGCTGCACAGTGGGTTCTTAAAACAAATTGAAATATCAAAACTTGAAACTAACATGGAAAGCACTTCCGTAATTAATTAACACAGTGATAAGATTAATTCAACAATATCTAATTTATGAAAATGTTATCTTCGCAGAACAAATGTTTTTATTCAATGAATATTTGTTCAAATATAATACGGCTAATACGATAATACTACTTTCGAACTTTCGTTTTTCTGAAGCAACAAACACTCTTGAACGGTGAGCTGTGGTGTCTAATCATTAGTTTAATTAGTAACCAGTTTAAGATACCATTTTACAGCTCGCAATGTTTTTTGATTTTTGAAAGTCTTGCACCAAATTTATGAATATGTACGGACCTGTTTTGAGAGAATATGTTTCAGTAAATATACAAACAATTTGGTATCGCTATTTGAATAATTTAACGAAAATTACAATAATTTTATTCTGTGGACAGAATAATTTTGCTTCAAAATTCATGTAATAACGAGAAGCACAATAATTTATTTTGATTCACATTTATTTCACCAAATACTTTCATTTTACGTTTGGTTAACGTTCATTTAAAATTATCTGTAAATAATATATAAAATGGTTTCTGTTTGTTATAAATGTACCGATTTTAACTTGAGAATTTTGAACAAAGGCTTCCGATATTTGGTAAATAATTCGTATATAGCATCTCTTGGGATTAGGAAAATGCTAAATCAATAAGAGACTGATATAAATATTATCTTTAAGAATTACTTAAACATATATATATATATATATATTTAAATAAACTATTTGTCATTCCACGTTTCTCGAGAAGGCCTAATCTTAAAGCTTAAAGGCTTTCGTTTAATCCCTTCTTACGGAATTTTGGCATTTTCGGCATTAATAAATAATAAATGTTTTATATTCATATTTGATTATACTCGTAAACAGAATTTTGTTGGTTTATAATCTAATAAAAATGGTGTTTGTTTTGATATGGTTTATGATGAACCACATTTTAACAAATAAATTGATAGAAATAATAATAATAATAATAATAATAATAATAATATTTTTTTATTAATTTCTTACACAATTACAAATTAGGATTTAATACATATAAGAAATTAGGTTATATAAATTTTACAAAAGATTGTTTTAGTATTTATACATAGAAAAAGAAATTTCAAGAAATGTGGAATTTCAAAAAAAATTCAGGCAGTGGTGAAAGATCTCGTCAATGTGGAGAGACTCTTTCAAGAATCAGAAGAATTTCCCTTCTGAATCTCTCCTCACTGACGCCAAATAAATCAATCTCGGAGGAGATTTGGTTCAGGAGCAATATACTCCTCCCTACCGGGAGAACCATTTGCAGGTTAGTTCTGCAGGCAGGAAGATAGAATAATCTATGATGACGTTGTCTAAGATAGTCATCTGGAACATAGAGACTCACGCGCTCCAAAATGGCTGAGTTCTCAATATAGCCTCGCAGCAGTCTGAATAAGTGGATAGCGGCATACCCCTCCCTTCTGAGCTGCAGGGAGTGAAGTCCCAGCATGCCCAGAAGAAAGTTCGTCGGGTAGAGCCATGGATAGTGGCCGTACTCCCTCATGTAAAGAAATCTTAGAAACTTTTTTTGAACCCTCTCCAACATGAGGGAGCACCCCGCCTCATGAGGATTCCAGATAAGCGAACCACTCTCCAGCCTACTGCGGACCAGGGAGAAGTATAAAATCTTCAGAGCACGGGTATCCCGAAATACTCTGACGGTTCGGAGAACAAACCCTAACATTTTTAAGGCCGACTGGCACACCCCTTCGATATGAGGACGAAATGTCAACTTATTCTCATACATAATCCCAAGATCCTTTATGTTTGAAACTCGTTTGAGATTATGACCGAGCATAGTGTACCTGTGGTATGTGAGACTAAATGCTCTGGTGAAAGTCAGAACTACGCATTTCATTACATTGAAATGAAGCTTGTTTCGTTGACTCCATTCTGAAATGTTATCAACATCAGCTTGAAGGTGCAGGCAGTCCTCAATATTTCTTATTAGAAGAAATAATTTTAGATCGTCAGCGAACAGCAGAAAGCGAGAAAAACGAATGACTTCAGCAATGTCATTAATGAAAATGGAAAAAAGAAGAGGCCCTAGGATCGATCCTTGGGGAACCCCAGAAAAAACAAGAAATTCGGCAGATTGGAAGATTCCGTGAGTGACAAATTGTTTTCTGTTCTTGAGGTAACTTTTAAAAAACTCTAACATCCGAAGTGAAAAACCCATCTGGGCAAGTTTTATGAGTAAGATATCGTGATTCACGGTGTCAAAAGCTTTGGAGAAGTCGTTGTACGAACAGTCTACTTGGTAACCTCTGTCTAGGGACCTAGCAACATAGTCGGTGTGTTTGTGTGAAAATGTGTTTGAGCAAGTCTGTGTGCCCGTATGTTATTGTTTTCTTACTTCTAGTGAAATAGATGAAACGTTAGAATTCTATGAAAAACCCGAACGATCGCATTAATAATTGATAACTAGTCGAGCGACCGTGATTTCTGAGTATCCGACTTTGAAATTCCCCCCCCCCCCCCCCCCGACATCCTTTAAATTTTTCTTTTAAATGCGCGTATTATATGAATTAGTTCCTTTGAAATTGCAGTTGGAGGTACTTATTCGGGTCAAAATTGAATATTTTATATTTTTGTAAGTCGTGTTTGGCCTACTTGATAATAGCAGAAACAAATATTTATTATAAATAGAGCTGTTAAAAAACTTAGTATCAAAAAATATTTCATAGAATTCGGTTTTGCTATCGGATCGCGAACTGTCCACATAAAATTAGGATATTCAACACAAATACCAAAGTAAATTTACCGTTTATCAATAAGAATTATCTCTATTCTTGGTTTATTTAGCACAATGATTCGTTTTATACAGACAGCCAATTTCACAATGTAAAAGATATGAGGCGGAGAATTCAAGATTTTATTACGAAAAAAAATGACAAGAGTGTAAAATACGATAAAAAGAAAGGTTATTCAATAGCAAATTATGAATAAACAATCAATCAATAAATAACATTTGTTAACTTATAAATAAACAAAATTGGAATTTAGACACATGTAGAATCGGCTACAGATGTCAATTTGAGACATAAATTGATAAAATAGGAAGTAGTATATCAGCTTTCTACTAACGCAAAGTTTAGATCGCAAAAATGTTTAAAAGAAATGTTTTACCAAAAGGTAGATAAATTTGCCACATTTTGGCTAGCGATCGCTCACAAAGTGTTGCATAACTTGATATGCCAAAAATTGCACGAGTGGATCAAAATAAGTCACTCGAAAATTCTTTGATCTCTCTGAGAACTATTAGTTGAAACAAACATCTTTACGGTAGAGATTTCCTTTCTATTCGATTTTTATCACAGTTCTAGGGATAATCCTTCTGTTCAGTAAGTTGTCATTTAAACTATCCATACCTTACCTATATGTAACATCATTATTTATAACGGGTTGTATCAGAGAATTTGAACGATTCGTCAAATTTTAAAGTTTTTTTCTGGTTCTGTAAAGGTTCTTTTGAAGTTCTGTTAATATATCATTATTTGCAAGCTATTTCATACAACTGAAATAATAACAAAACTTTAATTAAGCTTTCACAGATCTTTAAAATTAACTGTGAAATATAATGAATGGATCAAATTCTAAAATATACAACTAACAACATGAACCCACTCGCATACTGCCTAATAACACTGTATGCCTAGGCATTGGGGGTAGAGAGTCATTTTTATAAAAAGTAGCTTACTCAGTCGTAATATTTAATAGATCTTTCAGCCTAAAAAATATTTAACCGTGGGCAAAATAAGAACATAGCAAAAAGCAACAGAATGAAACAAGAGCTAGAAATATAATGAAATGCTCCTTTTTATTCAACACGCCTTTCTTTATTCTTTTTAGTTTTACAACTGCAAGAGGACCTGGTTGGGAAAAAACAGCGTAACCCTCAAAACACATAGTTCAGATAATTAGTTTATCCACACACTCAACACGCAATGCCCAAGCTGTAAATATCGAATACGTAATAATATCACTGTACGGGACGTGTTTGCCTGTACAAGAAAAGACTGTAAATAATAAGCACCGGCACACATCAGCCCTCAACCTGGGTAATTATTTGAGTAAAACACCGTGAGAAATTGAGTGTGTGCAAAACAATCATAAAAGAGAGAAGATTCAAATCAAAATTCAAATTTTAATTACAAATATTGTACTCGTATACAAAACGTACAAAGGGGTGTAGCTTATAGGTACTTCCTATTTCTTACAGCCAACCCAATTCACAAGAAATAGTTATATGTTTTTTTTAATACAACTGTGTTTTAATACACAGATAGAAACTGAGACAATCGAAATTCTTTCAGCGATAATTTCAGATTGGAGCACATTGTGCATCATCGCGCCATACGATACAGCAAATGGCGCAAGCAACTGCTGCAGCTGTGGACAGTTCAATTGGTAGCCAGGAGGAATTGACCAGCCTCTAGGTTGTCAGCATCAGTGGCTGATTTAGTCGGTAGCCAGGGGGAATTGGCCAGCCTCTAGGTTGTCAGCATCAGTGACTAATTCAGTCGGTAGCCAGGAGGAATTGGCCATCTTCTAGGTTGTCAGCATCAGTGCTGGTTAAGTCGGTAACCAGGAGGAATTGGTCAGCCTCTAGGTTGTCAGCATCAATGCAGCAGGGATTGGCCAGCCTCTAGGTGATCAGCGGCAGTGGGCAGTTCAGTCGGTAGCCAGCAGGAATTCAGTGGCGACATGGTCATTTGATTATAAGGGCCGGCACACGGAGACGCCCAATTATGGTAATGATGACAGATGCGTCTGGCTCAGCGACTATACGAGTGCCCGCAGTAAACAGCTCGTTGCACATAGTTTGTAATATTTTAAAATGATTGTGCCTTGATGGAGAACATAAACGAATACAGCTTTCAGTTGACACTCAGAAATTGTAAGAACAGATCGCGTTGTTACCGGCGTAGTTTAAAAACTTGATTCCCCAATATTTTGTTTTAATGGGCTATTTACAATATCTCCTACAATCGTTTGTGTGACGTCAGCTTGCAAAAACATGTTTTTGTTTTCAAAATGCAGGTATTGTGGTGCGAATAATATTTCGCCCAGCAACAGTTTTTTGGCTTTGTCAATATTTTAATTTCGTTTTAGAAAATAGGGTTATCGAACTGTTTCATGTTCGATTCAATTGTTTTGCTGCCTGGTAACAGATTGATGCATTTTTCAACTGGTAAATATTATGATTTGGAAAAGGGACCATCACACTTGCAGGTGTGCAACTTTAGCCGCAATTGATATTTAATGCAATAAAATTATTTTTCATGTTCGATACAATCACTGAAGAACGAAATAAAATATATAAAATCAATTGTGACCATATAGTTTTAATATTTATTAACTTACGTGCTAACGTGGAGCTAATGATTTTAAGGTTTTTAGTATGTATTCACTAAACTGAATCATTATGTCCTTGAGGTGTTCTTTTCGAAAACAAAGTGTTCATGTATGATTTGATTTTTATAGACATTATTACACCCGCTATTTTTTTTTTCTAAGATTCCGTAATTTTTTGTCCATTTTTGATTTGATACTGGTAAAATTGTCCTTTGCCTATAATATATTGCATTTCATCTCATCAAGTATTCATAACAAATAACAAATCGCCGATGTCCGGAAAAAACCTATCTCCACTTTGATTGGGTTAGGTTAGGAAGTCCAGAAAACGGCCTAACCTCCAACCTTGTCCCCTGGATGTAGCTGTCAAAGGCTGGAAAATATGATTCAAAGCCTTTTTATACGTCAATAAAGCTTTGCCTATGGCGATTTATTTATTATTTATGGAACTTGTTTGCCAAGGGCTTTGTCAATCGCATTGAAACATTTATTTTTTCAGATGCAAAAAAGGAAATCATTTAAAATGTAGTTGAAAATTGAAAAGAGATCTTTATAACAAATTATAATAAGCAATAATTACTTGCCTGAAATATCCATACAAATTGAAAATATCTCCCAAGTAAAAATAAATGCCGCCGACGGGAATTGAACCCGCACCTTCAAGTAATTTTTGTGTAAGTTGTCTGAAACGGCATTGAATGTAGATTTTTTTTATTTCACGTTCTTAAGAAAGTTTTTTTATTAGTTTTATAGTATCGGTTTCCTCGGAGTTTTTTTGTGATATTCAATTAAATTAGTGGAAACTACATTATACTTTTTCCAGTAAAAAGTATTCACATTTTGGCGTTTCGAGCAGAAAACTTAAGGTACAAGACTGCATGTATCGGAATTATTTAATGTGATATTTCCATTATTATCAACCTACTGCGATTTTCTCAATCATTTTAAATTATAATGAGTTTCATAAAAATAAAATAAAATTTTTCCTCCGAGAGAAAATAATTTAAAAAATATTTCTGTGTCAAATCAATTTACCAAATACTTTTAATATTTGGCTCTTCCATTTTAAAATCCAATTTTCTTAAAATTCAATATTTCCCATGTTTTCAAGCCTTATATTTTGTATTTACTGAATTTTGTAAAACTCCAGATATCTTTGATCCGATAAATATTTTTGAAAGCGACCTTTAAATAATAATAACAAATTAAGTAAAACATGATTAATTGGAAGATAGTCATACTAACTGTGATTTTTACTGATCAAAAAAAATATTCATTATCAATTTTTAGAAAAACACCTTTGAAAAAATCATTTGGAAAAACAAAGTTTTTTACTCCACCCATCCGTTTTCTATTCTCGGTGTAAAAATAAACCAATTAAGGAATCCAAAGTAATAATACAATGTAAAATACAAGTAAACCACATTTTTTACAGGAATACATTTAAGGCTTATTTTAATAATTACTGAAAAATTAGTAAATATTATTTTAGAACTAAAAAACGTGGCGGTAAAGGAAGAGTATTAACAAGAATGGGAATATCTGTTGGAGATCTTTTCTCGGAAGTGGGTGGATTATTCCTAGTGATAATAAATAATAAATTTCTAATTATAGTTTCCCGTTGCTGTGTGGGTTATAGAAAACAAATCCTTACCGGTGTTAATACAGAACGCAGTTATTTGAATATGTGTATGACTTTAAATTACGAGCGTGATTAACATTCAGATTCGAGCAAGGTTTCAAAAACATGTTTTAATTATTTAAATGATTTGTTTAACTTAATTCCAACTTTCGGAGTTAATACAATTATTCACCCTAGAGAATACCAACATAAGACATATCGTTATAGAAAATCGGAAAAGACATTACTAATTTGTTTAAAATACCCCATACTATATTTTGGGACACAACTTCTTAGCCGTATAAACACTTAAAGTATTTATATTTTAAAGTGCACGGTTGGTATGCTTGCATTGGAATTCTTTGTAAAAATATAATAATGTCATCACCGAAGGGGCTTAATATTAAAAAAATATCTCTCAGCCACGGAAATACGGAAAACGAAATCACTGCAGCATTTTCACGTGCTAAAAAATATTGCAGTGTTTTACAGCCTTTCCCAAATTCGATAAAAGAGAGACAATTGACATAATATAATATGATAATCATAAAAAATTTGTTTCAGTTTGACCGAGTTGGTAAAAATTGTCAATAATATCAGAACCGTCAAATAACTCTATTTTGACAATAAATTTAAAGCATTAACCCATTTTCTATGAATGTATGTCACCATTGTTGAGACTAAACAAAAATAAATCTTTGCCTTAATAACTACCAATTTCCCGTAGCAATTAAAGCGTACTCATTCTCGCACTTTATTTTATGACATTTTTAACGATTCCGACTTATAGCTATGACAGCCCTCAAATTCGCAGAGCCTACTTCCGCCTGGAGCTTTGTGTGTCTATCCCCGGCCAAATCTACTTCCGGCCCATTAATGCCTCCAGTGCCTGGGGCATGTGAGGTCCGTCCCTGGAGGTACCTAGGCATTGTTTTATGTTCCGTGATCGCAGGTTTGCGAGGGACCGGTAGCTTATGGATGTTTCCTGATTACTCTAGACATTTTGAACTTAACCTTGGTAGGGAAATAATCATTTCGTAAGTTTTCGATTGCAAAAATAATTTTGTGTGTACAAAAATAATAGGAATAAGATGAAAAGGGAAATTTAAAGTGGTACAGACCGATAGAATGTAAAAAATACACTTTAAATTATATACACAAATTAATAATACACCCAGTACATACCTAAATTTAATAAAAAATAATAATAATTACAGAGTAATACGTTTATTTAACAGCACGTTTGCACATTTAAAATATTTTCACGGAAGAAGATAATATAAACAACTCCATGAAAATATGAAATAGAGAAAGACACAGAGAATTAAAAGGTGGCAGTCGCAACTGTTGTATATCAACTTCTTCAATTATTGATACTATAGTTTTCTACGATTGTTAAAAAATATTACAATGAAGTTTTTAAACTTCAATAAATCTTTTCTTATAAAATTAAATATTTTCAGTTGTTTCAAATGTTGTCGATCATTGTACAATAAAATTATCTATTACATATTATAATATTTGCTAAGTATTCTATAAAAAATGTATCTACGTAATGTATTAAAATTGTTTTAAATAAATACATAAAAATTAGTATAAATCGTGTTGAATTTAAAATCGTTGAAGAAAAACTAACCCGCCTGATTGTGTGATCAAGCGTTTCACATATTGGGTCACCAACCACCCCAAAAATATGTCATAATTTACATTTGAAATTTAAAAAACCAGCAAGTTATTTAAAATAATGCTTTATTCGCATTTGACAAGGTCTATCGCTCGTCTTCCGGCTTCAGAGCCAAAGCTCTTGCCCTTATTCTCATGCCGTAACGTAAGTAGTTGATTTTGGTATTTATTATAAAAAGTATTAGCATCCCTGCTCTAAATATTAAATACTATGATTCCTTACAAAGCATAAAGGATTGTATGCTCATATTAAATAACCTCTCAGGCGCTTTCAAACGTTGCATCCTGACTGTGAATGGATTAATAATATATACACCAAGTCCGTACAAATGTTAAGTTTTATAATATTTTCATGAGTTTCCTAGACAATAATTTATTAAACTGTCTATCTGTTCATCTGATTAGAAAAACTATCGAATGAAATGAAGCTTTAAAGCTTTATTAAGAGTGTTTCATACATTTATATTGTTAGATGAAATGTTATGTCAACGCAGTTATTCCGTCATTACCGATAGAGTTTTCAAATATCCTTTTCAAAATAAAAGACCAAACGATATAAAATGATTGTTCGTGTTATTTGATTATATAACCTGGCTCAAAACAAACATAGTCCGTATGGCAGGTAACGTGGTTTTTAAAGTTTAAATAAACACCCGGGCTGCCGGCAATGTATCGGAATTAAAATCTGAATTATAATGAGAGTGTAGAATTTCAAACAAAGCTCGGCAGTAAAATTACTATCTAACAACTTACATTATGTATAAGCAGGAAATTATAAATATTAGTGAAAATGTAAAAAGCTCCTTACATTTTTATTTCATTCCTCATTAGCAATGTTTCAAATTTAATCAAAATGCTTGTAACGACGGAATTTCTAATCAATATTGATTTAATGTCTTCTCAAAAGCCACTATACTTTGTTTCGAAGTATGAGACTTGGGAGTAAATTTCATTGAAATCTGATTGGATACTGAATCGAACTCCCTACCCCTTGGATTTAATTAATTTTACTTCTAATCAGAGCTGAGTTTTGATTTTCGTAAAAGATCCACAAGTCGACTGAAAATATACTGGGATTTTCATTTTAAGATCTTGCTTTCTGTTTAATTCTATCAAAGTGATTAATTGTAATAATGGATGTAGATTATTCTGATTTATTTGATTTTGAACTCTATTTAAAATATCCGATCTGCATTTATCCGCTTTTTTTTAATGCATAGAAATTCTCATCGAAAAAGATATTGCTAACAAATTAAAATGTAACAGAATAAGATAATGAAAATAAAAATATAATGGTATCAACGGTAAGATAGAGATCTTGGTTTCATTTCCCAGTTAATTCCGTAATTTTTTTTCTGTGTCTTGTTCTGTTTTATGTTTTGTTAAGATTTATATCTATGAAATCAATCAGTATATGACGGCCCCTGAGGTCGGGGGTTAGGATCTCGATTAGCAATCCGGAGGTCGTGGGTTTGAATCCCGGCATGAGCACGTAAATTTTAGGATAAAGCGTCACCGATAGGTTAAAAATGAACTATGAAATTAATCAATATATGACGGCCCCTGAGTTCGGGGAGTAAGGATCTCGATTAGCAATTCGGAGGTTGTGGGTTTGAATCCCGGCATGAGCACGTAAATTTTATTTTAACAATTTGTGTTATTTTACAATTTACGAATTTAAAGGTGTAGGACCACTATTCAGGGCTTAAGCTGTGTGTGGTGACCAGATCTGAACAGCTAGGTACTTTCCACCTTCCTCTTCCCCAACTCCTTCCCCTCACCACTTTCTTCAGTTTCACAACATACCCCAACTGAGGATTTTATGTTTTATAACATTATTATTATGAATTAAGAACAATTTACTAAATAAACTAACTAACGATGAAAAAAGCAAATGAAACTGTACACACTCAGCACACATTCCCTTTACACTCATTTTATGCTGTCTTATACACGCTTCTGTTTTCCGAATGCTGACGTAAACCGTAAGAAGTATTTCATTCGCTTGATCGTACCAAAACATTGTGGGACGTCATGTGCATCTAATAAACTTATTTTATAAGCTGTGCTTCTATTATATTAAGCTGTACTCAATGTGTGTCAATGCCTACCTATTAAGCAATACTATACTTGAGATTTAAACCCAAATTACACAAATACGATACATCATCGCGGAAACCTTTTTCTAAATAGTATGATAAAAAACAAACCTGTTGCATTTGGGGCGGGTGTTGCTCAAATGACAGATTAAGGACGGGTTGCTTCAACTTTCATCGTTTTCAACGTTCATCTTCGTGTTCTGTGAAAGTCTTAATCGAGTTATGTCATTATAGGCGAGTTGCTTGACAGAAATAACAAAAGAACTTGAAATAATCTTTCAAGAACTTGAATTGTTCAAATTCTCCGAAACAACCCGTCCTAAGTCACTATTTTACTATTGTGGTAAATCGTTTTAGTAGCCACATTTGGGTTCCTATTTTAGCTACAGTACCGAACCAACAAAGGGGATTGCCACTACATTACACATTAACCGCTAATTTAGTCACCAAGTAGTGTTTTAAGTGAAATTCTTTGAGATTACTCGGATAAGCAGAAAGGTTTTTCTGATTAAGGTTTATCGGGGTTTGAGGATAATGTAAATGTCGATTCCTGGATCTCAGAGAGCTGTCGGAAAACCGTAATGGAGTCGTCTGGATTGTGAAAGGTTTTCTGCTGTAATAACTTATGTATCATTTAAATATATAGATAAATTTGAATTGATCCTTACCGTGGTAAACTAAAAACGAATTATTAAACGAAAATGTCGCAATATAATTTGACTGTCATTGTTTTCAACCGAAAAAAACAGACTTCTTTTCACAATAATACTTACTTTCCTAGAAAAATCTTGTTTTCGTTTTTAAATTTTGTTGTTTTAATCATTTTATGTTTATTACGACAGTAAAATATTCTCAACACTTAAAATAAGTATTTAGGTAGGTAATCATATACATTATAGTAGTGCTCTCAAAAAGTGATTACTCATAAACATGACATGTGTTTTTTATTTTGACTTCAATCAAATGTAATAATATTTTTATTAAGTTCTGCAAGAGTGCTTTATTTTGTATTATTTTGACAACCATTTTTGCGCTCAAGGCAAGCATAATAAAAAAATATTTTCTCACCGCGTAGCCATTATTTACCTATGTCTTATTATTAGAACTAACTCGGAGAAAACCTACGGATAAAAAATATTGCTAATTTATTAAGAATCTCTTCAAATAATTCGTAATCCTGTTAAAACGGGATTGCAGGCCTTGAATGAATTGCCAAGTTTTCTAATAAACTTTCAGTAAAACACGAATGTGTTATGGCAACGTTGGAACACGTGTTCATAACTTTTTTAATATTTTCGCATTTGACTGTTTTATATTATCAGAAAAAACGCAGGTGCACGAACACGAGTTCCGATATATTATGAGTGTACTTAAAGTTTATTAGGTGTGTTGAATTGTCATTATGTTGAGTTGCACGGTTACCAAATTTAATTATAATGTCTAAATTAATTAAGTTGCGGCCGCCTAACATGACTTTGCATGACTTTGTTAATTAAACATCGGATCTTGTTTATTTATCCCTTATTGGAATTCTTGGGTTATATTTGGCTGGGGTAGAATTGCTTGCGTATTAACTACCTTAGACAAATCTATAGATCCAAGCTGACAATCGAACTGGCCACTGGCGCTTCCGCGTTCCTTGGTCTGCCATGGCTTTGTGTGATTTTTTTGGTAACTAATTAATCTTCCGCGTTCCTGTGGCGGGATTATTAACTATTTTTCTAAGTAGTTAACATTAAATTATGCGGTTGCAATGGTTTTCCACACTGTAATTGCTGTTAATTGTTTTATAAGGTTATGTGCAAATCATAACACCATCTTTTATTCATTTACTAATTGGCGATAAATAATGCTACCTATTAACCTTCACAAATATTGAACGCAGTAATTCGGCGACTCGGGGGTACATGTTACGAATATGAAGGATCAAGTTATGGTTCTTAAAGTTATTAGAAACAAATAGTTTGTTTAACATGAAATTTGACTCAACAATGATAATCAGTAAATCATATGATAACCCTATATAAACAATTATTATTTTATTCAATAATTGAAGAGAATATTAGCAATTCTCAGACGAAAATTTTAAACAGAAAAAATACTTCGACCAAGCACTTCCCACATTATCTTCATTTTCTTAACCCATTTTGTCTTTGGAATTGAACCAAGGACCCTATAATTATAACTTTATCTTCACTGTACCTACTTGGAGAGAACTCAAGGTATTTTCGTAAGATTATATCAACCATTGAGAAACAAATAAAAAATAACACTAAACGTAAAATACGTTTTGAAAAGATTTGGTATCTTTATAGTGAATTTGACTTCGGTAGTATCCAAATATATTTTTAAATGGGACAATTTAGCCGCTAAAACGACTCAGTTTTGAATCCGAGAAGCAGTCAGTAATCATTAGCGCAAGTTTTATCTTAAATGGTCGCGTTTTAACTATACAAGTACAATGTAAACAGAAGCTCTGTATTTAATCAGATTCAAATTCACATTCGCTTAATAAAAACCACTTAAATTATTTTTGCGATAAAAGCAACAACTCCCGAAAAGTTTTCAGAATTTTACCTTTGTTCTAGCGGTTATTGCCTTGTTTGCATGAAAATATCCCGAAATACGATTATTCCGAAATAAATTCGCGGATAATAAGAAAAGGTATAAATTGTTATTTTAATGTTATTTATTTGATTGCGTTGCAATAGTTGTGGAACATTATTATTGCTGTTTTATGACCGCACAATCCAATTATAATATCTTTAATAATCCTGCTTTCGAAATAAATGCATTGCATTACTCAATTTCATAACTTAGTGAAGTCCTGTTTCAACTCGACCATTTGGCATTTTATCTATCTGTTAATTTATTTCGCTCAGGTTCCGGTTCCAACTGAAGATAGTTTTGCTTTTTGCCAGAGTTGTAATGATAAGATTATTTGTATTGAGAGATTTTTAATTTATTTGGACAAATATATATATATTTTTTACTTAAAATATAGATGTATGATTTATAATTAGGTATGTAGGTTTTTAAGTACCTTACAAATCTTGTATCTTTAGAAAAATTTTTAGTCTTGATTTAATAAATTAGAAATATACTTTTTTTGAACACTAGCTTTACTATTCACAGAACCATTATTTATACATTCAGTTTCCAATATCGATAATATTCAATATTTTTCCAATTTCCCTTTGCTTTTAAAAAATTATTGACAGTTATACATTATAAACATCTTAGTAACATAATTTCCTTTCCGCTGAAAAAGCTAATAATCTTTTCATGAACATGTTACCCTGGTAGATAAATAATGTCATACATTGTAGCTTTGTGCAAGTAGATGTCCAATTTTGAGGAAATGGTTTTAGCGTGTGATAGAATTCTCTTACCCATTGTCAAGGCCATAAGGGGTGATGAATATTGGAAAACAATAAAGCGCAAACCCGTGATAAACCTTGCAGCTTAATGTCTTGTGGATCCATGGGTATTTCTTGACCCAACATTGTTGGCGAACTTAGAGCGTGAACTATACAATATACAGTTGGCTACTTAAGTTAGTAAGAACACGCAGTGCGTCTAGTTACTTCCGACAGATTCCACATTGCTTGCTAAAAATAACATGTTTCTTTAAACTGAAAGTTGAAGTACAACCCAAATTACGTGTTTAGGAAAAAGCAATCCTCGTCTAAGGTAAAAATTACCTGTAATTTCTCGGATATACACAATCATATTCATATTAATTATTAATTCGGAAGATGGTACTATTATGCTCTAGAAGGAACGGCTAAAACAAACATTATTGACTTATACAGTTATTAAATAGTCCTGTTAATTAATCAACTAGACCAATTTTCATTTCGAATGTCTGTAAATTTGTTTGTGAGTTCCATGTCTGATTAATCCTTTCAAGGTGGTAGCCGTGTTTGATAGTATTTTTTTATTCCACCAGAGCGCATGAGCCTTGCGAGCTAACAAATTGGATTAATCTACTGCTAGTCTGACATTTCTACTTGTATTCTATTATCTAAAAGCAAGTATACTTTTAAAGGAGATGGGAGGTCTTTCATTTTGAGATACTCAGTACAATTATTATTATTGGTTACTACCTAAAAATATTTAGAGATTTCTGAAAAATTCTATTATGTAAGTTCTTATATTTAACTTTAATGCCTCTGTCATACTTTTCTATAAAGAAAATGTTGGCAAGAAGTTACGCCGCAATGTATTTATATTCATCAATATTTGAAAACCGTTTCCGTGAACCGTTTAAATCTATTTTCATGTAAGCTCTATCCACGGTTAGGGTCTTAGAGAATATAAGATTTCCCGGAAATTTCTTCAAGCGAGTTATTAGCACGGATGTTATTCAGCCATTTGAAATATCCACGAGTACAGATATAAAAACATTTTTCTTTGAGTTTGTTTCCATTCAAATAATAAGGAAACATACCACCCGTACATACAGTATAAAACTAATTATTTGGAAGTTTTATTCGAAGGTTCCAACGCATAAAATTTTAATAGAAATACAAAAAAATATATATTAATTTTGGTTGTGTTTAACTTTGGTTCAATGAACTGTACAATATCGGAATTACTTAGGACGGGTTGTTTCGGAGAATTTGAACAATTCATTAAATTTCAATATCATGAGAATGTGAAGAGTTCATTAAATTAAAATGATAATTTTCGGAATCTGTGAAAGTCTTATTCAAGTTCCGTTATTAAATCATTATAGACTAGTTGCTTAACAAAACTGAAATTAAAACAGAACTTGAAAAAATCTTTCACGGAATTCGAAAATTATCTTTGAAATATGAAGAATTGTTCAAACTCTCCGAAACAACAAATCCATAGAATTTAAGTGTCATTTTCAAAACTGTAACTGATTGTGTGAAAAAATCAGAAATGCGTTAAATAAAGGTACCTACCTATCACCATAATATTTTAACAGGAGCTGGTTTTAATTTTCTTTTCCGAAATTGGAATAATTATAATCCCGTAATTTGTCACGTGGTCTCCGTTAGTATATATTTAAAAAATACCAGTGAGTAATGAGTTATTTTATTAATCGATATCGTAATCACAAAATTTTCTTACACCAAACCATGACATGGAGAGTTCGTGTTTCAGAATACTTTGACGAGCAACCCTAAACTTTATCAATCCGAAATGAAAAAAATTGCGGTATGTGAGAAACAAGTGACTAGCAGAAAACTTTCAACATCATCAGCGACCCTTGGACCCTATACACCCTCAAAGGTTAGGGAAGGCGATTACTCCATTGCTTCCCTAAGTAAGATAAAAAATAAATAGCATGCTAGCACTTGTAATCCATCTAAGCTGCGCTAAGATTTTTCTTCTAGCCTGGCTTTAATCGAATCTTAGTAAAAAATAAAACATGTTTCTGAACCCTTAATCTCGTTAGGACAAAATCAATTCTCCTGTTTTCGTGTGGACTAACGATAGACAGCATATTGTTCTGTATTTTCACAAATTTGAATGTATTTTTTTTTTTTCATTTATTATCAACGCACTGATGAGCTTTTACATATTTTGCAGTTTACGTGATTAAGTGCAAACAGTGAACACTGTGAAGAGGTATAAAGGTGCACTCAATCAGTGGCGGCTCGTGATGTTTGGGTGTTCTAGAGTGCTAATATTACACAAATGGCATAACTGGTGTTGTTATAGCTGAAAACTTTTTTTAATTTTTTTTTCGAAAATTCATTTTTTTGTATGAAGATTTTAGGAAAATTCAGTTGGCCGTGCGCCGCACGGATTTCCTGAAAATCTTTATACAAAAAAACGTATTTTCGAAAAAAAAAAACGGTTTGAGCTACAAAAACATCAATACGCCATGTTTTTTAATACGAGCACTCTAGAACACACATAAGTCACGATCCGCCACTACATTTGTGTATAAATTTTAATACTCGTTTATCTTATATAAGAACGAGAAATAAAAAATAGAATGTACTTTTTAACTGCAGATAGCATTGTAAATAATAATGCAATATAGGTTCATAATACATAATTTACAAGTGCACAATAAATTCAAAAAATAAATGAGAGGAATAAGTTTTTGCATTTTGGATAAATAGAAAAAATATGAAAAGACTCCTACGCGATCTTCCTAAATAATTTTGAAAAAATATACATATAATTTAGGTAAAAATATCATTTTGGTATCTCTTAAATCGTATATGTTATTTTAAATATGTCGAAATTTGGGGTTAAATTGTTTCCAAGTGCAAGAAGGTGAGAAATATGTGCATCTATTTGGTAGTTAGGAATTTTTCTTGAAAACTTATATTAATGTACCTATATACATGTGTGTGTGTGTGTGTGTGTGTGTGTGTGTATTGTGTATTGCCTAGTAGCTGTATTTAGTATTTTAAAGTCGATGAGGTGCAGAAGTTCACAACATCCTAGTTTTAATGAATAATTTAAAAAAAAAGAAGTCAAGTCAGTAAATTTTCCTCTAATTTCTAGGGTATGTATTTTAACTGCATTCAATATGAATGTACTTATTGTGATTATTGCGAAAGGAAAAAAAATCGAGGAATTTCTAAACACGATTTATATATTTTATTTATTTCACAACGACATGAATAACGGGATAACAATGGTTGTGAAGACACTTATCGTTCCCCATGGAGGCGCTTGTTAAATGTGCGTAACCGGCCATTTTACCAAGACAAGAAGAATTAAACGAATAAAAAAAAAAACTATCTAAGATCGTGGCGTTAACCGAACCCTTGTTAAATCAACTATTTGTAATTCTTTGACTTGTACATTGTATTGGGACAAAACAGTTACTGCGCACATTTCCAAACACTTAATTTCATTGAAGAAGAATATAATACTAAAAAATCAAAACGAAACATGAAACAGAACAAGACACAGAAAAATAAAAAGACTACGGCCACAATTAGGAAGCGAACCAAGGGTCTCTTGTTTTACCGGGATAGGCGTCTTCACTAACTTGACCATTGAGACCAATTTATTAAATAGATCTAATATTTAAAATTCAGAATTAAAAATTTCATCTTGCAACTAAATTTCATGGTTGTATTACCACCTTTGGAAAGACATAATTTTATCTAAAGCCTAAGTATTCAAAAAAATTGAATACTATAGCAAATAAGTATTTAAGGACACGTTAAATTATCTATAACATAAGTCATTCAAATTTGAATGAAATTAGGATTCTTCCAAAAAACTTTTATGCAATCTTTAATGTGAGATTTTAAGCATACTAAGGATCTTAAAAGGTCTACTTAATAGGCGTAATGAGTCTGGCTCGTATCTTGTACAGCTCGTAGCAGGCAGCGTATTCTGCGCAGAGGCAGTACGCTGTATTGGGTGTAGGGACTCGGTACCAGCTGGCATTATGCTCCGACACGACTGCGGCACGAATACACCATCGCTCCGCGCCGCATTTTCTAAATTGCATGGCGTTGCACAAATGCACAGCGCACACTGCACGCTGCCCGCCGCCAAAGGGGGAAATGTGAATTCCGCTTTTAGAGCTACGTCATCGCGCCAAATCTATGTCCATGACAGCAGAGAACAAAGGAACAATGAAGCAGTTACAACAAAATGGCGGAGCACCGTATTTAAAATGGCCGAGCTTAGCTATTGTTGAATCGGAAGTGTTTCCGGTAGATAGCGGGCGGGTGGGTCGTTTTGTTTTTCTTTTTTGAATTGAAAATAGGTAATGCGGAGGCTGTTAAAGAGGTCGTGGATTTTGGTGAAGGCAGCCTTTACCAGCAATATTACTTTGACCCTTGAACCCGTGCAAGAGATTATTACTACCTTAAAAATCATTTTCGTATTAATTAAAAAAAAATTATCGCAGGCAGATACCTACCTTTCTTTTTATATATTGTGTTATTTTTATAAGTGTTATTTTCAATTGTCTTTTAACTTATGATTTATAATTCATCGAATTACCTACATTAGTCTAGTGTTGACGTATTTCTGTGCCTGCTTCAAAATATCAAAGAATAATCAAAACAAACAGTAGTAAATTAACTAAAAGTGGTCAATTTTATAAAACGAAGATTGCGCACAAGGCCTGCGTAATTATTTTTCCCAAAAGTGTGTTTTTTATCTATCAAAGTAGATTTTGTGCTTGGGAATTGTAACTCAATTTTAATCAGTAACACAGTGATCATAAGATTATAGTTTTCAAGTAATCATTCACAATAAGATCTAAAGAGCTACGAAGGCGTGCACATTCAAGGAAAAAGTGTATATTTTTTATGTGAACTCTCGTATCAACTTCAAAAATGGTTACGAAATGCAGTGCCTGTGAAATCATCATTGAGGTTCCTTCAGACTTTATATCGTGTTCGATTTGTGATGATGGCTATCACATAATGTGTGCTGGAATAGGAGAAAACTCTCGCAGAGGTAAAAGTCAACAAAATTGGAGATGCAAAAAATGCTCTAAACCCCAAAAAGTGAACAAAATAAAAAGTGTTGGAAATTCTTTGAGCGAATGCAATCAAGAACTGCCACCTTTTGAATTACAATCAAAACAATATGCCAACTCACAGAAATCTACCTCCGACCAATCTTTCACCAATGTAAACTCATCGAAAGCAAACATAGATGGCGCTAGTCATCAATTAACAGTTGAATTGTTAAAAAATGAATTGAATTCTTTTAAGTCGGCAATGATTTCTCTTGTAGACAATAAACTCGACTTGTATGCTAAAAAATACGAAGAAATTTTAAAACAAAACAATGAACTGATTAAGTCACTTCAATATATTTCGGACCAACAAGAAGAGCTAAAAAATCGAGTAACTGTTTTAGAGACATCAAACGATAAAGTGAAAGCGGAACTTATTGATTTAAAAAATCAGAATTTTAGTTTATCTAACACAATCGATAAACAAGACGATAGAATTGATAAACTGGAATACTTGAACCAATCATGCAATATCGAGATGAGGGGCATTCCGGAATCCAACGAAAATAACAATATGGAAGTGCTTTTTAAAATATCAAAAATTATCAATTTCGAGGATGCAACAGAAGACGTGCATTCGGCAATCAAAAAAATATACAGGATGGGGCCGAAAATCTCAGAAAAAAGTCCCAGATCCATCATTACAACATTTTACAACAATCAAGCAAGGGATAATTTTCTATACAAATTGAAAACATATCTAAAAGCCACAACACCCAGCAGCAATAAATTAAACACATACGATTTAGGATTATCGCAAGATGCCAAAAGAATTTATATATCAGATCATCTAACACAAAAAGGCAAATTTTTACTAGCGCAAACAAAACGATTCGCCAGAGAGAACAACTTCAAATATGCGTGGTCAGCGTCAGGTCGTACCCTACTAAAGCAGTCGGATAGCTCCAAAATCATAACAGTCAACAATGCCAAGGACCTTGACCGTTTAAAACGTCAGAACATCTGACTACAACTTCTCCCCATTATTAAGGCTACTAAAAAAGGTATTTTTAAATGTTCTCATTTCAAGTTTAGTTATCCACTCAGCTTTATAGTGAAAAGCTATTACGTCATTCCTATTTTAATAAAATTTAAATCTTGTAAACATACATACTGCAAAATAATATGCACATTGTTTTTTATGTTATTATATGTTTCTCTTGATAACTTATGTGAGCACTGGATGTCAAATCATTTATCTTATAAAATCAATTCCAATAGAAGCACTTACCTTATGTTTATTCATTTGTTAGTTTTAATTTACTTTAAGAAAGTTAATTTAGTAATCATAATTTCCTTTCCTGGTTTTTTCACGATTCACGTCACCAATTTCAATATGACACTACATCGTCGAATCAGTTACCTAGTGTCTATTCATTTTTTGGTTTTAATTTACTTTAATAAGGATAATTTTTTAATAGTAATTTCATTTCCTGGCTTTTTCACTAGTCATAACAATTTTTTCGAGAGGACATCACATCGTCAAAAAAATGTTTTCTCATTATTATTATTATTATTATTATGGTATGAAATTATATTTAATCACATACTCTCAGTAAAGCTATACATAACTGATAAAAAAATAATATCTTACACTCATTTTTATGTACTTTACACTCATTTTTCAATAGCAAATGTATTTATCATGTCATTTGTCAATGGGTAACAATATACTTATATCAATTATTCATAGATTCCAAAGAAAACTTCACTCCAAATACCCACACAAGATCAAAATCTTATCTCTATTTATTCATTATGTAATTTATCTTATAAATTTGCTATTTCTTCATTTTTTCATTGTAACTTATTTTCAGCATCAACCTCTCTCCATCATAAGTACTTACCATGATATAGGCCTTTTTATTGTTTTTAGTATATTTATAGCCTTCAAGATTCTCAACATACAAATAACTTTCAGAACTTACAATAATACGTGTTTCATACATCATTCATTGACACAAACACCACAAAAATTCCTACACATCATTCTGAACTCACTAACTCTAACATTTATATATTATATTAATTAAATTATAACTATGATTCAGCTGCATGTGATGCATAATTCCGATATTAGCTGTAACATGAATGTTGTTCTAGATTTGAATAAATTAAACAACTACAACTGGAACTCATATAGCTTGAAAATAATACATCAGAATATCAGAAGCATATCGAATCTTGATGATTTTACAATTTTTCTTGATCAATTTAATTCCTCTTTTGATGTTATTATATTAACTGAATGTTGGATAAACAAAGATTACACATCCAAGTCAATCCCCAATTACTCTGAACAACACACCAAATTCAATCTCAACAAATCAAGCGGTATTGTTATATATATTAAAGACGGTCTACAAGCTCAAGTAGAAGAAATTTCACTATCGCAATCAAACTGTATGAAAATAACATTGAATAATAATATGTGTATATTTGCTATCTACAGGTCACCCTCTTTCCAAAATATCGACCCCTTTCTGAATTCATTACAATCAATCATAAATAATTCAAAAAAAATAGAAAGACAAATCATTATAGGAGATATTAACATTAATACCATCCCGGATTACCATCGTCAAACAAATGATTATCTTTGTCTGCTTGCGGAAAATGGTTTCACTCAGACAATTAACAGCATTACTCGTGAACAGGGCCTTAGTAAATCCTGTATAGATCATATCAATGTGAAAAAAAATAATTTTATCGACTCTTTTGTTATGCACACTACTATTTCAGACCATTACACAACAGCGATTTGCCTCAAAGAAAAGCCCCATACCTCTACTAAAATTAAATTCGTTTCTCAAACAAACTTCAATAATCTACTTGACGAATTGAGATTAGAAAAATGGCAAAAAGTTCTGGACCAAACAGATACTGATGCAGCAATGAATGAATTTGTTAACAAACTAAATGAGTATATTTCAAAACACACAAGCATTAAACCCATATCTAATAAACTAATAAAACTAACGCCATGGATCTCCCCGGGACTAGTCAAATCGATCCACAAAAGAAACCAACTGCATGAAAAGGCGAAAACGTACCCAGAGAATTTGTTATTACAAGTTTATTATAAAAAATATAGGAATTTGTGTAAGAATTTAATTAAATCAGCGAAAGAAAATTTTTATAAAAAAATCATTTACGAAAACAACTGTTCTCCAAAACATTTTTGGGAATCATTTCGTCAAATAACCAAATCTAAAATTAACAAATCTTCAGAAATTAAATCTCTATACATCAACAACTCAAACTCTCAAGTCCCAAAAAACATGGCAAATTATGCCAATAATTATTTCACATCTGTGGGAGATACACTTGCGAAAAAAATTCTCAATAAATGTATGACAACAGAAACCGATCTAGCCAATCTATCTATCCCTAATCTCAGTCACAAAATAGAATTAATCCAAACATCTCCAAATGAAGTAATGAAGATAATTGACGACCTCAAATCTTCAAAAGCGTGTGGTCCAGATAAAATTTCATCAAATCTGCTAAAAATCATTAAATCATACATAGCCATACCCATTGCATTCATTTCCAATCTAAGCTTTAAAGCGGGTAAATTCCCTAACCATTTGAAACACTCAATAGTTATATTACTACACAAAAATGGGGACAAATCACAAATACAAAATTACCGACCTGTTTCATTGCTAAATTCTGTATCTAAAATTTTTGAAAAAATTGTGAAGAACCGTCTCAGTCATTATCTTGAAAATAACAACATCCTTTCTAGCAGACAATATGGCTTTCGCAATGGTTTAAGTACTGAAAATGCCATTGCCAATTTGACAAAAATCATCTCTAATAATCTAGACAAAGATATTAAATGCATTGCACTCTTCTTGGATCTAGCCAAAGCATTTGACACTATTTCACACAAAATTTTGCTGAGCAAACTACAGAGAATCGGTATCCAGGGGCAACTTTTAAAATGGTTGGTCAGCTACTTAGAAAATAGGAGCCAAAGAGTGGAAATTAACGGTACTCTAAGCGATCCAGCAGATATAAAATTCGGTGTACCTCAAGGAAGTACGTTAGGACCTCTTTTGTTTAATGTTTATATAAATGAGTTATGTAATAGTTCCTTTGCAGACCATATCATTACCTTTGCAGATGATACAGTATTATTATTTGAAGGAAAAACCTGGGAAAAAACTCACAGTAAAGCAGAAATTGGCATTAACAAAGTTAAAAAGTGGCTTGACAGCAATCTCCTCACTCTAAACTCGGATAAAACTAAATTCATCTGCTTCAGCGCAACTCAAGCGGGTCAACCTAAAGAGATGCATAACATTTTTGTACACCATTGTAATGCCATAAATGTATGTAAATGTAGTACATTAGAATTTGTGGACAGTACTAAATATCTAGGAATTATCATAGACAAATTTCTGAGGTGGGACAAACATATAGACTTAACTTCCTCAAAAGTCAGGAAACTTACACATCTTTTCAGGGCTATTAGAAATATTCTCTGCATTAAAGACATGAAAAGAATTTACTTTGCCATGTGTAATTCCTTATTAGATTATGCTTCCTTAGGTTGGGGAGGTTGTACTAAAACAATTCTTGATCCCTTAGCAAAAGCTCAGAAATCACTTCTTAAAGTTATACTTAAAAAACCGTTCAGATACCCTAGTGATTCATTGTTTGAAGAGTTTGGTGTTCTAGATGTGAGGCAATTATACATGAGGAAAATCATATTACATACCCAAAGAACGCGTCACCAATACACTTCCGTACTCCATTACCACGATACTAGACATGCTAAGAGGAACCCAGTTGTTCCTCCCACCACTTCTTCATCCTTAGCTCAAAGACAATTCTCATACTTAGGCCCTAAATTGCTTAATCTTATTCCCGATGTTTGGAAATCAAAAAGTGCTAACATTCTCCGAAATCTGGTAAATAATTGGCTTCTGATCTTGGGGAGAGATGAATGCGAAAATATGCTAATTAACAGTAATTAATTTGCTTTTCTTAAATGTCGTTTTTTCGAACTACACTGTATTTTATTTTATTTTATATATATATATATGTATTACAGTAAATTTATGTGTTTACCATTGTAAATTTAAAATCTTCTTATAACCTTTCTTTGCATCTTTTTATTTTATTTTTCCTTTTTTTAATTTCTCAACTCTTTTTTTAAATTTTAAATATTAATTTCATCAAAATAAAAAGCAAAATTTCAATTTTATAAACTCATATGTCAATAATTTTTTACGATATTGCTATTTTTTTTATTATCATATTTGTATATTCTTTTGGTCTATTCAAATACAAGTTAGCAACTTCTTATACTATTATTTTTTTTTCTTTTCATATTATTTATAAAGTGCAATAAGTAAAAGTCAATACACTAGACTATACATGAATCGCTTTCAATAAATATGCCTATTTCTGACTGTCCTAAAACAGGTATTCTCCTAGTTGGACAGCCAAAGATCATTGTACTATGTAATATGTCATGTTTTTTAAAAAATAATAAATAATAATAAATAATCCGGTATCGGTTTCAATAGGTCCGTATTACTCGCTAGCGGTTTTTAACCCTTCAGTACTTTCACTTATCACATTCGTTCAGTTTGAAATGTTTTATGTGTATTTCAGATGCGCTATATAGGTACATCTTATTTTTTAACTTCCCATAAAAAAAAATCATGTTTTAGAAACTAAATAAACTGATTTTTCCGGTGTATGCATTTAAAATTACGTACGCCAAACAACAGAATCACGAGCTATCCACATTACCTCAGAAAATATTCTTCTCACACTATGACTCACTAATACAAGCATACACACATTATTTTACTCAAACATCACACACACATCTGTACGTTCCCAAATCTTATCATTGTGGGTATACTTAAATAACTTTAAAAATGAAAATATAAATGATTAAAGTATCTTTTGATATCCCCGAAGAAACCATACTCACATGTAACAAAAATGTGATTGATAATCCCGAAGACATGAATAAATATTGTTGGGAATCGTACGGTCTGAAAATTATTCACCAAAACATTAGAAGTATTACCAACATTGATGACTTTCTCGTATTTCTTGACCAACTCAATTTCAAATTCGATTTGCTAGTTCTAACTGAGTGCTGGATTAATAAATACTTCACTGCCAAAAACATACAAAATTATACTGAGTACCACACAACCAGTATAATAAATAAAGCTAGTGGTATAGTAATCTATGTCAGGGACGGTATACAGACGCAAGTTGATGAACTCATCTTAACATAAGCAAATTGTCTAAAAATCGTGCTTAACAAAAACCTATGCATTATTACAATCTATAGATCACCATCATTTCACAACATCGATTCATTTTTAAATTCACTCCACTCTATCATTAACAACACAGAAAACCCAGAACACCAAATAATCATTGGAGACTTGAATATTAATACTATTCTTGACAATCATCGCCAATCCGATGATTATTTATGTTTTCTCACTAAAAACGCTTTTACTCCGATAATTGACACCCCCACTCGAGTACAAGGTGCAAGTAAATCATGCTTGGATCACATCAACATTAAAAACATTGATTTCGCAGACTCATTTGTTATACACACAACAATTTCAGATCATTATACCACAGCGCTCGGCCTAAGAAATAAACCTTCCTCTCCTCCTAAAAACAAATATATTTCTAAAATAAATTATCACGCACTAATTGAGGAGCTGACAACAGAAAAGTGGCAAAACGTAATAAACCAGACTGACACTGAGCAAGCAATGCAGCAATTTATCACTAAATTACAATACTACATATCTAATCACACTACTAATAAAGTTATACCGAACAAACAATTTAAACTCATGCCATGGATCATCCCTGGCCTAGTCAAATCCATCCACAGACGTAATCAAATGCATAAAAATGCTAAAAGACAACCAGATAATATTCTAGTTAAAGAACAATATAAGAAATATAGAAACATATGTAAAAAACTAATTATTTCCACTAAAGAAAATTTCTACAAAAAACATATATACGAAAACACCATAACTCCAAAACGTTTCTGGGAAATATTTCGTCAAATTACCAAAACAAAAAACAGCAAATCGTCTTTCATACAATCATTTGATATGAAAAACACAAGTACTACTAACCCCAAATTGATGGCTAATTTTGCTAATCAATATTTCGCTTCAGTAGAAGCCTCTCTCGCAAATAAAATCCTTGAAAAATGTAAGAAAACTGAATCTGAACTAGCCAGCATACCTTCAACTGATCTTAATCTTAAAACAGACGAGATTCAAACAACGATTAATGAAGTCATGAAAATGATAGATGAGCTGAAGCCATCGAATGCTTGTGGGCCAGACAAAATTTCCTCAAATCTGCTGAAAGTATTGAAACCACTTATAGCGAGTCCCATTGCATACATTTGTAATCTTAGTTTCAAGACAGGCACATTCCCAAACCACTTAAAACAATCAGTTGTTATATTGATTCATAAAAATGGAAACAAATCGGATATACATAATTATCGGCCAATATCTCTACTCAACTCATACTCAAAAATTATCGAGAAAATCGTAAAAAATCGTCTCACCCTCTATCTTGAAAGACATAAAATCTTATCTAATAACCAGTTCGGCTTTCGTCCAGGTCTAGGAACAGAAAATGCTATTGCTACTAAGCTGGCGGATATTATTTCCAATAATATTGACCGGGGTAATAAATCCATCGCTCTCTTTTTAGATCTTGCCAAAGCTTTTGATACCATCTCGCATAAAATACTTCTAAAAAAACTAAAGGCTATAGGTGTTCAGGGACTGCTATACAAATGTAAGGATAGTTACTTAACAAACAGATACCAACAAGTTAAAATTAATGATAATGTTAGCGATCCAGCCCTTGTAGAATTTGGTGTACCCCAAGGGAGTACCTTAGGACCTATTTTGTTCAGTATTTATATCAATGATCTGTGTAACAGCAATTTTTCCAATCATATTATAACATTTGCAGATGATACTGTCCTAATATTTGAAGTAAAAATATGGAATGATGTACACTGCAAAGCAGAAAGTGGATTAAAACAGCTAAAACTTTGGTTAGACTATAATCTGCTGACACTCAATTCGGAAAAAACTAAATTTATACGATTTAGTGCGACAGAAGCGGGCCAACCCGAGGAAGCACATAATATTTTTATACATAAATGCATTGACTCCACTAACTGTAATTGCTATAAATTGGAATGCGTAGACAGTATAAAATACCTTGGTGTTATATTAGACAAATATCTTAGATGGGACGGACAAATAGATCTAGTTGCCACAAAGGTTAGAAAGCTTACGTACATGTTTATGACAATCAGAAATATCTTACGTAAAAAAGAATTGAAACTCATCTATGATGCTATGTGTGGGTCACTTCTAGACTATGCATCCTTAGGTTGGGGTGGGTGTGCAAAAACTGTTTTGGACAAATTAGCAAAAGCTCAAAAATCACTACTAAGGGTAATCCTCACAAAACCATTTAGATATCATAGCGATGCACTATTTGAAGAATTCCGAGTTCTGGATGTTAGACAACTATACATGAGAAAATTAATTTTAAACACCCATCAAAAACGCCACCTCTACCCATCTATTAACCACTCTCACGACACCCGCCACTCACGGAGAAATCCAATTGTACCACTCACAACTAAAACATCTCTCAAAGACACTTCTCATTCTTAGGTCCAAAACTATACAACTTCATGCCCGATGCTTGGAAAAAGGAAAACACAGCTATTCTTCATAAATTGACCACTAATTGGTTTTATCAATTAGGTAGAAAGGAGAGTGAACTTTTACTACACAAAAAATGAAATCAAACACAAACCAAAAACAACAACAAAAACTCCAACAAAACAGTAAAAGATACGTTTATGTTATAATCTTTATCATTATATGTATATATGTACTTACCTAATACTTTTAAATTAGAATGCTACCCAAGCAGCAGTTAATCTTATGTATAATGTAATATTTTATTTTATGGTATTTCTTCTCTTTGTTATTCATATTTATACAAACATGTTAGTAGGCTTAGGCACCAGTTAAAAGTACAAATACCTATTATTTCATTATTATTGTAATACTATACTTATCAAACAACTTATCAAAATGTTAATACTCATACTAATTTGACTGTCCTAAAACGGGAATCCTCCTAGTTGGGCAGTCAAAACATTTCTTAAATAATGTATTTAAATGTATAATCTTTTACTAAATAAAAAAAAATAAAAATAAATAAATAAAAATAAAATAAATATTACTATTTTTTAATAGTATAATATTAATATCAAACGTAGAAACTGATGTGGAAAACGCTAACCACATTATTATTTAATTTTTTTACTCCAATCTTAAAAAAAATTGACAGAACACGATATTTCGAAAACGCATTCGTTTTGTTTGGAGAACTTGTTAGAAAACTGTTTCTTCACTTTTATCTCGTTCATATAATAAAAAAATAATAAATTATTTTTAAAGTTAAGCCGATTGTTACGATTGTTGCGGCACGAAATGTGAATTATTAATTTTGGCTATTTTTAGGATTTTATTAATGGAATCCAGTAAAAATATTTGAGGCACACTGTAAAGAATTATTATTTTTCTTTTTAACCTCGAAAATATTATGTATTTACAAAAAAAGATACAAATACTTTTATAAAATATGGACGCCCAATTATATACTCGTATGACCCTCACAACGCTGGAAGGGTTAAAACTAACCAAAAATAAACAATTTTAGAAATAACTATTTCAATTATTTTCCAATGTAAAACAAAACTCTTCAAAAACTAAAGTATAATTATAGCCCAAGAGATTAAAATATATATACCTTTTGAAATGTGGTTCATTATTAATTATATTTGGTTTTAACGAAATTTACTTTGAAAAAAAAAATTGTCTTATTAAATT
This sequence comes from Hesperophylax magnus, assembly GCA_026573805.1. Taxonomy (NCBI): domain Eukaryota; kingdom Metazoa; phylum Arthropoda; class Insecta; order Trichoptera; family Limnephilidae; genus Hesperophylax; species Hesperophylax magnus. Next base: position 584,525 of record JAIUSX010000097.1, on the reverse strand, counting down.
GTAATTTTTCCAATCGATCAATTTATAAAATTGGTTCTTAAATATTTTTTATTTTATAATTTTTACAAAAAAACACTGGACAACTTTTTTTTACACGGTTTCGAAATATCACGGTGCTACATTCATCGATGTCATACCAAATGTCCGTAAACGGGTTCGTTTATTATCTAATAGTGATAGTAATCTTGGTAACGATTTTTATAATTTCAATTTATAAAGAAATTTAAGATACAACAAACAGAAATGAATTAAATTTTGTATTTCCTGTATTTATTTTTAAACTAGTTTATTTTTTTACAACGTGTTGCATAAAACGTATCCACTATGTTAAAAAAAAAAGTCTAATATACAGTATAATGTGAAACTACTTGTTATCGGTGAATTTAGGGCTAACTTCCTGAATTTCCTTATTCCCGGTATCATCATGTTTGATGCTTTTCAGAAATCTGAACGCTACTGAGGTTGTGGCTCACCTAAAGCTTCATGTTAGTAAGGTGGTTCTTTGCTAACAGAAAATAAAATAAATGTAAATTACAAACTTAGTGTGTCATAGCATGTCCTCAGTGTATTCAAGTTGATTGCGAGGGGAACTCATCAACATAAATTATTAAACTTTGCTTCGTCAATTTAAAAGTTTACTTCAAAAGACGGTGGTATGATTCTTATTTCGTGATCTTACTTCCTACATTTCAAAGGAATTTCCAGAAGGAATACATTTCATTGGCTTATAACAAAGCAACCAAACCGAAACATAGAATGTATAGGTAGAATGAACTCAAGAGAAATATTTCAACCATAACTGCAAAATTGTAAAGATTGGAAGAAAAATCACGATATATCTATCTCGCAAGAACGAGTCCAATAATCAGTCTGGGTGTATACTGCAATTTTTAACTGCAGAACCCGACCAACATAAAATTTATCACAAGATAAATAGAACAAGGTACGAAAATTAAGTATCCATAACGTCATTTCTGGCGCCTTGTAAAATTATTTGTCCAAGCCTGCCTGTGAGATTATTTTCACAAAATACTTAATTACTTAATGTACTTAGTAATTTTATTGTTGTCTTCCAGTAGCAGAATTCAGCAGGTAAAATATTTAATTCTGTTCTATTTGTTTTACTCCGGTGATTAAATCCATACATTAATTACTGCTAAAATAAGTTCCGAGCCAAATGGGACAAAGGATGGCCATGATTGGCACCAATATCATCAATTAGGAAAAATTCCTAAGCTCGACGTATTCGATAATTCGCACTACCGACGAATTCAGAACAACCTAAAGGTTATCAAAAGGGCCCGAAACTAGGTTTTTGTGAAATAAATCCAATATGAAAATGTTCAGACTGAGAAATAAAATTTTTATTATGAAAAGTTTATACAATGAAAACCACAGTTGCTTCATCTAATGACGTAAAATACTATTTGTGACCTTGTGCTTAAGACTTGTGCCTCAATTTGTTATTTGTCACACTCTTGACGTACCTAGGTGATACACAAGAGCAGCTTGAAATGAACAATTTTACAAGGTATAAAGTAGTTTTGAAAAAAAATTTAAATGTACTTTAGCGCTAACATAAATTGTGTTATTTATCGGAATCAATTAGAACACTGTTCACATTGTCATCTTCGACAAAGACATGAAATTTTTTAAACGTGGGTCTTACTAATAAAGGTAGTTTACACTTATCTGAAAACCATCCATTCGTGTATGGTAAATGGTTGTTCAATAGTTGTATAAAATTGAAAACACGTTTATTAATAAGAGGGTAAAATAAATATATTACCCATTTCGTCCACGTTCCTGCCACTCAATTATACGGGGTTAAGTGTTCAGGCTTAATCCAGAGCATTCATTTAGGCTTGAGCTTCGGGAACGACTCAATTCGAAATGTTTTACCTTAAAGATTATTCTAAACGCGACCGTAATCCAGATAAAAATTCCTACGACTACCTTAATTTATTAGTAATTATCATCTAAAGTGGATCTCAATAATTGGAAGCTTCCGTATTTAAGCGAGAGCTTTTATTGTTAATGGAAGTTATATTGCACAGACCAGATAATTGAATAATCCATTGAAGTTGACGGTATTGAAAAGAGTTTTTAGTAATTCATAAACAAAATAATAAAATAATTTCTTATTTAAATTTCAATGTATATATTCGGGTAAGAATGCAACTTATCACGTTTTGTTTATACGGCCGTAAACATAAACGTTTTCGTTCAACAATAAATATAGAGGTTTTTTCTATCGGTAAGCATAACAGCACAAAAACTTTCAGAATTTAATTATGCACTGGTGCATTATCCAGCAAAGTTTTAACTGTAAGAATATAAATATGCATGTATGTTTGAAACCACTTTGATTGCTTTACCGGCTTAGGAAGTGGCTTTCTTTCTTCGGGAGAATATAAAACAAATTTATGGGTTGATATTGTAATTATGATCTGCCACAAAGTAAGTGTTTTTTTCTATACCCACGTGAGTATACTTTTTTTTACAAACGACCGAAAAAGTTATCTAAGAAAATATAAATTAAGCAAATTAAAAGAAAAATGTATAATAAAACAATGTAAACGTACGATTCACAAAACCAGAAACCAAAAGGCCTCGCGTCCAAAAATTAAGGTTTCTTATTTTCTCTTATTCAATAAATAAAAACGAAATTTTCTTTGAAATCATATGTTTTGAAAGCATGTATTTTAATTCCTACGTACTTAATTTACTATTTAATGTAACCTTTTTTTATTTCAAATAAGGAATTTATGCCATTGGTTCACTGAAAGGTAATTATCTTCAACACAATTATTTTTTTCAAATTTTCTTCACATGCTGATAGTATTGAAAAGCTAAGTCAAATCTAGCCACCTAATCCAAGTAAGGTTTTCTTGAATAATACAATATATGCAGCTGCTTTTCGAAACCTGAAACGGAGTACGAGTTGTTACAACGGGACCTTGCCACACTCAGTAAATGATAAATGAAAATCATTATAGGTGATATAAAACAACATAATTAATGAAAATGTCAAAAAATTAAATAATAAATAATGACATTGTTGTGTTCATATTGAATCCCATGCTGGTGGTAAATTAGGGAGTTGGCACGGTGAAAATTATGCAATTAGATCCGCCTTCTTAGAGCGGTACCTTTGTTGCTTGATCCGGTGGTCGCCAGTTCACAAATCTACAAGGTCCAGTTTAAATTACTATAAATTTCCGTTTTTTTTCATTTAACATGAAAAGAATTCACCAAAAAACTGAAAAAATGTGAACTCCCTCGTCCTTTTTTTCAATACCCTCACTATTACTCAAACGTATCTGTCTTATTTGCATCATGGATATAATGCATTTGTTGATCATCGACCACGCCTCATAAATTAACATGTTTGGAACGTGCAGTACATAATGTGTATCAGTAACTGTGTATCAAAATAATATTAACATTAATTATCGTGAGACACACCTACTGGAAATTAATCAAACTGTAATCTCGAGCACTTGGGTGAAACGAGCATCGCATTATCTCGTGCTGCAAGATTGTGGCTGTGGGTAATTGTTATCTCTGCTGCACCGTAACAGATCAATCACATAGTTTATTCCCAATTCTAATTGGCATTTCGGAACATCTACAGAAACACATTAGTCAAACAGAACCACTGTTTCACTGAAGCGCTCACAAAGTGACGGAGTAGCGAGTTGAAAATTCACCAACATCATCTCAACAGCTTTGACGTGTTCCTAAAACCAATTAATATATTAAATTGTTTTCTTTAAGTGTTTTCAGAATCCCCTAAAGGTTTTTTTAGATCTTACAGTAGTTTTGTCTTAAACAAACTACTCGGTAATGACAATATGTATTTAATCAATTGTATAAACCCTGTGGGAGTTTTACTTGTCGTACCTAGCACACATTTTATTTCAGGGAACTTTATGAAGAACTCCAAGAGAAATCGGTTATATCTTTAGATTTTCGCCGTTATGTAGTCCGAAAATGTGTTCAATTGTGTCAGTGGTGTTGTTTTCAGGCATATTATAATATCGTTCGTTTTGGAGCCGAATAATTAAACTATCATACCCTGGTCTGAAATTAAAATTTACTAGATTTTAAAAGTAAGAATCAAATTAAGGATTATGATAAATAGTCGTTGAGTCGTTGAGTAAATTATCGATTGATACGATTGTACCTACCACCCCAGCCAGGAGAACTTCTGACTCGGTGCAACCGGTAGGCACAGCAGGGTGCACTAATTTGTTAGGATTAGGAACATTGTATGCTCTAAGGACGAAAATTAGGTTGAAGTTTAACCAGCTCATGTAGCTTTTTAAACTTAAGTATAAGAAACCAAACTTACTGATAATATTTAATGTATTAAAAAATTTTAAAATTATAATTTCTTACAATCAAATTCTTTAGGAAGTAAACAAGTTTTGTAGGAAGTATGCAAATAAAAAACTGATTAAATTTATTTTTTTTAAATCTGGTATGTGTGCCAACCTAGAGCCAAACATGAATTTAGTATAGACAGGAAAAACAAACTGAAGAAGCAAACATAAAAAGAGGAACGGAACGGATTATCTTATTAGTATCATCTTTCGTTTAACAACTACATTGGAGCTTTTATTAGGGAATTGAAATTACAAGCTGACCTCCATAAACATATGTAAAATCGAAAAAAAGATTATTTTCCGCTGTGGTTGTGGTTTACAAAGGTAAAAATAAATATACTAGGCGCGACATACTAAGATCGTACCATATCGTACGATCAATTTTTCAATATATTCAGAAATGTCAGGAGTCAGAATGTTATTGGGTTGGATTGATAACCTCAGCAACTGAAGATAACGTGAACATAACTCAAACTGAGCTTGAAATTCAACTATAATACCAGCGTTTTTAGGTTTTAAATAATATTACTTAGAATAAGAAAACTACAAATCAAAATAATGATCAAAAATACTAATTTCATTGTAATTTAATTTGTCTGTCCTGCAAAAGTCTGGTTCAATGAACTCTAGAAATCGCATTGGCTTTGATGTTAAGTATCAAGTTCAAAATTGGATTTGTTGGGTTGAAGAATTCAGACAAGCGACAAAATACCTACCTATGATGTAATATTTATAACAGAAAATTATTTGTTCCTGTGAGGCAGATACTTTGTGATGTGACACAGCACAGATAAAGCTACTGGTGTAGCGACATCCTGTCGGCATTACGTATGATAAATTAAAGTGGTGAGTAAGTTATTGTTTTATTTTACATTAAAAGAGTATTATTTTATTTCCATTTTAAAAATTGAAAGTGATTTGTTGATAATTCAGACTTTCCCGCGATGTTCACGGATCTGCGCTGTTAACGTTTATACAACGTCGTTTACATTGTTCACTATTAAAAGAAGATATATCACAACAGGGTGTTTTAAAAGGTACCGTGGTATTAAAAAGAGGTAGTGAAAGGATTTAAAAAATATATTTTATGAGTAACTTACAAGATTCCCAACACCAAAACCACTGCAACGTTATGTAAAGTTGGTTATCAAAAAATGGGATATGGGACGGCATCACAGCAATTACGTTTTTTTCTTCAACTGATTAAGTATACTGTGAAAATTTCAGTTTAAAACTTTATACTTACCGCTGTGCCACAGAGCCCAGATTTGAGTGGCATGTTTCAATATCGCTATGTATATTATTATCTGAATAGGCAAGCTACTCACCATCTTCAGCTATTTAATCATGTTCCCTTTGGCTATATCTCCCGAAGCGCCCTCACAACGGGGTAAGGAAGCAATTAACTCTGACCAATCTTACTACTTACTACGCTCACCTAATCAGGTACCTCAACTTAATTCAATCAGATTCTAGCTTCGGTACAGTATTTATAACTATTCAATTATGTATACGGATGGGTATGAAATGTATAAATATTTTTTATAACAATCTATGACAACTTTTTAAGGTTTTTCTTATGACCTTGTTTTGACTTCAAATAAAAGATAATTCTGAATTTATATATTTTTATTAATGCAATAATATTATACATTTTCAAATGTTGTCTGATAATATGGACCTCACTGGGTACTTTTTCCGTGCTGAGGCCTCCATTTATAATTTAATAAAATTAATTAAAAAATTAAGGCAATTAATTTTAAAAAATATCATATCAAATATTTTGAGGTACGGTTGTAATGTATTACACGATTATGAAGTGTGTTTTGTATTGTGTTGTGTATTACGTATAGATATTTTATTATTTTTTGTAACATTGCCTGTTTGTCAGGCTTAATCTTTAATAGGTTAGAACATAAACAATGCGTTTAAACGTTATTTTATAATACGAACAATAATAATAATAATGGGAAATTAGTATAGTGCCGTTTTCGAGAAGGTTCAAAGTCTTTGCAGACTCGCTGCCGCGGGCGACTCATACAATAATTGCGCGGATCAAAACCACAGGTTTGAATCCTGGCTCTGTGATATTATAAGCACTATTGATGCACGGAAATATTAAGGTCAAAATCAACTTTTCAAATTTTACATCAATAAATTAATTAATATAAGTAATTCTATGAACAAAGCCGAGTAGTTCAAGTGATTTTATTCGCGATAATTTTAACGTCTCGCATTCTAAAGTGACCTCAAGACTTTTAAAAAACGTGACGGTAGAAAGAAAAACAGCATTCAGTTTATAATCATAGTATTAAAAGAATATTATTTTGCTTAGTTTAAATATGTTTTTTTTTATTATAAGCTAAGCAAAATAATACGTAATATTTAATAAAAGTGGTCAAATTTAAATGTATCCAAATGCAATCTTCGTTACTGTGGAGATAATATGAGAGCAATATGTTTCCTCAGTTAAGTGTGTCTATTCTCGTAGATACTGAATACTCGGAGATTACAGACTCTCTAAGGTTTCCTCTTCGGGTTGAGAAGAACTTGTAGGGAATATAGCGGGATTCTTTTTCAACTAGAATCCTTAAAGATACCACTGTTTTTTAATCAAGTATTTTTACAAGAGGATATAAAAATAGAAATCTATGTTGTATGGTTTCGAACGCCTCTTATAGATGAACGTATTTAGTTAAGTGGCGGAGGAAGAGTGGAAAGAGTGGATATAGTGTTATTTAATAGACAGCTTACTATCATTTGAAAGGTGAAATTTCTATTGCGAGACGGGAAATGAGGGTGGGATTGCTTATAAATGACATTAGAACGATTAAGATGGTGCGATAGTCAACTGGGAACTGTGACCTCTGTCGTATTGGATAAGAAAACTAGTATAAGCTGGGAGCGATTTTGGACTAGGTGTTTCTACTCCAATATAATAAAAAGAATTCTGATATTATAAGTAAACTTTGTAAGCCATTTAGATGGCGATATATTTAAAAAGGAATATCTATTCATGACACTCTAGTATTGTTAAGTACATGGTGTATTTCAAGGAGCATTTTAATTAGACCGATCTCTAACGATCAACTTTGCTTAACTATATTAGAAGAAGAAAACGTTTTTTATGTAAATTAGTACGTCCGTTTTAATTCGGAATGCACACATCTGGTTAAACGTAGAAATTTTGAAGTGAAACTTCTTTACGCGCGTCATGCAATTTCGAGGACCGGAGTAAAACCGACTCATGACCGAAACGAAAATGCGGGACCACCGATTAAAGTTCATTTGATCTAGTCAAAGTTTTGAAGTAACATATAAATGCTTCTTAGCTCATCCCGACAACTGGCGTTGGTGGTGTAATGGTCAGCATAGTTGCCTTCCAAGCAGTTGATCCGAGTTCGATTCTCGGCCATCGCACATTATTTTTTTGTTTTTAACGCCTTTTTCATTCAATATCTTATTTTTTAGTAGGTCAGAACATTTTTTAAAAGAAAATAATATTGCAAAATAATAAAAACACTTATCTCACTGTGATAAAACATTACTCCGCTAGAGCGCGCTTTGCGTTATTGTGTTGGATTAAAATTATTATCTAATCCGTATATTATGATAATTGTATTACATTTATTTAATTAATTTATTTATTTTGATAATATGTAATAATTTACAGAAAAAAAAATTAAAACTATCTCCCTCTGATAAAATATCCGTTCGCTAGAGCGCACTACGCGATCTTGTGTGGGATTCTATTTCTGTACATTGTACATTATTTTTAAAAATATATTATATTTTGGGTGTGATGTAGGTAACATTATAAAACATAACAAGCTCTCATATTTTCAGAACCTACATAATATAATCAATTTATGCGGCTTTGCTTACAGTTGGTGCTCAGCGTGGTTGGCTTTCAATCAGTTAAGCGAGGTTCGATTCTCGGCTGTGGCATTTTTGAAGTGAAACCTTGTTGAGGTGGGGGAGCCGCTCACGAACGTTCTCTCTCTTCTCTTCTTTCCTCTCTCTCAGACACCAGCGAACTGCGCCACGCCAAGCATCAGCTGAAACTAGAAGTTTCACTTCTGTCTTGCGTAGGCTTGACACACCCACTTTTTTTTTTATTGTGGTGATTATAATAAGTAATTTTACAGTAGGTTCCTTTAGATATTTACGGATACAGGGATTGTGATTTTATTTTCCACACCTTTGTCATTTTAGCACAGGGTTCCTCATTTTACACCTATTTAAAATTTATTTTAACTTGGATGTCGTTTGTACAAAATATTGGTTTTATGTAAAATTTAACCATTTCATTTTAATAAATATGTAATTACACTACATAACAGTTAAATTAAAATTATGAATTCACTATATGAATATCTGAAATTTATTTAAAGCTCAATCAAAGCACCAATTAGTCCTTATAAATATTCGTGTTTAAAAACATATCTTCTGGTCTGGGATATTTCAAAGGGTCTTCAAAACAGATGTGCTTTAAAGGAATGTGACATAGGATTCAATCAGAAGAAATATCAAAAATTTACTTTACTAAATCATGTGACTTGCTGGGTTATCTACGCAATTTCTCCTTCTTACTTATTTATAAGGGTCTGATGTCCTGAAAGAAATACGTTGGGCAGGCAGTTGGAAAGTGCGAGATTGAATCCACTCAGTAGAGTGCGTCCCAGTTTATGAAACCCTCACTAACACTTTCTGGGATCCGTTGCTTGTAAACCTGTATGTGAGCAACGGTTTCCATGTGTTGTTTTGTAAACCTATGTGTGAGTGTTGACTATCGTGTGTTGTTTTGTAAACCCATATAGTTTAATATTGGTCATCAAGACTCGGGGGCTTAGAATCACAGGGGCCTAACTACAAAAACTGTTGTTTTGAGTTAAGCTTGTACGAGTATATCGAACGTGAATCATGATGTTATTGCATTTAATAAAAATGCGTCATTTTTAAATAATAATAGCCTTCTTAGTCGCACACACCTTCGAGTTCGATGACCCTATTTTAAAAACGAAATAATAATATTGACAAAAGTAAGGCGTTACCAGGCGTGTTACCAGGCGATTCAACCCGCAAGAATGAAAAAAATATTATTCGCGCAACTAAACGCCTTCATTAGAAACTGCAAACATGTTTTCGCAAGCTGACGCTGACATCACGCGTACACCTGTAGGAGATATTATAAATAGCTCACTAAAATAATATTTATCAATATTCAATAATTATAACTGTTTGAAACAACATCGCTGGTGACAATGCGATCTTTTCTATAAACTTGAAATTACCATTCCTGAGTCTCGACTGAAAGCTGCATTCGCTTCAGTTCCTCCATCAAGGCACAATCATTTTAAATATTACAACTATGTGCAACGAGCTATTTACTGATTTACTGCCGGAACTCGATCAGCTGAGCCGGACGCATCTCTCTCAAGACATTACATTATTGGGGCGTCTCCGTGTGCCGGCCCTTATGATCAAATGACCATCACGCCACTGACGTCCATCGCTGAAAGCATTCCGACTATCTCCGTTTTTATCTGTGTATTAAAACCCAGTTGTATTGAAATTCATATAACTATTTCTTGTGAATTGGATTGGATGTAATAAATAGTATATAACTATAAGCTACACCCCTTGTACGTTCTGTATACCAGTAGAATACATGTAATCAAAATGTGATTTTTGAGTTGAATCGACTTTGTTTTATGATGCTTGGATAGCACACAATAGCACTTGGATAAATACCTCACGGTGTTTTACTTAAATCATTACCCAGTTTGAGGGCTGATGTGTGCCGTTGTTTATTATTTACAGTATTTTTTTGTACAGGCAAACACGTCCCGTACAGCTTGGTTTCAGTAATGCCATGGTCATATTTGCTAGTGACACGAAGCTCTATATCAAATATACAGTTGAGCATATTAGCTAGGCATACAGTTTGGCGTATGAGCATTCAAATCTTTATTTACATTTATTTATCTCAAAAAATATTTTTGTAGAAATGCTCCTGTGATTTTAAACTCCCAATGTATTTGTTTATTTATTTATTTATTCACTTTCGGGAAATCGACAGTTTACATTTAATCAGTTCGTACACTATAGCGCATTTGCGAGATTTTTGGCATTGCATATACACTGCATAAATTGTACAATTATAACGTCTTAGGCTTTATTACCTGTAATTGTTATAAATAAATGAACAAATTATATAAATAAATAAATAAATTATTATTATACAGTAAAATAAAACCAATTATGGATTTCCTCCTTGTGACTTTAACTGAGACAGCATAATATCGAATAAGTTATTTAAATTTGTGAGAAAGGAATATGAATTTAAAAATTTATACAAAACCAAATTATATAAAACGAAAAATTTACAAAACAATACCTCCATAGCCATGGAGAGAGGATGAAGATATAATAAAAAATAAATATAATAATATATTTAGTATAAATCACGCTCAGGCTTCGCCTTTGTGGGTTTTTTGTTACTCTTTCTCTATATTACTATGTATGTACCTAAATTGTATATGTATCAAAAATTTTGTTAATAAAAAAAAAAAAATAAAAATTAAAAAAAAAATCAAATCAAATCATAATAGAGATATAAACAATAGAGACATAAACATTATTCACAAACCATCAGAGAAATATTCTTTTATGGACCTCTTGTATTTGGTACGTTCGCAACTGAAAATATCAACCATAGAAAATACGTTTTTGTAATTATTGCATAGTCTGTTCAGGCAAGAATTCTGCTTAGAGTTCGTTTTGCTTTGATCAACCCTGAACAGGACACAAGAGCGTGTTGATCAATGTAGTAAAGATAATTAAATTATTGCCGCTAACTAAAAAGGAAGTTATTGTTAAGATTGTATCGAACATCATATCATACAACTAGATTGAGTTGTTGCTACCCACTGTGCCACTAACTTGAAGTACCCAAGTAACACCTGCAAGTTTGATGACCCCCTTTTTTCCAAATCACAATATTTACAAGTTAAAAATTCCAATAATACTCGATTTATGTATCAAAACATTCTGTTACCAAGCGATACAGGCCAAGTCAACTATATGAAACATTATATTGTTGCATTTAATATCAATTGCACACCCGCGAGTATGATGACCCTATTTTTAAAAACGAAATATTTACAAACGCTGTATGTTACCAGGCTGAAATTATTGATATATATTACAGAAACTGTAACATGTTTTGCAAGCTAACGTCACACAAACAACTGTGGAAGACTATAAATACTTCACCAACAATATATTTATCATTCAATTTTTTACAACTCGTCGAAGCAACACCTGATAACTTGAATTACCATTCCTGATTCTCACTAAAAGCTGCGACACCTGCCACAACCAACACTGCCGTTCTGGATAACTGAGCCAGCCCGCCCGCTGCTTGATCATCTCTATCAAGATATAACAATAATCAGGATTTTCCGTGTGCCGGCCTATGTAACTTTATTTGCGCTTTTCTTGTGCGTGTCTCACCGTACCGTACAAAGATATTTTGTGAAGTTGAGGGTGGTTAAACTTTTTTATCAATTTATGGTATAACTTTTCCAATGTATAACTTATTTTTATATTAACACAATGCGTGGAACCACACAAAAAATGCATTTTTTTCTTCGCGAATAAGTTGTTTAACGTTGATTAACCCTTTTGACCTCAGAAGGACATTACTAGCCACAAACGTCATATTCCAGTAGAGGATCTTAAGGACATATCTGACCGGGGAGTCCATACATCACACAAGTATTTTTATTATTTTTTTGTAAAATATTTAGATATGTAATTTCTTCGTCAAAAGAGATAAATAATTATCCTTCTCAGTTAATCTAAAATATGTATACATGATCACATGAATAAATGCCAAAAAAATGTCAAAGTGGATGATTACAAATTGGTGGAACTTTTTAATTTAGGAAAGTTAAAAATTAAACATTATATTTTTATTGTACAAATTTCATAAAAGGGAGGTGACAGTTTTATTACTTATTCCCTACAAAAAAGGGATGTGTTTTCTAAATATCTAATTCTTTCAATATCATGCACGTTTCTAATCAAAATGTCAGGGCAATTTTTTGTAAACTTTTCATGTTTGATATTAAAATTTTATTTTTTTAGAAATCTGAATGTTTATTTTCAATTGAAATAATTTTAAAGACAATTTTATCTAGTTTCTAAAATGGTAATAATTTTTTCGACAACTTAAAATTTTTAAAGTATAATTATCACATTTTTATATACATCGGGAGCATTCCGAAATTTCATGAAAATTTTTCCTTGTCGTTGGGACTTGTAGATATAAATATTTTAAAACCTAAAGCATTAAATCTCGGGAGGTATTTCTCTTTCACAAGTGTTTTCGATGCTCAGCCACGAGGTCCTCATGGAAATCATTGAAACCCATTTATTTTAATGTGATCTATTCTAAACCAAAACATCCCCCTTTTGTAGGTTATTACTAATTACCTACAACTAATCAATAAGCACCGAAAAATAAATATTGGGTACAAAGGAATGCTAATGGGATTCGTTTTGGGGAATGAAAACAATGCAGTTATAACTTCAAAATGTTTTATTTGTGCAATAATTATTTTCAAAACTTAATTTCTTTACATTTATTGATTATATATTTTTTTTCACTAGCCCCACACGTGAAGCCGAAAGAAAAATAATTTTCCTCAGGGCCTATGTCATCTTTTGGGATACTTTGTGGTGGGTCTTTTTTAAGGAAAGGAAAGAGAAAAGGTTCTGGGAGGGTAAATAATATAAGGTTTGGGTAGGAATCTAAGGACCAATGTATCCTAGAGTGACGGACAGATAAATATATCATTTCCACTGGGGCGCAAGGCGATGGGTTAAGAGACCAGTTGGAGAGGTCAAAGGGTCTCGCAAAAGCAACTTGGTGGGCAGGCGCACCGTAAACACACCTCACCCAATGAACCCGGCAACCCTTGCTAAATCACCAAACGTGGCGAGCCACGTGGGGTGACCTATGGCAGAGGTGTTGGTTATCCAATAAATGGTTACAAAATTAATGGTACCCAAACCCGCCTCCCAAATTAAATAACAATGGTTTTAAAAACCACTGAAACATTAATTTACGTGCGGTTAATTTCCAGATACTGGCAATTGAATTGAAAATTTACGTTTATAAATAAGACACAAGAGATAATTACTTTATCTTCTTATTAACACAAATGACAAAATAACATTCGAATGATCTAAATCTGGCTTAACCACTAGAATATTAATAATATTATTGACTCTGAATTGAACTGTTTTTATTAAAAAATATAACCATTTACATGGAAAACATTTAAAATTATTATAGTAACATGTTTCTTTGTACTCGTTAAATTTTATTGTTGAAAACTCTTTGTAGAAAACCCTTTCAATTTTGTGAATGGACATAATTTATTTGATTTGAACCCTTTGCTGTTAAGGACCCTTGGGCAAATATTTTCTTAATTACAAACAATAAAATTCGTTTTTTGTCAATAAACATAAACATATATTTTTAAGGGGTTTTAAAAACTACAATAAGAAGCAGGAAATAATTTTAACTACAGCAGTTTATTGACCTGCTTCTACTTTTTACTACTCATATACCCAGCTTCACTTGATTTTTCGTTGATGTGTAAATTTAATAATGTGAGTAGGTATAATTACAGCAGTAAAATAAAAGAAAATTGATAATGGCTTGAAAATTGAAAAACATCTTAATCCGTAGTAGAATTACCAAAACAGATTTAATAAACTTGGTGTTTTAAATAAATACCTTGAAACTCCATATTAACTAGTGTTTTCTTCACAATCAGAGCTAGACAAAGAAGTTACTTATTTTTTTCTTGTTTTCCGCCCTATCACCACAATTTTACATCTTCTATCAGAAAAAAGATTGTTATTTTCAGATTCGCGGTCGAAAAGTTTTTCACGGAACAAACATTCCAGTAGAAAACGTTTGATTAATTAACAAATGCAAGCAGAAAAGTGTTATTTCGGTTGGTATTTTGAATAAACTTTTTGGATAAACACCTTTTTTCGAATGATTTTTTTTACTAACGTAGTTAACAATAATCACATCTCGCTGTACACGAACTTACCCAAATAATGTTTCAAACAGTTCCAACGAAAATCTTCCGATAAAACCTGCTTTGTTATCAATTTGTCTTATTCACTTTAAACTTTTTATTTTGGTGCCATAAAATTAGTACAGCAGTGTCTGTTTTGAATTTTCAGGTAAAGGAAACTTTTTTCAGTTCTCTATTTTATTTCAATCGTGTATTATGTACTGAACTTCTCTTCACTCTCAAAAAATATGGTTAGGTTCCATTATGTGTCTTGTTATTTACAATTGTTCAATTGTCAAAGATAATATATTTTTCAATCATTGTTAAAACTCTGCCATAATCGAGATGGAATTGAAAAAAACACAAAATGGAAAAAAAAACTAGTTAATAATTAAAACCTGTTTGGCAACGAACGATGGTTATGACAATAGCAATATCATCGGTTACTTAAAACCTATTTGGTAACGAACAATGGTATTGACGGTAGCAAAATAGTCGGTTACTTAAAACCTGTTTAATAACGAACAATGGTAAAGACGGTAGCAAAATAGTCGGTTACTTAAAACCTGTTTGGTAACGAACAATGGTTATGACTGTGGCAAAATATTATTATATCCATTGCTTACACAGCCACAGAATTATGAAATAGTGTAACAATATTGTTGTTTTTTTTAATCTCAAAAAGAAGGTATTAAGACACAAGATAACTGAAAATCCTGAGAAGATTGCGGTAATTAATCTCAGTTAAGCCGGTTTTACACTTTTTCTGAACGCGTAACGAAGACCAGTTTTAACCCCTTGCAAAAACCTTACCCACCAACATTAAATCAAATGACAAGGAGCAAGTGTTTTGTTTTTGTAAAACATAAAACCACGTCTCGTTTGTTGGTCAAAAAAGACGAAGGTTTTGAAATAATTCAAGACAGTAAAAAGTAACACGACTAAATCTAGGGCAAACTCGGACTCTATTTCGAAACGCTCTGGGCCAGGATTAATCTTGAAACAACGTTACTTTTAATAAATGTTTACCTTTAAATTTATCTGTAAAATGTGAAGTTTTTAACATTCGAGAGCTTCTTGGACCTTAGGTTTTATTGAAAATTCAGTGTCTACACGCCGCAATGCCTTTCTAGCATTATCGCTTTTGCGGCTCATTTTAGTGTATTTTTCAAATTAATAAAAGTAACAACATGCCTGTATAAAAACGTTGAATTTTTATATAATGCGAGTATTACGACTTTTTTTCAACCTCAAATGTATTTTGGTTAATAGAAATCAACACTCTATGAAATTAATTCGATTTGAAAATAATTTTTTTCACCTAAAGATTTCCAAAAAACAATCCGCTAATGTTACGATGCCAGAGCACACCGTTCAAAGTTTTAATATACAAACTACATATATAGAGCTATATATGTAGTTTAGATTTATTTATTTAAATTATAATAATATATGCATGTAAATATTATAATATTCTGTTAAAGAATAATCTTTTTGTAAAGTCAACACAGTCATTGGTAGCAAAGAAAAAAGCTTTCAAAGATCTCTAACACATTGTTCCAATATCAAAAGAAAATTCTTTCGGATGTCAAAGACTTTCCAGTGTAACAAAATTGTTCGAAAAATAATATCACATAATACAGACAGAAAAATGATGAAGAGTTCAACCCCCACTCGAAGCGTACCCGTATTTCAACCCCAAACATAATTTGTACTTCAAAACAGTTTTCTAAATCCCATAATGTCAGACATTTTTTTGTTGCCCGTTAAAATAATAATGTTACATGAACACAAACACTCGAGAAGAGACCGTCCAAAGGTAATTTCCTCCATAATTCAATTGGGCCACAATTTACCAAAGTAAGCCATCAAAGTGACTACGGGATAAAAACGTTTTACCAAACTCGCACTTATAATCCCCAGAGACCAAGAATGCCAAATTTAAAAGGTGGGGAATGAAGATACGTATTACCAAATTGAACAAATAATTATTAACATTTAACAAAATTGTGTAAACAAGTTTCCAATGGTGAATAAAAAAGAAGGCAAATTTCAATCAACTGATGAAGTGAAATATGCTACCAATATTTTATTTATCTGAAAATTTTAATTTACTTTACACTTCCAAAATACCAACGCTGATAGAAAAGTCAGTTACTTACCATCGTTTCGTTTGTCTCTAAGGGTTGGTGGGTAGGATGGAACGACGCACACATCTCTTGGCTCACGCATTTTTTAAACCGTATGTTATAATTTATTATAATACGATATTAACATCATTGATATCACCCGATTCAAGTATTGTATTCAACTCGTTCTTTCCCACTGAGATCGGCGTTGCATTCTTTTCAGGCATCTTCTTTCGTAAAACGGTCAAAATCCATCTGATTACGAAAAGATTTGTGAAGAAATTATGAAAATGTAATTTAACTGAAATAGAAAATAAAACGAGTTACTCTGAACAGGGAGCTGACGCTCTATGTATTGTCAAGATATATATCTATGAATGCTTTTGACTCTGTATTGTCAAGTAACACTGTTTACTTTAAAGGGAACAATTCAAGTGGACAAACAATGAGAGCAGATGGGTAAAAGAGAAAAGATTTAGTTTATTTTAAGAACATCTTTGCTATATAAAAAAATTATGAATTATATTGCTAAGGACCGGATGTTGACCGGATACTGACGACAACTTGCAAAGTGATTTTCTCGCAGTCGATATCTCAAACAATATAGCTTCTTATTACAACTCCAAGTTTTTCTGCTCAAGCAATGATAATAAATGATATTTTCCTCTCCAAGAATAATGCTTCTAGGATAAAAATGAACATTTCGAGTGAGATTAGCCTTTTTTCAAAAGTTTTTTTTAAAGGAATGAAACTCACGCGTGGAACCGTTTACCAAAGTTTTTTTATTGGGGCTGCTTTATTGTCTTCAAAATACTTTTGAAACGTTCTGGTGGATGTTTTTATGATTGAAACAAAAGATCGCAGGCATGTTTTTTTGTTCGTAATTTTCGCTATTTTCAAACAAAAGCATAAATGGTTAGAAAATAATTTTGTTAAATTTGATACACAACATTGGCGATATTTTTTACATCATCTCTACACGAGAGGCCCTGAAAAAAATAATTTCTCTCGGGGTCCATACAATGTTTGGGGATACTGGCTGGAGGGTATTTTATGTAAAAAAAGGGGGGAAAGTTCTGGCAAGGAAAAAGGTATGAGTGATGGGTAAGAATCTAGGGGTCGGTGTGTCCAGTAGTGACAGACTTATGAATCCATCCCTCCCACTGCAGTACAAGGCGATGATTCAAGAGAGTTCTGCTGCACAGCTTAATAGGTCTCCCTCAACCATTCCTTCTCGATCCAGACTGCGGCGCAATTAATTGACAGATGCATCCACCGCTAAGACTACCCGGAAACCCTTCTAAGTCCCCGAACCACTTGCGGTGTCCTAGGTCAGAGGCGTTGGTTAACCAATAAATGGTTCCTGGGGCGGCGGCATACCCGCCTCTCAAATTGGAAAGTGCTTGGTTTACGTAGTAACAAGTTTTTTTATGACTGCGTATTAGTTAAAGGTTATTCAATATGACCTAGGCGATACGTGCGTAAACACCCACAACTAAACTAACGTAATCCAAAATATTTCTACCTCAGATAACGGACTTTTATGTTCAGTTTCTTCATTATGTATGTATAAACAAGAATTAAGGTGTTGATATGTGTTACAATAGAAAACAGTGGTAAAATAATTAGTGCTTAGAGCTGTACTTTGCACTACGCGATGTTAGAATTCAAACCACAACAGAGTACATTGTCTAAACGTAGGTTTACGTGTGGCAGTGTAGTTTCATGGGGCGATATGTGTTCGTTAGTTGTCTGAATATCGTAACTACATTATTTTAACCCTAAATAACCATTTAACCGTTTCCCCGCAAGGGTAGGCAGAGGGGGCTTATCACCAAATAACTTGGTCTTGGAACACACTCTTTGCTTCATTTCACACATACTCTTCTGTTATACCGACTCTTTACATGACCCGAATCAAGTATCTGGTTCACTTAACCGTTCCATGTTTTCCTTGGGCATCCCCAACTTCTTCTACCAATCATATATTTTCATAACACTCCTTTCTTCGTCCATTCACTCTATAAGCTCAAACCCTTTCTTAATCTTATTCATTACGTTTACATCAACCTTGCATTCTTTGAAAGTATCCTTATTTCTCACGCGATCTTACATGGTTTTGGAACTAATACGGCTACAGAGGATAATCATCATTTCAACAACAAAAGGTTGGTTACATAGCGAATGGAAAACCAAATCTGATAAAGAGCCTTACGTAAATACTTTCTTGTAAATTTACAACTTTTATTTAAAAAATTGGCAGTGCCAGAGCTCACCAAAAGAAGCATCTTCTCAGGGACAAGGGTAGGCGGGCGGAAAGATTTCTCCTCCATTTTTTTACCTAGACTAAAAACCTAAAAAACTATAAACCTACCTGAACTAAAAAGGTTTTCAGTGCCACATAACAAGTGGAATAATTTTATTATGATTATTAATTTAGCACGAACAGTAAAAATAAAATCGTAACACTGTACAAATACATAATGTTTCAGCCAGTTTAAAAAATATTGTTTTGAGCTATTCAAGCTTTTAGTTTCACGTGGCATTTTTCGATAAAAGTGCATTATTTAATTCTAGTCTTCAATGCTTATCCATAAAATAAAATGGACTTCTGTGTTGATGTTTTCTCATCTTCTAACTTTCTGGCTAATTGAGGGACCATTACAAAAAAAATAATTGTAATCTCGTTCATAGAATAAGCACTTAAAACCTTTCTCGCCTTTATACAATTATTGTACCTTATTTCTTAGACTCACCATTTGAGCAACAAAGAAATATATTTCTTAGAAAAGATGAATTGGAATTACCCCTTAATACCTTAATTAATTCAATGCGATATAACGATAATAAATTTCGATGCACACCCTTACCGCATCGACACTTCATTGACAGCGCTTCTATCCACACAGTCTCACGAACAATAATGTAATCCCGACTCCTCCTTCTGCTCATTTCCTTTGTTGACGCATTCATCCAGGCGACCTCGTTTCCACAGCAGCGGGGAGCTTGCCTTTTTCCTTTTCAGTTTAACAACTCCTTTTTAATCAGTATAGATACCGGACTTGCCTCAGCAGTTTGCTAAGTGCGCTCATTTATATTTCTTTCTACGGTGAAAGGGAATACTGTTCTTCTTCTTGCTGCTAATTGCCTCATTTGTTGACCTTTGTATTTAACTTTTATGCAAAACAAACTGCTAAAGCTAGAGGTTTATCTGCATAAACACTTGAGCGATTTAGGTTAATTGATGCCACTGATCATCTAAGACTTGCCATATGGAAATTTTAAGATGCAGCTATTTAATACGTGTTTAGGTTATTCCTTCTACTAGTATTACGATTCATATTCCCTACCAACGTGTCGGGCAATGAATCAGCACATTGTGTATGTGCGATTCGAAACCTGATATTGACACACAATTTCTTTTCATTTCATAACCCGTTCGAGAGTAGATTCTGTCTCAGAATCCCTGGTGATATACACGCATTCAGAATCAAAAGGCTATTGAAATGGCTTTAGCTTATTTTTCTATCCATTTGGTATGTGTTAACCCTTAAAAACTAACATATTGTTTGTAATCTTATAATATTGACAAAGGTCTATGTTTGATGGCGTCATGCCAACCTTCTTCCCAATTCTATTTTCGTAAAAAAGCACTTTGATTTGACATTAAAATCAACAGCTATAATAAATCATTCAATCCGTTTCTAGAAATTTTCCAGTTTATCCCAAGCCGAGCATTTGTTTCGCGTGGTTATTTAAATACGTAACCCGTGTTACATTTCCTCAACGTTTTTCGGCAGTGGAAAATTTACGAGACTCGACAAGCAATAAATACGTGGGGTGGGCCTTATTTCAATCGGTTTGGGCTTATTTTTAAGTTCGTATTTTGTGGAATACTTGCCTAGGTGGAGATTCTAGCCGCGGTTTTTATCTCTTCAAATGACACGCATGTTTTGAAACACCCCTTGTGAATTCGTCACAGGGTTTTTTAATCAGAATAGGCAAGAGTAAACCGGGAATTAATTGATATTAATTTTCCATTTCACTAAAGACGTGGCAAGTTTTCATTAAGAATGGCTTAGCTACAGGCTTTAGTGCTAAGATAATGTTGCTTAGATTACAAATATCAATATAACAGCTTCATTTATTCATTTTGGAAGCCAAATAATGTATGTATTATAAACATTCCATACTGTTTGTACCTAAGGCAAACATTTCACATTATTTTTTTTTATTTAGTTACTAAAATTGTACCATTTAATAGAGGTACCAACAGATGGCACTGATTACTAAATTTATAATTCGTACCGAAAGGCAAGGCTTTTTTGACACTAACACAGACGAGTCTTCCCTACAATGCGCATTGCATACACATTAACATGTTTTATAGAATACAGACAGTATTTGAATATGCGTTTAACTTTAGCGTCATTTTGAAAACAGGAAATAACTGTTTTTGATATTTTATGGTAGAGGAGTGTACATGTTAAAATAGCAGGAACTTCGCGCGTATTATGATCTCTTGCAATCATTTAAGAAATTTCAATAAAATTATTTTCTTTTTTATGTGAGTAGTGTAGTAGGGGCAGTGCTTATGTGCCTATACGAAATGCACGCCTCTGGTGCGTAGGTAATATCTTCCTTCCGAAATACAGGGTTCCGGGGTTATGTTAAACGTGTTAGTGAATTGAACACACAGGATATTGGGTGTTCAACCTTATTCTATATTGGCATTACTTTACTTGAGGCACTCAAGTTCAAACTTCATGGAAGTGATTCACGAAAACTTTCAATCGGCTCAAATAAAAAAAGAATGATCAGGAGTTCATATATGTAAACCTACTTACAATTTTGTGAAACAAACCTTTTGAACAATTAAATAATGATTAAAAAATTAACGATTATATCTGGAATATTGTTTTAATTTATATTTTAAATTTGTTCCATTTTTTATGATCAATCACCCCCTGAAGTTTCGCGGTGTAAACATGAAACAAGGCGTTATACATGTATTTTCTACGATGTACATAGCTCCTGCCTATCTAAAATACTTTTTATAAATGTAGGTTCATACTCCATGTAAGAGTTAAGAAATATTTTACTGCGTATTCGTCACAAAAATATTTTATTTTGTACAAATTATTATTTCCCTTTAAATTCTTTTTATTTGGGTAGGTACTCTTTTTCTTCCTTCTTAACATATAAAACAAGATATTTATGAAAGTTTTTTTGCATGTTTCTGACGTGGCATGAGTATGGGTTCCTGTCATAAATTCGTAGGTCATGTTCAAGGGCGCAACGGGTACGCAACCCACTGGGCGTTCTTGTTGTTTAATCGCCCTGGAGCTCACAATCAACACATCATGGGACGTGACCAGGATTGAGGCTGCATTGTATTTTACTCGGGCGATGTTAACGTTAATCTGTGTTAGTACAGTTATCGTGTCATATAGATACATATAGTTTGTTAGGCATGTAGGAAATACATTAAAATGATTATTCGTTTGAAGACGCGACGCTAAACTCTTACGTGTTCTGTTTACCTACATAATTAAATAATACTTTGTGTAAATATTTTATTCGTTAATCTTAAATTAGCTCACATCAACGTGTGTGCAATAAAGGTACAAACATAAATGTATAACAGATATTAAAATTATTTGTTTAACGTATTTTTGTATTATAATTTCATTTTATTTTATTTAAGTAAATGATCAATTAGAAAATTAACATTAACGATTGTGGATGACATATTTTCTTAAAAAATTAAGTAATTTTCTATTGCAATAATTTCGTTCGGAATTCATGTGAGTTGACCAGCCTGGAACTTGAATGTCCGTGTACCTCGCAATTGTTATTTATTTTATGAATTAGGGTTATCCATCTTCAGAGACAATTCCAAAAATTAGTAAAAAATAAAAGTTAATTTAAAAAAATAACTCTCTCTACAAAAGTTTTGAGCTGGTAAATTAGACCGACCCGGCTTAGTATAAATATTAAGTAGATACAGTTGACAGAATTATCAGTACAAAATATATATGCATTTTAGAATGTTGTTCTTTCCATTTACACAAAAAATGAATTCTACAACATTTTTTCAGCTCAAGAAATATTTGTCTGAATCCAGATAGCCCTAACGCTTTTTATGTTTTTTTTACGTTTTTTGTTTCGTCATTAAAAATATTCCATGTTCCATCTTCATATGTTCCAATATTGGCAAGGTATGTGTTAGGACAAATATAAATAATGGAAGTGAAATGAATAAATGTCTACAATAGACCTACATTTTGAGGGTTGTTCTCGCGTATATGTTCTGGATATTTGAAATAAATATATTAATAACGTATCTATGAATTGCTGAGGTAAGCTTTGAAGGACTCGTCGTGAAGAGTAGCGTAAGTCGTACAATTAAGACATCGTGAGTCAACATTATTAGTCGATATAGTAGTTAATGGTCCTCACCAAAAATCTCAAAAGTTCTATTGCCTTTTGTTAAAGCACAATAAATTCTGCTCCATAATGTCAATTAGTCTAATTTTCCGCGCAGTTTTTGTAGCAGCCATGCATTATTGACAGCCATGTCAATTTGATGAGCCAGGATTGAAAAATAGCATTTCTTGCCTCATATTGACTGTGCTTTGGTCTAACTTATCTACTCTACCCATATGCTTATTAGAATCGTGTATCCTGTTGGGTTGTGGAAATTTTATGTATCTGTTTTCTGCTTCGGTAAATCTCTTAACAGGTACCAATAGATGTACCTTATCATTAAAAAATAATCATCTCCCAAACCTTGTCATTGAAAAATATCGGAAACAACTCAATAGGTCAAGTTGTTTTCTGCCTTGTGATAAACAGATATTGGTTTGACATTTTTGGGTAAATTATTGGACAACTTCCTCTTCATTGGTATTTTCTTATTTTTAAATTTCATCCTTTTATTCATGTTCATTCTCACATCAGACAATGGCATATTGTCAGTAGTTAATCACTCATCATCGTCGAACTATTCTACAAATGTTTCCTTTTGAAACGGTGACCCTATATAAATATTCAATTTGTTGCGTACCGGACAATTGGTATTGGACGAACGGATTGTAATTTTAACGAGGCAAAAATAATCAAATGATTGTATTTATGTATCAAGGAAACATACGAGTGGGGAAAATGAGGCTTTTCATTAGTGAATGAATTCTTTTAGAAGTTCTGGTGTTTTCTTTAAGGTTTCATGGGTACTATATTATTGATAGCATCTAAGCACCGTTCCAGCACCACAACGCAAATTGCTTTGATCACAAACGAAAATATATAATGTGCTGAATAGTTTTACTATTTTACAAATATATCATGAGATTAATTATATTAATTACGTTGGACCAAAATATACAACTACAGGGTTTTCCAATAAGAGGTATTATTTTGATATTCAATCGTAAAAGATCAATGGTTTCGTTGCTTGTGTGGCACGTAGCGCCGTTTTGTTGAAAGTAAACTTTGTCCAAATCAATACCATCTAATTCCGACCATGAAAAATCATGAATCATCTCTCGATAGCGCAATCCATTCACCGTAACTGTTGCTCCAGCCTCATTTTCGAAAAAGTAGGGTCCAATGACTCCGCTGGACCATAAACCGCACCAAACAGTCACACGTTGAGGATAAAGAGGCTTTTCAACAATAACTCTATGGTTTTCCGAGCCCCAAATGCGACAATTTTGCTTGTTGACGAAGCCATCGAGGTGGAAATAGGCCTCATCACTCAAAATGATTTGCATTTGATTCACTCAAGTAAATTTTAATAATTTCAATATGTTGTTGAAGCGTGTATTGTTCCATTTTTATTAATAACGTAGTTTCTACTTGTCAAATGTCAAAAAATAACAGCTCAAAAGTAACATCTACCGAAATAGCGGGCTATTCAAAATAACAACTCTTATTGGAAAACCCTGTATATGTGAAAATCGAACATAAAAACAAATGACACTTGCCGTGGTCTTATTCTTTTAAAAAAACTCTTCTTGTTTTCTTCGAAGTTAAGGACCTATAAGAAATGGAACAAACCAAGAGAAAGGGGAATTTAGGTAGGAGATGGAATAATAGGATAACAATATAATTTTTAAATACTAAACACAATTCGTACCTCAATTTTACCATGAGATTCCAGATCAGTTAGGTGAGCCTTTACTGGTGGTTAAAATCTTTGGCACAATTGGTCGCATTCATCAACATTCTCTTCCAAAAAAGAAAAAATTAAGCCACTGAAAAAGAAAACACGGCAGTCGTTTTTAAATCTATCAGACAAAAATTGGAGCATTATTAACACAAGCCATGGACTATGTTTTTTTTTACTTTATGCCTAGTTACAATTATTTTTTGTTCGTAACCAAAATTGGCCCGGTGGGGCTATCTAAGTCAATCGAAATATTATGCTCCGGGGTAAGTATTTTCAGAGGTATTAACATAATATCAGTAGATATTTTAACGAAAATGCCAGTTATTATAACTTTAATTAAAAACCAATGCTATTGTAAACGTAAAGTCTGATAAGCTTAGAGCTTCTAGCTATGAAATCAGCATTAACCCTCCAGGTACGAAAGCAGCTTTCAAATACTACCAAATTTCTAATATACTCTCAATTTTCTATAACGCCAATCTGCCGTCAGTTTCAAACAGTCTTCAGACAATTTAATGGATTAAAGCTCCGTATAATTCTGGCCCGTCTGTGTCTATTAAGGGAGCGCGGAGTCAACCAGCTATGTCTACTGCGTTGTCAAATAATTAACGTTGTGTATATCACTTTATTTATACGATCAATCCAACATATTTCGGGACAACCATGTATTTTTCAGAATAAGTGTGAAGCTGGTTAAATAATTTACACAATTTACACATTGATTACCCAATTGATAATAACCTAATTAAAGTATTATGAGACATGCATGAAAGAGATAGAAGCAGTAGCTGCGAGCATAATTGGAAATTTAATGAAATCATCGAAAAGCGGTTGGTTCTTCCGCTCTGAACCCATAGGTTGCGTCTTCGAAATTATTTCAATGAATTGATTACTTAGATTCCTGTAATTCAAAAGAGAGATTTTTTTTAAATATAATAAAAAAAATTGTAGGCACCTTGTTGTATGGTCGAAAATTCTTTCAATAATTAGCGAAAAACCACCACTATGAATCATGATGTGGATAAAAATGGCTTAAGCCTTATTAAGTAACGGAGTTTTTGAAGAACCAGATACTTTCTAGCCAACCTATTTCGATTACCGATTCCCTCCTTCACAACATTCTCAAAATGAGAATGCCGTAGTTTTGACCGCTGAAACTCTTCTGCAGTAAGTGCAAAGGAGGCAAAAACCCAATACATTCCACCTAGAATGGTTGGCGTATTTGTTCAAGTAATGGTATGCTGACAAAATCACACCTAATATAATAGTAATAAATTATAAAATCGTTAATTTGGTTTGACAAGGTTGTAACCAACCTTTGGACCAAAATGATCGTTGAAAGGAAAACCGTTTGCTTAACTTACATCTAAATCCAAAATAATTTTGAAGTCTTTCTGCTGGGTATTAACAAAGTACGTAATGTGCCAAAGTTCTAACATCAGACACTCTTAATTATCATTAATTTTGTCAAGATTCTAATATTCCTTTGAACCTTGGTCAACTGATATTTTGTTCCTAACCGACAGTTGGAAACAAAATTTGTTTGTATTTAAACGTTGCGTTGTCTTTTTGTTTTCATCTCAATAACATAAATCTAAATAAATGGGATGTTTTTGAACGGATACGAAAATTAAAAACTGTTTTTGAAAAGCAGATAAAATACGCTTTCAAATTGTATTATTAGAAATAAAGTATAATTATTGATATATTTAAAAAATTAAATCAAAATAAAATATACACTGAACTAAAATTACTGATAACGAAATAAAAACTACATATTTTATTACAAAAATGTACTATAAACATTACAGCATCTTCATTTTCTTATCGTTTCATGTGAAAATAATTAATGAAAAATTCAAATTATTTTTCATAAATTATTCACAAATTGCGGTCCGAACCTTTGGTTTCATAGAAGTGTACATTTTAATTATTCTGTTGTTATTTTTTCTTTCTAAATATAAATATTGGAATTTTATTTTTATAACGATAAGGGCAACACAACGATTTCTGTGAAACCATAAAAACAGTTCAAAACAGCGAACAAATTGACAGGTATTAATTTGAAGGTTAGGTATCTTATTATTTTTGATAAATAACTGTTTTTTAATACTTTTTTTTTCACGGTTAAATAGGTATTATAAAAAATATTTTTTAGGTAATCGAGCTTTTAATAAAAATATACCAAACCAATAATATGTACTTTTACTTCAATTCATATTATCACAGCAACAAAAACTATTCATACTTGTTGAACAAGGTTACAGGTAACGTTAGATAATATTGATTGTGTACATAAAAATATTGTGATGTAAACTGAGTTATTTATCTTTTATTAAAAAATATATATATTGTGTCCTTGCTGGTCAAACAAGATTCCAAATTCACAATTAGGTATGTTCTAGAATATAAAATATAGCTAGATCCAATTTAAAAATTTCTTCGTTGATAATGAAGAACCAAAATCCTATACATTAGATGAAACCATAAATTCAGCAAAGTGACGAAATTCCAAAACAATTTTCTGTTCGGCGATATGAAAATGTTAATAATAGTAAATAATTTTTTGTTGTGAAATGTCCCCTCATCAATTGTGTGCTTTTGCATTAACATGTTTCTATGGTATATGATTGATAAAATATCTAGTTTTGTTCGTACTCAAAACAAATGTATCATATTCTAAAACGAGCAAAACCTCTGTCCATTATGTTTGCTAACTAAACAACTAAAATCGCAGGCATTCCCGGGAGCGTACCTAAAATTCCATTTATCATATTGTAATCAAAGGCTGTTTTTCCACACAATGTGAGATCAAAAAGACTCCCCCGAAAGGTAAATGAACATTTCATAATGAACAATGATTCCAGTTAAATTCACACAACGGAACTCTTGAAAAATTCATTTTTATTCGCCGAGATCGTAAAATTTAAAACAATTTTAAACTGTATTAATATGCGCGGGCGGTCCCTCATAAAAAATTCTAACGACCACTTTCACTGAGAATTTTGAAGGTGAGAGTTTGGAACAATTCCTTTGTTCTTTTTATCAGAGGGAAGAACGCCGGACGGGTTACTCTGAAAAGCAATGGGCGGAATATGCATATTTTGTTAATCAGTTCTATTACTGTCACTAATGAGCGATTATTATTATCTTTTAAGTTAATTGAAACCCTTAAGAAATTTATCCAAATATTTAGGAACTGTATGTTCCACCGTTTCGGCGTCGATCGTGGTCGGGGCTATTTGAGCTTTTGGTGTCTTAAATAATATCCTTCACAAAATGGTACGTAAGGTTAAATTAAAATATTAAAAAAGTAATCAAAAACTTCTTCGGTATAAATAAATGACGTGACTAATTTTATTTAATATGAAATTTCGGCAGCTATTAACACTGATGGTGAAAAAGTGTGCTGGCTATTACTAACTACTGCCCATAGTAAACTCGTGTTGAATATACTCGTGGAGGTAGGTACACGTTTTCCCGAACATTATCAATAGTTATGTTTGGTGACCAGATCAGTATAACAACATACCGAAATAATTATTTTGAGAGTTTTTATTCATTTAGAAATACACAGTACATTTTATCACTAGTATAATCTTTACTATTAAATATAGGCTTCAGTAATTATAATAGAAATGAAGAAAGAGTATGGATAGACGAAGATAAATTATAATTGCATATTATTAAAAGTTTTATGAAAAATTTAAAAAGTTTAACATTCTTTTTATGTGTTTATGTTGGAATTATGACAAGCCATAGAGTAAATGCTTTCTTCAATTTCATAATTTATATCACGCTAAGAAAATAATTAAATACTTTTGCGTATTAGCTAAGAATCATCATCCAGTCATCAAGTGTAGTAATTCTCCGTAGGGTGTATATGTCGTCGCCAGTGGCGGCTCGTGACTTTTGGGTTACTAGAGTGCTAATATTACAGAAAATGGCATTATTGATTTTGTTGCAGCTGAAAAAGATTTTTTATTTTTTTTAGAAAAATCGACTTTTATGTATGAAGATTTTCAGAAAATCAGTACGGCGCGCGGCTTAACTGAAATTTCCTGAAAATCTTCATGCAAAAAATCGATTTTCAAAAAAAATTCTTTTTCATGTAAAACATCGGAAATGCCATTTTTTATAATACTTAGCAGTCTAGTTCACCCAAAAGTCACGAGCCGCTTCTACTGGACTTGTCGCCTTAGCAATTGGTGAGTTATTTGCTGCATTCGTATTTTGGCTTATATATGAAGAAGCATAGTGTTCCTGGTAAGACTGGTTGGATCATTTAAACAAATGACGAATTGCAATTTAGAACTGTCTATTTTATTATTTTACAGATAGTCTGGAAAAAAATAGATCTGACAATATACAATTTATTTTGTAATTGTTGCGTAAATGTTTCCAAAAATGATTCTTTATACTTTCCTCTTAATATTATATTAGTATTTCATATTGTGGAATAACACTCTAGTGGAAATCTTACTTTTGTTTATGTCTACTGAATGTAATTGAGTGACACTAATATATAACTCATTAAGATATGATATAGTATAAGGAAAATTAGTTTGATTTACATTACGCGCACAAACTATCAAAATCAATCTGTAATTCCGTACCATCAGATTGGAGACAATCAGAATGATTATACTGGTTTAAAGAGTGATCCAAAATGCGACTCTTGGGGCACACCAGAAGCGAATTTTGTTAAGCGAGATGAGAAACTATTGACAACCCTGATTTGACGCCGATTACTGACATATGATGCGATCCATGTATAGAGATCACCGTTAATTCGTAGGCCTAAGAAATTCTGTAAAAACAATCTAGTGATTAACACGGTTTTGTAACCCGTACAAATTAATGGCATCCATCTGGCTTATCCATTTGAAAAAAAAGTGTGAAAATATTTTTAATGAAGCCATGTTGATTATTTAAGTAATACCAAGGTTCCACGAGCTCCAGGCATTTGGGTCTCTTAAGCGGTGTTTATTAATTATTTAAGCTACAGAAAGAATTTGTTTCTTTAAGTACATGGACAATGTACATATTTCCATTAATGAAAATCTAAAATAATACATGTTATGTTTGTTTTAGGATAATCCAGACAACCAGTTCAAAAGCATACCTCTGGGACTGTGGTGGGCCATCGTTACCATGACTACTGTGGGCTATGGTGACATGGCTCCCAAGACCTACGTGGGCATGTTCGTGGGTGCCCTGTGCGCTCTGGCCGGAGTGCTAACCATCGCGCTGCCGGTGCCCGTCATCGTCTCCAACTTCTCAATGTTCTATTCTCATACACAGGCAAGTTTATTCATTTAACTAAGAAAGATAGAGTTCAGCAAAAGATTTCACAATTAAGTTGTTGATCATAAGCATAACTCGTTGATATTACCCGTTCTCGATTGACATTTTTGACATTCGTGTAGATACCAAGTATTAGCATATTGTAGGGTATCACCGTCTACATTGCCCATAAGCATCGATATACATATATATTTGACCGGTCGGTGGCCGAGTTGACATCGCGCTTGGGTCCCACTCAGGCGTAGTGTGTTCAATTCCTCGGCTGGCTAAGTCCTCCATCACAACACAAGCAACATTTTCAGCTTACTGTGGTGGTAGTAGGAGATTTTCAAATATTGTCAGGTTATTCGTAACCCGGGAATGTTTGGTATTCTTTTAAAAAAATATATATATATATATATTTAAGTTCAATATATCAATACCTTCAAGACTTTCATTTTTACCATTTAATTTGGGGATTTTGATCATTTGAATATGCTTCCTAACCATATCAGTTTGTGAGAGAGGTAATTTAAACTAGAATTTACTATTTTAAATTCACATAATTAAAGAAAATGGAATTTTACTATAAAAACTAAAATCTAAAAACATCTCTACCTCAAACTGAAGAGTTATTTATCCATTATAATAATCATAAGACAATTGATTTATAAAAAACCAACGAGAAAAGCTCTAGAAAAACTTTATAGCACCGGTAAAGCACCCAGTGAGGTTCACATTACAAAATTTTTTCTAATGTTTCAATGAAAAAAAAAAGAAAAGCTTTTATGATAAAGCTTCGATTACTCATTTTTTTAAAGAACTCACTAACCAAAGAGCCAATTCCATACAGACGTATTATCTCGGTACACATTCATTTCTCCGTTCATATGCGCACATCTTTTCAGAGATTAAAATGTATTATTTAAAATCTCGACCAGATATTATATTTGATTTAGTTGATGTGTTCCTGAAATGTTCCGTCTAATTGGAAATTGTTATATATGTGTTATTTTTATTACATTAGTCATCATAAATATGAACTCCATTCAATACGCGTTCGTTCCTTCTCCGCCAATTCCAAGCTATAATACCAGAAATAACTCTGACAACTCATAAGAAACTTATAAAATAAAATAAAAATTACGAAATTTGAATCCTCGTTAACAATTGTTATAAGTCGTTTATGAGAAAGGATATAATTTTCAATGAATTTATTCTTATCTGATTCGTATGTAGGTTCTTATGCAAGCTCTTTTATGCAAAAGGTCACTAAACAGGGTAGTAAAATACTTTAATAGCCTACTACTCTACCACATGCCGGCTCAATATTTCTCGTTATAATATTTATCGATATCCTCAGACCCAACGTCAACTGTCAATAGACCCGAGAGTTGTGGTAAAGCTTTTTAAAATCAGCGCTCGACGAAAACATTGAACGGGAATTAAATTACTCAAATCAAAAGTTCAAATCATGTTTACATTTCCCGCAATTCACCCTCGAATAAGGTTTGCTTTTAAAGCGGTGATCAATCAAAAGTTTTTTTTTCCGTTGTGAAGATTATGAAGGTATAACAAGGTATTTCATTTTCTTCGCTCCCTGCCTTCCTGTCGGCTAAAATCCACCCAGATTTTCCACCCTCTAACGTTTCAGGAGTAGTATGCCGGAGGTAGGCCTCATTAATCTCTCCAACTGTATGAAACTTGTAAACTTCGACCTCACCCATGTTGTTGATTTTTCAAGTTTTATTGTTTTCCGAGAGCAAAGAAAGATGATCAGTCTTTTATTAGTTTCATCTCGTTTATCAGGAGGCCAGTAAAGGCATTCACAATATTTTAGAAAACCATCTCTTAAAATAATAATGATAATAGTCAAATTTATATAACGCTCTACATTATGATAAAAGCCTCTAGTAAAAAGGTACGTTGGTAATTTTTCGTTAAAAAAAAAAACAAATTATATTCTTTTTCCGGAACAGCGTAGCTGGGAAAAAAATTGAGGAAAATTTAATGCTTTTTTGTAAGCTCGAATAAAATAGAGCGTTTTTTTTATTTTTCACGGAATACAGCAAAATCCTCATTAACGGCGAAAACAAAATTTGTGTGTACTTACAAAATAATTTATAATGTCCGTCTTCTTTTTGCCGTCAGTCATTTGAAAAGCCTGTCCATTGACGTAGATAGAAATCTCTTTCGTGGACATTTTGGGGAATTTCTATCTTATTTACACACCGATAAATTAGAACGGAAAAGAACAAACAATTTTCACATTCATCTGTCAAATTGTGGAAGAAGTTTTCCGTTTCCACGATTCCTTGTACATTTCCTTTCATCCGTCTTGCTTTGAATTGCCACGAAACGTCGGGAACATTCTTACCACCCGAATAACTGAACATGCGCATTTCATGTTAGAACCAAGATAAATCTTGCATTTTTTCTGCTGGTTATCTTGAGGCTCCATATTTGTCAAATTCTTTTAACCGTAATCATAATCTGCAAAACAGAGGTTGTCATATTGATATTTAATAGCAAGCCTCCGGCGAATTTTGAACAACATCTGTGTAACTACTTAATTAGGCGTAAATAGATAACAGAATACAAGGCCTTACAATACTATTTTAATCACAGTGTCTATACCCAAATTTAAATATTGATAACAAAGTACATTCATTTACTGTGAATTTTTGTAAGTCTGATAAATACTTACTATCCTTATAGCCTATAATGTATCTCTGTTTTCAAATATACAAAATGAAATGTTAAATCTTTATTTGGATAAAATCCTTGATAAATAATTGACATCAAATAAGTGAATTTTAAGAGGCAAACACTTTCTAACCACTAATTTATTAAAATATATTAACAAACCAATTTCGGTTGACTTAAGCTTTATCGGGGTAAAAATGTTTTAACTAAACCAAAATAAAAAATGTGACAGAATAAAATATAGGACAATGGAATATTGAGGGAGAGGTAGACTGTTAAATGCAAAAGAAAGAGACAACGAAAGCGATGAAGTGAAGGTAGTGAAAACAAAGTGTTTTGTTTCATTTGATAATATTTCAAACTACAAAATGATAGTTATCGACGAAAACAAAATATTTATATGTTTTCCGCCATTTAGCATTCTTTTTCATTACTTTTCCGCAATAATGAATTAAACATGATAAAACTTTCTCAGGCGGAGCGACAAATACAAATTAAAATTCACTTTATTCCGAGGCGCTAGCCGGGTAAAGAAATAAAGCCTAGCAAATGTTAAAGAAGATAAATTAGTTTTAATCCATCATCAATTAAAAGACGTTTATTTTCTACTAATGTTTTATTTCTTTGTTTCGTAAGGAAAAAATCATTGAAATGAACCACGCCAACTTATTTATCACGAAGACGAAAAATTTACAAACTGTTTAGAACATTTGAAATGACAGCTTAAATTACGTATATACATAATTTAAATAAAAAGAGCCCGTACAAACGCAAATGCTGGTATAACATTCTACATTGAAAAAAGCAGATAATCCCTTAATCCTCTGATTACAGTATCTGAAATCTACGTATGGTATAAAATTGTGCGTACTTTAACATGCCGTATTTCCCTTTGTGATTTTGTTTTCAAAGCTTAATTTATCCATTCATTTTTTTTCCGGCCAAACAGAGGCATCACCGCAAATGACACGGCCCTCTTCGTTTGAGGATGACGGATCTGAAATCCTCCAAAAACTCGGTGATTAAATATATTTCACGTAATGCTTTTTAGAAAATTCAAGAGAACGTCGCATTTAATCCAAATTTCCAGCTTGATAAATAAAATCAAACTAAGTTTTTGTTTATAAAGATGTTTAAGGCTGTACAATTTAAGATATTTTTGGCGTTACAACGCGAATCTTATCTTGATTGCATGGAGAAGGATATTCTTCCTATTAATTTTTGCCGTTGAGAACTACGCAATAAATTGTTTAAAGGAATAAATCTGCGAATTCAATTGATTAAGGAAGCAATTGAAAAAACTTTAATCAAAATTTAGTTTCTTTGCCGCGTGCGTTATTCCATCCATTAATCAAGTTTTTTGTTGCTTTTGTGAATTAAAAGGGACTTTCAGGTACGTATTGACATTTTAACTTGTTAATATAAACAAGGATCATACATCAAAGTCTTGAATCACTACATTGTTCCGCTTGCACCGATATTGAACTTTTTCACAGACAGTGACGGAGATTCATTATTTAGCCGAGGTTGCAGACAAATAAATCTGATACGGCCTTTTCTTCCACAGGTTACGATAGCTAGACTGAAAGGCACTTTCATATTGAAAAAAAGACCATAAATTTAAAGGTCTACACGTCAACGTATTCACAGGAAGCAACGCGGAAATTTAATTAAATTTTATAAGCTTTAGTGAACTTCCTAAGCTCATCTACACTCTTTTGTAGCATACATTTCATGAGTTAACCACAAATGATTATGAATATAGTTGTTTTTAAAGGTTTAATTTAAATTCTGCTTGTGTTTTGACGTAACTATGTCCATCACCACCGGGCATGAGAGGAAATCGTTCCCAAATGAGCGACAATTTCTGTCGAGGTAAGTTCAAACTTCAACAACTCTGTTGAAAATAAATATACCGCCGCCATATTTGTACGAATATTTGTGTCAGTAAGAACGCGCAACGTTATTCAACGATTTTTAACTTTCCGGATTCGACACGTATCTAACGGGAACATTTCTCGAAGACTAATAATTATTCGATCTGAGTGAATTAATTTCTTTTTTATTTAAAAAAGAAATTTTATAAACTTCTAATTAGAAGGGTATATAATGTTAAAAAAAACATATTTTGGAATTCAGTGTGTATTTCGCGAACCAAATTGAAAAAAAATACGAGGCTGTGAATTTGAAGAAGTTCGAACATTTCTTGATTTCATTAAAATGTTGCGTTGCATAACATTAAATTATAAACGAGTTCTATAATTCAGGCAAAAAAACGTGGAATATAAAATTTGAAATAGCATGACAGCGTAAACGACGGGTCCGGACCCCAAAACAATCGCGCAATATGTAGGTAGGTACTGCCGCGACAGGCGGCATCTTACGACCCTGGGTCAAGTGTAGATGTAGAATTCGTTGCTGATGAGATGGAATGCGAAATATTAAGAAAATTCAATAGGTATCCAAATATTTTCAAATCCATATATACCCTACTTCTCGTAACACTAGACCAGAGGTTCCCAAACTTTTTTGCCCCGTAGACCACTAGCCAAAATTTTTTTTTCCGTAGACCCCCTGCTTGCCGAATATTGAATTTTCCTAAAACTATTAACGTCCCATGTGATAATCATTTATTTTTTTAGTAAAAAGATTCTGAAATCTTGTCACATGATAACCGATTCTTCAACGTTCCATTTCCATAGTCAAAATGTCCTCAAACTTAGTTTTGAAGTCTGTGTGAAGTGCATTTAAATGTTGAACGTCATTATTACCCTGGACGTTTTTCAAAAACAAGTTGGGGAACTAGGAAAATTTGCGGCTTCCAATGTGCAATGTTTTGCTTTAATAATTAATTCTGACGAGAAAAGGAACGTAGATTCTATTTGTATACCTCAATTAACAACTTTAGGAAATATAAAAATACAAATATCAAATAAGTAATTTCTCAGTTTATTATATTTGTGTTAATTCTATTGTGTCATTTACGGAACTCCTAAATGTTGACTTCAGGTAAATGGAGGTCCGCTCGTGTGTACCCCCATTTGAATCTCGTGGACCCCCAAATTTTTTTCTCGCTGACATAGACCCCCAGCATGCCGATATCGACCCCTGGGGGTCTATATAGACCACTTTGGGAACCTCTGCACTAGACCGTATTCAATAAATTTAAGTTGCCAATGAATTAAAAAATAAAATTTCAATAAGTATAGATATTTATTTCTGTACATTTGATTAAGATAATTTATTAATTACATAGAGCGCCAAATAATATATCCATGTATATTGGATATTATGCATGCACAATGATATATGTAATAATATGGTGGTAGTAGGAGATTTTCAAATATTGTCAGGTTATTCGTATCCCGGGAATGTTTGTCTTTCTTTTAAAAATTTACTGCAAACTGTTTGCAGTAAATTTACTGCAAACAGTTACTGTATATAAATAGAGTCTGAGTCTGTTATAACTGCAATACAGGCGTTAATACATTTTAGCCCAGTCAACATTAGTTTCTTCTTGGCAGTGCCTGTTCTAAGAAACTAATCATGAAAAAAAAATTGTGCGTAATAAACAATTGTAAAATCAAAAAAAAATTAATTGTATTATTTTATTTATCTAAATATTATACTAAAGGCGAATTGAAAAAAAGATATGATTATAAATACTTTTTTTTCCATTTTTTTCTGGCTCTCGCCCATCAAATGTGTTCTAGGCCATCATTTCAAATGATGGAGAGAGGGAAGGTAAATTTATATATCTATTTTGTTTGAATGGAAGATTGGAGTCGAATTCAGACATAGAAGAGATGAGATATTGAATGAAGGGGAGTCAATTTTAGATAAGTCTTGATAAAAGAGAGGATATTTGGTTAGAGAGGGACAGACAAAAAATACATGATCTAACGTTTTAACTTCTTGACCACACAATGTACAATCTGAGGAGTAAAGCACGTAAATTTGTGTTTGAATACTATTACAAATCGACCACGATTGACGTTTTCACGAAAAAAAACTGAGACAGTATCGTACCACAAATAAAATTGTAGACGAATTTTGTGTTAAATATATTTATAATTTCAAAAACTTATTTTTCGCGGTTAGTTGTTTGTGTGGCATATCCCTGCGTAATGTGGTGTGTGTAGAGTTATTCGTGGTATGCACTAGAACACTGAAGATCACATATCGTATCGTCTAGAATGATAGCGAAGACGCAGAGTAACTAGAATCGTCGGGATGAGTTCCAACCTGTGATGGACGCGGGCGACACTGGTGACACTATATAGTAGATGTGAGCGTTTCGGTTTCTTAAAAAAAAACAAAAGTGCTTCAGTTTCCCAAAATAAACTTGGCCCATCACCTTGCACCGCAGTGGGAGGGATGGATTTATCCGTCCGTAACTCCTGGACACACTAACTCGTCTCCTCTTTTTTCATCAGGGCCTCCAGTGTTTAGAAAAAAAATTTGGGATGTCTACTCGACACATAGACCACTGACCCCCCAGAATTCTACCCAACCCTCATACCTTTATCCTTCCCAGAACTTCCTCTCCTGATTTTGCCGAAAAAGACCCCACCCCCACACAGCATCCACAAATATGACTTAGGCCCTGAGCAATTTTTTCCTTAAGGCCTCCTGTGGGAAGCTAATTTTAAAAAATGGGGACGGCATACACCAATTGGTGTCGAGCGGTGGGATATTTACACGGTTTTCCCATTTGTAAAAAAAAATACTCTTTAATCGATAGGTTGCCAGCGAAAAATCATGTTTTGCCAACCCGAAGTTTTAGAAATTAACAAAGTTAAATATGCAACGAGGTATTTGTTACACAGTAGATTCTGATGTCCGGTCCGGTGTGGGCGCGTTTAGAGGAGCTTATTCCAAAGAGCCAAGGCGCTGATAATACTTAACAAGTTACACAGCACCTTTGAGGCTTTTACTACCGCTGTGGCGACGTTTAGCTCATGGCGTCTTACAAATATTACACGAAGCCAAATCATCCCCAACACTTTCTAAATGCAATCACAGAATACTCCTCGGTTTATTCCTCTACATCAGATGTTCCCAAAGTGGTCTATATCGACCCCTAGGGGTCGATATTGGCTTGCTGGGGGTCTATGTCAGCAAGAAAAAAATTTGGGGGTCCACGAGATTCAAATGGAGGTGCTTACGAGCGGACCCCCATTTACCTCAATTCAACATTTAGGAGTTCCGTAAATGACACAATAGACCTAACACAAATATAATAGACTGAGAAATTACTTATTTGATATATTTATATTTCGTAAAGTTGTTAACTGAGGTTAATAAATAGAGTCTACGTTCGTTTTCTCGTCAGAATTAATATATTCAAGCAAAACATTGCACATTGGAAGCCGCGAATCTTCCTAGTTCCCCTGACTTGTTTTTGAAAAACGTTCAGGGTAAAAATGACGTTCAACATTTAAATGCACTTCACACAGACTTCAAAACTAAGTTTGTGGACATTTTGACTATGTAAATGGAACGTTGAAGAATCGGATATCGCGTGACAAGAAGAACTGACCGGAACAAGCACTGACAAAAAACTTAAGGGGCAGTTCTGTAGGGCTAGCTACAGAAAGAAATTCCCTTTACTTATCTTGCTTCATTTTCATTTAGTGTAATACCTCACAAGGGCGCCCCTCTCTGCACAGTGTAAAGACAGAGGAACTATACCGCCACCCGGTTATTGGACAGGCAAGGGAAGGGAATCTTTTTACGAAAAAAATAAATGATTATCACATGGGACGTTAATAGTTTTAGGAAAATTCAATATTCGGCATGCAGGGGTTCTACGAAAAAAAAAATTTGGTAAGTGGTCTACGGGGAAAAAAGTTTGGGAACCTCTGGTCTACATGATAAGAGTACAATATTCTTGATTATAATAATAAGAATGACAACAACATTATAATACGGAACGAGGACACTGGCTAATTTTCGCTTTAAGAAAAAATCTTCACAAAACGCTGAAATATTAAATCCCCTCTAATAATGCAAGCATGTAGGTAAGTGCCCCACTAGCCTTATCATAGTGATCCCACTTATTATAATAATTCTAAAAGGAATTATTGTTCTTGTGTATCCTTATTTTCAATGTGAGCAGAACAAACTAAAAGTTTTTTTTTCTTTCCGCTTTGGTAATTTTTTATAACCTAATTGATTGAACCCGTTTCGGAGAGATAATATTATCGGTGACATGATATTATTATTATATTACTTGAGACTTGAGACGAGTCATAAAAAATGTACCAGCTTTATTGTAAACATTCGGTTTTGAATTACCAACCTAAAGAGCGTAGTAAAAATAATAACTTTTTGTTACACGAGTTATAATTCAATATGGTAAAGGGTTCATCCTTTTTTATACGTTCCAAAAAATATGTGCATTATGTTGTATTTCAGAGTTGGATTGCACTTGACCCAAGAAAGGAAAATAGATCACGTCAGAAGGAACTATATTAAACTATGGATCTGCCATTTGTATACATTAGACTAATTCTATTTCTTCTAGACCAAACCCCCTAGAAAAACGCTTTGTATTTCGTTCGTCACAAGACAAAGAGGAGAAAAAATGACTTTCAACAATATTATTTAAACTTCTTTCTATTTTATGATGTTTGGCGGTTGATTCTACGTTTTTGCGTTCTCGAGGAATTTTGTTCAAGAACACTTTAAATTAGGTAATCAATCAATGTCAATCTAATTAGTTACAAATGTGAATTTTGAAAACAATAATTATTTCCATATTCTAAATTCATAAGGGTGGTGCACGTCAAATCCTGGTTGTAGGACAAATCAGTTTTGCTAGCTTCGTGGTTATCTGAATGAACCGGCTTAGTGATCAAAATTTTGAAGGACTGAAAAAAAACTACTTAAAACTTTCTTATTATATCTCAATGCCAGTGAAAATTAGGGTTAAATGTATCTCCCAAACTCAAAAAAGTTGGCAACCCTTCTATTAAATTATAATTCTTAAATTTATCAGTGAACGGTTGCGGCAAAAGCGTTCAAATCAAAGCGTTTCTTTCCATTGATTTACGGACAGCTAATCACGGACGGGTAGAAAGAAGCGTTTAGGCAACTGTTTACAGGCGGCCAATCGAGGACGGGCGGATAGCCGTTGAGTTTGAAAGCGTTTCTTTATATAGGTTTACGGACAAAGTATGTATTGCGTACGGGCGGATAAGCGCTTAAGGGGAAAGCATTTAATGAGTAAGCGTTTCTTTTCAACCGTATTGTGTTCTATTAGAATCATATTGCGCGGGTTTATTGAAGGGCTAGTTACAAGTATTTTTTAAGCGGTTACCTCAAAATCCACAAAACTATTGCAACCATTTATGAACTTAAACGCTTACGAAAAAACTGTCCACGTTATTTTACTCACCTTTACTATATAGGTGCAGCCGCGGAATGCCACCACTACGGTTTATCGGTGAATCTCGTTCAAACTACAAAAATGGCAACCGTCTCCCGCCTCTCTCCACACTGCGCCGCGCCCCGCTTCTTCATTCAGCAAATAACAGTATCCTAAATATGGTGCTTACGTAAATCGTATTAATAAATTAGTACTGACAAGCGAATTCAATTATTAGGTTTTTGCAAAGACTCAACAACCAAAAGTATATTCCCCACGCAGTTCATTATTGGGCTAATTCGATGTATTTTCTGGTAAGTGGGGAGAAGGAAGGCAGTCGGTTGATGTCAGGGGAAAGGAATTTACCCCGGAAATAAAGATTACAGCCCATTTGTCCCCGCTCACCCACTTCTCTGAAAGGAATTCTGAAGCAAAAAAAAAACATCGCGCTAAATATTCCAGAGTTCTGGCATTCTATAAAACACAATATTTTGCATTCCATATATTCCGTATAATACGTGTACTGTACCATTTATTTTCTCCAAATGTATACCTACTTACACTGTGTGAATTCTTCCTAACGACAAATGCTGCATATGTTTCACTGTCACTAGATGAATAGAAGGAATTTAAAAAGAGAACGGGACCGTATTTTGAAATTCTGAAAGAAATATTATTTCGACATTCTTATATAAATAAATGTATTTTTTGATTTTGAAAACATAAATATTTTCAGAAAATTGAATGGTGAAGTATTGATATTTTATCCAAATGATCTAAATTCAAATTTTCGCTTTGCAATTTAAATACCTCTTTATGCAATGAAGCAACAGCGAATAGCGCAAAACGCCACTTGCGGTTGCTTCGTTCATTTCCCATAATTCAAGGCTCAGCTCGCGGTTCGGCTCGCAAATGTATACGCAGCATTATACGCTTTTACTATGATGTGCGTATTTACTTTATTTTCATTCAATTTGTTTTATCTTTTTACCCTGCATGGTTTGAAATTCTGGATAGTAATCCAAGCATTAACAAGAAAAGCTATCGAAATGTATATATCTGGACAAACCCGGTGACAAATGTAGAGGTTCGTAAAAACACATCATTGTGCACCCCCTTACTAATGGGCCGGTTTTGTATTTTGTGCGGCTGAGAAACAACCATTACTCTTCATTAAGGGTTAGTTTTCGGTAGTGTAGGGTTTGAAACACGTTTATTAGTAAGGCCCAAAATCTTACATTATATGGTTTACATTTTATACAAAATAACTATAATTCATTGGTCACCATTAAAAAGCCAGTTGCCTAGTATGGTGATTCAATGTATCAATATCTTGTCAATTTCAAATAAATACCATGTATTTATTTTTCGGAATAACTTTATTGAGTAAAACCTCAAATTGTAATATTTAAATATTGAAGACAATATTAGTGATTTCTAAACGAAAATCTGAAACAGAAAAATCAGAAAAGGAAACGGTCACATCTGGGACTCGAACCCAGGACCCCTGTCTTTCCGGGACAGTGCTCTACCAACTGAAAATGTGCGGTGAAAAAAATGAAGACAATGTTAGTAGTTCTTATTCGAAGTATGATACAGTTAAAAAAGTGACCGAGGAGAATAGGGTCCCATTAGCGCAGTTGGTAGAGCACTGTCCCGGAAAGACAGGGGTCCTGGGTTCGAGTCCCAGATGTGACCGTTTCCTTTTCTGATTTTTCTGTTTCAGATTTTCGTTTAGAAATCACTAATATTGTCTTCAATATTTAA
This sequence comes from Hesperophylax magnus, assembly GCA_026573805.1. NCBI lineage: Eukaryota > Metazoa > Arthropoda > Insecta > Trichoptera > Limnephilidae > Hesperophylax > Hesperophylax magnus. Next base: position 542,595 of record JAIUSX010000097.1, on the reverse strand, counting down.
ATACCATGTATTTTATATAGTTTTCGAAAAGTTAATTCTTCAAAACAACATATTCTCTTGTAAAATTTAATATTTCATCTCTACAACATGGTTTTGTCTCTGGCCGATCTACTACACTAACTGTAGACTGAATTAAAACTTCATCTCTTGTGCCCTGGCTAATAAAAACGAACATAATGAGGAAATAACTGCCATTTTTCGAATTATTAATACTCGAGAATGCGTTTGTATTCAACATTATAGTTTTCCTTTGCATTATGTTGCCTCAAAGTTGTTGGAAGTAAACGATGCTATATATAATTTGACGCTTATCTACCAATCAGATCTAACAAAGAAGTTGGTTCCTTTAAGTACTTTAACTTAATTGAATTAAATGAAGGATGGTGATGATAACAAGTTATAATTAATTAAATGTCTTCTCGAAATAGCCTAAAGGGGATGGTCTTAATTACTTTAATAAATCTTTTGCGGCAATCAGAGGACAGATTGTTTTCCTTCGCCTCTCATTACAGAGACGGAAGTTTTAGTTTGAAAATCTACATTCAGACATCCATTGACCCGACCATGTAATGAGAAAACTCACTAACAACTTTAACCCTAAATCTACCATGTTCAAACTTCTCTGTAATCGAGAAGACAGTCCGTTTGTAAATGCGTAATTTTGGTGGGGCTTCTATTTAACTCGTGTTTGATTGAAATTAAACTAAATCAGGGCTAGTGTAGGTTAATTTTTATACGTTACCTACTGCTCAAAAGCAAGGGGCAGGTCTAACTACGGAGGATCCCTTTTAGGGGAATATTATTCATAAATGCTGATTGAGTTATTAAAAAGGAGAAAGGTAAAGTTGAGATCTATATGATTGTCATGATTAGTTATTGAACAAAGCTGAAAATATGAAAATAATGCTGTTAATTTATTTTTGTTAATTTTAGTTCGTATTTCGCTACCTCATCTTTTTAAGCAAATGCTTTACCCTGTGAACACTGCAAGGCTGTCCATATATCGGCAAAAAAATTATTTATTTATTTATTTGGAAATTCACAGTATATTTTGCTACAAGCTTTATGGTTCTAAATTAAATTATACATAGTTAATATACCTATTCGTATAACGTCTACGTCCTTAAAATGTCTTGTTAATTTCGTCTGAGATGAAGATTATAGTTCTTAATTATTTTTAATGAAGAAGTTGTGTGGAGAGATGAAGAGATTATTAAATCAATAACACGAGGCTCACTAATTGTATTTCTATTAATAAAAGTTTTTGAAAATTAAGTGCAAATAGTTTTGAAATGATTTATCACGCCAAAACTTTAAGTAAATTATTTTTTTGAAAAAAATGTCCTGGTTAACCAATTTTTCGTAGTGGATGTATTCCTATTCGTTTGCCCTGACGAAATAACCAAAGTTTCAACACATTTGAAAAAAAATAGTTTTTGAAGGTTTTTCAATAATTTTTAAATGAACTAACTAACCATCACGCCATTTCCCCGGAGGACGGACCGCCAAACAACTCGGTCTTGGCACACACTCCTTGCCTCATTTACATTCATATATCGTCTCATACATACTCTTATACTATTCAAACACTTATATTATATTATTTCTTATATTATTCTGACTCTTGACATGGCCCGACTCTGTATCCGATTCACTCGGTCGTGCCATGTCATCCTCGGGCGTCCCCGACTTCGGCTACCATTCACATTTACATTGTATATTCTCCTTACACTCCTTTCTTCGCTCATATGCTCTACGTGCCCAAACCATGTAAGCATCGCTTTCTTGATCTTACTCATTACGATTACATCAGCCTTGCACTTTTTGCGGATCTTTATATTTTTAACAATATTAATATGTTGTGATTGTGCGAGTGATTGGCGAGTTAATTGATGCATTAGTGTTGTTGGCTTCATGTGAAAAAATGAAACATTTAAACCAATGACAGATAACATCTCTTTTCCATTCGGGACTATATATTTTATTATTTAGCAGACTATATGGAAACAATAGACAATGTACGTATTTTTGTAAAGTTATCATATTATTTGTAGTTGTGTTGTATTTCTTGAGTAAATGTTTCTAAAATGTATTCCGTATACTTTCTATTAAATATTGTGCCGTATATAGATTGTTCCATATTGTAAAAGCATACACCAATGGACTACTGACCAATGAACAAAACAATATTTCTAAAGTCTTATCACTTTTGAAAACTTTACTTATTCTTAATAGAAAACCAAGCATCTCGTAGGATTTTGATATAACTTATTCGATGTGTTTATCAAAAATTAATTTGGTGTCTAAGTAAACACCTAGATCTTTACATGTAGACATAGATTGTAGAAGTTTATTATTCAAGTCATAGGAAAAGAAAAAAACATTCTGATAAACGTTATTGAATGACACTAAGATATGTTTAAGTACAATAAGTTTGATTCACAGTATGCGCATAAATGATTAAGATCGCTTTGTAGTTCCGTAAAATCGGATAAAGATTATATGGGCTTAAAATTTTTCATATTATCCGTGTATAACATGAAATAACTATTTTGAAAGAATAAATAAAAGTCATTTATATAAATATTAAATAATAGTGGTCCGCGATGCGACCCCTTGCGCACACCTGAGACGATTTTCATTATGTAGGATGCAAAACCATTAACAACCGCGATTTGGTGCCGATTACTGACACATGATGCGATCCATCTATAGAGATTACCGCGAATTCATAGATCTAACAACTTCTGTAAAAGAATAAAGTGATTGACACGGTCAAACGCTTTAGAATAATCCGTACAAATATCGTCTACTTGGCGTTGCATATCCATTGCAGGAGAGCATATTATTTCGTGATGTAGACCAAAATGGCTAAATACGTCAAAATCCAAATAAAATAATTTTTAAAATCGTCTCAATCAACAATTCTTTGAATGGTAATTTGAAGGTATTAAAACCACTTTCAAACACACTTTAATATGTTGATGCATTTACGCGAATAAATATTTCGTATGTTTGAATATTAACTACTTTTAGTGTATCTTTTTACTTTATCGTGTTGCTTAATGATGCGTACATAATCTGGTATGCTTTGGCACATTCTTCCTAACACTGATTTTAAAAAACTGTAGGAACGGCTTTTGTGTCAATTTTTTTTTTATTTGATTTTCATTTAAAAAGTTATTGTATTATGAGGTAGGTAGGTTGGTAGATGCAGACCATTATAATATAAATCGTCTACCAGTGAAACTAGTTATTTTCATAAAAATCTTATCCATTTTCAGCTCTTACTTCACTTTTTCACCAAAAAACTATAAATACTATGCATTTTTTATACAGTTTTATTTAATCTATTTGAGCGAATAATATTTTATGCGAATATTATATTATGGTGGCAATAAATCAAATAACTAAAATTTATCGCCTAAATTAAAAGCCGTTTTCGCTGACAATTTTTCATACGATTTGGGACGAGATTTTAATTATTAATACCTTGTACAACCACTCATTAACACCTTTCTAAGGTTTGCATATTTAACGACCCGCTGTACTCGTAGACGGCGACCGCGATCATTATATAAATACGTTCGGATGCCGTAAATTGTGCACGAAAAGTCCGTAGCATGATGAGGCCAACGACTTTATGAAATACAGGGTTGTAAATAAACAAAAAACAGAGAAAATATGTGCCCACTAGAGGACCACGTAGGGAAAGGCCAAAACAAGTTGGTGCGCTGTAATAAAGTCATAAAAACACATTTTAAATGTTTGATTTTTTAACCGTGATGTTCTTTAAAAAACTATCATATTTTGTAAAAATTAATTAATATTATATTATTTTGTACAACCGTAGGGAAAGATTATTATTAACTGTTAAATTAATAATACTCAGTTTAATAACTCATGTCTTGAACCAATTGCTTTTGTTTATTTATGCACACGATATTAAAATACACAGGGTTCATCACGGGAATCGCATGGTTTTCAAATAAGATGTACTTGGTCGGTTTTGCTTAAAAATATATATATTTATGACAAAACTGACCTGTGTCAGTTGGGAATTTTTTGTTTGGCAGTTTATTTATGTGTTTAAGATCAAGTCGCTCAGATGTTAGCCATTTACTTTGATGCATAATTGTCTCAATTAATATATGACGGAATCTGTGGAATCCGAATGACTTTCTCCTGGATTTTCCTCTTGAGATCTTTGAGACAGTATGGCTTATCAACATTTACTCGGGACTTATCCCCACAAAAATAAGTCATACAAGTATAGATCAGAGGAGCGAGGAGGCCAGTGAATATTGCCATATCTGGAGGTAAGAACTGACACGTAAAACAGTCATTGAATCACAAGCTGTGTGTGCAGTAGAAATTTCTTGTTGAAACCATACTCTGCTCATAACCAGTTCTGGGAAGGAGAAGGTTATGGAGCGTCGTTATTAACGCTTTGAATTAACAGTCACATTAATTTTGGTTTCTTAAAAAGAGTACGAGCCAATAATGCCCTTCTCCCCAATTGCACACCATACTGTTTGAGCTGTGTAGAGGGGACTCTTGTAACTCATCAGGATTATTTGTCCGGAGAGCGATGGTACAAATCGCTGCCTTAATTCTTGTATGTTCAATAGACCATTTAGCAAATTTTACAGGAGACGTTTTTTTTCGTTTTTACAGGCAAATTCTAAAAAATTCTCGTTTTTTGTCATTTCGTTTAATACATATGTGTAACAGAAAATTATTAAAGATCATTTTTCGAAGATTGAAGCTATAATATGCCCATATTATGACTTTAAAGGTGGACGTTGAACATGGCTTGAAAATGATGAATGATTTTTTTGGATATTGAACATATCGTCTGGAGATTGAACAATTCGACTCCCATAAGTTTGAGGTATTTTTTGTTCAATTAGCCAATTAGTGGTAAATTGTATATACAGGGTGATTTTCAGATTTCAAATACTTTACTTTTATCTTAGTTAGTAGTTGACTTAAAGTATTACTTTAAAATATACAAACAGAGTCCTTGAGTTGATTTTTCACAAAAACTGCTCTATATAAATCATCTAATATTTTGGATGTTTGAAAACAATGCGCAAGTACAAAGGTACCTACCGCTAATATACTACTATCGGTTGTCGGTGCATGCGTGATGTGAAATATTCTTACATCGTATGTATTACGGCCTCCGTGGTCTAGGGGTACTCTTGACTAGAAATCCGGAGGTCGCGGATTCAAATCCCAGCGTGCGCAAGTAAATTTTATTTGACTCATTTATGTTATTTTCACAAATTATTCAATTAAAATAACATATAGTCTATTTGCGGCATGTTCCAGAGAGGAAGATATGGTGTAAAGACCACCATAAGAATTGAAATGGCTTTAGCCGTGTTTGGTGATCAGATCTGAATAGATACTCACATACCATCTCTCTTCTCTTCTCTTCTCCTTCCTCTCTTTCTCATCTCCATCTCCTTCCCCTCCACACTACCTTCAGCCTCACAATATACTAATATACCCCAATTGGGGATTCCATAGTCTCACTGGCTCCAGATGGTTGGGAGCAGTTGAGACTGTGTGCGGTATTCCATAAAAAAAATCCCGAGTGATGCGTAAAACTATTGGTTTAAAATTTTCAGTTGAAAATTTGTTTTATTTTTATTGTTTCGTTACCTACATTTGGTAAATGTAATTTTTAAAGTTTACTTACTTTAGAAAGATTTTTTTTCTTTCGGAAGGTCTTATTTGCCGTGAGTTTATTATTTATGTTGATTATCGTGACTAAAATATTATTTTTTTAAATACTTTCAGCTCTTAAAATCCTAAAATTATAATATTCCGCGATTTGGGTTATGGGTATGCGCTATTTAACATTACATTTATTGTTGTTAGTCGTTTGCCTAGTTGGTTTTATTGTAGTTCCTACATATGAATATGTATATTGTTTTTTATGTGACTAAAAAAAACAAATTCAGAAACTTTTAATTGAATGAATTAAAAATTGTAATATTTGGACTTTGTTTTCATCAGCGATCTCAACAGTGATAACGGACTAAATATGTGTCGTAGATGTCTTTCAATCAGACTATGAGGACAGTCGACTTTTTGCACATTTCCATGTCCTGGCTCTTTTGTTGTATTTCTTGAATAAAAATAAGTTTTAATGCACTAATATAATTTACTAATACTCATTTTAGGTAAAAGTCCTAAGTTTGTAAATAAATAATTGAATAAATAAATAATAAATGAAGCATCCTGTATATTTGCCTAGCAAATTCAAGAAGTACATGTAAAATATGTTGAAAAAGCCTATAAATGACATAATTTTAAAACTTACCATTCTATTTGAGCTACTGTTCTAAGGTTTATTGATTCTGGAGTCGGTAAAGTCATTTTTTAGTTCAATAACAGTATATATTCGCAATTAAACGTATTTTTAGTGGAACAATTTCGTTGTTAGAAAACAACTAAAAATCAACATGGCCGCACATTTTAACTAGCCGGCTCCTGATTGGTTGACAGTGGAGATTGAACATTCAAGACCTCAAGGTTCGGCGGGATGTTGAACAAATATCTATGAACTTTTTAAAAATATTATATTCATAACTTTGAGTATTTGAATGTTCAATATCCAGGAGATTGAATAAATAAGAACTGAAACATTATTCCGTGAGTGGATATTGGCACTCGAAAAATACTTAAAATGTCACTTAAAAACCAAAAAATATGTTTTTTTTGAGCTTCATTAATGCGCAATAGGCTAATGAACATATTGGCATTCATAACTCAGTTTTGCAAAAAAAAGTCAATTGAACATACAAGAACTAGGACATTGGAGGGACCCACCACTTTCCCGTCCCGGTATAGGTGACTTATTGTCACCCCTTCGGGGCTCTTTCAAGGAAGCTAATTTTTTGGTATAAATAACTCTACGATTTCATAAAAAAGGACTCTAGACCTCCAATGTCCCCGCATACATGGTTAGGTGGCGGTATGCAAACGCCAAACATATACAAGAGGGGAATAATAGTAAAAAAATTAAATATATAATGATGAGCTGGTCGAACAGGTAACTGAAAAGTGATGTACATATTTGGCCGGCACTGCGTCTCCTAAATTAACAAAAGAAATATACATGTATGTAAATGGTCTGAAGCTGGGGAGACAGTAAATGGAGTAGCTGCATCCCCAGTGCTAGGCTGTCCCCGGGGCACGGAGCGAAAATCCGATCGAAGTTACTAGGCCTTTTTACCGCGTCCTTAAGCTGGGTACTCGGTGGTGCCTTGAAGACAGTAAGCGTGAAAGGGGGACAACCCAAGACCCCAAGGAGAAAAGCGTCGAGTTCCAGAGGCAGGACGGAAGGTCGTGGGGCTTCGTTCCCTCTTTCTTCAGTTCCGACCGTGACCCAGGGGGTGGCGCTGGCAAGGAGAGTCAGCCCCCCTGTCTGTACGTCGCCTGAACGGATGTGGGGACAGGTCTTGACCAACCCCTTTTGGGGATTAGGACGATACATTACAGACACGGAGTTCAGTTCTGGCCTAAAAGGGTGAAAGCAGAAAATTTATTGTGATGCAATAATTCAACACCTGAAAAAAATTAAAATAAATAAAATGTGCATGATCGTTAAAAAAGAAGAGAAAAGTTTGTAGTCTCAGGAGCCATTAATACGAGAGGTAGAGCTAGAGGAAAAAAAAAAAAAAAAAAACAAAAAGGGAAGAAGAAACAAAAAAGGAATAAGGAGTTGAAAAACATACATATTGAGATGAAAGGCAAAAACATATTAAGAAAGAAGAATCAAAAGCGATTATTAGAGCGTGGTACAAATAAGGCAGAGGTGTAAAATAGCAATTAGAGTTTAACCGTGGAAGTTCAGGAACAAATACACCCGGGGACTAAAATTTTATGTTAAACTAGTCGGCAACTCTAAGCACAGGCCATCTCTCAACCTAGATCCTTGTAAACTTCCTCAGACATTCGAAATTAACTCTGTTAGCGACCAGATCAGCGTTAACCATTGGTCTGTTATAGACAATCAAACCGGCCGTTAGTTCATCACGTGCATCCTTCATGATCTCGCAGTACCACAGAATATGCTCGGCTGTCTGGTTTAAGTCACCGCAGGCGCAACTGGGATGGGGGGCCAGTGAGAGGGCGTGAAGTCTCCCCCTGAATTCCCCATGTCCAGAAAGCAGCTGCGTAACGTAGTGATCCCGTGTGAGATAAGCCCCTTCCATTCTGGCTTTAACTGACGGGAAGAAGGAGTGAGTCCATCTCCCAGTTCTCGAACTATCCCACCTGATCTGCCACTCATTGAGTGACAGTTCTCTCATTCTCCTAAGCAGCCCAAGGAGAGTCCCCGCGCCAGAGTCACACACCTAGGAGTCAAAGTGACTCCTAGGTGTGTGGCTGGGCGTCCTCTGGTGAGTCTCTGCTTGGTGAGCACTTCCCTGATTTCCAGATCGATAGGCAAGATGCCGGCCAAAACTGGCAAAGCGTCCGAAGCAACTGTTCTATACGCGCCGGAAAGAGCCAGCAAGGGGGTTCGCTGACCCCGTTTGAGAGCTGAGAGTATAAGTGCGTTCTCCAGTCGGTGTTCCCACACAGAGGCCGCATATGAAACTTGCGCAACATACACCCCCCTGTATAGGGTCCGTAGCGCCGGAGAACTTAATCCCCAAACCGCCGTGGAGATTCTCCTCAACTTAAGGAATAGCGCTTGTGCCTTGCTGGACACTGCTTTAACGTGTGACAGGAAGGAGGACGATCGATCCAAAGTAACGCCTAAGTATTTTGCATTTTCGACAAATCTGATAGAGGTATCCCCCATTTTGATGGTCGGGTTCCTTGCTCTGCTTAGGAAGCCTTTCATCAGGAGACCCATGGTTTTGTGGAGAGCGAAGGAAATTTTTAATAAATCGAGCCGGTAGAGTTGCTCGGTATTTAGATTAATTATTTTTATTTATCAACGATTTGTAATAATGTAAGAACTAGGACATTCTGGAGGAGGCCCACCACTTCCCCGCCCTGTTTTAGGTACTGATGGTACCCCTTCAGAGCTCTCGCAAGGACGCTAATTTTTTTTGATACAACGAGTCTACATTTAAAATTTCAAAACAAGACCTCCAAAATGTCCATGCATACAATGTTATTTGCAGTATGCAAGTGCTGCGTATTAGTAACTTGTTAATAAGATCTATTCTATTTTGTTAGTTTAAACAAATCATATGTACAAAGTATCACCAAATCAAATAATAATTCACAGCCACCTGCAACATTGGTAAAGTGTGCGCCTCTTTGTGTGGTGGGGGGTGTCGTCGCCCGCTCACAGGCAGACCTAGGGAGAGAAAACAGGGCATTGGATAGGTTTCACGGGGACCAGGTTTCGCGCCCTTGAGCCAGGAAACCGGTTGTGCCTCGACGAAAAATGTGAGTTGGGGTTGGGAAAAAAAATAATCCCGAGGACCATGAGGAGAAAGCGTCGGAGTACCTGGAGGCAGGGCGGAAGGTCACCAATCGACGTTCAGCCCATTCTCAGTCCAGTTCCTGACCCCAGGGGAGGCGCAGCGGGCAGACGACGACACTAGTCCCTCATCGTGATTTGGTCATCCAAGATGTGTATACACAGACGAGGTCTTATGCCACCCCAGAGTTGGGGTAAAAGAACTAGGACAGCGAAATGTGCTCTAGGTTCCACAACATTGCGACAGCTAAACTCACACCCCACACTCTCTGAGACCAACCAATCAGCCGTACTCGCCAATCAAAAACATGCGGTTTTCGTGACGGTCCCTGTACCACCAATACCCATATTATTCTAGGCTCTAAGATTAGTTTAAATATTTGGCGCAGCTTTTACTTGTGAAGCTATTATTAAAAAATCATTTTTGAAGTGAAACTTCTTTACGCGCGTCATGCAATTTCGAGGACCGGAGTAAAACCGACTCATGACCGTCACGAAAAAAGTGATCATTTCGCTATAGGAGCCTAGCTAATATTATATACCTAGTTTAGGTCACCCTCCAAACTCAGCTTCGCGGTCTAGAGGCAGAGCGCCCGACTCTCGTCGTGAAGAACCGAGGTTCGATCCCCGCTTAAAGTAATTTTTTTTTTCATTTTGTGATTTTTTTAATACGAGGAAAAGTGATAAAATGCTCTCGCGCTGCGACTTTTAGATATTTTGACTATATGATATTTTGGTCGAATACGTAATAACCGCGGTCTAGAGGCAGAGCGTTCGACACTCGTTATGCAGGACCCGGGTTCGAATCCCATATTTTTATAACTTTTAATTTTTTTTATCAACGATTTGTAATAATGTAGTAAAAAATTACATAAATTTGTTAATTTACCTTTACTTTACTTTACGGTACCAATATGATATTTTGGTCGAAATATAGCTTAAAAATCGAGCCGGTAGAGTTGCTCGGTATTTTGATTAATTATTTTTATTTATCAACGATTTGTAATAATGTAGTAAAAAATTACATAAATTTGTTAATTTACCTTTACATTAATTTACGGTACCTATATGATATTTTGGTCGAAATATAGCTTACGAATCGAGCCGGTAGAGTCGCTCGGTATTTTGATTAATTATTTTTATTTATCAACGATTTGTAATAATGTAGTAAAAAATTACATAAATTTGTTAATTTACCTTTACTTTAATTTGCGCGAGATACCTCTCCTCGCGGTTTAGAGGCAGAGCGTTCGACACTCGTTATGCAGGATCCGGGTTCGAATCCCATATTTTTATAACTTTTATTTATTTTTTATCACATGCTACTTATAAATATTTATTTATTTATTTATTTATTCATTTTTGGGAAATCAACAGTTACATTTTTACAGATTGTACATAAGTAAAATAGCTAAAATAAAACCAATTACGGATTTCCTCCTTGTGACTTTACGTAAGACAGCATTAGAAGAAATAATTATATTTATGAGAAATGTGAAGTTATAATTATATAAAATAAAAGAATTGTATAAAATAATAGAACAAAATAATACAACAAAAATAAAGGGGAAAAAAAAAAAAAAAACTAAAATTTATATAAAATAAAAGATTTTCGATACATTGGTAACCATAAGAATACAAACAATATTGTGCATATAAATCATATCATAACCATAACCATAAGAAGACAATGTTGTGCATATAAATCATACCATAACAGGATTATAAATATATAAATACTAGAAACATAAACATCAGAAACATCAATTCAAGAAACATCAGTGAAATACTCTTTTAAGGTCATTTTATATTTAGTAAATTCGCAATTGAAGATGTCGATATTGAATAATATGTTATTGTGATTATTACATATTCTGTTCAGGCAAGAATTTTGTCTACAGTTCGTTTTGCTTTGATTGATTTTAAACAGGATAGAAGACCGTGTTAAACGTGCAGGCACATTAAATTTAATATTATTTAGCAACTCTGGGCATTGAATATTATTATTAATTAATTTATATAGGAATAGAGCATCTGCATGATGCCTTCGTACATTTAATGATTCAATTTTAAAGTACGAAGCTGCCTCTGCATAATTATTAAATCTTACAAATGACCTGTAACAGAGATATTTTAGGAATTTGTTTTGAATTGCTTCGATTTTGTTTATGTGGATTTTATAGAATGGAGACCAAACAATTGATGCAAACTCCAGATGACTTCGTACGTAGGCAAAGTAGAGTTACTTAATGATATTGATGTTATTAAAAAGTTTTGTGTTTCTAATGATGAAACCTAACATTTTAGCAGCCTTATTTGTGATTTGTTGTATATGAAGGTTATATTGAAGTTTATTATCAAGAGTCGTTCCAAGATCACGAATATTTGAGACTGTTGCAATGTTGATGTTATTTAAAGAATAATTAAATAATGTTTTATTTTTATTTCTGGAAAAGACAATGTGATGACATTTTGAAACATTTAGAAATAATTGATTTTGTTGGCAATAGGTAGCTACATTGTTTAAATCATGTTGTAAATTAATACAATCGTTTAGACTTTTTATTGGCTTGTATAGCTTAGCATCATCAGCAAATAATTCTATTTCAGAGTTTTTTACAACATTGACCAAATCATTAATATATAAAATGAAAAATAATGGTCCGAGATGTGAACCCTGTTGGATCCCTGAGGAAATTTGATTGAAGTCTGATACAAATCCCTTTATTGCTACTGCCTGTGATCTGTTAAGTATATAAGATGTAACCCAACGAAATAAATTACCACGTATACCTAATGCCCAAAGTTTTCTTAGTAGTAATTTTTGATTAATTTTATCAAATGCTTTGGCAAAGTCTCTATAAATGATATCTACTTGAGTGCGATTGTCCATGTGACCAACAATGAATTCGGTAAGAAGAACGAGATTACTTTCCACATTTCTGCCTTTTGTAAAACCATGTTGTTTTGTTGTTATGATGTGATTGAGTTGTGGACTTAGGTATTGGTAAACAATTTTTTCCATTAACTTACTGAATATTGTTAGTTTTGAAATCGGACGATAATTTTTAACATTATTTTTTTCGCCATTTTTGTGGATTGGTGTTACATATGCTCTTTTCCATATTTCAGGTACCGTGCCTTCGTTCATTGATTTATTATATATAATGCAGAGAGGTTTAGCGAGTGTTTCAGCACAATTAACTATAAAGTATGACGGAATATCATCACACCCCGCGCTTGTGTTCATGTCAAGAGCTTTTATTTCTTTTAAGACTATTTCTTGTGTGAATTTAACCGTGGTGATATTTATGTTATTTGTGTTTTCTGGTATGTCAAATGTTGGTAGGTTATTATCTTTTATGTAAACTGATTGGAAATATTCCATAAAAATATTACATACATCTTGGCCATTTTCAGCTTTTTTGTCATCTAGATGCATCGTCCTTGGAAGGGACGATTGTGTTTTTTTCATATTATTGAAATGATTCCAGAAGAGTTTAGGATTACCATTCATGTTACTTTCAGCAGTATGTATATAATTAATGTAGAGTTCTTGTGCAATTCGTTTTTGTCTAGATCTTAAGAGTGAAAACGTTTGGTAGTCACGTGGATTTTGAAATTTTTTGAAATATTTATGATATTTATTTTTTTCTTTAATTATTTTTATGAGAGATGATGTATACCATGGCGGATAATTATAATTTTTTGCTGGTTTAGTTGGTATGTAATTTATTTTAATATTGTTCAATATGTTGTAGAAGACGTTAGTTGCGGATTGAGTATTCAGATGGTTCAGATTATGATCCCAATCAATTTCATTTAGTTTTGTGTTTATCATTGAATAATCTGCTTTTCTAAATTGTAATACTTGCTTTGTGTTAGTTTTCAGGATTTTATTTTTATTTTTAATAGGAATTGAAATTAGCAGTGTTTTATGATAAACATCTTCTGGTACTAATGAAATGTTATTGTGAGTAATTTTCAGTTGTATGTTACTTAGAGCTAAATCAAGAATGCGATTATTTATATTATTACTCTGAGAGTTATATTGTTGCAGATTATTAAATGATAAAAATTCTATAAAGTTAAAATGGGCGGGATTTAATGAATTGATGGGTTCAGTGTACATATAATCACAGTTGTCATTTATTGGTAACCAAAGTAAGTGAGGTAGGTTGTAGTCTCCCACTATAATGAAACTGTCATTATTGTTATCCGTCATAATCTGTGATACTTTGTTTATGTGAGAAGTAATATTTATAAGATGTTTATTGTCAGGTGGGATGTACGAAGTACATATGTGAATTTTTTTACCAGGAAGTGATATAGTTACCCATATGTCTTCCGCTTCAGAATCCCATTCTAGTTTTTGATCAGAAATTAATTTACTTTTGACTGCAATTAAAACTCCACCACCGCGATTTTGATTGAGGTTATGATAATCTCTATCTCGTCTGTAAATATGGTACCGTGGATCGAAAAGTTCCTCATTAAAGATTGAATTTTTAAGCCATGTTTCACTGAGACATATAATATCATAGTTGTTTAATAGACAGAAAAAAGAGAGAATGAAATGAAAAGAGAGAGAGAAGAATACTAAAAGTTTCACTTCCGTCGTGCGTAGGCTTGCCACACACTGTATTTTTTTTTTAAAGAGATCAATTTTTATGGCATATTGGAAGATATTTATGAGTAATTACTTATAACCTATGCTACGGGAAGTAATGTCTAACAAAAATGTTATTCTTTCTGGATATTTTCTTCTCAACAATGAACACTGAGAACTAAACATTTACAAAATTAAACGAAAACATTCTGCAAAGATGTACCTAGACTCGATTATTCTACTTTTTATACGCCACTTTTGATCAACAATAGTACTTATAAATGTTTCAAAAATTCAATGACGAATATTTCAACGATTAATTTTGCCATTCTTACTTGAAGCATAACTCATTTTATGCTCTGAAAACATTTTTAGAAATTAAAATTTCATTTAATTTAAAATTAAACAGTAACTTTGTAAACATCACTTATAGATAAATACTTAATGCCGACCGGGTTTCGCTACAACCGTAGCCTCATCAGGGCAGTATAATACTAAAAATTAAATTAACATGTGTAGATATCACGGTAGGTGGACAGTCTGAGCTACAGTGGAAGAGGTAGGGATAGGTGGGAGATTGAGAGGCGAGTGCTCTTTGTCAATAGGGAACAATCTGAGTATAGGGCTTTTATTTAGGTATATTTGGTTGTTGATGACTTTGCTATTCACGTTTTTGGCTTTCCTTAACTCTAACGCTTCTAAGTTATCCAACCTAAGACCTATTCCGTTTTTATGTAATAGACTGACGCCAGTATTTTTGTCGAACGTATGGATGGTTGCTATGAGGTGATTTGCAAATTCGGAGAATCCATTACTGTTTAAGCATCTTAGGTGTTCTTTGACTCGCGTTTTGATATTACGCGCTGTTTTGCCTATGTAAAACACGGGACAGTCACTTAATTGCAGTGAGTAAATACCTGAGTGATTTAACCGATGTTCTTTGTCCTTAACGTTCATCAAAAATTTACCTATACTATTGTTAGTGTAAAAAGCTGGTTTGATATCTGGTGGGAGGTTTTTTATGCTTTTTTGAGAGAAATTATTGATGTACAAAATTCTACGCCATTGTTGAGGTTGATTATTATTTTTTGCTTTCGATTTTGTTGTCCGGGTTAAATCTTCCCCATAGGAAAAACTAAACCCTTCCACTCACTTTTCCACAAATGATCAGCTAGTCAATCAACACTATGCAAGTGCATTATATAAGTAAAATAAATACAAAACAATACAAGAACAACAACACGTCAACTCACCAGAGATCAAATGGGAAAAAAAAAATTCACCGACTCCAGATATTTTCATATCAGAGGGTTCGGCTCGGTAGAACTTCTAACAGGGCCTATAAATCCTACTGATCCCTCAACATAAATATTTAAAAAATCTTTCGTTATCCTACATGTATTCAAAATGACCGACTTTTGCATCTTTATATATAAATTTTTTGATAGATCTAATACGCCTAAATTTTTAATGAGAGAGCTAGGTATAATGCCAGTAGCCGAAATAACGAATGGTAATATTTTTATAGTCTGAGAATGCCAAATTCTTTTTATTTCGTTTCCTAAATCTGTGTATTTTCTTATTTTTTCATTAACAGATTTTTGAATGTTACAGGAATTTGGAATAGCGACATCAATGATATAAGTTATTTTTTTAATTTTGTCATGTAAAACTATATCGGGTCTATTATGACTAATCGTTCGGTCTGTTAGGATAGTTTTATCATAATATATTTTATAAAATTCGTTTTCTAAAAATGAATTTGGTTCGTATTCATAATATGGTACTATATTACGGCAGTCAATCAAGTTATGTTTAATTACCAAATTTTGTTAAATAGAAATTTACTTGTCGATAATCTTTTCAATTTCTTGTTTAGGATGTTATTGACCATATTTGCATGATAGCCATTATTAATCGCGATTTGTTTAATCGTCACTAATTCTAATAAGAAGTTGGAGTTTGACAACGGGACGGTAACTTATCTATGGATCATGGAATGGAAAGCAGAATTTTTGTGGGAGATGGGATGGTTAGTTGAATTATTAAAAGTTGTATCAGTGTAAGTGGGTTTACGATAGATTTTAAATTCTATTTTATTGTTAATGATTGATAGGGTGAGATCTAAAAAGTTTAAGCTAGAATTAGTTCCTATTTCTATTGTGAATTTAATTTTTGTATGAAAAGAGTTTATTAGTTTTAGGAAGGAATCAAGTTGGCGCTCAGTACCTGTCCAAATACAAAAAACATCATCGACATATCTCTTCCACAATAACATGATTATACTGCCCTGATGAGGCTACGGTTGTAGCGAAACCCGGTCGGCATTAAGTATTTACCTATAAGTGATGTTTACAAAGTTACTGTTTAATTTTAAATTATAATGTCACATCACAAACTTATCGCTTCATATGAAGAAATAAAATTTCATTAATTCATTTTAATTTATATTTCATTTCTTCAATGATATTATACAAATCTTTAAAATAAGATGTGATCAAGAGCTAATTAAAAATATCCGGATGTACGAGTGCTGTCTTAATAGGCTGTTGATAGGTCTATCGAATATTGCTTTTCTATAAATAGTTGTCTGTCAGTGGCTACACCCTAGTTTAGTAATGCTTTTGAAAGGTTGATCAGTCACAACCTTTAAAAATAAATACCTAGACGAACCTGAAAAGTGTTCTTGATATAAAAATAACAGTCGATGCGAGATACGGGCTAATTTCCACTAAGACAAATTGGCCGTATTCCGGGAGAAGCCATATAATCCATAAATTACATTGCTAAGATATGGATAAACCGGGACTCGAACCTGGCTAAATATTGGCTAAGCTCAGTAGAAAGGTAAAGCAGATGACTCGTGTACAATCAGGGGTGGGCAGTTCCTTGATCATCAGCTCGTCCATCGGTCAGGAGGTTGGAAAAGGCCATCACAATAATAACACATGAGTAAAAGGCACAAGGTATATTAATCATCTTCTAAAGAAACACAGGTATAAATTGGATCTCTACTCTCTACACTCTCTGTGACGACCGGATGAAACGAGGATTTTACCAGTATTAATGATTTGAACACAATAAAGAGGTGTACTGAAGGCTTACGGATTTCCAGGTTCTGAAGATGGGTAGCGGCGAAACGTGTCGGGCTGTAGATGTTCTGCGTCTCCGGGGTACGCAACGGTCAATCGTTATTGCGTTACACTTGGAATTTACCGGAAGCAAGGCTCCGACGGTGAAGCTAGAGTCGTGATGACGGCACATGTTTGTGACTTGGCTGCGCGTGCTATTTAATTATTAACTGGAACAAGATCGCGTCCGTTCCTAATAGTACGTAATCGGCGCGTGATATTATTTTAATGATTTTCTTTTTATGTATGTATTAACTTAAATGTAAACTTTTATGGCAGGCAGAGCATTGCACACACCGCTCTGTCCAGCTGAAATAAACATTATTATTATTATTATTATTATTAATTGCGAGCGGTTTCGGTTCGCTCTCCGCAAGGGACGCTGTCGATGTCCCGAAGGTCGATTCTAGACTGCCGGGCGCGGGAAGCGTGACCGACCAAGGCCCGAATGGGATTGTAACTGAGGAGCGCGGGGAACGTGTCAGCTCTGCTAGCGCTGGCTGTCTGGGTGGCCTGTCACGTGCACTGAACACGCGGTGGCTAGCTGCGAGGGGAAGCTGGGGCAACTATGCCTTATTTAATTAATATGGAGACTGTATTACGTAACACATTCCCCCTCCGCCAGTAAAAGGCGACGTGGTAATGAAGCTTTAGGCGCTAAAAATCCTCTTCACCTTGTCGTGAGGGAAGTAGAGAGAGAAGAAAAAATGTTGATTTACAAAAAAAGAAAAAAAAATACATGGTTATGTAATGGTGAAAAGACAACATACAAGGTTATGCAGTGATGAAAAGACAAACATACAAGGTTATGCAGTGATGACAAGAACAACATACAAGTTTATGCAGTGATGAAAAGAACAACACACAAGGTTATGCAGTGATGAAAAGACAACATACAAGTTTATGCAGTGATGAAAAGAACAACATACAAGGTTATGCAGTGATGACAAGAACAACATACAAGTTTATGCAGTGATGACAAGAACAACATACAAGGTTATGCAGTGATGGAAAGAACAAAAAAAGGACTCTAAAATTTCATTGGTCTGTAAGCTAAGTTTGAAGAGCGTAGTGTTTTCGTAGAGTACCAAGTAGACGTAATTTCACTGAAGTTATAAAGTTACATTTTCACTGTAACTTGACCCATTTGAGATTGCACTCAAGTATCACTAGGGCCATAGAAATTGAACTGTGCTTCTTGGTTGTGGTTGAGAGATGGTGATGCGGAGGGCCAGAAATATCCGGGTTTTGTTGTTGTACCAGCGTGAATTCCATTATGCTGATGCGGTGGAGCAGTGGTTGTCAAGGTGAAATGGAGTTGGTAATAACATGGAGTAATACCAGTAAGTTGATTGATGGTTGTTGCGTGTAATGGTTATTATGTTGAGTTTGCGCATCGGCAAGTGGTTGGTTTGTACAAATGGCAAGTGGTTGATTTGTACGACGGCCAGTAGTTGATCTGCACAACGGCAAGTGGTTGATTTGCACAAACGGCAAGTGGTTGATTTGCACAAACGGCAAGTGGTTGATTTGCACAAACGGCAAGTGGTTGATTTGCACAACGGCAAGTGGTTGATTTGCACAAACGGCAAGTGGTTGATTTGCACAAACGGCAAGTGGTTGATTTGCACAACGGCAAGTGGTTGATTTGCACAAACGGCAAGTGGTTGATTGCACAAACGGCAGGTGGTTGATTTGCACAACGGCAAGTGGTTGATTGCAGGAACATAATTAACCTTGATCTGGCATGTTCTGAGGTTGGTTCTTTGAATGGTTTGAATGATGAGACAACTTGATTTGCAACTGCACGCACGACTCACACCTAAATTGGGTGCGGTCGGGTGTTTTTGGTACGCAGAGATTGGAGAGATGTGAGTGATGGAAGTGAAGGTGGCGAAGAAGAGAAGCTCAGCTTGCAGGTGATGAGGAGGGCTGCTGGTCTTCTTTTTAATCCAGGGACAGGTTATTATTAGAGCCAAAATTCTTGAAGTTTACCTGCCTAGTAGACCAATGATGCAAAACGTTTGGAGAGAAACAAATTGTGTTCAAGAGAAAAGACAAAAAAACAAAAAAAACGTCGTTGGTTAGAGAGGAGTGAGAGAGAGTAGAGAGAGATCCAATATGCAGACTATACCATGAGTATCCCGAGATTGGGGAGACAAAAAACTATCACGACTGGCGTGAGGTTACCTATTTGATATACAAGGTATAGGTAGGTGGTTGTACAGTAGTAACACCAAGTTTCTGAAAGAAGTTGGCCTTCCATGGCCGGTGTTAGCGCTTGAGCGATAACAACTTACGACTTTCAAAATTACAAGAAATGTGTTGATTACCTAGGAATGGGGTGAAAAGGAGAGATTTGAAGCAAATTTCATGGATAAAGATTGTCTTATAGACATACGATACGCTATGTGCGTAGGGTACACCTTCCAGATTCATGAAATTAACCTCAAGGATAATGAGGGAAAAAAATAAATAAATGGCGTTGAGCGAGAAGGTCTGCTGGTGATGGAGCTGATTCTCCGTTCGATCTCTTTCAGAGAACGAAATGTGGTCAACCAGCAGATTTCCTAGCTTTTACAAATGTACAAGAGTTTGATGGAGGGGAGAAGGATGGAGGATTGAGTAGCGAAAATTGATAGTGACTGAGCTAATTCCCAATTCGATCTCTATGTGAGGACGAAATATATCAACCAGCAAATTTCCTAACTCTTTACAAATATACATGAATTTGATGAAAAGGTGAAGAGAATACACAGTAATAACAATCTAATCTTTCACGTGTATTGGTGAAAGATTAGGGGTCGTATTTAATCTTCTACAGTTTGTGAGAACATGACAGACCCTTGCTCAAGCTTCACAAACCTGGGAGTTTTTCTTATTCGTCTCCCAGACAACGAGTTAGGTGGTTTTGTGTCACTGTCTCAATTAACTCCCACGACACGATACCTCATAACCAACAGTGAAGCTGATGGCTAGTCCATGGTCAATGGATAGTGGATGGTTCTTGGGTCCGCTGACAAGAAGTCCACAGGTATCAGTTAGCGTAAAAAATTGCTGAATGCACAGCTTCATGTTTGTTTGAAGGGAACAAAAAAATTTCTCACTACAGTGAAGGACATTTCCCTCAGTGTCATGAGTTATACCAAAAAAGGGCCCCAATTAAGGGTGACAAGTCAGGGTAAAATGATCTACGTCCGGTAGAACAAGTACATGGTGTCAACTTATTTAAAGAAAACAACAACAAGATATTGTATCGTTCGCACGAATCATGGTAAGTATTATAACGTCTCCACGTCTCATGTAGAAATTGAACGAATTACGAAAGAACCCTAGTATTGAAAGGAAAGGTACAACATAGATATTTATAACCATTTAATGGAACAAATTATCTCTTTGGCCACAGTGTATGTAAGCCAGTAAAAAAGTAATTATAACGAACTTCTCGTATCATGGTAGATATCATAACATTCTCATGTATAGTGTTAGATTTTATAACGATCCCTCGTCTCATGGTGGATATTGTAACATTCTCATGTATCATGAAAATAACATATCAACGTTCAATAATAAAAAAGTACCATTTCAATACCGGAAAAAAGATACATACACAATGTCAAAAACAATTAAGTAGTGGCTATTGGTATTATCAAAAAAGACGACGGCATAACCTTTGGTTGGGTTTATGCGTTAAGTTGGCAATAATACAAGACATATGCCAACAAGGGTGTCTTAAACAAGACACAAATATAGCAAAAGAGACCTATTTGGTTTTACTAACTCTTTGCTTACAAAATGTTGTGATGGCATAACCTTTGGTTGGGTTTATGCTTTAAGTTGGCAATAATACAAAACATATGCCTACAAGGATGTCTTAAACAAGACACACATATAGCAAAAGAGACCTAATCGGTTTTACTTACTCTTTGCTTACAAAAAAGGTTTGTGGTGGTTTATTTAAGACCTGATAGGGTTTTACTTACTTAAAATGACCAAACAAAAACAAGGAAACACACTTGGTGTTGCCAAAATTGCCACAAACACGAATGTTGTGAACATTATGTTACAAATTTGATACAGAGGGCACCTAGAGACACAGGATGACTTAATATGAGTGACCTGGCTCGGTGTATTTGACAAGGCAAATTAATGCTTATTTAAGTCAAAATATAGTACATAATATAACAAATTGGGGTCAGAAAGTTGAGATCTTAAGATTTTACATACTCAATGTGACCGAAAGGTGTTATGTATTATACAATGTTATTGATGAGGAGGACAAATCGGTGTTTGTTCTCCTTTACAACAACCTTTTTCAGAATTGACGTGTCAATATCAAATTCTGAAAAAACAACAAATTAGAGCAAATGGGAATGTTGAGCGCCATTCAATTTTTTAGAAAAAACTGAAAAAACTTTAAAACAAAGTAATTGTAACTTTTTATTTGTTACACCTATGTAAACTTGAATCAAATGACGATACCAAACTGGAATTTACACACGCATTATGATTACAAGTTACAGGGGTAGAAAATTCACCTCAATTGGGTGTATGTTGCAAAAGGGCCATTGTTTTATGTACGATGGAACCCATTGGAACAAATGTGAAGAACAAATGTGAAAGAACAATGTAAAGAACAATGTGAAAGAACAAATGTGAAGAACAAGAGAGAAAAAAAAATATTTACAAAACAATGTTGTACGTGACTTTTGTGGTATTTATGACAAAAAATAGTTATGTATTTAGTGTCGTAAGTGTCAGAATGGTGACGACTAACAATTAATGTCCAGGGACGCGACTCCGGGAGCATCAATTGTTTGGGAAGCAGAAAAGTCTCTTGACTGGAATGATATCAGTTCCAGAGAAGATACGTACAAAATATGAGTACAATTATATACATTACACGGTGAGGTGTGACAAGGAAACAAAATAACAAAGGGGTTTATACAAAAGAGCAAAATAGTACAAGTATGGGTGAGAAATGATTTAAAACCACAGTTGACACTTCTGTGTTTTAGAAAAAAAAGGTTACCTTGCAGAGGTCGAAAAAATGCGAGTTTTTTATATGAAACTAACGCGTTAAGACATGCTGTTTGTCTGCACGAAGGCCAAATCTCGTGGGACAAAGGTAGAGCCAAAAGTTTGTTAGCTATGTGAGTGTGACCTAGTGAAGGTGGTGTCTGTTGTGTCCACACTTCCTAGTTTGACAATATCTTTTACGTGATAGTTGCCGATGTGTTTACCAGAGGCATCCGATAGGGTATATACTACATCGGAGATTTTTCTCAGGACTTTTGCTTTAATAAAGCGAGGAGCTAGTTTTGCAGAGAAATACAGAGCACCTTGTGAGAGTGTGTTGTTGCGTCTCCAAACTATGTCGTTTTCCTTAAAGGTAACATGTTTCCTGCGTAAAATGTATCTGTTTGCACTCTTTTTGTGAGCAAGTATCAACGCATCTGTGACTTCGCTGTAGATAGCGGAAAGTTCTTCAAGACGGTGAGCATAGTTCTCTGATGGGTTATCAGTAGAAGGAGGAAAAGATGATGGGAGGCTAGCGTCCCAATGCAAGGAGCCATGGACAATTTGTTCCATACCATGTTTGAGGAAGAAAGGGGTGTACCCAGTAGTGAGGTTCACTGTATTGTTTAGTGCAGCTTGAATTTTTTCTAGATTTTTGCACCATGTTCGTTGATCTTTGTCAACCAGGATTGCCAGAGCTGTGTTGATGGTCTGGTTGTAACGCTCTACCGTATTATTTTGAGGCGTGTAAAGGGTATTAAAGAAAATATCTTTTATGCCATATTTGGCCAGAAATTCCTTGAATTCCAGAGCTATGAATTGTTTTCCATTGTCGCAAATGATGGTGCGAGGAGTGCCGTAGGGGATAAAAATGTTTTTTTCTAACAAGTTTATGATTGCAGAGGCTGTGGCTCTTTTTAATGGGAAGATCCAACAGAACTTGGTGAATACATCCACTATGCTAAGTATATGCATGTTTCCGGCGTAGCTTCTGGGAAAAGGGCCGATGAGATCCATAGAGAATGATTGTAATGGCCTGTCTGCTCGTTTGGGGTTATTCATGAGACCAGATGGGGGTGCAGTACTATGTTTGTATGCTTTGCAAATGTCGCACTTAGAGATGTAGTTGCGAACTTGTTTAAACAGGCCTGGCCAGTAATACCTTAAGGCTATTTTCTTATAGGTTTTGAAAGTTCCTGGGTGTATGGATCCGGGGCCGCTGTGATTGTCGATAATTATTTTTTGTGTGTCCTCTGAGGGAATGACTAACTTCCAAGCATAGTCCTCGAGTATAGACAGTGGTGGTTTGTAGTTACGATATAACCGAACTTCTTTTATAATAAAGTTGGGAAATTTTTGCGGGTTGTTCCTGCATTCCTCGTAGGTTTTTAAATACCAAGTGTCTTTGGTGGTAGGAGTTGGTGTTGCTTCTTCGGAGGTCAGAGTGGCGAGTTCTATTCTTGAGAGGGCGTCTGGGACAATATTGTCTGCGCCTTTACGATGGATGACATCAAAGGTGTATTGTGATAGGCGAGACGACCAGCGGGCCAATCTACCAGATGGGTTGCTTAATGATACCAACCATTTTAGGCTACTGTGATCGGTGATGACTGAGAACTTACTGCCTTCGATATAGCCGCGGAAATGGTGGATAGAGTCCATGACTGCAAGTAGTTCCTTTTCAGTTATCCCATAGTTTTTTTCGTGTTTGTTTAGACTACGAGAGAAGTATGCCACTGGGTGTTCGCCGTCGGGGAATTCTTGTGTTAGGACTCCGCCGATTCCAACATTGGAGGCGTCTGTATGCAGGGTGAAAGGCAGATTGAAATCTGGACAGTTTAGTACCGGTGCAGATTGCAGTGCTGTTTTTAGAGAGGTGAAAGCCTTTTCAGTTTCGGCAGACCAAGCGAAGTTACTGACACCTTTACGGGTACCGGTAATTTTATTAAGGGGGGCCGCTATTGTGGAGAAATCCCTTATGAATCTTCTGTAGTATCCGGCGAGACCAAGGAAACCTTTAACTTCTTTAGCATTCTTTGGCCTGGGAAAGTTTGTCATAGCTTCGACTTTGGCAGGGTCGGTCCTTAGACCTTTTTCGTCTATTACAAAGCCGAGGTAGCGTAGGCGTGATTTGCAAAATTCGGATTTCTTTAGGTTGATTGTTAATCCGGCAAACTTGAGTTGTTGGAATACTCTTTCTAGGGTGGCGATGTGTTTTTCAAACGTGTCGCTGATGATTATTAGGTCGTCCAGGTAGCAGAACAAATTATTGTCGGATTCGGGGCCGAACAGTCTGTCCATCAGTCTTTGTAGCTCAGCAGGGCTGTTTTTTAAACCGAAAGGGAGTCTCTTAAAGTGGAACATTCCTCTGCCGGGCACTACAAATGCTGTTTTTTCACATGAAACTTCATCCAGAGGTATCTGCCAGAATGCTTTGGACAGATCTATTGAAGAGATGAATTTTGCGTTGCGTAGTTTATCCAGGATTGCGTGTATAAGCGGAAGTGGGTACGCGTCAGCCTCAGTGCAGGCATTAAGTCTTCTACTGTCGAGGCAGAATCGGGCGGAACCGTCTTTTTTGGATACCAAGAGTGTGGGGTTGGTCCAGGGGCTTCTGCTGGGAACCACGATGCCCATATTTAACATATCATCGAGTTCCTTCTCCAACAGTTTTAGTTTCTGGGGAGCCAAATTGTAGTATCTTTGTTTGATAGATGGTCCATTTGTCTTGATGTGATGTTTGACTAAATTTGTCAAACCAAGTCCACACTTTTCGAACGAGATTGATTCAAATTTCTTGATCATGCCTTCCAGTTGTTCGGCCTGTGGTGGGTGAAGGTTCTCGTACGGAATTATTGTACGGATTTCGTTGATTGAGGTGGTGGGTGTGGTGTTGTTGCATGGGTTGAAAACCTGGGGTGCAATGTTGAATGCTTTCCAAAAATCAACTCCAAGAATAAATTTCTGGGTGATGGTTGGTACAATTAGAAAATTTATTGGAATTGATTTACTTCCACACTTGACAGGTAGGACAATTGCTCCTGTGACTTTTTGAGTGTTGTTGTCTGCAGTGGTGACGAAAGCGGGGTGTTTGTTGATTGTGAATCCATTGTTGACAAAGGGGATGTGGGCGTTACCGCCGAGGCAGCTAACTGAAGCTCCACTATCCAGTAGTCCAGAGAAGACGACGTCATTAACAGAAAATTGCGCGTATGGGCGACCATCTTTAGCTTGAGTGCAGCTTACTGTAGAAAGTTGTAAGGCCTCTTTGAAATATGCAATGTGTTTCAACCACTCGGTCCATTCAGTAGGCCTAGATATTGAATGAACTTCCGAGGGGTTGAATCTTAGTTTTTTGGAGTTCTCTTGGACCAATTTGGTGGAGGTTTAGAGAAATCTGTAGGTGGTCTTGCAATTAAGTTGTTAGAAGGATGTATTCTTTCAAGATTATTTCTTGATCTCTTGAAGATTTCTCTCAAGTTGTCATGTTGAGGAGAATTGTCACGGGGGCGCTTTTGGTGGCCTCTGTTATCTTGAGTATGCGAAAGTTTTGCTTTTTTGTAGCAAGATGATTGTGAGTGTCCGGTTCTTTTGCAAAAGGTGCAAAACTTCTTCTCGTTAAACTCTGGTTTAATTTGATTGGATGACCGAGAGGCGAGGCTTGGTAGAAGGGGCTCGTTAGAAGTCTTGGTGTTTCTTCTTTTATCTTGATAGTTTTCCAATATAAGACAGACATCTTTGAGTTGTTCTACTGAGGATATTTTTTGAGAGGTTATTATGTTCTCATATCTTGCTAGGAGGCCATCAGTCAAGATAGGGACTAGCTCTGTTTCAGGGACTGGAGTTGTCAGTTTGATGTTTAGAAGATCTGCTCTCTGGGCGTATTGTGCTACTGTTTCGTTGGAGAATTGTTTGATGGAAAACAGAGTAGACTTAATCCTATGCTGTGTTTCTTTTGGTGCGAAACTTTTCAGGAGTGCAGCTTTGAGTTCGGGCCAGGAGTTTACTTTTTTCTTGTGAATTCTATGCCAGGAGAGTAGCTCGTGCGAGATGAGATCTATGAAGTTACGGTGTAGTATCTCAGTAGGAATGTTGCGTATCGCGGCTGTTTCTTCAATTCGGTCGATGAAATCTTCTACGTTAGTATTGCCGTTGTACTTAATTTTCCATCCAGTTAGGTCGAAGGGTTTTGTGGTTTCCTTGACGGGTGTAATTGGTGGTTTAATTTCTGAGCAAGTAGGTATGCTTGTGTCAGAGATTGTTATACTGCCGGGTTGAAATTCCAGTCTCCTAATATATTTCCTGTTGTAATATGTTGCGTACTTGATCAGGACGTTTTTGGTTTTGTTGAAAGGAGAAATATTCCTGTCTTTCAATTCCTTTTCTAAACTTTGCGTACTTTGAGAGCAGATGTTGGCTATTATGCCTAAGGTGTTGTTTTGAGAATTCATTTTGTGGCTATTTGAGTTAGACATTGTGAGAAGAAAAGAATTGTCCAGAGTGTTGTGACTGAGTTTTTTTCAAAAAAAGATGAGCTTGTGATGATGGGTGAAGAATTTTGTGAAATTTTTCAAAGTCCCAATACGGAAAAAAAATGGCCAGCGGTTTCCTTGTGTTTTTGATGGAAAAGTTCCTGAGATGTGCGTTTTGAAAAAATTTTCCGAAAAATTAAAATTTCCGAAAAAATTTCAAAGTCCTTGATTTTTGAAAAAAATGGCCAGGGATTACCCTGGGGTTTTGATGGAAAAGTCCCTGAGTTGTGCGTTTTGAAAAATTTTGAAAAAACTTCAAAGTGAGAAAATTTCCGAAAAATAAAATTTCCGAAAAATTTCAAAGTTCCGAAAAATTTCCGAATACAGATTTCGAGGAAGTATTGTTTGTTCTGTCAACAATTAATGGAAGGTTGTTTGTGATTCGTGACCAATTGTCTGAATTTAGGCAGAACCAGCTTTTGGTTATTTACACGCAGCATCCCTTTCCCTGGACAACGACAGGCTCGAGGCGGAGAAGAGCTGAGAGTCGGGGATTTACGTCAATCGCGAATCTCAATTATATGTAAAGGGTGAGTCGGCTTTCAAGACTTTTCTTTCAAAAAGGATACTCTACCCACCTTTATTACGTATAAAGCGAAATTGTCAGATGGCTGAGAGGCTTTAATTTTTCCTTGGTTGTGTTCATGTGCAGAGCGAACTGACTGATAAATTCCACAAACAAGTAATTCAATTTGTATCATGTACAAGATTTGAAATTGTTGAATTGTAGTTTAATGTAGCTCGTTTCCTCTAATAGTTGTACTCGGAAAGTAAACCTTCATGGTTAGATCACTATGTGATGTTTGAGGTGTCCGAAAAGAAGTGAATGTTGGTTGCGCACCTTGTGATAGAATACCGGTAATTAAATTTTGTCGAGTGACGATTCGTAGAACTTGTAATTTAACACAGAATAGTTTTAATGTGACACGGTTGTTTTAGATTTGACGCGATGGTTTGTAGAACAGCTATGATTTATTGGAAGAAAAACATAGTTATACAATGGTTAATACAAAACAAGGCATGAAACACAGTGAAAGGGTACAAGATTATTTCCAATTTGACCTCCCGATGGACTACTAATAACCAAAGAAAAATCCACGTTGAAGGGGCCAGTGCTAAGATATGGATAAACCGGGACTCGAACCTGGCTAAATATTGGCTAAGCTCAGTAGAAAGGTAAAGCAGATGACTCGTGTACAATCAGGGGTGGGCAGTTCCTTGATCATCAGCTCGTCCATCGGTCAGGAGGTTGGAAAAGGCCATCACAATAATAACACATGAGTAAAAGGCACAAGGTATATTAATCATCTTCTAAAGAAACACAAGTATAAATTGGATCTCTACTCTCTACACTCTCTGTGACGACCGGATGAAACGAGGATTTTACCAGTATTAATGATTTGAACACAATAAAGAGGTGTACTGAAGGCTTACGGATTTCCAGGTTCTGAAGATGGGTAGCGGCGAAACGTGTCGGGCTGTAGATGTTCTGCGTCTCCGGGGTACGCAACGGTCAATCGTTATTGCGTTACACTTGGAATTTACCGGAAGCAAGGCTCCGACGGTGAAGCTAGAGTCGTGATGACGGCACATGTTTGTGACTTGGCTGCGCGTGCTATTTAATTATTAACTGGAACAAGATCGCGTCCGTTCCTAATAGTACGTAATCGGCGCGTGATATTAATTGCGAGCGGTTTCGGTTCGCTCTCCGCAAGGGACGCTGTCGATGTCCCGAAGGTCGATTCTAGACTGCCGGGCGCGGGAAGCGTGACCGACCAAGGCCCGAATGGGATTGTAACTGAGGAGCGCGGGGAGCGTGTCAGCTCTGCTAGCGCTGGCTGTCTGGGTGGCCTGTCACGTGCACTGAACACGCGGTGGCTAGCTGCGAGGGGAAGCTGGGGCAACTATGCCTTATTTAATTAATATGGAGACTGTATTACGTAACAACATGTACAACAATGAAGATAGTTTCACAAATGAGGGATACTATTAAACACTTTGGAATATGGAATGATTATTTTTCTTATTGTGATAGAATCAACTAAAAATATTAAATATTTATATTTTCATAAACAATTATTCATTTTGTAAACGCTCGGCAATTACTGATTCCTAAACGGTCCTATGATGATAGAGGTACCGCTGCTGGCTGAGAGCACAACATTATTACTTTCATTGGAATTTCCCGGGATTGACTACAAAAATTGTCCCACGAACGACTAAAGAACAGGCCTGATCGCGCGAGGGAATTTGAAGTGTCACTTTCCAAATTAGTGCCATCGAGCATAGCTGGTTGCTATGCTCGATTTTTGTCGATCCTCGTTACTGCCGATTTGTGTGTTGTTTTACTGCAATAATATTAAATAGAGTGCTTAGGCTATTTTAAACAGCGAATTTCAGCGACAGCACTGACTTCGAAATGTATTGGCCGATGTAATGACACAGACGCCTTCCGCCTGAACATATCGTTTTGGCGGCAAATCTAAGTACATCTACTGACATTTAAATTGTTGTAGACTATAGAATAAAAAATAACGCAATAACACACCACCTTGCTAACAGCGGTATAAACAGAGTGAAACATTGGCTGGAGAGCAATTTGCTTACATTAAACCTATCAAAAACCAAATACCCAACATTCAGTTCTACCCCAAATACCTCACTATCTTACAATACATAAAATTAACTATAGCTTTGGAAATAATAACTCTTAACGTAAGTGTGAAGCCCTAGAGTGTTTTAAATTTATTAAATATTTAGGTGTTATAGTTGATAATAACCTCAAATGGAAGAACCAGATTGAAAATGTAGCTAAAAGAGTGCGTACACTGATTCACGTATTTATTTCATAGGGAGAAATTAAAAAAAAAAACAAGACTTAAAAAACATTTACTACGAGCTGGGTAACTCAATCATAACCTACGGTTGCATTGGGTGGGGAGGTACAGGAAGAACAACATTAAACCCGTTATTGAAGGTACCGAAATCTATTTTACGTATTATTATGAAGAAACCTTTCAGATATTCAAGCGACGCTCTCTTCGAGGAATTTAATGTACTAGATGTCCGACAGTGTTACATAAAAAAAAGTAATTATATTCATAAAAATAAAAACAAAATGAAAACAGCAGAAAACAAACATCAAAACAGAGGTAAGGGAAGAAATTACCTTTCCGTTCCAACAAGCAACAGAGCGGCTTATCATATCTCGTATCTACTCGTATTAACTATTCTCATATCTCGGTCCTAATCATTATAACAAAATCCTATAACAAAATATATAACAAAATCCTTTCACAGCTGAAACTGTGTGAATTGTCATCCTTCGGTTCAAAAATAACAAAATAGTTTTAGCAGGACCGATTCCGAAATATTACTAAAAAATGTAATCTGATACTTATTTATCACGAACGCCTAGTTGTATCTTCGCTTTTGCATACTCATTTTCTAATATAATTTAATTTTTTGTCTTAATATCGCCATTAGTGTATTACCAACTCAATTTGCTTGTCATAGAATTCAACAAGATATTTTTACTATTATGTAATTGTGTTACATAATAATAAAAATATTATGTAATTATATACACGTGTGATAATTTAAAACCTTTGAATTTGACTGTACTAAAACGGGAAACCTTCCTAGTTGGACAGTCATAAGCAAAAAAAGTGTGTTGTGGGCGTGTTTTGTGATTCAAATATTTGCCTGTATTTTGTATTGATGGATGGAGATCTACGATGACAAGCAAATGTAAGCGAGACAGAGCGCTGGAATATCGGGCTAAATGACACATTTGTTTACATTCCGATTTGTAGGAAGGCACTTCTAGTTTTCTTAATTATTCCTTGTTGTAGACATAGCAACGTAAGACTAAAATATAAATAAGGTTAATTTCGTTTTATTTTTCTAACGTTTTCACGAAATAAAAAAAAAAAGTGGGTGTGTCAAGCCTACGCAAGACAGAAGTGAAACTTCTAGTATTCCTCTCTCTCTATTTTCATTACATCATCTCTATTTTATCATATCATTTTTTTAATTAAAGTTTTTTACTCCGTCCCCGAAAATCCATTACGCGCCTAAAGAAGTTTCACTTCAACAATATTTATATACTGGAATACGAATGGAACGGCAAAGCGCGCGACGCGAGCGCTCTCGACGGACGACTAAACCAGACTGAACGGCGGACGGACGGTACAGGAAAGCCCTGTCCACGTCTGTACCACAGCTAAGGCATGCGCCAAACAAAATTATACTACCGAGTAAAAAAGTACTTAAATAAAACACATAAAAACTTTTATGCGCATGCTAATGATTTGTTGCTTTTACTGAAAACAGTGAACGGTGAACGGTGAGCGGTGGTGGGGGTACCCGCATTTTCGTGTCGATCCTGACTCGGTTTTACTCCGTCCCCGAAAATCCATTACGCGCCTAAAGAAGTTTCACTTCAAAAAAAAAACAACTAAATACCCTTATAGAATTTTAATGGAGTAAAAAGGAACGTTTACATGTAGGTGGGTACATTAAATCACTGTTAAGTAATAACTGAGGAGACAGTGATTGTTTACCGTCTGGCGGTGATTTGTTATTTAGCAGCGCTTTCGGTGGAAAAGCAAGTGAGCGCCACCGAGGCAGGCGGCAGGCGGCAGGCGACAGGCGACAGGCGGCGATTTCACACGTCGTCGCATTCGGAGTACATTGCGAATTTACTGCGATACTATTATCCTTGCAGCGCTATTCTCGTTCGTTAGAAAAATCTGATTTATTTCCACTGAAAATGGTCCATTGCCGGCCTCAAATGGACTTTCTGGATGAATTTCGGGATTAATTGACGTTCGGGTGATGAATTTGCAGCGCGACGTGCAACGTTGTGTTGAGTAATTTTTTTTCATACATGTTGTTGTACAATGCTGTTGTACATGTTGTCATGCAATCTTGTACATGCTGTCATACAACGTTGCCGTACATGTTGTAATACAATGTTATGGTACTTTTTGTAATACAATACTGTACATGCTGTCATACAATGTTATGGTACATGTTGTCATTCAATATAGTAAATGTTGTCATACAATGTTATCGTACATGTTGTCACACAATATTGTCATGCATGTTGTCATACAATGTCATACAATATTGTACATGTTGTCATACAATGTTGCGTACATGTTGTCACACAATATTGTCATGCATGTTGTCATACAATGTCATACAATATTGTACATGTTGTCATACAATGTTATGGTACATGTTGTCATGCGATATAGTAAATTTTGTCATACAATGTTATCGTACATGTTGTCACACAATATTCGTTATGTATCAGGCTTTCTTACCACACATCGCTCACCGGTGGATGTTATTTTGCTTTAGCCATCCAAATAGGGCATAGGAATACGTTTTAATGCAGCTTTAAAATTCAAACTTTTAGACTTTAGTTTGAGATGCTCTTCACAGACGGCATTTGTAGCAGTAAAGTAAAACTCTCTATAACACAGTGATGTATTAATAGCATAGCTCTCCAAGATCAGGAGCTCGGCATTATTATTACCGCCTGGTAATTAAGGGCACTGGCCTTCTGGCTGACCAAACACAATAAGGAGCTGCAGTGAAAAATATTATGGTTTTAAATATATATTCGTATAGATAAATAAACGCAGATTCTGAATATATAAGTATTATTCTACCATGAATTTATTAATCATCTTTTAAAACCATCTGATTAAAACACTCCGTTTGGTTAGTACGACAAAACTGCCGATTGATCACAAGTCTACGTGAGTAATACATCCATGGCCTGTTAATTCCACCTAAAGGTTGCCAATTCGTGGAGAATTCCCCATATTGTGGGGAATTTATTCGTAAGTTTTTTCAAAAATTTATTTTTTGGGGAGTGAACTAATAAAAAAATTAATTAAATAATTATTTTATTGATTTGTGTGGTTTTTAGGAACATTTGTGATTTTTATTATTATGATCTTAAAGCAAACGAAAATTTACAGAAAGTGTAATTTAATTTTCTTCATACTTTTCACAAAATCACCATTTATGCGTACCTACAT
Source organism: Hesperophylax magnus (assembly GCA_026573805.1). Taxonomy (NCBI): domain Eukaryota; kingdom Metazoa; phylum Arthropoda; class Insecta; order Trichoptera; family Limnephilidae; genus Hesperophylax; species Hesperophylax magnus. Next base: position 509,785 of record JAIUSX010000097.1, on the reverse strand, counting down.
ACTTTAATCAGTCATTCCTGAAGAGATTTTGTTTAAAACTTATGTTTTAATTATCCATTCAACTGAAGTTTGAAAATGTTTTTTGTTTTTTGATTGCTTAGAGTGCTGTGTAATCATATACGCCAAATATATATTATGTGATTGCTATCGTGATTTATAATGATATTTTACGTTGTTTTCTTTTTAACCTTATAACTACTGACATCTGTGCAGGCGCGCTCGAAGCTCCCCAAGAAGCGACGAAGGGTTCTGCCAGTGGAACAGCCGAGACGCAACAACCGCGACTGCGCGGCGGTCTCCAACCGCAGGATGAACGCCATCAAACACAACCACCCGGCGGCCATTATCAAGGAAGCTCCCGTTCCGGGGCGAGTCGGTGAGTCGGAAAACCATTTCTCAGCAACTTAATAGTTATATTTTTATTTCATAGATGGCATAAATTATGAGCTGGTTTTAATTTTATTTATCAAATTTATTGCGCTTTTGTACTATTTATATCAAATTCACTGCGCTTTTATATTATTTATATCAAGTTGAAACTGTAAACTAAACTGTAAACTCAGAAAATTATAAATTATAAACCGTAATAATAAAAATAATAGGATAATTTGTGTAGCGCCATTTTCGTGATAAATCACCTCAAGGGCGCTTTTAAAACTAAAATATACGTTATCCCATCAATAGTGCTTTTGACTGCTACCAAGAAGATGGCCACTTTTTTTTACACTATTTTAGCTCCACACAGGAGGCCCTGAGAATAAAATTTTCCTCTTGGCCTATGTCATCTTTGAGGATGCTGTGTGGGGGATGTTTTTAATTGTTTATTTGTAAGGAAGTAAAATTTATGTTGTTTATGAATAAGGAAAGAGAGAAAGTTCTGTGAAGCAAAAATGTATGTGGGTGGGTAGGAATCTAAGAGTTAATATGTCCTGGAGTGACGGACGTAGGAATCCATCCCTCCCATTGCGGTGCAAGGCGATGGGTTGAGAGAGTCCGGCTGGAGAGGTCCAGGCCGCCAAGACATAGACAAATCTCACCCCATGATCCCTGGCACCCCCGCTAAGTTACCAAACGTAGCGAACCAATGGGGTGACCTATGGCAGAGATGATGGTTAACCAATAAATGGTTCCCGGGACGGCGGTACCCAAACCCGCCTCCCGAATTGCACCCCATATTCAGTTGTGTTATTATAGAGTTTGATTTATTTATTTAAGCCTTTAAAGATTTACAGAAAACCTTTGGTTTCTTTTTATGACACATTTATCTTTTAATGCATCCTTTACGTGTCATTAGTCTTAGTATAAGGATGTGTTAGTTTTTTTAAATACATTGCATAGGAGTGAAGTATAAATATTCTTTGACATGTGCATTACACGAGTAAAGTGTTCCCAGGCAGAACTCGTATCCACGTCACCGTGGAGCATTCGAAAGGAATGTACTTGCTTTTTATAATATTAACAGTGACCATTCTTCTATAATTGACGAGACCTTTACAATATTATATATTTGCATAGTACAACTAAGTAGGTACTCATTAACAGTGACCATTCTTCTATAATTGACGAGACCTTTACAATATTATATATTTGCATAGTACAACTAAGTAGGTACTCACATCGATGATTCGGATACATAATATTTTATTGGTATGCATACATTAATTAATATGTAAAATCAAAATCAAAACGGGAGTTAGTATTTTTACGAATTTATTTTTAAGGAATTTTATTTATTTATATGCATAAAATATTAACTTTTTCAGTTGAAAATGAATATATAAAGAAATAGTTATGAATGTATAGAAACGTAAATCTGATCGGAATAAAATTTTATTAATTACGTTTTACAAATAATAAGCAAAAAAAAATTAAATTATTTTTTTCTAAAAATAAAACAAGAGGTAAATTAATATGAATACATTTTTAAGGTACTAAAAATAATTGGGATATTCCGAGGTGACCCTTTAAGTATTTGGGTACATTCCTTAAATTTGTTTCTCGTTTCTAGGCAATGCGCGAAAAAGCGCGTGCGCACTTGTATGTTGATTTCACATAGCTCGAGGTCAAACCATTAAACACCCGTGTCGAATATTATTGGATCGCATAGTTTCGGGCGAGAATTAATAGCATTCGAATTATGTTCGTTGATAATCTTGCCTTATTTTTGCTATACTGTATAATATATTGTTATAGAGACGCATGACTTGTTCATGAACATTTTTCATTTTAATTACATTAAGGCGAAGCTTAATGCTAAATCACTATTTTTATTAATCTTTATAACGAATGTACATTATGAATACAAAAAAATATGATTTAGATAAATTGAAAGTTTTCCTATCGTTTCGCTTGAGTAGAATACAAATAAAAAAAATTAATTACTCAATAAAAAATATAAATGTAAACTACTAAAAAAAAAATTTTTTCAATAGAAATGTATGAAGGCATAAAGGAAAAAACTTTAAAAAAATACAGTAATTTAGCCAAGATTATCTGTGACAGTTTCAGTTGATTAACTTTTTTGCTTTCTTATAAAATTATTTAGAAAATAAATGAAAACCAGTTTTGTGCTTGAAATCAAACGTTTCTAGACTCCGTTTTTCAAGCGATTTTAATGTATATTACCTACAATATAAGTTATACCAAGAATATACACATTTTTGGCTTGTAACTTCCTCTTAAGTATTTAATTCTATTATTATTATTCCATCGAAGAAGTTCCCGAGCTGCCACTGATATTATTAAATATATTATAATAACTAATAATTTTGATATACATTATATTTTTTATAATGTTAACCACACCATACATAAAAATACTCAGTTTTTAACGCAGTGCATTCAAAGTTTATTTATATTTGCAATATTAATATTTGTCGGTACCCATAATGACTATGCGCGCAGAACAATCATGCTCTCCTATCGATTTAGCCAGTGCGCGTGCGCCTAATAACGCATGTAACCTTCTATAGTTTACCACAGACTTCCATACACTTCCATGGACTTCCATAGGCTTCTGTAATTCCAAGACTTTTTTAAAGTTTTCATGTCTGAAATGAAAATCATACAGGTAGGACGTCATTTACCTTCGGAACAATGTATTCACGGGGTAACACGAGCACGCAATGTTTAGAACTCAATATTTGAGGTAGAATTTGTTTTTTTTTTTATTTACTGGTTTTATATCCTAGCTTCACAAGACTATTGTTTGTTTAAAATTTGAATCAAACAAAGTTGCGTCTTGTTTTAGTTTTCGATAGTTGATTAAATGTTTTGATGCTTAATATTCCACGATAAACATTTAAAATAGTGGGTTTAGTCTAGTTAAATTGGATAATTTAACATGCATTTGACACTAGAACAAAAACTTTTTTCGATTTCCACACAAGATTTGCATTTCACCGATTTTCAAACATTGATTGCCTGGAGTCAAGGAACTTAACAACACAATATAGTAATTATTTTACAAGCAATAATTGTTCGCCTGAAACACTCATCCACATTGAAAAATCTCCTGATAAAAGATACATGACGCCAACGGGACTCGAACCCGTGTCCCTTCGATTTCCGGTCGACAGCTCTGACCACTGAGCTATGGCGGCTTATCTCTTACCCGCGAAATTATTCAATATATACTAGTGTTTCATTCAACAATTACTGCTTGTTACATTTTTCACCTGAAAACAACCAACTTTATTTTATATGAGAAAGGCATTGTAAGTGCTAACTCTCTCACTAGATGGCGTCGAGACAAATTGTCTACATTTTTAGGCGAAATACTTGAACTTGTCAAATATTAATTATTATTTTTTGGTAAACTAATGTTTTTAAGACAAGATTTTTTATGCATAGCACAAAGGGTAACAATTATTTTACAAGCAATAATTGTTCGCCTGAAACACTCATCCACATTGAAAAATCTCCTGATAAAAGATACATGACGCCAACGGGACTCGAACCCGTGTCCCTTCGATTTCCGGTCGACAGCTCTGACCACTGAGCTATGGCGGCTTATCTCTTACCCGCGAAATTATTCAATATATACTAGTGTTTCATTCAACAATTACTGCTTGTTACATTTTTCACCTGAAAACAACCAACTTTATTTTATATGAGAAAGGCATTGTAAGTGCTAACTCTCTCACTAGATGGCGTCGAGACAAATTGTCTACATTTTTAGGCGAAATACTTGAACTTGTCAAATATTAATTATTATTTTTTGGTAAACTAATGTTTTTAAGACAAGATTTTTTATGCATAGCACAAAGGGTAACAATTATTTTACAAGCAATAATTGTTCGCCTGAAACACTCATCCACATTGAAAAATCTCCTGATAAAAGATACATGACGCCAACGGGACTCGAACCCGTGTCCCTTCGATTTCCGGTCGACAGCTCTGACCACTGAGCTATGGCGGCTTATCTCTTACCCGCGAAATTATTCAATATATACTAGTGTTTCATTCAACAATTACTGCTTGTTACATTTTTCACCTGAAAACAACCAACTTTATTTTATATGAGAAAGGCATTGTAAGTGCTAACTCTCTCACTAGATGGCGTCGAGACAAATTGTCTACATTTTTAGGCGAAATACTTGAACTTGTCAAATATTAATTATTATTTTTTGGTAAACTAATGTTTTTAAGACAAGATTTTTTATGCATAGCACAAAGGGTAACAATTATTTTACAAGCAATAATTGTTCGCCTGAAACACTCATCCACATTGAAAAATCTCCTGATAAAAGATACATGACGCCAACGGGACTCGAACCCGTGTCCCTTCGATTTCCGGTCGACAGCTCTGACCACTGAGCTATGGCGGCTTATCTCTTACCCGCGAAATTATTCAATATATACTAGTGTTTCATTCAACAATTACTGCTTGTTACATTTTTCACCTGAAAACAACCAACTTTATTTTATATGAGAAAGGCATTGTAAGTGCTAACTCTCTCACTAGATGGCGTCGAGACAAATTGTCTACATTTTTAGGCGAAATACTTGAACTTGTCAAATATTAATTATTATTTTTTGGTAAACTAATGTTTTTAAGACAAGATTTTTTATGCATAGCACAAAGGGTAACAATTATTTTACAAGCAATAATTGTTCGCCTGAAACACTCATCCACATTGAAAAATCTCCTGATAAAAGATACATGACGCCAACGGGACTCGAACCCGTGTCCCTTCGATTTCCGGTCGACAGCTCTGACCACTGAGCTATGGCGGCTTATCTCTTACCCGCGAAATTATTCAATATATACTAGTGTTTCATTCAACAATTACTGCTTGTTACATTTTTCACCTGAAAACAACCAACTTTATTTTATATGAGAAAGGCATTGTAAGTGCTAACTCTCTCACTAGATGGCGTCGAGACAAATTGTCTACATTTTTAGGCGAAATACTTGAACTTGTCAAATATTAATTATTATTTTTTGGTAAACTAATGTTTTTAAGACAAGATTTTTTATGCATAGCACAAAGGGTAACAATTATTTTACAAGCAATAATTGTTCGCCTGAAACACTCATCCACATTGAAAAATCTCCTGATAAAAGATACATGACGCCAACGGGACTCGAACCCGTGTCCCTTCGATTTCCGGTCGACAGCTCTGACCACTGAGCTATGGCGGCTTATCTCTTACCCGCGAAATTATTCAATATATACTAGTGTTTCATTCAACAATTACTGCTTGTTACATTTTTCACCTGAAAACAACCAACTTTATTTTATATGAGAAAGGCATTGTAAGTGCTAACTCTCTCACTAGATGGCGTCGAGACAAATTGTCTACATTTTTAGGCGAAATACTTGAACTTGTCAAATATTAATTATTATTTTTTGGTAAACTAATGTTTTTAAGACAAGATTTTTTATGCATAGCACAAAGGGTAACAATTATTTTACAAGCAATAATTGTTCGCCTGAAACACTCATCCACATTGAAAAATCTCCTGATAAAAGATACATGACGCCAACGGGACTCGAACCCGTGTCCCTTCGATTTCCGGTCGACAGCTCTGACCACTGAGCTATGGCGGCTTATCTCTTACCCGCGAAATTATTCAATATATACTAGTGTTTCATTCAACAATTACTGCTTGTTACATTTTTCACCTGAAAACAACCAACTTTATTTTATATGAGAAAGGCATTGTAAGTGCTAACTCTCTCACTAGATGGCGTCGAGACAAATTGTCTACATTTTTAGGCGAAATACTTGAACTTGTCAAATATTAATTATTATTTTTTGGTAAACTAATGTTTTTAAGACAAGATTTTTTATGCATAGCACAAAGGGTAACAATTATTTTACAAGCAATAATTGTTCGCCTGAAACACTCATCCACATTGAAAAATCTCCTGATAAAAGATACATGACGCCAACGGGACTCGAACCCGTGTCCCTTCGATTTCCGGTCGACAGCTCTGACCACTGAGCTATGGCGGCTTATCTCTTACCCGCGAAATTATTCAATATATACTAGTGTTTCATTCAACAATTACTGCTTGTTACATTTTTCACCTGAAAACAACCAACTTTATTTTATATGAGAAAGGCATTGTAAGTGCTAACTCTCTCACTAGATGGCGTCGAGACAAATTGTCTACATTTTTAGGCGAAATACTTGAACTTGTCAAATATTAATTATTATTTTTTGGTAAACTAATGTTTTTAAGACAAGATTTTTTATGCATAGCACAAAGGGTAACAATTATTTTACAAGCAATAATTGTTCGCCTGAAACACTCATCCACATTGAAAAATCTCCTGATAAAAGATACATGACGCCAACGGGACTCGAACCCGTGTCCCTTCGATTTCCGGTCGACAGCTCTGACCACTGAGCTATGGCGGCTTATCTCTTACCCGCGAAATTATTCAATATATACTAGTGTTTCATTCAACAATTACTGCTTGTTACATTTTTCACCTGAAAACAACCAACTTTATTTTATATGAGAAAGGCATTGTAAGTGCTAACTCTCTCACTAGATGGCGTCGAGACAAATTGTCTACATTTTTAGGCGAAATACTTGAACTTGTCAAATATTAATTATTATTTTTTGGTAAACTAATGTTTTTAAGACAAGATTTTTTATGCATAGCACAAAGGGTAACAATTATTTTACAAGCAATAATTGTTCGCCTGAAACACTCATCCACATTGAAAAATCTCCTGATAAAAGATACATGACGCCAACGGGACTCGAACCCGTGTCCCTTCGATTTCCGGTCGACAGCTCTGACCACTGAGCTATGGCGGCTTATCTCTTACCCGCGAAATTATTCAATATATACTAGTGTTTCATTCAACAATTACTGCTTGTTACATTTTTCACCTGAAAACAACCAACTTTATTTTATATGAGAAAGGCATTGTAAGTGCTAACTCTCTCACTAGATGGCGTCGAGACAAATTGTCTACATTTTTAGGCGAAATACTTGAACTTGTCAAATATTAATTATTATTTTTTGGTAAACTAATGTTTTTAAGACAAGATTTTTTATGCATAGCACAAAGGGTAACAATTATTTTACAAGCAATAATTGTTCGCCTGAAACACTCATCCACATTGAAAAATCTCCTGATAAAAGATACATGACGCCAACGGGACTCGAACCCGTGTCCCTTCGATTTCCGGTCGACAGCTCTGACCACTGAGCTATGGCGGCTTATCTCTTACCCGCGAAATTATTCAATATATACTAGTGTTTCATTCAACAATTACTGCTTGTTACATTTTTCACCTGAAAACAACCAACTTTATTTTATATGAGAAAGGCATTGTAAGTGCTAACTCTCTCACTAGATGGCGTCGAGACAAATTGTCTACATTTTTAGGCGAAATACTTGAACTTGTCAAATATTAATTATTATTTTTTGGTAAACTAATGTTTTTAAGACAAGATTTTTTATGCATAGCACAAAGGGTAACAATTATTTTACAAGCAATAATTGTTCGCCTGAAACACTCATCCACATTGAAAAATCTCCTGATAAAAGATACATGACGCCAACGGGACTCGAACCCGTGTCCCTTCGATTTCCGGTCGACAGCTCTGACCACTGAGCTATGGCGGCTTATCTCTTACCCGCGAAATTATTCAATATATACTAGTGTTTCATTCAACAATTACTGCTTGTTACATTTTTCACCTGAAAACAACCAACTTTATTTTATATGAGAAAGGCATTGTAAGTGCTAACTCTCTCACTAGATGGCGTCGAGACAAATTGTCTACATTTTTAGGCGAAATACTTGAACTTGTCAAATATTAATTATTATTTTTTGGTAAACTAATGTTTTTAAGACAAGATTTTTTATGCATAGCACAAAGGGTAACAATTATTTTACAAGCAATAATTGTTCGCCTGAAACACTCATCCACATTGAAAAATCTCCTGATAAAAGATACATGACGCCAACGGGACTCGAACCCGTGTCCCTTCGATTTCCGGTCGACAGCTCTGACCACTGAGCTATGGCGGCTTATCTCTTACCCGCGAAATTATTCAATATATACTAGTGTTTCATTCAACAATTACTGCTTGTTACATTTTTCACCTGAAAACAACCAACTTTATTTTATATGAGAAAGGCATTGTAAGTGCTAACTCTCTCACTAGATGGCGTCGAGACAAATTGTCTACATTTTTAGGCGAAATACTTGAACTTGTCAAATATTAATTATTATTTTTTGGTAAACTAATGTTTTTAAGACAAGATTTTTTATGCATAGCACAAAGGGTAACAATTATTTTACAAGCAATAATTGTTCGCCTGAAACACTCATCCACATTGAAAAATCTCCTGATAAAAGATACATGACGCCAACGGGACTCGAACCCGTGTCCCTTCGATTTCCGGTCGACAGCTCTGACCACTGAGCTATGGCGGCTTATCTCTTACCCGCGAAATTATTCAATATATACTAGTGTTTCATTCAACAATTACTGCTTGTTACATTTTTCACCTGAAAACAACCAACTTTATTTTATATGAGAAAGGCATTGTAAGTGCTAACTCTCTCACTAGATGGCGTCGAGACAAATTGTCTACATTTTTAGGCGAAATACTTGAACTTGTCAAATATTAATTATTATTTTTTGGTAAACTAATGTTTTTAAGACAAGATTTTTTATGCATAGCACAAAGGGTAACAATTATTTTACAAGCAATAATTGTTCGCCTGAAACACTCATCCACATTGAAAAATCTCCTGATAAAAGATACATGACGCCAACGGGACTCGAACCCGTGTCCCTTCGATTTCCGGTCGACAGCTCTGACCACTGAGCTATGGCGGCTTATCTCTTACCCGCGAAATTATTCAATATATACTAGTGTTTCATTCAACAATTACTGCTTGTTACATTTTTCACCTGAACAAGCACCTGTAACAAGCAGTAATTGTTGAATGAAACACTAGTATATATTGAATAATTTCGCGGGTAAGAGATAAGCCGCCATAGCTCAGTGGTCAGAGCTGTCGACCGGAAATCGAAGGGACACGGGTTCGAGTCCCGTTGGCGTCATGTATCTTTTATCAGGAGATTTTTCAATGTGGATGAGTGTTTCAGGCGAACAATTATTGCTTGTAAAATAATTGTTACCCTTTGTGCTATGCATAAAAAATCTTGTCTTAAAAACATTAGTTTACCAAAAAATAATAATTAATATTTGACAAGTTCAAGTATTTCGCCTAAAAATGTAGACAATTTGTCTCGACGCCATCTAGTGAGAGAGTTAGCACTTACAATGCCTTTCTCATATAAAATAAAGTTGGTTGTTTTCAGGTGAAAAATGTAACAAGCAGTAATTGTTGAATGAAACACTAGTATATATTGAATAATTTCGCGGGTAAGAGATAAGCCGCCATAGCTCAGTGGTCAGAGCTGTCGACCGGAAATCGAAGGGACACGGGTTCGAGTCCCGTTGGCGTCATGTATCTTTTATCAGGAGATTTTTCAATGTGGATGAGTGTTTCAGGCGAACAATTATTGCTTGTAAAATAATTGTTACCCTTTGTGCTATGCATAAAAAATCTTGTCTTAAAAACATTAGTTTACCAAAAAATAATAATTAATATTTGACAAGTTCAAGTATTTCGCCTAAAAATGTAGACAATTTGTCTCGACGCCATCTAGTGAGAGAGTTAGCACTTACAATGCCTTTCTCATATAAAATAAAGTTGGTTGTTTTCAGGTGAAAAATGTAACAAGCAGTAATTGTTGTATGAAACACTAGTATATATTGAATAATTTCGCGGGTAAGAGATAAGCCGCCATAGCTCAGTGGTCAGAGCTGTCGACCGGAAATCGAAGGGACACGGGTTCGAGTCCCGTTGGCGTCATGTATCTTTTATCAGGAGATTTTTCAATGTGGATGAGTGTTTCAGGCGAACAATTATTGCTTGTAAAATAATTGTTACCCTTTGTGCTATGCATAAAAAATCTTGTCTTAAAAACATTAGTTTACCAAAAAATAATAATTAATATTTGACAAGTTCAAGTATTTCGCCTAAAAATGTAGACAATTTGTCTCGACGCCATCTAGTGAGAGAGTTAGCACTTACAATGCCTTTCTCATATAAAATAAAGTTGGTTGTTTTCAGGTGAAAAATGTAACAAGCAGTAATTGTTGAATGAAACACTAGTATATATTGAATAATTTCGCGGGTAAGAGATAAGCCGCCATAGCTCAGTGGTCAGAGCTGTCGACCGGAAATCGAAGGGACACGGGTTCGAGTCCCGTTGGCGTCATGTATCTTTTATCAGGAGATTTTTCAATGTGGATGAGTGTTTCAGGCGAACAATTATTGCTTGTAAAATAATTGTTACCCTTTGTGCTATGCATAAAAAATCTTGTCTTAAAAACATTAGTTTACCAAAAAATAATAATTAATATTTGACAAGTTCAAGTATTTCGCCTAAAAATGTAGACAATTTGTCTCGACGCCATCTAGTGAGAGAGTTAGCACTTACAATGCCTTTCTCATATAAAATAAAGTTGGTTGTTTTCAGGTGAAAAATGTAACAAGCAGTAATTGTTGAATGAAACACTAGTATATATTGAATAATTTCGCGGGTAAGAGATAAGCCGCCATAGCTCAGTGGTCAGAGCTGTCGACCGGAAATCGAAGGGACACGGGTTCGAGTCCCGTTGGCGTCATGTATCTTTTATCAGGAGATTTTTCAATGTGGATGAGTGTTTCAGGCGAACAATTATTGCTTGTAAAATAATTGTTACCCTTTGTGCTATGCATAAAAAATCTTGTCTTAAAAACATTAGTTTACCAAAAAATAATAATTAATATTTGACAAGTTCAAGTATTTCGCCTAAAAATGTAGACAATTTGTCTCGACGCCATCTAGTGAGAGAGTTAGCACTTACAATGCCTTTCTCATATAAAATAAAGTTGGTTGTTTTCAGGTGAAAAATGTAACAAGCAGTAATTGTTGAATGAAACACTAGTATATATTGAATAATTTCGCGGGTAAGAGATAAGCCGCCATAGCTCAGTGGTCAGAGCTGTCGACCGGAAATCGAAGGGACACGGGTTCGAGTCCCGTTGGCGTCATGTATCTTTTATCAGGAGATTTTTCAATGTGGATGAGTGTTTCAGGCGAACAATTATTGCTTGTAAAATAATTGTTACCCTTTGTGCTATGCATAAAAAATCTTGTCTTAAAAACATTAGTTTACCAAAAAATAATAATTAATATTTGACAAGTTCAAGTATTTCGCCTAAAAATGTAGACAATTTGTCTCGACGCCATCTAGTGAGAGAGTTAGCACTTACAATGCCTTTCTCATATAAAATAAAGTTGGTTGTTTTCAGGTGAAAAATGTAACAAGCAGTAATTGTTGAATGAAACACTAGTATATATTGAATAATTTCGCGGGTAAGAGATAAGCCGCCATAGCTCAGTGGTCAGAGCTGTCGACCGGAAATCGAAGGGACACGGGTTCGAGTCCCGTTGGCGTCATGTATCTTTTATCAGGAGATTTTTCAATGTGGATGAGTGTTTCAGGCGAACAATTATTGCTTGTAAAATAATTGTTACCCTTTGTGCTATGCATAAAAAATCTTGTCTTAAAAACATTAGTTTACCAAAAAATAATAATTAATATTTGACAAGTTCAAGTATTTCGCCTAAAAATGTAGACAATTTGTCTCGACGCCATCTAGTGAGAGAGTTAGCACTTACAATGCCTTTCTCATATAAAATAAAGTTGGTTGTTTTCAGGTGAAAAATGTAACAAGCAGTAATTGTTGAATGAAACACTAGTATATGTTGAATAATTTCGCGGGTAAGAGATAAGCCGCCATAGCTCAGTGGTCAGAGCTGTCGACCGGAAATCGAAGGGACACGGGTTCGAGTCCCGTTGGCGTCATGTATCTTTTATCAGGAGATTTTTCAATGTGGATGAGTGTTTCAGGCGAACAATTATTGCTTGTAAAATAATTGTTACCCTTTGTGCTATGCATAAAAAATCTTGTCTTAAAAACATTAGTTTACCAAAAAATAATAATTAATATTTGACAAGTTCAAGTATTTCGCCTAAAAATGTAGACAATTTGTCTCGACGCCATCTAGTGAGAGAGTTAGCACTTACAATGCCTTTCTCATATAAAATAAAGTTGGTTGTTTTCAGGTGAAAAATGTAACAAGCAGTAATTGTTGAATGAAACACTAGTATATATTGAATAATTTCGCGGGTAAGAGATAAGCCGCCATAGCTCAGTGGTCAGAGCTGTCGACCGGAAATCGAAGGGACACGGGTTCGAGTCCCGTTGGCGTCATGTATCTTTTATCAGGAGATTTTTCAATGTGGATGAGTGTTTCAGGCGAACAATTATTGCTTGTAAAATAATTGTTACCCTTTGTGCTATGCATAAAAAATCTTGTCTTAAAAACATTAGTTTACCAAAAAATAATAATTAATATTTGACAAGTTCAAGTATTTCGCCTAAAAATGTAGACAATTTGTCTCGACGCCATCTAGTGAGAGAGTTAGCACTTACAATGCCTTTCTCATATAAAATAAAGTTGGTTGTTTTCAGGTGAAAAATGTAACAAGCAGTAATTGTTGAATGAAACACTAGTATATATTGAATAATTTCGCGGGTAAGAGATAAGCCGCCATAGCTCAGTGGTCAGAGCTGTCGACCGGAAATCGAAGGGACACGGGTTCGAGTCCCGTTGGCGTCATGTATCTTTTATCAGGAGATTTTTCAATGTGGATGAGTGTTTCAGGCGAACAATTATTGCTTGTAAAATAATTGTTACCCTTTGTGCTATGCATAAAAAATCTTGTCTTAAAAACATTAGTTTACCAAAAAATAATAACAATATAGTAGTTATATTATCACGGAATTAACAGCAATCGAAAGATATTTAGAAAAAAAGGTAATATTAGATTCATGTGAAGATAGTGTAATTAAACGGTATATGAACTCTTACTTCATCGCTTTCATATTTTACTCATTGTGTAAACATGGCTGCAGGTAATAAATTGATCGCATTTTACCGCACGTTTTTATATTATTTTATTTTCAGTGAATTAAATTTAAAAACATACAATCAATACTTTGCAATTCAGCGGAATAGTTAATTAATAAGAATTACTAAAAAACTATGTATTGACTAAAACATGGTTATTTGTCTGGGTTCCATGATTACTCAACACAATGACATTTCAACACACATTTAAAAAGTGACATAATGTTATTAAAAGCGATGAAAAAACTAACCTATAAACCTAACCTACGTTACCTATTTTATTTTGGTTTCATCACTTTTCATGACTATATATCACTTTTTAAAAATTCGTTGGACTGTCGTTGAGTTGATATGTCCGGTTACATTTGGCAGAATTAACCAGATTTAATTCTAGAGTAGTCGCGCCTTTCTGTGAAACCTGAGTAGTCCCGTGGGAGGCATTTTGCCGCCCATATTAAAATGTATTTTTGCACATTTGTAGTAAAAGAAGCATATTAATGTTTATAATGGGATCAAAATGAAACACACACGTTTATAAAAAAAGTTATATTTATTCAAGTAATATAATTAGTCTCCGAAATCTTTAGGAAAAATTGCTAATTTTTAGGATGGTCTTTAACATTACCTACGTAAATTAAAAAAAAAAAAAAATTAACATCATTTTTATATATCTAAGTCACTTGTTTCAGCGAAAACTAGTCTTGACACCTGTACATACAGTGTTCGTTGTGCAGTAATATTTCGCATACATTGCGCCCTTTTTGTTCCAAAAAGGGAAGCAATGTATGTGCAATTTATCTTATTGGTCTAAAAAAAAAAGTAAAATAACGATCACAATATTTGAAAAACTCATTAAAACATTATATTTACATCAAAATAAGCGCAAACACATAAAAAAAAATTAAACCATCTTTGACTATCTTCATACTTTCAATAATGGAAGCTACTAGGACACTTGAAATCGACGAGTGCTTAGCTCACAAAATAATAACATTTATTTATAGAGGGTGGCAAAATACTCATTATATCAATAATATCATTATTTCATAATCTTTTTTGTGCAGTTCAAAATTAACTTTCATTCAACCTAAAATATTTATTGATGATGATATGATTATATGATGGCTTAAGAACATATTTTCTCCATCAAATTTTATAAGCTTTTTAGATGTACGGTTTAATTAAATATATTATATTTCAGTGAAACTTTGCTGTCAGTAACTGAGTTTTAGCAGATTAAAAATAAAATTACTTTTATTAATGTTATGCTATAGACAAATAAATGCTTATTTTGAGTTCTCACTGAATAAAATTTGATGTGATGATTTCAGGGAATGCCAATGGGATGAATGTGATAGGACTGGCCCTGCAAGGACCCTCCGTGACCCTGGTACGAAGTCCTACCAACCCTGCTCCCGAGGACATAGGCTACACTTACCATCACCCCTTGCAAGCTAGAGGGCCTACGAGTAAGAATTTTACTAAAATTTATTTAACAATAACGGTATGGTTCCTAACGACAGATGAAGTAACGCTTCTTTACGGGAACGTGAATTAAAATCTAATAAATATATAATCATACATATTGATCTTTTGTACCGACTTGAACATCCCGAACTCACAGACACGAGTCAGGTATTTTCACTTGATCGTGCCATGTCTTCATTGGGATTTTGCAATCTAGAGGACCAATTCGAGAGACTAACTTCTTGTTAGTCTCTAAGTAATTTTGATCATTTAATTTCATTCTCGTGTTTAAGTGTAAAAGTTGATAATGATTTACTATCACATTCACCGTCCTTTAAATAATCATCATTCGTAATACAAATACTATGGGAGCCAAAAATTATTTTCCTAGATGAGAGTGAAAATGTTTCAAATTATGTTTCTTGCTTTTACTATTCATTTTAGTGCCCTGTTTTTTATATGACTTTCGTTTGTTACACTTCTATTCTAAATGGGTTTCACAGTTAAGCTGTTTCAGAAGGCAGTTTTTATTTAAAGAAATATTTTTGTATGGAATTAAAAATTTCTACATCTTAATAAGTTTTTAGTCTTGAAAGAAATGTGTACATACTTCTCCAAAATTTGGAACCAGTATATTATCGGTATTAAAGTACCAGTTTCTTATACTTCTATTAAATTTAAAACAGTATTTATAATTTTTTTTTAAACTCATTTAAATAAGCAAAGAATGATATAAAGAAATTTAATGTTATGGCGTGAATTTTTGAATTGACATGTTTAGTCACGACATTTAGACATTTACTAATGATACCTACCTATAGTTGCAATTAGAACAAGATAGTTTTATCCCTTGGCTTCTTCAAAATTAAAAAAAAAAATAATAATTTTTTTGTATTGTTTAACTGAAATTTGAGGAAAACTAGCATTCATTTTTGTCTTCATTATTTTTCAGATGAAATCATTTCTCCACCTCAAACCATGTCACTGGCCTCCCTTCAGCCTCCTTTGCTAAACTTCCCCCCTCTGCAGCCCCGTCCGGCCACCACCGGATCCATGGACCTCATGCTTCCTCTCCAACCAAAGCTCTTGCCGGGGTTCAACGTCCACTCGGCGACTAGGGAGTCAAAGTCGGAACCCAGAAACACCGTGTTTGAAGAGAGTATCAGAAACAAACTGGAACATCTTAATGAGATAAACAACGACGCTCAAAACCAAGACAATGAAACTTACAGTCAAAACGGTGATGCGATCTCTCCGCTTAGACAGACTTTTGGGGATCAAGCTTTAGTTGTAGATTCCAACTATCTTCCTAATGTTTTAGTAGTAGGAAGGGACGGTAGGGTGGGGGCGTTAGGTTGTGCTAGTGATATAAATGTAACGAATAACAGAGTCGACGAATACTCCGAATGTATTGAAACGGACAGGAGTGAGAGGAATAGGAGCGAGTCCAAGTTGTCGCATATATCCGAAGAGAACACGACCGACTCATCCCAGCGGGACCGCGACGTGTCGGAGCCGAGCCTCGCGGACCAACACCATCGAGTCCGCTTATCCGTGTCCCTGGCGGACGATTCCTTGCGTGAAGTCTACATCAGTTCCAATTGTTCGGCAAAGAATGACATGAACGAAAACTTTTCCTCAAATCGAATGGACGAAGTCAATTCTAATGTGTTTAGTGAACTCGGAAAATGTGATAAGAAAGGCTCGGATGGTGATAGTGTTAGGAAAACCAGGATCCGCGATGCCACTTCTGTCCCCAGTGACGATAGTGATATTTCCATTAATGGTAGTTCTTCGAAATTATGTAATCAAAGGATTAATTCTAAAAATAATTGAGCTCATTTTATCTTTGTTGTTAACGTTGATGTTTTAGAGATATTATATATAAAAATACGTTTAAAATTTATTATGTTTTTCTTAGAAAATTACTGAATGTTATTTAAAAAATCAAAAATAACTCAATCCAAATACAGCATAATTGATAATTAAAAAAAAGTTCCCTTTTATCGAATCGCGTTATAGAATCCACTCAGATATATTTTCACTCAACATATAGGTATACAATCAGGTTGACTTTACAATTAATGTAGATAGCACTAAGATTTTATTTTAATATAAATTTCTCTAAATAAACTATTACATGAAACATAACTATTAATTCTGCTTTTTAATCTAAAGAAATAATAACTGTCCTAAAAAAGAAATATTAAAGGAAAAATTTTATCAAGAAAGTATAATATTATTGTAACT
The DNA here is from genome assembly GCA_026573805.1 of Hesperophylax magnus. Taxonomy (NCBI): domain Eukaryota; kingdom Metazoa; phylum Arthropoda; class Insecta; order Trichoptera; family Limnephilidae; genus Hesperophylax; species Hesperophylax magnus. The sequence goes on along the minus strand of JAIUSX010000097.1, from coordinate 492,540 downwards.
TCAGCTTGTCCTAAATAGAGTATCTATGATAAAAAAAATATGTACTTAGGATATAAATTATATAAAGTAATAAGAAAGATTTTTGAATAATTCACGATTGATTAATTTGTTATTGGTGGTGATATCTTGCTATTTTTCACGGTGTGATAATTTAACTCCATATTTTTGATTTAAATAAGAATTAAATATAAATTATATTTTCAGCTATGAAAAATATTTAGATATTAGAAAAATTACTAAACTTGTAAATATAATAAAGGAACTGTGAATGATCAATAAGGGGGGTATTTCACCATCCTCATGAGAGCTTATCATAAAATAAAGTATATTAATAAATACTCAGAAAAGGTAGAAAACATGGCTAACTTATCCGATACCTAACCACTTATTCATAGTTTCGAGTACCGAATAGTAAACTCGGATTTTATAAATAAATAAATCGAAAATATAAGTAATCCTATGGATAAACTATCAAGAGGATGGTGAAATACCCCATAAATCTTTCTCGCGTGTTAACAATGTTATGAAATATGTATCTAGTTCCAAATGTCTCCTAGAATGAGTTGAATAGAAAAAAAAGTTTTTTATTCAAAAAATATAATATGGATCTGTACGGCCATTACGTAAAAGATTCTTGACTATTATTTTAATTATAAAATTAAAATATTGTTTAAATAACCTTTTCCCTCTGGTCAAAGCGATATTTAAACGAAATTAATTTAATTTATTACTCTATTGAATTATATTAAACAATTGTTTATTATTCTTGTAAGATTATTGTACCTTCTTACCGGATTTATAATTTTATATCCTTCAAATGATTTATTTGTCTTGGAAAGCATCACATATTATTCTAATTGTTCCGTTGATGTAAGTATACATAGTTTGCATATTGAAACGTTGAATTTGAATTAAAAAATTTAGAGTTTTATACCCTGTAGAACTGTACCTGAATGTTAACAAGTGATGTCTAATATGTGTAAATATTATCTATTTATTTTAATTATAATAAAATAATTGACTCATTGTATGGCAATTTTATTAAATCCTTAAAATTACATAGGTTGAAATGGAAAACTAGTTTAAAAAACATTTGTTTTTGCGCATTCTCATATAAACTTACTTCTAGCTATAATACGGGGTGTCTGATTCTACATGATGGTAAAATTAAAAAAAAATTTTTTTTTTCGAAATTTCAATGTTTAGTTTCCCATACAGAATTCTACCATTTTATCTAAAAACTACCTTAAAACATTGGAATTTCGAAAAAAATTATTTACCTTTTTTACTATCATGTATAATCACCCCCCGAAGCTAGCGCACTTTACCCCAGGACTCCCTGTAAAGCACTAAAGTAGTGATATCATTTATAATATCCGACAAATCACTCTGAAATTAATAAGGGCGTCGGTAATAAAAAAAAAATTGTTAAAAGATTTTCATTCTAAACATAGTATTAACATAAAAATTATATATATACAAGTCCATGCTACAATACAGTTGTAGACAAATGTCTTCGAAAAGCGGAAGAGTTGCTTTAAATTGCATAGCATAACTTTCTCAATAAATATACCTTATTTAAAATTAATAATCAAATACAGTTATTATTAAAAACGGAAACAAATTCATAAATTCACAGTTTCACGAGTCAAAAAACCATATACATAAAAAAATCTACACTATACAAACCTAATACAAACATTTATTGCGTACCTCCTAAATGTATTTTAAAACTGTATACACATGTAGCTCAAACAATCTATTCCACCATAAAAAATCAATAAAAATTGTCAAAATACTATTATATAACAAGACTTACAAACATTTTCAAAAATAAAACTCTCCACCTTAAAATCGTCATCACCTGGAAAACATTAACATTGTTGAGTCCCGCCATAAATTAAAAATTACACGCACATAATAAAATATTCCAGTTCATAAAAAAGAATACGAACCCATAAATATGAACGCTCTAAACGTTGCAAACAAGTGGTCGCCATAAAACGAACGTAATCCATAGGTAGACAATATTAGAAGTCAGCGGAAGAGAAAATAAGTTAATGGACCATAAAATATCTATTTAAAGTCCCTAAACTTCCATATGAATTGCTCCTAGCAGACAAAACTTCCATTGTTTACATCGGCCTTCCCATCTGGCTAGATTCAACCGCCGATTTGGCAGGTTTCCAACATTATTTAGTCCACATAAACTATGATAACATGTGCTTTTGATAAACTAAGGAATACTACAAATGACACAATAAAAACAAACTAAATGGGGCCTTATTCGGAATTGTGATACGAAATTTGGGAGTTTTCGCAAACATGATTGCTATGTTAACTGTGTAATTTTTTTCGTCGTTTAAATTAGCAATAGAAGTATTATAACATTTTCGTATCTTTTTAAAGTCTGTTTCGTCTATTCTGCTGATTTTGATTCGAAAACTATGATCTCGAATTTAAAATGTTCTTATTTTGATATTCCAAATTATCTTATCCGAATATATTATTTTAACAAATAAATTTGTGTTGCTAATAATGGTTTCTAAGTCATGAACAGCGGTATGTTCACTATCACGACTTACATTAATATGTCGGAAACGGATATTAATAAAGTTTTCTGTTTTTCTGTAAGTAGTAAAAATTTAAATTTTTGACCATTCGATGAAGAATCTCTCTAGAGTATTTGTTGGTGCGCAAACAGATATACGAAAGCTACGAGCTTCCGCGTCAGCGCTTGGCTTAACCGTAAGATTTGCCTGCCTTATGGATAAAGGGTTTTAATAATTTTAAGGGTAGATTTTAACTGTTAATTGAAATTTAATCTAATTAATGCCATCATAGCATTTTTTTAAATCACCTCTAGAACGGTGTACAAATTTTACTGACTAGGCTTTATCTTACTATGCACAAACAGATAAAGAAAAATACGTATCTGAAGTAAATGAAGCTGAAAATATTATCAATAATTATTGACATTTATTACCCACACATTAACGCACCATTGCACAAAATTATAATATATTCCTTGACTTTAGGTAGGTACTAACCGGCAAGCTTAGTTTTGTTACCAAGGTTTATAACTCTACCGTTCAAGGACACTATTTTCTGATGATATGAGTTCTAAGCTTTGCTCTGAATTCTGTCGAGTCTTTAATGATTCTTAAATCGTATGGCAGTATATTCCAGGCTTTAAGTCCTGATTCACTAAAAACACGCTTACAGAACTAAGTACCTGGTGAACGCTTTGGTTCCTTCAACCTTCCAATAGCTCATGAGGTGGTATTAGTAAATATGATGCATTGGTGCCATGTTTCTTATCTATGAAGGTTGTGGCATCCATGTGGATATATGAAACTTCTATTCGTAGGCCATAGTGGACTTGTGGGGCAGCAGCATGGCGGAAGCGCGGAACGTGTAGCAGAGGGGGTAATACATCAGGTTAAGGTGGTATACCGATCGGCGTATTTACTTTTTTCTTAACTACTTTTATGTAAAAACCCTTCAAAAGGCTTTAATAAATAATAATGAAATGTAGAACTGTGCAAAAGTGGATCAATAGGAGACAACGGAACAACGAAACAGCTTACAATATGCCACCGAAACAATGACAGTTTTACAAAGACAACAATAAATCAAATTAAATGAATTTAGAAGCTCTCGCAACTAATCTTACTGGAGTTTGGTTGCTATAATGAGCACTACCAAGTATTATTAGTACACCGAGTAAGCTAGGTCTACCATATACAGACACTTGAAGACTAATATGAGATTTTTTTATTTACATCTTCCCGTTGTCAGAGATTTCAGCAATCTAAAATCAATAATAGAAAGTTTAAAACTTTACCAAAGAAGAAATTATCGTTGGAAAGAAAACTGCGCTTTAATCATAATTTTGGTATTACAAAATGTTTACCTTGGATTACCCTATTTACGCTTCTGCTTTCCTAACTTTCTGTAAAGCTGGTGAGTAAAAATACATAAATGTTTCACTCAGTATATGAATACGTGTAGTGTGGGATGTAGAAATGCAGATGCGCATCGATGTATTTACGTAAGATGCTAGAACTTCAAATATAGACATTGATAAAAGCTTAAATGTAAACACCGGAAAATAAACATAGAACTCAAAGACCATGCTTTTAAAAATACCAAAGTTACAACATTTTTGCAATTTCGTGTTTATTTTAGACATCATTAAAAAACAGTTCTAAGAATATGAAGTGGATCAAAATGTTTACAACACAAGTATTTTATCGATATGGCAATAGTGTTTTTTTTCTAATTATAAAAAATTAGTTTCGAGTGAGACGAGGATTAATATTATTTGTTAACCTCAAGGCACAGTGAGAGTAAATTGTTTATTTTATCCAGCAATGATGTATTTGTTCCCATCCCAAGATACTAATAAAAACATAAGCATCCAAGAGAATAACAAACAAAACATAGATAAATAAATAACGCTGATGACAAGAAAAAACCAAATACTAATTCAACATTTCTTTTTTTGTAAAGTTATGTGTCCAGAAATTTGAAATAATCGTTTTTGAATGAACGAACTGAAAATCCATTTTGCAATAGAGGAAGAATCAACTGACCAATTAAGCTCAGATTTAATATACATACCTTCAATAGACTGTTATTTCTTTAACGCTGGTAGCAGAATTGGATTGATAACTTTTTTTATAACTCGGGTAAGGGTAAAAATTACTGGAAAATCAAAAAAAATGTTTGGTATAACTAACTGTAACTTCCGGCAGACTGGTTGTTATTGAGGGGTGTTTTCGGTGCACCGTTGTATTCAAATACATGAAACCATAATAACATGTTAATTCTTGTTTTGTATTTGTACACGTTCTTAAAAACATACTAAATTATGCACACCATTTCTAAAAAATAACTCCAATGGTTTTGAAATTATTAAATCCTGAAAATCATCTCCAAAACAGCGTCTTGAACAACAATACCGCTCTAACAGTAATGCCATATTGTTGAGAGGCTAATTTATGTGATGATCACTTGAAATCGATATTAGCCTTTGTGACATTTTTTACTGCTGTCTTCAAGTCCTGATCCATCAACATTGAGTCTGCGGTAGTTTTCCGTCCTTTGACATTTTCTTAGTGCTGACTTTTAACTGGAAGAAAAACGCCAATAAACCAATAGTTAAGAACCGTCAGAAAAACATTTTTTTCAAAACGAGATGTTCGATTTACTTAGAACGTTTTCGTATCATTAGTATGGAACAAGTTCGAATCTCTCAGCGAATACCAAGAAACTATCCTTACAAAACGAGTTACGCAAAATCAAAACATCTGGGCCATTAACTGCATTATCTTCTCTAAGAGTCTCAATATGTTTCTACTCTCAAGATCGTGACTATTGAAATTTATCCGTTGGTTTAAGGTAAAAACATTTTGAAAGGAGGTCAAGGTTCTGTTAAACCCAATTCATCATATCTGTAATCCACTTGAAATGTCGACAGACTGAATCAACATAGACTGGTGACATGAAATGAGGAATTTTATGTGGTTGATTTTATCCAAAGATATTAGAAGAACGAGATGTGCTATGAGCAGTTTATACTGTGTGGAATTGTTTTGCCGAGTGTCGCCGGTTTTGTTCACCAATACTACTGAACACCTTCGCTTATTCTAAGGTATCCGCACTAATACATAGAACAGATTTCTGTGCGTACACGTCCCGATACCGTTCAAAGTACCCTAATTAGGTAGTACTCCGGCTACGGTCCGGCGGCCAACATAGCATATCTCGTTCTTCTAATATCTTTGATTGTATCCTTCGGTTGTTTTTTTTCTGCATGAGTTGACGATTAAAATGTTAGAACAATTTTTACTGTATTAAATTATAGTAATAATAATAATAATAATAATAATTGGATAATTTGTAGAGCTCCGTTTTTGTGAAAAATCACCTCAAGGGCGCTGTACAATTTATTTCCTAGGATCTACATTTGTTATTTAGAAAAGATACCAAAACATACTTACCTGGCAAGTCACTTCCGACAAAAACACTTATATTAAAAAGTTTATGCTTATAAAAGATAAAACTTTACGCAGAGGACACTATATCAAAAAACACTGGTCATCGCTTGACCTTAAGTCTGCTATAGTTTTTATTTTAATTTAACTGTCTTAAAAAGCCTACAAATTGTTAGTTGTTATCATTTTTATTTATTTATTTTTAATTATTATTTTTATTTATTTTATTTTATTTTTAGTATTTTTTTGCATTTTGTTAATTTAAATTGCCGTCGACTGTGAAAGTGGAGGTTACCTACTTAGGAAACTCTCTGACTTTTTCAAGAAGGCTCAATTTTGTTTAACTGTCTTATTATACTATAATTGAAATTAAGGTATCTACTAGGTATTTTTTTTGTATTGTGGATTTGAAAAAAAAAGATTGAATTACATGATTTTCATTAACGCCTCCAGATACCTAAACTTCGTGCCAAATATAACAAAGATACCAAAAATAACATCACTTTAAAAATAAATAGAACAATTTTTTTTTATTAATTCTCCCATTATGAATTATTTATGTATTCACATAAAAACATCAACTTACATTATGAATGAGATTTTACTTTAAGTCTCGGTCGGTCTAAAATTCCGGGCAGGCAGGAATTCTATTAACATTTCAGATAAACCACTTCCACACACCGCATCCTGCATATTTTTATCACTGGACGATAAAGGCTTGGCGGAGACCCATAGACTATGGGAGGAATAACTGGAATATCAACTCGGCTTGCTGTACAATACACGAGGTTGCATTTTGCTCTACAAAAAATGACAAATAAAGAAATACAAAAAAATTATTAACCTTTTTTCATTTTTTTATGCGAATACTTGTTTTTGCGAATTTTTTATGTGTATTTTTTTAAGTAGCGGGAAGGGAAAAGAGATGAGGAGGAATCTGGAGAAGTACCTGGTTAATCAGATCTGGTTACCAAACCCGGCTAAAGTCATTTAAAGCAACGATTCATTTCTGAATGGCGGTATTACACCAGAGCTATTTTGAGAGAATCTTCCACTCTGGAACGTACCGCAAACATACTTTGTATTATTTTTAAAGAATAAATTGTGAGAAAACAAGATATTTAAATAAAATTGAATTGCGCCCGGCGGGATTTGAATCCGCGACCTCCAGATTGTTAGTCGTTAGCCTTACCTCTCGACTACGGGGGCTGTCAATACTACTTTCTCGTTAACTCAGATATACTTGATAAATGGGAAAAAATGAAAAACAATGGAAAAATACATATTTTTGGACATACGTGTAACAATATCCATTGAAATTTCCTATTCTATAAATCGTATTATGGACATAATATGTACAAATAAAAAGCAAATAATTAATAATTTGCAGCCCCAAATATCGACAATATTGTATTAACATGCACACATTTACAGTCTCAACCTAACCCAGCCAACCAATAATATCTCAACCTAACCTAACCTAACCAAAACAGACATACAGCTTTTGAGTTGATAAAGTTTAATGAAAACAATATAAACTTACGAGTACATAATTTGTATATTATATTACTATTATATATTAGTGTCACAATGCAAAGTAGTATCTTCATCGCCCTGATTTATCCACCGACCACCATTTAGCATCGAAACGTTGGTTGAAGTGGCTTTAGCCGCCTTTCATGATAAGTTCTAAAGAGCCAGGTACTTCCCGACCTTCCTCGAACTTTCCTTCTTCCTTCGGCCTTCAACATACCCCGATTGGGGATGTAATAGTTTGACTGGCTCCGGACAGTTGGGAGCATATTGGACTCTCACAGATTGACAATATGGACTATCTCTATCTCATTCAAAACTATTAAAAAATATTAAAACACTTGTATTTTAAATAAAAAGTTGGATACAAAACATGGAGAGATCAGAAATAAAAAATAAACAAACATTAAATACAGATCGAAACGGTTTTGGTCTGTATTATACATAACGGTCTGTATTTGTTTTTATTTATTCTTAAATATATAAGTATTAAAAAGGTATAGTATATTGTCCTCCACGCTAGGAGTTCACCTGTGTTGTAGTACTTTTTCAATTGTAAAAATATATATAGTAAAAAAATACAGTGGAGATTAGTTACACAGAGAAACAATAAAAATTTAAATATAATATCAATTTTTACATAGTTTTAACAAAAACAAATAAGAAATATAACAAAATTAAATATTTAAAATGATTGTAGCCAGTTCCATGTGAGTTCTTTGTATTCTGTAAAATTAGTTGTTTTATATTGTGTTGCAAGTGAATTGTATAGTTTTATAGCCTAGAATCTGTAGTGTTTTTGTCCAAAGGATGTGTTGGTTTTTAGTATTAGTAGTTGGTGTGCATGTCTTGTTCTAGTATTGCGGGAAATTTGTGAAGTTTTAAATGTGTTTAGGTTCTTGTAAAGGAAAACAAGTATTTGTTCTGAATATAATTTTTGAATTTCCAACACTGGGATTTTTTTGAATATGGTTGAAGTGAGTGTTAGTATAGGTACTTTAAGTATTACCTTTATTAAGGTTTATGAGCTTTATACAGTGGGTCTATGTATTTTTTACTGGCATGGCCCCAGGCAATATTGTGGAATATTAGGATTGTGCCATTGCGAGGTATATATTCTTTATATCATATATGTTTAGTATTTTTTTTATTTATTATTTCTATACATACATTACTGTATCGAACGTGAAAACATGATTTGCTGCATTTGATTCGATTGCGACTAAGGTTGAACACCTGCAAGTTTGATGACCCCTTTTCCAAGCCATAATGTTTACGAGTTGAAAAATGCACCAAAATAATCGGTACTTCCCAGGTACTTCCTGGCTTTACTAGGCGAATTACTCAACAGTAAACAAGTTTTTTTTTGTTTAATGTTATTGCTGTCACAAGAACGTTTCTTGGAGAAATTATAAATAATACCAAGTTAAAACAAAATATTGGGTCAGTCAAATTTCAAAAATTAACACAAGTGGACGGAACACCTCCTGTTAAAACGCGATCTGTTAATTATAATTATAAATTCCTGAGTGACAACTGAAATCTGTAGTCGCTTCTGTTCCTCCATCACGGCACAATCATTTTAAAGATTACAACTATTTCTAACGAGCTGTTTACGGCCGGCACTCTATCAGCTGAGCCAGACGCATCTGTCATCATTGCAATAATCAATCATTACATTAAAAATCCCAGTTGTATTGAAATACATATAACTATTTCTTGTGAATTGGGTTGGCTGTAAAAAATAGGAAGTACCTATAAGCTACACCTATTTGTAAGTTCTGTATACCAGTACAATACTTGTAATTAAAACGTAAATTTTGATTCGAATCGCCTTTCTTTTATGATGGTTTGGATAGAATACCTCACGGTGTTTTACCTAAATCATTACCCAGGTTGAGGGCTGATGTGTGCCGGTGCTTATTATTTACAGTCTTTTCTTGTGCAGGCAAACACGTCCCGTACACATTACAGTGTCTACAAAATTATTTACATTTATATATACATAAATATATACATAAATTTAGAACTATTGTTAATATGGTGTTTGTTTTATGCTGGGTGTGAGGTAGGTTTGAGTAGGTGACACTGTGGTGGGTAATGTTATATGTTTCGTGAACACCTCACTGGGAGAACCTGTGCTGAGGTGTTTACGTGGTTATGATTAAATGGTACATGTATTTATGTGTATTGGTTTAATTCTCTTATATAAATGTAAGTTGGGTTTTTTAAATTTTTTTAATGGTTATTGTATATTGTTATTTAAAGATAAGGAAACTTTTTATTTTTATTTATATGCACATATATATATACCCATGTATACACATACATACATAAATACATATATATAAAAAAACAAGATATCCACTTTATACAAAACATTATAACACCAAACCAAACTTAATTATGGATGAATGTGTATGTGTGTATATATAATACACATATATGTATATATATAATAAACACATGTATACATACATACACACATACACATTCATCCATGATTATGTTTGGTTTGGTCTTATAATGTTTTGTATAAAGTGGATATTTTGTTTTTTGATCCAGGCTATGATCAGTTTTTTGTGAATTTTTTTGTATATATTTCCAGTTAGTAGTAGTTTCAGAGTGGTGGGCATACAATTAAAAAGTTTTGTAGCGTAATATTGGAAGTGTCTTTGTTCGTGTGTGGTGTATTTTATCGGTATGTTCAGGGTATTGTTTGTTGACGAACTTGTTTTTATTGTTGTTTGAGGTGGCATTGGAATGTGTAGTTTCTGTTGGAGGAAATTTAGTAGTGCATATTTGGCATAAAGTTGTCTTATTGACATGACGTCTAATGTTTTTAAAATTTCGCTTGAATTTATGTAAAATGGTACTTGCAGGATGATTTTAATTATTGCCTTTTGAATTTGGTCGATTGCAGTGTTTGTAGCGCTTCCCCAAGCCAGAAGCCATATGCGACAATCGATTGACAGAGCGCGAAATATATCGATCTAAGTATTGAATGTGGGAAAATGTTTTTAATGGACTTCATTAGGTGCAGTGACTCATTTTAGTTTATTAGTAATGAAAGTAATGGTGTCAATCCAGCGTAAGTATGAATCACTAATGAACCCTAGGTATTTTGTTTGGTTTTACCCTTTCTTTACGCTCGCATTGGCAATTGGGTGAAGTTTGTTCACAGTCATGTAGAAACAGGTTTATGTTTGGTGGAGGTTGACCTCTTTGTGTAATACTATGTGTGATTTATTTTGTTTTTATTGTATTAACGGTGAGAGTATTCCAGTTTAGTCATTTTTTGACAACTGATAAACTTTTTTCGGCAATTATAAATACATCTTTCCATGTGGCTGCTTGACAGAGAAGTACTGTATCGTCAGCGAAGGTCACAATTTTACCTTCAATTTCATTGTCACATAGTTCGTTTATGTAGATGAGAAACAATAGAGGGCCAATTACACTCACTTGTGGGGCTCCGTACGTGATCAAAAGTGGATGACTTGTCTTGCTGTCAATTTTTACTTGTTGCGTTCTGTCAGACATGAAGCTTTTAATTAGATCGAATTCTATTCCATTAATGCCGATGTTTTTTTAACTTTTTGAATAGTTTTTCATGTGAAATTGTGTCGAAGGCTTTACATAGATACTATATGTATATTATATTCCTTACGTTTTTGAAAAAGTAAATCAACTGGTTTAGCTTTCCTTTAACCGAGTCTACATGTCTGTCCCATTTTAAATAACGGTCAAAGTATATTCCATAATATATATATATATTGTACATAATATATTTATAATTACTTCATATTATTTATACTACTAAATTAGAATAATATTTAAATTAAATCCTCAGCACCGGAAGGCCCAGTAAAAATATCATTAGGGGAAGGGGGGGCAAAGTGGAAAACTTAACTTTAGCTTACAGATTAATTAAGAAAATGTAAGTTTTTTAAAGTTTTTAAAATTTTATTAAAATGAGGAACTTACATATTTTTGGTAATTGAAACAAAATAATAATAAAAACGAACAGTTTTAGTAATGGAGACCCAGTTTTGAAAACCTCACCTTTTTCCACTTTGCCCGCATAGCAGGGCAAAGTGGAAACGTGGAAAGGGCAAAGTGGAAACTTATAATATAGAACAATAAAATGAAGAATGCGATAGAATGATTCCTCTAATGGGATTGGCAATTAAAGTAGGTAAATTTTCCATCATTGTCAATATCGACACACAGTTCATGTGCCCATTCTTGACAGACATTACATTGAATCCATTCTTCAGTTGGAGGATCAATGTAAATTTCTTGGCAAAACATGCAAAGTGTCAAATTTTGTTGTTTCGATGTGCCGGGCTGAGGTTGAAAATTAATTTTCACTTTGACTGGTTCTCTTCGAGAAATCTTTTCTTCGACTTTCTTGTTAATTTTTTTGTTTTTAAAAATTTTCTTTTTCTTTTCCATTTTCTCAATTTTTATTTTCTTTGATATTTCTAATTTCTGCTCTCTTTCCTTGATAATTTTCGTCCTGTTGGCTATTTTTTCTTCCAATTGATTTTTGTAGGGCGAACTGGTTAGAATTTCTGACTTTTGACATGGCCGTTTGACACGTTTTTCATTAACTGGTCTAGAAAATTTTGGTATTGGAATTAAGTCTCTCGGAGAAACAGCAATTATTTCATCTGGGGGTATATCGCACGTTTTTCTGCTTGGACTCGTAGGGCTAGTGATGTTTAAGTCCAAAGATAAATTTTGAAAACTTATTCCATAGTTGGTTTCTAAATTCAGCAAAGTTGTTTCGGTGGGCTGTTGATTTTCCAGTTCTACAGACGTTGGAACTGTAGATGTTGTCACGGTTTCAACCAATGTGGCATTGTTCGTGGTCAGCTCAGTGTTTTCCGCTATGTAGTGAACCGTAGAAGGAGCGAAATCTAAATCAGTGAAAAGATTCCTGTCATATGGGAAAATGCCACACTTTTTAAAACCAGCTGCTGCATTTTCTATTGTTGCACTTTTTTCGAAGGCAAATCGAACAAGTTTTGCGACGTCGAATTGGTTTATACGTCTTCCAGGGTGGTTTTTTTGGAAAGTGTCCACAGCTCTTTCAAAGGCAACTTTGAATGGTTTGTAGACTGAAACATCTAGAGGTTGGAGTTTATGGCTAGTGTGTGGAGGGATGGTTACAATTATAACGCCCTTTTCGCGAGCCATATTTAATCCTTCCAGATTTTGGTGGGTGGAATGATTATCCATGATAAGTAAAACGGGTTTTTCTTTTGAAGGTTTTGACTTTTCAATAAAAACTTGCAGCCACTTATTGAATATATCATTGACGATCCAGCCGGAATCCGAACACCATGCCTGTGCACCATTAGGAGCATTATCCAATAACCGCTCGTTCATCCTTTTTCTTTTTCCAAAAATAAAACATGGTGGGATGAATCTTCCTGTAGCACTGCAACAACACACAAGTGTAGTCAACTGGCCTTTTTCAGCGGAAGATATGACTCCTACCTGTTTTTTACCCTTCATTGATATTATTCGAGGAGGTCTTTCAGAAGTTGTCTTGACGCCAGTTTCGTCCATATTGTAAATATCGTCAGGGCGGTTGATGAAATCATATTGTGCCAACATTGTCCACAGATTATCGTAAAAATGATTCACTTGGAACTGGTTAAAAGCTGCACAACGTGCAATAGATGTTGGTTCCGGGGTTCTGTATGCTAGTTCAGGATGCCTCTTCATGAACCCTGTAACCCATGCTAGACCAGCTTTCTCATTTTGAAATGGATGTTCCACGTCATTTTTAACAGCTAGTTGGTAGGCTAAAGTTTGCAAGGATTCCTTTGTTAGCCCATAGAAACAACTATCCAGTTCTTTGGCATGTTCACAAATTAGCTTTTCTAGAGCTTCGGAAAATACAGTACGAAATCTTCCTAATTTTTTAGTACATATTCCACTTTTCAAATGCCGATGCAGCGTCCCAAGAGGTATGCCATATTTTTTAGATGCAGCAGATAGGGAAGTAGTCTTCGATTCTTCCATGGCTCTTCTCATGTTTTCTTCGCTCCATGAACCCTGATTGCTTCGCTTGATATATTTATTAACCATCTGAAAATAAAAAAATAAAATTGAATGGTTACGTTAGAGTAAAACTGGATGTCTCTAAGAAATCACGAGCGCGGGCAAAGTGGAAAGGTTTCCATTTTGCCCTCACATACAACTTTCCACTTTGCCCAAATGGTGTGAAAGGAACAAAAAAATTAATATTTCGAAAAATCGTATCAAAATATTACAGACGTATTAAAATAACTTTGAATTATACTTATATGCAATATAATAATAAATAGCATGTAACTAAATCTTTACCTTTCAATGAAAAATCAACCGTTGAAGTTTGAATGTTTTCGTAAGGAATCTGCACAAATCACTCAACATAGACGTGCACATAAATCAACTATCTATAGATTGATAACTCCGCCCTCTTTCCATACGTTTGCTTTCGTCAAGTTTTAACCATAGATCTGGCAAATTTGAATACACCACGCATCGCCGACGTCACAGCACACCATCGACAAAGGATAGAGGAAATTTAAAAAAAGGCGCAACCATAGACAATTTAATTCTGCTTCGGAACCTACCTAAAACCCAATTCATTAGCCTAAAACATAAGTAAAATGTCACCCAAGACCACAAGGTCCCATCTGACAAAGCCCTGTCCTAAGAAAGAAATGACCTTTAAAGTAACTTCCTTTACAGCTCACTTTCTCAGGACAGCGTTTTATCAGAAGGAAGCTGAAAAGCAAACTCATAATTACATGTACAATAATTTTATTTTTTAAATATAAACATGAAATACAATAATATAAGCACAAAACACATTTAGAAGGTGAAATTACTGTATCAATATAAAACTAGCTGTTGGAAATGATAGTTATTTTCTTTCAACATCCAACGGCAATTGAAAAAAATATTGTCAATAAGGCAGTCAACAATTCAACCTACTGTTTTAGCGTCTAATTACATTATTATTATTTTTGTTTCCCTCCTAACTTATCTTATTATTTAAATATTTATACCTTTCATATATTAATAGTAAGTATATAATACTTTTTAGTTTTAAAAACTTTATATGCCTTTTAGATATTTTTAACTTAGGAATAGTACACAACATAAAGAATGTAACAGTGTAAACAGAAAAGTAAATTTAACAATAGGTTATTGTTTTAACAATACATATTGGCACCTGATAAATAAATAGGGTATAATAATAACAAATAAAAACACCAAATACAAGAGTAAAATTTAAAGAAGGTGTTGAGAGAATATTCATTATGATGTCAAGTATGTAATAAAAAAGTAGAACTATATATAAACTAGACATATGAAATAAACTAATTCGACTATTTTTTTATTAACACTAGTCGGTGACTGAAAATGGGCTGCAGACTAATACAGCCAAACTGAATAATGTAAACTCCGCATCAGAGAATATTTGGCTTAAAATTACAAACGATAACAATATTTGACTTGTATATTTATTTTTCCGTTATTATTCTACTACTCATATAGAGATGTCAATAGAAAATGAATTGGCAAGGATACACTACAACCATACAATGGACCTGATTTAATGAGGAGCATGGCAGTACTAAGATACTTAAAAGACGCTTATAGGAACAAATTGTGGTCTTAATTGGTTTTAACTTATTAAAATAAATTAGTTATGACAACCATTTCTTCCTATATTTAGCATATTTTAAATGTTGCAGTACTGCTATTTTCTTCATGGAGTCAGGTCCATTGTATGGTAGTGTATCCTTGCCAATTAATTTTCTATTGACATCGGTACACCATGCATTGATTATAAATGGTACAGTAATCTTGATAATGAATTGAATAAATTTTTTTATGTTCGTTTCAATTAAGCCAATCAAAACATATATATTTGGCAATGGTTTCTTCAATAACGGGCACAGGATATAAATTTTCGCAATTATAATTCAGTACATACTCGACGACATAATGAATTTCAAGAGCGTTGATAGCAAATTTCTTAGTGGGATCATATGGGTCACCTATGCAAGATATTTTACATCTATGTTCTGCCATCCCCTGTGCAGCAACAGCAACGCTGCTGGTTGCAGAGAAGACATGACTGGGTCCTGCACTCATTTCTGGAAAAAAATATATCATAGTTCTTGAAGAAATTGAAGTAAAGATTGACATATTAGAGGAACAAAACTAACTATTCCCTTTTAAGTAATATAAAACAGATGTGTACCTTCATTTTCTACTAGCTTCCCCTGTGCAGCAGCGGGTACGCTGCTGGTTGAGATGTTATGCTCTGAAATAAATATAATTATTACATTAACCGAATTAACAAAACATATTATTATTATTATAGGCTGATGCAGTATAGAATACCTTTTAGGATGTAGTCATGATACGTGCTGAACACCATTCTCGAAATGGACTCTCAGAGGTTATGGTTGGAAACTTGTGTCGAATAGTCTCTGTCCGTACATCCTTTCACACAATACGTTTTAAGGACTTTATCGGTAGGCACATAAATGTTATTTATCACACATAAATCAACTGTTTCACACAACCAGATATTTGACAATTTTATGATGACAAACAACGGCGTCTGTCAAACTTTTCTTACAGTTTTTTAGAGGAAGTGAAATGGCGGGAAGCATGAGTCGGCCACCTAGCGGCGAGAACACGCATTACACCGTTTGCGAACCCTCTCTTTCTGGCGCACGAGTCTTATGGTAAAGTGAGCGAGAAACAAAAAAAATACGCATCGCCTACGTCACAAACATAGATTTTTACCATGTCTATAATTTGTGTTGACGTTTTTAAGCGGAGTTATACCCCCCTGGACGTGCACCGCGCTGGGTCGCCGTAGCTATACTAAATTTCTGAAGGGGCATAAGGGCAACACGTGACTTGCGGTAAGTGAGTGTAGCGGGGGGGGAAGTCGCTATTTTTTGTTTTATATGAACTTTCCACTTTGCCCGCCCCTTCCACTTTGCCCTCCCTTACCCTACCCATATTTGCTACCAAATAAAATATTTTTTATTATCATTATTGATTTAATCATATAGATGTGTAGTAGCTATAGGTACATGGTGGTCATCTAATCTGATACCTGTCATAGATTCGTAATAAACGAGATAGAAATTTGGTATCTCAAGATAGAAAAAATGAAACATTTTTGATACACAATATACTTAACGGTTTGCGTCCTACGCAGTCTCCACGTGTCACTGTTCGCGCGTCTCTGGAGATATTGTACCCGTAGTTTTTTTGATCAGTGAATTGTATTAATTTAACCCACACACAACAAACTAGGAATATTACAATCGATAACACAACTATCTTCACGATCCCCAACATTATTAATTATTAACATGAAATAATATCTTTTTACGTCTGAAGAAAATTTTGTTTAACTTTTTTGTGTTTGTTTAATATTTATAATCATGTTAACTTCTAAACACTTTGAAAACGTTTTAATGGTTTGCCATAATATTTTATCTTAAACCCAATAATAATATTAAATGCTTATTAGACTACAAATTTTTCTCCAGAAAATATGTACGTAAAAACATTACCTATAATAAATAGTTAGATAAATTGTCAGGGTGCGAAGTACAACTACGTAATAATATATTTATTTATTATTCATTAACGCCCTATCGGGATTTTACAAGGAAAATTGACAATTTATGTAAATATGTGTAACAGGAAACATGGATAATGGCATTACTATATAAAACAACTAATTCAAATACTTAATACTATGATTAAAATCAAAGCCAAATAATAACAACTGATATTTTAATTAAATTAAAGCTTCAATTATAAATACATGAATCAAAAGTAATTTGACATTTTCTATTTAATAAATAACCAGAAGACCACCATTCGAAAATGTGCTTTTGTTTTGTTTGGTGACCAGATTTGATTGTTTTAATTAGTTTCAATTGCTAAGTTTGTATAAAGTTTAAATTCACTTTATTTCACAGTTCTTCTCACTATAATAGCACAATACAATAGCCACATACTGACTATCCCATTCTTCTCCCCACACTGTTCATCTTTAATAAAAAATAAAACAAAGTAAAAAATACCCCGATTGAGAAAGCCGTAGTCCCACTGGCTCTATGAAGTTGGTACTATGCGGTATTCATGCCAAAAAGTTAAGTGGTAGGAACAAAATCTTCTAGTTTTGGAATCCTTTAATTTGAAAAAAAGAATTTTCAAAGCAATTTTACGTGATAGATCATGTTTTGGAGGACCCTAGTATTTCGTATGTAGCTGGATTACGTGAATGGAGATAAAAGAAATGTGATCCCTTCCCTTTTCGCAGACTTGTTGCTACGCCATAAATTATGCCGGAAATGGCGAAGAGAATCGCTGTGTGTGATAATGGAGTATCCCACGAACCAAACCGAGTGGTGATGATTTCACGGTTAACGAGGTTGAGCAGAACTTTCAGATTGCTTTTCTTACCAAAATATACTAAGTGAGGTAAGTATATTTTATGAAAACAAATTAAGTGATGTAGTCATAGCGTCGTTTTACAATTTTTTTGCACTAATTTTAAATATCTGATGATTATAATATTTACGGGAAAATGAGTGAATTTTATATCGCTTTGACTTATCGCTTCAACCATAAAAGTTGAGAGACTTGTGATAATTGAAATACATGGACAGCAGTCTCTTTTATATATGTGGGTATGTTGAGGGGGTAGAAGAATAAGGAAAGGCGGCTTATGTTGTGGTTTGTGTGTTCCCGAACAGCTGAACAGGGCTCAAGGATAAATTAATTAAAATTTAATGTAAATAAAAGGGCGCCACCGACCGGTCCTGACAGAGACTGGACCTTCAGTAGAAGAGTAAAGTATAAATAATACATATAATTATTGGATTGTTTGTATAGCGTCGTTTTCGTTAAAAATCACCTCAAGGGCGCTTAACAACTTAAGTTTTGCAGTTATTACTAGTGGCATATAACTAAGTTAGAGATTCATAATCCGGGTTTCGGCACCAGTTGCGCAATATTCCTAGGTGGAATGATTGAAGAACAGTAATAATAATACAGGGTTATCATATCAGAAAGTTATGGGCATATTGTTGGGAAAAAATACATAACAATCCTCCCTCATGGGGAAGCACTACTATTAATTACGATAATACAGCTTACCAGAGGTAACTATTGTTCTAAACTAATTCTCCACGGAAAAGCTCTGGCATGTTATAATAAATTAATAAATTACGAAATAACACAAAATAATCAAATAAAATTTAATATTATTGTAGAAAGCAATCACTTTGTCTTTTGACATATTTAATAAAATAAAATACTTTTTTGTTTTAAAACCACGATATTTATTAATTTAAGAACCAACCGGTTTCGCTTTACTTAAGCATCATCAGGGTACAAATTAATATTAAAAGTATTAATTTGTATTTATTAATACTACTATTATTTATTAATACTTTTATTTTGTATTTATTAATTTGTATTTATTAATACTACTATTATTTATTAATACTTTTAGTATTAATTTGTACCCTGATGATGCTTAAGTAAAGCGAAACCGGTCGGTTCTTAAATTAATAAATATAGTGGTTTTAAAACAAAAAAGTATTTTATTTTATTAAATAAAATTTACTTGCTCTTGCCGGGATTTGAATCTGCTACCTTCAGCTTGCTAGTTGGGAGCCTTACACCTTTTAAAAATTTATAAATTGACAAGTTAAACGCACACAAATATCCACCTTGTACTCGTTCAAAATGTGACGCAACCGGAATCGGAAAACACAGAACTTTTCTTGATGTTACCAACCTATCCAAAAGGCAATTATTGAAAAAATGTGTCATAATAGGTTATTTATGTGATGACGGGGAAAAAGAGAACAAGTTAAATAATATTTAAGCACTTATATGATATAAAGCATTTCATAACAAATTGATTACTGCTTGTAGTAGTTCATCTATTCCCAGTCTACTCATCTCCACTTCACTTTCAATATTTTACTCGGGATCCGGGAACTCCAAATGTTGGTATATTGAGAATGAAGTCAAAGTAAAACATGAAAAATGATTGTCCACAGATTTTTTTGTACATTAACTCCACACAAGACCCTTAAGGAAAATAAATTCTTCGGGACCTATTAAATCTCCGGGGACGCTGTGTGGAGGCCCTTTTTGGGGGAGAGGAAGGAGTAAACATGGGTCTTAAAGACCCATGTTATAGGAGGGAGGAAATACAGAAACTGGCAAATTGTTCCACTGCTGAGCCGTTGAACTCAAGAAAGAGTCATAGAAACTATCTGTTCGACCATGTAAAAAATTTTAACCGTGCGGGCGCGCGTTTCACGTCAGTGCACCGGTGCCGAAGGATACAATGACGCTAGATTATTACGCATTTGTAGATAAACTTACTTTTTGCTTAAAACAAAACAAACTTCACATTAATAGTACAACGCGTTGCGGTGATTGGTTCATGCAAATAAGATGCTGAGCAAAAATTACGGTGTTGTTAGATCTAATTTTTGAGCATTTATTTTTGTGTCAGTCCCATAATGTCTGTAAGATATTTATTATAATCTAATAAAATTAAATCGTAAGCTTACCAATGCAATCATCATCATGCAACCGCAATATCGTTTAAATCTTGATGGCGCAAAGAGATGGCGATATTTGAAGAGAATTAGACAATATTTAAACTGTGTCCCATCATCCTTATCTCCCCTCCCCGCCGCCGCAACATTCGCGATGTCATTATCCGATGACACGCGTTGATCAAACCTGCAAAGTAGTTGATAGGGAGGCGTAGGAAGAAAAGCGGAGACGGAAGTGTGGCGCAAACACTTGTTCGAACGCGGCTGCGCACTGCGTCTACGATACGCCACACAGTCCAGTTAACCGAGTTCCGCCCACCGCAGCGGGCGCGCGAATCGCACTGCCGAACTTCCGGCGAACTTTGGTGAAAGCTCTGTCAAATTTCAGGTATCGGTGATTCTATTTCAACCCCCTGAAAGTTATTCGCTAAACTACTGTGCTCTGTATGGTTCGATTGTGCTTGATAACAATCCGTTAAAAAATGTGAAGCTGCGAAGTGTTTTCGAAGTTGACGGTTAAGTTGCCTGCAATACGACTTGAGTTAATGGAATGAATAAATAACAAAGACTACTCAGATCCTTGAAGGTAAAAGTTCACTCTCGTATAAAGAAATATTGCTTCTGAATAGGTTTATTGTCAATTCACAGTGTTGTATTCAAAATGTAAATTCATGAATATAATCCAATTTTAAATAACATGCAAAGAAAAATAGAAATAAAGTCACTTAAAACATTACGAATACCTTTATATGCTCACTATTTATAACTCTTAGAACGGACTCACTTTGGCATTATTTTTTTTCAAATAATTCTCATTTGATAATTTTCTGAAAATGCTTCCGTGAATTGTTAATTCATTTAATCAATTTCATTACTCTTTGGTATGGGCTTAAAATCCTAATCGAAAAATGCGAGGGAAAATTACTTAATTTTATTGAAAATCCAGTTGTAGGTGGTCTGCATATTTGATACTGTGCAAAAACATCCCTTAATAAGTTTGTTGATTCTGGAAAATGTGATAAGTTTAAAAGAAAAATTAGACAACCGCCACAAAAAGGAAAAATAATTGGATACGTTATTGGGTAAGTTTATTTTATTTCCTTGTGTTTGTTAAACTAACTATCAATTAAGCGTGTGTATTTTGTAATAAAGTTATAGTTTTTTTTTCTAAATTTAAAGAAAAACATTAGCTATATATATTAAAAACATAGCTAGTTTACAAATAACCTAACAATGTTTGAAAATATCCTTCCACCAGCATTATTATTGAAAAATGTAGCATGTGCAATGATGGTTGACTTAGCCAGTGGAGGAATCGAACCTACAACCTCTGGTGGAAACCCGACGCATTTTTCAACTCGGCCACTGACGATCGAAAGAACAAGTTTCTTATTTGATGTTTTAGTTAATATATTACTGTTTTTTATGTGGCTATGTGACAGTCACATCGCATTTTACACAAGCTATATATATATATACAGACCATATACACAACATCTCCAATAAGATCATTATCCCTAAGGGCATGACATCCTGCTAGAAAATGATTGAAATAATGGTTAACTAGTTGTTTCATTATTTTTTAATAAGTCACTCCCGTCAATTTAGCTTAAATGATGTTAAATCTGGTTAAATGTGGTGTTAGAAAATAAATAAAAAATGTTTAAATCCTAAAATATTTAAGTCACTTAAAATGTTGACAGTACGGAATCCTATATAGTTAAAATGAATGTTTTCTAACAATTTAACTAAAAAATCTTAAGAGATCCATATTGCCGATTCAAATGTTAAATGCAACCGAACGTCCCACGCATTACATCAAAAATAATGTTTCTCATTTCTGAGAAAAGCCGTTTAATATTTTTTACGCCCAACTGTGATACAGATGTCGCCAGCTGTTAAAAACTGTCTAAAATTTGCAATTGCGCCAACCAATCAGATGATATTATGGTAGGAATTATTATAATAATAATATTTAATTTCACAATATTTATTCTATTTCATGTGATAACATCATTGTACGAGATATATCAACTAATGTTTTTTTCAATTATCTTGACGGCAAGAAAAATTTAGACCACGAATAAATATGCAGCTGTATTTTCTAATACTTTCACGAATACTTAATATATAAGACCGGTCGGTGGCCGAGTTGTCATCGCGTTTGGGTCCCACCCAGGCGTAGTGTGTTCATTCCTCGGCTGGCTAAGTCCTCCATCACAACACAAGCAACATTTTCAGCTTACTGTGGTGGTAGTAGGAGATTTTCAAATATTGTCAGGTTATTCGTAACCAGGGAATGTTTGTCTTTCTTTTTAAAAAAAAAAAAAATTTAGTTATCAGTTTATATTCGATCGCATCTAAATTAACTCAGTGAATTCAATTTTAATACATTACCTACCTCTTACGCCAGTTTAATCTGCCATTTTTCCCATATAATTACATCAACGAAACAAAACGTCTATTTAATAAGCGACCGAGAGCATTACAAATACCAATGATGATACAATATATATAGAATTGTTGTTGTCTCACATAATTAAGAAAATAAGTTGCAAGTAAGAAACACTTACGTTTACAGTAAAATTTTAATTCAAACGTTGCTCGTATTTGACAAAGATAAACTTCCGGTCAGGTAAACTGGCACTCCTTTCAGTTTTAGAAGAGATTGCTGCTTTTGACACGATTGATCATATTTTTTCTTATTAAACGACTAGAAAAATCATTTGGTTTGTTTTGTGGTGTTAAAAATTGGCTGATATCGTATGTAGACAACCGTTTACAAGCCGTGAAGGTTGACTAAAAGAAACAAATTATGCAACCCTTTCAAAGGAGTACCCCAGGGGTCCGTTCTGGACCTACAACTCTTCATTCTCTTCACAAATGATGTCGCTAAAATAATTGAATAATTTGGTCATCTATTCCACTGCCACGCTGATGACCAGCAAATTTATTTTTAATGTTTACTAGAAGCAATAGACAGTCTGAAAACTCGCATAAATGAGTGTCTAGAAGAAATTACTCGCTGGATGATCAGATTGAAGCTAAATCCGTCAAATACTAAGTTTCTCTGGACGGCCACAAGCAAAGGTCAGCATAACATTGATAACTACCCAATAACCATTTCATGAAGTGACATTACTCCAAAGACATGTATTCCGGAAAATACCAATTCAAGACAGTCAACCTTTAGGTCAGAAGCGTCATGAGCGATCAGAAGGGTGAAGGAACCAAAGCGCACTCCAGGTACTAAGTTCAGTGAGCATTCTGCTGGAGTATCAGAACCCAAAATCTGGAATGGACTGTTACATGATTTAAGAATGATTACAAACTCAACGGAATTCAAAACTAAACTTAAAACTCACATTTTTAGACAGTCATATCCATAAAATTCGAAACTTTTCAATCTCACAGTCCGCGAAATGTAATTTAACGGAATAAACGATAAGACCGGGTGTCGTTTTTAAAGTCAAAAGTTGCATTTAATACTACCTCAAGGCCGACTAGAGTAAGGGGCGACCTGACGGATTTTAAGGTTTCAAGTTATGAAGTAGTGGCGCGCCATAACAGAGCAACGACTGTTTGCAAATGACGGCGATTCTTGTTGATACTCGTTGTTACTGCTGATTCGTAGGCTGTTTTACTGCATGCGTATAAATAAACTCTTAGTTTAATATTATAAAACGTCACAGAATACAACATTGGTAACACTTATTGTGGTCATTTGATTAAACAAAATGATATAATATAAAACATACAAGGATGGAGATTACGCATGCATTTATACATGTGTGTATTTTCCTTGAACTGTTTGTTAATAACAGAAAAAAATTGCAGTCGTAAAAACCTCCCATCCGATCCCTTCGATTCCAATCTGTTGCCTGCCGAAATGTGTGAGCCTGGCGTGGAATATTTCATACATTTATTAAAATAATGTTTTCAATTTGTTTCTGTGATGGAACCCGAAATTCTTTCCCGTTTTATAAAATTATCGTTTCGTCGTAACCGCTTTGGTTTTTACACTAAGAAATAAGTGTTCTCATAAACATGCGAAACACTGATAGAAATAGCTTTATTTGGCCATTCTCTATCTTGGAAAACCGGTTTTCATTTATCTGAAAAAAAGTTTTGATTAAAGTTTCGAAGGTAAAAGGAAAACATAATTTAGACCTGGAATTAGCAATTAAATAATTCAATTAAAACTTTTGAGGTGACCTAAATATATTTTTACTACAGACATCAATGTTTTATTCGTACTGAAATAAAATGATCATTAAACCGTTAACGTTCCTATATTGAAGTTAACATTGAATTCTACAAAACACTAGTTTATTAAGGCATATTTATGTTACTAATAATTTTTTCATAACGATTTGAAATGTGCCAATTTCGATTTGTGTGTTTTTATTCGTGAATTCGGCGGTGTTGAAGGAAGGCCGAGCGACATCGGTGGCAGCCCTCTCGCCAGGCATTGGCGGTTTCTATATCATAATGACGTTGTAGCCAGTTGGAAACGTTCTGGAATGTGCTGTTTTGAATCTTTTTCGAAATCAACAATTATGAATAAAATTATTAAATTTGTACGAACAAATTCATTTAGTACGATTATCATAATTAATATAAACTTTAAATACTCCACACATTTAAACAGTATCCATAGTTTGTCGAAATACCCCATTTTTCTAAAATATATCAAATCAACTCAGTATTGGTAACTTCACTTAAGACTTTAAAAATCGGGTACATACAGATAACTAGCATTACTATTCTTTTCTTCCACAATAATTTCATTAGAGAACACTAAAAATTAAATCTGCCTTGTTTTGTAAGCGTATAAATAATTGCTTGTATGTACTAAAAATTCCAAAGCATACATTGCACAATAATTCCTTGTGTCTCACAAAATTTATGTGGTATTTGGCTATTTAATATTCTGCTACTCAGCCAGTGTATACTGTGTATAATGTTTTAGGGTGGCCCGTGTTTAACCCGACCTCGCGGTCGCCGAGTTTGGTCGATAAACAGTCACCGACATAACTACTGTATCGTGTCGTAAAACCTTAAGTGTAATTTATTAAAGGTAGGAGCGATCGATTCCTCCAAGGCGACGAACACTGAAAACTGCCTCTATGGGACTAGCGTGCATACAATGGCCGTGTATAATGGGCATAATATCTTGTAACTATGTAGGCCGAAATGGAAAATGTCCTTGTGTTCAGAAATGCTTTTCATAAATTCGTGCGTGGTTTCAAAATATAACTGACGTGGTACACTTGCAAAGAAAGAGTGATGTACACAATATCTTTGAAAAGGTAATGAGGTTATTTTCAAGTTAAAACGTCTTTAAAAACCGATGCCGGTGGTGGAGACGCAATCGTGCCCTAACGTGCGACAGTTTCTGTCGAAATTATCTGAAACTACACTGATGATGGACACCGTAACGCTATCCGAAACGTTGGTTAAAGAAGAAGGAATAGCAATACAGAATAATGACCTAAAAATTAATCACGATCGTAATATGAGTATTTTTTATATAACAGTTTTATATAACAATTGCTAATTTCATGGATGTGCGTATTTTTTTTGTATATTATGTAGGTTTGCACAAAAAAAAATCAGTTGGATCGAAATTTACTGAAAGTCTAAGCATAATTTGAATATTAAATAATATTATGGACAGATATAACAAAGAATGTGTCGTGGAACAGAGATTATAATAATACTTGAAATGATAACTCGATAATCTGATTGTTAAAGTGAGAATCAAACGGTAAGAAAAGGGACAGCTGCGCGATGATATCAGGAAAAAAATAAGTGGAAGTTCCTTGTGTTTAGTTTGGACTTTTAAGTGTTTTTGTGCTTTTTTAGGAAGTGTTTAGTTCCTTGTCCTTGAAGTGTGACTATTTTGTCGACCTTTCCAACTAAAGTGGGCATTAATCAACTTAAGAAAAATAAGCAACATAATCTCATTAATTGTTTTGAAAATGAACATTTTCTGGTGATTAGAATAATCTGGGTTAATATTCAAAATTAAAGCTCAATAAAAGATAATCCTATTCAAATTTATTATTATTATCAATCCTATTATTTTATTCAATTATCTGCTAAAAATTTAGTAAAAGCAATAAATACTTGGGCAATACCTCTATTAACGTACTCATGTGACATAATTAAATGGTCCAATACAGATTTAGATAACTTAGAACGACTTAACTACGCTTACAAAGATTAATTGCCATCATCCAAATTCAGCTATAGAACGAATTAATTTACATAGAAATTTAGGAGGTAGAGGTATAGTCAAAATAACTTCTTTGAAACATAATCAGGTAGAAATGCTAAGAATTTTTTTCCATAGGAAAGCTCATAGCTCAGAAATGCACAAAATAATTAGGAAGGCAGATAGAAACATTACACCTTTAAATTTAGACGACGAGAATGCCAACATTTTTATAAATCCCAACCAGGAATTATTAGATTCCTGGTCAAATAAAATTTTACACGAAAAACACTTCAATTATCTCAACCAAACGTATGTTGACAAATTTTCGTCAAGTATTGAGTTGAGCGCAGAAATAGAAGGATTTATGCTTGCCATTCAGGATAGAGTCATTAATACTAAAAATTACAGGAAGCATATTATCAAAGATACAAATCAAATTGATGATTTATGTAGAAAATATTTGGCTTTTCCGGAAACTATAGAACATATTATATCGGGATGTTCTATATTAGCACCGTCCGAGTATACATTTAGGCACAATCAAGTTTTAAAAATAATTCACCAAAGTTTTGTAATTAAACATAACTTGATTGACTGACGTAACATTATACCATATTATGAATACGAACCAAATTCATTTTTAGAAAACAAATTTTATAAAATATATTATGATAAAACTATAGTAACAGACCGAACGATTAGTCATAATAGACCCGATATAGTTTTACATGACAAAATTAAAAAAATTACTTATATCATTGATGTCGCTATTGAAAATTCCTGTAATATTCAAAAATCTGTTAATGAAAAAATAAGAAAATACACAGATTTTGGAAGTAAGATAAAAAAAATTTGGCATTCTCAGACTATAAAAATATTACCATTTGTTATTTCGGCTACTGGCATTATACCTAGCTCTCTCATTAAAAATTTAGGCGTATTAGATCTATCAAAAAATTTATATATAAAAATGAAAAAATCAGTCATTTTAAATACATGTAGGATAACGAAAGATTTTTGATTACATATAAATTTCTACCAAGCCGAACCCTCTGATATGAAAATATCTGGAGTCGGAGAATTATTTTCCCATTTGATCTCTGGTGAGTTGGCGTGTTGTTCTTGTATTTATTTTGCTTATATAGCTCACTTGCATAATGTTGATTGACTAGATGATCATTTTTGGAAAAGTGTGTGGAAGGGTTTAGTTTTTCCTATGGGGAAGATTTAACCCGGACATAAAGTCGGAAATTAAAAAAAAAAGTTTATTTTTAAATTTATTGAATTACTTATCTTCAAATATTTTTTAGATTGTTCATTGGGCTGTATGAGATAACATTAAAAAAGTTTAATAATTTAAGACATTTTATAAAAATGAATCTAAAATAGATATCCATATTATGCTATCTCAGTATAGGTAAAGTCACAAGGAGGAAATCCGTAATTGGTTATATTTTACTCTATAATACTTATGTACAAACTGATTAAATGTAAACTGTTGATTTCCCGAAAATGAATAAATAAATAAATAGATAAAATAGATATAAAAAGATGGGATTTAAATTTATGGATAAGTACAAAAATGCCAAAAAAGGGTTTAATATTATTTTCATGATTTTCTGAAATATCTTTAAGGATGTTTTCTGAGAATTAAACATTGTTTTTTTTCTTCGTGAACAAATTTCGTATTTGGAAAATGAAAAAAGGTTTCATTTTGGTTTCATAATTCATTTTCTCGCGAAACCTTAATGTTCTATTGAAAATAGCTTCATTTTAATGTGATCATTTATACAGTGAATTACTACAGTCAATCTTGCAAGGTTATATCGAGTAAAGAAATCACTTTAAATTAACTAAACTTTACTCCCAATGGGAACTGTTATATAAAGCAATTCAGCAAGTTCAGTGGCAAAGTGATAAGGGGAGTAACTGTAGGAGATTTACTTGAAAAAGGCACAAATTACTGCAGATTGCTTGATATTTAATCATATATAGTTAAGAAAAACGACAGTGCGGTCTATTTCATACAGAACTTTATTTTTTATTTGAGGCCACCCTAACTGAATATTTATTTCAAACGTTGTGTCAAATATTTAGTGACGATATGTGCTATTTATTTTTTGATTTCATTTTAAAAAATAATTTAAATTTTTCATGATTTTACAGGCATCTTTAACAAAAGAGGACACATTTCAATAAAAAAATATAATCATAATTTGACTCTCTTTTGAAAATGTTAAGATTAAATCTCTTGCATTCTATCTATCAAATCATTTTCATTATAAAAATATGAGTAAAAATAATTGGCTATTTATTTTTTGCCACCGAGATTTGAATTCCAAAGATCTTTCACTAATTATGCGACTGTTCTAACCAATGTTACCAGTTACTTTTTTATACCGCCTTGCAATTTTTTAATTTTTCATAAAACTCTAAAAACATTTTCAAAATACTTGTGTTACGGTATCCACCTACTTTTATAAAAAAAAGACCAAACTGGCACATCTTACAAAGTTGCTATGAACATTCGTTAAATAAATAAATTAATTAATTATTAATATACTAGAGATGGTCGATATTCTCGTGTCGGTTACATGGAATCGGTTCCTATATTATCACTGGAACCGTTGATATTATTAATCAATAATCGGTTATTTTTCTATTTTTGTTCTTTTGGAATTCGTAACAAAAAAGAAAAATATTACAAAATTTGTAAAATATCAACAAAATATTTTGAATTTTTAAGGAACTTGTTTCGTTTTATCAAAATTTCTGTAATATTATTCATGAAGTTAGGAATAACCAAATATTATAAGGATGAAGTTGTATTTCGTAAAAAAATCATAATTACGAAATAAAAAATATAAATAGAATTAAATTTCCGCTGATAAGAAAACCAGAATTGCTTAATATATAAAGAATTAAAGATGTATCATTAAATGCCTGAAAGTGAAAGAATAAAGGAGGAATTAATGTATTTGCATCTGGGATTTTGCTCAGTTGTTAGCGCGGTTGTCCAGTCCCTGGGGAGGAAAGTTCAATCCTCAGTCAACCAAAATACATATAGATCTTTTTAAAGTTTTGAAAGAGATTTTAAAGGTTCACAACAGTTTAAGAGCCAGTCTCTAGGGAGGAAGGTTCAATCATCAGTCAACCAAAATACATATAGATCTTTTTAAAGTTTTGAAAGAGATTTTAAAGGTTCACAACAGTTTAAGAGCCAGTCTCTAGGGAGGAAGGTTTAATCATCAGTCAACCAAAATACATATAGATCTTTTTAAAGTTTTGAAAGAGATTTTAAAGGTTCACAACAGTTTAAGAGCCAGTCTCTAGGGAGGAAGGTTCAATCATCAGTCAAAGCGAAAAAAAAGTCAGCCCAAGAGATGGCGCAAAAAAATCAAAAAATGAAAACAGATACACATTTTTCTTTTTCCATCAAGTATTACCTAAAAAATTCCAATCAATTGCTTTTTTGTTCAATTTCAATAGGAGAGTCAGATTCACAATCGATAATTTGCTCCTTTGTGCCACGCTATGCATAGTTGATGGGCGAATTCAATACGCCGAGCGTTTCATAAAACACAGGGAGTATTCTAATAAACGTATTTTTTATTGCTTGTCGCGGTTTGTCGAACTTTGTTCGTAGCACTTAATGCACTTTACAATTTTACGATTTGCTATATTGATTTCGGAAAAGATTATTTTTTATCAGTGTTCATTTTAGATTGACATTGCAAATCGGACCAATCCAATACAAACACAATTATTGAAATATTCTACTGCACGATTTAAATTGAAATTTATTATAATTATTTTAAAGGAAATAATTTCAATTTATAATTTAAATCAATTTGGAATATAGGTATAGGTACCGCCACCCCGGGAAAAGGTGGGATTATCAACACCTCCGCCTTAGGTCACCCTAAGTGGTTCGCTTCGTTTGGTGACTTAGCAGGTGCGTTCGGGTTGAGATATTTGGTCCACCCACCACAACTGCATAGTGGCCGAATCGAAAAAAGGAGACCCTTTGTCCTATACAGCCAGACTCTCGAATCGTCGCCTTGCACACCAGTGGGATGATGGTTCGTACGTCGAAACGTCCGTCACTTCCGGACACATTGACTTCTGGATACTCTCACACTTTTCCTTCACCAAATGTCACTAGTTCTTTAACGAACACTTTACGTAAATCTAACACCTCTGTTTCGTTTAATATATTTAAACACTTTTATATTATAATTATGTACTTTACTTCTCGTGAATACTTTATAAATATTTTTTTTTTTCGTTACATAGTAAAATACTAGACATAAAATACTTTCCCTCAAGGCTTGTGCGGCAACAAACGTTTATTGCTGCTCAGATCTTACACTATAAATGTGCCTGTCTTACGTTTTTGACAAATTGTTAGAAACGTTTACTTGTTTTTTTTTTCCGTTACGAGTATGAAAATATCTAATTTAGATCTAATTTGTTTCCCGGGGATCGGCCTCTAGAAATATGTTTGATTTTAAATTATGTTTATCATTCGTAAATGACCATTAATTTTTATTTATTCTTCTAATATTTTACATTTACTTTAATAACATTTTACTCGAAAGTATTTTAAATTAAAATTTCACCAATGTTCCAATTATTATTGTATTTCAAATTATTTCTGCGTTTTTTAATCGTTTCAAGATATCTTCCATGTTCAAAGAAAATATTTTTTTAACCAAAACAATACTAGATACGACTTTAAATCTCTAAAAAATATAAAAAAATCACTAAACGCGTCTGTCTGTTTGTGCGCTTAGTTCTTTTTAACTATGCAACGGTGTTTGATAGGATTATCACCATACATGAATATTATGTTTATTGAAACTAGAGAAAACTTGAGCAACGCCGAGTACACGTCAGCTACTAATTAATAATTTATTGAAAATATTGAACATTGTACGATGACTTTTGCATTCTCTTTTGCCCTCCAACGTATAGTTAAAAATGAGACATCTCGAGGGAAAATGTATTTTTTTTCCATTATACTGTAGTGCAGCACTAGTCACATGCTCACTGGTTCAAAGGAAGAGAGACTCGGCGGACAGTAGAATATATAGCATAATATTAAATTTATTAACAGTAGTTGATATCGCAAGTACAAGAACTCATCCTTTTGTAAAATAACCGTAGGTGGAAAAAGATTTCCCCATTCATCCCTTCTACTTCAAATAATCCCTTACTTCAGCCCCTAATTCAACCCGCCTCACAAAGTTACCCAATTGGGTGACCAATTGATTACTCTCCCTCTCTACATTAGTATAGAAAATCCTCTAAAATCATGAAAATAGAATTCCACACTGAAATAAATTAGCTTACGTCCATACTAGATGTTTAATATATAATAAAATTGGTGTGATTTAAAATATATATATATCCATTCCGTTTTTTATCTCAAACTCAAAATTAAGTTTTGTACGTGTAGAAAAATGAGTGCGGCTTTAATTTTATCAAAATACTGTTAAAAAGTGACTGCACGATCATATTCTAATAAAATATTAGTCACTCAGAATACATCTGAAAATAATAAAATACGAGATTCGAAACAATTATTATTTTGAACAACACGTCTTCCGACTTCCCCACAACATATTCGTGCATTACTGACAGATTATTATGAAAATTTTTAAATCATTCCTTATATGTCTCCAATCTCATTTTTAACAGGAAAACAAATAATTTGAAAAGATTTTTAATAAATTAACAATATTTCACATCAATAAGTTTTCTATATCTATGAAAAATGCCCGCAGCCGTTTCTCTTATTGGCATTAACTTCAAAAAACCACCCGTAAAAAATGTATCAACTTATCAACGTACTAAACAGGAATTATATATTTTTTTGCAAATCTACACAACATGCTTTAAGGTTTCCCTCAAACTTTGCGTCAACTATTCAACCACTTTTCTAATAATAATTATTACTATAATTCGCCAAATTACCACAAAATCTAAACGCCTGCATTGGATTTTTATCGTGTTTTATTGAACAAGAGTTTATTTATGTGGGTTTGCAGAATGATAATGTAAACATGGTAATCTGAACCGAGAGTCGAGTGGAGAATCTCACACATAAATAATTAATAAATATCGTAAGCGGGGTCAAGAGAGTGGAATGTTCGTACGAAAAACCTGACCTATTTTTTCTGTTTTGATGGTGTTTAGAAATTTACTTACATTCGAAAACAAAACCGCACACCTTTTTTAATCTGCAAAAAATGTAATTTTAATCAGGACTCACGACGTTTCTTCTGGAAATATTTTACAAATGTTTGCATTTTTTGTACAATAAAATGAACATTTAATTTGTTAAAGTAATAATTTTCTACTCCCGTGCTCAATGTTCGTGCACACAAAGGACACAATGTGCTTAATCTCCCAAGTTTAGATATAAAAACGAAATCTCATTAATGAATACATTATTTAATCATCAAACAATTATCATTGTTAAATTTAATTTAGCAATCCCAAAGGATTTGAATATGTTTATTATAGGATTAAATAATCATAATTATATTGGTCGGTCGATGTGCTTCGTTGACCAATTAATTATTACGTCAATCGGAATACCTGGAAAATAAACGACGGCGTTCATGGTCGAGTGGTAAGGTTTTCGACCAGCAAGCTGGAGGTCTCGGGTTCAAATCCCGGCGTACGCAAGTAAATTTTATTTGATAAAATCGTGTTATTTCACAATTTACTTATTTAAAATAATATTTGGTATGTTTGCGACACGTGCCAGAGTGGAAGATACTCTCAGTATTTCAGTGGTGTAATTCCACCATTACGAATTGAATCGTTGCTTGAAATGTCTTCTTCGGTGTTTGGTGACCAGATCTGAATATCCAGGTACTTCTCCACCTTTATCTCCATCATCTCCTTCCCCTTCCCACAACATACCCCGATTGAGGATTCTATAGTATCCTCTGATCCAGACGTTTGGGTGCAATTGGGACCCTTGTGCGTTTTTACACATTAGAAATAAATAAAAAATTACAGGTTTTTTTTTGGTTCCAGAATTTTTTCAGTTTAATAATTAAAATAAATATCCATAGCATTTCTTTAATAATTTATTCCCATTATATTGTTATATACCTGTTAAAGCCATATAATATACTATAGGTGTGTTACACAAATAGCCATCGCCGCACAAGCCGGCGGCAAAGCTTGAAACTCCAATCATTCAGGGTGTGGATTATAGTCAATTTCCCAATTAAAACAAGTCTCTTGTTATGAAGGTTTATTATACAGGTAAAACAGGTTATCAACAGGTCTACAAAAGGTACAAGCTTTTTAAGGCCTAACTAGATACTTAGGCAATCTATTGACTCTAGGGGCTCTGATTGACAAGGTATATTATGCGCTCACGTGTAGTTTACGGCGGATGCGGTGAGACGGTCGGCAGGGGCCATGGCAGGTGCCAGGCAGGGTGCAGGACGAAGGGCGGCACAGAAGCGGCCTGAGGCGGCCAGGGCGGCTAACCTCGTGGGCGGCAGAGCGGTGGAAGAGCGAAGGGCGGGAATACGACGAAGGGCGGCACAGAAGCGGCCTGAGGCGGCCAGGGCGGCTAACCTCGTGGGCGGCGCAGAAGCGGCCTGGAGCGGTGATGGGCGGCTTACGGCAAGGGGCGGCGCAGAGATATGGCGCCATCATATCCATGATGGTGTAGTCGGCCGAATTGCCTGGACGTGATAACTGAGTATAGGGACGCGGCACATTATAAAATGGATGCACGCCGGTCCAATTACGGCGACACTGATTTGGCGGTAAATATTAACTCGGAACTAATACATAATGTTGAACTCAACGGGGGCCGGCGGTGAACTGGCGGCCGAGCGCGTGGGCAGCTAGCCGCAAGTCCTTGACCTTGTCGGGCGCAAGTGGGAGGGATATTCTACAATATCGGATTGGTTGTAGGTCCTTGTGGCCTACGTGACTGATGTCAGGCGCGATGTCGCGGATG
This sequence comes from Hesperophylax magnus, assembly GCA_026573805.1. Lineage (NCBI taxonomy): Eukaryota > Metazoa > Arthropoda > Insecta > Trichoptera > Limnephilidae > Hesperophylax > Hesperophylax magnus. Next base: position 458,145 of record JAIUSX010000097.1, on the reverse strand, counting down.
TATGTGTATGTATTGGTGTTTTAACATGAAATCAGTGCGTGATCGATTTCCGGTAACGCGTGAGAATGTACCTAACTGTGCAGTTAGCTTGTTTTTATGGGCGATCCATAACACTACCCTCCTTGTCGACGAAAGAAGATCCCAGGCAACGTAGCTGAAGCAGGGCAACGTCCTCCTGTTTGCCGTACGAGAGGTACAGAGCTACCTCATTTCACAAAGATTTAAACACTCCCTAACTTAAGAGCCAAAACAAAAATTTTAACTACCTGAGAGCCAAGTTGAACAATCCTAACAAGTACACTGAACAAGGGTTGCCAAACCTCTTTCAAAAATAATTGCAGAAATGAACTCCAAGGCGCGATACAAAACACGCTATGATTTACATACTCGATTTTTTTTCCAAACAAAAAAGAATACACATGGCCTTCCTTCCAAACAGAAAGAATACATAATACTTTCTCCAACAAAAAAGAATACACATGGCCTTCCTTTCAAACAGAAAAGAATACATAATACTTTCTCCAACAAAAAAGAATACACATGGCCTTCCTTTCAAACAGAAAAGAATACATAATACTTTCTCCAACAAAAAAGAATACACATGGCTTTCCTTTCAAACAGAAAAGAATACATAATACTTTCTCCAACAAAAAAGAATACACATGGCTTTCCTTTCAAACAGAAAAGAATACATAATACTTTCTCCAACAAAAAAGAATACACATGGCCTTCTTCCAAACAGAAAAGACTACACATGGACTTTTTTAAGACAACACCAAAACAACAAATGTAGCCTACAATGTGGTATATCCGAATGGATGTACACAATTACCACCAGGCCTACACTTTCCATCAAACCACAAAAGAAGAACAATTAAGCCATGTTCACAATTGTACAATGTTATACATAATGATATTCTGGTTAGAGAATATTATTCGCTTAAGCGATTGACCAAAATCAATCCATATTCGCGTTTTTCACAATGAAATTCTTAAACTAGACATGGTTTTTTTTTACACAAAATTCCTGTTAGGGAATATGTACGCTGATTATATCATGCAATTGACCGAAATCAACCCATTTTTGCGTCACTTATAATGAAATTCTTGACACTATACAAAACAAGTATCAATACTCATGTTATGTTATTTCTTATTATCCATTGATAATTTTGAAAAACGGAAAAAACAAAAGATTCTCCTCAAGATTTTAACAATATATTCTCATTTAGTCATGGTTTGTCTGGTTGCTAATAATTCTTAGGCATATAGACCAATCCTCTCGTATCGCATATTGATTATACAGGTCAACGCTACCAAGACCTACCATGTAATTAATTATAAGGCTAATATCATCCTATAACATTTAACGATTTACTACCTGTAAACCGTACAGCGCTGTACCAGGTGTTTAACAAGAAACACCAGCACGTCGTAACGATAACGTTCGACAAAATTTTCAGAACACTCATAAAGTGTTCTCACCAAATGACCAGACAAAACCCAAAATGACCTTAAGTGCAATTATTAACCCAATTCTTTGGTTAAGATTCAATAATGTCCCAAAATGACATAAATATGCAACCACCATTTGTCCTTAATGACCAACAATTTTAGATTTCCCAATCTAAGACATAATTACGTTATCTTTACAAAAACTATTTCTTCTTACCGGGTGTATATCATAATTCATCTTTCTATGAGAACATACACACCACACTTGACATGGCGTAACACATATTACAATTACACAATTTTATTTCGTCACGACTTTATGAAGGACTTTACACGTTATTTCTTTTTATTGATACCGAGGCAATCAAATACGTGTTTACAACAAAAAAAAATCATACCATAATTGACATGGCATAACATATAATATAATTACACAATTTTATTTCGTCACGACTTTATGAAGGACTTTACACGTTATCTCTTTTTATTGATACCGAGGCAATCAATTACGTGTTTACAACAAAAAAAATTCACACCATAATTGACATGGTGTAGCATATAATACAATAACACAATTTATTTCGTCTCAACTTTATGAAGGACTTTACACGCTGGTTTTTTTTTACCATATTGATACCGAGGCAATCAATTACGTGTTTACAAGAAATTACAATACACAACCCATAACCAATTAATAATTAGTTAGGGAACAATTTACACAATTATAATTTACAAACATATTACATACCACTCAACAACTACTGTGTGTGATAGTTCAATTTCTGTTATATAAGACTTATTCGAGTCTTTTCAATTTAAAAATCGAGAACTACATAATCCGATTCCTAGAGTTTGACTTCCTTAAAAATAAACGACACGTATTCACTACGCAAGAAGAAGGAGAAAAAAAAATTCCAGAAAAAAAACAAATAATTGGTTGGTAACCAATTAAATACAAAAAACATTTGACATAATTTCTATACAAGAGAATGTCCGAACAAAAACCACATAACAGGGTTTTTCTTATTTAATCTATACAATTTTTATAACACAAGATATTTGAGTTATAATAACTTCTATTTCACAATAATTACAAACGTTATGAATGAATTTGATTTTTTATTGTTGTTATATTCTATTGCAAATCAAGTTACAGTTACGAGAAAAGGAAAAAATTATTATTCCTATTAGAAGGTCTGCTAGCGTCCTAGTTAGCCAACTTTATAGAGAACAAGACGAAAGAAACAGCGTGGTTATTGTGTCAACCGGCACAAGATTCACTCAAAGGTTCATGACGCCCTTGAGTTTATACAAAACGAATGACACCATACCATCTACTATTCACTATTAAAAAAAGAACGCGAACGAAATAGTATTCAATAATTATTACGTATTTTAACTGCAAAAAAAAATATCATACTACTGCTTCGCGGCGAGCTTGACGAATTCATTATTATTATTATTAATTTTGTGCGTAAAGAATGTTTACTGCGACGCGAGAACAATAATTTCTTGTCCGCAAATTCTCCGCGTAAATATAAAACATATGTTACTGAGCGGAGTTTTGTTTTTGACCAAACAATTTATTTTCTGTGTAATATTAGACATATCAGGTTTCACGATATTTCTACTTAAACCGGATGGGACACGCCAACGTGATTGTATGTGTATGTATTGGTGTTTTAACATGAAATCAGTGCGTGATCGATTTCCGGTAACGCGTGAGAATGTACCTAACTGTGCAGTTAGCTTGTTTTTATGGGCGATCCATAACAATATGTAACATGAAGATTTTACTCATATTTATGTATCAACGCTGCACACTTACATTATTAACTTTAGATAACATGTTTATCTTTAACATCAAATAACAAACTTTTCTACGCGCATCTTCCAAGTCGATGTTCATATTGCCAACATTAATCAACTTTCCTTTCCATTGAAAGGGAAACTTTAAAGCTAAAGTAATTTGGCTCGTTTGTTTCTGAAAACAAATCACAACTGATTGCTCGAAGCAAGAAAGGGACTTGAGTAATTCAGAGTTTCCTGATTTAATTAGGAACACCTTTATCCAATTTGTTTCTAGTATTCATTATTGTTTATAGGACACTTTCACTGAGAACTGAGACCTCTTTAAATACAGCCGATAAATTTTCCCCGCCTATTTTCAAAGTCTCTCTTATATTGAAATGAACACAGCGAAACAGAAAATATTTTACTCGTTTATTATTATACACTGAAGTGATTTAGTAATTTTTTTATTGCATAGTATTTACATGGTTTAAAAAGCTGAATACAATTTTCAATAGCATAACGATTAAAATCTTAAAAACGTTGAATCCTGTTTATGGTTATGTTAAGTTACGTCAAATTGAGAAATTAATGAATCTTCAACATGGCAGTACTAAAAAAGAGGTGTTTCATTAAAAAATTCTGATGAACGTATTAAAACTGACCATCACATAAAACGCAATATAACTAATTCGAGAACGCACCTACTTGTTCAAACATAAAGTTAAAAGTCAAGAACACTTATTCACACCAAGAACACCTATTTTAACAAAATAATACACATATTTCAGAAAAAAATCACGTTCATAACATTTATGAACATGAAAGTGAAGAAAAGTCACAGAATTTTCTCAATTCAAACACGGAATTTTACCTTTGTGAAAACAATATTATTTGAAAAAAATGACAAGACAGCCATAAAATATAATTTCAGAGGGTTTATATTTAACACAAATTTATGTGTCTTTTTGTTTGTGGTAATACGCTACTCGGGTGTATTATTTTATTTTACACAGGATAGAGAACCACCGACCGGGGATAACAACCGACAGATGGTCAAGCCAGAAGACTTATTACCATGGAGCACTGGTTCGGCTCTTTCGGTGACTAAAATCATAAATCCACTGAAACATTATATTTTTGTAAAAAAAATCTGAAAGAGAAAATACTGCCACGTTTAAATATTTCTCGTATTATGTACGAGATAAAGTCAAGACTATCAATGATTAATAGTTATGCTTCTGTTAACTTGTATCAAAACGCTTTTGAGGTTTTGCCATTTTTCTCAAAAACGGCGCTATACAAATTATCGAATTATTATTGTCAAATGTTATTGTGTCAGGTTTACATTGCTTCCCGGCTTCGGTATAGATTCAATGATACTTCAATGATCCATAGCTCATGTTAGAAAGGATGTTATATATTATTTCTGCTTTTGGAGATAATATTATGTTATAAATGTATGTCCCTGATTAACATTATGTTTTGAATTTACTAATGCATTATTTATTCACTGTATCCGTATAATCAGTCAATTGCGATGAGTTTGTCATTAAACAAAGAGCAATAATCTATATTGTAACGACTATACAAATATTTCCATACGACTTCAGTTAGAACAAGCTTTTCGTAAGTCGATTTAATTGGCGTGTTATTAACGAACTGTAGTTACAGCAGGTGAATTTAATTGGTACACTCAATCATTGGCTTACATGAATTGTCTAATTGTATGAATCAACAGATTATTTCCAGGAATAAATTAACTTTTTTTTTTTAAATAGTCTAGCTGGCTTGGTTTTTTTTTAATATGTTTGTTTATTCAGTTGTTTTATGTACAATATTTTATTTTACACAAATCTTACAAAACTGAGAAATCAGTTCGATTGTACAAAATCCATCATTTTTCATATTAATTTGTTTACAGTAAAATATATTATATTACACTACATAATAGTTAGTATTAGAATGTTTTACTTATATTATGCCACTTATCTTGAAATTATAATGCTTAACATTCTAAGATGTAGGTATTCTAGTGCGATATTAAAAGTTTTATTAAGGTATGCAGTTACGGATTTACAGGCCTAGGCTTTTTTGTTTATAAAATATTGTCGGTATTTTTTTAATGTTTGGCGAAGGTAGAATGACCCGACTTTTGTATTGATTTTCTAAACAGAGGTCTGTGTTTTAATATCTTCAGGAAATTCGTTAAACATTTCTATTTATTCATTTTTTTGTTCTATCTCCGTATACATTTTGTGATTAATTAATCATAAAACTTGTTGTTCACAGGTTTTTTTAATTCTGTATTCCAGAATTATTCCAGCGTTAATTGGTAATCTACCCTTCTATGTATGGAAAGGACATTATATAATGAAAACATTTTTTTTATGATCGCTTTCACATACTTTAAAAACCGATTTTTAATTGCCTCATATCACTTTTTAGGAGTTTTATTTTTTTCTTTTTTAATTAAGTACGTGTAAATACGTCCTATGTCAATAACTGTTTTCTCGATATCCTATAATTGATTCGGTTAATGCGCTTTATATAGAGTATAATTTAATACAGGATTTTTTAGGTGATAAAATTTTTCTAATATAGATCTTAATCTATTACATATATTTTTAATGTGGTTTGACCAGTTGAAGTTGACCTATACTGTAAGACCAATTATTAGTACATTTTTTCTATGTTTGGGCATTCACATTGCAAACATAGTTTTTTTGTATGCAAATAGTTTTTGTTTCCGCAAACAAGTAACATTTATAATTTTATGACTATGTCGTCTGCATAGCTAATATTGTTCATACATACTCCGGAAATATGGCATCCGATTCATGTTGTATTTAGTGTTTTACTAAGTTCATCCACATACACGTTGAAAAGCACTGGGGACATTGAGCCTCCTTGTCTAACGCCGCACTTTGGCTACTTCTGATAGGCTATCATTCCATCTGACAAAGTTTCCCTGGTGGTTGTACCATCTTCTCAATATATTAACAATTTCTGGTGGAACTTTTCGTTCTTTCAGTTCTTTCCACAACGCATTATGACAAATCCTGTCAAAGGCTTTGCTTAGGTCTAGGAAGCATGCGTACACCGTTGTTTTTCTGGCTTCATAATATTCGATTGTTTGTTTCATGCTATATATGGCCGTATCAGTAGAGCATCCAGCTTTGAAGCCCATTTGAGAGTCTTCTGCATTGAGCTTGTCTTTCGTTAAATTTAAGATGACCTTTTCGAAGATTCTTGCAATTATTGTGGCAAGAGATATGGGTCTGTAATTAACAGATGATGTCAGGTTCAATTGGCGGCTTTTTTAATCAGCAAGTATCTAAGCATCATTGCATTCTGATTTTTTTAATGTCCATATCTTTTTTTTTTGTTTTTTTTTTAACATCTTCTATCTGTGATACAGGTCTGAATCTCATTGACATATTATTTATTTATTAATTTTGTAGTACAATCGTGTCGTATGTTTTGTATTTCATTTACAAATGTTGTGCTAAATTGATCGCACGAAAAAATTTGTCTCCTTGGCTTCCCATGTGTCGATGAATTTATCTTAACTTTGCTTAGGTTTTCCAATTAAATTGTTTATTTCGTCCCAGTGTTTCATCGGGTTACCTTAATTATTTAAGATATTTTTACATTTTTATGGAAAGTGTTTTTGGTGACATTAAAATTTTGTTGGTTTTCATTCTATATCGCGTATATTCTAAAAAAACGCCGGGTTAATTGAACTTTTCTGGTACTTTCGGGAAAGATAATCTCGTTTTTTTAATCATGATCTTATTTTCCTGTAAAACGTTTTTTATATATAAGATCTTTTTCAATTACTTTTTCTTATTTTAATGATGCATCAATATCATCAAAAATATTTTAAATATTTTGGTACGGTTCTGAAGGACAGCCAATTTGTGATAATTTTTACACAGTTTACAAACTTTGGTTGAGAATACACCCACTTTATATCAACTACGTGGTTTATATTGAAATCATGTACCTACCTCTTTCCCTATTGCTACTCCTGTTACACTATGGTCGGATATTTTATTAGTCGCAATTCATGAATATACAGTGTTACAGCGGTTATGTATTGTATTATGGTCAATACATGATTTGACGTCATTTTTTCCTTTCACTTCACTGTCCAAACCATTTTCACTTTGGATATTCTACATTTTCATTACTTTTGGTATCCAATATGTCTTCACAGTACAAATAATTAGAATCAGTCGAAATCATTTCTAATACTTGCTTTATTTCCCTCAAATATATGTTCGTGCTGCTCTTCTTCTATTCTCTCGAGTATTTGCAATCGAGGTGAAGTTTGGAATACTGAACATAGATATTATAACGTTTTAATTATTTATTACCTTCAAAAAATTACGTCAATATACTGCAGAACGTTCACGACTGCACATTAAACATTCAGAATTTCCTGCTAATTAGTGAACTTTTAGACACTGATTAAAAACCAAATTAAAATACACAAGTTATCATCGTCTATCTGTTTACCTTTAAATATTAACTGTAATTTTTGTTGCTTTTCGAGCGAAATTACTAAAGTGGCATGTAACATTTTAGAATTAAATGTATGCCATTGAATGTTCTTTGTGGCTTAAAGTAAACTGACTGACTGAAGTCTCAATTGACTGGTTTATGTTTCTAAACGCTAAGGGGGTGGGGGGGTATCAAATCGAGAAATGCAAATATTTGCTTAATCCATTTGTCAGCTGATGTGAGTTTACGCAGATCGTGCCAAATTGTTTTAACCGTGATCGAAAGCCCATACCAAGTAAAAATTTAAAGAAGTTTCGTTAAATTAGACCACCTACCCCCACTGTTAAGTCATATGATGGTCCTTCGATAGTCATAACATGACTGAAATTGGTACCTTAAGTACAATAATTATCATTATTTGTTTAAATCATTTTTGTAACTTCCGTGTATACGTAAGTGATGGGTATTTTGAGAATTGCATTTCTAAAACATTATACATAATCTGATGATATTTCGATTGATCTCTGGTGAAAAAAGGATGAAAATTATATAAGAAAAGCTATAGAGTCAGCGATTGAAAGTTTTCCGTTCGCTTAAAATATTTTTATACAAAATATAATAATTTTTCTTCGGAAATAATCTATCTAATTTTTATTCCTATCGATAATCTGTACAGGAATTAGATCTTTTAATATATTGAAGAAGATAAAAAAGGTTCAAAACCCAATCATTGGAAATTTTAACATATAAAAGAAATTTCATTTAGAATTCGAATATGCTCCATCGATCATCCTATGACATTTTCATTATGGTATATTATATATCCATTTCACAAAAAAACATATTAAACCCCAAGACGTAAAACTCGTCAATGTTATTATACTAAATATCAGCATTATATTTAAATATATTAAAATATATAACTTTTTCATTGTACGAATAGACTAATTTATCCACCTGTAACCATTTTTTTTAATTATTCTGTTTTCTTTAAAAAAACTGGTTATATAAATATTAACTTCCCAGCCCCGAAGCAATTTTATGTCGAATTGCCAATTCTGTGTTTGGTCTTACTCAAAGCAGGTTTATTTTATAGATGTTGCCACTAACTCGATTAAAGCAGAAAATCGAATGCTTAAAACTCTGAAACTTAAAATTAATACAAATTCGGTACAATGAACCCATAAGTACTTAATCTGACAAAGTGAAAGTTTCTCTGGAAAGACTTAAAGAGTAGGTACCTAAGTAACTTTGCAAAATAATTTTGTTTCGGCATAAAACTACTACGTCACTAGATAAATATGATTTAAATATTATTAATTACAAGATCATTGCAAAAAAAACACATTAATTTAAAAAAAAACAAGTGTTAAAACAAATTTTTATTTTTAAATCAATTAATTTTTCCTCACATATTTAACCAAAAGTTGTATTTAAATATTATGGCAAGGGATCAATTAGAATATTTATAAAACGTGGTCTCCCGCAAGTAGAATGTATTGAAAAAACATGGAAGAACATTTTTATCTGTAAGTAGGCATTAAAAAGGCACATTTCGTTATATCACCTACCTAAAGCGCATGTGCACACACACACACACAAAAGTGGAGGTACTTAAGAGTGTATTTGTGAGGGTGCGTGAGGTATCATCAGGGGGTGCGCGCGTGTGTAGTGTGTTTCTTTGTGTGTGTGTGTGTGTGTGTGTGTGTGTGTGTGTGTGTGTGTGTGAGGGTGTGTTTGTGCGTGTGAACGTATGTGAACGTTCCGGAAAACATAAACGGCTGCTCAACATGCTGATGAATTCTACCATGAAATTAATAGTCAAAGAGAGTTCACGGGGGAATTATTCAGTTTGGTGAGCACACATGAACGGCCATTGTAGAATGCCGTGAGATAGGCGGCACAGGATGACCGCAAAGTCAGCTTGTAATCACATTAATTAAGCGTTCCTTATGCCTTTCCGTGACTGCACACTTTTAGTTAGTGAAAAATAAGAACACACCGAATTTGAGATGCAATACTGATTTTGTTTTGGATTTATTTATGATGAAATAACTTTATAAAGTTATTTCATCATCAAAGTCGGTACCAATTATACGAAACGGTAATTATAATGATTTTCCCTCGGTAGAAAAAAGACGCAAAGAAAATAATTTCTTGCCTCAGTGACTTCCTTCCAGTCTTTTCGGACGTCCACGACTTCTGCTACCATTCACATTTGCGTCATATATTCTCCTTACACTCCTTTCTTCGCTCATTTGCTCTACATGCCCATATCATCTAAGCGTCTCTTTCTTAATCTTACTCATTGCGCTTACATCAATATTGCACTCTTAGCGGATCTCCACATTTCTCACACGATTATATTTGCATTTACCACACATACGCCTCAGGGATCTCATTTCTACAACACTCAGTCTTACGCTTCTCAAATTATTGAAAACACATCTAGTTCTGTTATTTAATATGTTATAGTTAAGAAAAAAATTACAGTTTATCTTTAAATGCAACTTTAACATCTGTTGAGATATTTTAAAAGATTATTGCTTGGAAGCAGTACCTACCATTATATGCTTGAATGTTAGGATGGAGCGCATTAAAATAAAATAAAACAGAAAAAGTTAAGCGAAATATGAAAAAAATTATTAAAAAGTGGTGTTTTATTACATTTTTTACCTAACTATTTCTGTTTTATTTTATGTTAATGCGCACTTTCTAACATTCAAACATGTAATGGTAGGTACTGCTTCCAAGCAATAATCTGCAAAAATCTCTCAACAGATGCTAAAGTTGGTAGGTACTGCTTCCAAGCGATAATCTGCTCAGATTTCATTGTAAGGAACTTTGCTACTACACTGTAGAGTTCAGAGTGGCATGCAAGGGCGTAGGTGATTGCTGTGTTATAATATTATTACACCGACGGAGTTTTAGTGCCCAAGGATGGGATTAAATGACAATGCAATAGCTCACATGTAGCCAAATAATAGGAGAACATTAACACCGATAAAGTTAAAACAACTATATATGTTTAATCTTTTTTTCTTTAAGATAAATTGTTTTAAAATAAAAGTTAAATAACGGTTAAAGCACGTAAACATTTAAGTAAAAAAAAAAAGGATAATTAAAAAAAATTGTTAAGCCAAAAAATAAATGTAGCGAAGTTTTCCAAATTTTCTCTTCCAAAACATTTATATATCTTCCCATGAAAATTTCCTCTCGCAAATACAAAACTTCCTCTGTTGAACCACTGAAAATCATAAATATTCATTTGTAGGTGGAAACCATGTCAAGTTTTATTGCGTTGGAGAATCAATAGATTATTTAACAAATTCCGTAATGTTCAAAGTAAATAATATACCTACGTGAAGATAATAGGGATGATATAAAACTACTATTCCAAATTTCTTATCCCTTATATATTATAATACTACTTAATATTATTACTGATTAACATATAAATCATCATGTTTGATGCCAAATGACTTTTTGTGTAAATGAAAAAAATAAGTTCATTTGATGTTATTACAATCACTGAGAATATGATGAAAAAATGTATAAGAAGCCTTACCAAGGTGGTATTGGTTTATTTTGAGTCGCGTTGGTTACAGTTAATGGGTGTACACCTCACACCATAACAATTAATGCTATTTTTTCACAGCAGGACTGTGTTTGTTTTTAATGTGAATACCGCACAAGAGTCCCGACTTCTCTCAACGGTCTGGAGCCAGTGAGATCATGGCATCCGCGATTAGGGTATGTTGTGAGGCTGAAGGTAGTGGGGAGTGGAAGGAGGTGAGAGAGAGGAAGGTCATGAAAAGCCATTCAGATTTGGTCACCAAACATGGCTAAAGTCATGTTAAGCAACGTTTCAATTCTGAATGGTGGGCTTACACCAGGTATATATACTATATACTGAAAGTACCTTCTTCTCTACAACGTGCAGCAAGTATACTGTATATTATTTTAACTGAGTAGGTACATAGTGAAATAACATAAATTAACCCAGTAAAATTTACTTGCGCACGCCGGGATTTGAACCTGCGATCTTCGGCTTGCTAGTCGAGAGCCTTACCCCTCGACAACGGAGGCTATCAAACTTACATCGTCAATGTTAAAATTCACCAGACTACAATATTGAATTTCGGGATTGAATTTTGCTCTATTCGATGGCCTTCTCACGAGAATAATTATTAGAGCAGCGAGATAAGATGCACTATCAACGACAATAATATTACAAATAATAAAAAATGTGAAAGGCGTGTTAATAAAAATTGAATATCACTGCCGTGTGACTTCTTTCTTCCGTTTTTCTTCGGAAAGGAGAGGAACAAGGGGAATGATAATATCATAATGAAAATTTAAACATGACATTGGGATGTGAAATAATCACATAACTGTTTCAATATTAAACACCACATAAGCAGGGAAAACGGAGATATTTGAAATAAGGTAACATGGCGGGCTTGTAATAGAACAGGGAATGAAAATAATAATTATTGTCAAATGAATGATAGCTAACTTTGTCTCAAGACAAGTTATTTTCAAGGGAAATGTTTATTTAGAACCTGACATATAGACACGGTTCAGTCTAATAATATATCAACCAATTCACAAAATTCATGATCTAGGCATCTGGTAAAACTAAACTTACACGTTTAATGTGTATTTTTTTCTTGTACCATTTTAAAATAATAATGGATGGTGTTGCATTCGAAACTGCTTACGAATCACAGCTTCAAATGACCAAGAAAATCAAATTAAATGGTTTTGTTGGAATTGTGTGATAATATGTGTAGGAATGAACTATGTACGGAAGGAAAGAAAAACAGAATGACCATTGACCAATCACTTACCACTGATCTCTGCAAAGTAACCCATAACACAATCATAGTGTAATTATCGCCACAGCAAAACGAATTAGTACTAAAAGGATATAACGCACTTCCACGATAGTTATTTCCTTCTTTTTTTTTTTACTTTTCAACGAAATTATGTACACGAAAATAACCAACTTGCTTTCAAGGTCCCAATTGGTCTCAATCATCAATCCTCTTTCTGTTATTAAAACCAAATGCACTCGAATTTTTACCATGTTCTTTCCACTGTTCCAAATTTCAATTTCTTTTGCAGCAAGGTGATGGTTAGGGATGGGTAGGAACTGAATAAATGACATCCCGGTAGGAACTAAGTATATTCTCAATTTCAAAATCAGACAGATTGACTGATTTTACACTAAACAAACAAACCTAGATCAAATTAACAACACTGAGTAGTAATTAGTATCACTTATCAACTTTTACTAACAAATAAATAAGTATTATTATTTTATCTTGTTCGAAATATCCTGTAAAATTGATTGTCAACATTATTTTACTTACATGCATTTACATGCTTAAAAATATTATTATGTTGCATTTTTTTAGTGAATAAAGTACATATTAATTATTATCTAGCAAACTTATCATAGGTTACATCATTTTGGTGTATCATTACATCAAAAGAAACACGAGTTAAACTAATTCGTAAGCCTGTTGTTATGTTTTTGATGTTATTGTATAGACAAAAGGTTTTAACGTCTAAACCATTGTTTTAATGTTAACCAGTTTTTTTACAAACCGTAGATAATTTGTGTTCAAATTTAATTGCACCAATTTTGTTTTATAACATTTCGCAAATTGTGGTAATACCAAGAGCTGAGACTTCACTGAATTAGGTGACTTGAATCTAATTTAAACTAAAGTGAAAAACAAAAATTGCACGTTTTTTACCGAAAGTTTTTCCATCAAGTTTCTGGCCTGTAACTTGAACTCGCTAAGTGATATCAAGACAGGTAATTTTAAAAACTTCCGTCCATTCAGTTTGTTAGGAATAATTTCCCTGCAAAGTTTCCGTCCCGAGGGTAGATTATTAGTTTCTGAATGAGTTAAAAAAAAGTGACGGATATTTGCAGGATTTTGAAAAATTACTCAAATCAATTTTTATCTCTTTTTATGTTGAGCAGGAGTGGCATTTATTGTGTTGTCATCAATAGTTTAAAAATAAAACATGGTTTTTTAAGAGTTCGTAACTTTAATCGATTCCATGACAATTGATCCCCCGACAGCTTGCTCGCCGACAGTTGATCTCCCAGACAATTGATCCCTCGAACAGTTGGTCCGGTGAAGTAAGTATGAGAGAATATACGGCCGAATGACAAAATAATATCTGCAATGTCTGCAAGCATTTCGAGTGGAAATCACAAATTTCTTTACTAACAATAATTCTGTGTATCTGAATGAGTATGCAGTAAGAATGTACGTACGAATAATATAATATGACATGCTGGCGGGGGGTCAACTCTCGGGTCATCATTCAATCGTAGCAAACGCTTTTACAATAATATGTTCATAATTTTATTTTACGCAGACTAAATATAACCCTTTTTACTGACCTGCCGAAGTATACCCGTTTGTTATCGACTCGTGGAAGATTTATTACAAGAATTTTAAGTACAGAAGAACCACTCATCATAATCACATCGTTTAATAATTGGCAGTAAATCATTCAGTCTGTCTTCAATCGTGATTTCTGCCTGTAAATGGTCCATTTTGCCATTTACTCGTTGCTTGTTCTCTCGTCGATCTATTTTCCATACATCAAAATCGATCTCAAGGATTCCAGCAAACCCGTTTCATAATCAAATTACCCACGTTACTGCTCTGCTTCAGCTTTAAAGGTCGATTAGTATAGAGAAGTTATAATATCAAGTGTCCTAAATATCAAGGGATACACTTTGATCAATATTACGACACTGCATTAAATTGAAAGAATTCGTTTCTTAAATGAATTGGTCGCTTGCTACTTTCCGTATCCTACAATACTTCAACATTAAATTATTCTGCTTTTCCATGGTAAAGATAAACAAGTTATTTTTACACTTTTAATCGTCCTAACGATAACATTCACTTCAATAAATAATTATTTGCATCAATATTAAGTCAAACCAGAACGGCCGCGGCGCCTGGCATAAACTACGGCATTGAGAGCGATGCCTGATTTCTCTCATACTGAAAATAAATCAATGATTATAAAATTGAATTTCCTTAGTTTTATCTTATATTTAAATCCTTTCGATAATCTCAATAAAAATTGTTTTTGTAACTTTACTTGAGAAAAGAGAATGTCTTCTCTGTGTCGAGGGAATCAGGCCACCAGTTATATATTTATGTACACGTAAATACATAATAATAATATTTGGCTGATTTATATGGCGTCGTTTTCATGAAAAATCACCTCGAATTGAATTAATTCATTATCGATAAATACTATACCCCCGTAAAACCTTTTACGAATCAAAACCATTTTTCCTATAAGCCCCAAAAATACGTCTCTTCATAAACAAATTAATTGATTTTGATAGAAGAAAAACATAACAAACTAGAATATTTTTGAGGATGTTCTAGAAATTCTAAGGACAGGTTGTTTCTCAAAAACTAAGCAACTCATCGAATTTCAAAGTTAAAAAATTAAATTTTGTGAGAGTTCTATTATAAATTTGTAATGATATCATCAGGGGCCAGTTGCTTTGCAGTACTTTAATAATAACAGAACTTGAGTAGGACTTTCACAGAACTTGAATAATTCGTCAAAGTTTCATTCAGACAATTCATAGTTAGTATTCAAGTTCTGTAAAAGTTTCATTCAAGCTTGGAGCTTGAATATTGACTTTGAAATTCGATGAATTGTTCAAGTTCTGTAAAACACCGCCGTAACAATGCAGAATATTTTCATTACGAGAAATTGCCGTATATCTATTACAATTTCCAAAAATAAAATTCAGTTTTCGCAATAAATTGATTTTCACGAATGCAACACCAACTGGACTATAAATACCCACGTTGTAAGGATAGATTAAAATCTAAATATATTTATGGCTTGGTGTCCCAAAAATAATGGCTTTCCCGAAATTCGGTTAACTTCTCTGTACGCCTAAGGAAATTTTAATGGGTCCCTACAACCTACCGTATATTCACCTTAATGTAAATTTTTTATCGTGAACGGAAAACTTTTAATATGCTAAAATACTTTATACGAGCTACCGGTAATAAAGTCAATTTATGGAGCGCTTATTCAATACGATGATAGATATGTTTTATTTTTCAGGTGTTTCGCGTTTATTATTGGGTGTCATTGAATTCTATAATTGGATCAGCTCGAGTAGCACTCTGAATGCTTTTTGCGATCGATGTGAAGGTTTCTTTTTTAGCTTTGACTTTATGAGTATTTGTGTCATCATAAGTTTCAGCAAACATGTAAGAGAATATTTTGAACAGTATAAAAACATTAAATTTGTTTCGCTTTATAACTAATATATTTCTTTATCCAATGTTATAATTGATTGGTATAATCTTAAGGTGAAATAAGATCGGCAATTTTTGAAGTTTAATGTCGGTAATTTTTTTTATTCAACATCCTTAAAATTTAACAATTCAGCTCTTTTTTTTGAAAATAGTTTCTCTCATTGAACAGTCAAAAAATACCGCAAGCAAAATATAGGGCTTTTCTCTAAATATTGAGAGTTGTTAATAGAATGCAAACTGTGAAACTTAACAACATAACCATGATGTTAAATTTGGGGTGCCTCAAGGAAGTATTCTGGGTCCGATTCTGTTCCTAATTTACATTCATGACCTATGCCACATAGAATGTGACGGAGAAATCATCAGTTTTGCGGATGATACTGTTCTCTTTATAAATGTGAATAATTGGACAAAAACATTTAAGAAAGCAAAAGACATACTAAAGAGGATTAAAAAATGGCTAGACTACCATTCACTTACACCAAATGCTAATAAAACCAAATTCATCACTTTCAAAATAAAAAATACAAAAAACTCTGAAGAAAACCTTAACTTGAAAATTCATGGCCCGCATCACTTAAATGAGCATTGTAATTGTCCCTCATTAGAAAATGTTGACCATATAACGTATCTGGGTCTAAAAATTGATGGAAATTTAAAATGAACCAATCACATTAGCTATTTAGATAATAAAATTTAAAAACTAAGTTATTTTTTCAAAACTATCAGGAATGTGCTCATTAAAAAAGACTTAATCAAAATCTACATGGCTCTCTGCCAATCACTGTTAGAATACGGTATTATGGGATGGGGCATTGCAAATAAAAATATACTAAATCCACTAATTAAAACTCAAAAAGCCATAATGAAAATTATACTGAAAGTTCCTGTAAGAACTAGCACTGACACAATCTTCAGCAATCTCAACATCATGTCAATTAAACAACTATATTCTAAAACTATAATCAATTACATTCATAAGCATAAAACCCAAGAAATAACAACAAACTCGTACAATAGAAACACTAGATCTCATGGTCAAAAACTTATCCAACAAATAACTACTAATACAACTTATGGGCAAAAAAGCTTCTTATATCATAGTATTAAACTCTACAATAAATTACCACTCTCACTCAAAAACCTCAACATTATAACATTTAAATCTCAAATAAAAAGCTAGATACTTAATATAGGGAGATCTGAAATAGAAAATATACTGATATCAAACACAGACTAAAACCGAATCTATTAAACTGAACTATACAAAAAAACGCTATCTTACTTATTTTAAAATTACTTAAAAAAAAAAAATTATACTACATGATATATGTTTATAATTAAATTCATATGTTACTTTATTGTAATATTAATTTCTTATAATTAAATTATAATATGTAAATGACATCCTCAGCACGGGAGATCCCAGTGAGGATATCATTATCTCTATTTTTTTTTTTATGCTTCCTATTTTGTTGTCCGGGTTAAATCTTCCCCATAGGAAAAACTAAACCCTTCCACTCACTTTTCCACAAATGATCAGCTAGTCAATCAACACTATGCAAGTGCATTATATAAGTAAAATAAATACAAAACAATATAAGAACAACAACACGGTGAGTTGTCACCAAAGATCAAATGGGAAAAAAAATTCACCGACTCCAGATATTTTCATATCAGAGGGTTCGGCTCGGTAGAACTTCTAACAGGGCCTATAAATCCTACTGATCCCTCAACATAAATATTTAAAAAATCTTTCGTTATCCTACATGTGTTCAAAATGACCGACTTTTGCATCTTTATATGTAAATTTTTTGATAGATCTAATACGCCTAAATTTTTAATGAGATAGCTATGTATAATGCCAGTAGCCGAAATAACGAATGGTAATATTTTTATAGTCTGAGAATGCCGAATTCTTTTTATTTCATTTCCTAAATCTGTGAATTTTCTTATTTTTTCATAAGCAGATTTTTGAATATTACAGGAATTTGGAATAGCGACATCAATGATATAAGTTATTTTTTTTAATTTTGTCATGTAACAAATATATCGGGTCTATTATGACTAATCGTTTGGTCTGTTAGTATAGTTTTATATTAATATATTTTATAAAATTCGTTTTCTCAAAATGAATTTGGTTCGTATTCTTAATATGATACTATATTACGGCAGTCAATCAAGTTATGTTTAGTTACCAAATTTTGGTGAATTATTTTAAAATTATTTTAAAGAAAAGAAGACAATGAATCATTATTATTATTATTATTATTTTAATTTTTTATTCACCATAGCGTACTATAGAATGATGTTAGCTGGAAACATTACCGACACAATACTCTAATAACGGGGGTTCGCTTGAGACTCACATTTTAAATAATTCCGATGAATTCGTAACGATGTGTATATATATATATATATATATATTATTTTTTTCAAAAGATTCCTAAAATCCAAATTAATAAAAGTAGTACCTTGCAATAAAGAAATTTTATGTAAAACGGTTTAAAAATTTTATAAAACATTTTTCAACCATAAAATTAGCTTTAAACACTAGATTTTATTTTTCTAGACGATGAATCGGTAACTTTCCGAGGGGTCCCTCTGGAAACATCTGAGAATTTAGTAATACGTTAATCAGAAATAATTTAATCAAACCCTACGGAAAGATATTTTTTAGGCCTGCTAGGGCAAATTCGAACATAAGTCGGTCCATTACGCCGGGCCGCGCGCCTGATATTGTTTTCACACGACTTCATCACTTATGACGTTAAGATTGTCACTTTATATTAGAAATTTGCTAGGGCGTATTTAACCGTAGCTCTATCCAATACACATGGCCGAGCGTCGCATATGTTTTGTGAATTGCTTCTTCACTTACGTCGTTAAGATTCCGACGTTATTATAGGGTCTCGTCTTAACCATAACATTCCAAAGAGAAAAGGCTGTCCAAAGTAAGTAATAGTATATTTGCGGAGCGTTCCATCCTGGAATCCGTGGAAACCATAGGATAAGGGTAAATGTGTAACACGTAGATGTCATTATGTGTTTAAAATTTGTAATCTCTCTAATATATTTCTCTATAACAGATTAATTGAAAATATGAAATTAAAAAATATATTCAGAACCGCCCTGGTGAAATACCACCATTCGGAAAAGGAATGTTTATTGAAATGGCTTTAGCCGTGCTTGGTGATCAGATCTGAATAGCCAAGAATGTCCCCACCATCTTCTTCTCCATACCCTTTCTTTCCCTACTACCTTTAACCTCATAACATACCCCAATATTCATTGTCTCGCTGGCTCCAAAGAGTTGGGAGTAGTTAAAACTCTTGTCCGGCACTCATTTATATATTTATTAATCGTAAAAATTCAATTTTTTTTTTGTTCATATATCATATTAAATACATCAGACAAGCATTCCGACGGTGGTTCAACCAGACTTCATTAAATATTATTTGCATTTCTAATAAAGCTAAAGGCAGGTTTATATCGTTACTCAGCAAAATAAACTGAATACTTAATGCCGTATACTAGCCACTCGGGATGGGCACGATAAGGGCAGAGAAAATAATCCTCTCCTTGAAAATCACCTCCGTAACAATTACCTCCGATTAACACCCAAGAGGAAAGCTTTGGTGTGTTCTGATGTTTTATTAATGAAGTCTTAAGCACCTCGATGGTTTATTAATTTTCTTAATTAATCTTATAACGTAGTCTCAGAAGAAGCATCTTGTGTAGTTTCATTAATAATCATAGAATTTAAATATTATTTTGTCGTAGACGTTCAACTAATCGTCGAATGCTTTATTAAGAATGACTGGTGCAGACCCGTGAAAAATCAGGGAATATTATTATTATTGTAGGCAAGATTTGCGAAGCTGAAAGTATTTATAAAATACTATCTGACGTGTACCCAGCGTCACTCGAAGTTATGAATGCTGCGGAGTAAAGTTGTGATACAAGCTGACGTGTACCCGGCTTCACTCGGGGTTATAAATGGTTTGGAGTAAAGTTATGATACTAGCTGACGTGTCCTCGGCGTCACTCGGGGTTATGAATGCATTGGAGTAAAGTTATGATACTAACTGACGTGTACCCGGCGTCACTGGGGTTATGAATGGTTTGGAGTAAGGTTTTGAGGTGGCAAATTCTAGTGTACCTCAAAAATAAGTGCATTTTTAGTGAAAATATTATTTCACTTGATCATGCCGTGTCTTCCTTACAAATATAGAATAATAATTAATAATTAAATTAAAATTAATTAATTTTCGGATTATACGTGAATGTCCAAATAAATTAATAAATTTAGTTTATAACGAATACAATAAACATTATAAATGTACTCTCCTTATCATTTTGAGTGTATTGCATAATTTATTTACATATATTAAGTGCAAAGACTTCCAATGTAACTTATTCAACTTCCCAATTAGCCCAACTGAGGTTCACCTGCATGTGAAGTCAAAGCAAAGAGCCGTTCCCCTGCAAATTGATACTGCAAAGGATGCTGTAAATAAGATACTCTGAAACCAACTAGGTATTCTGTTTGAGTAAAATTGTTAACATGCATTTCAGTCAATTATGAACGATACATAATATTATGCAAATGAAATTATAGCTTTAATTATGAATTAATTGCGAACAACTTCATTTCAAAGGCGAGTAGATTAAAGAGAATTCGTAATTGAGGTAATTTCAGAAATTCGAGAATGGTAGATACGCGATTCAACATGTTTACACGACTTTTCGCATTGAATAGCTTAGCTATTTTTACGTACTTACTTCTAAAACTAATAAAAAAGAAATTCAGAACGAGGTAATAAATAATATTCAATTATTGAAGACAATATTAGCGATTCTTAAGCGAAAATTTGAAACAGAATAATCAAAAAAAGCTACACAATAGTCACATCTAGGACATGAACCCAAGACCTTTGCCTTTCCAGGGCACGCTCTACCAACTGAGCTAATGGGACCCCATCTCCTTCGGTCATATTTAATTGTATCATACTTCGAATAAAAACTACCAACATTATCTTCATTTTCTCACAGAACATTTTTATTGGCTACTATCTTTATGTATGATCGCAAGATTCAACTCGGACCATGCAATCGCAAATGCAATCTAGATAGTTTCTCAGATAAATATATCTTATTTTAATTTGTGACATCTATTGACTTTTTCTGCAAGTTTAGGATGAATATCTTATTTTTGGAATAACTTAATTAGTAACCTCAAACTTTAATATTTATTTATTGAAGAAAATATTAGCGATTCTTAAGCAAAAATTTGAAACAGAAAAATCCCCGGAAAGGCAAAGGTCCTGGGTTCGTGTCTTAGATGTGACCGTATCATACATTAAGTTATTCCAAAAATAATATTATTGATTTGTGAACAACTCAACCTCTGGAACTCTAGAACAAGATATTAAAATAGAAGCCAAGTAAAGTACGGTGCAACTTTCCAATTTGCGACAATTTTTTTTATTTTACGCTTCATGGATAGTACATAATTTCACGTTGTTAATGGTGAAATTCTTAATACTAAGTTAATACTGTTACACTATAAATCTTAAGAGAATTCGAAATTATTGTTAGAGTGATTTTACTATGAATAAATTTTATGCTAATGAAATTGTCGGCAATAATATTGTCATAAAATGTGTATTTTTGGTGTTAATCGGAGGAACGATGAATTTTATCTCCTGTTCCGAACGATTTCACTTTATCGACATTTCAAGCTGGTTTATGTGTTCTCCATATTATTTTATTCGCAATAAATGACTTGACAATTACTCGGGAGCTCCACAAACTTAACGCATCAATCCCAATATAAATAATTTATCGACTGTAAATTTATATATTTTTTTTTAAATTTCAACACGTTTTAATTGGTATTGTATTTCAAGAATACTAAAACGTCGATGAAAACTGTTTTGTTTACATAAAAAAAAACTCATTCAAACTTCAATCGTTCATCGATTGCATTACGTTGATGGATGAAGATGTTTTAGGCCTCTTTTAAATTTTTATCTTTTTTATGTATGTGTAGCTCTGAGGCCGCATCCATTACTTTGATTAGTGGGTAAAACAGCTTCCTGTAAGTGAAATTGGTAACCACATAGAAAAAAAAAAACAAGACATGCTATGTGGACGTGTTTTGTGATTCCAAAGTCTGAAGATTCTCCGCTTAGATTTTATATGCTGAACTGTGTTTTACGTCATTTCTAAATTCAATATGGATGATGACATATGATGTGCTGTATGTCAATTTGCTCTTACACTTAATTTCTATAGACTTATAATATGGTGTATTATAAATGGTATTTTTTTCCATTCTAATCTATGTGGAAAGCATTTCTATTTTATTTTATTTGCTATCAGTTGTCAAGTCGATTACACTGAATTTCGCTAATCGTTTTAGACGCTCTGCCTACTTTTTTAAAAATTTTATGGGTTTCGTGTCATTTTAAAATGATAATATTTTTATATTTATAGGGAAGTACTAACTTTTAAAATTCGATCTGGTATATGTCCCGATTGATCGAGTGGATGTCTGTCCGTAAATTCTTGTTGTTAAATTGAATCCACATATTATATTATTTTAAAGGTTGTGTGTGTTATTCTATATCTGTTAAAAGTTTTATGATTAACAAATTTTAAGCTGGATGTTGTACGTGTAATTCTTGAAGTCTTATAATATTCCAACAGTGGCACTTTATTTTGAGTTTGTGCTACCCACAGAAATCTTACGAAGAATAGGTGTTTCAGTATATTTTTAACCAACAGTAACAGCAAAAAAAAGTAAAATAAAATTTTCAACATTCTCTAAGATGCGCATGTTATGTTTAAGAAAAGCTAAATATTGAGAATTTGAATTTGAGCGTATTTATTGTAAATTTTATAATTTTAATTCCTGTTTCTGTACTCTATTCGGTGGCGAGATATTGAAATTCTGCAGCTCGCAATTCACGTATCATGAAATGAGGTGTGGGTGAACGGTGAACATGCGTTTTCTCTGGGAGCCATTTATGAACTGTTTGTTTATTTCTATGTCAATTCAACAAACTTTATATCAAAACTTTACATTTCCTGGCAATGCTTTTAAAATCAACTAAACATTATAGAACTGATTGAATTTTAAATTACTTTCAAGTACCTATAATAGTGCAGTTTAAACAAAATAACCGCATTTATTTTAAAACGGCTGTGTCAAATACAAAACTGATTTTAGATCAAAAATTCATATTCATTGGGATTGCTTTGAATGGTACTTATAGCAACGTGTTTCAGAAATTATCCCAGTTTATAGAGGCACTTTATTACCAAGTAGTCGCTTCTGACAATTATTGCTTTGTTAGTTACTACGTAATACCAAAACCTCGAAGGCCACATGAACATTTATATAATTTGCATATTTATTTATTTCTATGCTTGCTCATTCAGTTTAAATATAAATACAATTTTCAGAAAGGTACAAGTAATACAAAAATGATCATAATATGAAACATGGTAGTAGCGTGTAAAATAATCAGTTATTCCATGTAAATTGTTATGGATGTTAAAGTAGTAATTTTTTGTGAAAGTCTCTCTAGGAAAACCTGCTGAAATGTTCCCATATTTTATTTAAAATGTTAATTTGGTAAGTAGCATTTAAAGTACATTATAATAGCATGTGGGCATAGTAACAACTTTTGAATAACAAAAAAAAAATGTCTAACCAAAAAAAAAACATTTTCGAAAGTTAAAAATAAAAATTTCAAAAATCTAAGATATGAACCCAAACTTCATGTTCGACGATATTCATGTCACGGTATTTTTTCACCAAATGAAGCAAACCAATTGGATGACCTACGGAAGAGTTGTTGGTTCTCCAATAATATGTAAATGGTAATCTTTATCTAAATAAATAATCTTCTATTCTAAATAATGTGTAAATGGTAATCATTAAATTTTAGAGCTCTCAAACAGATTTGATTAAAAATGGCTAAAGGGGAATTTAGGGGGAAGAAACAATCCAATTTTCTGTCAAAATATATTATTTCGGCGGCGAGTTCTGATTAGCAGTCATTTTTTTTAGTTGATTGTAGTTTTTTTTACTTCGTACAAAGCAGTTTTTATTTGTCCAATCAATTTCAAAATGAACGAAGTCATAAAACATACATAAAATCCATAATATTCCACGACAGCTGTCGTGTTTTCCATCGCTCTCTCGAAATTTCACAATATAAAACAAAATTCGTAGCTAAAATCTAAATATGTATATTTTAATATTTTTTTAATAGTGGAGTGTTGTTATATTAGTTATATTAGCTAATATTCCGTGCCTATATGACTACAAGGGCAACTGCAAAGACTGCATAAAATAATACAGACACACAACTCCTCCAACTCCATGACAAAAAGTTTCAAGAATTCAAGGTGCAATTAAGAAGAAATCTAAATTTTTTTTTTTATTGTTATTAAGTTTAATTTGTAGAACTCCATTTTATTTTTTATTTTTTTATATATTCAATAATATTATTATTGGGTTTATAAAAACAGTTTATTTTTAAACAAGTTCTGCTGTGTAATTATTATTACGCGTGACAGCTGTTTCGCCCTCTGAAGGCATTATCAAACTGTGGGTAGCCCACTTACAGACGATACATTTATATTATTTCTAGGTAGGTATTTTAATTTCAATTACTGATTTCTTAATTGATTTTTGAGTAAGATATTAGAAATTATTAATGGTTATTACCCCAGCAAAGTTTCCCCAATTAGTGTAATGTTAAAAATTTGACTGAATGTCTTAATGTTAGTTATTCCCAAACGATGACTCATAGGGTTATTTTAATAGCATAATTAAGTACTTCATAGTGCACTCATATTTGAACTAGGTTTGAAGATATCTAGTAGGGGTGAACGAATTATATTTGTTTGTTCATTAATTAGAATAGCTTTCGGATTATTAGAGTTTTTGTTAATTTCTAACTGTTCTAAAAGGTTCAGTTTACGGCCTTTATTTTGTACGTGTAACGGAGTTGGTTTATTATTATCATTAAGTGAGTGATTTTCATCTAGGAGATGTTTGGCAAATTGAGATTGCATTTTATTATTATTTTTAAAAGATCTTATGTGTTCTTTGAACCTAGTGTTAAAGGACCGGCCCGTTTGTCCAACATAAACAGCGTTGCATTCGTCACACTGGAGTTTATAAATGCCACTATTTTGTAATTTGAACTCAAAAAGTAAGGTACTCAAATTACAAAATAGTGGCATTTATAAACTCCAGTGTGACGAATGCAACGCTGTTTATGTTGGACAAACGGGCCGGTCCTTTAACACTAGGTTCAAAGAACACATAAGATCTTTTAAAAATAATAATAAAATGCAATCTCAATTTGCCAAACATCTCCTAGATGAAAATCACTCACTTAATGATAATAATAAACCAACTCCGTTACACGTACAAAATAAAGGCCGTAAACTGAACCTTTTAGAACAGTTAGAAATTAACAAAAACTCTAATAATCCGAAAGCTATTCTAATTAATGAACAAACAAATATAATTCGTTCACCCCTACTAGATATCTTCAAACCTAGTTCAAATATGAGTGCACTATGAAGTACTTAATTATGCTATTAAAATAACCCTATGAGTCATCGTTTGGGAATAACTAACATTAAGACATTCAGTCAAATTTTTAACATTACACTAATTGGGGAAACTTTGCTGGGGTAATAACCATTAATAATTTCTAATATCTTACTCAAAAATCAATTAAGAAATCAGTAATTGAAATTAAAATACCTACCTAGAAATAATATAAATGTATCGTCTGTAAGTGGGCTACCCACAGTTTGATAATGCCTTCAGAGGGCGAAACAGCTGTCACGCGTAATAATAATTACACAGCAGAACTTGTTTAAAAATAAACTGTTTTTATAAACCCAATAATAATATTATTGAATATATAAAAAAATAAAAAAAATAAAAAAAAAAAAAAAAAAAAAAAAAAAAAAAAAAAAAAAAAAAAAAAAAAAAAAAAAAAAAAGAAATCTAAAAGTTAAAAAACAAAATATTAACTCTGAAAAAAAAAAATGATACAAAAAACAACAGCGTTGGAAAAACTCTTGAACAGAATGCAGTAATTTAAAGTGAATTTAACGAATTGCATAAACAATTGGATGCTAACGAACAACATGCACTCATTGAGAATGTAGAGATATTGGGTACCAGAAAAAAAAAACAATAAAACCTGACGGAGATTATCAAAAGCATCTACTCAGAATTAAAAATAGTAAATCCTGACGAAATCGAATACGCCACCCGAGTAACCACCAAGAAGAAGATTGAAGGAAGACGTGAAAAAAAAATTGAAGTGCAGAAAACAAAAAGATGATATCAAGGCAGCAATCTGGACAAGGCGGGGCCTAACAGCAGAGGATATTAACTTCAATGAAAAACATCAGACAAAAAATTGATATCATAAAAATTTTAAAATATACAAAATCCACGTGACTACCAAACGTTTTCACTCTTAAGATCTAGACAATCGATCTATCGAATTGCACAACAACTTTACATTCATTATATACATACTGCTGAAAGTAACAAGAATGGAAATCCTAAACACTCCTGGATTCATTTCAATAACATAAAAAACACAATCATCTCTTCCAAGGACGATGCACATAGATGACAAAAATCAGAAAATGGCCAAGACATATCATAACAACTAAGCAACTTGGTTTTATAAAAGGCAAAAATGTGGAAAGTAATCTCGTTCTTATTACTGAATTCATCGTCTATTACATGGACAACCGCACTCAAGTAGATATCATATATCCAGACTTTGACAAAGCATTTGATAAAACTATTACTAAGGACGGGTTGTTTCGGAGAATTTGAACAATTCATAAAAATTTCAACGTTCATTTTCAAGTTCTGTGAAAGATTTTTTCAAGTTCTGTTTTTATTTCAGTTTTGTCAAGCAACTAGCCTACAATGATATAATAACAGAACTTAAATAGGACTTTCACAGAACCCGAAAATGAACGTTGAAATTTGATGAATTGTTCAAATTCTCCGAAACAACCCGTCCTAAGAAAACTTTGGTCATTAGGTATACGTGGTAATTTTTTTCATTGAGTTACATCTTATATACTCAACAGATCACATGCAGTAGCAATAAAGGGTTTCGAATCATATTTCAATGAAATTTCCTCTGGGATCCAATTTGGACCATTGTTTTTCATTTTATATATTAATAATTTGATCAATGTGAAATTTAACTCTGAAATACAATTATTTGTTGATGATTCTAAGCTATACAAGCTAGTAGAAAGTCTAAACGATTGTGTCAATTTACAACATGATTAAAACAATATATCCACCCATTGCCAACAAAATCAACTATATCTAAATGTTTCAAAATGTCATCACATTGTCTTTTTGAGAAATAAAAATAAAATATTATTAAGTATAAAACATACATTTTATTCATTTATTTATTTAACGCCTTTTTTCGCGGCTTTTACATATGTAGAAATATACATTACTTTTGGTAAGAAATATACATTATTTACTGTGCATAACTGAATTGCTTCATTAACATCATTTTAAATCTGCTTAAAGATAAATTGAAGATGTCTAAATAAATTTTCTCGTCTTAATCGCTTTATTAAGTTCACTTCATGTAGTATCCTTTCTTTTTTCACTAATTATTAGTGTTAGTGTTTTTTTAAATGTGAAGTTTATTTACTCAATAATAATCAGTTTTTAAAGTAGATCTAATAATATCATTTAAATATTTATTTGTTTGTATTGGTGAGTTATCAGCAGGTTGTTTCAAAGTTGATGGCATGCAGTATAGT
Organism: Hesperophylax magnus; assembly: GCA_026573805.1. Taxonomy (NCBI): domain Eukaryota; kingdom Metazoa; phylum Arthropoda; class Insecta; order Trichoptera; family Limnephilidae; genus Hesperophylax; species Hesperophylax magnus. Next base: position 430,186 of record JAIUSX010000097.1, on the reverse strand, counting down.
AGTAAATCTGAGCACTTTAAGGAGATATACAAAACGATAAATGTTCCATGAAATCGTTATACAGGACACCAACTTAAATCAGTGAAGATGAGGCTCCCAAAATAGCTTGAAGTGTCTACCAATTATTTCAGGTAGCAAGAAGTATTAGCTTAGATCCGAATAAAGAGAGACGAGGCACTTCAAGTTAAGGGAAGTTAAAAAATAAATTATTTTAAAAGCCCAGTGATTCGTTTAAGTTTAAAACGAAGCAGTTAACAGAAAATCGATATCATTTTGTAGAAAGTATTGATATCTCTTTCGATGCGACAATTCTCGATAAAGTAGTGTCAGAGTTACGTATTTAATAAAATACATTAAACTTTTTGTGGGAGTGTTTTTATCTGTACTTTTAATAAAGGCTTTTATCGCGGGAGCGTCAAACAATTTACTCCGACAGATAAAAAAAATGTTCGCTATATTCTGGGAAACCGACAAGAATGAGATTTTTTAGAAAGACCGCCTTTTTGTGTTTACTCGAACTCCGCTTATTTTGAAAATATATTTTGAAGTATTTTTATAATTCCCGAAAATATTTCAAAATTTTATAAAAAGTTAGAATAATAGCAGGAGTGTACGTCTTAAAATGAATATTTTTTTAATAACAAAAAACCAAAGTTCGCAACGCGTTTAACAACAACATAGCGCCGTAAAAGAAAATATATAAAAAAAAATCTTAAATTTTCAAACTCTTTACAATGTAGGATGTTCAGATTTTAGTATACAGTAGCGCAACGGCCTTAAAGCCCGCTATAAAAGAAAGGTAGGTCTGCAATGAATATTGAAAAACTTCGTAGGCCAACGAGATACGAATGTGGGTCACAAACTAAAGATGGAACGGGACCGTATACATACATAAATGAACATTTTCCTTTGGGATTCGTTTCACGGCCAAGCCGAGTCTGTAAACCCTTTAAATGAATGTATGTTTGTGTCGCAACATGGAAAAAACAATTCGCGTGTGAAGGTACGATTTTTATTTTTGAAAAATAACTTTATGTAGGTATTTATTAATGTTGTTTATGTCAGCTACAAAGCTATTTTTGTAATCTCGGTTTGACGATATTTTGAGGTGATTGGGATTAATGGGGATATCTAAATATTGGTATCGGTTCTTACTGAAAATTCAGTAAATGGTCACATAATTCATACGCAGGAAATGAATTCTTTACAAATGTGTGTCCTTTCTGTGATTATCGCCGAAACTCACCTGGGGTTTTGATTATATTAAAACACCCTATTGCCCCAGGTCAAACACCGTTTTGACCAATACTTCATTATTCTTGTCGAATGTTTTGAAGAAAGTTAAAAATGTATACTCCTTGTGTTATTATCTATGAAATATGTCATTACCGTGCTGCCGCCTTTACCCCGCCTTCCCTACGTTTTAAAACATATCGACTTTTAGATTGCATAGGTTGTTTAGTAAAAAAAATAAATTCTAATTTGGCGCTTTAATAACTAACGCAATTTTTTCTTCCTAGCATACAACACTGATAGTTTTGTTTCCAAAGAATGGCCAATATTCCCGTGTTACAAATAACCTGACAATAATTTGAAAATCTTCTTATGTCGTGATGGAAGACTAAGGACGGGTTGTTTCGGAGAATTTGAACAATTCATCAAATTTCAACGTTCATTTTCAAGTTCTGTGAAAGATTTTTCAAGTTCTGTTTTTATTTCAGTTTTGTCAAGCAAATAGCCTACAATGATATAATAACAGAACTTGAATAGGACTTTCACAGAACCCGAAAATGAACGTTGAAATTTGATGAATTGTTCAAATTCTCCGAAACAACCCGTCCTTAGTTTATTTAGGGCTTATTCTGAACGTTATTCTTTTATTTTTTTTTATTTAACTGTACTAAAACAATTACTTATTATTTCTATCGAGTGAAGTTATTATTTTCTATCGAGAAGTATTGTCATTTTTTTAATCGTGTGAGTATCTATGTGTGTCAATATATAAATCTGACGCCCCTGGGTGGCAAATAAAATATTTTATGATTTTTTGACACTTTTTCGAATAGTTTTTTTTACAAGCCCACGTAAGAAAAACAATTTTGAGTGAAGGGTGTCCGCCAAAACACACACCAAGAACATTAAAAAATATGTAACTACTTGAAAGCTCTCATTTTAAAAGATTTAGGGGGTTTTTCACAACCTTTGAGTACACCGCCGATAAGCTTTATGCGTCGAGTAGCGTATACTGAATCGTCAAGTATATGTTTGTTTTTACAGCCATGTTAATATAACGATTGAAATCACTGTACGAGTATTTAGTTTATTCAGATGTGGTGAAATGCCTCCAATTTTTAATTAACATTTCAATTTCTGGATAATATATGCAATTGAATAGGTACCTACCCACTTCAACGAGCTTAATTTCCTGAGACATTTAAGGTCTACTTCTCACCACATATCATGGGTTTACCGTTCTATTCGGAACAGTAGGAAAATCATCGTTTACGTAATATCTTTTACCTTCATTAATTGTCTTTCCATTATGGGAGAACAAAGAAAGTATCACTTTCATAACATTACATTATAGTACAAGGTTTAGTATGCAACTTGATTTGAGGTAAACAAATACAAATAATTTTCGGGATAAGATGTCATCCTATAACTGGAAGCTACATAATGTAATAGTTTAGGAAAAAGAGGTTTTTGTTATACTTTTATTTTTATTTTTATTAATGACAAATATAGTTGTATATTATTTATAGTCTACGTCACTAGAGATTTCTATTCCGAGTCGGAGGGTAGGGTGTTGTGTTGATGTTACATCATGATTTTCTTATCTTCACGACTACGTGTGTTGATTTCCTTATCTTCATGTGTATTGATTTAGGTTTCCTTCTATTGTTTTATAATTTTCTCATCTTCATGTTTACTTGGTCACATCATCTACATGATAATCTTTAATTTCATGAAGAAGGCATTTTAGAAGCATGGAATTCTCGGTTTTTGCGGCAAGAAATGTATTTAATTTGGAGATGTAAAGTAGATTTGAGGTTTTTGTCTAAGTAGTGTAGGGCAGGTGTTTGTTTTTATATACACCAGTTTAATTTTGATTAGATATTTAACGTAACTCAAATTGAAGACTTATTTTATGTAATCATTGAAGACAATATTAACGACTCTCTCACGAAAAGAGCGAAATGAAAAAACAGAAAAGTATTGAGTCGCATCTAGAAATTGAACCCAGGATCTTAGCCTAGCCGGGGGTTTGATCCACCACTGAGCTTATTCGACCATATCCCTTTCGGTCATATTTAACTGTATCATACTTCGACTAAGAGCTCCCAACAAAATCTTTATTTTCATAACACGTATTTTTATTGACAGCTATCTTTATTTATGATTTCAATATTCTACCCGAATTAAATGCAATCTAGATAGTGCCTTGGACAAATGAATCCATTATATTTAAATCTGCTACATATATTGACTTTTCTATGTCTCGGATGAGAAGTTTTATTTTTGGAAGATCTTTTTAATTTATTTGGTAATGTGAACTTGATTTTTACAATTTTATGTGACAAATTATGTATACAAATAAAATGGACTGTATTGAAATTATGTTAAATTAAATGAAATGTTAAGGCACTCATAAAAACTAAACAATAAATTGTAATTATTGATTCACTTATGTTTAATATGTGTACTATGTAGGTATATTTTTTATTATTTTAAGATATATATGTGTATATATTTTTTTTTAAATAGCCTTTTTTGATTTTTAATGTTGTTCGTGATTTTTTTTGGCTTCCCTCATTTTTTGTGTCGAGTGCAAGATTGTTGAATGCATTTATTGCCTGGAATTTATGGTGTCTTTGTACTTATCCATGGAGTTTTTATGCTTTGTATGTACGCTCGTTTATTAATGTTAGTTTGTGTTTGTTGAAATTAGGTTCTTGGTCAAAAATGTATTTAAGTTGTATTTTTATGTATATTTGGCGTATACCTAGTACGTCATACGTTGAACATTTTGTCAATGTCAGTCATTTAATGTTTTTTAAGACCTTTAAAATATCTAATCTGTGATAGATATGAGCGATCGCTGAGTTTCTTTCTCCTCCCCAAGCAATTCTACCGTATTCTATAAAGGATTGGCAATGTCAATTATATTATCTATATTTTTTTTTTAAATTAAAATATGTTTCTTATAATGTTTTGAGGAGTTTATTAATAGTGTGTTTGATATGATGTGTCCATCTGAGGTTATGGTCTATAATGATTCTAAGATATTTTATTTGGTCAGTTTTTTCAATAGTAGTGCAATCGCAGATGTTGGTGTCTATGCATTCATATATATGGTGTTTATATTTCTCTGGTATATATACCGTTCGTTGTGAATTTTGTTTTAGATATGTTTAGCTTAAACATGTTTGTGTCCAACCACGTTTTCACTGGCGTGATTCCTAATTCCGCTATATTTTACACCTTTTTCCAATTTTTGGATTTGAATAGTAAAACTACATCGTGCGCATAACTAACAATTTCTCTGTCTCTTAGATTCTTAATATGAATTTTGAATAGAACTTATGAAGAATTTAATGAATAAAACCGCAAATTGTAATATTTTATCTTGAAGATATTAATTATTAAAGACTCTCAAATGTTATTATTGTCTATATGCATCAACGATATAATTTTTTTCTTAAAACATATTTAACGTGGTAAGAAATGGTTGAATAAAATAATCGTATGTCTGTTCGAAAATAAAACTTTTTTATATTTAATTTATGATAAATTCAGTTGAAATAATCCATATTAAACCCACAGCACACAGAATATATTGTTGCAATGATTATTAACATTATCAATCGAAAACACCTGGCTCGCAAAGCACAAGAAAGTTCGTATTTAATTAAATATATCTACCTACGTCAATATCTCCCTACATCTGTACGTAGTATGTAGCCTCCATCCTATAGGTAATATATTTTCCAACGTTAACTCCCAACGCAAGCCAATTCACGCCCATAATGCCGAACACGTCCTGTCTAACGCACATTTTTCCTTCGCATTGCACGTGTCATGTATGCACGTTTCTTCTAACACCGTATACTAACGATGAAGGTCTGTAAGAATTTCCTTTTTTGTGTCCATACCAGTTTTTTTACCCTACCTGTTTCTTTCAAGCTCTATTACTCTCGCTCTTATTACTCCTACTTTTTTCTCCTAATCACCTTACTCAGCTTTTTTGTAACCCGAAAAGATAAAATCAGTTTATAAAACCCACGGCAGCCATGTTTACACTGTGCCTACAATTAGTTTCACTGTGATCGAGTAAAACGTTGAAACAATTGGTAAAGGCAAGAGCAATTTGTGTATGATATTTATTTTTATTGAAAAAACAATCATTTATACTATAATTTTGTTCTGGTATTTAATTTTTTTTCAGGTAGGGCTTGCAACGCATCTAATTTCTGAATTTTAAGCAGGCAATAGATTAAAGTTCGCTAAAAAACTAATTATGGTAGAGCGAAATAAATTAAAAGTTAGTTTTTATGTTAGGGCTTTAACCGTTGTAACACTCAAATGCTTAGTTTTATACGTGAAACCAAAATACGCATTTATGTATGAAACTGCACAAGAGTTCCAACTGCTTACAATCATCTGGAGCCATTGAGATATGGCATCCACATTTGGGGGATGTTGTGAGGCTGAAGGTAATGGGAAGGGGAATGAGATGGGAAAAGTTATTTCAAGCAAACCTTCAATTCTTAAACTTTGAAACGTGCCATTTATTGTGATATAATATAAATTAATCAAATAAAGTTTACTTCCGCACGCGGGGATTTGAACCTGTACCTCTGTGGCCCCACGGATTTACTTTTGTCAGTTGTCACGACAAATAAAAATAAATTTAAAAAAAACTTCTATTAATATGAAGATAAAAACACTGAAAATAGTTATCTTCAATATCTCATGACTAACTTCTTGCATTTTTTATAGTTACCTCGGGTGATGTTGTTAAAACGACATAGGTAACCATATTTAAACCATAACTTACTTTCACCTCCGAAACAATACTACACCTACTCCAAAACGAACCAGTTGATAAAAATTAACTTGCATTATCCGTTTTCTCAAATACTTTATAGGTTTTAACGTAAAATAACAATTCAAAAGATATTATTTTTAAGTACATGAAAATAAATTTCTTCTTTGATGGTAAGCAAACGTGATATAAATATTTTGTGTAAAGCAAATGAAACATTCCGCCTGAAATGCTCGCCCGTTTTATCCACAAAAGAATACCTGTACATTATAACCTAACAATCCTGATACTTTGCAATTTTCGGTACAAAATAACTGGTGGCTTTTCCAATAAATAGGAATACGATAAGTTAGGATTCCATACATTATTTACATTATGCGCAGACCCTTGAAAATTTATGCGGTATTATCATTATATTTATTTAGAAAAATATTTACCTAGGGTTCATTGCCTTTTTAAATTTACCTATCAAATTAACTTTAATAATTACGACTTCCTTCCAATATATTAATTAACTCAAGACACGTTATATTCATCACGGAAAAAATATTTAATGACATAAAATATTGCTAATTTATAAAAAACTGGTAAATTTTTTTTTTGTTTTTTTTTTCTTTCCTTTATTGGTAAAATATATTTGTATACAGTTTTTTACATGCTTCTCGACTACCACACTAGACATATGTCCCGTATTATGGTAGACGTAATCATACGTATTCCTGTTAAAAACGGAACAGTACCTTAAACGAATGAATTGACAGGTTTCCTAACAAACTGTCGGAAAAACACGAACACATTATTAGGATGTCGGAACAAGTATTCATCAAAAATCTAAAATTGTTAATTATTTTCATTATTTTTATCAGGAAAAGCACAAATGCATGAGCACGTGTTCTGGTATATTCTGAATGGACTAATAATTTATTAGGAAATAGGTTGCAATCACGATTTTAATATTATTTTATTTAATTAGCACTTCTCATTTTTCTCCGTGTTCAAAACATGCATTTGGCACATTCCATCATCTAAATTACTACCTACCTAATTTGGTATGTGATGTAATGATAAATATTTTGTAATTATAATTTAATCAAATTTTAATAATAAATTCTTGTTTATTCACCAAAATTTTCATCAATATAATACAAAGTATATATTTTGGGCATGTTCCAGATCGTATTCTTAGTATCGTACTACTGAAAAACCACCAGAAGTCGCTTTAGCCGTGTTTGGTGACCAGATTTGAATAACCAGGTATTTTCCCCCATTCCTCTCCCACGTCTCCTTCCCCTCTTCACTACCTAATACCCAAATTGGGGGTGCTATGGTCTCATCGTCTCCAGATGGTCGGAAGCCGTTGGTACTCTTGTGCGGTACTCACTTTAAGAGAAATAGTAATAAAATAAAAGAAATAAGTACTTGCTGGCCATTTAAATGATTATTTATGATGGTAACGGTAAGTTTTCCATTTTAGTGCCGGCAACCCGGGTGTTTATTTTACTGTATTTTTTATTACATTGTTTTCTTTACCCACCTGTATTTAACACACGCGTATTCGAATGCAACGTTGCATCAAAATTTTACAGCAATCGGTGAAGAACTTTCGGAGATTTAAGATTTTGACAGTCGAAAATTAACAATTTTAATTCTATAGATAGATGTTTATATTTAATTGTTATATTTAATTTTGATGCATGTAGGACGTAGGTATATACATATATTATGTTTTATTAATGAATACTATTGCACACAAATTTTATATACTTAATCTTCGAAATATAAAAATTAACGTAGACATATGAATTACAACATATTTTATTATACTGTACCATTAAATAATTTCGTTAGAAATTGGATGAAGTGTGAATGGAGAAACTTACTGGTTTGAAATATTGCTACACTGGAGCATTCTGCTGTATAATCAATCTCAGCCTTGAATGCTCGGAAATTTTTAAGGGTTTGGTTTGGAAATTTCCCGCCCTCTTTCAAAAAGTTATATCCCAGAATTTTAATATGTAGACAAATAAACTGCTTATAGTGCAATTGAATGCACCTGATGGTTTATCACATATTTTTAGGATACATGAAAAAAATCGTTGAATTTATAAAGCTTTAATTTTGCTTATCATTTACTTGAATGCCTTTCGTAGTACCTACTTAGATCAACATTAAATATTATGACTTATATTGTTGCATATGTCTTAGTTGATAAGCACTGCTTTTAGTTTAAATTCTAAGATGCATTTTTTTATATATAAAAACACATGATTTCTAAGAAAAAACTTTTCAATAATTTCGGTTCATGGAATGTCAATAAAAAATAAGTCGGAAGAGATGCGAGACACCTTTTATTTTTTTTTGTATTAGGCAATTCACCCTAAAGAGAGTGCTTTGTGACACCTTTTATTAAAATGTGAAATCATTAAAAGTTAGATTTATGATAAATCGAAGATTCTTACGCGTTGGAGCTTATGAAATATTCCAATAAATATTTTTAAATTTCTCTTCAAATGCCCACGTTTTGGCCGGCGGACGTGAGTTCACGGGCATTTGTAAATTGGCCAAATAAGGTTCAGTGGCTAAATATCTCTTCAAATTATTCGTATTTCTGTTAAAAACGGGACTGCAGGATGTAAACGAATGAATTTTTACAGCTTTGCTAATAAACTATCAGTAAAACTCAAATGTCTAATGGCAATGTCAGAACACGTGTCCTTAAAAATTCTAATATTTTCGCATTTTGTCTGTAAAATATATGATAAAAAAGGATAAATGCAGCTGCATGAACAAGTGTTCTGATATATTATAACAGTACTCATAGTTTATTAGGAAATGGCCTGCTATCACTTTTTAACAGAATTTTAATAAATTAGCATTCACAGCGTAAACTAATTTTTCTGCGTGTTTCCATAATATTATGTAGTGTAACAATATCGAATGTATCATTTCCAAAATCTGTTTCTTTTTTTTAAGGCGTTAATACGCTGTCTATTATTAAATACCATAATGGAATCTCTAAAAGATTTATCGAATAGGATATTAGTACCTGTTATATACAGACTTGGTGGTACTGTGAGGAACTCAATAATTATACGCTTGTGCGGATAGAATGTTTATTAACACTTTAGAACGGATTGTCTACTACTATCTTCTTAGCTGTCGGTTGGGAAAAGAGAGCGAGCAGATGCATCCATCATCTTTTATACGTCGATCTGTCATCTCGCTCTTACACATTCAAAAAGCAGGCGTACGACCTAAAACCTTCCTTACATCCTCCCCTACTAAAATTGAATGTCCCTAGCTACATATAGTATACCCTATTTCTACATATTTCAATATTACAATTTTATTTCATTATTTCAATATTATTTCATATATTTCATTTTCTAAAAATTAACATAACATTTTTTTAAAGATTAACCACTAGGCCAGTGCAATTAGCGATTCGCGATCGAAGTAATTCCGGTAGTCCCAATTTTTTTATATATTATAGAAACTGATTCCCTGATGTAAAATCTGAGTTTCCGACCTTGGCGCACCTGTGCTCGCGCCGCCATTTTGAAAAAACTGGCCGAAATCGGGCCAAAATCTAGTTTTTCCCAAATATCTCATTTCCAATTCAAATTTCGGCTAAAATATCTTTAAAATATAATAGAACATAAAATAACCTACAACTTTTGTTAATAAAAATCTCTAATAGGTACCGAGGTAGAAAGTCGTAAAAGTGCGTATATTTTTGAAAAACAAGTTTTATGCGCGACTAGGTATGTTTTTTTATAAATACCTCGTTTCCAGTACAATTTTGCGAAAAATTTATTGATAATAATTTTGTAGAAAATAAAATTTCGTTAAAGAAATAGGTATATAATTTATATTTTTTAACTCTATTACGTATCCAAACTCTAATCCACCAAAACCAGGCCAAAAATTGAAACAGAGGTTAGGTGTTTTAAGCTTGGCATTCCTTGATTTTATTTTTCTTTAACAATTATTGTTCTTAGAACATATACGTTGACAACAATCGTCATGCCTGTGTCAGACCTAGCTATAAATATAGTACTATACTTCTGGCCCTGAATAGCTTCTTCATCTGTCTTATCACTCAAATTTGTGGCGACTGGGTCATCATATTCCTCGTCATCGCCATCAACGAAGGCTCCTACAGCATTCTCGCAGGAGTTGCCATTGCAATAAATGCAGAGTAGGGAACATTTTAAACCCGACTTTCTGCAGGTGCACTTTCCAGCGCAACCTTTTTTGCATTGACATGATATGAAGTTCAGCAAGGTCTGAGGTGCAGCTTCCTTCAACATTGTTACTGGAGTAAGTAACCCAACAGCATCCTTTTTCCACCCCCATTCAGTCGGATCTTTATCGTGACCAAGCCAAGTCTGCACTTGCCAAGTATGTTCTTGAAGCGTGTTGCTGGACTGCATATTTGGTGGGTGGTAGCCTGGATAAATTTAATTTGTTCTTTTTTACTCCTTTGACAAAAATGATGTACCTTAAATTTTCCAAATTTGATTTCTCGTTGCCGCCATACAAAAGTGCAAATAGTTTTTCGGCAGCCAAAGTGATTGTTTCTGTCTTTGCTTTTGAGTCTTGAAATACACGAACAAGTTCATTCACTGAGTGGTTCTAGATGAAGAATGGCAGACTGTTCAAGTCGAGTTGCCTCTTTGTAAGAACATGAAAATCCAAGGGCTGAAAGCGCATCAATGAGTTTTTTTGAGCCAAATTTTTTGTACATATATGCACCTACACTAGTTAGGAGTGATGAAACGAAAGATCGTGGCCGTGCTGCTGAAATCAGGGCGTGCGATAAGGCAACACATTTCCTTTTCCATCCTTCTGCCTTTCCCTGTTTTTTTTTGCCTATCACTCTCTCATAAAACTCTGATACTGTATGTGGAATCACCGAGTTCACATCTTGAAGAAAGTCATCTGATGGGCTGTAATTTTCCAATGTGTACACTTGTGATCGAATATCTTCTCTAATAAAATCCTGGGACGAGGTCTCTAAAAATGCAAATAAGTGCACAATTATTGTCAAAGAATGGCTCAATCAAAACCTTCTAACTCTGAACTGTGAAAAAACTATATATATACCTTTTTATAATACCAAAAAAGCGGCACCCTTAACTCATCTAAGTATAAGGTTTCACAAAAATACCTGCAATCCTGTCTTATGCACTAACTGTACAGAAATGAAATCGGGGAATACAGTTAAATATTTAGGAATTATAATAGACAGCCAACTCAAATGGACAAATCACGTAGAAAAGCTTGTAAATAAACTTAGATATTTAACTTATATTTTTAAACGTTTAAATAACATAGTAGATATCAAAAGAATCAAATTGGTGTATCATGCATTGGTGCAATCATCAGTATCTTATGGAATAATTGCATGGGGGGGGATTTATAACACCCATATTAAGCCACTAGAAATAACACAAAAACTAATACTAAAAATAATGTTGCATAAAGATATGACCTACCCCTCCTTGCAATTATTCGAAGAGGCTAAATTGTTAGAGATAAGAAAAATTTACTGTACACAATGTTTAAAATATATATTTGCTCGAAATTTTCTTTTTATAAAAAATGAAAATCGGTCTAGTAATAGGGTAAATAATGTATTTAAAGTTCCACTGTGCAAAACAAGGCTTGCGCAAAGACATGCTTATTTTATTACACCAAAAATTTATAATGCACTCTATACCAATACAGAAATCAAATGTGAAAATATATCATCCTACAGGAAACATAAAAATGTAATAAAGTCTTGGATAAATACCATAGATATTAATATTTACCTGCTGTAACATCTGATCTTAATCTCTATTAACTTTTAACAAATCCTTATTAACTTTTATTTTTCATATTTAATCCCGTAAATACAGTAAATAATGATTTTACTATAAATATTTTCATTCTTTTCTTTTCAATTTTCTACAAAGATAAAATATGTATATTTAGAGTAATTTTAACTGAACTGCCTTAAAGAAACACAAGTATACCCACGAACTGGCGATGCCTATGTGGGATTTTTTTGCTATAATACATTTATGCATATTATTATTTTTATGTATATGCTGTTTATGAACTCGTGTGTGTGTACGTGTATTGTGTGTGTATGTTATGTATGGTGTGTAATACACTATATATGTATACATATATAGTGTATTATATAAGAGTTGAATATGAGAGTTGAATGCGAGAATATGCTAAAAAACAGTAATTAAATTGTAAATTTTGTTTTTCTTTACATTCTTCTTTACATTTTAACTTATATTGGTATTATATTAGCATTACAGGAACTGTATTTTTACATAAAGAAAGTTCGAAAATTGTTCAATTCTTCGTGATATTTTTCCTTAAAGGAAAAGTTCCTTCTTTACTTTCATTTTTTATTTTTTGTTATTTTTCATTTCCTTGTTTTATATATTAATATTTCTTTAGTTTAATATATCAGCTAAACAATAGTAAAAAAAAAAAAAAAAAATGAATATACATTTGTATTACCTTACCAACAGAATTTCTTCAATTCAGTTTCATTTTCAAATTCATTTTCTTGTTTTTATCTATTAATTCAGCTTATGTTATGTTAATTCAGTTATTATGTCAGCTAAATAATAGTAAAATATGTCGTGATATAACTGGAAGTATTCTAGAATATGAATATACATATGTATTTTTTTTAACAACAGAATAGTCAACACTATAATGTACCATATATTACATGTAAAAACTTTATCATATTGGAATGTCCTAAAACGGGCAATCGCCTAGTTGGACATTTTAAGTTCATTAATTGTATTATGTAATATTTACAAAGAAACAATAAATAAATAAATAAATAAATAAATAAATAAATATGTGCATGTGTACATATACTTTTCTGTAATTCGCATTGTTTCTTTCTTTTTTTAATATGTATGTAAAAAACATAATTTGTATTTTAAAACCATGTATGTAACAAAAAAAAAAATAAAAAAAAAAAAAAAAATAAAAAAAAAATAAAAATATCTGCAGCACCTCTTACAATCCGACGACGTTCCTCTATGGGGTTGGAGCTCCTGTCTTGATACCAATGGTTAGTAATTATTTTGTAGCCAGTGTTTTTGAAGCACACTACTGGTGTATTTTCCCCCCTCTCAACAAAGAGGATGTCGTCACCGTAGTCGTACTCAAGTCTCGCTCTGACAATTTTTATACAAGGCCGAAAAACTCCTTTAATTTTACCCATTAACTATTCCTGTGTAAACTGACATTCGTCTGAATTGTTGGAAAGAAAATTATAAATGTCTTCTATGGCTCTATCAACATCTTCATTAGAGGGCGGGCCAGGTTTCATTTCAGAAGGAGGTGCGTGGAATAACTTTTTGTAACAAGACGCATGATATCTTGCATCTTGTGCCACCAAGTCAGAGCCTTCGGGCACTAGAGCAATTCGTTCAATCACTTTCTGGGCCCACTCATCACGCCGTTCTCTAGCTGCTCTGATAATCGTCTTATCTACATACAGCTGCTCCACATTAGGCACAGAATTACGTCTTGACGCAGGTAACTTATTCTGCATTTAAAGATATTCTTCAGTAATTTTTTCACCACAAATAAAACACTTATTCTTGAACTCAAATTTGATACCACCCGATCTGAGGGAACGAGCTTGTGCAGACGCTCCACCTCTACAAAGAAATGCCTGATAAAGATGAGTTTTTCATTTATGTAATTCTTTTGACAAGAAACGTGCATCGTAACTTCCGTCAAGTCCTGTAACAATGTTTGATGTGAGGTGATTCCTCGTTTCACACTCGCATTTCGAAATGAAGCAACTCCTCGTTCCTTCACAAACACCACTTTACTACCACTCAAACTTTTGTCACAAATGAAGCAAACTGCTCCTGCCGAAACCGACATTTCAAATAAACTTTAACACACGCCCACCGTCCTATAAAAATATCAAAATAGCGCAAAAATATCGGCAATCATTTCGCACTGAACGCTGCTGTGACACTGACGCTGTGAAGCTCCGCTCCAGGCTCAAGACATGACACGCGGCAACTAAAGGGAACCGGAGGGGAGGAGTAGAAGGTTGGGAGGTAGTCCCCCCCATACCGAAGTGCCCTCTAATAAATTAATAGATGTATATATTTAAAAATGCAAACAAAAATCTAATAACGTGATAATAAACCGTGATAGATTTTCTGTGCGTACCTACCTAGATTTGTTTATTATTTATATCGGTAAAAAAAACTATATTAACATATGTTTTCTCACAATTTATGTATTACAATAATTTATTTATATTATTTTATTTCAATAACTGAGCAACCAAACTTATGTACTCTTTGTTCACACATCAAAAACATAAATTTACCATCCCAAATTAATATTACGGTGTGGGTTTACTTACAGATAACTTACTCTAAAAATGATTTGAAATTCCCGATGAATCTATGCTCACATGCAACAATTATGTAGTTGATAATCCTAAAGACATAAATAAATACTGTTGGGAATCGTACAGTCTAAAAATTGTACACCAGAATATACGAAGTATTACCAATATTGATGATTTTCTCATATTTCTTCACATTTATACATATTTATTCACATTTGACATATTAGTTTTGACTGAGTGCTGGATCAATGAATACTATACCTCCAAAGAAATACAAAATTACACTGAATACCACACATCTTTAAAAATAAATAAATCCAGTGGAATTGTTTTCTATGTCAGGAACGGAATACAAGCGCAAGTTGACGAGCTCGCTTTATCACAAGCAAATTGTCTAAAAATAGTACTTAACAAAAATGTATGCATATTTGCAATTTATAGATCACCATCATTCAACAATATTGATACCTTTCTTAATTCACTACATTCCATCATTAACAGCACAAACAACTCAGAACATCAAATAATCATTGGAGACCTAAATGTCAATATAATCTTAGACAATCACCGTCAATGCGATGATTATTTATGTTTTCTAAGCGAAAACGGTTTCACTCCAACAATTAACACCCCCACTAGAGTACAAGGCACGAGCAAATCCTGCTTAGATCACATTAACATAAAAAATATTAAGTTTCTAGACTCGTTTGTCATACACACAACAATTTCAGACCATTATACCACGGCGATCGGTCTAAGAAATAAACCCCCCTCTGCTGCTAAAAACAAATATATTTCTAGAATAAATTACAGCAGCCTGCTCGAGGAGCTACGTACAGAAAAGTGGCATAACATGACACTAACCAAGCAATGGACGAATTTATTAAGAAATTGCAATTATACATATCTAATAACACTGTCAACAAATGTATCCCAAACAAACAATTTAAACTCATGCCATGGATCTCCCCTGGCCTTGTCAAATCTATTCACAGACGAAACTAACTCCACAAAATTGCGAAAAGGCAACCAGGTAATATTTTACTACAAGAACAATATAAGAAATATAGGAACTTGTGCAAAAAATTAATTAAAACAACAAAAGAAAAATTCTACAAACAATATATATACGAAAACACATTAACTCCGAAACGTTTCTGGGATATATTTCGAAAAATCACCAAAACAAAAAATAATAAGTCGTCATTCATACAATCATTAGACACTAAAAACACAAACACTGCTGACCCCAAGGGGATGGCTAATTTTGCAAATCATTATTTTACTTCCGTGGGAGCTTCACTCGCTAACAAAATACTCGATAAATGTAAGAAAACTGAATCCGATCTAGCCAACAGTTCAACTGTTTATAATTGTAAAGCAGATGAGATTCAAACTACGACTAATGAAGTAATGAAAATGATAGATGAACTCAAGACATCGAATGCTTGTGGGTCAGATAAAGTGTAAACAAATTTGCTAAAAGTGTTGAAACCACTTATAGCTAGTACTATTGCATTTATCTGTAATCTTAGTTTCAAATCAGGCATATTTCCGAACCACTTAAAAGAATCAATTGTCATACTGATTCACAAAAATGGAGTCAAATCGGATATACAAAATTATCGGCCTATATCTCTACTAAATTCAATCTCAAAAATTATTGAGAAAATCGTCAAAAATCGTCTTAGCCTCTACCTAGAAAATCATAAGATCCTATCTAAGAACCAATTCGGCTTTCGACCCGGTTTAGGAACAGAAAATGCTATTGCTAAGCTGACTGATATTATTTCCAATAATATTGACCAGGAAGTTAAGTCCATCGCTCTCTTCCTTGATCTGGCAAAAGCTTTTGCTACCATCTCGCATAAAATACTTCTGAAAAAACTACAGGCCATCGGCATTCAGGGACAGCTATTCAAATGGATGGATAGTTACTTAGCGAACAGATACCAAAAAAATTTATTTATCAGTTAAAATTAATGATACTGTTAGCGATCCCGCCCTTATAGAATTTGGTGTACCGCAAGGGAGTACCCTGGGACCACTTCTGTTCAGTATTTATATAAATGATTTGTTTAACAGTAATCTCTCCAATCACATCATAACATTTGCGGATGATCCTGTCTTAATATTTGAAGGAAGAAACTGGAATGCTGTACACAACAAAGCAGAAGACGGTATTAACCAGCTTAAATATTGGTTAGATTATAATCTTTTGACTCTCAATTCAGAAAAAACAAAATTTATACAATTTAGTGCGACAGAAGCGGGCCAACCCAAAGAATTATACAATATTTTCATACATAAATGCATCGAATCAACTATCTGTAATTGCTATAAATTAGAATGCGTGAACAGTATAAAATATCTCGGTATTGTTATCGACAAACATCTTAGATGGGACGGACATATAGACCTTGTGACTACTAAGGTTAGAAAGCTGACGCATATCTTTATGCCAATTAGAAATATCCTATGTCTAAAAGATTTAAGACTCATTTACAACGCTATGTGTGGGTCACTATTAGACTATGCATCATTAGGCTGGGGTGAATGCGCAAAAATGGTTTTAGACCACTTAGCAAAGGCCCAAAAATCCTTACTAAGGGTAATCATGAAAAAACCTTTTAGGTACCACAGCGATTCACTATTTGAAGAGTTACGAGTTCTAGATGTCAGACAATTATACATGAGGAAAATAATTTTGAACACTCATAAACAACGTCATCTCTACCCATCTATCGACCACTCTCACGACACCCGACACTCACGGAGGAATCCAATCGTACCACCCACAACCAAAACTTCACTCGCTCAAAGACATTTTTCATTCCTAGGCCCAAAACTTTACAACTTTATACCTGATGCTTGGAAAAAGGAAAGCATAGGTGCTCTTCGTAAATCGATCACTGTCTGGCTTCACCAATTAGGGAGAAAAGAGTGTGAACTCACACTTTTCCAAAAATAAAACAAACAAAATATCAAACACATTAAGAAAACAAGAAAATAAACAAAACTAAACAAACCAAACAACAAGTTAACATCAGTTAACTTTATAATAATATTTTTTTTATGTATCATTATTTTTTAGTTATACATATTTTTTTTTAGTTATGTATATATTATATTACTTTTCTTTTTTTTTCCTTTTTCGTTTTTGTTCTTACAAAATATGTATGCGTGCATGAATACTAACTCAATTTTGACTGTCCTAAAACGGGAATTCGTCCTAGTTGGGCAGTCAAAGTATTTTTTATGTATATGTACATGTGTCATTGTATCATCACCTGTACTAAATAAATAAATATAATAAATAAATGAATAAAAAATAAATAAAAACTGAACAGCTTTTTTTGAAATTTTATGTTCTGCATAATTGGTATCAATAAATTTTTCATGAAATTCCACTGGAAACGAGGTATTTATAAAAAACCAAACCTAGTCGCGCAAAAAACTTGTTTTTTCAAAAATATACGCACCTTTACGACTTTCTACCTCGGTATCTATTAAATATATAAGACATTTGTTTGAAATGAGGTATTCGGGAAAAACTAGATTTTGGCCCTATTTCGGCCAGTTTTTTCAAAATGGTGGCGCGAGCACAGGTGCGCCAAGGTCGGAAACTCAGATTTTTCATCAGGGGATCAGTTTATATAACATATAACAAAATTGGGACTACCGGAATTACTTCGATCGCGACCCCCTTTTTGGCGCTAATTGCACTGGCCTATATCATTTCCCGCGTTCTTTCTGCTTTTCCTCTCTCTGTCTCGTCGTCCGTCCACTCCTCCTCCTGGACTGCGAAGTGCCCTCTTCTTGGAGGAAGTCTTCCCTGCCACGGGTTAGACCGGAAACATGGAGAAACTGTATTAGAGACACTTCTATTACGTAACATACCTGAGAGATTTACTTCATCCGTCGACAGTTCCATTGTGTCAGACGTACCGAATTCCGGCTTATCCCCTCCTGCCATGAAACATGTAATTCTTTAATCTGGTCTAAATGTCTTTTCCACACCATATTAGACTTGTTAATTTTTATGAAATATATTTTGCTACCTTTTTTTTCAACAATAACCCCAGGGACCCATAACCTATTACCCTGAGCTCTGAAATCTCTAGTCATCACTTTCTGACCTACATTAAAATCTGACTTATTTCTACCCTTATATTGTCTTTTCTGATTGACTTGACTCTGAATAACCTTTTGCATTACTTTGTGTTGTCGAGTAGAACCTGAACTATTCGTTCTTTCATCAACCTTCCTAGGAATCAGAGAGTCAAATACTGTTCTAATTTTCCTTCCCATTAATAATACAGATGGTTCACACCCTGTTATTGCATGAACGGTATTTCTATAGTCTGTTAAAAAGTTACCTAACTTTTCTTTATTATCTGAAGGAAATCTATTATGTTTACAAATTTTTTTAAGAAAATTTTTACAGGTTTTAACAGCATTCTCAGCTTGCCCATTGCTACTCGGGTGGTTAACTAGACTAGTGATATGTTCCATCCCATTTTTCTTACAAAAATTTTCAAAATCCTCTGAACAAAAACATGTACCATTATCACTAACTAAAGTTGCTGGAAAACCAAATTGTGAAAATAACCTATGAAGTACTTCAATATTTTCTTTTGAAGACAGACTGTTTACTTCCAGACACTCGATCCACTTCGAAGTAGAGTCTACCACAACTAAAAAGTTTTTATTATGTAAGCTACCATGATCAATATGCACCCTGAACTATACTTCAGGTTCATAAGGCCATACTGCTAATGAACTCTTTTGTGATTCTGGTTTAATTTCTAAACAATCTCTACAATTTTCTGTTATTTTCTCCAAATCTTGATTAATTTTTGGCCACCAGACAAAGCTTTTTGCAATTCCTTTAGTCTTAAAAACCCCTAAATGAGATCTGTGTAACATCTTTAAAACTTCTTGTCTTAAAGACTCAGGAATAACAACTCTATGTTGATATAAAATACACCCATTTATCAATGACAATTCTAACCTTTTTTCCCAGAAAACTCTAATAAAATTACCATTTTGTGCCTTTTTTACTGATGCTGGCCAACCCTCGATAAGAAATTGTTTTACTTGACTTAACATTTCGTCCTTTTTGGTCTCACTTCTTATCACGTCTAAAGACAAATTAAACCCGTTATTTTCAAAATAATTAATGTAACCAGACTCTATATTATCTTCACAGCTAACCTTTTCAATCGGACACCTGCTCAGAAAGTCTGAACAATTATTTTTAGACTTTACATAATTCAATCTTAAAATTGAACGATCATAACATAACCGCATAACGTTGTAATCTTGACGCCGCGATTTTAGGAATTTCTCTATTCTGACCGAAAATTCTGACCAAAGGCTGGTTATCTACAGCTAAAATAAATTCTCTGCCGTACAAATATTGATAAAACTTTTTAATCCCAAAAATTATAGCTGTTGCTTCAATATCCAAAATCGAATAATTCTTTTCCGCTTTCTTTAAAGTTCTGCTTGCGAACCCTATTGGTCTTTCTACGCCATTTTTAAAAACGTGGATTAAAGTTGCTCCGAGCCCATTCATGCTCCCATCCGTGACAAGTTTCACAGGAATATTCTCGTCGAAATGCGTTAAAATCCTATCCGAAGTTAATATTTTTTTTATTATCGCAAAACTGTTTTCTTGTTCCGTACCCCATTGAAACTTAACATCTTTTATAAGTAAATCGTATAATGGTGACAATATATTTGCCATGTTTGGAATAAAATTACGATAATAACTAACCATACCTAACAAACTTCTCAAATTATTTAAATCACTAGGCGCTGATGCATTTAAAATGGCTTCTTTATTCCGCTGACACGGTTGAATCTCCTGTTCACTTATTTTATAACCTAAAAACTCAATAACTTTTAAATTGAATTCACACTTTTCACTATTCACCGTTAAATTACAACTTTTTAACCTCTCTAAAACTAAGTCGTCTTCATCTTCTCCTATCACAATAATATCATCCAAATAGAACGTCATGTTCCGTAATCCTGATAAACAATTTGCCATTGCTTTTGCAAAACCGCTGGCGCTGGTGACAACCCATACACTAACCGCTTATACTGAAATAACCCTAAGTGGGTATTGATTGTTGTGAAACGTCTACACTCCTTTTTCGAAACAAACTGGTTGTTCGAAGAACGAACAGGGGTTGGAATAGCCGACTCAAGGGCTATTCCACACAGATAACAAATAAATAAATTATATGGTTTTTGACAGGCGAATGCGGAAACACAATGCGTAACGTTACTTCACAAGCAACTTACCGGTGAAATGATGGTGAAATCTGCATCAGCCTCATCTGTCAGCACTGGAACGGAATTGTGGTTCTTTAGCACTTGTTGTTTTAAAGTAATGTTATAAATTGGGGTCCTTAGAAATAATAACTCAGATTCTTGAGAGTTAAACTGAATCACTTTTTATTTGACAATAAACTTCCAATTTCACAGGTATGATTAAGCACTTTTTAATAACTACTCTGGGTACCGGTACTAGTTCCCGTAGTTATTTCGGAGAGGTGAAACCTTTCATTGTTTTCGTATGAGAGCGGTGTTTTTAAGCAAAACCACCTTTTTATAACCTGACAAAAGACTGTTGACATTCAAATTCAAAAGGCCGCAAAACAGAGATCGTCTTTGCTGACAGAATTTAATCAAGCAATTAGCAGAGGCGCGAACCTTTCATAAATAATATAATTTAGCTTTCATAGATGTCACTAATGGTACATAATTACCCTGAAAATTATACATGCACCCCCCGAAAGAAACTTAATTCACCAATTAAGGTTCTTTCTAATAAAAGAAAAATTATATAACTACATAATATAAACATTAATATTAACCAAAATAAAAAATAAAAAATTTAAATTCTAAAATCATTGAAAGAAAAAACAAAATACATATAAAATATAAAGGATTCAGTTTTTAACAACACAACACAAATCTTGATTGGCTTCATCTTCTAATTCCATCTGGATGGGTTCCTTGTTATGATTTACATGAGAATAACCTTGTGTACGAGGGGTCATCAGTTTTGCACGAGGATTCATCAATTTGAGCCGGGGTCATCAATTTGGTTACATCAGTTTGTGGCGTGCAATGAAAAAACATAAATTGCACGATCGTGGTGTTTCTTCATATCGCCCTTTGTTGAACGAAGCAGTCATTGGCGTTCAAAGTTGTCTTCTACGGGTAGCAGACAGATTTTGGTAATTGGTCGCACGAACGTCCCTTGTGATGTCCGGAGGGTGACTACCCTTGTGATTCCATCAGCTCCAGGATGGCAGGATAGTATACGAGCCATTTTCCATAGAGTGGGGGGTAAGTTATCTTCCTTCAAAATAACTAGATCATTTTCCTGGAGGGACCTCTGATTGCTGGTTTGCCATTTGTTTCTCCGTTGAAGCTCTCCCAGATAATCCTTTTTCCACCTGAACCAAAAGGATTGAATTAGTTCTGTCATTTTTTGATACTGATTTAGTCTGTTGTATGGTACATCTCGGACATCTTCTTCTGGAATAACAGATGCATTTGTGCCCATAAGGAAATGGTTAGGAGTAAGAGGATTTAAATCATTAGGATCGTTAGACAGTGGTGTTAAGGGTCTGGAGTTGAGACAGGCTTCGACTTGACATAGTACAGTATAAAAAGGCTCAAAAGTTAAAGATGAACAATTAGTAATTCTATACAAGTGATATTTGGCAGATTTGACTGCGGCCTCCCACAGACCTCCTTGCGTTGGTGCGCGTGGAGCGATAAAATGCCATTCTATTGACCTATTTGCTAAATACTCCTGAATTTTGTCTTAATTTTTTCTCAAACTGGCATAAAGTTCCTCCAGTTTATTACATGCTCCTTTGAAAGTAGAAGCATTGTCGGAATATATTTTCTTGGGTTGACCTCTGCGAGATATAAACCGTTTCAAACAATTTAAAAAAGTTTCGCTAGATAAATCTGTTACTAGCTCTAAATGGACAGCCTTAGTAACAAGACAAACAAAAATACATAGATACGATTTAATTAGAGGAGCTCTCTTCAGAACTCCACTTTTGATTTGGAGCGGACCCGCGTAGTCCAAACTGGTTACAGAGAAAGGCCTGCTAGGGGTTATTCGGTCCATGGGTAAATTACCCATAATTTGCTGGCCTACGACGGGGCGGCATCTAAAACATATTATACAGTTATGTAATATTCGTTTCACTGTGTTTTTACCGAATATCGGCCAAAATTTTAACCTTATTTCGGCTAGTAACGCTTGTGCTCCTGCATGTAAATTCGCATAATGATAGTGACGTATTATTAATTCTGTCAACTTATGCCTTGCAGGTAAAATAATAGGATCCTTTTGTTGAAAAGTTAAATGTGTTGCTGTGGACAATCTCCCACCAACTCGTATTAATTGGTCATGTAAAAACGGGTTAAGAGCCTTTAAAGAACTATTTTTATTTACACTTCCATTTTTTATTAAGGCTTCTCGTTCTGCCTGAAAACTGTATTTTTGTGACGATACAATTAAATATTTCAAAGCTAATTCAAGTTCTTCAACGTTTAAATTTCCTGATATTTTGGTCTTTAACTTATCACAATTATTTATAAATCTTAATACATAGGCAGTTACACGTTTTAGTTTAGTTAAAGAAGAGAATTTCTTAAAGATGTCCATTCATCCGGATTAGTTATAATCAAAACATTGTTTCCTTTAATTTCCGGAGGGTTTGAACAAGATATTTTCGATAGCGGCCAAGTGTTGTTTTCTCTAGTCAACCACTCTGGCCCATGCCACCATATTGAGGAATTCACTAGTTGATCAGCAGTAGCTCCTCTTGATAATATATCTGCTGCATTGTCGGAAGATGGCACATGACGCCATTGTTCTGGGTTACTAAATTCTTGAATTTCAGCGACTCGATTCGCTACGAATGTGTTCCAACGTGCTGGTTGACCTTTTATCCAACATAACGCTATCGTGGAATCACTCCAATAATATGTATCTACTTCCATCATACCTAATGCTTGTTTGACATTTTTTATTAGTTTTGCTAGTAATACAGCGCTACATAGTTCCAGCTTGGGTAATGATATGCATTTTAATGGCGCTACTCTGGATTTTGATGTTATTAAATGAGAATGTTGCTTGCCATTGTGATCCATTGATGTGATATAAATGCAGGCTCCATAAGCCTTTTCAGAGGAATCACAAAATCCATGTAATTTAATATTACTAGCGTGCTTGCATACAATTTTCCTCTCAATCTTCAATACATTCAATTGGTTTAATTCATTTATATAACTTCTCCATGGCATCAGTATTTCATTTGGTAATACTTCATCCCAGGAAGCCTTGGATTGCCATAACCTTTGCATTATTAATTTCGCCACAACAATAACTGGTCCAAGTAAATGAGATGGGTCAAATGTTGATGCTATGCTTGACAATATTTGGCGTTTATTTTCACTATGCTTTGATGGTTTTGTTAAAACATAAGAAAAATAATCTAACTCATTATTCCAGATTAAGCCCAGAATTTTTTCATTCTTGGGTTTGTCAGATAGAATTTTTTCACAATTGTTCTGTCCGGCAATTTCAGCTTGGCCCGACTCGGATGACAAATCCAAGATATTAGATCTCCATTTTCTTAACCTCATGCCTGCAGACAGCAATATGTCAATTAATTGACCTTTTAAATTTCTACAGGATTCCAAATTATCGTCTCCGGTCAATAGGTCATCCATGTAAAAATTGTTTTTTATGACTTGACTAGCTTTAGGAAAAGTAATTTGGTTATCCATACCAACTTGTTGTAGGCATCTTGTAGCTAGGAAAGAGGAAGGACTTAACCCGTACGTTACAGTTTTCAGCTTGTAATGCTGAATCTCATCTTCCGGTGATTCGCGCCAGACTATTTTCTGCAAGTTGCGGTCAGCTGCACTCACATCATCTGCCGATACATCTTCTCGATGTCAGCTGTCATGACATATTGGTGTTTTCTGAAAAGTAACAATTGGGTATATAAATCCTTTTGAATGACAGGTCCTACCATCAAGGCGTCATTCAGGGAAATTCCTTTGGAAGTTTTGGCTGATCCGTCAAAAACAACCCTCACCTTAGTGGTGGAGCTCGATTCCTTAATGACGGCGTGATGTGGTAAAAAATAGGAGTTATGATCTCCTTCTAGTTTATCACATACCTCCATGTGACCTAGTTCCTGGTATTCTCGCATAAATTGTACATATTGTGATTTTAATTCTGTATTTGAAGATAATTTTCTTTCTAAGTTTTGGAATCTTTTCTCCGCTGTTGTCAATGAGTTTCCTAATTGATCAATACAAGGACGGCGTGGTAAAGTTACTGTAAATCTACCGTCTTCTTCTCTTGCATGAGTAGCTATGAAATTAGCCTCGCAAGCTTTCTCCTCATGATTTTGATATTTCATGGGGTTGACTTCTTCAAGATTCCAAAATTTTTCAATTTGATTGCTTAGTTTATTTATGGATAAGCTACAGAATTGTGATACTGGCCTTTGGTTGGGATATACGTTGGTCGGTCCTGAAACGATCCATCCCAGTTGTGTTCGTTGAAGTGTGGGACCGGTATCCAACTTCATTCTATCATTGGTCAGGATGTCCCAAAAACCTTCAGCCCCCAACAAGATGTCGATAGGCGCTGCGATGTTGAAATTCGGGTCTGCCAATTCTAATCCATGAGGCAACTTAATCTGGTTTCTTGGTATTGATGTTTGCGGCAGACTTGTGGTTATTTCCTGTAATATCAGACAAGATATTGTATTTTTATAGTTAGTTCTTAAAGAATTAAAGTCTACCGACACACTTTTCCTTATGTGTGTAACATTATTGTATAGGCCCGATACCGGCTTATTTATGTGATTAAATTTTAAATTTAATTTTTTTGCAAAATCCTCTCTCATAAAATTGGATTGTGCTCCAGAGTCTATTAGTACTCTTGCCTTATATAAATTATTGTCGCTACCCACGATACCTACTATCGCCGTAGACAACAATACAAAATTTTCTGCCTTACCTACGGCAGAATGATTGTTAACTGAGACATCTTCTGCCTCAGTTCCTAAATTTGGAGATTCTACACGGAATCCCTCTTTATGAAGCAACGTATTGTGATCATTACTGTCACATCGTTTGCATTTAAAGGTGATCCTGCAATCCTGTGCAAGATGACCCGGTTTCAAACATTTGAAGCATGCTCGGCTCTTTTTCAAGGCTTCTATCCTTTCCGATATTTTTAATTTTAGAAATTTTTTGCAGTAAAAGATCGGATGATCCTCACTGCAGAATGTGCATTTTCCCTTTTTTACAGATAATAACACAGTTGATTCCCTATTATTAATCCCTAAATGTGATTTAATTTGGCTGTGCGGTTTTTTGTCCGTAGTTTGCATAAGTTCTAAAGTTTGAGCTCGTGAAGCTAAACATTTCAAGAACTCTTTCAGTGTTGGCAACTTCCCTTCAATAGGGCTTAGTTCCCAATGTTTTCTAGTAATCACATCTAATTTGTTTGAAATTATGTAAATAATTAAAGCATCCCATTGATTTACTTGAACTCCTAAGTTGTGCAAAGCCTTTAAGTTAACGTTAGTTCCATCTATCAATCGCCGCAATGCGACTGCATCTTCCTGCTTCATTTCCTTCATTTGGAATATGAATTGAATATGCTTATGTACAGTTGCCCTTAAATTAGAATATCTCTCATGTAATAGTTCCCATGCTCCTTGATATCCAGAATCAGAGATTTCTAAATTCGAAATTATTTTAATTGCTTCTCCCTTTAAGCAAGATTGCAAATAATAAAATTTCTGTACATTGCTAATCGAATTATTATTGTGGACTATATTCTTAAAAGTTTCTACAAAGGTGTTCCAATTTTTCTGATCTCCGTGGAATTCTTGTAACTTTAGGTCAGGTAATTTTATTTCTACCCTCGATTGTTCTACGGATTCTAATGCACCTTTGGCCGTTGCCATTAATGAATAATATTGATTTTCAAATGATTCTCTCTGAGAAGCATTTTCGATTTCATTTACATCTGAGATTTCCTCAATTTCATCCTGAATAACTTCAAATTCATCAATTATAGATTTAATTCTGTCATATCTTAGTTTTATTTCGTGAGCTGAAAGAGTATTCAATGCATCATTGAATCTGGTTAATTTTCCCCTTAAAACTCCGCGTTTGTTTACTAATCCTTTCAATTTCTCCATCGTATTATGAATCGCGACAATAAATTTCCGATAATTAAATGATCACAAAATAATTCACTAAAACTGGTAAATTATTCGCGTATTAATACTCCAATTTGAAAGAAATGATGACAAAATCCTTACAATGTTTACTATTTTCGATAAATCTGCACATAAAACACGTAGCTAATATTGTTATTGTGAAATGTCATACAAAATTAAGTTATGACTTGCAATTTTTATGATGTTGACAAACAGTAAATCGGAATATCTTGTAACAAATTATTTTTAAAATTATTATTTGAATAAAATAATAAATATATTTTGGGGATTCTAGCTGTGATAGGAGTTGGATTTGGAAGGATTGGACTTATCTGTCTGATGCGATGGCGTGTTTCCAGGTTCTCAGACTTCCAGCTACTTCCAGCTTGATCTCTCAAGGATCTCTTCAATATTTTTGGCCGCTTGGTTTTTGTTTAAATTTCTGTAATCTCGCTTGGATTACAATATCCGGATCGCTAGGACCATGTTATAAATTGGGGTCCTTAGAAATAATAACTCAGATTCTTGAGAGTTAAACTGAATCACTTTTTATTTGACAATAAACTTCCAATTTCACAGGTATGATTAAGCACTTTTTAATAACTACTCTGGGTACCGGTACTAGTTCCCGTAGTTATTTCGGAGAGGTGAAACCTTTCATTGTTTTCGTATGAGAGCGGTGTTTTTAAGCAAAACCACCTTTTTATAACCTGACAAAAGACTGTTGACATTCAAATTCAAAAGGCCGCAAAACAGAGATCGTCTTTGCTGACAGAATTTAATCAAGCAATTAGCAGAGGCGCGAACCTTTCATAAGTAATATAATTTAGCTTTCATAGATGTCACTAATGGTACATAATTACCCTGAAAATTATACAAGTAAATTGCGATAAAAATACGTCTTAGGATTATTCCGATTAGACAACCGGCGATCGAGATTTGACGGGACGAACGGTGTTTTTTCAACTGGCTCGGCTCACGGCTTTCCGTCGTTTTAGCTGACTTGTGCGAACTTAAACTATACAGTTTAAATTCTGACGATACGATTGGTTATTACACAGCCTGTCAAAAGCAATTGGCGTTACGGAACATTCCGCCCACCAAAATACAACAACGTGTATTTTAAAGAAAATTTAGAAACCAAAACGGGCAATGCTGTGGAACGTTGCGTGAATGAAGAACAGTGAAAAGAGAGAAGAAAAAAGAAAAAAACTATATATATATTAATAATAATAATGAAAATGATAAGAAAAGAAAATAATGAAAATAAGACTAACGAAAATCGATAAGAGAGAATGCGCCGCGGAAGCGAAGATGATTAGTCACATTGACTAGGCAATGGACATAATTTGGTTAATAGTCTCGTGAGAAGAGAACCATTCGATGTACAAACCGTAGCGATACGCACAACGCCGTCGGGACCTGGGTGCAATTTGTCGACTCGCGCGAGAGGCCAGTGCAAAGGGACAGTATTTTCGAGTCGGATTATCACTACATCATTCACAGACAGTGAGTTGCAATCTTTGGTCCACTTGGCGCGCTGAGTTAGCGATTGGAGATATTCAAACTTCCAACGTTTCCAAAAATCCCGTTGGAAACGTTGAATGAGTTGCCAGCGACTCAGACGGTTGATTTTTAGATTAGTATAATCCTCGTCCGGCACGGAAGTCAAGGGTTCCAAAGTCAAAAAATGACCTGGAGTCAACACGCGCAAATCGTTTGGGTCAGAACTCATCGGGTAGAGAGGCCGAGAGTTTAGCATGGCCTCAATCTGCACGAATAGTGTCGTCAGCTCCTCGAAAGTTAACGTTTGGTTACCGATTAAGCGATAGAGATGGGGACTCGATGGTGGATTGAAACGGAACTCAATTTGTTCTGACTGTGAAGCAGTCTGCATAAAGGAATTGAGCTGAATCTTAGCTCCAACGAAATTCGTGCCGCAATCTGAGTGTATGACGTTTACACGACCTCGTCGACCTACAAATCGACGTAGCGCTGCAATAAAAGCTTCGGAAGACAGGTCAGAAGCGACTTCAAGATGTAGAGCCTTGGTGGTAAAACAGACGAATAAGCAAAGATAAGCCTTGTTTATCTTAGCGCCGCGATGGTTGCCGGTCTTTATACGAAACGGACCACCGTAATCAATGCCCACAATCGAGAATGGTTTGACCTGATTAACGCGAGCGGCGGGTAGGTCACTCATGAAAGGTTCTAGAGGTGTTGGATTTATGCGATAACATTGTATACACCTTGACAGACAATGTCTGATGGCGCGCTTGGGGGACAGAATCCAGAACTGCTGTGTCAAGAAATATTGCATTGTGTTAATGCCTGGGTGACAATGTTCTCGATGTACAGCGTCTATCACAAGAGAAGTAAGCTTAGATTCGCGAGGAAGTAGGGCAGGATGTTTATGCTCGAATTCGAGCCCAGATCGTGATAACCTGCCACCCACCCTGAGCACACCGTGGTCGTCAATGAAGGGATTAAGCTTCCGCATTTGTTTCGACATAAGGTTGCCCTTTTTCAAGCGCGTGATATCATCATTAAAATGTACATGTTGAGTGCGTTTAACTACTGTCAAAAGTGAAGTGTGAATTTCGGCACGGTTTAATGGAAGATACAAACGACGAGATTCTTTATTCTGTAGGTTGTAGATGAATCTAAGACAGTAACCGAGAATGCGTTGGATTTTCCGAATCGAAGAAAATTTAACTAGTAATAGGTCCACCAGATTTTCGTCCTGTTGGACAAATAACGATCGAACTCGTTCCTCAGAGTGAAGTTCAATTTCGTCGACATTGCCATCGAAAGACGGCCAAGAATTGGATGACTGGATCAGCCACGAAGGCCCCGCCCACCATACCGTGTTATCGATCAGATCGGCTGGAGATTGACCACGAGAAGCGACATCCGCTGGATTATCTCCAGATGACACGTGATGCCAAGAAGTCCCTTCGAGGGTATCTTGAATGTGACTGACACGGTTAGCTACGAAAGTCTTCCAGCGACACGAAGGAGAACGTAACCAAGCGAGCGCGATGGTTGAATCTGACCACGCAAAGGTATTGGAGATCGGAAGCAATGGTACGTATAAATCTTTGACGAATTTTAATAGATCTGCTAGAAGAACTGCCGCACACAGTTCAAGGCGAGGCAACGAAATCTTTTTTGTGGGGGCGACTCGAGATTTGGCGCAAACCAAATATATTTGGACTTTATCGTCAACATCCGTGATTCGCAAGTAAACTACCGCGCCATATCCAAGTTCCGAACTATCTGAGAAGCCATGAAGTTGACACGACTCCATGTGAGGGAATGACACCCATCGAGGGATTTTGAACGACTTCAAGAGCGGTAATTGTTTAGTATAACGATCCCATTGACGAACAATGTCAACAGAGGGGGTGTCATCCCACCCAACCTTTAGAACCCACAACTTTTGTACTAGGGATTTGGCGAAAAACGTCAAAGGGCATAGAAAACCGAGAGGGTCAAAAACCCGAGCGACTTCACTGAGGATAGTGCGTTTAGTGCACTCGCGATCGAGGCACAGGACTTCGAATGAAAATGTATCATGTCGTGGCTCCCACTTTAATCCCAATACCTTGAGAATGTGAGAGTTATCAACATCCATGGACACCAAGTCATTGAGGCAGTATTCCGGAGGCAGATCGGCGAGTAATTCTGGTTTGTTACTAGCCCACTTCCGCAATTCGAATTGACCTCGTTTGAACAGCTCGATAACTTCGGTTTTCGTTTGTTGAGCTTGTTCTAAGCTGTTACAACCGGTGACGATGTCATCTATGTAAATATCCGAAGTTAGCACACGACGCGCTAGCGGTAAATCATAACCTTCATCTTTGGTCAACTGTTTGACAGTACGACAAGCCAAAAATGGGGCAGAGGAGACACCATAGGTTACAGTGTTTAGTTGGTACTCTTGGATGGGTTCCAACGAATGAAAACGCCAAAATATTCTTTGGAAAGCGCGATCTGGTTCTTGAACCAATATTTGGCGATACATTTGTCGTACATCAGCAGTAAACACTACCGATGGTATACGGAATTTCAGCAAAAGCTCCAGCAGGTTCTTTTGAAGCTTTGGACCGATAAGCAAGGTATCATTTAACGAGGATCCGTTCACATCTGTCGCTGAGGCGTCGAAAACCACTCTTAACTTAGTGCTAGCGCTGCCTGGACGAAGAATGCAATGATGAGGTATGTGATACTTTCCCTTGTGCAAATCTTTTCCAGGAACACGAGTCATGTGACCACTGTGTAAATAATCAGTCATGAAAGCAGAATATTGTTCACGTAAGGTTGGATTTGCTATGAGTTTGCGCTCGAGTGAATGGAATCTGCGTAAAGCAATCTCACGCGACCCTGGGAAAGAGATATCCCTTCCCCTTTCTCGGAAAGGCAAGGATACGATGTATCTTCCCGAAGATCCGTCCCGTGAGTGGTCAGTGCAGTACATTTGTTCACAAAGTTGTTCCTCAGGAGTAAGGTGTGAAGACTGGGGAATGGTGTCTAACTCCCACAGTCGCTGGACCTCTTCGTGAAGCCGGTCCTCGTTAGTAACGATGAAAGATTTCGTTTCGTGAGCAGTGTCCGAACCAACTGAACCTAGAAGAAGCCAACCAAATGCAGAATTGAAAGCTGATGGCTGACGTGGACCACCATTCACATTACCAGGTCTCAGAAGAGAAGAGAAAACCTCAGCACCCAGAAGAAGATCAATCGGTCCCGGTTTGTGACAGTCAGGATCGGCAAGAGGCAAGTTTCTCAACTGATGCCACGATGACTTATCTAGACGAACAGTTGGCATGTTGCCGCAGATACTAGGCAGCGTAAGTGCCTTGATGTTGAAGAGAACCCGCCCCTTAACACCGATCTCTAATTGAATGACTCCCGACGTGGTTGCGGAAGATTGGCCTAAGCCGCTAACTCTCTGAGAACTGGCTTGACGAGGGATGCCTACGAGCTCCGCAGCGCGATCGGTGATGAAGTGAGCTTGACTGCCCGAATCGATCAATGCGCGAAAGGTTTGGAAACGGCCGGATGAATCGCGAATGCCAACATTGGCTGTTGACAATAGTACTATGGACTTGTCTCCTAAATTGGTGAGGACCTAAATTTTAGAGTCGGAAGAAGAAGTCTCCGGGTCCGTAGACGTCGTGGGGTGTTGATGCTGATCTTCCAAAGAAGCATTTTCGTCTCGATGGAGCTAAGTATGGTGTTTTTGCTGACATTTTTGACATGTAAACAAAGATTTACAATCTTTGAGATAATGAGAAGAATGAAAACAATTGAAACACCAACGGTGTGATTGAGCAAACTGTAGGCGATCCTGAACTGACTTGAGTGCAAATACCTTGCACTTGGAAATGGAGTGGTCTTCCCCGCAACAGGAGCACTTCAGGTAAGTGGTGGAGGTCGAGGACCTATTTGTTTCAGACTGTCCTTTCTTAAGATCGCAAAGAAGCGCTGAAGTGCGTTTTTTGGCAGCCTGATTAAAGTTCCGTGCAAGAGGTTTGTCAATAGTACTGCTATCGCGAGTCGAAAAATGTAAGTCTCGTACAAGAGCTTCGCATTTGTTGTAAAGAAACTCTTTGAGTTTCAAATATGAAGGCAGCTCGGTAGGAGATTGCAGTTGTTCGAATACGCATCTTGTAGGTGAATCTAATTTCGATAGAATTAAATAACAAAGCACGAAGTCCCAATTGTCCGTTGGGAGATCCAATTCCTTTAAAATTGTTAAATCCTCGTTAAATATATCGAACACGCGACGGAATTCAAAAGGATCGTTGGGCGGAAAATTTAAATTTAGCATTTCCCGCCAACACGTAAAGGCGAGTTCACGCGCGTTACGATAGCGCGCGATTAATCTTTGATATGCTTCAACGTAGTGAGCTCCTTGTACTGGAAATGTCCGAATTAACCCTAAAGCTTCTCCAGATAAACATGAGAACAAATACTGCATGCGTTCGATGTTGGATAAAGATTTGTTTTCATGAATCAGAGCGTTAAACATGTCGTAAAATTCGGGCCATTGCTTGACATTTCCAGAAAATATTGGAATGTTTATTTTTGGTAATTTAACGTTTGTGCACGCATTCGCGGTCTTACAATCGAGAGGCTGACTGGTTAACTCCTGGTAAATTTCGACAATTTGATAATACATCTCGTCAAAGGTTTCGCGAATTTTATCCTCATCAATTTCGTTTGTGTCATCTAAAGCTAATATTTCCGCGTGAGACGTTTCAAATTCAAGAACTATCTTTTCCAGAGTCGTATAATGCGCTAACAGTAAGTTGCACTTAGTTGCATCGTGCAAAGCGCTTTTTGCTATCTCATGTGTCTTGACTAACCTATTATTCGCTAATGTCCGTTTCCGGCGCAATGTTTGAATGGCTGGGGCCATGTTGAATAAACGCGATTGGAAACGTACCCAAAAACGAAACGAAATAAATGATAATAATTTAATCTATTATAATTATATGCGCGGTAGGTCGTAAATACTCAAGAGCTAGGTACCTACCTAATTACTGTTCGAATTGATTATTATTCAAAATTTAAGAAACATTCCACAGCACTATCCGTTTTGGCATAGATAGATTATAATCTTAAAGTTCCCTAGTTTCGGCACCAAAAATGTTCGAAGAACGAACAGGGGTTGGAATAGCCGACTCAAGGGCTATTCCACACAGATAACAAATAAATAAATTATATGGTTTTTGACAGGCGAATGCGGAAACACAATGCGTAACGTTACTTCACAAGCAACTTACCGGTGAAATGATGGTGAAATCTGCATCAGCCTCATCTGTCAGCACTGGAACGGAATTGTGGTTCTTTAGCACTTGTTGTTTTAAAGTAAATTGCGATAAAAATACGTCTTAGGATTATTCCGATTAGACAACCGGCGATCGAGATTTGACGGGACGAACGGTGTTTTTTCAACTGGCTCGGCTCACGGCTTTCCGTCGTTTTAGCTGACTTGTGCGAACTTAAACTATACAGTTTAAATTCTGACGATACGATTGGTTATTACACAGCCTGTCAAAAGCAATTGGCCTTACGGAACACTGGTCATATGTGGATTTTAGATCAATTTTAGCAAAAACCTTCCCTCCATTCACTTTGGTCAATAATTCCTCAATTTATTTATTTATTTATTTATTTCATTCAAAAAACAGTTTTCACATAAAAAGCATACTCTGCACATCTCACTAGGGCATTCCTGTATCAAGATGTGCAGCTTTACAATAATATCATTTAAAAAAATACATATATGTAAATTTAAAATAATAACAACATTAAATTAAATTTAAACCAAAAAGAAAAGTTTATGACACGGACGTTTCGAGACCCGTAGACAAAAATAAACAAAATTTTAGTAACAAATGTATGAAAATATAAAAACAAAATGTCAACAAAAGAAGCATTAGTAAGTAAGTTGGCAACAATAATATTCTTCTGTTAACTAAAGTACAAGGTACCTGTGCTGGCTTATCAGACACAAGCATAGGGTAACCATACTAACAATTACAACATGGATAGTATGAATAATAGATTATAAGAAAAAATAAAAATAACTAAATAAAAATAGGTAAATAATAACCGATAGGTAAGTAGATAATATTATAATAAAAAGTAAGTTAGTAAATAATTTAGCTAGACAATAATTAAAGTAAATATTAATACGATAATTAAGTAGATTATAATAATAATAAGTAACATAATAATAAATAACCAAAAGTTATTTTAGAAGTAAATAAGTACATGCGCAGTAAGTAAATAAGGATTGTATCGAAACAGAGCTTCCACAAGGAATTATGATATAAGCGACAACATGGGTGATTCAAAATCATCACTCTCAGCTAGTACGAAGATTTTGACCATTTTCTTGAATGAATTTAACGTACCTATAGTTTTTATATTTTCTCCAAGCATATTATATAGCAACGGAGCTTTATATGAGAAACTCCTTTGTCCGAAGGATGTTCTGGTATACACCGGCTGATACATTAAAGAAGAACCCATTCTAGTGCTGCGCACTTGTTGAGATTCTAGGTAACGGATACTTGTCAACTAACAGCTGATTATTTACTGTCGATTTATAGTTACCACATAACCTAATGCTACCATTTTTCTTGATCACTGGCACAATTGAACTCGCAAAATCACTATATTGAACTTGCTCTATAATACCGTCTGAAAGTAAATTATTTAATTCGCTTTCAACTTTTTCCTTCAAAGCGAACGGCATTATTCTGTGATTACGAAATATCGGAATGGCGGAATCTTTTAACGTTAAATTCACTCCGTACTTGTTAAACTTGCCTAATTTATCCGTAAAAACTTCTGGAATTTTTTTTACTAATCGCTCCTTTAATGTATTTTGTTTTACACAGTTAACGATCCCAGTTATTCCCACGTTAAAGAGATTCATGAAATCACGTCCTAAAATAGAAAGAGACGAGCTACTGACGACAATAATTTTCATTCGGTGGCATAAGCCGTTAAACTTCAGTATCGGTGAAAACGCACCTACCACACCAATGAGCGTATTGTCAAAACTCCGTAAGCTCACGTTTTCGTGCATTAACTCAATACTGCTGAATCTATTGAAATAACACTCTTCGGGAATTACGCTACAAGATGCTCCAGAATCTAACATGAATTTATTATTTATTCCATCGAGTCAAACATCTATATAATATGGCTCAATACTTAGTACATCACCAACCTTTCCATCCGATAACAAAGTATTCACGTTTTTACGTGTTGTTACCCGCTTACATTGTTTTGTTAAATGACCCCTAGTACCACAAATTTTACATACATAATTTTTGAATCTACATTCTACCGCCGTGTGGTTATCATATCCATAAACTGTACAATTAAGCTTTGTAACTTAATGAGACGGCGAACGTGCCCGATTATTGCTACTGCTTCGCTTGAAACTATATCCATCTCTGTTTTTCACATGCGTATTAGGTGAGACACGACCTCCGCTGACTTTTACATTAGCTAAAACTCTGTTATCAGAGTTTAGCTAATGTAAGATTGAGATTGAGTTGTAGCTACGAGTTCAATACACTCTGCCACTTGCACACATTTTTCGAAAGTATATGACTCACTATCGAGAAATAATTTGTTTTCTAATCTTACCGGGTTTACGACCTAATACAAAGAAATCCCTTAATTTCTCTGATAAACTATTCCCAAATTTGCAATTGCTAGAAAGAGACTTTAAACGAACAGCAAAATCGCGAACTGATTCGTCATTCCTTTGTTTAGCTGTATAGAACTGTGATCTTTCTTCAAAAAAACATTTTGTCATACAACAATATTCATTGAGCTAAGATATCAAATCTTCTAAATTAACCTCTGTTCCTTTTTTAGGAATGCACAAATTTACCAGTAAAGAAAAACAATCATCTTGCAAAGCATTTAGGAAAATAGCCCTTTTTTTAACATCCGATGCGTACTTTTCATCATTCACAAGGAGGTACTGCTCGAGACGGACCTTGAAGTTCTCCCAGTTACCGTCACGCAAACTGAAGGATCCCCAATCCTGACTCCATCTTCCTCTGCCCAGATGTTACTCACAAGACAAGAAAAGAAAAACAGAAAAACTTCCCAATGAGATTCCTCCGCTCTCCAATCTGCTCCCTGGACCCTCTCAGGAAACCGCTCTTTGACCTTTGTTGACTGGATGGCTCCTCCCAGACCGCTCCTAAGACCTGGTAACACCGATCCTTGACCCTCGGTGCTGCTGATGGCTGCCCCAGACCACTCTTGTGGCCCGGACCCCTCCAATCCTTTGACCCTCGGAGATGCTGCCGCTTGACGCCCTGGACCCTCCCGTGCTTCCCTCTTCCGAGAAGCTGGCTGGCTCCAGTGGCTTCTTCTTCTTCACTCCTTTCAGTGAAGAAACAATAATTTCGGTCCGGCCTTTTTTACCGACCCGAACAATATGTTGCAATCCGAGCTTCCGACAATATTGCGATGTTAACTTTTACGATTTCCGTAGGCTGCGCCACTGTTATATACAGACTTGGTGGTACTGTGAGGATCTCAATAATTATACGCTTGTGCGGACAAGCTGTTATATACAGATTTGGTGGTACTGTGAGAACGAGAACGAGAACGAGACAATAATTATACGCGTGTGCGGATAGAATGTTTATTAACAATTTAGAATGGATTGTCTACTACTATCTTCTTAGCTGTCGGTTGGGAAAAGAGAGCGAGCAGATGCATCCATCATCTTTTATACGTCGATCTGTCATCTCGCTCTTACACATTCAAAAAGCAGGCGTACCACCTAAAACCTTTCTTTCAGTACCTAATCGTAATATTAGAAAAATCCTAAAATTTTAATAGCTTGAATTAATTTCAAAACATATTTTCATTTTCGGCCCTTTACATGATGTGATCTAGTTTAAAGATACGATTTTCCTTCATTATGATGTCACGTAGGGATGTTTATAATTTGATTGTTACTGCGACGGTGTCTGCTAATTAAATGAAAGTTGGAGTGTTTTTAAATGTGTACAGACGTGCAAATTGTGTTGGTAAAAAAATAATAATAATTTCATTTTCCAGCTGCCATAATATTATAATTATACTTATC
Source organism: Hesperophylax magnus (assembly GCA_026573805.1). Taxonomy (NCBI): domain Eukaryota; kingdom Metazoa; phylum Arthropoda; class Insecta; order Trichoptera; family Limnephilidae; genus Hesperophylax; species Hesperophylax magnus. The sequence goes on along the minus strand of JAIUSX010000097.1, from coordinate 392,780 downwards.
TAGTACCATACAAACTTTGAAAATTGAGCTAAAAGTTTTTTGTCCGATAATCTTCGAAAGTTGAGCTGGCAGTTAGTTACATAAGTTTATTGTTTTTCTTCACGTTACTACCAGCTAGTTTTTGATTAATCTTAATTTTTTGTTCGCTCTTAGTTATGGCCTTTATCCTAGAATATAAGATAAGTTGGAATTAAGGTTTTATTCAATTATTTCTCCATGGGAAAAAGTTTACATATTTCCCGCGGGAGCACAATCCACATCTATTCTCTCCCACAAAACTGAAATTTTCCCTTCATCGCTGTTTTTTTTTTAAGTACACGACCGAGCTTTAATTTTTTGTGAAAAGATTTCCGAGAGATGTTTTAATTTTTAATAATGTGGTGGATTTTCATGGCTCGGTAATAGTTTATCAGCCGAAGATCTTTTCTATTGTAGGTTGTTTATCTACTCTGTTATGGATTTTTTTACGGTTTAATATTAGTGTTTGAATATTTAAATATAAAAATAATTTTATAAAAGTTAGTTTTACTACTACAGACTTTGCCCTAGGTTTAATAATCTTTTTTGTTACTTAACGATTTTAAAAACTGTTTAAACATTACTACCAATAAACGTGTTTTTAATTTTACACAACTGATAAGCAACCATTTAACCAACAAAATGGTTTTTTATCGGTTGTATAACACGTTTGTTAGAATGCGTGATGGCCTTCGTGGTCGAGCAGTAAGAATCTCGTAAGTAAATTTTGTTTGATTCATTTAGTTATTTCACAATTTACTCATTTAAAAAAATACGTGGTATATTTGTGGTACGTTCCAGAGTGGGTGATACTTTCAGTATTGCCCTGGTGTAAGTCCACCATTCAGAATAAAACCGTTGCGTGAAATGGTTTTTAATAGCCAGGTACTTCTCCACCTTCCTCCTCACCATCTTTTTTATTTCCCCACTACCTTCAGCCTCACAAAAACACAACTTACCCGAATTAAGGATGTCATTTTGTCACTTGCTCCAGACATTTGGGACTCGAGTCCGGTTTCCCAAAATAAAATTTAAAAGACCTTAGAACTTTATACAATATTCTTTACAGTTAAGACAACACAATAAATACTCTAATAACGGGGGTTTACTCGAGGTTTTGAGAATGTGAAAGAGGTGAGAAGTGGAAATGAATTTGTATAATTTTTCAAATTTCAAATTTGATTTTCAAGTTCTGTGAAGGTTATAATCTAGTTCTGTTGTGATTTTAGTTTTGTGAAGCAACTGGCCAATAATGATATAATAATAAAACTAAATAAAACTTGAATAAAACCTTCACAGAACTTGCAAATTAACTTTGAAATGAAATGAATTGTTCAAATTCCGTGAAAGAACCCGTCCTAAGCGTTCTCCACAGGTAAACATTCCAAAAGCTTTCAATCTTGACTGCCGGTGTTGTAGAATTCAGTGTCCAAGTTTCCACTCCGAACAATAGTGTACAAACACTTCACCATGATGGCATATGTTTGTCTTCTAATCTTTGTTGCACGGGAAACTTTTCATACGAATGAATGTCATATCACCCGGGTTTATTCTGATATTCTAAAATAGTACCAAAGTCGTTTTTTTTTTTAAATGCTAACCCCTATAATCTTTTCCCAATATGTTTAGATATTATAGGATTTAATGAATAACCATTTTATTATCTCTTGATTTTATTTGAAACTCATTACGAATTTAAAATATTCTTTCTTCACTCCCCTTTTGATTATATAACACTTTCCGTGGAAGTTTTAACAACTGATACGTTCCAGTAGCATGTTGTATGCATTCCATGTCAATGTTGTCTATTTATTTGGACATGGGAGATATTCACGTTCAACAGTCTCGAATAGTTTCTTGTAATCTGAAAAACGACTTTTATAAAAAATTCAGAAATTTTAAAATAATTTACAACACACGATAAAAAAAAAATTTGATCACGGCGACGAGATCTTCGCCATAGTCCTTCATGTGCTAAAGTAAAAATTAAATTTTATTAGAAGAAAAAATTACAGGATATTATAAACCAATTTGTAAAATGACAAATTTAAAATATTTCTGTTAAAAAAATGTATTATATGGATAGGTATTTTATTAATTGTTCCAAATTGGAAATGACACTTAAATTCAAAGTGTAGTTCAATGAATCAGATTTCACGAAGGAATAACTAAGACACACCACAGATAACAAAAATAAGTATTTTTGATGTTTCAAGGTGAGATATTTGTATTATTTAATTATAATCATTTCACTTTAACTTGCGAACTGGCACTCCCGCAACATTCTTCCTGTTGGATATAGTAACAATGCCTACATATTATCTTTGTCTATTATCTATGCCCAGATTGTCTTTGCTTCTGGACTTGTTCCTGTCAAGCACTTGTTAAACGATTATCAATAAGAATGGTTTATTTATTAAACTCAATACAATTATAATCGTATTCTTATTTCAACACAATATAACATGGTGTCAGGTGTGTCTATTTAAGATTGCATTGTGTGTGAAATAACGGTCAACAAGCTGTCAGTATTTGCATATATATAATTAACTCCCTTCCAGCTAATTTGGATATTTTCCATATGTCCTACAACGACTTTAAGCGCGAAATATTGTATTTGTTCTAACTGTATATTTATGTATATTTTTTTTTACATAATTTGTTTACCGCTTTTGCAATGTATTGGTTTTTGTGCTGTTTTTGCAAATAAATAAATAAAATAAATAAATAAATATTTTATCGTGACGAGCAAAGTGTTACAATAATAATTTCGAGTCGAATTCTGCAAATGCAGATTGCTACGGATATGGTCGGCGAGTGGAAACGTTTTAAGAAATCATTTCAAATATATATGATGGCTAATAACTACAACGAAGAAAAGGAAATTCAAAAATTGGCAAGATTTCTACATATGATTGGTCCCAAAGGAGTTCAAATTTCTAATTAATTTGGCCTCACTATTGAGAAGAATACGCTGGAAGTCATCATTCTTCTCTTCGATAAACACTTCATACCTACAGTAAATATTACAGTGAAAAGATTCATGTTCTTCACCAGGAAGCAAGGAGAAAATGAAACTGTAGAAGAATTTATTGCTACCCTACAAAATCTGAGTCAAACTTGCGAGTTCGAGAATTTACAGTCGTCTTTAATAAAAGACATTTTTATATGTAACTTAAAGCGTAATCTCCATTATCTGAAGGAGAGACTATTACAAGAAACAACTTAAAACTTGGAAAAGGCGATCAGTTTGTCAAAAACTATTGTGATATCAAGAGAAAACACAAGAACTATCGAGGAGAACCCGTTCGGGCCGAACTGTTAAAAAATCTGATCGATAGAATCCATCAGATTATAATTAATTATTCACTGTATTTCATTGTTATATTTGTTATTATGTTACTTGTATGTTGTTTTGACATTTTCGTTTTTTAGGAAAAGAGGGATGTTGGATATAGTAACACTGACTATATATTATCTTTGTCTATTATCTATGCCCAGATTGTCTTTGCTTCTGAACTTGTTCCTGCAAGCACTTGTTAAACGATTGTCAGTAAGAATGGTTTATTTATTAAACTCAATACAATTATAATCGTATTCTTATTTCACCACAATATAACACTTCCTACAGGCGGTTTCGTAAAAACTCATTTCACTTCTATATGTGAATCAAATGGATGCGCATAAAGTTTTTTTGATAAACAAATAATTGCCCATCCCCCATAAAGCTTGGATCGTTCATCGCATAAACATTGTTTGACGCCAAAAATGAATAAAGATTTTCACGGCCATAACGTGATTAATTTTTGGGTTACTAAGAAAAAGTTTCCGATATTTTTTGGCTAAAGAAGAAGGAAGCACAACATGGTATAATAACCCAAAAATAAATCACGATGGCGTAAAACGTGTTTATACACTGAGTCTAAAACCGGCCTTTTGTTATTTCTAAACCATCTAATAATATCTCCCATCCGATCTGATTATTTATCGATGCACTGTATTCGTGCTGCGTAAATCACGCTCACTTGCCATCACGATGTTAAATCAATCACTCACAAGGAAGCTTTAAAAAAGCTTTTTATAATATCAATATTATTTCAAATTATAATTTATTTATTGGTTAGATATTATCTCATATTAAAAGTTCCAATAAACTACAAATCATCGGAGATATTTATATTACATTTTTTTAAGCATTCATCTTACGTGATCTTTTTGCCATACTTGTTGCTTATGTAGATACAATATCTTACCTCCGTATCCAAGGTTTATCGGTTTCACGCATTTGCCATCATACTCGAGCCCATAAATAACCTTCTTCCATAGATAGAGGTGGTTTTCCGAATTCCTTTTCATGTTTTTGCTGCTCCTACCCCCGAGCTCCAGGGTTGGACAAAACGTTTTTCATAACCAGCAAGAACAAATCGTTGGACCCCTCTTTGTTTGAAGGCAGAGCAAAAATACGCTATTGATTTACGTTCGTGTAGCTAAGTTTTCGTATGGGTATTGTCAGGCACATCTGTAACACAACGTTAACCGAATATGACCTTAGAAGTTAGAACAAAGCAGCCGATTATTAATCGCAATTTTATGGATTCCTATTTTGATTTCTCCAATAACATAAATTTATTAATCAGTGAATTTTTGCAAGGAATTTCATCATAATACAATTCTTTGTGAGAAAGAAAATGTTAAAGTTATTGATTTGAATTTTGTCATCAAAAATTACTTTACGATATGTAGTACTTAGAAAACTATTCTACATGAAATCACTGAAAAGTAACATTCCAAAAAAATGTGGCTTGAAAGGTTTTACAAAACAAGCGGGCTCAAAAAAACACAGCCCATTTGATTATTTGCCTATTTACTTATACATGTAGGTATTATGGCACATGTTGCCACAAATGCCTACTTTAAACAGTCTATATTGAGCACCTTGATTATAACGGAACAGAAATTAAAGAAAAAATATTTACAAAATATGATAATCAAAAAAGTTATCTAAAAGAAGTTTATAAAAATTAAACTATTCGAATAACAATAAACCATCAAATGGCAATATATATTATTCACATCCCAAGAAACTCGGTTATGAGTAATAGTAACTCCATTGTGTAAGAATATAAAATATTTTTGACGTAGTGTATTTCTGCGCTGGGATAATGTTGAGATAGTAGGCTTTTGTGATTTCCTCCCTATCCAGGCCTTCTGTAATTTATCATCTTGAAAAAGTACCTAATGGATTAGGGATGTTTATGCGTGGCACGTACTGACTTGGAGATCAATGCTTTCATAGATTTTATACCGCTTTTCTCAGCAAAAGATACATTGATTTTTGTTTTTCCCTTTCTGTTATTTATGGCAGCAGTTATCGGTTTCTTTTCCGCGTGTAAATTCTACTCACTTTCTATTAATCGTTCAATTTACAAAACGCTATGTCATATTAAATTTATGATTTTTTTTCATGCACTTATTTGCATACATAACTGTGTCTTCACTTCTTTGTGTGAGAGCAATTGGAAAATATACAAATATATACACGAGTTTGTGAGATTTTTTTTTGTTGACAAAAGACAACAAAAATAACTTAGTTCAATTAGGGAGGTATTTTTAAAACATTAAAAAAAATCGGGGGAGACGAAAAAACATGCACAAAATAGGGTATCAGGTTATTGTTTTGTATAATAATTTTATTTATTTATTAAACAACATTGATTTGTTACTAGAATTTTAAAACAACCAAAAAAGTAGTTACGCTTCAAATTACAACAAAGACAATAAAAATATAATACATGTTTATTTTGTTGGTTATACATCCCACGCTCACACTAAATTCGTTTTTAGAAATATAAATATATATATACACTCATATATATATTTATATTTATTTTTTTTGTTATTAATAACTTCGCAACTATCGACCAAATTTTTTTCTAATTTTTCTTTTTAAAATTTGAAAGGAAGTAGCTAATATTGTCTTCAATGATTTAGACGAAACAATACCCTAAAATAAAGCCAGAATCCTAACGAAGTAAGTAAAGCAGCAGTGCAATAAAATATTGCGATGAGTGGCCTGGTATATTGGACAGACCTGCGGTTGAATTTGTCCTTTCAAATCTCTAAAATAAAGTGGGAATATTAAGGTCATAATAAAATAATATTCGTCCCGCATCCCGGCGAATGGACCGACCTTAGGTCCACTTGCCTGGAAAATCGATCGTTCCGTGGAGTTTATTTTAATTATTAATGATAAAAGTATTACTAAAATCTCAAATATTTCTAGAGATATCCCTCGGGAACTTACTAATTCATTGTCTAGAAAATTAAAATCTCTTGCTTACCGCTAATTTTAGAGTTATAAAATGTTTTATTAAATTTTAAAAACTCTTTTATAAAATATTTTAATCAAATCAAATCAAATCAAAAATTATCTATTGTAAAATAAAAATTACAAAAGGTGTAGCTTATGGGTAGACCCCATTTCTTCCAGCTAACCACATTTATTTAATTACAATGTTTATTTAATATTATTTGTTTTATTATAATAATTACAATGTTTATACAGATAAAATAACAATATACCAATGAAAAAATAAAAAAATATAAATATATATACAAATAAAAATAGGCGTTTCATTTACGTGAGGTATTCACTCAACGTGTAGTGACATTTATTAACAAGGAAAGTGTTTAACGATTTGATTTTGCGTATATCTTGTATTTGTTTGATATTATGTGGAAGGTTGTTATATACTTTAATGGCCATGTAGTATGGTCCTTTTTGGAATATTGTTTTGTTTGCTTTTGGTATTAGTAAGTTTTCTGTGAGCCTTGTAGCGTATTTATGTGTTGAGTTTTTTAGTGGGAAATTGTCTGTAGATGATCGCACTAACATGCATAACTCCATTATATATATGTCTGTGACTGTCAGAATTTTCAGATTTTTAAACATAGGTCTACATGAATCTAAACGATCAGAGTTTGTAATTTTTCTTATGCATCTCTTTTGTATGACGAAAACATCTTTAGCGTTTACCGAGTTTCCCCAAAAAATAATACTGTATTTTATTATTGAATATACATAACCATAGTATGCGGCTATTGCTGATTCGGTGTTTAATATTTTTCTCAAGGTACCCATAACATAAGAAAAACTACTGATTTTTGCTACAATTTTTGAGAGATGTTCTTTCCAGTTTATGTTTGTATCTAATTCTATTCACAGTAGTGAACAGGTTTGGGAAGGTTCGATATTATTATCGATGTTTACATTTATATTTATAGGTGTAGCTTGCACTGGACAAAATTTTAAGATTTGGGTTTTGTTTGTGTTGAGTGATAGATGTTGCGATAACAGCCAGTTTGCTATTAATTGGCAAGTCTCGTTAACTTGTTTGTTAAATTCGTCAACGTCTCCATTACATTCAAACAACAAAGCGGTGTCATCAGCAAACATTGAACATTCTGTGCCAGCAATTATTGGAAGTTCGTTTATATAGATAAGGAAGAGGAGAGGCCCAAGAATGCTTCCTTGTGGCACACCCTTGTTTATTGTTCTCCATTTGGATTCTACCATGTACTGGACCATTTTTTCATTGATATTTGAAATTTGAACTTTCTGCTGACGATTTTTTAAGTACGATTCAAACCATTTTAACGCTAAACCTCTAATACCCACATGTTCAAGTTTAATTAGAAGAAGCTCATGATCAACATTGTCGAATGCTTTTGAGAGGTCGAGAAAGATACCTACAGTTTTTTTACCAATATTAATATTTTCTAGAATTTTGTTCAAAAAATTGAATACTGCCTGTGTTGTTGAACGGCCTTTACGGAATCCAAATTGCTGTGGACATATTATCTCAAAGTTTTCGAGAAAGTTATAAATGCGATTGTACATGGCTCTTTCAAATATTTTTGAAAAGTTTGGTAATAAGTATATCGGTCTGTAGTTTGAGATTTCCTGTTTACGACCCTTCTTATACAATGGTAAAATAATAGATTGTTTTAATTGTTCTGGGAAGGTTCCTGATTCAAAAGATTTGTTAATTAATATTTCCAACGGGTAACTTAACGCTTCTGCACATGCTTTTATAATTTTTATAGGGATTTTGTCAGTGCCGACACTGCTTTTATTTTTCAGTTTTACGATGATTTTAATAATTTCCTCCCTGTTTACAGGCGTTATAAAGAATGTTCGCGACTGTTTGTTTTTGACTGTTTTGGCAGATTGTGGATGTAGAGATGTATAAGGTCCTGTTTAAGGTCCTGTTTTTTTACCTAATATTAAGGTCCTGTTTTTATCAATCTTATATATAAATAATTTACATTCGTAGGGATCACATTTTCATCATTTCATCGTTTATAAGAAATGATGAAAATGTGAGCGTCGAGCAAACCATCATCAACGTCGATTCTTATGTCGCTTTAAATGAAACAAGAATATTTTTTCAGACCCTGATATTTTCCTCGGGTCAATTTACTAGATGTATATTGGAAAAAATAATTCCAATTTTTAATTACAAACCCTCTACCCCTTCTGTGTGTAAAATATTCAAGTAATTTTCTCATTTTCGTTATATTGTTTTTGTTTCTTTATCTTTGAACATATTTTTTTTTGTGCATGTATGTATTATTAGTACATTGGTACTTACATCAATTTAATACTACCCATCTTTATCTTTTAAACTATGTCTATTTAGAAGATTTTTTTAAACTGTTTGTTTCTCTCATAAGCTAAAATAAAAATAAATAAGTTGCAAAGCAGTTTTTTTTATTTAATTTTGCAGTTCAGTTATATAAATAAAAAGAAGAAACTATTACTTTTATAATTTTATCTAGAAGAAAAAAGGAGATCACAGAGGTAGATTCAGTTTATAAATTTTATTGAAATTACCTTAATCTTTTATAATGTCATGTTAAATATGGGGAATTTTCAATGAAAATTTAAGATTTTTACAAATTCTCCACAAAATTTTTAAATAGGAACTATTGGAATTCTTCGTTTTTTACCATCCAACTTGTTGATGTACCTATTCTTTTGTCAGCATTTTTTATTTCCTTGGGATAATATATTATATTTTCTCTTTAAACCCTCTTGTAGTGATCATCATCCTGAAGAATTCATTGAATAATAATTCCATTTATTTATTTGGTAAACCCGCGTGCGCTAATATGTTTGCTTGAGTCCGAACTTTTCGAAAGGCGAAGACATTATTTTTCACAAAATGCATAGATATTTTTTCCAGAAAGCATTTAGAATTAGATTAGAGTAAATTTTCGGTTCATTCTTGAGTACCCTGGCTTGATGAATATTCGCCATTAACACATTCGCTGCCACGAGCTCTTGTTTCCATTCAAATTACATATGATTGGTTAAAACCAACGGGTTAAAAACCAACGAGTTCACGAATGGGTTTTTCTAAATTGCTGTTTTTCATAAGCTTTCTAGGACATTATTTTAGTCATTATTTTCAGTCTCCAGATCTCCCATTAGAAGCCGACATCTCTCCATAAGTCATCCACCCGTAAATAATAGGCCATCTCAGTTCTTAATATCAACAAAAATTGGGTTTCTGTATAGTTACCAGATTTGTTACATTATTTGTGGTTATTTTTATTACTAGAATGGAGAATTTATTCGAAAACTTAATAAATACTAACACAAACATAATCACTCTACAAGAAGAAAAAATGAAATATAACTTCCCTTTCGAAAGAATTCAAAATCATAAAACTCTTTACTGAAAAGAGCGTTAAAGATCTTCCAAGGAATACCAATCAATATAAAAAAGAAAACGTATCAAAACTTTCGAAAGAAGTGACGAAATATGTGAATGTATAATTTTTATTAATTTTTAATCTTATATATTGTACTACTTATTTTTTAACTTTATGGCTATAATTATAATGTTTAATTTTATATTACCACATTTTTAACCACTCTACATATATGTACTATTTCAAGTTAAATAAATAAATACTTCAAGTGATAGAGGAAAGAGTTTTCTGAGCTATTCAAAATTTTACAAAACTATAACGTCAAAATATATTCGAGCGTATATCTGTTCATTAATCAGTTAACGAATTGTTTATAATTTCAAACCTTTCTTAAACTACTCGTTTATCTCTTAAATAAATTTGACACATAAAAGAATTCCTCATAATTATTTATATTTTTACTTACGTCTAGAAATACAAGTCAGGTAACTACAGAGTAAACCGACCCTTTGTTGTTATTTTCTCCGAAACGAGGGATTTCTTCTGGCGATAATTCCGCTAATAGCGAACTGTCTCTCTTAAACCTTTTCGTGAGAGGCGAAAGCCAAAATGAGATTATCCGAAAAGAAAGTTCCCAGGTCTTAATACAATTTGCGCAATTAACTTGTCTCTATGACCCCGACGAAGTAATAATTCTCTCAGCCTCTCCAACTAAACCGCACAAGGACACTTTTGACGGGAATATTATTGGAAAGAGAAAACAAATTGTCACAGCGTGTCACAGCTAATTGAATTTGAGAACGCTACTTTGTATCCGAAAATATTATTATAATTTTTTGTGCGTAATTTCAGATGTCCATTATAAGTGTATTTTTACCGTTTTATTATAGGGTTTTCCAATAAGAGGTGTTATTTTGGATAGCCCGCTATTTTGGTAGATGTTACTTTTAAGCTGTCTTTTTTTGACATTTGACAAGTAGAAACTATTTTATTAATAAAAATGGAACGATACTCGCTTCAACAACGCATTGAAATTATTAAAATTCACTTGAGTGAATCAAATGCAAATCATCTTGAGTGATGAGGCCCATTTCCACCTCGGTGGCTTCGTCAACAAGCAAAATTGTCACATCTGGGGCTCGGAAAACCCAATAGTTATTGTTGAAAAGCCTCTTTTTTCTCAACGTGTGACTGTTTAGTGCGGTTTATGGTCCGGCGGAGTCATTGGACCTAACTTTTTCGAAAATGAGGCTGGAGCAACAGTTACGGTGAATGGATTGCGCTATCGAGGGATGATTAATGATTTTTTATGGCCGGAATTCGATGGTATTGATTTGGACAACGTTTAGTTTTAACGAAGCGGCGCTACGTGCCACACAAGCAACAAAACGATTGATCTTTTACGATTGAATATCAAAATAACACCTCTTATTGGAAAACCCGTAGATTTTCACTATAGTGATATATTTTGGGGGTATTATGCCGTGTTGCGCTATCTCCTTATTTAGTCAACGTTTCGGACAAAATTACAGTGTCCATCGTCAGGGAAAATTTATAAACATAGTATTTGTACCTGTACACAACATGGATAACATTTAATAAATTGCTATAAAAAATATTGTTTTACATTTAATTGTAATGTTTTTTTTTTTAATTTCTTTAATATTGACGTTACACAAACTCACAATCGTTGTACCTGTATCTGTTATTTTATTTCGCTCGCAACAACAAATATAAATAATTAATAATAATAGTGAGTTATTGAACTATTTCATTGGTATTTTGTATCTAAACAATCGAAACTTTTCTAAACCAAAAGATCCGCAAAAAAAAATTTTTTATTAATTATATTTTTACGGTGGATAATCGAACCCAAAATTTCATAATTTAATCTAAGAAGATAATTTATCAGAAGGTTATACAATATTGATGATGTCAATATAATAAACACATGCGATTAATTACTTATCACGGGTATCATTATGGGCTTAGTAATGAATTTCGTGAAAATCACATTTTTTTTATTCCAGAAAATATCTAATCGTGTTATTAACGAATTAAGATATTCAGCCATTGTGAGCATCAAATGTCACCCAATATTTATAACGAAGAACTTTACTGTGCACAAAATAATGCTCTTTTTTAATTGATGTTATTATTTTGAAATATCGGTTTCGCAAAATATGTCACTGTAAACTTGTTTGAACTATAAAACTCTTTCTCAGTATAAAACCTTTATTGATTGATAAAATAGTATGAAATATTTCTTCGAATGTGTAAAAAACAATTAATTTAAGAGAACTGTATTTTTCGGAATAAACATCAACTCTCGTAACAATTATTTCTCAATTTCATTAATTTTTTTTAATTTTTTTATATTTTAAGGCTTAGCAAACACTTCGATTAAACGCAGCTGTTTCGAAGTAGTGCCAGCACCACCACGAAATAGATAAAATTAAAATAAGCCCCACTGTATGTTTGTACGCGCTATGGCGTTTTCAGCTATTCCAAAACCTCTGCGTTTAATCACAGTACGTGCTAAGCCTTAATTTTACGTTTCATCGTACATACGTCAGACTTAAGGCGAAGCTTAGGACGGGTTGTTTCGGAGAATTTGAACAATTCATCAAATTTCAACGTTCATTTTCAAGTTCTGTGAAAGATTTTTTCAAGTTCTGATTTTATTTCAGTTTTGTCAAGCAACTAACCTACAATGATATAATAACAGAACTTGAATAGGACTTTCACAGAACCCGAAAATGAACGTTGAAATTTGATGAATTGTTCAAATTCTCCGAAACAACCCGTCCTTAGTGTTAAATCACTATTTTGATTAATCTTTATTACGAATTGGTGTACGTTATGAATACCAAAGAATATGCTGTAGATAAATTGAAGTTTTTCCTATCGTTTCGCTCAAGTAGAATACAAATAAAAAAAATAATTTACTCAATAAAAAATATAAATGTAAACTACAAAAAAAAAAAAAAATTTCAATAGGATTGTGTGATCGCGTAAAGGAAACATCTTTAAAAAATACAGTATTACAGCTAAGATATCTGTGGCAATTTCACTTGATTAACATTTTTGCTTTCTTATAAAATTATTTACAAAATAAACCAGTTTTGTGCTTGAAATCGAACGTTTCTAGACTCCGTTTGTCAAGCGAATTTAATGCCTATTACCTACAATATAAGGTATACTAAGAAAATACACATTTTTGGATTGTAGCTTCTTCTTAATAAGGTTTTGATTTCATATTTAATTAACAAGTAGATTTCACGCTTGATTTTAGTATTTCCTCCGAAAAACGTACGTAACGTTTTTCCCATTATTCACATAAATCCTTCGGAAAAAGTTCGAAACAGCATTTCGTGAAAATACTTGTTTTGGCCATTTGGGAACCTAGAATTAGTCTCGGTGGCGTGATCGACCCATTTATAAAAGACTTGCGTTACTCAATTTAATACATGATGAAAGATACGTCAGCACTATACTACTGAACTACTCGTATATTGATCGATCCAAAGACAACTACTTTAATTTTAAGGTTTTTTTTTATAGTTTCATTAATATTATTATGCAATTTATAAAAAAAATAGAGTTTTTATGCACAATGTCTGTTCGATAATCACTATGCCGTGTGAATTTTACAAATAATCATGATAAATACCTATTTTGAAATATTTTGGATATGCGACCACAGTTTTATGATGCCTTTAGAAAGTGAAACAGCTGTTGCGCGTAGTAATAATTATACAGCAGAATATGTTCATAACTTTTTTTTTTAAATCAATAATATGTAAAAGAAAAACCTTTTAAAATAAAATTTTATAAAAAAAATTAAAGTAGTTTATTTGAAGTGAAATCAAATAAATACCTTGTTTCATTGAAGAGATTATTTTGATGAAGTTGCTTTTCCTTATTTCAGAATAACAAGTAAATAAATTATAGCGGTTATGGAGCTTTGAGGCTTTGTACATAATAACAGGGTACAGTCACATCACGCTCTGGAATAAATCTTTATAGATATTGTTATCATCGCTAAGCGAATTGTTTTTTTTTTAATATTTTATTCATCAGACAACCCACTTGAAAATGGAGAATATTTTTATGGATAATCAAAACGATAAACTTTTATTCTTTATTGAGTTACTGCTCAGTGCTCATACCCATTATCATGTACATTTATAAAACAACGATGTGCCTCTGAAGTGAATGAATTCGTAAATTCATCATTTATGTAACAACGATGTGCCTCTGACGTGAATGAATTTCATAAATTCATTATTTATGTAACATCGATGTGCCTCTGACATGAATGAATTTCATAAATTCATCATTTATGTAACAACGATGTTCCTCTGACGTGAATGAATTCGTATAATCATCATTTATAAAACAACGATGTGCCTCTGAAGCGAATGAATTCGTATAATCATCATTTTACTATTATATTACGCACTCTATCTTTGGTTCTTGGAAAGTCATCACCTTCACTCTGGCCTTTATTTACCCAAACGGCTGTTTCAATCTATTTGAACTTTGTTAAATGCTCCCCTTTAAGTGAAATCTTTACTCGGCTATCGACACAAATGGTTAATCGGAAAACATTGCAGCTGAATATTTTTTACACTTCTTATATTTCTTACATTCCCAGGAGGTTATGTCAAAATATAGTTTTTTTTTTACTTATTGCTATATTCATAAAAATATATGCTTAGGTAATTTATGCATACATATTTATTCAATATGTTTTATAAATACGATTCAATTTTCAGAAATTATCGTATTTTTTTTTTTTTTGTGAATACCGCACAAGAGTTGCAACTGCTCGGAGTGAGTTATACTATAGATTCCTTAATTTGGGTTTGTGGTTAGGCTAAAAATAGCAGGAAGAGGAAGAGATGGATAAAGTGAAGGTTGGGAAATTTCTGGCCATTTATATCAGTCAATTCAAGCAACGTTTCATTTCTGAAGAGGATCTATCTTGCACTCTCCTGATTTAGAGTTATCAGGAGAGTGGACAAGGCTGATTGGATTTATAAAAATATTATTACCAAGGATACATTTCAATATTCTAGTATAAATACCCACCGTAATTTTTTTTTTTTTCAGCCGAGTGCAATATAGATGTTTTCGCCTTTCCCATTTATGTTCCATTTATGTGGTGTTTGTATGAATATGTGTAAGTGCAAACGAGATAACATGCTTGCGAGTTGCTATAAAAGGCGATGCATACTAGGATTGTCCCTCTTTTGTTAATAGCAGCTTCCCAATAAATATTACTACAAGATCACTTCTTATTATTGTGTACGACTTTCACCAGCTACAATAATACTCCAGCCTCTACTCTACATTGGATACAATACAATTTATCAAATGCGTTGTGGTTTGTATGAAATGTCACTACGACTTTGGCATTTGGCAGTAATCAAGTGATAATCAATGCTCTGCAATTGGGAAACATGTGAACTTATTATAGAATTAACGATCATAGTAAATATTCTTATTTTAATGCCATTTTTATCTATTTATGTTATTAGTTTAATTACGAGTTTTATCGGAATATTTATGCTGCCACACAACGCACATAGCACGCTAAAAGATGATAAAGGCGCTAGATTTATGGGTTCGACAAATTTATTTATGGGCACAAATTGGCTAATTCATTAGTTTATAGTAGTTATCAACTGTTTAAGGGAATTTGTTGATGGAATTTTTACACTAAGTTTGATTATTTTTAAGCCAAACTGGTTTCGATACTTCCGTATCATTAACTAGCGTTTTAAAAAATAACTTTAACTTATAACTCAACATACGTAGGTATGTATCGAAACCGGTAGCGAAATATTAAATATTTATTTTTTATCTATCTAATTATTTATATTTTTTATTTATCTTTTCCGTATTTCTTTTTATTTATATCTTTGATTCTATGTAAATTCGCATTATCTAAAATTAGATCAAACTCCCGCCACCTCGGAACAGGCTCAGCCTAGTGAGGTGGATTATACCAAAAAAATGTATGTTAATTTATTGGTTAATAAATAATAAAAAAGTGACAAAATTAAACCTCTCAATTAAAATATATATTTTTTTTATAAATATATTATTCATCCAGTCTTGTTCTTGCGATGCCCTTTCCGATGAAATAGCCATTGGGATAATCGAAAAAACCCAGCGGATGTTTTTTTGTCATTTGTCAACAGTCAACATTTTTTGTCAACAGTCATATACCTACTTACCTAAGTGTTGCTCGAAGCCTGGACTTTCTTTAAATTCTTCAATCATTCTAAAAAAAACTATTTTGCCATTACTGCACTACATAAGAGTGCAATAAAGTTGTCAGCATGAAAATATTTGAACCAATATTATAATCTCTAAAATATTATTAAACACTAATTATCATGAAAAGATCAATGTATATAATAAAATATCAGTATCTAACTTAGAGTTATAGTAATATCCGATATTCGTTTCAAAAATATACCGTGTTCCGTGGAAATATTTTTTTACGATCGATGAAAAGAAATGATATTCATGTAATAGATCTCAAAGTGGGTTAGGAACCGTTTTATCGCACTAAACAACATTTATTCCATCCACAAACGGCGGTTTACAATAACCTTAGCGTTTTATCATTCTCGGAGATTACTTTTATAGAAGCATGGCTCTCGGTCACGCAAATGCGAATAATTACGAGTATTATTATTTAATGAGCAGGCAGTATTCTGCTGATGGGCTCATATCTGATTTCACAATAAGTTTCACAGTAATTCAGTTGTTTTAATTTAAAATAAGTTAATCCTTTCTTCTCTCCAAATAAGCATACAATCCAGCTTTACATTTTTTTATATTAGTAGAATCGATGACATGTTGTTTAAGATTGTTTCATGCATCCACTATGATATTTATAATTATTTGTTTCCTTGGATTTGATGCAAGAGATTTTATTGAGTGTCCACTTTGATTTATATTTTTTTAATGCTGAAGGTTTCTTGGATGTTAGGGGAACTATCAGAGAAGTCACCCCTTTCTCTTCTTTCTTTTAAGGTTGGTAATCGTAGTTCTTTGACTCTATCTTCGTATAGCCTGTCTTTCAAAGCTCTTGGTATTTTTGTAAATCGTCTCTGTACTCTCTCAATTAGATCTATATATTTCCCAAAATATGGACTCCATATTTGGAAAGTATTTTGGATGGTTTCAAATTATTTTGGTGTTTGAGACAAATTTTTAATAAAAATATATCTTCTTTCAATAATATGACGTAATACTTTTTATTATAAGCTCATGCCGCCTTAAAAGTATTTATCATTTTAACAAACATTCTTATACTTTAATAAAATGATAAATTCATTGCTTTTGAACACAAAATAAAATCACGAAATGTTTTAAAAGGTACCATCTTTATTAATTTCATCAATAAGCTTTTAAAATATGTCTTTTAAATTAAATCAAGTTATTCCTTTATTATTTTTGGATTAATTAGACCTATGTGAAAATACACAAGTTATGTTTCACTACAACAATGTGAGCTACCAAATTGTATCGCTGGGCGTAATTGGTTTAAAAATGTTAACAAATTAATAGCGTAGTAATCTGAAATCGACTATTAAAACAATATATATTTTCAAGCTTTACACAAAATGATAACCGCTAAAAATAATATCGTTATTAATTCAATATATATATATATATTATTATTGTCAAAGAAATTATCTAAATTAATTTTTTAATTAAATAACATAATTTTACCGATATATATATATTATTATTGTCAAAGAAATTATCTAAATTAATTTTTGAATTAAATAACATAATTTTACCAAAAATCATATTTGACGAAAGTAGTTTTTTAGAACTTCATACAATAGTATATGCTAGTGCTATTACTGTTTGTAATAAGTTAGGAATTAAATTATCATCCTCTGATGATAGATCATATAGTTATAGTAAACCAGAATGGCAGATCAGATTAGAAAATGATGTAGTATTTTTAAAAAGCAACATAGCTAGAGTAATAGAATATAAAAATGGAATTAGAAGTAGGAAAATCTTGAGACATGCAGATGAAATTGGGAGAAAATTTGGTTATAACATAGATATTCATAGTAATGAAAATATAATCAACGATTTATTGGATTTATTAAAACAAAAATTAGGCTTAAAAGCTAGTAGATTAAAAAGATATAATTATACGTAAAATAAAAAAAAATAATAACAGATTATTCCAGAAAAATTAAAAAATATTTTATTCCAAACTTGACGATAAACAAAATATTATTTCGAATAATAATATTCCGTTGCCATCTGAATCAGATATGCGGAATTTTCGGACTAAAATTTGGAGTAAAGATATAAAACATAACAAGTCAAGTCCCTGGATAGAAAATGAAGAACTCAATTTTTAAGGCATTGAACAAATGAGTTTTTCTAATATATCGGTTGAATTGTTAACCAAAATTGTTAAAAATACTCGTAATTGGAAAGCCACGGGTTGCGATTGGATACATAATTTTTGTTACAAACGTCTGACTACTTTATATCCTCTTTTGGCAAAAAATCTTTCAAAATTTGTCAGTCAACCTCAAAATTTTCTAACTAAGGGCATTACTTATATGTTGCCCGAGAGCGAAAATATTAATAATCCCTCTTAGTACAGACCCATTACATATTTACCGACAATATACAAAATTTTAACCTCTTGCTTGACAGATTATACTCATTTAGATGAAAAAAATATTTTATCTGAACAACAAAAAGGTTGTCGCAGAAAACATATGGAATGTAAAGAACAATTAGTTATTGATTCTGTAATTCTAAAACAGATTCAAACTCGAAAACGTAATTTACATACTTGCTATATAGACTACCAAAAGGCTTTCGATAGTGTCCCTCACTCGTGGCTGATCAAAGTATTAAATATATATGAAATTAACCACATTTTTTTTTTTTTTTTTTGTAAATATTTTTAATTTTTAATAATATGTTTACATGGTAGGTACATAATTCATTTTACATCTTGGGTCTTTTTACTACTCTTCCATTGAAAGCATTTGCTTGTGTATGGAAGGGGAGTGTACATAAATGTTGTTGTTAGTTAGTACTTAAATAATTCATTGTGCATAAATGTATGTGTGTTGTAGTATTTGTTTTGATAGTAGTGAAGGATAATATATTAATATAATAAATTATTATTAGCTATTTGGAAAATATTATGTCCTTTTGGAAGACCAATTTTAAAGGTAAGAAAATAGTCATACCGGGCATTTCAATTAAAAGAGGAATTTTTCAAGGAGACTCATTGAGTCCTCTTTGGTTTTGCTTAGCATTGAATCCTCTATCTAAAATGTTAATTAAAGCAAGTTTGGAATAAAAGTTTAGGGTAATACAAGGGAGAGTAGTACGATTTCGCATTTATTATTTATGGATGATAAAAAATTATTTTCGAATTCTGAACAAAATTTAGAGAAAATGATCGAGGTAGTTAAAAACATTTCAGATGATATCAAAATGACTTTTGGTTTAGATAAATGTAGAACGATCCATATAGAGAAAGGCAAAATTGTAGATGGGAACGAGAGTATATTTAGAAATTTCCAAATTACTAGTATGAAAAGGGATGAGGTTTATAAGTATTTAGGATACCCACAATCAAATAGATTAGACCATACTAGTATTAAAAATGATATTAGAATTAAATTTCAAACTAGGATCAGGAAAATTTTAAAGTGCAATCTATCTGCTAAAAGGCAATACCTCTATTAACGTACTCATTTGGCATTATTAAATGGTCAAATACAGATTTAGATAACTTAGAAAGATTAATTAGAACTACTCTAACAACGTTTAATTGCCATCATCCAAATTCAGCTATAGAGCGAATTAATTTACCTAGAAGTTTAGGAGGTAGAGGTATAGTCAAAATAACTTCTTTGAAACATAATCAGGTAGAAATCCTAAGAACTTTTTTCCATAGGAAAGCTCATAGGTCAGATATGCACAAAATAATTTGCAAGGCAGATAGAAATATTACACATTTAAATTTATACGATGAGAATGCCAACATTTTTATAAATCCCAACCAGGAATTATTAGATTCCTGGTCAAATAAAATTTTACAAGCAAAACACTTCAATTATCTCAACCAAACGTATGTTGACAAATTTTCGTCAAACAAATGGTTGAGTATTGGAGAGTTGAGCGCAGAAATAGAAGGATTTATGCTTGCCATTCAGGATAGAGTCATTAATACTAAAAATTATAGGAAGTATATAATCAAAGATACAAATCATTTTGATGATTTGTGTAGAAAATTTTTGGCTTTTCCGGAAACTATAGAACATATTATGTCGGGATGTTCTATATTAGCACCGTCCGAGTATACATTTAGTCACAATCAAGTTTTAAAAATAATTCACCAAAGTTTCGTAATTAAACATAACTTGATTAACAGCAGGAATATAATACCATATTATGAATACGAACCGATTTCATTTTTAGTAAACGAATTTTATAAAATATATTATGATAAAACTATACTTACAGACCGAACAATTAGTCATAATAGACCCGATATAGTTTTACATGACAAAATTTAAAAAAAAAAACTTATATCATTGATGTCGCTATTCCGAATTCCTGTAATATTCAAAAATATGTTAATAAAAAAATAAGAAAATACACAGATTTAGGAAATGAAATAAAAAGAATTTGGCATTCTCAGACTATAAAAATATTACCATTCGTTATTTCGGCTACTGGCATTATACCTAGCTCTCTCATTAAAAATTTAGGCGTATTAGATCTATCAAAAAATGTATATATATAAAGATGCAAAAGTCGGTCATTTTGAATACATGTAGGATAACGAAAGATTTTTTAAATATTTATGTTGAGAGATCAGTAGGATTTATAGGCCCTATTAGGAGTTCTACCGAGCCGAACCCTCTGATATGAAAATATCTGGAGTCGGTGAATTATTTTCCCATTTGATCTCTGGTGAGTTGACATGTTGTTCTTGTATTGTTTTGTATTTATTTTGCTTATATAATGCACTTGCATAATGTTGATTGACTAGATGATCATTAGTGGAAAAGTGTGTGGAAGTGTTTAGTTTTTCCTATGGGGAAAATTTAACCCAGACATAAAATCGGAAGATAAAAAAAATATAACCTTAATGATTTTCAATCAATTTTTTTTTTTTGTTTTGTGCGGTACTTGGCAAAACAAGCAATACGCAATCGACATTTTTGCACACCGTTCTAATAAAAGGTTTGAAAGAATTTCTATCACATCGACGTGGAACAACAAGGTGATCCATTCGGTCGAATCATACGTATAAATGAACTCTCAGTGTTTTTCTTCTGGGATATATAAAACGCATTAGATAAAATTATGATTTTAATTTTTTTCAAAATTTGAGATTTGATATTTCATTGTAATTTTTTCTCTACATAAACCACGAATCGTCTGCAATATTCAGTCTCCATGCATAAACTACCCTATATTATTTCTTACTGCGGATGCTTATTCGATAATTTGAAACACCTTTGCCCGTTAGTTCAGCTCCACCTATACTTTCATTGTATTGAGCAATGCAATCTGGAAGCGACACTTGAAAATAGAGTTAATCAATAATAATAAACAAACCATAAATAACCAAAAAACCGTTGAACTATTCCGGTAGGAAAAAATTTCATGACTTGTAGAAGCAATCGTGACAACAGTGTTGTCAACCCAACTTATTAGAAGTACATACTCCATTTTTTTTATCCAGTCAGCCTTCCTTTGACTTCATCCGAGTCGGGTGGTTGGATAAATATATTTGGTATATTATCGGCTACATCGGTGTTTTCATTTATCATCTCAAAATGCTTCAAAGAGTGAAATAAAAATATTACAATAAATGATATAAGAATATTAAAACTTATTTTAATAAAACAAATATAAATAATAAATATTATTAAACAATAATAAATAAAACTTGTTTTAATATTCTCCTGACGAAGGAAGGGTGCTTCCGAAACCGGTAGAGTACCTACAATTAAAATTAAAGTGGTCTAAAACAAATTTATATCTTTTATTGTAAATTTTGACGAGCTACAAAGTAAATGCTTATTACAAATATGTAAAAATATTACATTTACAAAGCAAATGCTTTTTGCTAACGTTACCGCCCACCAATACCATATGGTGTTATGATATTTGAGACTATTTTGTATAAACACCACAATGTAAATATATTATTGAATAAAAAATCATTTATCAACTCATTGTGACCATATTATTTAATAGATATTTCGAAAAATATATCATTTAAAAATATATATGCAAATTTCAGATCCGCGTTTTCGGGTACACAACTTTGTAAAGAGAAATTGAATCTTGTTCACACTTCACTGGCGTCAAAAATGACTTGCCCGTTGAGTTAGATGTCTTCACACACCTCTGATACGCTGATGGGACCAATCACAACATACCTCCCACCAGACAAAAGTAACATCACTATTTCGGATACCAAATGGTTTCCGCGGGCGCTAAAGGGTTAACTGTCCAAAGCTTGTGAACAGTTATAAATATAGATATTGTTTATAATATATTTGACTTATACAATTTTACATTTTATATCTAGTACATACTTATTATAAAACAATTATAATAATATTTTTATAACCTACGTTTTAATTTTTGGACTTTGCAATATTGAGACAAAACACACAAAAAGCTGCTTGACTTGTACCTTTTATAATAATGATAAAATAAAAAATGTTAAAATTTATTTATTTATTAATTAACGCCCTTTTTGGGGGAATATTAAAATATATACATTATTTATTGTACATAACTGAATTGCTTCAATATGTAATAATTGTAATTATTTTATTCGTAGATACATCTATATAGCAAATAACATGATAGGAAGGAACTACATAGTATTGTATTTGCAGTAAATAATAAAAATTGAGATTATTTAAACCAACTGAAATACAAGTAGATATTAGATCCTTGCTTCTCCGACTTTTGACAGCCTCCGTTTTTAAATGGTTACGATCCTTGGCTAATCCCGACATGCGCAAGCAAATTTTATTTGATCATTTTGTGTATTTCACAATTTATTCAGTTTAAATCATATCTCATATACGCATTTCTCGATGCTTGTTTTACAAAGTTATCGAATCTCTGGTCTAGCAAAAGCACGTGAGGCGAAAAGCCCTCTGGGCCCGATATCGACAAATACTCCGCATTGAGAGCATTGTAAGGTTGAAGAGAATCCAGCTACAAATATATATATAGTTTGTCGCGGTGGGGATGTTTATCGTTTAGAGAGAAAGAAGTTCAGCGAATAGAGAGACTGTTGTAATGTCGACTTCATATAAAGAGCTGTCACATTGAGTGACCACTGGTCATGTGTAAGTACAGTTATAGGGTCGCTGAAAAGATCAGTGATTTAAAAACTTACTATTTATAAATTCTTATATTTATTATTACCAAACAAATTTCACAAAAAAGACAAATATACAAGCCATTGAGAGCATTGATGTATTTAGTAAATTATTGGTAGGCAAATATATGGCTTCAGTTTAATTAAGGATTATTTTTGTTTTATTTGTTAATGGACAACTTAAAAGCTGCCATTGACAAAAATACAACCCATAATAAAAGATTTTAAAAATTTGTTCAATCGCTCCAACGTACAGTGGGCTAAAAATCGCCTTTCAGAGACATAGAGTCTTGAAATTTCAAGGGTATTTTTTTGGCTAGAAATGGATTCTGCTAATCATTAGTATGCTATAAAATTTCGTATGAAGCAATTGCGTGTGCAAATGAAGGAGTTATCATTTTTTTAAGAAAGATTTGTATGGCACTGACATTAAAAATGAGGCTATCTCTGGAATTATAAGGTAAGCCATTATACACACAGATATACTACTATTGTATTTTTTGACATACTTCGTATTGTGGCGCAACTTGAGCTTTTTTTTTTAAATCATCAAAGTTGAAAAATAACTTTTTTATGTTGATGATTAATTTTAAAACTTAAATGTTTTTCATATGAGTATGCTTTGTCTAGTTTACAATATTTTATTAACACTATAAAACAAAACAGTCTAAGAAATAACAATAGTTTTTTTACCGATGTGGCGATATATCTAGTAGGTATTTAGAAGTTTTAATTGTATTGGTTTGTATGATTAAAAAATAGTTGTACACACATTTTATTTGTAAAAAAGAATCATCAAAAAAATCAGTAACTAAATAACAAATTTTAAATACTGAATGAGTAGAAAAAATGAAAAAATACAATATTTAAGAATCAATAAAAACATGTAATATGTAAACATTTTCTTTGTACGACAAAACGTATTCTAACCTACTGTATCTTAACCTCGTCGTGATTTTATTTATAATTAAATATCCGACTTATACTTAAGACCTGGAACAGTGTACCGAATGTATTATTATTTTGTTTAGTTTTATTTATGAGAAATTTCCTTATGTCATTAATAACGTCTGTATCTCATTTTAATTTAAATATTTTATCGAAATAATAATAATTGTGTGCGAAAAAAAGTACGTGTCACTTTAATATATTTTATTTAACAGTTTTTGTGGTACCATTAGAAGGTCTTAATGATATTTTTTTAATTTTTAGTGAGTAAAATATCGAAATGAAGCATAAAAATATCACCGATATAAAATCCCTTGGCTCAAAGACGCACGCAATGGTTTTGCTTTCCAAGCCGAACGACCGATTTTTTTAAATTTCCATACAAATAAATAAATTTAAAAAAAACTGCAAAAGTTTTCCAAAGACCCAGTGAAACATAGAACAAAGACAGTTATTTCGCTTTTGACAGTCTATTATGGTTTGGTAAACGAGTGGATATTGGAATTTCCCCAAAGTGTTAGTCCATTTATGTAAAATAAACGCTTGTGATTTTAAAGTGCCTTTGATACGGACATGTTTTCTTAGGATAGGTATCCTGTCAATTGCAATTAATACTAGTAGTTCCTTGAACACAATACTTCCGGTGCAAATAATGATGTTTCTAATTTCTAATATAAAACAAAAAAAAATATTTACAAAATCAAAACAAAAAGTTTATTTTTATTTAACTGAAATAATGATCTATACATTATATCGAAAGAAATGTCACAAATCAAATATAATTATTTTTTTTAAACGAAAGCAAAGCAGTCTAAATATCTAGCCAAAGTTAACCATCAAGTCAAAGTAAGGCTTGCTTGAATAATAAAATGGAT
This sequence comes from Hesperophylax magnus, assembly GCA_026573805.1. Taxonomy (NCBI): domain Eukaryota; kingdom Metazoa; phylum Arthropoda; class Insecta; order Trichoptera; family Limnephilidae; genus Hesperophylax; species Hesperophylax magnus. The sequence goes on along the minus strand of JAIUSX010000097.1, from coordinate 367,772 downwards.
GCGGCAGATTTTCGAGAACGCAAATCAATCAACTATCTAGACAAAGTTAACCATCAAGTCAAAGTAAGGTTTGTTGGAATAATAAAGTGGATGCAGCAGTTATTAAATGCCAGTCAAAACAGGACTCGACAACGCTCGTCGCTCAGTCAATAGTTATATAAATAAATAAAACATTCAACTGAAAATGAATATAAATATTTTACTCTAATCTATTTTTTGCTAAATTCAGTATCAATTTTTTTTGACCCACATGACTTTTCTAGGGTGAGGCGAATTCGTAAAAACAACATCAAAATTTCAAAAATTCATCTTATTTTGTCTTTGATTTCAGATCCATCATGTAGACGTTGCGCCACCGGTAAGCATACACTATATTTTTTGTCACAATATGTATTTATTTTATATACATATAATATGTCTAATAAACCATAAATTTTTAGTACATCTAAGTCCGTTTTTCCGGGTTCTAGCTTAATAGTAGATTTTAATTCATACAAAAATACGTATATTTTTTAATCTTCCAATAATTGTTTTAATTGTGGTATCAGTAATGATTAAGATTAAGAAATGACGCTTAGATAGTTTGGGCATTTAAAGCAACTGAATGAAGGAGTGTAAACTACGAGAAACTATTCACAGACGAGAATAAAATACTCGAGTGTGAATGGTAGAAGAAGTCAGACACGCCCAAGAAAGACACGTGAACAGATTACTTGAGTCGGGCCATATACAAAATCAGAATAATAGAAAGGTATGAATGAGAATCTGTACGAATGAGAATGAAGCAAGGAGTGTGTACCACTATCAAGTTGTTTGGCGGTTCATCCTCTCTGCCTACCTCTACAGCGAAATAGTGCGATTTAGTTAGTTGGTGAAATATAATCAATGGGTACATAGTAGATAATTATTTTATTTTAAATTTATTTAATCAATCGCTCGCGCAGTTTACGGTGTGCGAATTCCCATTAAAGTTATACAATAATAAAAAAATGTTATTTTTTTCATAGTATAACCTTCATTGTGGTTTTCAATAAAGGATTTCGCATTAAAATTTAAATAAAACAAACAACTTTGCTTCACCACCATTTAATCAAAAAAGGTCAACGTTATATTGAACGTGAATGATGATGTTATTGCTTTTGATAAATAGCATTATTTGAAATATCAACTAGATGATACTTGCAGCTGAATGGAACACCTGTGAGTTCGATTACCATATTTTCTAAAACGAAATCGTAATATTGACAAAGGCGAAAGGCTGTTACTAGGCGAAATATTATTCGCGCCATTGCCTGCATTAAAACTGTAAACATGTTTTTGCAAGCTGACTCTAACGTCACACGAATACTTGTATAAGATATTATAAAGGAATCACTAAAAATATACAATCTGCAAGAATAACTAGTGGAAGCAACATCTCCGGTGACAACCCGATATTTTCTACTTGAAATTACAATTCCTGAGTCTAAACTGAAAGTTGTATTCGATTATTTTCCTCCATCACGGCACAATCATTTTAAAGATTACAACTACATGCAACGAGCTACTTACTGCCGGCACTCCATCAGCTAGAGAGCCAGACGCATCTCTCATCATTACAATAGTGGGGCGTCTCCAGTATAATCAAATGACCATGCCGCCGCTGAATTCCTGCTGGCTACTGACTGAACTAGCCATCGCTGTTGATCACCTAAATGCTGGCCAATTCCTGCTGCTACAAATAGCTGGTCACCAATACTGACAACCTAAAGGCTGGCCTATTCCTGCTGGCTACCGACTGAACTGGTAACCGCTGTTGATCACCTAAAGGCTGGCTAATTCCTGATGCTGCCGATTGTCGATTACCGATTGCCGATACTGAACTGGTCACTGATGATGACAACCTAAACACTGGCCAATTCCTGCTAGCTTCCGACTGAACTAGCCACTGATACTGACAACTCAAAGGCTGTCCAATTCCTACTGGCTACCCACAAAACTAGCCACTGATGCTGACAACCTATAGGCTGGAAATTTCCTGCTGGCTACCGACTAAATTAGCCACTGATGCTGAAAACCCATAGGCTGGCCATTTGTTGCTGGCTACCGACTAAACTGGCCACCACTGTTGATCACCTAAAGGCTGGCCAATCCTTGCTGGTGCTGATTGCTGGTCACCGATGATGACAACCTAAAGGCTGGCTAAGTTTTGATGGCTACCGACTGAACTGGCCACCACTGTTGATCACCTAAAGGCTGGCCAATCCTTGCTGCTGCTGATTGCTGGTCACCGATGATGACAACCTAAAGGCTGGCTAAGTTTTGATGGCTACCGACTGAACTGGCCACTGCTGCAGCAGTCGCTTACGCCATTTGCTGGATCTGACAATGTATTCCAATCTGAAATCATCGTTGAAAGCATTCCGATTGTCTCAGTTTTTATATGCGTATTAAAACCCAGTTTTACTGAAATACATATAACTATTTCTTGTGAATTGGGTTGGCTGTAGGAAATAGAAAATACCTATAAGATACACCCCTTTGTACGTTCTGTATTCCAGTACAATACATGTAATTAAAATGTGAATTTTGATTCGAATCGTTTTTGTTTTATGATGCTTTGGATAAGACACCTCACGGTGTTTTACATAAATCATTACTCAGGTTGAGGACTGATGTATGCTGGTGCTTATTATTTACAATCTTTTCTTGTACAGGCAAACACGTCCCGTACAGTTCCGTTTCGTCAGAAAAAACTGTTACCTAATAAATATTAACAAATTTAAGAATAGACAAATAAGTTCCTATGGACAAAAATATTTCAATGAGCGATGATTGATTAGTTATTATTAAAAAAAAAAAAACAATCAAAAAATATCCTAAAATAAATATTATAAAATTACCCTGGAACCTGGTGATTGAACAATTAGATTTATTTCTATCGCGTGGTTTTCCTCACGCGTTACATTCACTAATTAATTCCTCGGATTAGTAATGTTTGCCCGAACTGTCATTTTGACGATTACACCCGTTGAATTGTCCAAATAAGCCGCGCGGCCGGAACAAATTGTTTTCTAGCCACTGAATCAACCAGTAATTCATGGATCAGATTATTGGGGCTGTCCCTACTGTTTGCATAACTAACCCAACCCCCTCCCACCATTAGAGTGGTCGGACCCTGTAGCTGGCAGAAACTTTGCACAAGGTTGACTGGTTGCACGTGACCACATCCTAGAGCCTAAAAAAACTACCCCTTTCGAAGTAAAGATTTTTCGTATCCAAAATACATTAAAATATGCAAAAAAAATTGTTGTACTATTAGCCAATCAATATTCAGCCGTCACCTGTAAAACGATTGTTGACCGGAGTAGTGTAATAAATAATTTTGTGTTATCGTATTCTAATTTCTCACCCTAATATAACAGTTCAGATTATCCCAGTCATTTATTGCGAAAGCATTATAAAAATTTTGCTCGGTCACATAAATTTAGAAACATTTTGTGTTATATTTTTTTTAACATGCTATTTATTGTTTATATAGTGAAAGTTGTATCTAATTCAACTAAATAAGTTAGGTTCAATCTATGCATAATATTTCGTTACTTTTTATTACTGTTACTCGGCACAAATGCTCCAATTGCCAGGGGTTTTATTGCAATACAGAAAGGGTCATTTTCTGAGGCTGTAGAAAGTTGGAGAGGGTAAAGATATGCAAGAGCTTGGCTAGAAAGCAACCAGGACATAATGAGAACACATTTTACTTTGCAAAGTGTGAAAGCCTTTATTACAAACTCGAGACCTGGAATGTCTTTTTGTATAAATCAACCAAGCCCCCTTTTATTGCCATTGTGTCTGTGCCTCGCTATGTCACAAAAGAGTCAATAACTGTGGGTCTTCTATTTTTCGATGTGTGGGTCAAAAACAAAATCAAATAACCGATTAGAAGCGGTTGTTTTTAATATTCAGAATTTCGTTGTTTTCCCCAAAATGCTATTTTTTCAGTTTCCTTATTTTACCTTTACATTACGTGACACATTTCGCAAATGAATGAATCCACCATTAAACGGATTACTTCATCTCCTCACCCTAATAACTTATAAATGGAGATACTTCATTTGGGACTCAAATTGCCATTTACGAGAGCTGTAAGCAACCAACATTAAAGTACTCAATGTTAATAAACTTTTTACAGAAATCCGTAGAGTATCATAGCTGCGTCCCAAAATACAACGTTTCAATATATTCGTGTATTTTATCTTCAAATAATAGATGCCATTAGTTTTGTAGTTTCCCGTTGTATTTGTGAACTCTGTTGATATATTTAAAATGCGTGTTAGCTAAGTTCTTTAAAATAAAATGTGAATCACTTATATGATAAAAAATGGAGATAAATATAGCATTTAAACATTTGGTTTACTGCGATCTAAACAAACATCAAAAATAAGTTTCGAATAAAAAAAACAACTACCTTGAGATAAAAGCGTTTTCATTGTAGATTTTTGCTGTCAAAGACTTTCCTCGAGTCGGTTTGTAAATTAATTTGAAGTGAGTATAAACGAAAGCATTACGTTTGCATCAGCAAACCACAAAGCGAAATGAAATACTTTGTCCTTATACAATAATTCTCTTTTATTTCATTATAAAGTGGATTGTTCCAGTTTCTACGGAAGATGAACCACAGTACGCACGAAACGCAGCTCAGTAAAACTGAAAATGTGAAGGAGATGAATTTCGAGTACACGATGTCCCCGCTTTACGAGGGGTTTTTGGGTTAGTCGACGATCGTAAAGGGAGGTAGGAAACGGCCATTTCTTTTTCTGTTTTAGCCAGACCAGTACTTAACCATAAAAGATAACGCCTTTGTACGCCCGATCGAATATTTTCAATTACTTATTTAGCCCCTTGTACTACTGAAAGCAATGAAATCGCGATTTTACGTCTTAATCGCTATTTAATTTCGGCTCTACAATTATGTTCAAATTGATCGTGTTAACTGCGAAAATATTTCTGCGAGCCATAATGAAATTCCAATTGCCTTAAAATACAGGTACTTAGAACATAAAATGGAATTCACTACGAAATTGTACTTTGGGCTGAACAAATAATTTGACTGAAAAACTTCAATTTATCGTTTTATTTGAACTTTCAATGCATAACAGTACAAAACCTTCGGGGAAACAATAGTTCTGCAATGCGATTATTGATTTGATTAAAATATATGTCGTTAGTTATTACAAAATTGTATTCGACGACTTTAAACCCTACAAAACATATCGGTTACTGAGTTTTATCGCGTTTAGGTCTCACCCAGGCGTAGTGTTCAATTCATCGGCTGGAATTTTCCGCTTACTGTGGTGGTAGTAGGAGATTTTCAAACATTGTTAGGTTATTCGTAACCCGAGAATGTTTATGTTTCTTTAAAAAATATATATATATTTTTTTTTATCTTTTCTTCTTGTAAAATAATGGTCAAACTAGAATATGTATTATTATAATTCTCAAATATGTAAGGACTTCAGATCCAGATTCATAAAAATATGTGTATGTGTACAGTACCTCGACTTTTTACAAAAAATATTTATCGCCGTTTATGTGATTTTTTTATATCACATTAACCATTTTCCAAATCTCAAACCTCTGGCACGAAAAATGTCACCGTCACAATTGTTTGTACGTTGTTAAGAGCAAGAATTTTTGAAATATGGGAACACATCACATCGAAGAAAATCTTTATAATACTTTGATTTACGACAAAGTAGGGATTTTTTTGAAGCGTATATGTTTGGCGGATTTGTGGAAGGCTAAATAATATTATCCGTTCAATAGATCTTTTTATTTCATTTTTTGGTACTTACATAATGCCAACATCTTGAGAAAGATGAAAAACACCTATCCTCTTTTTTAAATTGTATTAATAGTACTACTAAATATTTAAGTTAACTTATAATTTTTTTTAGTAATGTTTTTAATTTTATAATAACAAATACATTAATTTATATTTTATAAAGGATATTACAACCATTGTACATTAGTATGGACTTGGTAGCTTGTTTAAAATTGAACAAAATACTATCAACAATGACTTTAATCATATTAAGAGCTTTCAATGAAATATGGAACACAAAATCACAAAACATAATGATAACAGTAGCAACTGGGAATTGATCCCAGATCCTCTAGTCTCATCGGAACCGAAACTAACACCCTACCAATTGAGCAAGTCAGACCTAAATATATTCGGTCAATTTTATCGATCTCATATTTAACTGCATTACTAACATTATCTTTAACTTTATCTGTTACATCTTTCATTGGTTAAGATTAATAATATTTTATATCCTTCGATAATATATATATATATTTTTTATGTAAACACCGCATATGGTCTCACACAAGGGCAATACTAAGAGATTATCTGCTCTGGAACGTCCCTTAAATATACTACATATTATTTTTAATGAATAAATGGTGAAATAACCCAACTTGAAGAAATAAAATTTACTTTTGCGACCTGTGAACTTGCGACCTCCGGATTGCTAGTCGAGAGCCTTACCCCTTGTCCCAGGAGGACTAATAAAATGAATAATATTTGTTTTGTTTAAATATGTAAACATTCTTGAATTAATGATTTATTTAACACCATCAGTGTGCTTGCAATCCTTAGTCGAGAGGAAAAATAAAAGCTTCAAAGTAGAAAAGAACATTTGAAATTACATGTCGTACTGAATTGATTTAAAGTACACTTAAAATCCTATTATAATTCGTAAGATATTATCACATTAATGATTATTAATAGGCGTACCTACGTCATTCGGCACTCAGATAAACGTTTATATCTGCCAATGTTGGCAACTGACTTGATGATTGGCCAAAATATGTGTTTATGATATTGCGGAAACGCACTGTAACAAGGTTAAGACAGATATACATACATACCTCGGCTGAATTGACAAGGTTAAGATCACCATAGGATGAAATGATAAATTTTAGTTCAAAAAAACCTGTAATGAAAAGTTTAAGATCTCCGTAGCATGAATTTACAAGGTTAAGTTCACCAAAGGATGAAAAAACAAATTTAAGTTTAACATAGTCTGTAATGAAAAGGTTAAGATCTCCGTAGCATGACTTTACAAGGTTAAGATCACCAAAGGATGAAATGAAAAGTTTAAGGTCAACATAGTCTGTAATGAAAGGGTTCAGATCTCCGTAGTATGAATTGACAAGGTTAAGATCACCAAAGGATGAAAAGACAAATTTAAGTTCAACATAGTATGTAGTGAAAAGGTTAACATCTCCTTAGCATGAATTGACAATGTTAAGGTTACCATAGGATGAAATGATAAATTTAAGTTCAAAAAAGTCTGTAAAGAAAAGGTTAAGATCTTCGCATTTTGAATTGGTAAGGCTAAACTGATATGAAACATTTAAATTCAATATTTTCCGTATGACGATTAATGTGAATTTTTTGTTTGGAATATAAAGAAGAAATTTATGCCTTAAACATCAATTTAGTTTTGGTTCTTTTAAATGCTATGAATATTTGTAATATTAAGTCTTCAGTTTTTTTGATACGACCCTTTTCTTCCCTACCTCTAATATTTTGTTAAGATATGAGCATGTAATTCTGAGAATGAAGCAAAATATATGTATTTTTTTACTAGTTTTATATTTATATTTATTTTTTGTATAAATAGTATTATATATGTATACATGATCATTCTTTAAACGATACGAATAAAAATATTCGTTCACTGAGTATATCACAAAACTCTCTCAGTCTCGAAAACAACTCATATAACGGCCGACCTCCACTGAGAACACAGATTTCTCTGAAGTATTATTTGGCTTATAAAAATAAATCGAATTTTGTTTGTAGAAGGATAAAAAATAAGCTAATCCCGTTCATTTTAAGAAAGCAGGGTGGTTATTTATAAAGTTTACTTGTCCGAAATATTTTTCAAATACAAACCGTATGAATTGTCAAAGTACAAATATATATTTTTTTGTTTTCACGATCATCGGCTTCTTTTTGTGATATTAAAAAATTAATAATAATTTAATTCGAGCTATCTCATATTTAATGGTAACCAAATATTATCGTTCATTTTATTATACACTTGATTAAAATTTATAAACACATTTGTATGTACTCGTATAGCTTTCGTCCAATTTAATAATGATCAGTATCCAAAAAAAAAAGTTTTTTCTTGTTACCTATTTATAATAATATATGATCTTTTATCTTAGTGATCATTCGGCAAAGCTTTCTCATTGTTGACGATAAGTTATACATTCTGATTATTCAATCGTGAAAAATGCTACCATTAACTAAATCAACAGTGCTCTGAATTACACTTAGGTCAAGGCGTGACCAATAATTTTTAAACGCAGTAAAAAAACATCTCGACTCTTTTAGATTCCAACACTAACATTAAACTTAATATTGAGGCAATCAAAATTTAAATATTTACAATACGCCACACGGATATTTGTTCTCGTTTCCCAAATTGTTCCAAAGAAATTGAAATAATTTAAGTCATAAATTGATAACCCCGAAATGAAAACAAAACCGAAACAATAAATTTGCTTTTTGGTTGAAATCAAATCTGCCAAATCCCAACTAAACTATGGAGACTGCCTAGATGAAGAATACTTTTTTTAAGCTTAATGTTTAAAATACTTCACTAGCGATCTATATTTTATAATCAAAAGCATTTGGGTGAAAACATTAAAACTTGATTTCATTTCAGCCATTTCCAATCAACCATTGTTACATCAGCTCCGCCTGGTAAGGATTCTTGAGTATTTTTATGTAAAAGAAACTTATTTCGAATGATATTAGACAAAATATTTCGAAAACAAGTGCATAGATAAACAGAATAAGTGGATATAAAAAATGATGAATTATCGATTTCGAGTTTATTTAATAGAAAAAATTCATATATTAAATGCCACAACAATATTTTCTTTGACATTAAGAATATTCGCATCGATTCCGTTCTAGATTCCAATAAAAAGCATAAAGGCCGGAACGTGGGCTGTAGTGGTAGTGGTAGGAGTTTGTTTGCACTGCGGCAGATTTGTTTGGCCTGATGGATTTCTGTTTGTCCGGCGGTTAGGCGCAGATGGAAAAAGGCAAACTCGGCGAAATCAAACACCCTCCATCCTTCAGTTGCGGTACTTTGTATATCCTCGCGACACGAGCCTTCAAATCGAGCACGACAAGACTTTTATGGATGTTCAACCTTTATTGCTGATACCGTGAAATGTTGCCCATTTTACGCTTTGCTGGATGGCGGATTTTGGGAAAACTTTTACGAAATTTTATTTACTTATGTATTGGAACGACTTTTAAACTTTTTTTAAACTTGTTGGTGTTATTTATGGTTGTTAATAAAATATTTAAAACAAATCATCAGTTCCACCATTCAATCATACTTCGCTCAACTTATGTACGAGGTTGAAGAAGCTGTTCATCTTCCGATGCGATGTCAAACTGTTTAAAATAGGGCGTATGAAGATATCGGGCACATTGATTGAGGCATGAGAATGGGTAATTTTTATGACTCGTTTCTAGGTTTGTCAGCTCGCTGGTGAAATAACTTGGTATTAGTTATGTGATATATATATAAAAAATGTATCGTTTTATTTGTGATGTGGAAATTATTATTACAGCAGCATTTGTCACAAATTAGCTATTAATTATTATTAAGCGGGTGGCAAATAATGCTATGAGCTCAAAGCGTTTTATATAACTCCATATCGCTCACCACACAATCCCATACTGACATTTCACACTTGAAAGATGATGTGTTATAAGTGTGGGCGTGGCGAGGATGATTTGCTAGGCAGGCGATATTTGAATATATACGGCAGGGGAGGGAGTCAGAAAAATTTACGGAGCGCGGCAATTACGCGGCTGTCATCTGTCAAGGTGACAGATCCCATACAAATAAATGATATTCCGCGGCAATTCTCCAACTGATCTGACCCCCTCTCCTGATGAAGATTATAGCGTAGTGTGACTTCTCAGCATTTAATACACGTAGAAGACGCCCAAATTATATGTTATGCGGATAGCGTAATGTGTCTAAGGCTTTAACCATGTCGAAATACTATAACTGCAATGCAAGTAAATTACCTCCTCGATACGAATTGAACTTTAATACATTTTGGCTAAAGCCTCATTTAAATTCACATTGAATTGAGTGACAACTTTTGGCGTGAACTTTCATTATTCCCGCCAGTTCTGACCGGTTATTATTATTTGCTGTTACTATAATAATACCACTACAGAAAGTTTCTTCCTACCCGCAATCCATTACGGTCCATCATCAATTATTCTAAAATCTCTTTACTCCATTCCGCCTGACTTTTTCTTTTTATTACGACATTGTACATGTACAATGTACAATAGAGGATTTTTAGAAAAAAAAAAAACAATAGAGGATTTTTGCCTTTAAATAATTGATTGCTTATAAATTACGAATTTAATAGATTCTAATCCAATCTATAGTGTCAATACTTGTGTCTCAATGTTGATGTCTTTATCGCTTCGATGAAAAAAAAGTCCAGTGCTTTTATGCTTTCTTGCTATTTCATTTCTTTGCTCTATTTACAGATTGCTTTTTTCTTGTAAAACACAAGTTAATATAAATTATGGAATGGACAGTCAAAATAACATCATTTTACCACTTTAGAACCACGAATGATAAACCGAGAAAACGTATTGATCTAAAATAGTCAATAATCTATTAAAAATCAGTATTAATCAATTTTAAAAAAAAGTTCAAATTTAAATTTTCCTGTTAAGAACAGGATTGCAGGCCTTTGACAAATGAATTAACAGAGTTCCTGACAAAGTAACATTTAAAAGCGAATATTTCATGAGGACGGCGGAACACGCGCGGTTGCAAATATTGATATTGAATGACTAATATTTTTTCAGGAAATTGGAATGTTGTCACATTTTTAGTTGGATCATTTTTCTGACTATAAAGTTGGACATTTCTCTCCCTCTCATTTTGTTGACAAATAATATATTGTTTTTTAACTGTGGCAATGAATGCTCTGAGGACTGACGAGTATTAATTCCATCTCACCTCATATTTAACGATGATACCAATTAAATAAACTAGCAGCAGCTTTCAGGAGAATTCCCTCTAGACTCTAGAGTATCTTCACGGTTTAAATCCGACTTTCCTCGATATCCTTGTCACTTTGTTTAACGTCTTTGCACAGGTGAAATTGGCATATATTTGTGGAAATATCTACGATTCACATGAATTACACAATAATAAATAAACTTCTTGTTAATTGACGATGTGATTGATGAATCACAGTTTTAATGGAGGTACCTATATAATTTAAATTAAGATAATATTTTTTTCAATCTTGTGAAATTCGATTTTTAGTGCATAAAAGAGGTAAATACTAGAATAAAATGAATATTTTATATTTATCCGTAAAATGACAAAAACTTAAGAAATTGAATTTTGAAACGTAACTCACAAAGATAAAAGAATTAAATATTTATTTATTTATTATTTATTAACGCCCAAATGGAGTTTTGTATTTTGTACAGATAGGATAACCATATGAAAATTAATATAAATACTAACGTTGAATTCAAATAACAAGACCTAATATAATGATTAAACAAAACATAAAATGTAAATGAAAGTATGTACACACTTATATGCATATAATTATTCATGTTTGTTACAAACCAGTAAAACAGAAAACAGTAAAATAGTTTACTCGTGATGTATAAAATGTGAATTGATGAACAAATAGGTAAAAAGGTCCTGAAATACATCGTGATATTTGAAAAAAAGTTATCCTGTCTTTGTATGGTTTGTTTATCAATAGAATATTTGTACTTTACAAAATGACGACCTTCATAAAATTTGCACCCTACAGAGTGATTTAAAAAAAATCATTTGGTCTAATTATTGTTATAATTCAATCTAATAATTTATTTTTCCAAATATGTTAACATTGTGATTATTCACCATTATCTCTTATAAATTATTAACCAATTACTAATTTACTTCTAACGTACAAGCAAACACCTCAATCATTTGACAACCACGTTTTCCCGTTCAGCTATTTGATACGAGATTCCATTGTCACTGAATTTAGCCGCATCACAAATAATTTGCACCGCGGGAATTGCTACATATGTTATGGTATGTTTGAACAAAGATCTAATCTAGGAAGCCTAGGGCAAGTTAATAATATTAATTCAAGAACATAAGTTCGTTCGATGACCAAAAATTGAGTTAGCGTTTACTATTATATCAAATTTTAGGATTGGAGAGCCCAACGCATTATCGCTTCTTCATGCTTAAACACACACTACGCCACAATTTTCACATCTGCTCTGATGATGGTCACTGTAAAGCTGTCTAAGCTATGTCTAACGCTGCTAAGAAGAAGGAAGCATAACATGGCATTATAATAGTTTATGATGTTCTAAATATTTTAATGGAATTTTTTGAATCCATGAAATTCAGTCAGATAACATTTTAAACCGATAAAATTTGGAAAGTGATGCTAGAACAGAAGACTCTCAATGCAGCTGGAGATTATGTACCTGCCCCCTCAAGTGTTAAGTGGTGTCCTTAGTTCGGGATTTACGGGACCTCTACAACCGAGGATATCTATATTTAAAACAGATAAGCCATATTTTATTTCATATATATATATATATATATATTTTTTTTTTTTGTTTCAGATGACAAACATACATTATCTTCACTTTGATTTTGGTTCAAGATTTTTGTTTGTGATAGCCTGCGATACGCGAGCTCTGAGACAGAGGTATGAAATCGTTGGACCACGACACAATATAAGAGATTGTAACTTTTTATTTTTTTGTTGGATTTTTATTTTATTTAGGTATTAGAGCCAGGAAGAGGCAAACTAGGCTAGGATAAGAAGTTAGCTAGAAGAGATAGGAATAGACTAGAAGACGAACCTAAAAGGGTCGAGAAGATGCAGTAAGTGTCATGAATAGCTAAGAAGTGACTAGAAGAGACTAAAATAGACTAGGAGAGATGAGGTGATTTTGCACAAAGACGGCGCTATGTAATCATCCAAATATTATTTTTAATAGAGACAGAATTATGGACTCGCCGAACTTCACAGCGGTGCTAAAAAGTTCTTATATTGTTATCTATATGAGGATATTGTGTCAACGCTTTATTTGCAGCAGACACATACCTGGACGGATGACGAACTTCGTTGTGGCATTGTTGGTGGACGCGGAGGACTCTCTCGCTGCAGCAGCTGGTCCAGTTTCTTCACCACCTAGGATTCTTGCTGCAGAGTATCCATCTTTTATCTTCGTGTCACCTGTTCCTGTTCTTCATTTTACTTATCTTCACTTTATTTTTGTAATATTTATATTTTGGTAATACCTGTATCAACTGTAAAGCGCCCCTCAGGTGATATCTCACAAAAGCGGCGCTATACAAATTGTCCAGTAAATTTATTAATTAAATGGTGATAGTTATTAGGTCAGTTCAGTAATGAACGGTGGCGGTATTTGGGTCATAGTTTATGGTATTTTTGACGTGATTTCGTCTCAGTGATAAACAGAATAATCTATGTTACAATAGAAAAACATTCAAAAGATTTTTCTCAGATTTTTTTTATGAAATGGTACATAAGTTTCATTAAAACTATATTAAAAAAATAAACTTTAAATATTGACTCAAATTTTTAATGGGCAGAACTTTTTCACAGTATTACAATGAAAACCTGAAAACAAAGTTGTAAAAACCGTGCTTACGAGTGTCCTTTCAACTATTTAATATATAAAAACAATCAGTGTTTGGATCAACTGAAGTAATATTACGGACAATGAGACAATACAACCATTCAAACGCGAAATGCTGTGAAAATGGATAACGACGATGAGTGAGTTAGTGAGTTAGCGATAAATATTATTTCTTTTATACCAAGATGTATGGGAATTGTTGATGGACGAAATAAATAATAACAATAAAAAGCTGTGGATTAGAACTTTGGTGCGGCGCAGATCTTCAGTGGATTTGTCTGCAATGATCCGTAAAGAATTAGACCAAGAAGATCTTCAGAAGTTTATTTCCACAGCAGCAACGATTGCCCCCACTGCGTTTTCTCTAAACTATTTGTATCTATATGTTATGCAATCGATGGGCCATGAGCTGCCGTATTAGTTATATAAATTCTTATCAATTTAGTAATCTTTTGCGGGTTCCATTTATGCGAAAAATTCAGCGGAAAAAATGACACATACGAACGGGCGAGTGGCTTTTGTGCTATTGTCCTATCCGTGCACGTTCACACGCGCACAATGCGGCCGGGCGCGATGGTTGGGGTAAGACGCTGTCCTGCGAAGATAGACTGCCCGTCTATCTCTAGGACAATGTCTTATCCATTACCTGTCCTCGAAACTTGTTCATACTAGGCCAATATGTCCGAAGCTGAGACAATACAATACAATACAATTGTACTCTCCTCGTGTGAACTGGGCACGAGAATTATAAACAAAAAGATACCTAAGCTTTCTAATAGTGATTCCTAAATTAGGCATTATAATGTGTTCATATAAACGTTAAATATCGCCACTAAATAATATTGCAACCCATAAAACTCTTTCCCAGAAATAGTTAAGTTATTCAGCAGTTTATCATCTAATTAGCCACAGTATAACTATTCTTAACATTATTGACACGTCATACGCCTACAATAATTTTGAATTCCGGAAAATTGAAAACTAATTTGTTTCGTCAATAATTATTCCAGTATGTTTGTCATGTTTGTGTAATATAACAATTTCTGTGTGTATTTCAATTCCACACAAGATCAAGAGAATTCGTGTTGCCAATGTGTTAAATGAATAGATTTCATGGAAATCATTATTCAGTTGGGATACATGTTTCCTTGGAAAAATAATATATTCCGAAGTTTGCATGATAAATAGATAATTATTTGACATTTTGTGAAAATTGTCACGGAATGTTTTGGTTCCTTGACAAATGTTTACGTAGGTAGATGAGCAATACTTGTTGTTATTTGTGATAACTGATAACCTTTTTCATCAATAACAGTTAATTATTATGAAATAAAATAGTTAAATTAAAAAAGTTATCGAAATTCAGGGATAAGAAAAATAAAAATTTGTTTGTGGTTCAGAATTATTAATAAAAAAGGTAAATTAGAATAATTGACACATGAAAAAAGCTTTTTTTACAACCTACATTATTTTATAATATTATTATTCAATTTACCTAGCCACAATTTACCTAGTTCTTATACACCGGTAATTAAAATGTTATTCCAAACTGTTAGTATTAAATAAATAAAAAATATTTTGTGTAAAACCACGAGTTTTAAATTGATTTATCTACCGACTGGTTTTGATTTGCTCAAGAATCATCAGCGCATCAGATCACACCAAGTCACAGGGTGTTTTCCACTGATGTGGAAAAAATCTATTTAACACCTATTCACAAAAACGGAGATAAAAACGATGTATCAAACTACAGACCAAAAAGTATATTGTCCGCTAATCCAAAACTCTTTGAATCCGTTAGCCCTAGATCCCATTATAAAACAAATCAATAATAAAATTATACCCAATCAGCACGGCTTTATCACGAGTAGATCTAATTTAAGTAACTTAATTATTTAAGAAAATTAAACTTTAACTTTCATTAAACTTGCCTTGAAACATTATGTGGATTCGATATACACTGATTTTTCCAAAGCATTTGACAAAGTTAGTTACATATTATTGTGCATAAACTAAGTCAGTTGGGATTTAGGGGTACTTTATTCATCTAGATTACCTCAATAAAAGAACATTTTGTGTTAAAATAAATAAATTCGGTAGAATCATACATTTCTGAGACCACAAGTCGGATTTTCCAAGGATCTCACCTAGGGCCAATTCTTTTTTTCCTTATTTATAAATGACATTGTTAGTGTATTTGAAGATTAAGAAGTTCTGCTCTTCGTTGAAGATTTGAAATTATAGATAATTGTGTGTTGTATATATTACAATTGAATTTAGGCACACTGTACCATTGGTGCTCATTATTTTTTAACATTCAAAAGTGTCAAGTCATTCGTTTTTGTAATCAGGGACTTGGGTGTTATATTTGACGAAAAACTAACATTTATTCTACACGTGAATAAAATAACTAATAAAACTTTATAAATGCTTGGTTTCATATGCAGAACTGCAAGTGACTTCAAGTCACTAGAATGCATGAAAACTCTGTACACTCATTTAGTAATAAGTCAGGTAGAGTATAATTCGCCTATTTGGTCTCGATTCTATAAAATATATTGCAACAACATAGAAAGGGTACAGCACAAATTTCTTAACTTTAAGCTAAACATTCCAATTCACGACATTAACTTTATTTTTCTGATAAAACAACTCAATTTGATCACGCTGGCAGATAAGCGGATTATGACTATTCTGACCTTGTTATATTAAGTTTCATCATTAATTATTGTATTGACAGCTCTGCAATTTTCGCCTACATTGCTACCTTTTTCTGTGACAGTTTTATAACAAATTACTGGGCTCATACACCTATAAATCGACTGCATAATTTTTTTAATAGATTAGGGAATGTTATAGACATGTTTTAGATCCCGTATTAGTGATGAAAAGAAATCTTCATAATTATTTTTCGGAATTGTACGAGTTTACCTCTTTATAAATATATTTCATGTTTATACCATCATATCTATGTGGTACAAAAAAAATACTACGTCGTATAACGAGAGTCTTACAACTTAGACTTATGACTAGCGAAAATTAAATAAAAAACTACATCGTATGATGAGAGACTTACAACTAGAATTTATAATCAGCGACTTACGCTAATACCTTACATCTAAAACTGGTCACTGGATATTATGTGGTTTAGGTAATTACTTTGGTACTTATCAGGGGTATATTATTTATATTTTAATGTAAAATTTGATTATTTTCTCAGGATCAGTTGCAATTAGGCGGTATTTTAAAAATCGTTACTCTAATATTCGTTCGCTAACGAGGTTTCATTTGAAAATCATAGATGTGCTTAGCAAATCAAATAAAATCTCTTCTCAAATGCATTATTATATCTTGCGTCGCATAACACAATATTATCCTATCAGATTTCTATCAATGCTATAATGTTTCCCTATAATTCCCGCATCAGAACGCCAAGTCAATCCTATGTATATTGGATGTACGTGGGTATACCTAGGTGTGCATTTGTGTATGTTACATAAGTGTATTGTGTATAATAGGGTGAGTCGTCAAAGTTTTTTCAATCGAATTTGGATATGTCAAGGCCATAAAAGTTGCGCATTTAAATTCTTATACTGATTCTGATCTACCAGTTTTCTCTGCAAAAGTTCTTTAAGAACATTTTTTATGCTCGACTTTCTCAAACTCAAACAAATTATATACGCTCAAAACTACGTACATTTATATCACACTCGAATATAACTTTCTCTTAAACAAGAAAGAGCATACCAAAAAATTTTATTACATTTTTGTTACACATTTTTGAGTACAATGGAGGTTATTTATCAATTTTCAACTTTTATGACGCTTGCTAAAACGTGAATAATGTACCAACCTGTCATCAAAAAATCTTTTGATAATTAATATTGTACTCTCAGAATCGCACTAATTATTTCTTTTTCAAGCAACGCCATAGATCCATAGAGAAAAAGTACCGTTGAACTGAAATGTGGTTATTATTTAATCTCTTAAAGGTGCAGATAGTTTTGGAGACAGTTGAGTACTTTACCTCCGAAAACAAAATTTACTTTGACAGCCCACCCTAATTTTTAAGTTAACAGTGTGTAAGTGTATGGTGCATTATGAGAGTATGGGGTGTGGATGTGTATGGCGGTTGCAGAGCAGTGGTCGGAAAGAATGCACTCGGTTGCGCCAACTAAAGCACAGAGGGCACAGAACGCCGCGGGCAAGGAGCGACATGCAGCCGTACTTTAAACTGCTGAACAGGGACTCGGAAACTTCTAACTGAACTTTTTACTTTAAAATATGGATTTCATATTGTCACTTGTGGGGCGTGCACCATGCAATTCACCGAGGCTGCACAGCTGTTCAATTTTAATTTTAAAATATATTTTTTTAATTCGGTGTTTCCTTAGATTTTTTCTCATGTACATTTTTACTAAAAACTAGTAGCCTTTTACTGCAAACCATTAGGGCCTGTCCGCACAGCGGTTTTTCACCGCGCGTTTTTTTTTCGCAAATTCTGTGACACATGGGATCTTATAGGGCTATCCGCACTGGCGGTAAAAAAAACGCGCGGATAAAAATTCTGTGGTTTGCTGCAAATTGAACGCGATGCGGTGCGGATTTATTTCCGCGCGAATATTTTGTGCATTATGAAATAGTATGGCCATGGCCGCACTGCGGAATAAAATTCGCGCGTTTCACATCAGTTGTGCTACGTCGCTGCTACTGACAGGATGTCGCGCGCTTCTTCTCCCACCCGATCGGCGAGCGCAGAGGAATTACCAGAAAATGACGAAATTGATGTGGAGCAATTAATCTCGCTGATGCACAGGAGGCCTCCCCTGTGGGACAAGTTTGATCAAAAGTACCACGACAGAATATTAAAGGCGAGATTGTGGGAGGAAATATATCAAAACTTATATTTTAATTGGGAACACTGCAGCAATGCCGAAAGAAAACAAAAAGGTAAGTAAATTTTTTTTTTAAGTTTTCTTTATTCATTGGATTTTTGTTACATGCATTGTGGGATTTTTCGACCACCATGCTAGGCACATGCCCGTGTTATGGTAGTCGAAATACTTTATTTATTTATTTACACATCTTTAGGTAAAGTATATAGTACGTATGCGGCATGTAAGTAGAATTAAAATGGCCGGCTTCAATCGAAGTGCGATATGCGGGGATACGGCGTCATCCATATTTTTTGAAAATAAGTATCGTTAATTTTTCTCGGTCTTTGTGTAGGTATAGGGTAGATGTTTAGATATTTATATTCTTTCATATTGCCATGAAATTGACCCTTTCGATGAATCAAAATATTCTGCAAAATATTGTCTGTTTTCAATGCTGGATATTCTAGATCTCACAGGACTAGGGCGCAAACTTTGTAACTCTGTCCCATACAATCTGTCGCTAAACCGAATTCCATCATGTTTGCGAACGTAATTATGTAAAATGCAACACGCTTTAATTATTTGGTCACAAGTTGTAAGTTTTACATCTAAAGCTCGATGTAAAATTCTCCATTTATTAGTAAGTATGCCAAATGTGCATTCTACAAATCTTCTAGAATTAGATACATTAAAATTTTAGTTCTGTTATCCATTTACACGTGCGTCTTAGCCGAGAACTATATTATACTGTCAAAAATCGCACGAAATTTTATTCGCAGTGCGTACTAGTTGTAATTCCGATCGCGGAATATAATTCGCGCGAATTTAAAACGCGCGAATTTAAAACGCTGTGCGGACAGGGCCTTAAAGTAATTTTTTTAAATATTTTTATCAGTATTCTTTACTGTAAGTCTATTATTAACATTAATTTAATTTTGTAAGGTTTATTAGCAATTAATACATAATATAATATAAACTACAAGATGCTGCGAAATTTCTACTAAAAAGGTAAAGTATGAAGAAAATTAGAGTTTTAATTATTTTTTTCTACAAAGGTAGAATTCTTCCGAAGTAGATCATCAGATCAAATATTTTATGCTGTAATAAAAACAAATTTTACGCTTAATTTTGTCAAATTATGGTGCAATGCGACTGCATTGTATAAACTATGAACAAAACAAATTTGAGTGTCGCAAATCGTATCCCAGGGATTAAAAGTAATAAAGGGTAAAAATGATTTGTTTTCGATTGAATGGAAAGTTTCGAACTCTAATTAACTCATCACGTATCTAATTGGGCACAATTGAATGATTGTGCTCGTATTACTCAACTGAACCAAATTGCGATTCATACGCATAATATGGTGACCGGATGACTCACCAAACTAACATTTCAACACACCTTTAAAAAGTGATACAAAGTCATGAAAATTGATGAAACAAAAACTAAATTAAACACGTTAAGTAGGTTAGGTTAGGTTATATCACTTTTTAAAGGGGTGTTGAATTGTTATTGTGTTAAATAGTCAGGGAACTGCAGAATATAATAATATAATCTATTCATTGCTTACGTTCGCCACCAGTGACAAAAAAATAATATTATATTAAATAGGTTATTCATTTTTTAAATAACTGATTTGGGGAAAAAAACCTTAAAAGAAGTTGAATTTTGTTTGTTTTTTTTTGTTAATTGTTCAACTTTCATCCGAAAATCATTACGTTTTGAGGCTGTCGTCGGAGTAATATGTAAATATTTTTTATTGCGATATACAAACAGCAAGTAAAATAATTTTCTGAGGAATTTAATGTAAAAAACAGCTTTCTACTATGCTAGCATAGTTTCTGGATTAAGATCATGCAACCAAACCTATTTCGTTACTTAATAACTATTAATAATTGTTGCGAATATCAAGAAAGTGAAACATTTCCTTTCATGTTCTTAATAAGATGTTAAAAAGGTTTCAAAATTATACCATTAAATGAATCATATAGATAAGTAAGTTGCATGCTTTGTTTTAGGCCTGAAATTAATTTAAACAGTCGATGAGTTTCATTGTACCTGTGTTCATTAAAACTTGCATGTTGTTTTTGTTCAAATGTATTAATGTAATAAAAACATTTTTAATACACTGATTTAATTCATATGCCCAGTGCTATACGACCAAAGCCCTATGCTTAATAATTTTTTACCATAAAACTTGAATTATATTACGTATTTGCTAAAAAATTTTCGTGCGTTAAAAAATAATAATTATAACTGTCCACTGCAATCACAATGTGCATTTCTCCACGTTACATTAAAATAACATTATACCTAGAATATAATGCAGAACATATTTATTAAGAGTGTACTGTACACATTTATAAATCAACGACAAAATGCAATTTTCATTTTCTTTACCAAAAGAAGATATTCAACCAGTAATGGATCCAGTATGTTGAAAACAATGATATTATGTACATTTTGCATGTAGAATGTAGGGCATTTTACATGTAGAGTGTAGGACATTTTACATGTAGGGTGTAGGGCATTTTACATGTAGAGTGTAGGGCATTTTACATGTAGAGTGTAGGGCATTTTACATGTAGAGTGTAGGGCATTTTACATGTAGAGTGTAGGGCACAGCTGTGGTTGCATATTAGGGTGTATCGATTTTTAACTTTTTTTTTGTTTTCAAATTCCAAGTTGAGAAAAAGTTGCTACTAGGTACCACAACTTACCACAAGAAGTTTTGGATTTTTAAAAAAATGTTTAGGTCTCCCGCACAAGGCCTAAAGTTTTAATTTTTTTCAAAAAATATAAAAAAAAATTTAAATTTAAAAAAATAAAATCGTAACTTTTGTGTTTATTCCAAGTTAAAAACAGTATTATTAGGGCATAAAAATAAGAAGAAACGATTTTTTTTTTATAAAAAATGGATTTTAGGTCTCCCGCACAAGCCCTAAAGTTTGTTAATTTTGATGAAATTTTGTAATTTTGTGTACATATATGAACCATGTTTTTTTTTTAAGTTTAAACCACCGGAATTAATTTTAATTTTCTTACAGAAGGCATAAAAAGAGTTCAGAACACAAAAGTTACGATTTTATTTTTTTTTAATTTAAATTTTTTTTTATATTTTTTGAAAAAAATTAAAACTTTAAGGCTTGTGCGGGAGACCTAAACATTTTTTTAAAAATCCAAAACTTTTTGTGGTAAGTTGTGGTACCTAGTAGCAACTTTTTCTCAACTTGGAATTTGAAAACAAAAAAAAAGTTAAAAATCGATACACCCTATTGCATATCCTCAAAAACGAAAAAACATACCGAAAGTAGTAGTCAAAATATTGTCTTTTCATTCCTGGGTGTACCAAAAAATATCTTGGGAAATACAATGAGACTTTCTTTTCTCTGGCGCAATGAAATATACCCTCACGGCTAGCGCCTTCATTCGTCCACCCTCGCCGCCGTGGAGAATTGAAATGCAATATTTTTCTTGCATTTACAGAAAGGAGAAAAAATTAAAGCGTGTTTTTTGTTTTTTCAAGCTGCGGGCAAAGATATTAATCTACATAAAAGATTTTTTTCTTTCTCTGCCATGATCGCGATACGGGAATCGTATATTATCTAATTCTAAACCGAATATCGAGTAATCATTTTGTTATAAAACTATTTACTCAGATTGTGCAATAATGCAATCTCGTTTAGTTGTTTAAATATCACACAGGAATTAATATATTTGAATGTGTAATTTATTGGTAAAAGGACTCATGAAAGGTAATAATATATTTGCAGATAGTCAACGTGACCATTGCAATAACTCGATTCAATTTATTTTACATTAGCTCCACACGGGAGGCCCGAGGAGAAAAAAATTGTCAGGGATTATATGATCTTCGAGGATGCTAAGTCACCAAACGTAGAGAACCACTTAGGGCGACCTACGGCAGGAAGGGTGATTATACAATAAATGGTTTTAGGGGCAGCGGTACCCATATCCACCTCTCAAATTGAAATTTTACGTTCAGTTATCTATTTCTTAATAACTGAACAAAAAACTCTTTATAATTTCCAAAAGGCTGTCATTAGTTAATGTTTGCACACGCCTTTTGTAATCTGACAAAATCAATCGAACGTGAATAAATATGTACCAGGAGAACACGAAATGTGCGTTTCACACGGTATTTAAATTTACAGTTAGGTTTGCCCTTAGAGTGTTTGACATGTAACCACAGACATAGGAATTAATAGACGAGAAGATAAGGGCGAGGGGTAAAATCAACTGTTGAAGAACGAGGGGAGTAAGGCTGACTGTGATTCGTCAATAAATCAATCTGACAGTAAATAGGCATCTCGCATTATAATATCACCATTTACTTCTTAAAAGTAAAATCTGCGTTTGAATGAATAGACATTTTTACATGGGAGCGCAAATTACTCGCCACGTTATGAACTAATTTGCGAAGTCCAAATTCGGCAAAGTAAGGCAGCTTCTATTTCAGAGTCGTAGTTAGTTTCAGAGTATTTAGTTAAGACACTTTTACAAATGTCTCATAATTTACTTACCCCAGTAAACAACGATGAGCACACTTGAGAATCGCTACATTGTGATGTGATAGTATATGTTTCTAAAACTGATCCATATAATACGGTGTGAATAAGCTTAAAATAAAGTAAAATAATGCTTACTTATGGAATGTAATACGACAATTGGGTTTATTCTCTTTTTCACATCTATTTTTACAAGTTTTCATATCAAAAGTCAACATTTTGCCGTGTTATTTCGTAAAATGAACCGATGATGCCTCGACCATAGTTCGCACAAGAATGATGACGTCACGTTTTCAAATTTCACTTGAAGCCATATGCGAGCCCAGCCGGCTCAATGGAACCGGTATGGGGAGTGGGGATAATACGCTTTTAATCACTTAGGGCAGGTCTACTAATATTCATATGTCTATGCATGTAACATAGAACAGGGTGGTCGCCATGGCTACTGTTTCGCAAACAATAACCGATATGTAATGTACACAGTGACCCAATCAACACCGGAGCTTATTAGGGGGGATATAAAGTTTAAAACGAGGTATTCTTTTTTTTTCAGATTTTTTAAAATTTATTCTTGAAAGGCCCACAACCTTGACGTTTTTTTTCTCTCTATATATACATGGTGTCCGGAAACTCGTAGTACAAGCCGGAAACTGGAGAATGTATACCACACGGGGAACCCAAATAAACATAAAGTTTTTTGATTTGAGCATTTTTATAAAAAAAAAAATATATATATATATATTTTTCGGCTATTTCAGGGTTCAAATTTTTTCGTCATTATTTGTTTTACTTTTAAAATTTTAAATAGTTTTAATTAGTTGGGTACTTTGATCTTCAGTAATAATTTATAAGAATTTGATCAAAAAAAATCAACTTCTGACTCGATTTACTCGAAAACGAAAGCTCAAATCAAAAAAAATTATACTACAAAATCGACTCCAAATGTGATGTAGATTCACCAGTTTCCCGCTTGTACTACGAGTTTCCGGACACCATGTATAAGTATATTTACTGATTTTATTTTCACTATTCAGAATGTGTTTTTTTTCTTTTCTTCAAGCGATTAGACCAACTTTTATAATATCTGTAATTTCTGTTAATTTCTGCAACCGTATTTATAAATTGGTGGATAAAAAGAACTTCGAAGGAGAGATGATATAAAATTATATATTTATTCTATCTAAAACAAGCGGAATAAAATTTGGAAAAAAAGTTTTTTTTTTATTTATTATTTAAATGTAAATTTAGCACAGTTTGTTTGCAAAAAAATTTCACACATTACAAATAGTGAACGATTCTGTTTATAATAGGTATTTTTAGTAAGAACTAAACTAGCGGGTATGTAAATAGTAGACCTCACGTTTCCATAAAAAGTATGTTTCTAATTTTATATTGTATGATAAATCAAATCTAAGATTTCCTCTACAAAGTAGATACCATGTGTGTGTAACATTTTGATCTAAATTTCAAATAAGGTATTATACAATTTGTCCAAAGAAACGTCACTCTCTCAATGACAACACTTTTTTAAGGTAGGTGTCATGATATTGTATATCACATTGGAAATAAATTTAACCCTGAATAAACCATTTAAATGGTCAAAACTTACAAACAAATTTACAGACAGACAAAATGAAAAACAGTCTATTTAAAGCAGGATTTCACTACCCTAAATTCAAAAAATTTATGGTAACAACTAATCTGAAACTAATGAAAAAACTGTCTGTCTTTATCATCGATACAGTGTACATGAAAAAATAAACCAAATTTTGTGCACAAAAATATCTATAACAATACAGGAAGTGATGGGGCGGTTATTATATTGGACACCTTTTGACTTTTATTTAAGTCTAAATATATATTCAGGAACAACTTTCTGTTTGACATTTTCGAAGGTTTTACCAATCAATTTAATATATCATTGATGACGAAAATAATATTAACAAATTTAACGCTAACATGAAACAAAACAAGACACAGAAAATAAAAATATAACGGTGACAACTGGGAATCAAACCCAGGAAGATATCTTACCGGGACAGCGTCTTAACCAATCAATTATTAGGACCTATTTATCCAAAATTTATAAAAATCGGATATGCATATCCGAGACACTATCTAGGTTACAAACCAATGCATTAGAATTTTGTTGTCATTTAAAAAGTTAGCTATATAACAAAAGCCAAAAATATGGTAAAAAATTAGTTGCAATATGATATTGTTAATTCTGAATTTAAAATACGAGATCGACAAATATGACGTTTAATAATTAGGTCCCAATAGTCAAGTGGTTAAGACGCTGTCCCGGTAAGACACGAGATCCTGGGTTCGATTCCAAGTTGTGACCGTTATGTTTTTTTTAGCGTCTTGTTCAAATTTCATTTGTTATTTGTTCAAATTTCATTCTTATACTTCAATGATATATTACATTAATGGATTTAACCTTCAAAAATGTAGTAGAAAAAGTTATTGTGATAAATATATTTTTTGATTTCATCATGTTTGTATTCAAGGTAGTCCCTGAAATCGGGAACTCCCGTTCTGTTTCAGCGCGATGACCTTTGGAATCCGTCGTAGAAAATAAAACCGTGCCCTTTCAAGACAGGTATTATGTGACTAAATTACTAATAATCCTAGAAACATTTCTTCTAAAAAGTCTTCCCAATTTATGTTATTTGTTAAATAAAACCATATTCTAAAAATGGTTAATTTTTTACAAATTGTTTTTAAAATGTTCGTAAAATCTTTAAATGACATCTAAATGTTGTTTCATTTAAATTACATGCATAAACAGAATACGTGTTTTTTCTTAATTATCAGGAATTACTCTGCTAAATCCCGCATGAAAATACAAAAACTTCCCACGCCCGGGGGCTGCCTTATTAATTCGGATAATTCTATCCCCGGCTCCACATACGCCAGGATATTATGAACATGAATATTTGATCCTTCCTAGGGCCGCGAGAATAACCTCGCATAGATTCGCTATGAATATTCAAGTCCATGGAGTGAAAATAGCTGCACCACCTATTCCTGCGATTATTTATTTCTATCATGTAAGACTTATGCCGTCCTGGTGCAAACAATCATTATTTCTGTCCTAAACAAAGATCAGTTGGCAAATTAACCAAATTTTAAATTAAAGTAAGAAACACAAACAAATTTGAAAATGAAAAACGATATAAAAAGTCAAATATCTCAAACGGTCAACGTTTATATGTTTAGAAAACGTTTAAAAGTTTACGCTACGAGCTCGCATCGTCATTTCCATCATGGGCTTTGGGTCTTTGAAATATATATTTCTCTGGTACAAAAAATGTTAACCTGTTAGTTTCATAATATTTTATAAGAAAGAAAATCTCGAAAACAGAGACTAGTAACATCTGACTAGGATGCAATAACAATGAATATAAATTGTAAAAATACATTTAAGGCGTGTGTGCTCTCAGGGAATCAGAAAATACCGTTACTTATCTTATAATTCCAGATTATTTCAAATTACATAACAAAGATCGTATTTAACAGTTCACAAATTATTGTAAATTTTCGATTACTTTCGTGTTTCGGTGCGAGATTGTGCCATGCAAATTGTCCCAAATTCGCTCTCATCTTCCACACAAGTACCTGGCTGCTTTGAAAGCCGGGCCACAAACTTGACGACAGTGCGGATTATAATTCGGGTAAAAGGTTAACCCTTTTGTACTACAAGTCGTTTGGAGCTTATCTACTATATTCTTTGAGAGTCTCATTTCCATACCTTGATCGCATCTCTTACAATTTCAGCTACAGCATCGTCAACCTTGTCGTATAAGTTCACATTTG
This sequence comes from Hesperophylax magnus, assembly GCA_026573805.1. Classification (NCBI taxonomy): domain Eukaryota; kingdom Metazoa; phylum Arthropoda; class Insecta; order Trichoptera; family Limnephilidae; genus Hesperophylax; species Hesperophylax magnus. Next base: position 340,779 of record JAIUSX010000097.1, on the reverse strand, counting down.
ATACTGATCTCGCCAGGTTCAATTGACCGTTGTTCTGCATAATCAAATCCGTAGTAAATACCTACCCAGTGATACTATGTGAACAGAAAACGAAAATATTTTTCAGTATCTCTTACTTAGCATGTTACAGTTTTTCTTTATGATGTTTTTTAACAAACTCTATATAATAGAATTTTCCCTAATTTTGCTATACGGTAGCCAAGACAATTCTTATAAAACGTGGGTACATACCAACGTATTTCTGCCCGTCTCATTTTAGAAGCGGGATTAGCAAAGGTGATGAATTATCCTTCAGCATCTTATTCCGTATCCATTATCTCATTTGAAAACCTTTTGTTGGAATTGGGTTGCATAGCTTGAGAATAACAAGGAAAATCTTTATGGAGGTACTTTCTGGATTCATAGTTAAGACATTTTTATGAACCAGAATTTTTAGGTAGTATTTGGTTATGTCGTGAAAATCAAAGTGGATAAATTCATTTAAGAAACCAATCTGGAAATGGATTATTTTATTTACATCGTTGTATTTTTTTCGACTTTAAGGATTGAATCACTCAATTATGCTCTCAGGTGCTTAAAACCTTTATTTACCATTGAAAAAAAAATGTTTTGCATCATATACACCTTTTTTAAGACAAAAGCAATACAAGAGCATCCCTAGCATGGTGGTTAAAATAACATTCAAAATGAATCCATTGTATATTTTCTTTGAAATAAAAAATAATACCAACCGCAAATATTTTTTCCCCTCGTGAAAATAATTTCGGTCTGTGTGGGTTAAGAAGAAACGGTGGGTTTGAATTCGAAACGAACCAACATATTCGCAAATAATAATACGGCAGCTTCAGGCCTAGGGTCGTTTCTTTATCAGAAACGTGAGCACAAAAAATAAAATTTGAAGATTTCCCTAAAGATCGTGAACTGGAAATCCTTTGTTCAATTCTCACGTATTCATATTCACATGCTGTTGCATAATTTGCCTAGCAGGAAATAACGTTTTATTTTGTGAAGGACAGATTTACAATAATTCTCTCTGAAATAACTTAAACCGTTTTGTAAATTGTTTATGTGTTTTGATTTATTTAGTAGGAAAAACATTTGCACACTTGACACAATAAAACATAAGTAATGTAAACCCAACACTCCCTAAAGTTTAAGCTTGCGGTTTCTGAACTGTTCCAAAATAAACTGGAGTATCAAATATTCTCTCTTTGAAGAACGTGGAATAGCAGTCAACACAGAAATGAGAAACAAGTGTATCATAAATAAACTGCAAAACGTGAACAGATCAAGCAAAATGATATTTAAAGAAACTTCATCATCAAAGGCTTGAAAGAATATTCTGTATCTAAAATCTTCTTCGAACATCAGCTGGTCTTCTTGCTTCGTAACCAAAACACTTCCACTGAAATCAAAATAAATAAATGCTACAATATCCTAAAAACGATTTCTAAGAAAATTTCAAACGAAGAATTCCAAACAAGAGATAGCTCTATCAATGATTGAAAAACAAGATATTTTATCAAGCAATCTGTTAAATGCTACATCAAATTCCTCTTAGTTTTAATCATGGAATAAGCACTTTGATATCTTTTTTGTTATTTTTGTGGATTTCTTGCCTGTTGACAGCATGAGAGATAACGAATGTTTAGTCATCTAACTCAACAGTCTTTGGGTAGATGTATGGAGAAGAATGAATGGAAGATATCACGCCTCTTGACTACCAGTGAGTTCGAATACTGCTTTACTAGGGCTGCAGTCTGCAAGGTAAATATTGCCATCTCCTGCAAACTTCTGAAAGGATAGAAAAGAGGCAGAAAAATACACATCCGGCCCGCCAGCTGGTGGGCAGAAGCTCCACCGCCAAGACCTGAACAAACCTCACCTTACGAACCCCGGGACATTCGTCACCTTGTTTGAAAGCACAAAACTTTCATCTTTTTTTTTAAATGTGTTGTATTCCGTACATAAAACAAAATAAACTGATGATTTTCGCATTAGGGATCTTCATAACTGTCAACATTTTATGAATAAATACATAGACCGGAAAATTCAAATATTATCTTATTCTTGTGCAGAAAGGGTTCAAATAATTAGTAACTACAATCTGAAACATTATATTATGAAAACTTCACTTCAAAAAGATTATTATTTAGCTATTAATCGCTCTTCCGATGAATATCGAAGTCGAATATATACCCTCCTTTCACGACGTTAAAGTTTATCATGTTTCCATTAATATTCCCTTATGTAATGATATTCCTCGGCAAAATGGGACGCTGGAAATAGCTCGCTGTTCTGAACTTGTATGAAAGTACTTCTACATACTCTGCTCGCTGAGAGAATAAATCGATTAAAAAATTAACTTGTAGTGATCAGCTTCAAACATCGTGTTTGCCAAAAAAATCTTTACCGACGTTATTATTGCATTAAATAGAGTGGTCTTTTGACTTCACGGCAAAGTTCCCTTAAATATTTTGAAAATAAACAAGTTTCATTTTTAAATGGAGTTTTTCGTTAAAAGTCAAACACGAGGTAAGGAACAATTAATTTTGAATTTTTGTGTGATTCCTATTTGCTAACAATATTACGACCGTTTTTTATGTAATTTTATTTGTCATATTTTCGCAACACCATTGTCCAATCATAGAGCTATACAATTAGAGGCACTATTGCGTAATAATATATCGTCAAAACGTGTTCCACTATTAGAACGCGATTTCCGCATCGTTTTTCAAAACGGGTAAACTGGATTACCGTTTTGCCGGTGAATGTTGAAATGTACGGTATATTTTTACGAGTAATCCGATAGTAATTACCCCTTTCGCTAAATTGAAAGCATCACCATCGCATTCCGTGATAATTGAGTTGCCGCAATTTTAACCGCTTTCCAATAACATGTTAACCGAGTCAGATGTTAATACATTTTACAAATGGATGATAATATTTGCAATATTCTGCAGTATTTACAAAAAAGGTTATAATTGTATTATATTGAACAGAAATATAGCAGACTAAAATATAAAACCAAATGAAATTTAACTCTCAGAGTATACCAAAACCGAATAAAATATTTTTTACGTAAGTTGTGTAATTAAATGTTAGAACATTTCTATTTATTTTTTCATCGTACTGATGAGTTATTGAAACTCATTTTGTAAATTATTTTCAGATATTTAAAATGGTACCCATTGACATACACCGATAATTTAACGAGTAACCGATTGATAGATTTTTAATTGATTTTAATTGATAGATTTTTTCCAAACTCGGAGTTTGCACGTCTAGTATTATTTATTTATTTATTTGATATTATAGAAACAAACAGTACATGAGTAACAGTGATGAAACACTAACTAACTAACCATAACATTTTCGTCATATACACTCTTTCACCCCTTTCATCGCTTATTTGCTCTAAAAGCCCAAACCATCTAAGCGTCTCTAAGTTCATCTAAGGGATCTCATTTCTACAGCATTCAGTCTACTTTTATCATTTCACTGCTAGTTCCATGCCTCACTTCCATACATCATAGTAGGTACCAGCATACCACTGTGGACTGCTAGCTTCGCTTCTTTTGACATTTTTTTGTCGGCGCCAACTGCGTTCAGTCCTCCATTAACGGATTTACCTGCATTTACCCTTCTTTCAATATCTCTGTCAGCCTTCTCATTTCTAGTAAACATATTCCCTAAATACACAAACTCATCCACCAGCTCCAAGTATTCCTCATATACAACTATATCGCACACTGTTTTCGTACTCTCTCTTTCAAACACTATGACTTTAGAAGTACTTACATTCATCATTAACTCATTATACATAAATACTTCGTTCATCCTAGACGCGAGAGACTGATGTGATTAAACAATTTACAGGAATTAGATATTTCGTGTTGGATACCCATGATATGTTTCCTTGTAATGTCTGGTAAGTGGTATGTATATTCATTAATTACCAGGTGACGTGTGAAGTATATAGGTGTATGTGAGTATGTACGTGTGAGTGTATATATAAGTATATATATATATATATGTATGCGCATTGAACAGTTCATATTATTAACGTTTGAATTTGGGCAGTTAATCCAAAAAAATGTCAATGTTTGAGTTTAGACAAATATTATGTACAGTATGAAAAGCTCGGTTAATTGGCGAATTAGATGCAGCGTTTGCTGTGTAATTAAGTGTGCCGAATAGCACTGAACGTCGTGTACGTCTCAAAGGTATGTTAAAATTGGTAAGGGACAGAAGTTCGGTACAGTCGATGTTATTGTTTAAAATTCTATGTTTAAATGTTAAAATCAGCTATTGTTGAATTTGGAGGTAAAATATTTTATAAATTTGTTTTTGATACGTTCTATATCATCTGTGTCAAGTTTGTATTATACATGTAGCGTCGTGTTTGCAATAGGTATTATTCGAATAAATCCAAAAATCTTTTTTTTATTATCAGCTCCAACCTTTTCTGTTACCTCTCTTATTTGCCTACGTATTTTATCACTCCTAAACATCTATAGCGTATCTCCATTAACCTTCGAAGGCCTCGGTGTTCGAGGCTTAAGGTTCTTGACTACCAATCCGGAGGTCACGGATATAAATCCCGGCATGCGCAAGAAAATTTTATATAATTTATATGTATCATTCCACAATTAATTAATTTAAAATTATAGTAGGTTTATTTGCGGCGGTCTTAAGTGGAAGATGCTTTTAGCATAGTAAAAGACCACCATTCAGAATTGAAATGTTTTTTGAAAAGGCTTTTGCCGTGTTGGTGACCTGGTCTGAATAATCAAGTACGACCCACTTGCCTCTCCCCCATCTCATTTTTTCCCCACACCCTTCAGCCTCATAACAAAACCCCAATTGGGCCCAGTTCCTAAAGTTCCGTTAATCAGGGTGCATAATTCACAAAATAATATTTTTTTGAAAATAACCTTTTCAAAACTTGCTTTTATTCATTTAACCTTTAAATTACAAAATATTTTATAATTCTGAAAATCTTTTTATAAATTACCCTATCCCAAGTGCGTTGCATTATTAAAATAACAATTATTTGCTTCCTATTTTCCTTTTGTCTATCTTTGTGGGGAACGGTGGAATGCTTAATACAATAATATAAGCCAATATTTACCCTCCATTAAGCTGAACAATTAATTCAAATGCCCACCTACTCGTACTAATTATACAAGCTACAGTCCTGGTCTTCAACGATATTAATTAACAAGTAGCAACAGATAGAATCCTTCATTATTAAAGTACCGAAATAAGACGCGTTATTATGAACCTTTCGATCATTGATCAAGTAAAAACTAGAAACGCCTCATGATTACAAAAATTCTAGTTTTAAGAATTTTATGTAATTTTATAAAATCAGTATTTTATAAATTATTTTGGATAAAAATCTTACAAAAGTTATTCTCTGCCAATAGTAATTTATTTGCTTACGGTTTTTGTAAATACATTTTTGTTAAATCATAAAAACAAATAATTATATTTTTTTATTAGAATTCCGAATCATAAAAACAAATAATTATATTTTTTTATGTGAATTCCGAACAAGGGTCCTAACTGTACCCAACCGTATGGAGTCAGGGAGACTTTGGCATCCCCAACTGAGGTATTTTGTAGGGCTGAAGGTAGTGAGGAGGGGGAAAGAGTTGGGTAAAAAGGAAGGTGGGGGAGTATCTGGCTATTTATATTTCGTCACCAAACACGGCTAAAGCCATTTCAAACAACGTTTCTATTTTGAATGGTGAAAAAATAAATAATAAAAAATATATAAATAAAATATAATATATATATAAATATATAAATAAATAATATATAAATCATAAAAACAAATAATTATATTTTTTTATGTGAATTCCAAATCATAAAAACAAATAATTATATTTTTTTATGTGAATTCCGAACAAGGGTCCTAACTTTACCCAACCGTATGGAGTCAGGGAGACTTTGGCATCCCCAACTGAGGTATTTTGTAGGGCTGAAGGTAGTGACGAGGGGGAAAGAGTTGGGTAAAAAGGAAGGTGGGGGAGTATCTGGCTATTTATATTTCGTCACCAAACACGGCTAAAGCCATTTCAAACAACGTTTCTATTTTGAATGGTGGTCTTACACCAGGGCGATACTGATAGTATCATCCACTCCGGAACGTGTCGCAAATATACCTTTTATTATATTACATGAATATATTGTGAAGTAACACAAATTAATCAAATAAAATTTACTTGCGCACGCCGTATTTGAACCAGCAAACGTCGGCTTTCTAATCGAGAGCCTTACCCCTCGACCACGGACAACGACCACATTTACTAAAAAGAGGAACAAATTAATTGTTTTCAAAAGATATTTAAAATCTTTATTATTAAGTTTTTCGGTGTTATTAAAAATATTAACTTCTCCTAAGCTCTGAACGAATTGGTAGTGACATTATTATTGCATCGAATGTATTTTGTTGCAGTGAATATAACACTAATGTACAACTATAGAAATAACAGTAATGTCTGAGGCTGAATTCTGACTTTTCAATGAAAATGTAATGAGATTTTAGGTTTTAAATTAAATGATAAGCCAATACAAATTAAGTTATATATTTAGAATTCTAGAAACATCTGTACCTTTACTGCAGATATTACTGTTTTTATTGCAAATTATTGTTTGATTATAGAATACGAAATGCTTAGGGGTAAAGATTTATCGATTCAACGTTTAACGAATTCGGTGGACGTACTGTACAGAGCCAGCAATTACTATTTAGTACGCAACTTTACTGCTGACCCGGTATAATTTCCGAGCAAGCTCTACCATTGAGTTTGGTTCTCGAGGGCCTGGAAACTCTAGGCAAAAAAATATTTCGATATATTCCCCTATTTTAACAAACTGATTGCAAACTTTTACGGCGTGTTTTGTGACTGAGTTTGTTCTACCGGAATTTTTAGACAAACTACTTTAAACAACCATTTATCAAAAATGTCTAATTTCATTATTTTCCGCATAAGAACGGATCTTTCTTGTAGTATCTTCCGTAATAATAATAATTATTATTTGTGTTATTATCTTCCTTTTTGTAACAAATAGAGATACCGATATCTTCACTGGGGTCTCCCGTGCTGAGAATTTCAATTAAATTTAGTAGTATGAATAAAATGAAGTAATTTTAATTATATTAATTATGTTGTTCTTTCAAAGAAATATTTATAAATTTGATGTTTTTAGTGCAGTTGAGTAGTTTCGGTTAAAGTCTGCATTTGGTATATTTTCAAAAATATTAATATTTGGATTATTTGTATAGCGCCGTTTTTGTGCAAAATCACCTTAAAGGCGCTGTACAAATAAATAATACATTTTTACAATGATCAATATTATTACTAAATATAGACTAGTTAATGTAGTTATTCTATTTGTATCTCCCTATGCTATGTATCCAACTTTTTATTTAAGATTCAAATGTTATAATGTTACACAATAGTATTAGAAGCTTTTTGTCCGAATATTGTATTTATAGTAGCTTGTTGGGTGTGTTTTGACTATATACGTGTTAGTTGTTATTTCTTGTGTCATGTGTTTATGGATATAAACAAGTATTGTTTTAGAAAAGAGTTGTTTAGTTGACATGATGTTAAAATTTTTGGAACAAATTGTCCGCTTTTGTATATGTAGTTATTTTCAAGACCCAGGTTTACACCTTCTTTGCTTTAAGTGAACCTTTCACACTGCACACCTCAAATTTGCCAAAACTCTGAGGCACAGTACGTTTTGATAGTTGGAGCTAAAGTGCATGGATTTCTCTAGAGCAAGTAGCTTGTAGAGTTTATAGGGTTCTACAAGAGATATCTTTAGTGTATAGAGGTGGGCCTAATGGGCCTGATGGTTAGGTTTTGAGACCATAACAAAGAGGACGTTGACCTCCAAAAACTTCCCGACCTCCTCTAAATAAATTCTCAGGAAGACATTTTTGGCAAGGTTGGAGGTATAATAATAAGGTAGGTGTGTGATTTAGTTAAAGCATGTGATTAGCATCTAATACACTAAGGACGGGTTATTTCACAGAATTTGAACAAATCATCAAATTTCAAAGTTGAATTTTTATGAAAGTTCTATTCAAGTTCTTTCATCTTTTCAGTTTTGTGAAACAACTGGCCAATAATGACATAATACCAGAACTTTAACAGAACCTTCGTAGAAGTTGAAAATCAACTTTTAAATTTGATGAATTGTTCAAATTCTGCGAAACAACCCATCCTAAATGATGAAGTTACCCATTTCATTTAATAACCTTAATATCATCTAGCAGTAGGCTTAACTTGCGTATTTCATATCAATGTGATACCTAGCGTTTATTTATTCCTTCAAATTATTCCTGCCTTGTAATATCCGAGCAACGTATTTCGTACTAAGTGCCAACCCTTACTTCGCCATACTACTGCGAATCGTAGGAAGCAGAACAAATAACCCGAATAAGGGAACATTACCTACCTAAAAGCATGCGGATGGAACGGTTTGTAGGGTGATTATTCCTGGGGGTGTTGTAATAATGTGGCAGTGGTAGGCAATCCAAGTTACGCGTCCCGGTGTTGGTATTGCAGATACAGTATCGGTTGGCTCTTATGCAGTATGGGTTCGCGTTTCACTTCTTGTCGGAATCTAGGACACTTTACAAAATAAAAAATTCTCGTATCTGCTGTTCAATTCTACTGTATGCAATTACTGTAATAGGAATGAAAATTTGTTAAGGTTAAATAATTAAACTAATTATAATTAAATAAAAAAATACTCATATCGGTTGTCGGTGCACGGGTGCATGATTTGATTCGACATTGCGTGATTTGAAATTGTATTCCTTCGTAATGCGTAAAATTACTCAAGTTCTATTCCGATTCGAATTCCTATAAACACATTATTTTTAAATTTTCTAAGCTTATGAAATTGCATAAATTCTGGTACCAACTACCACATGTATTTCTCATTTCCCAGAATTTTTATGAAGGGAAATAATTATACCGAGTCAGTGGACATCTTTAATTTATCTCTTAACAAATACAAAAGTTTGTTCCTGAAAGAGTTTAGTTATGTATAGTAAATATTTACTGTATTAATATAAAAAAATTACTTTTCATATGCAAAAGCTCCTAAAAAGGTCGTTAATAAATCAATAAATAAGCCTTTTACAGCAATATAGTTTGGAACTAAAATCAGCATTGTAGTTCGGAAACTCATCTTAGAAATAAATTAATTAAACAAAACTTTAAATTGCTAATGTTATCGTATTGAATAAAAAATCTAATTTCATAGCTATGGAATACAAAATACCTTCAGCTAACGTTATTTCAAAGATATATTTTTTGTAAGAACATTTTTCTAAAAGTTTGCAGGCCCCTGCCCCTCCTCAAGCCTCGCTGGAGCTTTCTTTCACATACTTAGTGTAATGAGTGACTTCTTAATATTCCTGCCTCCTATCCACAAAGGGATGTCGGATAATATTACATTATCAAATTAGCCCCCGAGAGATGTGGTTGAGCGAAGAAACAAGACCTCCCATTCGATAGTGATATAGAATTATTCGTCTACAAATTTGTTTACCGTGTTACATAAAACCTCCACAAATTACCGTCTCAAATGAGAGCCTAGAAGTTCGTGTATTGCATAGAGCACTTTCAAGTAAAAACACGGGACCTCGTGTATTACGGTTTTACTAATGGTACGAAGCTTTTAAGTTCGTTATCTGACAAGTGCCTTAATATGCAATGATTTCGTTTATTTAATATTAAATGTGTGGGGTAGGATTACTGTTTTTAATATATTATAATACGAAAATGATTTTTGTGTGAAAATTTTTTTGGTAGCTAACTTATTCACGCTGCACGTTAGTGGTTACAGTTTGCACTGTGGGCCCAATTAAATACAAATATATGTATGTCTCATAATAATATGCTCCTGAGAAACTTGTAATACAACATTGAATATTTATGTAATAATAAATTTTTAATGTTATTTTAAAAGTCATTATAATTATAACTGAATTCAACATGAATAAACAAATGTTAATTACTAAACTTAATTGATATGTTGGAAAAAATATTTTCTCAAATGAACCTAGAGTTAAATTTTATTTGTCAGCAGAAACTTACTTTGGACAGTATTTCACTCTAAAAAAATGTTTTATTTTCGCATCATCAATAATATAAGCTTTTTCCTTTTAAAAAATGTCAAAAATGTTCTATCGACGATATACATTATTATTCATAATAAATTTTTTTAGTAACATTTCTACCGAATTGCACGGAATCGGATTTCAGAATTAAACAGTGAAAATACTGTTTTTTTGATTAAAATCAAATATCGATATTAAAAACGTGTATCGATCACTTGTGTGGAGTACAATTTTACAATATTAATGCCTAGAATTCGGACGTGCCGAGTACTGCCGAAACTACATATTGTTCATATTGCGTCCATTTTGTTGTTTTATTTCTTTGCCGATTTTAATATTTTTCACCGTCGTAATAACGTATTTAAGTTATTTAATTTTGCGCACCGACTTAATATAAATCACACAATCATTATCAATTTTTAGGATTATGCAAATTAGTTTAACAAAAATAAATATTTTAATTTCGGACGTAGGTATCTTAAGTAACAAACCTTAACCACATTTTATCCCTAATTGAAGGAAAGAACGCCCCATATTTTTGAATTATTACAAAATCCTAGCACCCTAAAAAACGTATAACACCTTACATATACTCTTCCATATTTCCACATTTTACCATGATTTGAGGGATTCTTCATAATATTATGATCTAAAATGATTTTACCGCACATATGTCTCAAGAGGTTAATTAATGTATTTTAAGTTCAACAAGTATTTGTTAACCTTTTTCACAGTTTCAACTGCAATACATTAGTGATTATAGTAAAATTCAAATATAGACTGCTGGCCTCCTATTTTTTTCACTAGTAATGCGTTCAGTCCTCGAATGTACTTTCATATACACAAACTCATCTGCTTGCTCCTAGAACTTATCATTCACAATTAAATGAGACTGAATTTTTTTATCATCCGTTTCAAATGCTATTTATCATCTTCGAGGATACTTCTATTCGTAGACTTCAAGAACTATACATACTTCTAGATATATACATAGTTCAGTACATCATCATCGTTTCTTTTGGTTTATTTTCACGGTGACATTGCACAGTCTTGGTAAAAGCTTTTTGTGATACCACCCCGTAAATCTTATGCAATGCTTTTCTCGCAGAAAGTCGTGATTGCCCGTGTGGTTCTTGATCACTCCATAAACTCACTGATAACATCTTGCTAAGCATTTTTAAAACACAGCTTATCTATGCATTTTGAACCTGGTCTTTAAAATTTTTTTCAATTTCAAAATACTTCGGCTATATGCTAAAAAAATACTAAAATCAGGCAGGAAATCGAAAAACTACCAGATCGTTGGAGTAAACCAAGCAATCGAATAAAATACTACTAGATCGTTAGGAGTAAACCAAGCAGTCGAATAAAATACTACTAGATCGTTAGGAGTAAACCAAGCAGTCGAATAAAATACTACCAGATCGTTAGGAGTAAACCAAGCAATCGAATAAAATACTACTAGATCGTTAGAAGTAAAACAAGCAATCGAATAAAATACTAACAGATCGTTGGAAGTAAATCAAGCAATCGAATAAAAAAATTACCAGATCGTTAGAAGTAAATCAAGCTGTAGAAAATAATTATTATTTACTTGTGAAAACACTTCTACTTTTGCATTTAAATCAAATTAATTGGCGTCCTGATTTTCAGATTTATTTAATTTATTATTATTTCATACCAAAATATTATGGAAAATATTATTTTCTCGTACACGGATTTCAATAGTCAGCATTTTTTTTTTAAATACAGAACAAGACACAGAAAATAAAAAGATAACGGTCTCAACTGGAAATCGACCGCTAAATCTTTTTCTTACCAGGACAACTTCTTTATCCACTCGACCATTGGTACCCAATTATTATACATACATAATACTTGTTGATCTCATATTTCAAATTCAGAATTTACAATATTATCTTGCCACTAATTTTTCCCATAGTTTTGGCAGGTATCTTTTAAAAACCTTCAAATAATACCCACTTTTGAATTTGAAGCCACAAGTTTCGAACGCATCAATGTTTTATATTTCAAAAACAACGGCTTCAGTTTATTGCTTTATAGTTATAATTATAAGTTAATCGCCGCCACCATTCAGTTAATCAGGTGAGAATATCGATTAAGCACTATCGAGCTCGGTGGGGTGGTCGGGAGGCAGTGGAAGGGCGGGTGGAGTTTGGGCGGGTGAGAAACAACAAGCGTCCGGTACGGGCGGCTCTTGCAACCCTAAATATAATTAACGTCAGTATTGTTCGAGGTACAAACAAGTACTAATCGGAATAATTTTCGTCAACTAACTTCTATTAAAACTCCTACGGTTCTGCAAACATTTAACGTTACTTGTTCCGATTTTATTGAGAATCGAAAACTAAAAGCGATTTGCAGGTAATATACTTTGCGATATTTGTTTTCACGTAAATTATGGAATTGTGCTCAATTTGTTGCTCATTTCTTTCTTTCTTGTTTTCAAATTTAACTGATTAAATTGATTGTAAAAAAGGGATTTTTACACATCAACGCAAGATTTTGTTACATTTATTATCTAAATATTACAAACCAAATGATTTTATTTTATTTATCGATGTACTAATAATAATAAATAATAATATTTGGCTAATTTATATAGCGCCGTTTTCGTGAGAAATCACCTCAAGAGCGCTGTACAAATATAATTCTTAAATAGTTAATACTAGAACTACTGACTTATCTATAAGACTTATATCTAGTGACTTACGACTAAAGCCTATAACTCCTATCTTAACGACATATATAGCATTTATAAATATTTTTAAAATTTACTTTACTCTACCTACCCTTTTTGTGACATATTTTCATATAACTTATTCGAAATGAAAATCGATTTCAAGGCAAGTTTAATTCATTAAAATTAATTATCATTAGAATCGAGCATTATAAATATAATTACGAAAAGTGTAAGCACGCACAAAACTAAAAAAAAATTCTGAGAAATTTCTTTCCGAAAGGAAACCATAATGCTGCATAATTTTAAATGCTCAAAATGCATTGATTATTCTATCTTTATTTAAAAACGTAAATACAGTAAAATAAATTTAATGGAAAAATTCGAATATAATACAAAATGAGAAAATTTTGTTGGCCTAAAATATTCTCCAGACTTTAAGATTCTGAAAAAACTTTAATATTCATGTTAAGTACATTCCCAAGTACCTGAATTTTTTCTCATTTTTCAATCTGCCGTAATAATTTTCACGCGACTAAAATTTAACGTTTATTTAACCGATTGAAATGCCGTAGGTACGTACTGCGCTAGAAAAGACGCAGAGAAACACGAAACTCATACAAATGATACGCCATTTCTTCCGAAACAAAGTAACGCGGGAACCCTCAGGGGACAAGAAAGAACACAATTTACTTACAAGATGACAGCCACACTGACAGAAATAACTCATACATACATAAGAAAGCTCTATAATATATATGATTCCGGGGAAACAAGTTAAAAGTATTCGCTGTGTCGTTTTGGGAAAACAGATCTTGGAGATGTAGTTTCATTGTTTCTCATACTCGTTATTTAAATTTTCTGGAATAAGCGTAGAGATATGAGTTTAATGAAAAGATAACAGCTATTTTCGAATCATCTTGCACTATGTATTTATTTAAACTGAGTTTTTAATGTTCACCTACGAACTTATTTCAGCGACTAAACCAAATATTGTACACACAAAATACTATGGTGAATTCAAAAGTATAGTAATGGTATTTTTAAGTCCTTACTAGGGTGTCCTGTCTAAAGTTGTTATTTAATTCTATTTTATTTGTCTGTTATGTCGTTTTATTGGTTTTATTCATTAGAGTTTTTTATAGATAGTATAATGTTTAATTATGGATTGCACAATATCTTATTAAAATAAAAAACGCACTCAAATACATAACACAACTAGCCCAATCTGGATTTTGTTCTGAAATTTTATGAATTATCGATAGAAATATCTATGTTAACACACCCAATATTTTTATAAAATCGAAACATCATAAAATAGGCAATATTATTCGAAATATATTCAAGTGAGTATGCCGTGGAGTTCAATGGGAATAAGTAGCATTATTTTCTATACAGCTAAGGCATAACGTAGTATGGAGATGACTGTGAATTATTTTACGTAAAAAAACTATTAACTCAATCTATTGTCATCTAATTTTGACTGTATTAAGGTTGAAGTGTTGAAGTATGAACCACAACGAAACCTATCGTTAACCGTAATATGTATATATTCATTACGCTTATTAGCTTATAATAATGCACGTTGTTAGGGGAATTTGAATAACCCATGATCATATAGAGTTTTTTTTTGTTGTACTATGGAAACAATATATTTATAATAATGGTTGGAATTAAAATAACGTCCTCTTATGTACCCCCTGAGCGCTATTTTCTGATTACCTTCTGAAAGTAATAACAACCAACGAAGAATTTTCTAATAAATTTCGAAGTAACCATCAAAAGGTTGTGGGACAATGCGCTTTGAAATCTTTATGGCTTCACAAAAGCTCATTCAGTTGAATCATAAAGCACGTAATTTGATACATCGTTCAATCACATGTTCTAAAGTCCCGAATAAAGGCTTCAAATTCTGCTTTAGAATTTTACCTAAAATGTCACAATACACCAACACAGATCCGATTCTCATTTGAACGTGCTCGTTTTATATTAAAAATATATCATTTTCGGGCACAAGGGCAAGAAAGGCGTGTTTAAATATTACACTACATTTTGTTACTTCTTCTGTTGAAATTATATTTTATGGATTAAGTTTTTTTCATATTATAAAAATAAAAATAAATAAAATTTTAGAGTAAAAATACTTCTGTTTAATTATGTTTATATGACTCCGACGGCCTCAGTGTTGAGTGGTTAATATCCTTGGCTACGAAATCGAAACTCGGTTGAAAGTCGCTGATTCAAATCACCTTTTAAAATATGTCGTATATTTGCGGCACGTTCCAGAGTAGCAGATACTGCTAATATCGCCCTGGAGAAAGACCACCATTCAGAATTGAAACGTTGCTTGAAATAATTAAATCGTGCTTGTTGATCAAATCTCAATATCTAAGTACTTACCCACCTTTCCCTTTCTCACCTCCTTCCCTTTTCCAATTTTGAATGCCGTGGTCTCACTGGCTGCAGACATACCTAAGTAGTTGTGACTCTTGTACGGTACTCACTTAAAATTTAAAAAATATATATTTTTCCCGTTTTGTCAACTTGATGTTACGTCATAAAAACACTATGTGTGCGGGATTTTTTTATAATCGGATAACTTCTTACTCGGTACAGTTGAGAATTGTAAGATTTATGTGAAATACCACTTTTTACAGTTTTTAAATTGTAACAATTAGTAACAATTCTTTGGCCTTGAATATATTCAATTTTATTGCGGTGTTTACCAGCGAGCATTAAAGGTCAATCTTATTATGAATTAAATAGTGTTAACCTATAGCGACACAGTATATAGCTTCGGATAATTCAATTGTTTTATTAAATTAACCTACTGCTTGATTAAGGTTTGTTCTGGGGGCTCTTGCGTAGTCTTGATAAAATTATAAAACGGTTATTACCAACCTAACTTACTATATCTCTTCACCTTGATATCAATAAAATACACCGATTTCACCTACATTATTCAATTTGGGAGGCGAAATGGGTACCGCCGCGCTGAGAAACAACAGACAAGCTGCGTGGGGTGCCAGATCGGGAGAGGCTAGTTTGGGAAGAACCTTTGACCTCTCCAACTGGTCTCTAGACCCATCGCCTTGCGACACAGTGTGTGGGATATATTCACATGTCCGTCACTCCTGGACGCACTGATCCCTAGATTTCTACCCTATCTTCATAACTTTTACCTTCCCAGATCTTCCTTTTCAAAGACCTTCCACACAGCATCCCTAAAGAAGACGTAGGCCCTGAGGGAAATTATTTTCTTCTGGGCTTCGTGTGGGAATCAATGCAATTTTTTTAAAATAAAATGAAGGTAATTAAACTTTATTTATTTTTCGGAATAACTTTATTGAGTAATACCTCAAATTGTAATATTTCATTATTGAAGACAATATTAGCGATTTCTAAACGAAAATCAGAAACAGAAAAATCAGAAAAGGATACGGTCACATCTAGGACTCGAACCGAGGACCCTTGTCTTTCAAAAAATGAAGACATTGTTGGTAGTTCTTATTCGAAGTATGATACAGTTAAAAGTGACCGAGGGGGATAGGGTCACATTAGCTCAGTAGTAGAGCAGTGTCCCGGAAAGACAAGGGTCCTGGGTTCGAGTCCTAGATGTGACCGTATCCTTTTCTGATTTTTCTGTTTCAGATTTTCGTTTAGAAATCGCTAATATTGTCTTCAATAATTAATTATTAATTAAACTTTGTACTAAAACTAACTATTAATAGAACCATCATCAATTTTTTTCATAGGACTCCCTGTCTTTGAACTCTCTCTTTGCATTATTCACATTTATACATCGCCTAATATCTAGATATTATTCATCTATTATACCGACCCTTGACATAATTGGAATCAACCACTGGGCTGAAGCCCCAAAATACTTGAAAAACCGACTTGATTCTGTGAAAAACAGGCGAATCATGTTGATTCTTTTCTACTGGTATTTCAAAGGAGCCTGCTTTAAGAAGATAGCAGCACTAACCCCCGTGTGCACCGGTGAACGTACGCGAAACTCGACTGACTCGAGCGGAACAGCGTTAACGGTTGATGTTCATGTAATTACTCATTTATTAAGAATGATGATTCATATGTATATACATATATTTAGACTGTATATTCCTATTATGTGTGACTATTTTTCTATAGAAACATCACTCCGTTTGAAGTTAAATCATTTAAATCAAAACCAAGCCTCCATCCACAGAGACCCTTAAAATAAAGATAACTTTAGTCATAATCGGGGTTTCAAAAGTTTGTTCCTCTTTATGACAATTTAATCATATTGTTCTGAATGAAGACTCCGCTTAACCAAACTTATTCAATTTTCTTCCACAATTTATAAGCCCATAAAGAATTTTAAATGCATATGCCTCCGGGAATGATGAGCGTCGGCAGTAAATTTATGTTAAATATGTCTTTGTAATATACTTACAGTATAATTAATTTTAATGAAGTTCTTGGATAGATACATACTTTATTTTCCCAAATATTTAAAAAACCATTGCTGCGAGTACTATTAAAAATTGAGGAAATATTGATGAAGGTTGAACTCGTAAAAAGGCAGGGTTTAATGCAATTAAAAAATTTATTGCTTTATTTCGTCTAATTTATGTATAAAATACAAATTTATTATAATAAATAGCTGACAATGAACACTTTTAAATAAAAATTGTTGACTGAGGACATTTTCTATGTTATCAAATACTCACTAACATAATATTATAAATTTGTAAATAACTAGTTAATGTTGTAATGAACTTCATTCGAAATTCCGAGAAATTTGTAAATATTATTTTCCTTGTTATGGATAACGGTTAGCTGTAGTTTATAAACATATTATATCTAATAAACGAAGTCTAAATAGTGAGCATGTTTCTACCATTTATGTAGTTTATAAATAATCAATTTGAAAAGGAGAAGCGTCGAAGGTTACCACGGATCCCTCAGGGTAGTAAAATATAAACGAGTTAAGTCTCTAATATTCTGTCAAACATCATACATTTCTATTTTGTAGATAGATACCTCAACGCTTACGTAGTACTTTATGTGCTTTATTTTGAATGTGGCCACGCTGTTTTCTTTTATTTTTGAGACCTTTTTGCGACCTTTTTTGTACAAAATGAATTCAGAAAAGTGTGGGTTAAACCGGTAGAATTTTATTATGGGCATGTCAGTGTGCCTGAAGTATGTACGTTATTTATCCTTACTTTTGATGAAATTGATTTTGATGATGGATATTTTAAAATGAACATTTTAAAATATCCATTTTTCCCTTAATTTTCTCTTAATTTTTCTCTTAATCTTCTCCATTGAAAATTTTCATTTCTATTAAATAAATACACTCTGATAACATCTAAACTACAGAAAAAACTCTGCTGTCACTTCAGAGGACCAGTAGATCCTTGCTCAAAAACAGTATATGAGCCAAATAAATTCCTAAAGATCAGAATCAGAATTTTGTGCGAATCAACCCACGACGTCCCTTGAACTCAATTAACTGTAATTTCTGTTAATGTCACTGTTCCAGCTAAGATTAATTTAATAAAAATAATATTAATAACATGGCGTTTATGGTTCCATGATAACTCAACGCAGTGACAATGCAACGCATTTTTAAAAAGTGATATAAAGTCATTAGAAACGATGTTTTAAAAATTTAAACCTAACCTAACCTAACCTACTTGACCCAGTCAATAAAGTTTTTGTTTCATCACTTTCAATGACTTTATATAACTTTTCAAAGATGTGATGAATTATCATTTTCATGGTTTATCCGGTCACCGGCATTTACATAAGCGCAGTTTAGTGTCATTTCACTTCAAAAACTTAAAAATGGTAATTTAGTATTAGTGGTTCTTCAAATTATTCCTATAGTGTGCCTTACCCAATACAGATCTAATATTATAACACTATTTATACAAAGTGATGACAAAACTTAGAATAACAATAACAGCAGGAGAAGACAAAAAAATCATATTAAAACTAAAACATATTATAAAACAGGAGGCATTTTGTGCTCAGAAATGAGAATTTTCTGAGCAGACATTTTAAAAAGGTACAATAAGGAGACAACCGAAACCAAACAATTACCGGAAGTTTTAGAATATGGCTTATTATAACATATTGAAAAGAAGTTAAGATTTATATATGGTAAGATTTTTTAAATAATTTTGTTTTTATAGCCCGTTTAAATTCAGCCACATTCTGGAGATTAGTAAGAGCTGTGGGAAGCCTATTCCAGATGAGCGGGCCGGTTACACTAAAAGAACGATCATAGTAAAGGCTCGATTTGACCTAGAAAGTTTGATTAGAGGATTACTAACATTTAGATCTGCTGATCTTAGAGTAAGCTGTCTATTGCTTAAGTTTTGTCGGACACATAATTCCGATATATAGGCTGGCGCCATTCCTTGCAATGCTTTGAAGGTCATTAAGCAGATCTTAAACTCTATTCTTTCAGGGCATCGAAGCCAGTGAAGGCGATCCCTTAAAAGTGGGGTTATACGACAAGACTTGGATTCACCAAAAAAGGATGCCACTTTAAATTATTTTTCGCGAAAATATGTTGCAAATTATATCTTTTGTATCTAAATCTCTATCCTCGTGCAAACTTTATCTAATTTCTCTAATAAACAATAAACAGCGTAAAGTTCAAGTGACCTCACAGGTAAATACTTCTTTATTGATACTACTTTTCCGGACCGGTTTCGGTTCACCCAGAACCTACATCAAGGTTTTATAAAACCAAAACATATTAAATCAATAACAGAGTTACAGGGTATTAATTTTATATTAAAAAATTGAAGGAGGAGAGGGAACATCAACTTTGTGCGGAGGGCGAAGGGGAGGTAGGGAAGAAAGAGGGGTAAAGTTAGGTAAAAGGGAGGGGAATATATTTAAAATGGGACTATTTGACAAGTCTAATCGATTATTTAGTAAATTGGTTTTAATATTTGTTGAGTTTTTTTTTTCATAGCTTCTAGATTGTTCAAACCTTAACCTATCCTATTTCTACGAGGATTTATTAAAAGAGTGATCTTTATCTATTAGGTGTGTTGCGAATTCTGAAAAACCTGCACTATTTAGGTTCTTCGAGTATTCAACCACCCTTGATTGAACATTTCTTGTAGTTTTACCTATGTTAAATGTTTGACAATCATCACATTTGTATTAGTGATCGTCAAACCGGTGGATGGAATCTGTAAGCCATAAGTTGTTATAATAGTTTTTTCTAGTCTGTAGTTAGTAATAGAGTAGTAGTAGAGCATTATATAAATATATAATATATATTTGTACAGCGCTCTTGATGTGAATTTTCACAAAAATGGCGCTGTACAAATCATCACAATATAGTAATTATTATTATTTAATGTTGGAGTAAGTATGTCAGGTCGGGTCACGATCGGGGCTCCTTGGAAGTCCGAGTAAATCAGGGTTCCAAGAAACCGGGCGTCTTGTATAGAGCTAGCAGACTCTTCAATAGTGACCAACTGCTAACCCTGTACAAATCTCAAGTACGTCCAACAATTGAATTTGGGAGCCACGTCTTGGATGGAGCCCCGAAACACCTGAAAAACCAAATTGCTTCTGTGCAAAAGAGCGCGGTTCTTCTGATTGGCAATCCGTTGTTAACACATCGAATACCATACCTATCTAATAAAAAGACACAATGTAGACATGCTGAGTCTGTTCCATATGTATTTGAATGGAGCCTGGTCGAAGGTGCTAGTAGCATTGATCCCCTGCGCCGGTGCACGTACGCAAAACTCGGCGGACACGAGCGGAACACACGGCTTCATGAGAACGGGTCGTTTCTTCGCCTCTTCAACACCCGCATTAATTAATTCCTTCCTACAGCCCCTACCTTAACCCGCTTCACGGCACTGGCCAACAGGGGTGCTATTGTGAGGTGTAACATTAAAAAAATATATATTTTAAACATTTGTCCGTCTTGGGACTGTAAATCAGAAGGTCTCCGTTTAAATCAAATATCGGATTATCTGTTCAATGGAGCAGATTCATAAATTATGTATAAAAGACAAATCTTGAAGATTTCAATGCTTGTGTCCGTTTTTTAAATGAGTTCATTGGGCAAAGTTTCTTGTGCGTTTTGCAATATTACTATTTCCATAAAGTTTACCTGGAAAATTTCATCCCAAAAGCGGCACCCGCCCTCGCATTTTACCTTGAAGATCTACTCTTTGGCAACATTGGGAACGTGACAAGCAAAACCATAATCGGGAAACTCGCTCAACGCGCGCTCAACACATGCACACGGTTGACTTTTGTAACGTGAGAATGAGTCGCATTTTTGAATCCTGGTCGTAGAGGCGACAACAAGTTCAACAGCTCGGCTGTGGAACGATTTGCCGGTGCTCTGTGTTTCCTTCCTCTTACAACATTCGCCTTTTTTTAAATTTATTTATTTCTATACAAACATACAGTGTCTACCAAATATTTACATTTGTATATAATACATAAATTTAGAACTGTTGTTAATATGGTGTTTTTTTTTTTTTTTTTTTTTTTTATGCTGGGTGTGAGGTAGGTTTGAGTAGGTGACACTGTGGTGGGTAATGTTATATGTTTCGTGAACACCTCACTGGGAGAACCTGTGCTGAGGTGTTTACGTGGTTATGATTAAATGGTACATGTATTTATGTGTATTGGTTAAATTTTCTTGTATAAATGTAAGTTGGGATTTTAATTTTTTTTCTTTTTAATTGTTATTTTACATTGTTATTTAAAGATAGGGAATTTTTTTTTATTTATATGCACTATATTCTTTAAAAGACCATATTCACTCCCTCTTCTCCTCAAAAACACCTTCCACACAGCATCCCCAGCGATGACATAGGCCCCGGGGGGAATATTTTCCTTGGGACTTATGGTGTCGTAAAAAAACCAGAACCAATTTTATTTGCCACTTATATGCATTTACAGCTATCTTTTCATCCGAAATTCAATAATATACCAAAATAATGGCTTAAATCGAATATTTTTCTATAATTATCCATACTTTACAATTTATAATCTAGTAGGCACTTGGCATAAGTATTTTTGCATTTTAGTGAAAATTATGTATAACTGTAGAGTTGTACAATTACAGGCGCTATTGCGTACAAACATCTCATAAAATCGTGTTCCACTAGCCATAATCAGTGCGCACTGCGCAAAGAACGGATATTGTAGTTTTCGATCGTTTGGCATTACATTTTAGAGTTGAGGGCATTGTGGGCGTTGGAGGACAAATCGGGTTAATTGGACGTACAATGGTGGAACCTATTTTTTCGTTTCATATCTCATCTAAAACATCAAAAGCAATGACTTCATATTTTATTTTTGTGTATAAATGAAAATATATGTCAAAAAATTATTTTTGTTGCTGACCAGATTGATTTTACTTTCTATAAATTGTTAGTTTTACTCTCACTAACTAAATAAAAATAATAATGAATTACCCATAAAATATTTCGAATTTCTACAATTGGTTTATCAAAATAAATATTTCAAGTATTCAGACGCACTTCAGTCACACATTAATATTTTATCGTGAGCACCTGTAAATAGGTTAGAGAAATTAAGTGTTATATATATATATATATATATTTCAGCAGATGCCGGAAAGCCTTTTGTCGCATTGAACCCTAAATTGCTGGCGCGGAAAATTTACTTGGCGGCTTAAATCTTTACTTTATCAAATTTAATTTAATTTATCTACTTTGTAGGTCATCCCGATCATAAAATACAAAAATATATTAAGAATACTGTTAACACTTTGTGTTTCTATTTTGTTAATAAATTATTTATCACTTTCAAGTAAGGAAAATTCTTTACGCACCATTTATTCATTCATTTTCGGGAAATCGACAGTTTACATTTAATCAGTTTGTACCTAAGTATTATACAGTAAAATAAAATCAATTATGGATTTCTTCCTTGTGACTTTAACTGAGACAGCATTATATGGAATAAGTTATTTAAATTAGTGAGAAAGGAATATGAATTAAAAAAATTATACAAAACAAAAGATTATATAAAATGAAAAATTTACAAAACAATACATTTATAGCCATGGAGAGAGTTTGTAGATATAAATCAAATCGTAATAGAGATATAAATAATAGAGACATAAACATTATTCACAAACCATCAGAGAAATATTATTTTATGGACCTCTTGTATTTGGTAAGTTCGCAACTGAAAATATCAACCTTGGATAATACGCTATTGTAATTATTGCATAATTATTGCAGTTCGCTTTGCTTTGATCAACCCTGAACCACAAGAGCGTGTTGAACGCGCAGGTACATTGAATGGAATCTTGTTTAGCAACTCTTGGCATTGAATATTATTGTTGACTACTTTATACAGGAATAGTGCATCCTTATGATGTCTCCGTACATTCAGTGAATCAATTTTAAAGTAGGAAGTTGTCTATTTAACTTATGCATGCGCTGATTGCGCTGGTTCAGTACTTTCCGTTCTTTGGGGATGCGAGGAAAATACTGACATTGAGTTCAGGGCCGGCTTCTGGCAAAACGGCGCCTGGCGCGACTAAAATTTTGACGCCCATTGTCAAATCCAGAAGACGCCTAGGTAGGTGATTACTCTAATCAACAATATTCGGAAGATTTTTATTTTTGTGTAGCCCCGTTTTTCTGAAAAATAATCTCAAGGGCGTGTGTTAGGACCAGTGGCGGCTAGTGACTTTTGGGTATACTAGAGTGCTAATATAACAAAAAATGTCAGTATTGATTTTATTGTAGCTAAAAAAGATTTCTTTTTTTTTTTCGAATATTAGGTTTTTGTATCAAGATTGTCGGGAAATCCGTGCGGTGCACGGCCAAGCTAAAACTTGAAAATCTTCATACAAAAATAGTTTTTGACTGATCACCATCAATTAAGTAGAATTTTCAAATCATTGCACTCACATTCAAAAGTCACGATGGCGTTCAACGGTGGAGCGTGAGTTGTATTCGACGAACATTTGAACACTTGCGTTGCGTTCAACAGACACAAGAATACTAAGGTTTGTCTGTGGTGGTAGGTATTTAGAAAATTGAAATTGGAAGGAACTAGGGATTTATATTTACAGGCAATTCAATTATCTACAATTACCAAAACAACTAATTTATTCGTTGGTACCAAACTGGCGCAACCATGCACTTTCTTACAAAATTACCTTTTTAAATAACATGTTTCCCGTCTCAAATCTACGTTCATTTATTTTTCATATTTATTTATTAATTTCTATTGACTTACATACAGTTTAGATAGTAAGTATAAGTTAGCAAAAAATAATATTAATAATCAATAACTGCATGGGTTAGTAGTTTTTCGAAAATTTGATTTTTTGTGTGCAAAGATTTTCAGGAAACGGCCAAACTTCCTGTAATATTAGCACTCTAGTACACCCCAAAGTCACAACCCGCCACTGGTTAGTAGTAGTGTTTTATGAACACCTCACTAGGGGAACCTGTGTTAAAGTATTCGCATAGTTTGGACAAAGTGCTTCTTTTACGTCATAAATAAAAACACACCATGGCACCACCAGCAGTGTTGTATATCATGTTTGCAGGGGTTAAAGTTCAAAATTATATTACATGAACATTGAAGATAATGTAGTAAGAATTTAGTAAAAAGAAACGCATACTACATGAAGTGAACTTATTGATGCAGTTAAGACGAAAAGCGAATAAAACAAAACAATATCAGGTGATAATTAACACAAGTATTAAAAACATACCAAATAATTAAACAAGTATTATTAATGAGTTATATAAGCACGTTATTAACATAAAATTTACCTAAACGCGAGTCGTTGAGATGACTCGTTCCCTGAGTAAACTAATCCGTGAAAATTCGTGCTGATCCATCAATGCACGGGGAATTATAATTAACATTAGGTACTCTCTGTGAAAGGATTACCTTTGTATGGCCATAATATTTCCTCTATTGTCTTAAATAAACTGTCAGAGATTGTAGCATGATATTTTGCATTTGTGCTATGCAAGAGCTTGTACAGGAAAAGCATTTATAGACATAAACGCCAAAGTAACCGCCTTCGGTTGAAAACTGTTTCGCCCGCGTTTCCGCGACGGTATGGTTTTATGTTGGTATTAAGCGAATGTCTTAATAATATTTAACAGTTGATTTTGCTAGAAAAAAATAATTACAATTTGAAGTAAATAAACAAACAGTGAAAATCTTCAAACTTATCTGGCTATCTAATCAAAAAATAAACAATTTTTCATTGATATTATTATCTGATTAATTATGTTGTTTTCAGACAAAGTTTTTATTAATGTGAAATAATTTCATGATAAAAATCGATATGTACCTAATTACCAAGAAACATTATAATAATACGCCAAGTTTAGGTTATGTGTTAGGTAAATACATTTCAAACGAAATTATTATGTGAATCTACCCTAATTGATAACAAAGTAATAATTTATTATTCCCAATGAGTTTATAAAACTCATTTCGGGAAAGACAACATTAGAAAGGACAAGGCAAATAAATAAAATACATTAAAATAAATACATTAAAATAAATAAACGCAGATGTTATTATGGAGTTCTAGAGAAAGATTGTGTTAGTCATTAATGAAACTGTTAAGGAAATAGCTTTTAAGAGCTTTTGCCAGTGTTTTTTTGTTTGTTGCCGGAAGTTTTAAATTACTAGGTAATGCGTTGTATTGTTTATGTGCATGTAAAATTATTTATTTATTTATATATTTAGAATAAACGGTACAAGTGTCAATTACATATATGATAGTTATTGACAGTCAAAGTACAATACATGAAGAAGAAAGAAAGGAAAAATTATAAAACAAAGATTTTATAAGGAAACAAGAATGAAAAAAAAAAACAAGAATATACATGACAATAGTACAAAAGTAAAGAAAATAATGAAAGAGAAACTAAAACAAAACAAAAAAATTATAAAATGTCCATTTAAGGTTAAGGTTTTATTTGTTAAGAATTTATTATATTTATAGAGTTATTAAAGTTATTAGAAGCAATGTGTAGTAAATACACACCACAGATAAGGAAAGGTTAAGGTTAAGGAAAGGTTAAAGGTACAGCTTTACATAAGGAAAGGTTAAGGTTAAGGTTAAGGAAAGGTTAAAGGTACAGCTTTATACTAGTGTAATAGTGGCAATTATTAAAAACATCAGCTAAATAGCATAAGAGTTACTAGTGGTGTGTAATGTTATAATTCGAAGAAGACTGCATCAAAGAAAAATAGGCCCCCGTAAAATTGTTATATTCTATTCATTATTTCACTACACAAAGCGTTTTTTTTTAAATGGTAAAATTTGTTTTTGGTGATTTGGTAAATTAACGTTGTACGCACCCTTAGGCAAGGTTTACAATGTAAATCTACTAAAACTTGCTGGCGCTTCGGCGTTCCAATGAGATAATATGCAATCTAAACATTATTTTGAAACGTGCATGCTGTATCATAATGTTAATTACGCCACATATTTGCTTTGTAATGTTCAGTTATTTCAGAATTGCATTCTGTGCTCTTATGTAAGAGAGTTACGTTTGCTTGATATTTTTCTTTCCGGAAATCGTATTGCACGTGCATCCCCTATCTTACTTCGATGTTCAAATATTTCATTTGAGTTCTAATGTAAGTTTTTCAGAAACTTCATTAAATACTCGTGCATGAAATACAACCCTCCAATATTTTTTTATTAACCTACGTAATATTTACCAACTTTTTTACTTAAAATTCCAATATTTTCTTTCGGTATACCGTTTGTTACAAAAACTGTGTGACTATGAATAATAAATTTATTTTTATTCAAAAATTGAACTAGAATGTAATCAAATGAAAAAAACATACTTACATTCTACAAATATTCACCACTTTGATTGAATTAATAAATTACAGCCGAACAAGTTTCACTTATATCAAGCTTCGTCAGGGAGCTTCGTTCTTACATACAATACATTTATATGTATAATTTGTTTTTTGGTCTCATTGTGTACCATATCTTATATATATATAAAGAGAGGCACCCAAAAGAAACAGAACTGATGTTAAGGGGGGCTTAGTTTTTCTAGGACCGCGTTCAGCCGGCAGAACCGTGCACTACTTTTCCTCAGTCAGTATGCTAGGCACTGCGCTGAATAAGTCGTCCTTTCGGCTGATCTGATTTTTTGGTGATGGTTGTATTGTGTGTTCGTCGTTTTTGTCCTGGCTGATTTTTGTGAATAGCGCGCGGCTGTGAAATTTTGAAAACTGGCATCGAAATTTTAAAATGTTAAAAACAGCCCACATTGATGATGATTCGGGGAAAACTCAAACTTGAAATCCATAAATGTTTGTGGCTCTTAAATGAAGAAGAAACTTCGAATGAACTCTTCTCACATCTAAAAACAAATCCTCATTTTGATATCTGATCTCACTCGACGAGCTTTTTTGGGGCAAGGCAAATTTGGAGCCTTACTTTGGATTGATTTATTTGGAGTCTTTATGTGGATGAATTCATATGCAATGTTTTTGCATATAAATATATCATATATTAATTCATAAATATTATATATACATAGATAAATATTTTATGTTTGTATATATAATATTTTATATTATACATATTTATTAATTAATAATATATATATGATAATATTATGTAATTATGTTTAGTTAATATAATATAACGAAACTTAGGATAATCGAAACCTGGTTAGCTGTCATTTATTTCTACTAAAAAAGGAGTGAATTACCAAGCGGTTTTTTTTCATCTTATCAACACCAATATTTTCTTCCTTAGAACAAAAAAATAGAAGATCATCACTTGCTTAGTATTTCAGCCACCCAAGTAATTGCAATATTTTAATTCTACGTTAATACTCGTAGTTGTTACCCACTATAGATGAGTTTAAAGTAAATATTTTTTCCTTTAAAATATGTAAAAAGAAAACAATATTGCTAATCCATAATACTTTCTAAAATCTAAAATCAAACATATAACTAGTTATGTTAACCTACACATATATTTACTGCAGATGGATAAGGCTGTGCTAAATTTCATGTTGCCAGAGTTTTTATCGAGACAATCTCTTTAGCAATTTGCTTAACAAATATTCTTCTTTGAGATATTATTGTTTTTATTATCGTATATATTTAATTAACAAAAATAGTAAATTGATAGATATCAAATAGATATTTTTCTAAAATAATTGATATTTTTATCTCAGTAGCACCGTGGCAATAAAAATATAGAATTACGATAGTAATACGACGTCCCAAAGCTACCTGATAGATACCATAAATCGATAATATCTTTGGAGGCCGGAACTGTGAGAGCGAGTAATAAAACTTCACCCAAATATGATTTAAGATTTTCACGGCCAAAAGTATTCTTGTTATTTGTTTTTGGGGTGCTATGCCGTGTTGCGCTAACTCCTTCTTTAGCCAACGTTTCGGACAGCATTGCAGTGTCCATCATCAGTCCATCTGTCCATCATCATACATTTCACCTTGCATTTTTGGTTCATTTAAGGAATCGTTATAATGCATGTTTACCGGTTAAGCGGTAAATAATGTAATTTCCTCCTCAAACCGGTTTAGTTATGCTTATCCTAACTGCAGTCTGTAGGATTTATTCAATAACATTAAAACTTTTTCTCTGTAATGAAAGCAAATAATAACAACTAATGGTCCCCGTAATGCTTTGCTATTGCTAATGTTTTTCTCGGGCGTCTATGACTTCTTCCATCATTGTATATTGATATTGCGTTGAGATTATTATTATTATATTATTACATTTGATTATTCTTAAGGCGTTCCCAACATCTTCTACTATTCAAACACTCTTGGCACTAAAAAACTACATTACATCCACTTTAATCCGACTCCATGTCTCATTCCGGTGCAGAGATATTGCAGTGAGTATTCCTAAGGCGTTACCAACATCTAAAAAATGCAGTGTTTTACAGCATTTATTGCCAGCCTTCCCTTGTTTCCACCTACAAAATTAATACCACCTGCCTTTTTGATCCACGTATTCCGATCAATACCACCTGCCTTTTTGGTCCACGTATTCCGATTAATACCACCTGCCTTTTTGGTCCACGCATTACGATTAATACCACCTGCTATTTTGGTCCACGTATTTCGATTAAAACCACCTGCCTTTTTGATCCACGTATTTTGATTAATACCACCTGCCTTTTTTTATTTCCTTTATTTTTTCCCAATTTATATAATTGACATTACATGTTTTATAATAATAGGAAAGGGAACCCACTAAGGCGCAGCCTGTGCGTGGGTAATATAAGTTTATACATTAGATTTTTGTACCTAAAAATAACAGTAAGCATAATAAAGAAAAACGGTAGGATTATAATTAAAGTTAGTCTAAAAGATTGTGCAAGAGGTGCATATTAAAAATAAATCAAAGTGAAAATAAAGATTGTAAGATAATATATATGAATTAAAAGAACATCCATATTTTTGATCCACGTATTCCGATTACTTTTGAAGGTTTAGAAGCTCCACTTTTATAAATTTT
Organism: Hesperophylax magnus; assembly: GCA_026573805.1. Taxonomy (NCBI): domain Eukaryota; kingdom Metazoa; phylum Arthropoda; class Insecta; order Trichoptera; family Limnephilidae; genus Hesperophylax; species Hesperophylax magnus. Next base: position 311,379 of record JAIUSX010000097.1, on the reverse strand, counting down.
ACCCAAACCTCAAGTGAACAAAGTAACAAAAAATATATATATGCAATCAAGTTGTTTCCCAAACTAATGATAAAAACATTTAACATATTGTTCTCACTCGAATTTTCCATTAGAAGAATACAATTTTTGGCAAAAGGGTCCGTCTTAGGATTTCACATCAATCCAGCGTTTTAGACAGTATCCGTCTTCTTTGTGATGAAACACATATTTTATTTACTGACTTTATTTATTTTAAGAGCAAATCGACTTTAACTGACAGCTTATCTGGGCAGTAATTATTTTTCTGTTTACTCGTGTCAAGTTGTTTTGATTACACAAAAAAAAATTAAAATAACTCTAAATTGACGCGATCGTAATAGCTGCTTTTTGCTACTCTTATTAACAATGCTACTTTTCTGATGCTTGTCAAATTTATATTCAGACGGAGCTGTCACTTAGTATCAAGAAAATATAGAAAGTGAAACGAACTTTCTGTGTTAGATTTAAATTGATGTATATTTAAATTTGTAGCTGTCAGCTGTAATAAAAGTTCGATCTCTGAATTCGAGATCACAAAAATCATGAAAACCACAGAAAGTTTACATCCACTGTACTCCATCGAAAAAAAGGTCCACGAAAATCATTCTTCTATTAGCAATAAATTATTTGATCCAATTTTAAATAATTTGTGCATTTTAAAAATAAATAATTACATGTTATTCCTATTAACCACAGAAATTATTGTAGAATATAGAATTCTGAGCAACATAAGTTGTTGCGTACCGATCGATTGGTACTCGACGAATGGATTGTAATTGTTATCGAGAAAATAATATGAAAACATTGTGTTTATCACAGGGAAAATGAGAAGAGGGAAGGAGGCCTTTAGCTTGTGAATTTTGTTGCTTCAATTGAAAGTTCTGATCTAATCTAGTATTGTGTCACAACACGTACTATTTTTGATCATTCACAATAATATTTATTCAATGTATGATGACTGGGGCTGATATGTACTGTTTTCCGATAATTATTACGAGGGTGGCGACAGATATGCAACGATATTCAACAACTACGAAATTAACATAAAAAACAAATGATACTTGCTTTTGGCTTCTATTTTTTCAAATCTTCTTACTTGCTTTTTTCGACGGTGAGTCCTTTAGGAAATGGAACAAAAACAAGGGAGAGGGCAATTTGGGTAGGAACCCGATTTTTGGGATAGCCATAAAAGTCTTAAACATAGTCATCCGTAATTGGTTTATTTTGGCTATACTCGTATAATATCATACTCCCATACTCCCAATATCATACTCCTATGCGACGGATTCAACAACTAGGAAACAAATACTCAGATGTTGTTGATATATTTAGTACATCAATTTCAATATATAAGCATACCCTATTGAAGTTTTTTTTTTCATCGAGTAGTGGAATATTTTAATAAAGGTATTTAATTTGATTTGACTAACATTTAATAATTTTGTCAACTGAAACAGAAAAAATATTTTGGATTTTTTATATGTTGTGCCTGCATTCTGTGTAGATCAAGTTGAGTGATATTTTGACTTTATATTTATTTTTCTGCAATTGTATTAATAGTCGTTTCCTGCACTATTTTCATGTATAATTTCGTAAATATTTTTTATATATATGTATGTAAAAGCCTTAATAGGCGTGAAATAAATAAATAAATAAATAATACTTAGGTACAAACTGAAATAAATTTAAACTGTCGATTTCCCGAAAATTAATAAATAAATATATACAGTAATTTTTGTTTTTGTTTTTAAATACTGTTAAAAGTTTGTTGAGGTATTTTTTTTTTAATGTTAGAGTCATTGCTGCTTTGGCCTCAATTCAATTGTCCATCAAGCAGCGTAATAGCATTAACGGTCATAGTGGTTCGGTGGTTACAGTCCTTGGCTACGAATCAGGAGGTCGCGGGTTCAAATTTCGACGTGTACAAGTAAATTTTATTTGATCAATATGTATTATTTCAAAACTTATTCATTTAATCCTTCAATTTAATACTAGCCACAAATATCACATTCCATTAGAGGCTCTGAAGGACAGTTCTGACCGGGGCGGCCATACATTATAAAAGTAGTTAGTGTTCAAGTATTTTTATTATTAATTCAATAGTGTTACATTTTCTTTATTCGATTAACATAAAATATTACATAGGATACTTGCAATACGTTCCAGAGTGGTAGATACTCTTAGTGTCGCCCTGGTGAATGACCAACTTTCAGAATCGAAACGTCTATGTTTACCTTGAAAGCCGTATACAGTGATCAGATCCTTTAGAACAGCCAGGTCCTTCCCAACTTTCCTCTATTCCATCTCTATCTCCTCCCTATACCTACCCCAATCGGGTTTTCCAGACTTACTGACTGCGGTAGCAGGGAGCAGTTGGGACTTTGGAGTGGTATTCACATTTAGAAGAAATGCAAATTTAGATTCATTTTCATATTATATTATATTTATAATATATTATAATAAAACAAATATGAATCTTTTTTCCACTTTAATTTTATTTACCGTAACCGGTTTCAGCTCGTTAAAACCATATTCAGACTGGAGTCTGAAAATGGACGGACTGACCAGAGATAGATAGACTGACCAGTATAATCTTTCTCCTTTAAGAGATATTTTACAAAAGCGCTGTCTAAAAATAAGTCAAATATAAATATAATATTTCTGTTTTCGAAACTCACAATTCATGGTGGAATTCTATTAAAGTGATGAGTTTTTCAATGTAAATAAGTAATTTTTGCTCACGCCGGGTTTCAAGCACGCAACCCAGGCCGGAGTTTAGGAGTTTGTCGCTCGACGACGATACTCTTAATGTAATCATACAAAATGTATGATCACTGATAATGCTTTTTATTGTTAAACAGTAAGTACCTGACTTAAGTAACATGTCATCGATTACTTCAAAGTAAAAAAGAAAATGAGTTTAAAAAAGTTACTATTTTAATTTTGAATACAATAATTATAGATCAATAAAATTTCAATTTTGGTTTTCGAAAATGATTTTTGAGTGTATTAAGGAAACAAACAGTTTTACAAGTTTATATAAATAGTTACATTTTATAGGTTGCATTAACCAGTGAAGTTTCCACATAAAATTCACGTTACTTACAGAAAAAACATAAATCAACAGAAAACATAAAAACACCTTAATGAAAATAACTGAGATATATTACACACCTTAATATATATATTAATATATTCTGAAATAATAATGATGTGTCTTTGTGTGAATGCCATTAATTTTATCTTAGTATTTAAAGTGTTTGTTTTTTTTTTATTTTGAAACAGTTAATTCATGGCGAAATATTCTCCTATGACTTTATAACACAAAACCTTTATGAACTTGTGGGTGTTTACATAAATCATTAATGTATATGAGAAAAAGTATGGGACACTGCCATATGAAACGCCAAAATTGATGCTGGTTGGAACAGGCGATTTAAGTGACGGTAACTTAACGCGTTGTTTTCTGCCTTTTAGGTATGGTTTGAACCATTCAAATGCCTTATTCTTTATTCCAATTTGCTGGAGCTAAGCTAGAAGGATTGGACGAGAGACTGTGCTAAGTTGCCTTAGCTAAGTCCAAGAATATTTCCAAAAATGTATCAACTTTGTCCAGGATTTTCGTTCTGTGTGATGTTTATTCTAAAATTGCTGATTCTTTGTTTAGCCCTCCTATGAAGCTATGTTTTGTTTGGCGAGAGAATGTAATATTTTGTAAGTCTTTTTACCATTTTCTCCACAATTTTTAATAGTGATGATAATATGGATATCGATGCGTAATTTGATATATTAGTAGGAGTTCCGGTCTTAAAAATTGGTTGAACCAAAGCATGTTTGTGTTTGTTTGGAAATTCCCCTTTATTGAGACTGAGGTTAATGATATGTACCAGTGGTTGGTTTATAAAAGGTTCTAGTGTTTAGAATATATTTGAGGATATTTTGTAATGATAACATAAATGTGAAGGCTTTAATTGTTTGATGATTTGTGAAATTTCAGAGTTTTTGGGGTCTGATGTGATTGTATTATTTGTTTCACCAGTAGATTGAATGATTATGTCGGCAAGAGCATTTTCATCGGTTGATGTCTTAATTAAAATTTGTGATGCTAGATTTTTGCAAATATTACAAAAATATTCATTTGTGTGATTGGTCTTGGCAATTGATGTTTAATTTATTGATTGGTGGCATTGGGAGATCAGTGTTAGATATTTCTTTGATAATTTGCCAGATGTTTTGTTATTATTGCCGGCCCTGAACAGTTTCTCTTTATATTGGTTTTATTTAGTGGTTTTATAATCTTATTACATATATTTCTGTGTTTTTTATAAAATATTTGGGCTTGTATGTGCGGATAATTAAGTATTTATTGTTGTGGAGCTTGTTCCGTTTTTAATACAAAAATATAAGCCATCTGTGATCCATGTTTCTTTTTTTATTTTAATTTTTCAAAGGGGATTCAGTTATTAAAGGATTTTAATTATTCAAAGGAGATATAGTGATGAACTAAGATTTTTTATGCATAGCACAAAGGATAACAAATTATTCTAAGCAATAATTATTCCGTAATTGTAAAAAGCATTCATTTTGTGGCTCATCATAATTTACAATAAAAACACATAAATTTGTTTTTGACCACTATAGTTTTATTTTCACTCTACCGGTTTCGGAAGAACCCTTCCTTTTTTGTATATATATATGTCAATATTTTGTGTAGTAGATCAGTTTTTAATATTCTCCTGACGAAAGAAGGGTTCCTCCGAAACCGGTAGAGTGAAAATAAAACTATAGTGGTCAAAAACAAATTTATGTGTTTTTATTGCAATAATTATTCGCCCGAAATACCCATACAAATTGAAAATAAATTCCGAGTAAAAGACCGGCAACCGATTGTCGGTCAGCTGCTCTAAACGACTAATCTACGACTGATTGCAGGACAGGTACTCTAACCCACTAAGTTGCGACGTAGTGTAGAGGTTTAGAGCAGCTTACCGGCAATCAAAAGGCTGCGGGTATTTTAGGCGAATAATTTTCGCTTATTGTTATGTGTTAGCCTAACCTAGTTTTACAACATTAGTTTTTACTTAGGTATTTGAAATATTGGGAAATTGAAAAATATATTTCAATTTTTAATATTGATTGAACTCCTATCATGCACGAAAAATCATATGGCGAATTATTACATTATTAACCATTAGGAAATGAAATGCGATATTTACAAACGAACGTAAATATCTACGAGCTCGGGGATTAAGCAGAATTAATGCAGTGTAAATCCGATTAACACATGAATGAACAGTCACTCAATGTTTATCGAACAAGAAAGCAGATAATACAAGGAAGCAATACAAATAAAACTCAGGAGGGATATATTTTAATAAAGCAATATAATATTTTTATTTGGACACACATAAGAGTCCCACCATCCGGAACCAATGAGGCCAAGGCACCCCCAATGGGAATTAATGTTAAACAAGATAAAATCGACGAAAGGAAAAATGTGAGAATTACACTGTAATCAAGATCTAAAGATAAAACAATACCTATAGTGATTTCCAACTTGGCATTCGTGGTTGAGTGGTTACAATCCACGACTATGAATCTGGATATTGCAAATTAAATATGCGCCGACAATGTTATTAAATTAATTTCACGATTAATTAATTTGAAATTTTGTATATTTGCAATAATTTCCAGGGTAGTGTATTCTTTCAGTTTTTTTAATTACTCAATTATAATCTAGTTTCCGTTCAGTAGTTGAGCTGTGTAAGCCTGCTTATTTTAGGTAATACATTAATGAAGGTTTGTTTATATACAAATTTCCTGTTACATTAAAATTTCACCCAAAGCACACAACGTAATATGCAAAAAAAGAAGGCAGTAACATTTTCCTACTACAACTTTAATAATTCACGCAAAAAACGCGGCATTCTGGCTTTAGTCCAGTCAGTGGGGAGTTTTACCTTGCAAAAGGTTAGGTAGTAGCGATTTTGATATATGTTGTTAAGATTGGGACTCTAAGGAAAAAAAAAGTTTTCGACCTTGGGAGGGTCGAGCTCGACCCGCCATCTTGGATTGAAGGTGCCAAAAATAATTAACAATTAACTCATCAGCATCTTCTTCAGCCTGCTTAACTGTAAAATCATGCTGTATAAATTGCTTTGTAAGCATCGAAATCAGACGGACTTTGTTATTTTCATTGGCTAAAAATCGTTCTTGTGAAACTTGAACTGGCATTATTTCATCGAAAAGAACATCTGCAGACATGTGCTTCTTCGATCGGCGAAGTTTTTCTGCGGTTTTCGTATTTTTTTCACCATCATCAAGCGGATATCCATCGAAAACAATGACTGCATGTGATCCATAGTGATTTCTTACATAGTGAACGTACTTCTCGCAAATTGATCCAAAATAATCATTCCGATTCCATACAACTTTATGTAAAAGATATCCTCCATCCACAACATTAATTTTACTACCTTCAAGTTGCACGCCTTCTGGAAGTTGTTCGAAAACACCATAAAATGATGATTTCGTACCTTTGCGCATTCCTTCTTCACTGAAAAGCGACAAAGGAAATGGGGCGAGTTCGAATTTAAGGAAGCTTTAGACTAGGATCCCACTATAACAAATCAACGTCATCGAGCACACGGATGATGCTATATAAGTATATTGTAACGTAAAAACACGTTAAAATGATATTGTGTAATATGTTTGTACAAAATTTATCAAGAAAACTGGAGTTTTACAATTTTTTGTCAAAATTTTCTTCTTTCAACCGCTGTAACTCGTTACCTATTAGACTTACAAAAAAAACTTTTCCATAAAAAATGTAGGTAATTTAGTTGTCTTTAAGTTTGCCTTCAACAATTTTGTTGTAAAATCAACCACTTCATAATTATTTTGAAAAATCAAATCTTGGCACCTTCAATCCAAGCTCGACCCCCCCAAGGTCGAAAACTTTTTTTTTCTTTAGAGTCTCAATTTTAACAACATATGTGAAAATCGCTACTACCTAACCTTTTGCAAGGTGGAGCCCTTTTTTATCCCCCACTGACTGGACTATTACATTTCCAAACTGCTTTAATACGTTTAATAATTAAATCTACGCAGCCAATCGCCTAGCGCTCTGCACACACCACAGTGTTTTTACCGCATCAACAATAAATCTACATAATTAACGGGCTTTTTGTATTTCTCTCGGTATTTTGTGGAACGTCTGCACTATCTTGTTCTTGAAGGAAAGTGCACCATCATTATACCTAAATATTCGATTTCATTTTTTCATGGTAACACATAATCGCACACAAATAATAACACATATGTGATTAGTACAATGTTTAGACTATGTAAGATGACCACTGCACGGAAAAAAATGATCCTGTTAGAAAAGAGACATCATGCCTGATAAAATATTAGTCAAAAAAATTATACTTTTTGTTTAAAACCACGAGTTTTTATTATTTTTTAGAACCGACCGGTTTCGCTTTACTCAAGCATCTTCAGGGTACAAATTATTAATAAAACACAAATTCTTGAGTAAAGCGAAACCGGTCGGTTCTAAAAATTAATAAAAACTCGTGGTTTTAAAATAAAAAAATACAGTGTGTGGCAAGCCTACGCACGACGGAAGTGAAACTTTTAGTATTCTTCTCTCTCTATTTTCATTTCATATTATTATTATTCAGAATGATGTACATTATAGTTTTAAAAAGCATAAATTTATTTAAAGGCGTGTTGTTAACAAATGAACGTTTAACTAGATTCATAATAATGACATATTTATAAGTAGCATGTGATAAAAAAAAATTAAAAGTTATAAAAATATGGGATTCAAACCCGGGTCCTACATAACGAGTGTCGAACGCTCTGCCTCTAGACCGCGAGGAAAGGTATCTCGCGCGACGAGAACCGCGTATACAGTGTGTACTCCTCTTTTTCGTTTTCGTTTTCAAACACGGCAAATGAATAATATCACATAACGTCTCGTTAACGCTTTATATAGGGTCGAATCGAAGATATATCGGCAGTGTGAAGTCATATCTGTCGTTTTTCAAAATATTTCCGTATATTTGTCCGTTTTGGAAAAGATCTATCGTGTTATAACAGTCTCATACCCGTATGGAGTCTGAATTTGAAAAACATTTCTAAATTTTGAAAAACTCACTTACGGCTGTGTTTTTTACTAAAAAAACTTGTCACGCACGTCTGCTAGGGTAATTAGTGGCGTTATCGGCCTTGATTAGTAATTTTAATTGTTCAAAATAAAAATAATTAATCAAAATACCGAGCGACTCTACCGGCTCGATTTGTAAGCTATATTTCGACCAAAATATCATATAGTCAAAATATCTAAAAGTCCCAGCACGAGAGCATTTTATCACTTTTCCTCGTATTAAAAAAATCACAAAAAGAAAAAAAAAAATAGTTAAAGCGGGGATCGAACCTCGGTTCTTCACGACAACAGTCGGGCGCTCTGCCTCTAGACCGCGAAGCTGAGTTTGGAGAGTGACCAAAACTAGGTATATAATATTAGCTAGGCTCCTATAGCGAAATGATCACGGTTTTTCGTGACGGTCATGAGTCGGTTTTACTCCGGTCCTCGAAATTGCATGACGCGCGTAAAGAAGTTTCACTTCAAAAGTATTTTATTTTATTAAATATGTCAAACCACAAAGTGATTGATTTTTCTAACGCCAATAAAATATTAGTCATTCAGTATATGTCGAGAACACGTGTTCTTTTCCTAATAAATATCACGGTCTTCATTAAACATTCGTTTTTAACTGATAGTTTATTAGGAACTATGTAAATTAATTCGTTGAAGGCCTGCAGTCCCGTTTTTAACAGGAAAACGAATAATTTGACCAGATTTTTAACAAATTAACAATATTTTGCATTGGTAATTTTTCTCCGTGTGCTAGCATTAACTTATTGAAACACAACGCTAGTTTAAAAGGAAATTGCATTACTCAATTTGGCATACATAGATACTTACTATGAATTCAAGCAACAAAAAGAGAACTTACTAACCCAACAGCTATTTTATTTTTATATTCCATTCAAAAAATGTATCCAACCTATTTACAGTAGCGACGCTTCTACAGTTAGATTGTGGACCTTGCACCTTAATATCAAACCTTATATCTTCAGTGTAACATATTCGTGTACCTAGAAACTGGCATGCATCATAGTGTAACATATTCGTGAACCTAAAAACTGGCATGCATTTTAAAATCACCTTATTACCTTAGGGTCAATATGATGCACAAAAAATTGTGTGATAGAACCCATCATTTTTATTTCATATGCTGAGTCCTTTTCTTGAAATAGCTGTACTAATCCTTTATTGTATACAAATGCAGCACCAATCCAAAAAACTTTCGATTTTCAAATACAATTTCAAGAGGGTTTCAATGATTTTTAGAATCCTTCAAACCCATGAAAAATATCATATAATTAATGCATTAATATTCACCTTATTACAAATTTTGTACAATATATGAAATACAACACGAGGGGATTGTGGCATGTAAATTTATTGATTATTGCCAATGCTATCAAAACTCACGAAGTTTCATGTTGCTTCAGGTTGCTACATGTTGTTAATCACCATTGTAGTTTCGATGCAACATCGTCTGAAATTGCAACTGCATTTCCCCAAACAGGGAAACCACAACAACATGTTTACCATATAAAAAATAACTAATTTAATATATAATATATATTTAATATCTATTAATTTCTAACCTTACTCCAATAGAAGTGGTACAAAGGTTAATAATTAAAATAATATTACGAAAACCTTCCGATTACCCAACGGATCGATTATTCGAAGAATTTCAAGTGCCTTCATTTAAAGATCTTTACACTAAAAATGCATTAATTCAAATCATAAAAGAAAAAGACAAGTATCAATTTCTAACTGAAAACCGTACTAGACTTAAATATATTTTTCCATGCCCAAAATTAAACACTTCCTTTGCACAAAATTATTACACTTACCGGGCAAGAATTTTTTTCGATCGACTACCTGAAGAAATTAGAAACATTAATGATAACATCCAAATGATAAACACTGTGAAAAAATATTTTAAAGACAAACTTACAAAAAATAAAAATGTTTCCAACTGAATTAATCTTAAGAATAACTCACTTCAAATAAGTTTAAAATCATTTAATTTTTAATTACTTACTTATTGTATTAAAACAATGTACACTCCTCTTCCAGCCACAAGCTAATGCTTCTATGGAAGAGGGGTCCTGAAATAGTGATCATATATTGTAATAAATAAACAAAAATGTACTTATATAATAAATATAATAAAAAATAAAAAAATTAAAAAAAAATATTCCCAGAATGTATCACGTATAGATTTCATACAAATTACGTCTGGGGATGTCGTATGTTTTGTAGGTTTAGTTTAGATGATAGACATCTTAGATATCATTAGAAATTCACTTCGATACGTAGATTCCAATCGGTAGCTAATATTAGTTTAATATTCTATTTATTGTTATAAGTTATAAGTCCATTTTATTCAAAGGTTTTCCATGTTACAAGAAACCTGACAATAATCATTAGAATTCTTCCTACTCTAATCTGAAAATGTTGCTTGAGAAATGATGGAGGACTAAGCTTAGATTGGAGCTAGCAGAGAATTGAGCCCGTAATGGGAATTAAACCTGATGCTTTGGACCACCCGGCTACTAACAGGTCAAAATATTTATGAAACTCTCCATTATTATGGGGAAATTTGGTAAAAGTATTCAGTTTATTTTTTTAATACCATCCAAAGTTAATTTAAAATGCCAAAGGGTTTTTATACGAACCGCACGCAAAGCTAAGGGCTTGCGAAATTTTGTATTGGCTCATGTTAGCTTTTGGTTAATTAAGTTTGTTTAATACTTTTGTTCTGAAAGTTTCATTATTAATATGCTAAATCATGCATTTTAAAGGAAGCCATGCATTTTTTTCAACAACATATTGTTAGCTTCTTGTGGTGGTTTCACAAATGTATATTATCATGTATATGTTTTCCACATTCCGGATCACGTACGAAAAGTTCAGCAAATTTACTCGGTTTTCCCGCTAACACTATATTAATTATATTATCAGAAGATATTTTACTTGCCAAGAAGAGCAGTAAAGAAATTTTATGCATTGCAATAGTCGCTGCAATTTGAGATAACGTTAAGAAGTTAAAAATAGATAACATTGAATGTAGGGAACTCTGTTAACGGTGCACAGAATTAGTCTAAAGAATGCGGGCTAACAAATCACAATAGTGTGTACCAACTCTGATGTATCCAAGTCTATGGATGTATAGAACTGGCAGAGAAAGGATGCGAGAATTTGAATAAGATTCCTGAGGCGTTTATGCGCTTAGACCTTTTTTTAACGTGTTACAGCGGTGGAGAGAATTCAAGCCTTATGAAAGGTATTTTTATGTGAATACCTCACAAGAGTCCCAGCGGCTCCCAACCGTCTGCAGTCAGTACGACTATGACATTCGCAATTGGAGCAAGTTGTGAGGCTGAAAGTAATGGGGAGGGGAAGAAGACGGGGGAGAAGAAGGTGGAAAAGTACCTGGCTATTCAGATCTGGTCACCAAAAATTACTTGAAATAGTTTTAAGACATGGTTTCAGCCATTTAAAGCAATGTTTCGGTTTTTATTGGAGGTTTTTCCCCAATACTATACTGAAAGTATCTACTACATTATATTATTTAAATTGATTGTAACAACTCAACCACGCAGGCCGTCATTAAATCAAATTAATTTACAAAGATAAAGTAAGGGACGCTTAGATAACGCGAAAGTGAATGGTAAAAGTTGTGAATACCTATACAACGCGAAAGTGAATGGTAAAAGTTGTGAATACCTATACAACGCGAAAGTGAATGGTAAAAGTTGTGAATACCTATACAACGCGAAAGTGAATGGTAAAAGTTGTGAATACCTATACAACGCGAAAGTGAATGGTTAAAGTTGTGAACACCTATACAACGCGAAAGTGAATGGTAAAAATTGTGAATACCTATACAACGCGAAAGTGAATGGTAAAAGTTGTGAATACCTATACAACGCGAAAGTGAATGGTAAAAGTTGTGAATACCTATACAACGCAAAAGTGAATAATGGTAAAAGATTTCAGGATGCCCAAAAAGACGTGGGACATTAAACACGTGTTGACGCAACTATATGCATCTCCTGCTAACATATGTTCCTGCATTCCTTCACACAACCTGTTTCAGTTTGGAATACCTACGTGATTGAAAATCGCAACATTTTATCGATACCTCGTCACTCTATTAAGACAACCTGTGCAGTGCACATGTTAAATGTATAATATAGAGTCTGCTAAGAGAACCAGGAAAGTTTACACATGCTCTCACCACACGTGTTTCAGAAGACCAGGAGTAAGTCAGTTTTTAATTCTAACTAAATGCTAACTATTCCAAGAAGTTGTATCAATTTGAAAGGTTAAAATTATTGATTACAGTCCACCATAACAAAATGATGCGCATGCAATTTGCGACCACAACACGAGTAGAATCATGTCAAGTGAATGAAGCAATTGTGTGGCGGTTTAACATCTCTGAGTACCCCTACGGAGAAACGACGTGATGATTAGTACATTAAAAGAAATCTATTTATTGATTTCTCCAGATTGATTCAATCGTATGGACGTACGAGTATAAACATAATTCCATTACCGGAAACGTTTAATTACGGTTCGCAACCGGAATACATCGGAAGCGTGTTAATCAATGTTGTGTGAACATTTCATAAAGCGAGAGCGCATTCGGCAAATAATCTATTCTATTCGGTGAGTTGAATTAATCGAAATAGAGTTTGATTCATAACGAGCTTAACGAAGATTCAATTGATTAATGAAAACATACCAGTTTGTTCGATTCGCGCCAAGTAATTGAAAAATTCCTTATAAAAACGAATATTTGAACATTGACACTCGATTCTCATGCGGATATCATCGAATGCGTTAATCATTATTAATAAAATATCCTTTTAATTTTAGAAGTTACAGCCTTACTTAAAAACGAGTTTTAAATATTACGCGGCACGTAAGGTCAGCACAGTGAAAAATTTTACTTACTACCTTGGCGTTTGTTTGGTTAAAACGGTCTTAAACCAGGCTCGAGACTGGCTTTATTACATCAAAATTAAGCGGGCTTGTAAGAATTCAATTAGTAAGACGGTTAGTAAATAAGTTTTATTGTGAACGGCTTACACAGTTTTCGTAAAAATCAATGATTTGTACTATTGTTTTCTACTGCGCAAGAGTCCCAACTGTCTCAAGCCATTGGGTCTGTGGCATCTCTAATTGGGTTATGGTGTAAGGCTAGAGTGAGGAGGGGAAGGAGACGGTGATAGAAAAGTCTGAACGTATCTTGCTGTTCAAATCTGGTCACCAAACATAGCTTAAGCCATGATTCTGAATGATGGTCTTTCATTAATGGCCATACTGAGAGTATCCATCACTCTGTCTTCCTCATAGTGTTTGAGGGTAAAAAATATATAATCACATATATATCCTCACAAATGACCACCCAAATATATACCTTTGAGCCGGTGTAACTCTGGTTCAATGAACTAAAATTTGTCAGGGTAAATTAGGTTAGGTGAGGTTGGATTGAAACTGATTGTGTGAATAATTCATACATGCGATAAAGTACGTACCTCATGTAATATTCAAATATTATGATAATATGTCACGTATTATTTTTAACTGAAAATTATTTTATTCGTCGTTTTCAAAATTGTAACCAATTTTCTAAATCATACTGTCCGGGTCTGCGCTACTATTTATGCTGGCAGAATTGAAGTACTTACCCCAACAGGTAATTCAATCTTGTATCGTGTTACCACAACTGCGGTGTTAGTGACCAGTAAACTCATCAAAAATGTCAGCGGTAAATACTGAACTCCAAGTGGAAAATTATTAACACGAGCTTTCTGAACATGTATTACTATTTCATATTTGCATGACTCGCTAACCACTTTTTAGAAAATATATCAATATGGTGTTTTTGTAAAAATAGAAAAATTACATTTAAGATGTAAATAAAACTGATACATTTTTTTATTATTTACTGGTTAGGTTAGGTTGATTAGATTAATTATAACAATTTAAGAAATGTTATGTCAAAAATATTTATACATTTCAACCTCCAACTGCTTGCCTTGTTCTAGGTTTTTGAAGAAAAAATATATACACGATGGTTCAGTCTAGTAAAAGTCATCGCAATACATTAGACGGAATTTAAAAAAATATCTATTTCCTCCAAGAGTAAAGCACAGTAAAACTTTTTGTTCCGAAAAATCCCAAAAACAATGAGAAACACGCTAATGCTATGGAACTCTCTCAAAAATGGATGCAGCTGTTATAAAAGAACAAAAAGTTTATTTTTCCTTTTCTTTTGCCTAAACTGTGGGTTTGTTTGTTTTTTAAACCCCAGAACAGATATGTTTTTGGAAGGTAAACTTTTTAGAAGCATTTTTCAGAGAGCGTTTTTATTAATAGTTTCCAAAACATTGCTTAAGTGTTCGAATAGTATATTATAATAGCGTTTTACAAAACATATTGTAGTCTATAATAAAACCAATAACACTTAAAATATTTTAACACAATTGGAAAATTTTATTTTGAAAAAGAAAAGTTTAAAGATTCTTGTAAGAAAAAAACTTTGTTTCTTTAGGAAATGAAGGGAAATAGGTTCTTGGAAGGAAAGGGGTATGGGCGTGGGTGGGAATCTGGAGATCAGGAGTGGCAGACGTTTGAATCCATCCCTCCCACTGCGGTACAATGCGATCGTTTGAGATCTGTCTGGAAAGGTGAAAGGGTCTCCTCAACAAGCATATCGTCAAAAAAGCAACAAGTTGATTACGTTACTGTGAATTTACAGAAGTATTAACAGAGGTTACTTATAATAAACGTTTCTTTAAATATAACATATCTAATATACAATAATCAGTTTAGTGAAATTTTAAACACGTTTTTTTGTAAGGGGGACTGAAGGTGCCCCACCACTTTCCCATCGATGGTACTTATAAACTGATTATTTACCTTCTTCGCGTAGAAGTCAAGACTCTATTTTTGTAATAAAATGAAGCTACAATTAATTGTTATGAACGACTCTCGACCCTCCAGTGTCCCTGCATCAGCGTTTGTTTGTTGTTATTTACACTCAATAAAAAATATACAGTTCATTAAAAAAAAAACAATTTGAAATAATATCTCCAAGCTATTTATGGATCTAAAGAGAGAAAAAAAACTCAAATGTTTATAATTAAATTTATTTTCATATTTTGAAAACGATAAGAAGATATCTAGATATGGCAGTTAACTTGCTATCGCAGGGCTGTCCCATTATGAATGTGCGTAATAATTAGCCTGCTTATCAAATGCTTACCCTCAAAAACCAGTTTACCTAGAGTTTTTTATTAAGAAATCTGAATTGAAGAAGAGGAGAGAAACTGCTCAAGACTCTAAGGTCTAAGGGTAATAAAGTGATTCTCGGTTTAGTAAAAGGGGGCATCAGACTTGTGCTAACATTCTTCATGCACGCTCACTGTGTTTAATAATGGTTTGTTAATGTTGTACTGTTAACAATTATAGCAAAAAAATGATTGAATTTTCACGATTCAACTTGCCATTTATTATTTTTCTAGTAAATTTCACGCCATTATGTGGTTTCTTTTGCCGATAATTCACTATCTTGTGTAATATATGTAAATAAATCTGGCTCGATTTAAATGTGGTTTAGTGTGGAATGATTTCTCCAGTTCACGACTCTGTTGAGACGGTAACGGTGACATCCCATACGTGGGGGAAATACGAAACAGAAGGAAACTTATTACATTCGGATCTATGACGTGACGCAATAGAGACACGTACAAGAAGATTATGTACAAATTAGACCTATTTGATATTGGCTTGGGTCATGTTACATAGTGCTGGGAGAAACTGTTAACATAATAATATGTTTAGGGACGAAGGAAAAGTACAGTTGTTTATTTATTTTGTATTTATTTACAATATGAATAACAAATATACCTAATTTAAGTTTTAACACAAAACAGTTTCAGAAATTAGCTTCTCAACCGGGTGGAGCAAGTTGATCCTTTACCCAAGAACAGGGATACAGAAATCATGGGTTTTAAATCCGACGAGGGTAAATTGCAATGTTTTATAATTAAAATAATACAAGCGCGAACCCGTGAAAATCAAAGGATATTATAATTCTAAGATGTGGAAGGCTTAAAGTATTTATAAAACATATCTCTCAGGAGCATTCCCTTTCTAAAACAAATATTTACTTTCTATTTTCTTTGTAATATATTGATCATATATCAAAAGTTCAAATTCAGGATTATTATTATTAATTATTAAAATAAAATCATTTTGGTATCTACTTTATCGTTATTATTCTGTATACTTCAGTTTTTCAGTTCCAATTTTGAAAATTATAAGTTCACTGAATGCGAATATTTTTTATGACATTCACAGACAACCGAAATCAGTATGTTTGATTTTAACTACTTATATTTTTCTCATTTAAAATTTATTCAGTATTTGAAATTAGTGTATGCGTTATTAGTGTGTCCATGTTAAGATATCACGAGATTTAAAGGATCCTTGAAATATCCTCTGCAGTACTCAGGGGCCATAATAATTATTTATTGAATATAAACGGTATAAATATACCATACATCATAATTCATGTCACAGAATAACAATTGACTGTGACATCTGATCATAAAATGACGACAGAAAGTATAAATTTAATACTAGAAGGAGATACAAGTATGTACAAAATATTATCAACAAGTATGAGTAGACTTACACTGTATTAGTAATGATTTAGAAGATACGATGGTTAAGCCTTTTTGTACCTAGCTTCTGTGCAGTTCAACAGATGCGCTATAAATAATATATATGCCCATACGTTTCTTCCCGTTAATTTCTCAAGTTTCACTTCTTCTATCTTCTTAAAAATTAATAAATTCGTAGTCCCATCCATTTTAAGCAATGGAACGCTTGTGCAGAACCTAATAAAAAAAACAGTTCTATGTTCTTAAGGCATAGAAAGCTTTATGTGGCGTAAAGTAAAAAGTTTAATTTTCTGTAAATCGCAATTTACGTTTTACAGTAGGGTGTGAGTTCCGAGGGTCCAACTACCAGACAATGGATACCCTTCCCATTCCTGTGGTTACCAATCTAACAAGGTCCTTTAAAGGGACATCTGAATCACCCGTAAACAATGTGCACGAAAGCCATTGAGGTTTGAGTCTCACTTCAATAATTACGGCACGATTTTGTCCTAGACCCCAGGACTATGTGGGATCCATTTACAATAAGTAGGCTGTATAAAACCAATTCCTCGAGTTTCAATTCAATTCGAGGGCCATTTTTTACGTAAAATTTAATCGGAATTTAATTTGTTTTACGGATAGCTTTTGCTTACCAAGAACAACAAACAAATAAAGTCTGTTATTTTGGATAAACAACCTTGAATGAAAACGTTTTTTACAGTTGATTTTATCTAGATATGATCTGATTTTAAAGTATTATGCATAGTAATAACATTAAACATAATCTGAATCAAAACATTAATTAATTAATAATCTTATAAAAATAAATAACTTTTCGTACACCAATATTTAATCAAAATAGTCGACATGTTTCGAAACCAAATGTTTCATCGTCAAGATAGCGGTATAATGAAATTTAATTGGTTAGTATTAATTTTACGTTTATCCTGACGAAGAAACCATTGTTTTCGAAACACGTCGATTATTTTGATGAAATAGTGGTTTTTTTAAATTGTTGGTTTTTATCAAATTAAAATGACGCCACAAAGTGAATTTGCAATTATTAAAGATTAAGTAATTATTAATCAAATCCCTTCCAACTATCAACACTAAAATAGTAAATTACCTACCCAATGGCGTAGTATTTTGCATGTTAACCGGCATTCCAATTTTAAAGTTGTTACCTTTCTCCCTAAATAACCCCCACCCTTCCCCTAACCCTCTACCAGCTGGTCTTTGATGCTCTCTCTCTAAATGTAAATGATTTCTCTTTCCCTTTTGTTTGCCTTCTTTTAATTTGGTTTAGTGTTTGCTTTCTTCGACAATTATAAGTCTATTATATTACGATGACAGGGAATATTCTTCGTCCAGGCTTTTAGACGGCCTCCGTGGTTGAAGGGTAAGGCTCTCGACTAGCAAGCCAAATATCGTGGGTTAATTTGTTTTATTTCACATTGTAATAATTAAAATTAATGTAAAGCATACTTGCGGCACGTTCCTAATTAAATGAAAATCTCAGCATCGCCCTGATATGAAACCACCATTGAAACGTTGCTTGAAATAGCTTCAGCCGTGTTTGACGACCAGATCCGAGTAGCCAGTCACTCCCCACCTTCGTCTCCTTTCCCTCCCCACTACACTTCAGCCTCACAACATACCACAGTTGGGAATGCCATAGTATCACTGGCTCCAGACGGTTGGGAGCAGTTGTGCAGTATTCACATAACAAAAAAATATATAAAAAAGGTTCTTGTAAAAAACTTGTTGCTTAACACGTTTTCCGAATTCAATACAACTGAAATGGTTTTATTCCACGTCTTTGGTCGACAGGATTAGGTCGTGGGCTGATTATAAAGTTATTCCCCTGTAAACCTCCAAATTCAAATTTATTTGCTCAAATAACAGTTCTGCAAGGAACAGAAGGTGGACTGGTAGTTAAAACAAAGCCAAATTATCCTTGTTAATCCCGTAAAAGATAATCAGAAGGAAAAAGATTTGTGTGGATATAATTTCCATTCCTTTCGGTTTTACGACTTTTCACACTTTTCTGCTGTAGTCTCCACCTCATCTTCGCTGAAGAATATTGTGTAGTTGATTCCCATTATATTTCATGAAATAGTTTTAATGATAAAAAAAATCAGTGCAGATCTCAGTGGGAGAAGTTCTCGGGTGGTAAACTCCGACATTATGAAATGGCAAAGTTTTTTCTGTTTGGTATTTGTAGGTCAACGTGATTTTTTTCGAATTACGTTGTTCATAAAGTAAATACGCAAATTCATCTGTCCGTTGTGAGATATTAAATTTTAAACATGTATTACTTTATACATAATATAAGCCATCCCATCATGTATTATATTCTATTCAATGAATTCTCCAATGAACCGAAAAAAAGCCACAAAATCTTGTGAGCTCGTGTCAGGATCAGTAATAAATAACCATTAGTACATATTATTAAAGTAACATTTGCAATTTAATAGCGTAACATATTGACTTTTATTATTGATCATCTATTTAATTTAATAAATGATAAATCTACCAGGCACATCGAATAATGTTTTGCAGAAATCTAAAATTAATATTAAAAAGTTGGCAGTAAATTTGATATGTGTTTTTGGTATTTGGATTTGTTTTTTTTCTATTAATTTTTTTTAATACATTGGAACAGTCAAACAGGTTAAAAAATGAAAATACAAGGAAATACAAAAAAATTGTGTAAAGAAAAAATCCCACGAAGGCAAAGCCTGTTCGTGGGTATTATAATAAGTTTTAACATATTTTTATGATTTACGGTTTTGTAATTTTGAATAATATATTAGTTTTCGTAGAAAAATTTTGTAAAATGGAATTACAAACTAGATGAAATTTAAATAAAAAGAAAAATGGTGAAATTCTGTCTACGCGTAAATATTATAGATGATGACTTAAGACTTACAAGAAAAATTATCCATTTCAGTGAATTTTAGCCATCATTTGAAATGTTGTTTATACGAGTTGATGTTTTGTGTCAACTTGGTTTCTCAATGACGTTACAATACATCTAGACTTACTATTGTTTTTTTTCATTAACTTCAGGACATTCTTGCAAAACTAATTTAAATTTGCTACAATCAGTACAAAACTCTATGGTTTAATTACTAGTTTCAAAAAATATGTGTTCACGGAGACGTAACATTTCATTGTTTTATCTAAACTTTAATATCATGCCTGTGCAGGTATCTGACTCTGAATATAAAAATCAATTGGAACACAACACTAGGTGCACAAAGAATGAAGGCATGCTTGTTCCAAAATATAGCAATAAATACGATCCAGCGAACCCTAAAATATAACGTCCCTAAAATGTTCAACATATTACCAATCAACATAACAAATTGTTAGTTCCCAAATAGATTAAGGTATTTGCTTAAAACATGGCTCATTAGTAGAAATACTTTATTCTAGTCGTCACTATCAATCAATAGTTGTTATTTATTAGCGTGTAGATAAATTTAGTATTATTTTATATTGTGTGTGCCAATAATAATAATCTGAATATCTTGTGAGTAGTAACAATGTTATGTTTATTTATAATTAGTAATAATTTTATGAATACATATATACATTCTAGTTAAACATGTACATTCTGTTGACAAAATGTTTAGTTGTAGTTTAACGGGATAATACTTTAAAGAACAATAAAAAATAAGTTTCAAACAAACCCACACAGGAGAACCTGAAGAAAATAATTTCCCTCAGGGCATGTCATCTTTGGAATGCTGTATGGAGGGTCTTTTTTAAGGAAAGGAAGGAAAAGTTCTGAGATGGTAAAAGGTATGATGGGTTCGAACACGGAATAAAATATGAGATGACCTACTGCTATTAGTTTGTCTTTCTTATAGTGTGTTGCTACACTATCTCTAATGGCGCTTAAAATCGTCGTGAAACAATAGAAATAATTGTTTTTTTTTGTAGTAATTAAACAATAATTTGTTTGTGTTTACGAATGAAATCTTATTTTTTGATTTTTACTAGTGTTTGTAAAGTAATGAAAACATTCATAAAAATAAGTAATTAAAACATTTATGAAAAACCTCCGTGTGTGATGACAGACGGAATTTTAATGCAATTTACTTATAGGTAGCATATGACCGTACGCAACGCGTGGCAGTTTAGTACTAAAACAAAGAAATCTCAAGTACTACTATTGACATGCCGTTTTGAGATTTTTACAGAGCGTCTATATACACAGTAAGGTCATTAGTTGTAACTAGTGAATTGTACATTTTAGAGGCAATGTAATTAAGTTTCTTAGGATTCATCTTTTAAAATATTCACTATTTCACTATTAATGTTCAAACCTTGCATTTGATGACTGTGACGTCCTACAGTGATGTCTTAAATACGTTGGCTCATGATATTGAACTTCTGTTTTGTGCCCCAATACATTTGACGCTGATGACTTAACAGTGTAAGGACATTACATTAAAGTTTTTTGTTTGGCAAACCTCTAAAGGGCACTCATATGTCAATTGCTCAAAAGCCTTTGAAGCAGAAAATGTTTTTTTCGAACAGTTTCCTCCCGTGAAAAGAAAAATGAGCAAATTTATTGTTTCACAGACCGAGGCTTATCTAATTACGATTAAAAAAATCAAAAATAAATCTATTCCTCTCCAACAAAAGAAGCGTTCCTTATAAGAACTTAAGATTTGTATTCACATATTATTAATTTATTTATTTTATTATCTTGATGAAATTTTGCTAGTATTCGGTGAATAAAATAAGATTTTATAAAATCTGTGCTGAATTATCAGTTGAATACTTGGCTATGAATCATCTTCCTAGAAGCTGAGGACATTGTATAGAGGCCACAAATACTAAGGCAGTACCTTTATAATGTCCCCATACAAATCACAAGTTCTATTGATAAATTTCATTGCCACTTCTGGTATAGAATCACTAAATTCCTGAAAAAACCCTTCGACTCCACTCTGATTCTATAAGAATTACCTAACAAAGCAACGAATGGGCAAAAAAATCGTTAAAACACAGAAAATAAGTGGTAGTGCTGTGACAGGAAGGTAGGTGCTCTGGCAAACAAGCGTCGTTGATACACAAACGGAAGACAACGAGAAATACACCCCTTAAACTGGCAATTTAAACTGGTAAAACGCATGAAAACTGGTTGTTGTGACAACTTTGTTATGACCAGTTCTAGTACTATAGGCCAATTTTTTGTGGATCCTTCATCAAACAATGTGAATATCTTGAAGACGTGGGCTTACTCTATCCTTTTATTAAATATGAAATCGTGATAACATGAGCTCAAAACGAAACCTGAAAAAAAACCTGTGTACGAATCTTTGTGTGCTAACGTTTAACAATTTCCCAAAATTCACAAAATGAACATTCAAAACCTTCATTGCGCGTTTTCAGTACAATCATACCGCCGTAAAAAGTTTCTATTCAGTTTGAACACAGTCCATACACGTTTGTAACGTTTGGTAATTTTAAATTTTAGTTTTTCGGTTTTTCTATTTTATTTTTTGCCAATCAGCACCGGAGAATTGTTCCGCTTGATAAAATGCCGCAACACTCAGTATTTACCCGCTCTCAGCTACTGCAAACGAAATACTCGAGTTGCAACCCGAGTATTTATTTAACTACTAGCAGTTAAAAACCCGCTCCGCGGGTTTTTGCTGCTAGGCCCTGCGGGCGGCACTTCGTTGGGCTTCGCCCAGTTTGAGTGATACTAACAGTTACATTTAATAGGTAGATATTAGATCAATGGGTAGATATATAATAGAAAGACATTCTGAACCATTAAACACCCCTCACCCCAACATAAATCTCGTCAATGAGAAAAATGTTTCCTCTTCCATACCACCGAAATGATTTAATTTTTAAATCGAAACTTAAATTGCAAAATATTTATATGTAATTTGAAAATAAAAAAAAATTTCAACATATTACAATATTACATATAACTTTGGTAAAATAATATACTCTTACCAAAAGACTGTCAAAGTAATTACATTTTTTTTTAAATATATTAAGAATTATTTTATTGGGATATGTCCTAAAAATCTACATATTTGGGTGAAATAATATTACGCTCTTACCTAACGATTGTCAAAGTAAATACACCAAAACTCTCTTAATTCTTAGGCTGGAAAACCTTACAGGTGGGATAAATTGAGTCAAAAAACAAAACTTTTTAAGCAAGTACAATTTATTATACTTTTATTTTTTACAATCTACAACATAATATTATACACTTTCATTAGGAAAAAATCTCTTTATAAACAATATTATCCGTATACCAATCAGTCAGAATTTGTATAAATAACGATGACTGCGCTCAAACTGTCCATGAGAAAATACTGGTTCAGGAAGTAACAGTCCACCCCGTTCAAAAGTTTGTCCTTGAGATTTATTGATGGTCATTGCATAAGCTAATTTGACTAATTGTAACATCCGAAAAAGTGTTTTAAATTCTTGGAATGAAATGTACTGTACCTTTTCTGTTCCCCGTAATGATTTTGGCTTGAATTAAGTTACAGCTGAAATTTTTATAGCACCGCTTTTGTGAGATATCACCTCAGGGGCGCTTTCCGTTGAAGTACATCCTCATTGATAGCATAAACATGACTATTTTTAGGGCACAATATGGTACGTTGACTCATCACTAAGGCATCAGGAGTTGTATGTGTCTCACTGTATATATAGTGAATAATATCTTGACAAATATTTACATTGGGAATAAGCACAGATGATTCTAATGTTCCTTCTACCGAAGGAAGTTTGCCATCTTCCAAGTCCAAAAGCCATTTAGAAAATATTTGGGGATCAATGGTGAGGCACGAAATGAAAGAAGGTTGTGAAGGTCACATGTCTTTATTGGTGAGTCAGTTGCCGTGACGAGGAGATGATGTAGGACAGAAGAATACACCGGATGCTGACTGATGATGTGCTGGTCAAGCGCGGGTCAGTGAGTCGACGCCGGGCGCTTGTGACCGGGACTCGATGGAGGTCAGGCACTGGCGAAGAACGTAGGTCCTCAGGCACTCCAGTGCTGACGAGACGGCCGAAGGTGCGACGGACCTTGTGGGCAGTTGAACGGGAACGATGTAGACCAGTGAGGATGCTGCGTGTCCTCGTGGTGGTCATGGTTGCGTGGAAGAAGCGCTGGTCAGAGACGCTGGAACCAGGGCGCTTGTAATCCGAGTAGCGCTGGCCGCGGACGTGGCCGAGGCGCTATGATGATGTCCCGATAGAGTCCATGATGATAGGGGCGAAGCCGGGTACGTGTCCTTCGCGGGGCGCGGGACGCGCCGATCGTCACTCGTGAGATTTATCCACTGGCGGCAAAATTATGACTGACTGACTGACTCGCTGCGTCGGGCTTATTTATACTACTCGGCCGACGGCGGCAGTAGGTAGGTGGATGGCAACTAAATCGAAGACACTCGCTCGATCTGGATCATTCGCGAACTTTCGACGGCTTGGCAATTATGCCTAGGCCGTAGGCTCGAACCTTCTGGCGAGTTCTCGTAGTATTCGAGACGGACTGCAGTGTTATTGTCATCAATATGCAGGTAGGTACTTGAAGTACGTAGATTACTTTGTTTACGATTTAACGATGCAAGTACATAATTCGGGAGTAGATACTAAGTAGCAAGTAGCAGTTTATTATTAATTATTTAATCTGGATAATTCGACGCCACAAATATATTTTCACTTTCTAAAGCTCTGACATTTGTTTTTAATTGAAAAGTTTTCAAATGGTACCAAAGTATGCTGCTTTTTATGCAAGCGGCAATTAATTGTCCTCGTGAAGTACGTCGACACACTGGAAGGATCTGACGAAAGTCTCCGCCCAAAACAATAACTTTGTTACCAAAGACAGAATCACTTCCCATGATATCACGTATAGTACGCTCAATAACTTCTAAAGCTACACCTGGTGCTTCATCCCATATTATAATATCTGCTTCCGTTATAATTTTCCGATTCTTTGATGTGACCTTACATGTTGTATTGTCCTGTAAATTGATGGGTAAATTAAAAGCAGTATGATAAAACTCTTTTACCTTTTCGTCTTAGAGTGTGAATTAAAGTTTAGTAAAGGTATGTTTTCCCTGTTTCGCCTGGGCCATCAATGAAGAAACATTCATTGTCATCATTTTCATGTGAAAAAACTTATTCAAAATAGAATTATATGCTTGAAGTTGTACGTCATTGAGTTTGGCAGCCATCAATTCACCTAAAGTGTTTTCAGAAATTACATTAAAATCAGATACTTGTCCAAAACTGCAACTTTCATCAGGTTCAGGTAAGCCCTGCATTCTGCAAGATGAATTCTCCTTCATAAGAATATCCTGTATGTTTAAAAGACAAAGATTAATTAATAGCTGTTTCTTCAGCAACACCACGATGAAAAAAATCTTCAGCCGAAGATCGAAGGGATACATTGTATTAAAATTAAAACAAATAGATGTCTAAGAATTTTAGGCATCAAATACAATGAAGCCTCCGTCATGCACTGCGTCCATTCTCGTATGTCATCAATGATGTTGCCGCCTCCCCGCTGTCGCCTCGTCCACTTTTTACCAGCTGAAAAGACATAGTTATTTGGTACATCTTGATACAGAATAGAGCGTCCCTCAATATCTTTAAGATTTAATTGGAACCACGCTGTTAAAGAGGTGTTCCTTGTAGATGCTTCCCTAAGAGCCTGTTCCTCCCGCCCCTCTACAAAATAAACAGATTGGCTGTCGGGTAAATGTAAAGCCAGAAGTAAAATTGAGTGAGATTGATCATGTATAGATAAGCGAGAAAATCTCTAAAAACCCAGTATAAATAAATAAATACTATCCAAAGAGGAACAAATTTCAACATTAATATGAGCATCATATTTTTTGCTAAGGAATGCATTATATGGAACAACAAATCGATTGTCGATACGTATATCCCGAACAACGTGATTTTCAGAAAAATTATCACGTATCCTGTACTCTGGGTAGCCTGCGAAATTATTATCAGTAGCATCTTTAAATGATTTGGGGAATTTTTTAGAGCACTTACCGTATACCATGCAGACTGACCTTGAATTAAGTACGCCACATGGTCCATGAATGTTATTTTTTTAAATAATATGGTACAAAGCCGTTCTTCGGATGGGGTAGTTCTGCAGATACGGCATTATCAATATCAGAAGCTGTATACAACTTATCTTGGCTGCAAAGTGTAAACACACCATGTAGATGAGGGAGTCCTCTTTTTTGCTATTCAATTGTATACACCCAACAAATTACCTTTCCAAAAACATGTTTCTCAGTCATATCATGAATAAATTCCTTGACTTTTAGATGGAAAACCTTGGCTACCATATCAGGCCTGTCCGCGGCCGATTGATAATGTTCCAATTCGGTTGGTATTTCTGGCCATTTGGGATTGCATGTAAAAGTTATGACGACGACAGGACGACCAAATTTACGTACCATTGCCATTGAAACTTGATAAAGTTTATTCACATGGCGTGGTCCACCATTAAATGAAGATGGAAGAATGACTGTATTACCTGCACATACTCCTTTATCAGTGGCTAAATTTCTTACATGGTTTTGCAAACCTTGATAGCATTCCACTCTGAGGTGTCGTTGGTTTTTCCTAATGTAATCTAGGCGACCAGATTGGTAAATAATGTAAGCATGAATTAAATACTGTTGAAAAAGTTTA
This sequence comes from Hesperophylax magnus, assembly GCA_026573805.1. NCBI lineage: Eukaryota > Metazoa > Arthropoda > Insecta > Trichoptera > Limnephilidae > Hesperophylax > Hesperophylax magnus. Next base: position 284,808 of record JAIUSX010000097.1, on the reverse strand, counting down.
CCCGCATAATGGATTGGATTAAATATGTTTCTTCGCACTGCTAATTTACTTGCATAAAACTACATAGCAGTTACAGTATGACATTGAGCAGTACAGAAATCAGCATGATGCTGAAAGCCTGGAGTCCAACCACATTCACCTGATGGAAATAGTAGTGGGAAAACCATGGGATCTAAATGCTTTGATAAAGTTGCCATCCTTTGAGGTCCTTCAACATTTTTAGGTTAAACAGCGATATCTATACCCGATGACAAATTCCCGTCTGTCTGCTACGTAAACCATGGCGATATCGTGAGAACTGGTTGGAGCATTGTACCTCTGATGAATGTGTAAATAATAGACGTATATCTCTCACCTGCCCACCCTCAGCCGCAATGCGTATTTCTTCTTCCTCGACAGCTTCTTTTAGTTCAATCATCAATTATTTGCATTATATTTTTATAGCAATCGGCATAACATGGATGACTCATACGCACTCTAAAAGCCTCATCAGGATCATATAGATAAAGCTGAGCATAGGAAGGTATTTTACCTGCAACTTGTATACTTCTGGAAGTCAGATGATAAACCTAACCAAATTTTTTTAAACAATATGGACCATTACCTGGGATATTAACTATTTGCGCTCCAAATGAGGCAAATCTATTAGCACTGTATACATCTAGTAGCATTTGTATTGACAAACAAAATTCCTAAAGTTTTTAGATTGACTACAATCTCCTGTCAACCATTCGTTAAGTGCTGGAGGATAAGCTAAAATTTGTGATATATGGCACTTCAATCGCTTGGTAAATTTCCCTCTCATTCGAACATTCCGAAATTTGACCAATTCTGGTAAAATATTGCCCACATACCTTTTAGCCATAGTAATTAAATTGAAATAATAATCTGGAAACAAAATATTTATTTTTAGCGATTCACAGCGATAGAGTTTAAAAGAAATATCTACGGTTATCACGTCAATAATAATTCTGTAATTATCACATATAAACATGACAGCTGATGACAGCGAATGGGGTCGGTGTTGTAATATCAAAAAATAATTAATTACGTATAAGTATCGAGTGGAACTGGTTATTTTTTATTTAATTTATAATGGTGGATTTATAAATATATATTATATTTATTATTTATAATTATTTATAATTATAACATATCTCACATTAAATAATCACACTGACATTGTACATTGCTTGACACTAACTGGCTATAAAAGTTTTTTACATTGATTGGAAATCCATATACGCTGGCAACACTGAACAATCTGTCTTTCGCGTGAATAATGATAAACGTCAAATTTTAATACGTAATTGTGGATAATTTTTACTGTAATGTAATGAATCCAATGGATTGTCAACTTTCTAAAACATATTCTCTTCGATATTATCCAAAAATTATATGAGCATCGTGTCTTAATTTTCAAATCGTGTCTTTTCAAGTTAGCGGAATTTAACCGAAACAGACAATTTAAATTTGACCAATCAGAGGGCCTACACCGTCCAGACGCTGGAGTATTAATAATATCAGATTCCACACTTTACCCTAGAATTTGCTAATTTTTTAACCAAAGAAATTAACTTGTATAAAATAAATAGCTGTATTCACCACTATTTAATCAAAAAGGATAAGGACAACATATTTCAAAACCAACAGTAGCTTTGAGAAATTTTCATAAATGTTTTATAAATTAGACCTTGGTGCTTTGAGTACCCCAACTCACCAGCCAAAGTTGTCACATCATATTATATGGCACAGCAATTAGGTACCTCGCATCTCCTGGTATAGTTATTGTCACACAGTTCCATAAAGGACCTCAGAGTTTCTCCCTTGAGGGGTAATTCAGGCTTTAAGTCACCAAAATCCCTTGTAAAGACCCTTCGAATTCATATTGAATGAGACCTTGGAAGCTATTGTATGTACTTACAAAGTCTGTAGGTACTTGGCATTTGCTTCCACCTATTGTTTGAAGTACATGCATAGGCAGATACTTGAAAGAAATATCAAAATTGAAAGGTGTGGATTAAAATATAAGTCTGTTTCCAGTATTTTCGATGTTTGTCAAATTTATTCGTTTGCCATAGAAATTTACACATTTTTTAATTTACAAACCAAATAATAAAAATTTTAGTTAACACCCAAAGAACAGTTTCAAAGTAAGTACCTACTCTCATATGCCTAAACCACCATTAATATCAAGAACTCGGAAAACAATTGAAATTCTTTTTGGATTTTAGTCATGATCTTAGTTAATAATATACAATGTCAATATCACCACTGAAATCTTAAAACTATGAATCATTTATTTCACTATGTATGCGTAGTCTTAATAGTGCGTAATCTAAAGAGTGTCAACTCACTAGGTGCGAATAGTCTTAATACTACGAAGTGTATACTTATTGGTATTGGCTTCCATTTATAAGCATTCTCCATCAGTTCATACTCAGTTACATGAACAAGAACTCTTCCTTTAAGAACGCAAATACGGGACAGTAAATAATTACGTTTAATGTTTACCCGAAACCCTGCCTGTTGACATAACTGATGACAAAACAACAACCTGCAGATTGTACTTGATGTAATTGCAGCCGATTGGCCGTATCCAGTCTCCAGGTCGAGCAAACACGCGATCCAACATCTTACACGGCGTATCATAATCCCCGTGGAGGTGGCTCTACATCGAGAACCCCTGGGCAAACATTAATCTTAGATTAACAAAGGAACCTCTGCAAACACTCCGACTCATCTTATAGCGTTTCAAGAGCTTGGAGGCTTGAAACTAAGTCCCGAAACAGGACTGCTACGTCAGCGAAACCATCAGAGATTATGATTATTAAAACGTATACATCATTTATAAGATCTTCTCTGACTTTGTGAAAGAATATTGTACAGCTTTTGGTGGTCGGGCACCTAAATTTAGAAGAGAATTGGTCGGAATTTTCGAATCGAGTGAAAGATACTCTCAGTACTGTACTGATGAAATACCACCATTCAAAATCGTTGTTTAAAAGATTTAAGTGGTTTTAGGTTTGGTGACCAGATCTAGATACTTCCCTAACTTATACCTAGTACCTTTAGTTGGAGGTGCCGTAGGCTCCAAACGGTTTAGAGCAGCATACAATTATCACACCAAAAATCTATATCGGAATCAAGATTCATGGCAACACTACAATTTTAAATTACTACAGTTTAGGAATGTTGGTTTAAATAATGTACAAGTTTATCTGTGTAATCCACACGGAGAAAAATGAGTATGGCTTATTTATTAAATTATTAATTATTACCAAGCCATTACAAATTCAAAAATTTTACTTATAATTTTTATTTTTATGAATGTTCAATAAATGTAAAAGCATTTTTTCATCAACAAAAGTATTATTTCAACAGAGTAGCCGGTTATTTGAGCGCCAAGAGAAAACATTGAATTTAATCAAAACAGAATGAGCTTTAAAATGAACTTTTTGATTAAAATCTGACAGGAAGATATCGATTCAGTTTGTTTTTACCCTGCAAGTGGGATCATGTTTTATATAAGGTAAATTTATCATATGATTATCAAATGAACCTATTTGATGACCCGCCTTTACTTGAACATTATAAAGTTTACAATAATTTGATTCACAATCTATATAAATAAATGTTAATATTCATTTGTTCAAAATATGAAATCTCCAATAGTTCTTCAAGGATTGCTTTAAAATTTGGACACAATTTTGCATTCGAATACGCTTTTAATCGAATAATTTATCTACCTATTATTATATAGATGTCACCTGTGACAGGTAAAAACTTGTTACCACCATCTGTTTTAAAACATGTGTTTTTTTTTAAAACAGCGCCCTCTGTTGGACGTAAAAACAACACGCACTATTGTTCTTCTACAGACAGATACAGCTAGTATTAATATATAAAAATCCATTTTAACGAAATTTTGTGATTTTTATATTAACTTTTTGGTTCCAGCTCAGATATATGATAGTTTTTACTCAGGCGTATGTGTGGTAAAAACCATGTTTGATCGTGTGAGGAATGTGGAGATCCGCAAAGAGGGCAAGGCTGATGTAAGCGTAATGAGTAAGATTAAGAAAGGGACGCTTAGATGGTTTGGGCATATAGAGCGAATGAGCGAAGATAGGAGTGTAAAGAGGATATATGATGCAAATGCGAATGGTAGCAGAAGTCGGGGACGCCCGAGGAAGACATGGCACGATCAAGTGAATCAGATACTCGAGTCGGGGCATGTCAAGAGTCAGAATAATAGAAGAGTATGTATGAGACGATGTATGAATGTGAATGAGGCAAGAAGTGTGTGCCAAGACCGAGTTGTTTGGCGGTCCGTCCTCTCTGCCTACCTCTGAAACAGCGTGATGGTTAGTTAGTTAGTTAGTTAGTTAGTTTTACACAATAGGTGGCGCTGTTGTCGAGATTTTTCTTATCCAAAAATATATACAACCCCAAATTTTAACTTCCCTACATGGAAGGCGGTTTGTGGCAGGACAACGTCTGTCTGGGCCCACTAGTCTAATATATAAACCTTTTTATTGTAATGCCTATTTATTATTATAAACTTTATATAATTTATTAAATAGGCATTATATAATAATGCCTATTTATTATTATGAACTTTATATAATCACTATTTATTATTATTATGTACTTGTTTTATGTACCAATTATTATTATTTATCTACTTAATGCACTTAATAATCTATTATTATCTGCCTACTTTATGTAAGTTTTATTATTTACTTATAGTTATTTTAGTATTATTGTGCACTTAAATTTCATTATTTATTATATATGTAGTGGTACGCCACTACTTGATTCGAACGGCATTCTAGAAGTTTCGGCTCTTTCCAAACAAGCTTCTTGGATGTCCTTTTATTATTTTTAATTTTGTTTTGGCAATATCTACATAGCAACCAAATGTTCGAGAAGTTTCTTCACCTTATAAAAGCGGCAGCGTGAAGGAACTCGTCAGTCAGTCAGTCATCAGTCCGCCGTCATTTAACAAGGATCAACGAGTGATAACCCGCGCTCCTCTTACTAGCGCGAAGGACAATATTCCCGGCTTCACCCGTATTCATCATGGACTCGGGTGATACCGGGATCATGATATCGGGACATCATCCTAGCGCCTTAGCCCCGGCTGTCGTCCCTGGCCAGCGCTACAACAGATTACAGCGCCCTGGTTCCAGCGCCTCTGACCAGCGCTTCATCCACGCACCATGACCACCACGAGGACACGCAGCATCCTCACTGGTCTACGCAGCTCCCGCTCAACCACCTACAAGGTCCACCGCACCTTCGGCCTTCCCGTCAGCACTGGAGTACTGATTGCCAAGATCGCCAGTGCCTGACAGTCAACGAGTCCGGTCACCAGCGCCCGGCGTCGACTCACTGACCCGCGCTTGACCAGCCATCACAGCCAGCATCCGGAGAATACAACATAAGTCCTACGTCAACTCTCATCACGGCAAACTGACTCATCAAATAAATCACTGTGACCTTCACGACACGTATTTCATTTCGTGCCTTCTCGCCAGATCCCCAAATATATTTACACATTATTACTTACCTGTTAGTACTTGTGTTTTTATATTTTCAATGTTATATTAAATTTATCTGTTTTTCAATTTTAGAATAATTGTACAGCTCTACATCACCACATAAATTCCCTTATGAGATTCGCGACTTATGATTTTATTTAAAAATATACTGTTTTATTAATAAATAAATAAATTTACATTAAAACTGATGGTTTTCTTTTTCACACAATTAAAATAATCGAGCGAATGAACTTTAAAACTCACTAAGATGGCCTTAGTTTGAAATCCCAGTTTCTATCCCAATATTTTTCTTTTAGTGTGAATAATTCTACAAAATATTTAAAATTAGTACCTGTTTTTGTTGTTTCAGAAACAGCTTGTCCTTCGACCAAATGCGCATCATGAAATATTGGTAAGTCAATAAAATGAATAATAAAAATTTAAGTATTCCTCCATAAGTCCAATTCCAAAGAAAAGGTAGCTGGCATTAATAAATTAAGTATAACTTGGGAGGTTTATGGACTTTAAAGATAGATGCATATAATTAAACATTAATTCAAGCAACCCTTCTCTCGCCCGTGGGAGCCATTGGAAAGGGGGTTGAATACAAATTTCTACGAAGTTCATTTTAATATTTTCCGTGTTAGCATCCCTTTTTTGGCAAAATGGATATGTGGATGTTAATAACGGCCATACGGTATTATAATAAAAAACGTATCCTCCAAAAGGCAGTTATTATTACATGCCTCTTTCTGCGGAAATGTAACTCATCTAAAACTCCATAAAAACTAACGGCCAGCCGAAATGGTATTTTGACTTTTAAATTTTACGGGAAGGGCCAAAAAATTATTTGATAATTTGTGTTTTTGTTAGGAAGCTAAATAATTAAAAATATATATTCATCACAGAACATTGTCGAATTGAATCTAATTTTAAATGGCCTAATTGACTGAAGGCCTCTGTGGTCGAGGGTTAAGGCTCACAACTATGAATGCCGTATGTTCAAATGTTCATATCCCAGCGTTTAATTTCACATAAAACAAAAAAAAAGAAATATACGTAGAAAAACGTCACTATGCACCCAGTATCTTTTATTTATCCAGGTATTTAAGGAGTAAAAGGGGACTGCGGGCTAGTATTAAAAACCAGTTCAAAAACTTTCGGTATGCAACAAAGATATTAGAAGAACGAGATATGCTATGTTGGCCGCCGGAGCGTAGGCGGAGTACTACCTAATTAGGGTACTTTGAATACTATCGGGACGTGTACGCACAGAAATCTGTTCTATGTATTAGTGCGGATACCTTAGCGTAAGCGAAGGTGTGCAATAGTATTGGTGAACAAAACCGGCGACATTGGGCAAAACAATTCCACACAGTATGAACTGCTCATAGCACATCTCGTTCTTCTAATATCTTTGGTATGCACAAATACATTCAAAATATTGATAAACTTAGCTGCAATCGTTGTCCTGCTTTCTATATAGGAAAAAAACAGCATGTAATATAAACGTCTGAGTGAATGGACACTTACGCTGTTTAAATGCTAACGGTTTTTGCGAACTTGCAAATCTTTTCAGATCACAGTTTTAATAAAATCACAGGAACTAGTATTTTACATCAAAATGGTGTTGGTATTAAATTAGACAACTTAGAAGCATCAGAAATTAGGAATTCTATAAATACAAATACGTCTGACTAAACAGCCAAATAAATTTATCGAATCAAAAAAATACACCCTACAGCCCTATTTTTAACTTGTTCCCTACAATCCATCCCATCCCATGATATTATATTGGCTTTCTTAGATGTTGAATATTATTATAAATTTAATTATTGTATCTTTTATTATATTGTAAACTACACCATTGTTTTCATAACAAATCCATTAACTATTGATTGTATGTATTTTTGGGTCTGGTGATTAAATATATATTTTTGTCTCCCTTCCACTTATTTAATATCAATTTGTTGTCTCTTTCAATATATTTTTCTCTGTGTAGTATTTTTCCTTTATATCCGATAGTATTAATACGCTATCGTCTGGACGGTTTCGGCCCTCTGATTGGTCGATTTCAAATGGTATGTTTCAGGTAAATTCCGCATATCCTTAGCGCGCAAAAAAAAATAAATTGGGGGTCTGCAGGCAAAAAACTACTACTTTGCCCCTCAATTTTGCGACCGGACCCAGAAAAATACCCGATTTCATACTTTGAAGGTACACCCACCCTGTCCCACCCCGGTATAGGTGACTTATGGTCACCCCTTCGGAGCTCTCGCATGAATCTAATTTTTTGAATAAACGGCTCTACAATTTATATAAATGAAGCTAGGCCTTCAAAGTCCCCGCATACGGTGTTATGAAGCGGTATGCAAGCGCTTACAAGTACTACTAAGGACAACACAGAAAAATAACAACAAAACAATCAAGTTCAAGTGTCAGGCAGATAGTTGGTGGAGGGGACCCACACTCCAGTACCTGTAAACACATAAAAGTAAAGTAAACAATAGAGTGACGGGGGAGTTTCGCCGAACCACGACTGGCAGTCCTGTTGAGAAATTGGTGGTGGTTGGGGCGACTGGTGCAGGTCAGGACTTCCACACCCCTTAGCCGACCACCCGGTGGTGCCCTGAAGATAAGTATTGGAAAAAGAGGGATAAAACCCTAAAGAACCTAGGGGAAAGAAGCGTCAGGAGGTCGGAGGCAGGGTGGAGGTTACCCCAGCCTGCACAGTCACCCCTCTGACCACCAACGCTCATCAGGGGTGGCGCAGGTAATTGGCGGAGTCCTCCGGTAAGAAAGAATAATAAGAAGCTCCAGTCGTGCATGCGGGGACGAGGCCCGTTATCCAACCCCTAATGGGGAAAATAAACAAAACAAAACAGACAACGGAGTTCAGTTCTCGCCTGTAAACTCGTTGCTGTTACTAAAAAAAAAAAGAAAAGAAAACCGGAAAAAAATACATGTAAAAAGAAGAGAAAATAAGAGGAAAAATGAAAAACAATAATCAATCCAAAAAGTGCCACACAAGGGCAACGGTAAATAAGTAAAAACAAAAGTAAAGGTGTAAAAATAAGATCTGCATGGTCTGTAAAGAGGACAGTAAGTATTGAATAATATAACAAAGTAAAGTAAGAGAGATAATTAGTAAACACAGATATATAAGAGTGCTTACAGTGTCTGTAAAAAGAAAAACAGTGTGTTAACCTTAGACAGGGAAAAAGAAACATATGAAAAGAAAACAGAAAATAAGAATTAAAAAGTACAAGACAAGTTAATTAAAAAAACAAAATATAAACGAATGGAAATCATCTGCAACAGCTGGTACAGTAAAAAAAAGAATTAAGATAAGAATAATAAAATAAGAAAAACAGAATAGTATATACAATAATGAAAGAGTTGTAAAAGAATAAGTCATGGAGCAGGAGCAGTACACCGGGGTTTCCCAATTATTACACTAGTCAGCGACTCTAAGCACAGGCCATCTCTCAACCCAGATCCTAGTAAACTTCCTCAAACATTCGAAATTCACACTGTTAGAAACAAGATCGGTGTTCCACACCGGTCTAATGGGGACATTCAGACCTTCTATCATTTCGTCTCTGGCATCCTTCAAAATCTCACAGTGCCACAGAATGTGCTCGGCCGACTGGTAATTATTGCCACAAGCGCAATTGGCAAACCCGATTTCATACTGAAATACCGTTACAAAATTTACATGCGACAAAACTGGAACCTCTCATAACTTACCGAAGAATTTCCACCGCAGTTATATTTCCAAGCGGCAGGTTCGCTAGTAAAAAAGTAAGTTTTGACGAGGAAACTTTCGTGCCAAAAACATTTTTAAATTTATTTTTTTTTGCCGTCGTGCCTGCTCACATAAGTTTTGGAAAATATCGAAGAAAATATATTTTTTAAAGTTAATGATCCATTGGATTAATTACATTACAATAAAAATTATCCACAATTACGTATTAAATATTTGACAATCGTAAAGAATCAAACGTTCTGAGGTTTCTCGAAAATTTCAAAATATACATAGCCAGTTGTCAGGTGTCAGTTAGCTGTCAATATACACATATTTTTTCAATAATATCGTTCGTTATGCAAAATAACTTGACCATTGACAAGCGTTTGATAAGATTACATTATTTTATCTATTTTTTGCATATCAATGCATATGTACGCAATAAAATGTCTACATTGTATTGGGTAAAACTTTACCTACAACTACCGTTTTCAATACGCATTAAAAAAACGTGTATATCAATGCATATGTACCCAATGAAATGTAAACATTATATTGGGTAAACCTTTACCTACAACTACCGTTTTAAATACGCATTGGAAAAAAACGAACATTTGATTCAACTTAATGACAATAAACACCAACTTTTTGCATTTACGATTTTCAAAAATATAGTTTATTTATTATATTTATTGTTTATATTTATTGTTTTTAACAATATATACTCACCTTCTCTCTGTGAATGACTTAATAATAATAATAATAATAATAATAATAATAATTTTTATTCCAGGATGTGGGGAGGTTAGTGCAATCCCACACGTCCCATATATGTATACATATTTTTTGTACAGTAGGTATTTGAAATTGAAAAAAATATATGACAGAGAATAAATTAACAACAAAGTAATTAACAACTATGCAGGGCGTGGTCTTGAGTGAGCTTGGGCCCAGCGCTCACTCAGTAGTGGCGCTTGGTGCTGGTAGGCTGCGGTCACCAACGTATTGGCGGAGGCCATTAGCCGCATCCTGGCTCCAGTAACCCGGTGTCTCATCAGGCCGGCAAATCCATTCAGTCCTAGTTCCGTGAACATTGTCGATGCGCTGCTGTATCTTCGGTATCCAAATATGATTCTACAGGCGTCATTATATTGAATTCGGAGTCGTTCCATCGAGCAAGTTCGGTAGTGACACCATGTCTCACACGTATACAGGCCAGTACAGAATGCGTTGAACAGTATTTTTTTAACGGTATTGCTGCATTTGAAAAATCTGCGGGCAATCATGTTGGACACTATGCTTAGGCTTCTCCTTTGTCGTTCGATATCGCCATCGTCCGATAGGTCTTCATTAATAATGTGCCCCAAGTATTTCACGTTCGAACATGTATTTATTTTTGCCTCGTTAAGGTATACGGGGAGCATCTTACTTGTATCTTGACTTTTTCCGTGGTGGAACGCAATCAATTCCGTCTTCTTCGGGTTGTACATCATATTATGTTGTTTTCCATATTCTTCACAAATGTTTAGGAGTAATCTTAATCCCTTGATCGACGGAGCTAGGAGGATCATGTCGTCCGCGTAGCTTATATGATTCATACATATACTGTTAACACGACAGCCCGCTCTGATATCCAGGCGACTTGATAACTCGTCCATGTATACATTAAATAGAATGGGGGACATACACCCTCCTTGCCTTACTCCTGACCGCAAATATATCGGCTGGGAGTATGTACTTGCCCACCGTACAACATTTTCCTGCTGGGAGTGCCATCGGGATAGTATGTTTATAAATAAGGTAGGTATATTCCTAGCTTTCAATTTATCCCATAATGTTTTATGACAGACCCTGTCGAAGGCTTTACTTAGGTCTAAGAAGCACCCGAATACGGTAGTTTTTCGTTTCTTGTAGAATTCTATTATTTGCTTTGCAGTATATATTGCCATATTAGTGGATAATTTACATTTAAATCCCATCTGGTTATCTTTAGACATTAGTTTATCATGTATCTCATTTAATATTACCCTTTCAAATAATCTTGCAGTTATAGTTGCTAAAGATATTGGCCGGTAATTGCTGGAGTTAGTCATGTCAGGCTGTCCCGATTTCAGGATTGGAGTTATAATCGTTTTCGTCATTGCACCCGGTATATGGTTGTGTTTAAGTATTGCGTTGAACAGTATGTTTAATAGTTTGGGTATGTATCTACCTCCGTATTTTATGTGTTCAATACTTAGATTATCATGTCCAGGAGACTTACCAGCCTTGGTGCCTGTTATGGCCTTCATTATACTTTTTTCAGAGAGGTAAACGTTTTGTCCATCATATTCCATAATATCAGGGACAGACGGTACTTCATTTCCGGAAATATCTGCAAAGGTTCTTCTAAAAGTATTAGCAATTTCCTCCGTGTTTGTGGACCCATCAATTTGGCTGGCGATTCGATTTTTTGGTTTGATCAGGTTGTTGCTTTTCTTCCAGAATTGGGCAAACTGCTTTGTGTAAAGTGATTTTACGATATCATCCATTTTTGTTTGTTCAGAAGAGCTTTGGCAGTGTTTAAGAGCAATTTTAAAATCCTTCCTTTTTCGTTTTCTTTCATCCGCAGTGGGACCATGTAATGGTCTCCCATTCTTAATCCACTGCATCAACGCCGATCTGGAATTTTCGTAGTGTTCCTTAACTTGTTGATTCCACCCAGCAATGTCACGATGTGTTTTTGGATTGCTTTGATCGTTCTCCCGATGAAATACAGTATTGGCAGCCCTACTTAAGGCTTCAACGATGTCTGTGTATATGTTTTCCATGTTTTGTATATGGTCGCATCTGTCACATATAGAATCCGAATTACAAATGGATTCGGAGTGTCTTTGATAGATCACACTAAGTAATGATTCTGCTACAGACGTATATTCACTGATTTTCTTATTATTATTCCTTCTCCATATTATGTTATTAGGCTGTTGTGGAATATTAAAAATAGTTGCAGGTAATTTTTCAGCAGCGATTACGCAAGATGTCGGCCTGTGATCGGACCAGTCGGTATCATAGTGTATTTTTATACTATCTATTTTATTCTTAAGACTATTAGTGCATATACAGTGATCGAGCCAGGAAGTGGTATTGTGTGCATCGCTAATATATGTATATGTGTCATTCGGTAGTCTTTCAATATCGATACAGTTGTAGTTATTTTCGGTGTAGAAATGAGAGAGTTCTTTCCCGAATATGAAGGATGGGTGAGCGTTGAAATCTCCCATAACAATGGTTTCAGAGTGTTCGTTATCTTGAATGATCGTATGTATCTTGGAAAGGTAGTTGGTGAAGTCGGTAAGGTTGTCCGCGTGACATACCGGCATGTAGACAGTCAGTATGCTTATCGTCCCTCCGTTGGTGATTATCTGAATACCAGCGATGCGGTCATCTCCACATGGTATTATTGAAGCTTGCAGCTCGTTCCTCCAAAGTACTGCGACTCCTCCGTAGGGTCGGCCTCGTAGCGGTCCGTTTGATAAATCTACAGCTGAGGTACCCCATCCCTGGAAGTTCGGATGAATTTTGGATAGATTCGATGTTTCGTTTTGTAATAACCACGTTTCTTGCAAAAGTATTACATCGTAGATATCGCACATATCTATAACGAAGTTGACGTTTCGTTTAAAACTTTTGCAGTTTATTGAAATTATCTTAATTTTGTTCTTTTCCATTGTATTTTTTTTCAATAAATTTTCGGAAAACAGTACCAGTCGGCCAAAATTCTTTGTTCATGTAGGTTTTGAAATCCGTATTCGGTATAGTCAACTTGAAAGATCCAAACTGCGTGGGATTTCGTTGTATTATTTTTTCTATTTGGATATTACTTCCTTTTATTTTACAATTGATAAAGTTTCGAATATTGTCCTCAGTTACACTATTGTCGAACCTCGACACATAGAGCGTTGTTTTTAACTCAGCTATTTTGAGGGAGTTCTCCATCGCTGTTCCAGTTGCAATAATATTTCTCGATCTCCTTAGTTTTCTTGTAACGGTTTTATAACCATCCGTATTAAAATTAGTTGTCTCTGGTTTAAATGTATTTTTGTGAGATTGTGTGCGTGCAACTTTGGCTGGTTCATCCATACCCGGTTGATGTACCTGTGATGTCTGTAGTATGACTTGTTGCTGTTGTGTGAGAGAGCTAGACGCCGCTACTTTATTCCATGATTGAGGAGAGTGAATGACAGGTGGGGCAGCTAATGCGAGGGGCGCGGGCGGGGTTATCACATTACTGCAGTGCGCATTGTTGTCCAAATGTAATTCATTAGTTGGCGACCGTGAGTTTGAGCGGTTCTTATCTATGGCTACCGGTATGGTGACCTTCAATGTGTTCAAGGACGGCGATGTATTTTCGTCTTGATTTGGAATACGGTTATGTTTATTTATTTTCAGTTCATTCCTTAGGAGAGCCATTTCAGAGCGCAATACTTCCAGATCGCTTTGTTTGGACATTTGTGACTGAATTGTGGTTAATTTACCCTTTAATGACGTGATATCTTTTAGGAGACAAGTGACATCTACGTGATCGAAATTGACAGGCGGTAGTTTGTGTAAATTCTGAGCCACAAATGTCGGTAGAGCTTCATTCTCTGTTTCCTTCAGTATTTTAATGATATCATATAAATTCTTAGACTTCCTACCTTCGCCTTTCCTCATAATCCTGCGTTCAACTGTTTCACTGCACAGAATGTCTTTCGCAGCCTCCACTTCGTCTTCTGAGAAATGATTGGAGCATATTTGAACCGCGGTTAGTTCGTCTAAGACATCGATTTTGTTTTGAAGAAACGTTAGAAGTTCATTAATAATTAATTTATCACTTTTTTTCGTAATATTCATATTGTTTTCGTAAGCGGCGGCAGCGTATGCAATTCGATCCTGCGCACGAGCAGTTTCGATCCTGCGCACGAGTATCTACCTATTAAATGTAACTATTTAACTAACCGCGGGGCGGGTTTTTAACTCATAGTTATGTAATATTCTTTCTCCCTCTCTCTGTTTACCTTTGTATACTCAATAACTTGTCTTAGTATATAGTTATTATTATATCCTGAAGCTTGAATCAAGCCAAACCGGTCAGTATATAAAATAATAAAAAGTAGGGGTTAAATACAAAGTGTTTGTTTTATTTAAAAATATAATGCCTAACCACAAATTAAAGACTTCTTACTGCAAAAAACATTTTAAATGTTTAAGGGTAAAGGTATGAAAAAGAGTACATTTAGAAAGTAGTTCAAACTATTAATATCTTGTTACAAACGTACCTAGCTATCAATTTAAGTAAGAATTCGATTCTACGTAGGAAGTCACTAAAAGTGTCCACCTGGAACGCAATGCAAATGACATAGACAAAAGATCTAGAACTTATTGGAATAAGAACGCAAATTAAAAATGTACAAATTGTTGAACAACATATCGATAACAACGAGTTTCGTTAATATCTAACTAACTCGTAAAACGGGGCGTAACTATTAGTTCCGTTGCAACACCGCAGATTATGGATTTTGCATGACATGGTCAAAGTACATTACATACTCTAGTCTCAAGTAGACAAGACACAATACCTGCCTATTTCCCATTTATTCAAATGCGTGTATCAAAACGTTAATATTTGACAATCTGTTTTCGTATTATTTACTACTGCTACTTCTCATGATTACTAAGAACACTAAACTGATATGTTTCGCATGTTATCATTAATGACCGACTTATCAAACACATCGAATTTCACTTTTTATTTTGGTTTTGAATGAATGCAAATTTTGGAAGCGGAAATTATCCCACTTTCTGACATTCAATCGAGTTGAAACTCGGCAGATGGTCTCGTTGTCGATGACAACGAAATTCTGTCAACTTTTGGTGACATTTACTTACACACACGCGGCATTATCAGACATTAGATACAGCAGTTAATATAAGAAATAAATATTAGTCCTACCCGATCGGCATTTGGTAAGGTCGGTGGAGTTGTTGACTCCAGTTTCTGGGTAGAAAGGTTCAATCCTCAGTAAAACCAATAAAAAACATATGTTTTCAAAAACATTTTCAAATAGATGTATTAAAGTAAGAAATCTTTGTTTTTTACTGGTTGATTTTTTTACAAAATATTAACACACTTACAAGAAAATACAAAACATGGTCAGATATATTTATGTAGTCCCTGAACAGATTCTATGGAATTCAACAGGGTTTAATTTTTTGTTTGCTTTGTTTTTACTTTTTGTATTTTTGAGTGAAATAATTACACTACACCACAAATATCAGCTATTATTTATTTATTTTTTTTTTTTTTTTAAAGAAAGACAAACATTCCCGGGTTACGAATAACCTGACAATATTTGAAAATCTCCTACTACCACCACAGAAAGCGGAAAATGTTGCTTGTGTTGTGATGGAGGACTTAGCCAGCCGAGGAATTGAACACACTACGCCTGAGTGGGACCCAAGCGCGATGTCAACTCGGCCACCGACCGGTCATGTACCTGCCCGGCTGCCCGGAGTGTATCTACATCACCCGCAATGTGGGAATTTTTCAGAATTGAAGGGTGTGGCTCAGGGGAAGGAGAAGCTTTAGAAGTATCTGGATATTCAGATCTAGCGAATAAACCCAACTTGAGCCATTTGAAGCAACGATTCGTTTTCAAATGATTGGAATGGGCTATATTGAGATTATCCTATACTCCGAGATGAAAACTTCTAAGCATTTTTTCATTATTTTATATTTTATAAGCCCTGTTGTTATAATATTATATATTGATAAGGAAGATAATTAGAGGGGCGCCTTTGTATGTACATTTTTACTTTGTTCGGCAAAATTATACGGCTGTTTGTTTACGCTCTCCAATTTGGTGGCGCTACGGGCGAATAAAAACCCCGGAGTTAAACCATAACAAACGATATGAGCTTAATCATGCTTTTTTGTGCTTTACAGAATACACATTGAGCCTAAGCACTACCTAGTGTACCTACACACACTGGATAAATCAGGAAACCTAATTCCATACCTTTAAGCAAGTTGAGGTAGAGTTTACTGGAACGGTTTATTATGAATAATCAATCCAACTTTTAGAGTTTTTTTAACGATTAAATGATGTTTATAAAACAAGGTTTTATATGCATAACACAAAGGATAACAAATTATTATAAGCAATAATTAGTCGCTTGAAATATCCAACGTTAGTAGGTAAGAATTTTGTTATTTATTGGGTGCTAACTAACAAATTTCTTCCACTTTAAGATTAGTTGAGCATTAAAAAATGATAGAAAGGATTTCCTAGTTTAACAATATACAAATGAATTGAATGACGTCTTTATTTGAGCACTGATATAGATGTTGTGATATTTCTGGTTTAATTTTATGAAACTTTCCTAAATATGTGTTTAGCTGTCGTAAAGAGGGGTAGTTAAATATATTTGCCAGAATTCGTAACTAAACATGTCTTAAACTAGTAACTTTTTTAACGCCCTTCGTCTGGTTTTAAGTCCGCAATATCTGAACACTAAGCTAAGGATCCGTCGCTCTGGCTGCCTTAAATTAATATTAAACAGCACGGTTTAACCAGTAAAACCAGCAACTAAATATGTTAAAAATTTAAAGGTATTTTCTGTCGGGTATACAATAACTAGATTGGTCGATATGGTGACTAATTCGTTGCGTCATTTGCCATGCGCCATTGATCCCTTCGGCAGTAGCGCATAATCAGGAGACACGTATATGACGTGCGCATCAACCTTACACGGTGGACATTTTCCGAGTTTAAAAGTACAGTAACTCGTTACATTTAGGTATGAAATCCTGCTACCCAAAGATCCACAGTGTTTCCAAATAAAATATACAAGGCTACATTAGGTCCCAAAGAATCCCTCAATGTCTACTGTGCGGAATTGATATTCAACAAAAATAAATATACGCATTTTTTTTTAAATATTTTATTAATGGTTTCACAGAATCGATGATAAAAATTCGTAATGATTTATTTTCCACGTGTTAATAATTCATCAGGTTATTCACGGAACGACGCCATCAAAAGCGTTAAATGATATTTTCGCATATTTGAAGAAATTGAACAAACCAATTTTTAAAGCCTAAACGACCATTATTTTTGCTCTCAGCTTTTTGGAAGTAGTTATCAATATTTCAATAAATTGGTGAACTAATAAAGAGGTATGTATTGATTAACGTAAAAGTGATATCTTTAACATTTTTAACGATAAAAAGAAACATGTAAGAGAAGCCAAGCATCTAATATAATAACTCCAACGCTGAGTAAACATTGATATTCTTTACTTAACCTGCAAGTTACTGCGTTCATAAATATATCCATTGGAACCGTCTTTCTTAGACAAACTATTTGAGCGGTTAAAATATTCTTACGACATAAGAAATTTAATTTGATGTTAAACCATCAAAGATTATATTGCACATCTAAAAACAAAAAAAAATCATTATAAACCAAAGATAATACAATTATTATCTTTGTTTTATACCTATATCAAAAACAAGAGTTGGAAAATGGGCTTTTCATTTTTTAATTCGTAGGAAGTAGGACGTTATGGTAGGGTCATACTGATTTATTCGCTGAATCCTAAAATGAAATCGTGTGTCTTCCAAGAAATGGGATTAATTAACAATTTTGTATTTTATTCGCAGAAGTAAATTTATGTACATAGTGCCACACTGTACACGAGGGACGGAAGACGTATGGGGATAATAATGGTTTGAATTAGATTTTATAATAGCATTCAAAATATTTATGTGTTTTGCTGTGAAGTTTCCAAATCATGAAAATAAATGTCGTTGGTGGTAAATCAAAGCTCCTAAAAACATTAAATGGCATATTTCCCGAGTACCGCCCGGGGGGGTAAGATCTTTTTTTTAAATCTGGAACTACGCCAAGGTCACCGATAATCCGGAGCCGTAGCAGTTCAGAGCTAGCTAAGTCTTCAAGAGCCGAAAGCAGAAAAGTCGTGGATAAACAACAAAAGAAGACAGCATCAAATCCCATTTTCAGCAGCTCTGATTTTTCTACCATCACCGCAACTACGAAATCTTCACCAACAACAGCCATATCCACTATATCCAGTCTGGCGCTTCTATCTACTGAAGAAGACAAAACTCCTCCGCTCAAAACGAAACCAACATTGCCCTTAGAAAAAAAAAATGGAAGAGCGAAGAACCAACTAAGGGACTTGATGATCTGGGTGAGGAAATTGAAGCCATAAAATACATCATTTGAAAGTCCAGAACATTATGGTAAAGTCTTCATAGACAAACAAACTTTGCCTGAAATTACTAACTTTAAATATTTGAATTACAAAACGCAATTTTAATGACTTTTTTATACTACTGTAAAGGATTCATGTGAATTTTGATGTGATTATTCTAACCGAGTTCTGAATAAAAGAAACATAGCAACTAAAAGAAATTCCTAAATATAAAGTTTGTCACACTGAAAACAATAATAATCAAAATTATTACGTGATCGCTTACGTTTTGGAAAAAGTAATAATTACAGTAAAAGAGCCTAACTCTTCAAAAGGAAATGCTTATTAATAAAAACAGAAAATTATAAACATCGTGGCCTGATACCACTCACCATCTTTCAGAAAATACTTTTTTAAGATTTTCAAATTCAGTACTCTTAGAAGTAAATGACGTTCAAAATTTTATCGTAACACGAGATATTAATATAGATTTGCTGAACGAAAACCATCCAAATACTACAGACCACAATATACTCATGGTGGAATAAAGCCTAAAAATACTATTTTTCTACGGAAAAATACTTGCATAGACCAAATTATAGTAAATTCTCGTAAAAGAAGCAATGTTAGTCTAAAAACTGCTATCACAGATTATTTCCCAGTAATGCTCCCCCTAGAGATGAAAATTGTTAGAGACAATCCAATAAATATCGCTATCAAGTATTCTTTCTAGAATTCTTGAAAAGCTCATTGATGTCAGCTGTGTGTAACTGTTGAATCTGGAAAACTCCAGATTCTTGTCAGTCTTGCCAAATAACTTTACGAAATTTAAAAATACAAATTTTTCGAACCCAAGTCTTGCAATAGTGCCCGTTAAAATAATAATGTTTGGAGAAATGCAACTTTTTGCGGATATTATTACTGATTTCGTTTGAAACTGTGATTTGCAATCTACTTCCTTTTCGCTCTCCTTGTACAATAAACCTTTATAATCTGTTGCATTCGAAACTGCTGTTTTCTATATCAATACAGATCTAAATATAGAACAGTAAATCTGTCTGCCTAGTTATTTTAAAAACGACAAAGTATGATCAATGAATAAGCACAAACTAATCTCACCACAATAATTTGGCTTCCAACAGAAAAAATCTACTGAAAATGCGAGCACAGATATGACAGAATATCTGGCGATGAACTTAGATGCAGAGATGAAATGCTTGGGAATCTTTCTAGATTTACAGAAAGCGTTTGACTCAATATCATAAAAAATTAAATTGAGGAAACTAGAAATGATGGGTGTAAGAAGTATCCTTCTCTCGTGGTTAGATGACTACCCCTCAGAAAGAACTGAAGTGGTAAAGAACGATACTAAATTACGAAATTAATTAACGAAAGTAACTCGCCAAAAAATCATTTGGAGTACCCCAAGGCAGTACGCTTGGACCGATACTTTTTCTTGCTTATATAAACGAGCTATGCAAAAAGGATTTTGAAATTGGAAAAATTATATCATTTTCCGATGATATAGTTTTACTTTTTAAAGGAGAGATGTGAGAGTATATAAAATCAAAAGAGGTAAGCCTAACCGTAAAATAAAAATAAAAGTTCATGTAAATGACACTTGTACCCGGGGAGCATATTAACTACACTTATACGCATGCCAAGACCTTGAAAAGGTGAAATTAGTCAAATATCAATGAAGGTAAGTTTTTAGATTCTCACGGCCAAAAGCATTTTTGTTGTTTGTTTTTGGGGTGTTATGCCGTGTTGCGCTAACTCCTTCTTTAGCCGACGTTTCGGACAGCGTTGCAGTGTCCATCATCAGGGCAGATCCGGTAGATCCGAAGATGTGATCTTCGGATCTACCGGATCTGCCCTGATGATGGACACTGCAACGCTGTCCGAAACGTCGGCTAAAGAAGGAGTTAGCGCAACACGGCATAACACCCCAAAAACAAACAACAAAAATATCAATGAATTTTATATATGACTCTTTAACCTGAAGAGCGCATATTATAAATACGCCCAAACAAATACGGAAACTAATATTCTTCCTGAAAGATATACAAGCAACATTATTGACAAGAAAATAATTAATAGTGTTTACTATGCATTGTGCCATTCAATTATTAGGTATTCCATCCTATAAGCTTGTAATATTTTCACCTTTTCGCCATCCTTTTTATTATATTGTTACAATATAATATTTTCTTCTCTCTTGGCTATGACCGATATTTCTTTTTTTTCTAAGGCTTTGCATATGTGTTCGCAGGGATGGAAAATTCCTCCCCTACAACACATAAGCCTCCATGAAAATTGGACCCTTAATTTCTTTGATATCTACAGAAAGCTACTTAAAGCTCCCTTGTACTATATATCTTTATAGAAATATGTACTTAACAAATTATTACGTTATTTACGATCCTGAACGCAAATATTTTCGTATTTATATTGTAATTAAATTCCATCAAACGTTGTGTAATTTTTTGATTTATGATATAAGATTTTAATTACTTTCATTTTGTGGTAACCCTCTTGGTTCTGATCAAGGCGTTGAGTTTCAAAATTGAATTGGTCTTTCCATTGCAAACCTAGACTTAAATGAATTCTTTGAATGAGCTAGCTTTCCTATTGTAACTATTCTGATTCCCTGCACCCTAACAAAGTCGTAGTTAAACGCTGATAAAGGAAGTTATACATGTTTATTTGGACAGGTGATTAAATATAACTCAAATGGTTAATTGTTAGTAAATTTGATTTTGGTAAACTCTTGTATCTGTTCGGCGCCACCCCTTTATGATTCTGCTGCTATAAGGTACATGTAAAGATTGATTTAGTAGGTTAATGTAATTAGTTAATTGTATATTTGACGAACTCAGAATAACCCTTTACTTGCAAAATTTGGCTCCTATCCTCCTGCAAGTAAACGAGATGATCGAGGGTCAACGAGAAATCCGCACAATCTTTTGACACGGTTCATTGATTGGTGCCTAAGTCACCGCGTCCCAATGAACCTTCCACGTCATCATGCACTGCCTTCAAGTCTTCCCTCGGGTCCCGAAACTCCCAAATTCCTACTCCTCCTTGGACTAAAATTTACTTAGGGCGAACCGGTTTTGTCCTATATACAATCATATACTCACGGTTGGTGTGGATTTACGGGTCGTGAATCCTCATTCCACGTTTAAGAGAAAATGCGAGAGTGGTCCACAGACCTAAATGCAAGCTGTATGCAGGTCCGCATTCTCCAGTAAACAGTATATACGAATAAATATATGTAAACATACAGTTTGGGAAAGGTTTATAACTTGCAATACAAGGCTTCTTGCCTCGCATCCCAAGCTCGGATCTCGTGCCAAGAACTCTGCGAAGCTCTAGGTTTGGTAACCGAATAAATACGTAAGAATAGGGTGATACTAATAAATACTAGTAAAATAAGATCTTATTGATAGTTTGTTTTGGAGAGCTATCGAACTCCAGGCTTTTTGTTTGGTTTTGACGTTTTTATTTAAGAGAATCGTCATCTCTATTTTGTTTGGTTAATGGTCTTGTTATAGGAGCGACCACTGCCTCCTATTTGATGAACTGTATTTATTTTAAATTTTTCCTCCAAGGTTCAACATTAGATTTAGTTCATCCTATCCCGTGATTTTTCAACTGTTTCATGTAATTGATTGCCACATGAGAGGGTACACGACTCTCAACTGTCTCAGGCAACTGATGGGATCTATGCGAACACTCCATCAATAATATTCAAATGTTTCGTATAATATTTCGATATAAGTCTTACTAACCCGTGATTTTTCAATTGTCGATTGTGAATGGTAGGTATTTGTAAGCACGCAGCTTCCAGCTGTTTCAGGTAACTGATAAAATCCTATGCGACTACCTAGACAATGATATTTAAATGTTTCGTGCAATTATTCGATATAAATCTTGCTAACCCGATGATTTTTCAATTGTTGTTTGTGAATGATAGGTATTTGTGAATACGCAAGTCGCTACACATTGTTCTATGACATCCTGATGATTATCCTTATAACCCTGATAAATTATCTAGTTACGGCCAAGGTCGTTTTCAAACTTGCGGTTGACACAGTTCTTCAGTGACTTTATTTGTAAACAAATAATGTAAACATCTCCTGACACACTAACCTAAATGTGAGATTTGTTTATTTTAAAAATTCCTTAGAAGTCACTTGTGTCTCTTTACTTTTATCGTGCATTATTAATTAAAACCTCACGACTTTGGTTTTTAATTCAATTTTTTTTTTATTCCCTATTTAGTTAAACTATTTATTTCATTTTCCGAATTTAGTAAATTTACTAGAGGTTAAATGAAGAATATATATAAATATATATAAGTACACATATCTCGATTGCCAAAATATGTTAAATAAGAGAACATATATTAATAAATAAATATAAGATATATGATTATACATAGACTTGAATATTAATAAATACATATTTTCTTTCTCAATAAAATAGATATGTCTATAGGCAGGTATTTAAGATCGCTACCATTCCAATGTTTCGATTAAATGATAAATATATATATATACATATACACGTAGGTACATACATTACTCATATATATATTCTTTATATACAATATATTACTTTACTTTTATATAGATAAATACATAATATACATATATTAATGTGTAATTCCTTTTTGGTGTTTTATTTTAATATTCAATTGATATACCTCCACCTCACAGTCTGTGCCTCCTGGGACCTGAAAATTATTTATAAAAGGATAACTTACCCCCATCAAGATTTTTTCAGTTGGGTGCCACACAACAAAATCTTGTCGAAGAAAATCCTACCTAATTAATTGTATTTTTCAACAAATTTCAAAATAAATCTTTTCGACTATTTATTCCTATTTAATATTCTATTTCTTGCTTGATTCATATAAATTAGCTGATATTTAATTTTTCTTCCGAGCGAAATCCTAATCCAGAAAACCCGTTGATTTAATAACACTTTTCTAGTTTAGGCTTTTGAATGATAGCTGTTACAAATTCTCTTTTCCGAAATGGTAGGTTGATGTTAAAATTCCGGTTAAAACGACAAACATCCTTAACACGGTCGCTATACGCACGATGGATTTTAATTGATCAATTTATTGATTCTAAATTTCCTTTTATATAAATTTATAAGAAAATTTATTCCGAATTGCGCAAACTTTTAATTAACTCGATTCTTAATAAATTAAATATTTGTTAAAACTTTCTTCTAAATTCCACTGTTTTCACCAATATTTTAACCTATCCACAATTAATTTTTTTTTTCGAACTGTTACTTTTAGAACAAAGGTTTGAGCGTTTATTATTGTATCCTTTTTTTGTTTCTTTTAAACTAAGAAGTAAGTATTTACTATTAATATTTTTAAACAAAATTGATACTAAATTATAATCTATTTTTAAATATTAATTCGCGAACACATTCACTCTAGATTAGCGATAAAACTCTCAATTGAATTTGAATTTTCCTTCCGCTTTGAATGAAATAATTATTTTAAAATTTAAATAATTCACTAGTAACTTTGTTGCACTTTTCACGTTACACTTTTAAGCACTGAATTTAAACTCTACCTATTTATTAACATTGTTTGATTAAATTGAACTGACTTATTAAAATTTCACTGATTTTAGTACTCGTACATTTCACTAAATTCTCTAAGTCCAGGGACTTATTTAAAATTTAACACTTAAAGATTTTCACTGTTAATCCTACCAAAGAACGTAGTACTGCCACGTAACAACTTTTCAAATCCACGGCACGACTGTCCCAAAACTGGTGAGCACCGTATTTTATACCCCTCTCAGGTTCCAAAAGACGTATCTGAATTTCCTTTGGTAATCAATTCTATCTTCTATCAACTCGTAAGTCCGAACACATCCGCCTCCAATTTCGATTGTGCCGACATATGACCTTTCGTCGTCTAAGTCTGGGCGGCGGTTAGTTTTTATCTCACGTCTATAACTCGATAGGGTCCGAATCGGGTAAGTCTGCGTTCATTGCCCAGGCTTCCTTTTTCCCATGGTTCATACAAAATGTAGTTAAAATATCATGATTTTGCGTTCCTTTTTTTCTCAATTCGCGATAGGTCCGTCCTCAGTAACATATATATAGATCTCAATTTTATGCATCTTGTGCGAAAAACGATTAAATAGATGTCGAAATCTTTACTATGCATTTTTGAATTTCGATTTGTCTAAATTCTACTTAATTTTATTGTCACCTATGTGAGCTTTTCCATTTTCACCAGTACTTTCTCTCTTTATGTCGCAGACTTGAGTTTTACCTTTTTCCTCTTGAATTTTCTTTATTCAGACGTTTCTCTACACAAATTTCTTCTTTATTCTTATGTTATTTCTCATAACTCTATAACTAATTATATTCCAAGCCGTATTTATTTATTTCACGGATAACTTAGAATTGTATCGCTTTTCTCCACTTGGATCATTCCTTATCCCCGTTCTCTACCCTTTCTTTTATCTTTTCTCCACTTTTTCCGAAGTGTGTTCTCTCCAGGAAAATTTCAACTTCATTTATTATTAATTAATATATAATTTTCCACACTTCTATGGGAGATATACCTAATTTGACTCTGGGATATCCGTCACTTTTATTGTCTGACTCAATCTCCGCCCCATCTTCTATCTCTTACATACAAGATTTCACATAAATCATACGTCTGGACACCTGTTTACGTCTCAAATTTTTGAACTTCGATCGTAAATTTCATTTAATTTTAGAGCCATTAGTTTTAATCTCTTTTGCTTTATCTAAATATTCCATAAGCCCTACGTTAAATTTTATTGGTTTTCTAATCGTTTATTACCTTAACGTAAATAAGAATCATGTTCGAATTTCGATTGTTTATCCTTTAAAATACACATGAGACTGTAAACTTTTTATCTCATGTCACTTCTTCTGCAGTTTTGTGTAACTCTAATATCTATCTACCCTGATAAATATGTAAAATGCCTACGTTTCCTGAATTTAATCTATCGCTATATGTTTAGTTTTATTGCCTTCCTATGGTACCCTATTTTCATGTCCCTAGGACCTTTGTAGCAGCTCAAAATCTCTGTATTTTCCTTTCGTCCAGTTGCTGCACTGTTTCTAAAATGTCTATTTTTTCGCGAGATTTTCATTCAAAATTGATTTACCAATATGTCCGCTTCATCTTAAATTGATAACGATTAGTTTCCATTGTTTCCAACACTCTCACCTCTCTTTAGTACGATTTTTATCGAACTCGACACCCTCCTTCTATCATAAATAATTGCACTACAGTTGAAAATTCTGCCAGTAATTTCCCTAAGTTTTTCCGCCTTCTCTTATACTATCACGTTTATAATTTTTTCCATTGCATTTTTGTGTGTGTGCTTTACAACATGCGAAGGTCCCAAAGCCCTCGATTTCAATGGTTCGCTATCTCATAAATGTCTCAGTTATTGTAAACATTCCCAGGATTTTTTTCCCTTGAACGTCGATTGTTTACTCTATCGTGCGTTCGCCTCTAATTTTTGTGGGAACGAAGAAGCCATTACTTATCTTTTTTATCGCCGGGTCCAAAGTTCATTCCTTTGTCTTCCGTAGACACACGCCTTTCCGTTCACTGATTGGTTACTCAAAATTTTATAGCTTTTTGTTCAGATCTATTGGTTGACAAAATTCAATGTTTATTTTTAAGCCTAAAAAGGGGAATCCTAGTCGTCCTAGAAATATTTTCCGACCTCTCTGCTTTCGTCCTAGAACCTCGATATAATTCCAACTATTACAGGCGCCTACTGCAAACAAGCTGGTTCAATTTTAAACTCAACAGATGTCGCTAAAATGACGGTTTTCATAAATATTTTGTATATTTTTAATCCGCGAAGTGGGAAGCAATGGTCTGTCTGTTTTCACTGTGATTTAAGCCTTTCATCACAAGCTGGGTCGGTGCACCTAACACTATTAGATCAATTAGAAAAGGCAGTAAAAGTTGTAGTAAGAGTGATGGGTAAAAAACCTTACATGTATCCATCGACAACTTTATTCAAGGAAACAAAATTATTGGATGTGAGGCAGATAAAATGTGCTATACGAACAACCCCAAGATTCATCGTCTTGTCGACAAGACAAGACTAAGAACAGAACAAAGAGTGATAGTAACAAAAATGAATACATCGTTTGGACAATGTTTTCATATATCCCTAGCGGTTCCATGATAACTCAACACAGTGACAATTCAACACACTTTTAAAAAGTGATATAAAGTCATTAGAAACGATGAAAAAAAACTTTTTTTAACCTAACCTAACCTAACCTAACCTACTTAACCCATTCAATAAAGTTTTTGTTTCATCACTTTCCATGACTTTATATAACTTTTTAAAGATGTGATGAATTATCATTGTGATGATTTACCCGGTCGCCATCCCTAGCACCTAAGTCATATAATGGATTCAAACAGCAACAGCAATATAAAACAGACCCTCCTAAAAATCGAATGACAGTATGGCTAATAGAAAGTGGCAGAACAGAATCTAATAACTTCGAGAATAAAATCATGGTCTGACTGAATTGAAATTGACTGAACTGGACAGGATTGGACTGGTGACTGCGCTGGATAGAACTCGAGAACTCGAGAAGCAGATTTTGAATCTGCTGTTAGACAACATTCCTCCGGATTTGTCTATCATCACCGTGGCACCCAAATCCGTTATTTTTGTTTTTTTATATGTATATTTTTATTTATATTATTAGTTTTACTTCATATATGAATATGATTGTATAATTTTATATGTTACATGTTCTTAAGTGTTTTATGTTACCACCACGATACGGGCATTTGCCTAGTTAGGGGTATTTTATAAAAATAAATAAAAGCTCCCTTTATTTCGGGCTCACATTTTGCGCGCTTAAAACCGAGTAAAATTGAAAAATCATAATGAAGGTTATGTGGTGTAACCGAAAATTATCCAATTTGCAAAAATAAAAATAAAAGGAATCCTGTAAAATAATTTACTTGCAATTATCAGACGAGAACCTTTTTATAATTTTTTGGTTTGTAATAATTTTTCACATTTACTAGGTTTTCAGCGCGCGCCCTTAGGGAAATGTTTGGGAAGCTGTTTTCATACAAAACTTAAATTTAGAGATGGCTTACCTAAAGAAGACCTCTTAATCCTAAAAAAAAGTTCTAGAACAGTAAAAACTAGTCCTAGAAATCTTTGTCGACATAATTTCATTATTATTTGTAGAAAGACGGAATAGGGTTATTTTTCAAACAAAAATATTGAGCTACAAGATAAAAAAATGCATACTTTAGTGGAGCTAAAAGATCCTCTCCCGAAAATGTATAATTACTGCCTGACGTCCACACATATTTAGAAAATTCATATTTTGAATGTCAAACAAGGCATTCAAATCCTCTTTCCGCATATATTCATACGTCATTGAATACTAGCCAGGAAAATACGCATGCCTTTTTTAGAATGCGGAAAGTTTCCGCGTGTAAAATAAGGTACTTGTGTCGCATCCCTTTTGAGTACGTATTCCTACACGACACGAAAACAGTTTGAACTTTTCTCTGGGCTCTGTACTAATGAGTAGGGAATTTGTTTGATGTTTGCCGTTTTCGTTGCCTGGTAATTTTTCAATAAACGTGCCTTTATTACTATTCTTTCCCTTTGTTCATTTTTGTGTGTGATAAATTCACACCCACATTTATTTGTTTCGAAATATTTCGCTCAATGGAATTGATTGATGTTTTATTTAATTGCTTTGTTTATTGTTGAATTAACATAAATAAAAGTGTTCATATTTTTTTTTTAACGACTCTTCCTGAAAAAAGTATACCTACATAACAAATTCCTATTTTTCAGAACAGTTAACAATTTTGCGTTCATGAAAGAAACCATTTTCCATTCAGAAAAACACACGCAACAAATAGGTAGAAATTATAACTTTGCTTAGCCACATACTTTGTTCCACTCTTTCCAGCTATTTAACCAGTTAAATTGAGTTGGTCAAAATGACAAAATACACATTATTCTACACAACTTATTTAGTAGACCCAAATTTATTTCATTTCTAAATTCATCGATTTGAATTTCTTTTGTTTCCGGGTACGAATCAATGTAACTATTGAAAGCGAAAATTCACACATGCGGACACACACGCATTTCTTTCAAATCGGATGACTTTACAGCAGTTAATAAACGAAATAAATGTCAGCATACATTAAGCGAGGTTGGTAGTGTTTGTTTCTACCAACCTGTTCCTAGTAGGTAGGTACAATCCTCAGTCAAACCGACAAAAAGTGTACTGTGTGTGTGAGGTGTAAAGGACATTTAAAAATAGATGCATCATATTAAAAAAAGTGTACTGTGTGTGTGAGGTGTAAAGGACATTTTAAAATAGATGCATCATATTAAAAAAAGTGTACTGTGTGTGTGAGGTGTAAAGGACATTTTAAAATAGATGCATCATATTAAAAAAAGTGTACTGTGTGTGTGAGGTGTAAAGGACATTTTAAAATAGATGCATCATATTAAAAAAAGTGTACTGTGTGTGTGAGGTGTAAAGGACATTTTAAAATAGATGCATCATATTAAAAAAAACTTGTGTTTAACGGGTTGATTTTTTTTATTTAATAAATTCAATACACTTTTGTAAACTTTTTATTATCTTTTATTATTTTAAAAATATCACTTTTGTGTTGTAAACTGGTTTAGGGAAAACTCTAACAAAAAATAATATTTTCATGTGCTATACTTTACATGACTTTCCACTAAAGGGATACTTTCCTTGTGTAAATGTATGCAAATAAGTGCAGGAAAAAGTTGGTAACCATCATTAACCTCGGGTAATTCCCGTGAAGATAAGAACGATGCCGACAGTAGAACTAAACCCGTCCTCCACGATGGCGATGCTACAAAAAGCGGGAACAACCCGTCTCGTATTTGCATCAAGTTGTTGAGGAATTTGTTGGTTTAGATACCCCATAGAACAATTCAACTCGAAGACTGGGTTCTTAGTCTGTTTTGATTATAAATTGCTATTATATAAATTGAGAGGAGTGCATTACACGACGAAACAAATGAATTTAAAAATTATTGCCGAACTTTCTTATTGCTGAAAACTCGAGATAAATTCCAATAGATTGGTATCGAGTAACAAAAATATAAAAATATTTGATGTTAAAATAGATCATTTTTAAGAAAACATATATAAAATAATTGTATTTTAGTTCAACATCCCTAGAAACGGACCAATATTGAACTAAATTCGACTACCATACATTGTTTTAATTATAAGAATAATTTTATTGTATTAAAATTTTGTTCATATTAAATGATTTCTTCATAGTATATGTTCATTTAAGCAATCATTTTCGTACACGATTCAAAAATCCATTCGGGAATTAAAACTACTCAACGCATTTTTCAAAGTTCCGCTCTTGTAGTTGCATTGTTCCATGAGTGGCCCAGTGAATATATAGCTCTCGCGACGAGAAGTTTTCATAGTAATTTGGCGGAAACTGTAAGATTGCGGTTCCGCCATTGAATAAGGAATCCGCTCGTTAATTAATTCATAATCTAGAGGAACAGATGCGACAAGCTTCCATTGAATCCATTAAAGTTTCAGATATTTAAGTGGAGCTTTATGAATTCTTAGGATGGGTTGTTTCACAGAATTTGAACAATTCATATAAGTTAATTTTCAAGTCCTGTTGAAGTTGAAAAATTAACTTTGAATATTTATGAATTGTTCCAATTTTTTAAACAACCCGACCTTATTCAGTTGGTCAATGGCCTTTATTTTATAATTTAAAACGCAAATAGCACAAGTGATTACAAAAATAATTATTTAGTTTTGTTAAGTATTTTGGTCTCAAATCCAAATTTAAGTTTTGTATGAAAACGGCCCCTCAACATTTCGTCTTAAGCAGTTGAATCTAAAGGGGTTTTAAAAAAATAGTTTTGTAATAAAATGATAGATACATAAATACGGATAGTATACGAATTGCAAACTTAAGAGTTGCTTTTAGAAATAACTGTTGAACACTTCTCAATAAAAAAATTCTGTTATATACTATAATGTATGTAATAGTATAGTATCCATCATCAAGGCAGATAAGGTAATTGAGGATTATGATGAAGGGTGTGCTTATATGTATGCAATACCCAAAACGCACCGAGCTCGCCTTATTACGGAAGCAATTGAAATTCACAAAAACCCCATTAATATTACTTCTAGTAATATTAATAGGGTTTACTACTAAGTAATATTAATAGCTTAGCTTAATAGTTCTTTATATCATTTTACTGATGGCTAAACCAAAACTAAACGCCGAACACCATTTAAAATTTTAAAATAATTCTGATATTTCAATCCTTAGAGTATTGGAAAGTGCAAAACGGAATCAGAACTACATACGAGTATATGTTCACACTTCACCATAATCGGGATTGCAGGCCCTTAACGAATAAATTGATAGATTTCCTAATAAACTTTTAGTACAACAAGAATACACTGTAACGATGTCCCAAATGTTGGTTAAAGAAGAAGGTAGAGCAACACGACATAATACTCAAAAATAAATCACGATTATACATTTGGCGGTAAAAATCTCAAATCATGTCCAAAAGAAAACCTTATTAAAAATATAGGAACTAAAATGCGAAAAACCTTGCTAATGCAAATTTACCTCGCCTTCTTATTATGATATCATGTAATCAGCTTTGTTTTAGTATGGGTGAAATCTGGTGAATCTTCTTAGCTCTCCCGTAAACCTTATTTTCAATCTCCTCCGGATAATCTGCGCCCTTTGATCAAGTATACAAAGTCGTATTTTCTCCCAATATTCCGGACTCCCACCTCTCTTTGGCCTATTTTCTTAACAAATTCTTCAAATGTGTCGTATAAACCGTGGGTAAACATCAGTTTGAAATAAAAACGGGTTAAGAATAACTATTTAATGATAGTATATTGTTTACTGGAAGCAAAGTTTTCAATTTACAGGTCGTGTGGTTTTTGGTATGATTGCCAATTTTTTTTTTTCGTTTGCCTATATTATTTTGAAACTGCGTTGTTTGATTTTTGTGGTATCGAGTAGGTATAAGCGACATCAGGGTAGATAACACTCAGACCCCATAAACTATTTCGTTTAGTTTGGAAATTTTTATTTGTACTTATATAAAAAGGTACATCGATCGTACAAACCAATAAAAATCAAGTAAACTTAACTGTAAGCAGTAAAATAATCATTAAATAAATTATGACGAGCCACAAACTAAATGCTTATTACAAAACAGTAAAATAATCTACAAACTTTCATTATTTTATCGTAAATCAGAGATTTTAAATGTAACCTCTTATTTTATGTAAATTATATTTCAGCAAGTCTGAATAGCCTTAAAACTAAAATTGTATTTTGCAAAAGATTATATTATATGAGTAAAAACAGTTTTGCAAGATTTTCTAGACAATAATTTAGTGTAATGTATCTTTATATCTTTTGTTATTCGGATACTAATGTTTTCTGGGAATAATGTAATCTCAAGATTTCTTAACTAAATATCAAAGAATGATCTGAATTTATAATTTCGGGAAGAATGGACCTTTGGAATACTACTTTATCCCTTCAAAATAAAGCGGACATTTGAAATACGAGGCATGATGCTAGAATAAAATTCAATTGATTTTGCTTTACTGTCAAATGATTAATAATAAGATACAACGAAATCAAAGTTCTAAGTACCAAAAGTTATTTTTCAAAGCAAAAGTATGTACTAAGTATAGTAAGCACTAAGTACATTTTTCCTTTCTACAGTAATCATCAATACTTGGACGATTCCGCAGAGCAGCGCACGAAACAAGAATCTCAGAGAACAGATTAAAAAATAGTTTCATTAAACCTTTGGAACGAAGAGGATTGGAAATCATTTGTTTAGGTTAGGTAAGGTTAATAGTGTATGCCAAACCCACACTTTTGCATAAAAAATTGCAATGACAAAGAAGGATAACGATAGATGACTTTGCGTTTTATTTAGATACTCCACTTTTCTTAAATAATATCATTAAACATACTGATTTCGGCTGTCAGTGCATAGGTGCGTGATTTGAAATTGTATTCCTGCGTAATGCGTGAAATCATTTAAGTTCAATGATCATTTAATTTTCCAAATTGGAACCGATAAGTATAAATCATATCATAAAAGCGACAAAGCAGGTACCAAAATTATTTTATTAATAATTTATTATTTGATATATGATTTTTTTTGTTAAGTTTACAGATGCTAGATAAATTACTAGAGTGACAATACGTTACTAATATTATGTAACTCAAATAATGTTTTGTATAAATTAAAATTGAAATTAAAAATCAAGTGATTTATGTTGCCTTATTTTTTGCCTCGACAACTTCCTTTGACTGTAACGTATCCACCATAAATTGCTGAACTCATATGATAAGAAAACACCGTTCGCAAATAAAATGACTTTGACAATAATGACTCACTTAACTTTATCGCCCTCCGATTTGTTAGTAAAATACCATCTTACTTATCCTTACTCATCTTCTATACCCACCCCACCTCCTTTACCTCGGAGAACCGTATCCACTGAACACACCAATCATGTTAGGTGATTATTTATTAGATGATTATAGATGAGGCAGTTTATTTCAACATTAAGTGCAATTTAAAAAATAATTGGCTTTTTACCCTATCCCAATAAAAAATAATTGCCTTTTTACTGAAAAAGTTATTGGTATTTCTACAAACGATGCCAGAGGTGAAGATTTTTGATTTTGCTTGGGTTTTGATTGAATAATTGCTTTACATAAATATTAATAATTATTTGTGGTAAAGAAACAAATGAAAGAGGTTGTTAGGTCATAGCGTTTATTGAGTCAGTGTAGTAGCGAGATGACTCCCGCCCGATGCTCACGCAGTTGGTGGATGTAGTCGATGGTGAATTTCCAATGCCGAAGATCAACACCGCGTCGGTAAATGTAGTCAGCGCTGAATCCTCCAGGTCAATGGTCGACATCTGGATGTAAGCGGAAATGAACGGTGGCGGAGTGGTCGAGGCGATGAAGTCGGTTGGTGGAGACCGGACATGTAGATGGTGGTCAGCTCTGCAGAAGACGTTGAGTCTTCCTGGTACTCCAGTGTTAAGTAAAAGATCCGAAGGTAAGATTGACCTAGTTGGCTGCTGATGCAAGCGTGGATGGGCTCGCTACGCAGGAGATGCAGGCCGGCGAAGATGTCACAGGGCCAATATGCAGACCAACACGTGGGGGCGCAGGCCAGAGAAGATGATACAAGGCCATGGCGCTGTTGCAATCCCGCGGAGTCGATGATAATTCGTAGCCTCTCCTTTGAGGTCGTGCAACGCCGGGCGCAGTAGATCCGTGGCTCATGGTGGCGCGTTGTGGTTAAGAACAGGACGCGGCACGGGGGCCGGCCAAAGCAGCCACCCAGTTCAGTTATCGGCGGGCGCTCGTACTGGGTACTCACTTTATCCGCTTTATATAAGTTACATGCGTTCGAGATAAGGTACTATATGTACTAAGCGCCGCCCGCTCTGAAAAATCACGATTGTTCGAGATCTCATCATTCATCATCATTCTAGTAGCTACCGCTACAAATTAGTATCCAAGCTGGAAAATTACAGTCAATGATATAATAGTGACCTAGTGCTGCCCATTCACCGATATAGCAATGTTTGTTTAATGTATTTACAATATTAATTATGCCATGATTTTCGATGGCGGAATGATAGTCAATTGACTGTAATTAACATTTCGTAATGTAGAAAATACCTTCGACGTGGTAATTTTTAGGGGGCTTTTTGGAGTAACTGGTAATATTGACCCCTAGTGCAATTAAGAGCGTCAACGACCCGGGCTGTTAAGAGCGTAGCACCATGCACAGATGATCTTAGCATCATGAGAACGGTTTTTTTCCAACTCACTTTTGTGGACCTACCAGCATTTACCTTCCAAACTTATAATTAGTGAAAAAAATGCACATACTTCCGTTAATCACAATACAAGAGAAAAAATTATTTAATAAAATGGTTTTGAAACATACATTATCAAATAACAGCATTAATAGCGACACTTGCCATCGTCAGCATAAAATCTTATTCTATTCAGGTTTTTTTCTCAGCTTCTTCTTGTGGTATTTTTCATTATTAGATAGTCCATCGTATCTTTGTGATAATCTCGAAGTTAACCACGAGAACTGGGAATTTACAGGAAAATTCGAGCTTTGCCACGAGCTTCCATTAAAGTCCTTTTCTAAGTTGAGCCATTTATAAAGCCAGTCAGGTTTATCCATTAAAATCTTGCCATAAGAAAGCTAACATTTTCATCACAACGTTCTGAGAAACGACTATGAAAACTGAATCCCTATAAAGTCCGAAGCCAGCCAGCTAGATTTTTTACACTTTCTTTTCACATTTAAATAAAGCAATTATTTCTATATGTCTTTTCTATCAGAAAATAATATCAGTTTCGTCTTGTGGCAAATCCTGTAAGAAACCTCCTGTATTTCACATTTCCTTGAGCCAAGAGCAAGAAATAATCTTCTTAAAGTATTACTTGGTAGAAAATCCGCCCGGTCTTCCTGATACTAGATCTTCGATATTATTTTTATTTGACGTTGCGCTCGACGAATCTCCACGCTCCTTAGACTTACATTTTTGTCTGAAGGTACTAAAGGAGTAGCATAGAAAACCCAGAATAGAAAAGCGAGTACTCTAAAGTGCGCCTGGTTATTAATCATTCACGCCACTCTGAATCTTTTTACCCGAAGTAAATATTTCATGCGAGCATCCCGCGAATAAAACATCGACGATGAGATTTTTTTTGCAAGTCATTAATCAAGAGTCTCAACGATAAACCATCTTAAATTGCGATAATATCACAAGACTTTCTGCCTCCAAATCAACGGATTTTGATTGATTGATTTTATAATAATATAATTTTTCTGATTGAATAGATGTACGCCATTTCACCAGATAATATTTAGGGTCGAAAAATTCTTCGCCCTTTACTTATTTATATCCGATGAAGTAAATATATATTTTTTTAAATTCAATATCGAGATTGGTAGATATTATCTGAATCAACCCGATGAAAGATCAACAATCAGAATCTTTATATGAAATGGCTTTAGCCGTGCATAGTGACCAAATCAGAATTGCTTGATGTACTTCGCGAAAGGTGAAGACCGAACGAGCAATTTTTAAAATCATCCATACATTTTTTAAATACAAAATATACGCATGATATAGTATTGTATAATAAAGTATGTCACTGTATAAAAAAAAAATCTGATTTGTAATGTTACACAGTAACCACCACGATTATCGTTTTAAAAAATATTATTTTTTCTCTTTCCGTGTGACAGATTTTGCATCCATTTTCGTGATTCAATCCTACCCATACACATTTATACCAGTTTTCATATCATACAATGTTGATTATGTTAAATTATGCAGAAGGGTTGTGAGAACAAACTCGTAACCAAAAACCAAACAACAATTTCATCTAAGCATTTAAATTTAACGTTTTCGCTCGAACCGTAAATAATTTGTTTTTTTATACGAGACATTTCCCAAAATCATTAAGGACGGGTTGTTTCACGGAATTCGAACAATTCATCAAATTTCAAAGTGGATTTTCAAGTTCTGTGAAGGTTCTGTTCAAGTGATAATATTATATCATTATTGATCAGTTGCGTCATAAAACTGCAATAGTAAAAGAACTTGAATAGAACCTTCACACAACTTGAAAATCAACTTTAAATACCTCCAAAGTGTACAATATTACTTACTGTATGGAAAGTTAAAAAATTATGCAGGTATTTGTGTTTCTTAGAACGGGTTGTTTCACAGAATTTGAAAAGTTCATCAAATTTCAAAGTTAATTTTCAAGTTCTGTGAAAGTTCCATTAAAGCATCGTTATTATTTTAGTTATTAAAGCCACTGGCCCATAATTGTGTAATAACAGAACTTGAATAGTATTTCCACAGAACTTTGAAATTTGATGAACTAATCCTATTCTTTGAAAAAACCCGTTCTAAGAAATACAAATACCTGCATATTTTTTTACCTTTCCATACAGTAGGTAATATTGTACACTTTGAAGGTTTTTAAAATATATACTCGTTCTTCAGAACTTACTGCAATGCGTAAATTAAATCAAGCAAACCTTTTAAGTAACCTTTGATGGTGGGACATGTATTAAATAAAGCTTCATTTATTGGAATCACTTACTAAAATTAAAATTGTAAAAACAATTGACTCAAGTCTCCATTGCAATAACTACAATTTAAAAATAATGTATGAACGCAGTATTTGTTGTTTAAATTTTTTTTTACAGTTTCGCAGGAGCCTATAACATCACATTTGGGTATTCTGTGAAGTTTAGGGAAATCGAGAATTATATCTGGGTTTTAAATTAATTCGATTGGGGTTAAAACCAACTATGTGCCGTCGAATATTTTTAGAGTGAATTTTCTTATTCATCGTGCCTAGTAATTTGTGTTTACTATCACAAATTCCGCGTTAGATTAATTGATGCAATTCGCAAAGATTTGTTCTGTTACACAATTAACTCGCTTGGCAGATACGTCTCCAATTAGCGAGCAACGCATTTACACTAGCAGCTCACTTCATCCGTGTACACTGTACACAGATGTCCTAGCTACCAACTAGCGTCGTTCTACATTCCGACCAACGTATTTACTAGAACATACAAACATAGTGGGATGTCGTAGTAATGTACCAAAGACTTTTAGCTCCGTAAAAAGTAGTAACAACGTAACTAGGACCGTGCAAGTTTGTATATACATATATATTCCAAACAACCCTATTTCAACCCTTAACAGAAGAACAATGGACTGAACGGGATAGAAAACATCTCAAAGAAAAAATAAACTCCCCCGCGGCGTGCTGACAATAAATTTCCTTCGCTCTTTTGGCATTGTGGAAATAAATTCCCCAATGAAAACAGATAAAGAAATGATAAATGTAAAATAAGTTTTAATGCTACATCGGCTAGTTAATGAGCAAATAATGCTAAGTACACTTTTTGTCTAAAACTAATTTATTGTGGTTGCTATTTGAAAAGTTTTACCCCTGAATCGGATAATTTATTTTAGGAAAGCATATAATTTACGAATAGCGTATTTTCAATGTTTTTAACTTGAAAAAAAATTACGATGGCGAAGGTATTTTTATTTAATTTTTACGTTGACGAATTAATATACTATAACGATTTAAAATGTGCGTTTTCTATGTAACAATGTCGCGTTGTCGTTGGAACCGTTTGGGAATGTATTGTTTTAGATCGTTTTTGAAATGGTTATTATTAATGGGATACATTAAAATTACATGTTTTTAGTACGATAATCATAGTCAGAAAAATAAACACATTTTTAACGGTATTTATTGTATATGAAAATACCCCATTGTGTAATGTTTTGTCGTGTACACCAGCAAAAGGGTAAAACCCACAAAAACCCACCATTACTATTCTATTTTCAATAAAAAGAATTTTTATTTACTGTATTTTTTTACAACTTTTTGAGATATACAAATCTATCATAATTATTTTTAGGTATGCAAGGCTTTTAGGAATAACACCAAGGATAGGTTGTTTCACAGAATTTGAAAAGTTCATTAAATTTCAAAGTTAATTTTCAAGTTCTGTGAAAGTTCCATTAAAGTTCTATTATTATTTCAGTTATTGAAGCTACTAGCCCATATTTTTTTAATAACATAATTTGAATAGGAATTCCACAGAACTTGAAAATCATAGTTGAAATTTGATGAACTGTTCCTGTTCTTTGAAAAAACCTGTTCTAAGAAATACAAATACCTGCATAATTTTTTTACCTTTCCATACAGTAGGTAATATTGTATACTTTGAAGGTATTTAAAATATATGCTCGTTCCTCAGAACTTACTGCAATGCGTAAATTGAATCAAGCAAACTTTTTTAAGTAACCTTTGATGGTGGGACATGTATTAAATAAAGCTTCATTTATTGGAATCACTTACTAAAATTAAAATTATACAAACAATTGACTCAGTCTCCATTGCAATAACTACAATTTAAAAATAATATATGAACACAGTATTTGTTGTTTAAATTTTTTTTACAGTTTCGCAGGAGCCTATAACATCTATAATTTAAGTTGACACTTGATTAATTGTTCAAGTTCTGTGAAATAACCCGTCCTTAATAATCACGACTACGGAATATGCTCTTGGGTATTTACTAAGCCATTTTTTCACTTCCATAGACACTGGAAGATTTTAGCCTTTGATTGGCAATTGAATAATTTATTCACAATATTCAAATTGCGCCTACAATTTCTTATTCAACAGGAAACTCGCGAATCGCAAGTACTAAAACAACAATAATTGATGAGCTTGGATGAATTGTAAATTACCTTTTCGCAATTTGCGGCCGCGACCATTATGCCGCATTATGGATTTACGAAAAAGTACAGC
Source organism: Hesperophylax magnus (assembly GCA_026573805.1). Lineage (NCBI taxonomy): Eukaryota > Metazoa > Arthropoda > Insecta > Trichoptera > Limnephilidae > Hesperophylax > Hesperophylax magnus. The sequence goes on along the minus strand of JAIUSX010000097.1, from coordinate 245,729 downwards.
TAAAGTACCATTTGAAAATATACAGATGAAGACATTATCGACTAGTTTCCCGGGAATGTACTGAAGCTTAATAAAACATTAGGATTGGAGTCACACCTACTTAACCATATAAAAAGATTGATTTACAAAAAAAGCAAGAGTTTTGTGGGAAAATTACTATTAAAATAGCTCACAAACTAAAAGCTTTTAAAAAAAAAATCAAGGTTCTAATGAAAGCTTTTGCCAACAAGTTCATTTTTTTATTTTAACGAGCACTGAATTTTATCTCTGAGGAATAAAATGACGTGTGCCACCAAGTAATGCCATTTTTTTGTGCGCTAGCTAGTTTCACAATTGTTGCGGTACAATAAAATGCTGAGAGTACCTTAGACAGCACAAAGCACAAACAGGCGGTTGCTATGGTATCTCAACAAAAAGAGAAAAATCTTTTTAAGTTGTACGAGAGAGGAGATCTTTCAGAAAGAAGGAATTATTTGAAAGAATTTATAATTATTACATTTATATATATATGTACATTTTTTCTTCTCTATTTTATCAAACACCGTAAGAACGATCAACATAATGAATAGAAACATTTTATTTCATTTCTCAAAAGCAGTTGCTATGTCTTTTTTTCTGTAAGTTTCCTTTCGTTATCACAGTTGTTTCTAATTGTTATTACATATTTACTTAAATCTTGCTTTCTTACCATTATTTTACAGATTTAAGTTTTACCTATATTTTCAACTACTGATTTATAAAATATTGTCATCAAAAAGCCCTTTTTGCCTATTACAGGATTTTCCAATAAGAGGTGTTATTTTGATATTCAATCGTAAGAGATCAATGGTTTCGTTGCTTGTGTGGCACGTAGCACCGTTTTGTTGAAAGTAAACGTTGTCCAAATCAATATCATCCAATTCCGGCCATAATCATCATTAATCATCTCTCGATAGTGCAATCCATTCACCGTAACTGTTGCTCCAGCCTCATTTTCGAAAAAGTATGGTCCAATGACTCCGCTGGACCATAAACCGCACCAAACAGTCACACGTTGAAGATAGAGAGGTTTTTCAACAATATATCTTGGTTTGACGAAGCCGCCGAGGTGGAAATGGGCCTCATCACTCAAGATGATTTGCATTTGATTCACTCAAGTGAATTTTAATAATTTCAATGCGTTGTTGAAGCGTGTATCGTTCCATTTTTATTAATGGCGTAATTTCTACTTGTCAAATGTCAAAAAATGACAGCTTCAAAAGTAACATCTACCGAAATAGCGGGTATTCAAAATAACACCTCTTATTGGAAAACCCTGTATATACAGAGTGTCTGGGGGTAAAGTGCACTCACTTCGGGAGAGAGAGAGAGAAAGATTTTAATGATCGTTTTAATTTTATCATATTTTTTTATATATTCTATATATTTTTTAAATAGTTTATGAACAAGTTGTGCTTTGTAATTAGTAGTATTACGTCTATTTATATAAGTAACAAACTAACTAACTAACCATCACGTCGTTTCCCCGCAGGGGTAGGCAGAGAGGACGGACCGCCAAACAACTCGGTCTTGGCACACACTTCTTGCCTCATTCACATTCATACATCGTCTCATACATACTCTTCTATTATTCTGACTCTTGACATGGCCCGACTCGATATTACTCGATATTACTCGATATTACTCGATATTACTCGATATTACTCGATATTACTCGAAATTACTCGATATTACTCGATATTATAGTCTATTTATATTACTTCCGTGTATGGATTTAAAACGAAAATCAAAATGCGTTTAAACACTCGCATACATAAAATAATTTGCATTTTTGTTTGACATTTTTTTTAAAATGAATTAATCAAAATGAGATGTTTTTAGGTACGAACTCATTCATAATAATATATTACACCATCATATTCTTATAAACGGTTTGTTCCTTTTACCTACGCAATTATTTAATATCATGTTTTGTTGTTTGTTTTTGCTTGTATTTATATCAAACATCCTGTATATCACCATTTTGTCGTCGAATATTAAGCCGCGTTAGCACAAAGCGGGAATAAACCCTTAAGGTATTACTTATCAGTTTTGTTTTTGGAATTATCGTATTATTCTCCAAAAATACAAGTCCCAAACACGTTATGTACAAAGAATGTAAAAGGATATTTGTTCGTTTGTTACGCAAAATACTGTGAATTCCAAAAAATAATCACCGTCTATAACAATTGAAAAAAAAAATATATTTAATTGTTGAAGATCTTCGTGGCTAAATAGAAACTGGTAAAACCTTGATCTCAGAATTAACTGGCAAAATTAACTTAATTTATTTGTATTTTAAATATTATTTTACATATCGCTCCACAGTTGTCGATTCAATAAGTATAGTTCTAATGACAGACAGAATGGAGCGTTTCTTATGAATGATATAATTTTATTTATAATCAAAACCACTTTCCATTTACTTCTAAACCTTCTCTTTCTGGTTCTATTCCTTTTATCATCACCTATTTCCACAATCCTACAAACTCCGGGCTGGGGACTATTGTATGTTGTCATATTGTCTCCAGTTTTGTTGAAAAGAGAGCTTCTAACGCTTTACTAATTCATGTTACTTCTCTGGCTTCTGTTCATTAGAATATCTTCTTCGTCTGTTGAATCACTTCAACATAACTGCTACCATAGCCATTCTATTCATTTGTAAATGAACATATATACTAGCCCGCTTTGTATAAATTGTTACATTTTCTTGCGTAACGCTATCGTTTATAAGATAATTTCGAAAGGGAACTGATAAGAAACAATATAATTAATATTCCTTTCAAAATGGCTATTAATTGTGAAAAGGTTTAATATAGATCATAAACTTATCTAATAGGAGTTTAAAAGATATATTAGTAAGATTTTTTACAATCATTCCATACCATACGTAGCCATCAATCAAAGTTGGATGATGTCACGTAGGTTAAATGTAGGTAAATAAACACGTCTTACCTTATGAGACTTCTCAGGATGCGTGGAACAATCTGATGCTAATTTCGTTTACTTTGTGGGGATTTCGATTCGTTAATTTATGAAAGATTGTCTTTATAGACCAAACTTTTAATAGAGCAAAATACGCCAAGCATAAACATTGAATCAATACAATACTTGGTGTAACTATAAGTGACCAGCTCAGGTACGGGGGCTCCATCGAAGCCAGAGTAAAGTTGGCCTCTCAGAAGCTGGGCGTACTGTACAGGGCCCGCAGATACTTTAATAGTACACAACTGCTCACCCTGTACAAATCGCAAGTGCGCCCTACTGTCGAATTTGGCAGCCATCTCTGGTCTGGAGCCCCAAAATACCTGAAAAAAACCCTTGACTCTGTGCAGAAACGGGCGGTCCGTTTGATAGATTCCCCAATCTTAACAAACGGACTGCAATCTTTAGAGCACAGACGTCGGGTAGGTATGCTGTCCTTGTTCTATCGGTATTACAATGGAAGATGCTCTGAGGAACTAGCGTCATTGATCCCTTCGGCGCCGGTGCGTAGTCGGGATACACGCCAAACGCGCGCCCAACATTTGTACACAGTTGACACTTGTCACATGAGAACGGGTCGCTTCTACGATTCGTTCTTAAGTTCAACAGCTCGGCTGTGGAACGAACTGCCGGCCTCTGTGTTTCCTCCCTCCTACAACATGGGACTCTTCAAGACCCATGTTCACTCCTTCCTCTCCACAAAAAGACCCTCCACACAGCATCCCCAAAGATGACATAGGCCCTGAGGGAAATTATTTTCTTCAGGGCCTCCTGTGTGGAGTAAATATAAAAAAAAAAAAAAAAAAAAAAAAAAAAAAATGAAGATACAAAAAAAATAAAAATAAAAATATAAAAAACCTCGCATAGTATTACAATTTTTAGAAGAGAGAGAAAGAGAGAGATTTTTTAACCTTCCGATTTTTACACGACAGATCTGCTTCTAAGGATGTAACTTCGACGGGGCTCCTCATCAGCCATAGACTCCATAAGTCCCAGGACCCATCCTCACAAAGGAGTTCTCCGCCTAGCAAGGAGTTCTGCAACTCCCGGTCCCTCGTCAGGTCGTCGTGATCTGTATGATCCGGCGCAACTATCCAATCCGCTCTACAAGAGCCAGCTCAGAAATCTCTAACCCCAACATCGCGGACGAAAGAAAAAAAACCAGGCTCTCAGGGATTACCGAATTACACCGGCAACACGCCTACGACCAGTGGGACTCACCGCAAAATCCAAGAAACCCCCGTGCCCTTTAAGGCCGTCAAAATTTACCTCGGCAGCCATGTTGCCTGCTTGCCTCTTCGCTCACCACTTACTGGCATGTACTGGTGATTTCGTACCCACCCGTAAATAAAACAATATGTATATGTTACAGTGCGTTTGACTCTTCTAAGTTAACGAATTTGAATATTTAGTAAAAAAATGCGATAAACTTGCTTCTGGGAACTCCTGAAATACATCTGACTTGAATTTTTTTTTGTTATTATAAAGCGGAGACGGCTAACATATGGTTTCAGTACCTACTTAGCGAGCACTTAGGTTATAGGCTCGTTGTGCTATCTCCTATTTCACCTAATTCTTTTAACAGTCACCCGGTCCCTTTTATATAGTTAAAAGGTTTGATATTAGTTATGAGGCTCTATCTTCTTGTTCCATGTGTATTCCCTGTTCTCATCTCGCCTCTCCAATCTCCCTTGATTCCCTGTAGGGCCCATGACAAGGGAAGAGTTCACAGAGCTGGTCTCATCTCTCTCCTCCACACCTCCGTGGTTCTCCGAAAGCCCCGTGATGGAAGTGTTCACTCCCCTTTGGTTTCCTGAAGGCCCCACGAGAGAAAAGGATCTCATCTCTCCTCTCCACTCCTCTCGGAGGAACCGTTCGTGTCACTATTCCCCGGGTCATTCAGCCTGAGCACGGTAGCTCACTCCTTAGCTTGGGATGGCTATTGCAGGTCGCGTTTCTACTTCCTGAGCAATGGGTTCGCCACATTCCCTACGCTCACACAATCTGAATAAGATTACGAATGCGCATAGGAAAATGAATATTAAAAATACTTTTTTTGTGAAAGTAATTATCGCACAGTGCTCCATGTTTTACAATTTTCTTTTCAAACATGTTTTTCCTAAGAAATATATTATTTTACGCTGAAGTCATACTTCAGCTGAAAGCAATAAGAAAGAATCCCCCTTAAGTACACATCACGTTTTCCAGTAAACTTAAAAGGAACAAAGGTTTAAACATGCTGGTAACACGCACATAAAGGGGAATAAAGTATTACAGAGATTATTAGTACAGTACTTGATGGAAACATTAAAAGCCTTTTTACAAGTTTGCTAGTTTTAATGTCTCTTGTTTTTTTTACTTCACACGCGAAGTCGCACTTTCCATTTTCCGTACATTTCCGCCCTGACCTCCTCGGGGTTTTTTCCGGATCGCACTTTATACTTTTTACGTAAATTATTTGAGCAAAGTATTTTTTTCTCCTTGCTTATTGGTTCCCTGTTTCCCAGCTATAGAGCCACAATCCATGAGCGGTGAGGAACATACATTACGTCAAGAGAAAAATTACACCGTTTTTGGAGGGCAAATCATTTTTATTGGTCCCTTGATTTTGGTTAGACTTCAAAGAAGAATGTATATTTTTCTAATATAATGTTTTGAAGAAATAATTTTTATTTTAAATTATTGTCGATTTTTTGGAATTTTACTTTCTATGGTTAAAAATCAAATGGATGAAAATAACAATACAGAAACTGAAAATAACCTTATATTTTTATTAAATGTTTTAACTGGGCATAACTTGTAGTAAAAAGGGAGCAAGTCTCTTAACGATATGCATTTAGCTCTCGATCCGTATGACTGCTAACGTAGCGTCTTATACCTGTCGACTAGTTGAGTTGTTTTTATGTAATTCGCTGTGCCATCATTTTGTATCATACAAGGATCACAAAAATATTCACTCATCACAAAACATATTTTAAAGAAATGATTTCGCATCAGAGAGAGTCATTCAGTCGATAAAAAGATATTTTATTAATAAGTTTTTTTTAATATGTTTATGTTAAGATTTAATTGAATAACATTAAGCTTATTTCTTTCATGCCAGCTTTAAAAATGATATAAAGCCTTAACAGGCTCTTTTATTGATGCAATAGACCCCAGGACACACTTTTATAATAGAAAATAACACGCAGGACGCTAGAGAGTCCATTCCACAATTCAAGATAATATTTTTTATATTTTGGTTACATTTATATCCCTGATCGTTAATTTTGTTTCTATAAAACAGTTCCTAACTACTCTAACCCTTTAATCAGAGATTTCACTTTTATATGATAATGTGCTATTAGTTAGATGTTAAAATGATAATGTCACCGATCTGTACTAAATGTGTAGACAGCTTAACTTAAATTAGAAAATTTCCGGTTTAAAAATATTTTTCACTATATTTTTAGTAAACGAAATTTAATTAGAGTAAGAATACTAATCTATTCTGACGAAAGATGCAAGGCTATTCACAAGAAATTTTATACCTTTCAAGAAATATTCCTCCGAAAATCAAACAATATAATAACACTAGAATTATGAAAAAAAAAAGAATGTGAATTTTATTCTGTCGATCTAGTGTCCAAAAAACAATAAAAATTGTTTTCTCTAATAAAATAATCTTTAATATAATAATAAAATTTGTCAGTCAACCTCAAAATTTTCTAATTAAGGGCATTACTTTTATGTTGCCTAAAAGCGAACATAATAATAATTCCTATCAGTATAGACCCATTACATGTTTACCGACAATATACAAAATTTTAACCTCTTGCTTGACAGATTTAATATATACTCATTTAGATGAAAAAAATATTTTATCTGAACAACAAAAAGGTTGTCGCAGAAAACATATGGGATGTAAAGAACAATTAGTTATTGATTCTGTAATTCTAAAACAGATTCAAACTCGAAAACGTAATTTACATACTTGCTACATAGACTACCAAAAGGCTTTCGATAGTGTCCCGCACTCGTGGCTGATCAAAGTATTAAATATATATAAAATTTACCCCATTATTATTAGCTTTTTGGAAAATATTATGGCCTTTTGGAATACCAATTTACTTATCAATTTAAAAGGTAAGAAAATAGTAATACCGGGCATTTCAATTAAAAGAGGGATTTTTCAAAGAGACTCATTGAGTCCTCTTTGATTTTGCTTAGCATTGTATCCTATATATAAAATGTTAATTAAAAGCAAGTTTGGAATAAAAATTGAGGGTAATACAAGAGAGAGTAGAGCAATTTTGCATTTATCATTTATGGATGAAATAAAATTGTTTTCGAATTCTGAAGAAAATTTAGAGAAAATGATCGAGGTAGTTAAAAACTTTTCAGATGATATCAAAATGACTTTTGGTTTAGATAAAAGTAGAACGATCCATATAGAGAAAGGCAAAATTGTTGATGGGGACGAGAGTATATTTAGAAATTTCCAAATTACTAGTATGAAAAGGGATGAGGTTTATAAGTATTTAGGATACCCACAATCAAATAGATTAGACCAAACTAGTATTAAAAATGATATTAGGATTAAATTTCAAACTAGGATCAGAAAAATTTTAAAATGCAATCTATCTGCTAAAAATTTAGTAAAAGCAATAAATACTTGGGCAATACCTCTATTAACGTACTCATTTGGAATAATTAAATGGGCCAATACAGATTTAGATAACTTAGAACGATTTATTAGAACTACGCTAGCAAATTTTAATTTCCATCATCCAAATTCAGCTATAGAACGAATTAATTTACCTACAAATTTAGGAGGTAGAGGTATAGTCAAAATAACTTCTTTGAAACATAATCAGGTAGAAATGCTAAGAATTTTTTCCATAGGAAAGCTCATAGCTCAGAAATGTACAAAATAATTTTCAAGGTAGACAGAAAAATTACACCTTTAAATGTATACGCCGAGAATGACAACATTTTAATAAATCCCAACCAGGAGTTATTAGATTCCTGGTCAAATAAAATTATTCACGCAAAACACTTCAATTATCTCAAGCAAACGTATGTTGACAAATTTTCGTCAAACAAATGGTTGAGTATTGGAGAGTTGAGCGCATAAATAGAAAGATTTATGCTTGCCATTCAGGGTAGAGTCATTAATACTAAAAATTATAGGAAGCATATAATCAAAGATACAAATCAAATTGATGATTTATGTAGAAAATGTTTGGCTTTTCCGGAAACTATAGAACATATTATATTGGGACGTTCTATATTAGCACCGTCCGAGTATATATTTAGGAACAATCAAGTTTTAAAAATAATTCACCAAATTTGGTAATTAAACATAACTTGATTGACTGCCGTAATATAATACCATATTATGAATACGAACCAAATTCATTTTTAGAAAACAAATTTTATGAAATATATTATGATAAAACTATACTAACAGACCGAAAAATTAGTCATAATAGACCCGATATAGTTTTACATGACAAAATTTTTAATAAATGAGGATGTCGCTATTCCAAATTCCTGTTATATTAAAAAATCTGTTAATGAAAAAATAAGAAAATACACAGATTTAGGGAATGAAATAAAAAGAATTTGGCATTCCCAGACTATAAAAATATTACCATTTGTTATTTCGGCTACTGGCATTATACCTAGCTCTCTCATTAAAATGTATGCGTATTAGGTCTATCAAAAAAATTATATTTAAAAATGCAAAAATCAGTCATTTTAAATACATCTAGGATTACGAAACATTTTTTAAATATATAAAATCTTTCGTAAATATATTTACAACTCTGTCTTAAAGTGAGAAACTTAGAGGGAAACTTACATACTTACATTTAAAAATCATGTTTTGTGTTTTAACGGTTTTTTAATTGAGTTTGTTCTGTGAACCAAATCAGTTCGACTGCACCAATTTGCGGCAAACTTGTGACAGCATGTAATACTTTAGTGTGGCACTTGTGGTAGAGATTTAGTGAGTTATCCTAGAGTAATATTCGGGATGGGTATTTAATAATAACAGAGTGTGGCTATACTATTTACACCGTTTATTGTCGCACTAATTGTACAAGTTACTTGAAGGAAGCTTACTGTTAAAAAGACAACACGGAAGCAGACGTACCCATTTATAAAAGTCGGCGTTATCATGCTATATCTTTCATACATTTACATAAACGTTCAATACAAGCTGAAATTTAACTATCCCTTTACATACCTAGGTACCTACCTGAACGTATTAAGCAGATTTTTCACAAAAATTAAACATCTTTGGGCTATATTAATAATATTCTGTACAATGCGCAATAATGGTCTGTCATTCTGGACTAACGCCTTTTCATTGTAAGCAATTTGAAAGGGTTTAAGTGAACTAGAGTGAGATGTCAATTTCCTTTGGAATTCGAACTAGGCTATCTATCTTGTAACGTAGCGCTCTGAAAATTTAATTTAATCATTTTGCATATATGAGTATTAAATCTCAACCTACTATTTTTAACATCTCTGTTGCTTATTATTATTTGAAATATACTTACTCGACCATAGACATATGAATATTAGTAGACCTGCCCTAAGTGATTAAAAGCGTATTATCCCCACTCCCCATACCGGTTCCATTGAGCCGGCTGGGCTCGCGTATGGCCTCAAATGAAATTTGAAAACGTGACGTCATCATTCTTGTGCGAACTATGGTCGAGGCATCATCGGTTCATTTTACTAAATAACACGGCAAAATTTTGACTTGTACTATGAAAACTGGTAAAAATAGATGTGAAAAAAGAGAATAAACCCAATTGTCGTATTACATTCCATATATAAGCATTATTTTACTTTATTTTAAGCATATTCACATCGTATAATATGAATCAGTTGTTACTATCACATCGAGAAACGTCTGGACGCGAAACACAAAGCTGGTTGGTTGCTGGGAAGTAAATTATGAACATTTATAAAAGTGTCTTAACTAAATACTCTGAAACTAACTACGACTCTGAAAATAGAAGCTGCCTTACTTTGCCGAATTTGGACTTCGCAAATTTGTTCATAACGTGGCGAGTAATTTGCGCTCCCATGTAAAAATGTCTATTCATTCAAAGCAGATTTTACTTTTAAGAAGTAAATGGTGATATTATAATGCGAGATGCCTATTTACTGTCAGATTGATTTATTGACGAATCACAGTCAGCTTCACTCCCTTCGTTCTTCAACAGTTGATTTTACCCCTCGCCCATATCTTCTCGTCTATTAATTCCTATGTCTGTGTACTCGACATCGTAAGCGTCCTAGGTCAACATGACACTTGATCCAAAGGAATTTAATAATTTTTTCCCCGAAATGCTGAAAAATATTATATTTAACTTTCTCTGAAACCTTCTCACAATGTGCTAACTTCTTATGTGACGTAGATACGCGAGCTTAACAAAATATAATTTTATGTGAATTAATGTGGTTACTTTATGTTTTGAATCTCAATATTTGCCTCTCGATTTAACCCATTCTCTTTTAAAACTAAAATCACATATTTTAATACGCCATTCTCATATTTTATTTTGCATATGTCTTTCTGAAATATGAAATAAACGTTAGATTTCTATATTCCAGTATACCGAATAATGGATTTTATTAACTTAACCGTAATTTGATCGTGTTAAACTATAAAGCCATCATCGTGGAAAAAATTTTGGTATTTTAAAAAACAAAATTGACTTCATTTACATAATAGCCGTACACTTATCACTTATCTAGAATCTAGAGTAAAGTAATATCACAAAAAATTTCACCGAAAATTTATTTCCACATGATTAGCATAGTAGTATTTCTAAAGATACAGTTTTTCTTGCTGTTCGTAAACAAAGAATCGTCACAAAGTCTGTGTTTTCTCTCTCAAATAATAATTATTCATGAATTTCAAGGGGTGTTCCTTCGCTCGGTTCACTCGAGTGTGTAATTGAAGCTGACAGGTCTGCCATTTGCGGTTTTAAAAAGTTACATCATCTGAGATGACACGCGCGCCGGCTAACGTGTTCATCCCTTTTAAAGTTTCGTAATGTAGGATCAATTAAGTGTGGTTTTGCGAGGCTGTAAACATTTTAGGTATTTTGAATAACACTCAATGGATAACCACATTATATTCTAACAGCCTTACTAAAAAACATGGTGCAAATATTACGCGGTACATAAGGTCAGAACATTGAAAACTTGACTTATTACAAAGGCGTTTGTTTGGTTAAAACAGTGGTAAAGCCGGCCTTGAACCTGGTTTCGAAGTTTTTCGACAGACAAGACAATGTTTCTGTATGAAATTTCTAACCAACGCAACAATGTGTTTTCAACTCTCGGCATCATTTCCATCTTGAGCTATGGAGCGCTTAAACATTAATGTAACTATCAAAAATAAGTGCCATGTTGAGCGTTCCATATTGTATAAAAATGAAAATAAACATCAATCTCTGGCAAATTGTGTGTTAAAGCTGGCAAAACGCATTTTCGAATTTTCGAATTTGCTCTTATAACTACCATCTAAATTCGTATGATTTTAGCTAACGGGGATTAAAGAATTATATTTTTAATGTCATTAACAAAATAACAACTAACAATCTGCGTTCAAAAAATCACAACATCTTAAACTCCGCTTACATGATACTTGGATAATTCTCAAATAATGGTTAACTGACTTGAAGAAGATTACATTTGATCGATTTTTAAATTATGTATAAGCTTATTATCATGCGATACCAGAGTAAAGTTGTTCGGCTCAACATAAATAGGTCATCAAATTTTAGTAAATATTCCTCATACTACAAAGAAGAGTATCTATGTATATTACATAAACTTTGAGCCGTTATTTCGTCTTCGATCGATACGCCGTGGTTTAGTAGAAAACTTATGTTTGACGAATAGATTTACAGACAGAATGTAATAAGTTTCTTATGAAATATGTATATTTAATCTTAACGATGTATTTCCGGCTTAACAAAGGAAAAAGGACGGTACCCTATTCCGAGTATTTTATGAATGGGCGCCCTGAAATTTTGGGTAGACGTGCGTAGTATTTTGGTGAAAAACAACCCTTTGTTGAAGAATATGCTCGAGAAAATGCATTCAATTCACGTTAATTTGGCGATTTCCAAAAAAAATAAAAAAATGCTTAAGGCAACATGGATATGTAACAAGCATCCATTTTGAACTTTCGATTTATTTCTGTGCAATTAAGTATCGCCCTTAGATAATAAAATAAATGAAAATATGACATGGAAGCGTGCCGACAGTCGCCGAGCAACAAGCAAACGGCGGAGCCAGTAAAAATTATGTTTTTGTAGCAGCAAAGTAAGCAGTGGTTTCATACTACTAATAGTTGTATCTCCATTATTTCTATTATATTATGTATGGCTTTACCCCAACTATAGTTTAGTTCCTCAGCACTTTGCGTAAACGATATTTTTGTGGATATATTTCATCTTCCTGTCATATGGGTATTTCACATGCCCTAAAATTAATCGACCATCAGAGAAGCAATTCTTCTCACATTGAGCCTTCTGAGACCTGTATTGAGACTCAACTTAGATGTGTTTTTTTTCCATAACATTATCTAAATTATTAGATGGAAATAAAACAATTAATTTTTTAGTAACAAATAATATTGAAATTTTAATTTAAAATAAATTTGCTTTGACCGACCGGTTTCGCTTATCACAAGCATCTTCAGAGTAGAAAATAAAATTTATTTTAAGTTTAATTTTGTATCCTGAAGATGCTTGTGTTAAGTGAAACCGGAAAATTAAATAAATAAAATTTCGTGGTAAAAAGAAATTGTTTTATTTGCATTAATACATCAAAACCCAAAGTGACTGCTTTCTACCAAAAAATAAATTATTACAGGATCGGGATCGTGGAATAGAATTTAAACATCCCGTGGGATTCCGCAGGACATGCGGAATTAGCAGATTAGCAGATCGACCAAGTGAAATTAATTTCGTATTATTTAAAACACATTGTTTTCTTTGTTGTCGCAGTACTGACTTTTATGCCATCTGCATTAGCGTATCATGTGACGCAAGCGTGCATCTATGATTTTAGAATAAATTTTGAATCCCACAAATCCCACACATGAAATTTAATATTGCTGGATTCCCGCGGGGTTGCTGAATTGAGAGATGTGGGATTGCAAACCCTAATCACAACGTTCCTTAAAAGATCTTTTTTTTATTTGTCCTTTTAATTTAGACATTTCTAAGTAACTACTTTAAAATTTTGGTATACATTTTTCTACAGAAAAATAAATCTTTTATTATTTTCAGATGAAACAAATTACACAATTCTTTTCTTCAAACTTTAAAAAACCTACGAATATATAAAAACTATATATGAAATGGAAATAAAATTTTATACTAAAATTATATTTTATTTTTAGAGATTAAAATATAAATTACATTTCATTGAACTTATATACTGATTAGTGGGACTTGTATTAAATAAACATTCAATCTACCTACTGATTAGTTTGTGGGACTTGTATTAATTAAACATTGAACTTACGTGCTGATTAGTTTGTGGGAATTGTATCGATTAAACATTCAACCTATCTACTGATTAGTTTGATTTGTGTTACATGTATTAATTAAACATTGAACCTACCTACCGATTAGTTTAGTTTGTGGGACTTGTATTAATAAAAACTTTTTTATAACAAATTAGAAATATTTTTCCATGTCCAATTTGGAAAATATGTTTTTGGTAAAGTAAACATAGTGGAAAAGAGATAAGAGTAAACTTCAAAGCGCCAATAATTGAGTCTATCTTCTTTCGACACTTTCTTATCTTCATTTTTCAACTCTTGACGTTACATTAATTCATTTCAGGCGAGTTAACATTCGCATAAAGCTATATATTTTACCTGATTATTCACTGGAATAAAGTATTCTACCGAAGGAGCATTGAGAAATATCGTAAAAATGTGACATTAATTAATTATGAGTAATTTATTCACGTGACGTTTATTCAAACTAGGTTCATTAAGAACCCGCCCATTGATTAATATTGTCAAGTGACGGCTCATTTATGCAAAATAAAAGAAAGAAAGTAATTTTAATTGTTCAAGCGAAAAAACAACACGTCATAAAGAAAATTTTGTAGAGAAAAAAAGTTTTATTATTCATCTCACACTGGAACAATTGTAAGTTTTTTATGAAATCCCCACGGGCACGCGGGATTAAATTTAGAATTCCCACGGGATCTCGCTGAATTTTTTTAAATAGGTATTTAATTGAAATAATTTCAAAATATCATACACATTTTATTTTCATTTTTTATGAACTATCTTTGTTATAAGTTTATTAAATATGAAAACTTATAAGTATTTTAAGAAGACTTTGCTAAAAAAGGATCGTAAAAAAATATTTATAAATAACTGTAACTGACAGGAGTCTCAACAGTCATGTCTATCCTTTGTACTAGTAATATTATAACTATTATAGCAAATATTATAGCACTCTGCTTTCACACTAGCTGGTGGGACTGTCATTACACTTCGTGTTTTTTGTGTAAATTTATAGTTATTTCCATCTCGCGAATCCCGCACATAAAAAATCCGCTTGAACAAATATTCTTGTAATCCCACGGGATTGCGGGTTTAGTCTAGTTTTTAGTATTAGTTTGTATAGTTACGCTATATTAACAGTGCTAATTTGTTTGCACCGGAATGAAAACTACGTTAGATAAACCGACCGGTTATATAAGACTGGTAGCATTCTGTATCTCTTACCTCTGAAAAATGCTTTGTAAGTCTGCTAGAGAAGTTTCTAAATATTGTATTGGTTTTTAATTAGCGGTTTCCTAGCCTGGAGCCATAGTAATTAATTTCATTACCTGCCTGCTTAAAAAAAATTCAGTATTTTAGTCGCCATTTATTGTTTGATGTTATAAATAGTAATTTAATTCAGTGAAAATACTATTTATTAATTAATTCGTCTGTCATCCGAAATATCGGAAGAAAAACGACCGTAAAGAGGGTCAACGAGCGGTAAAACTTTTCATCTGAAGTTTTCGTTCCAATTTCAAATGAGTTATTAAAATAAATTAGGCTTTTGGTCTTATAAGTTATTGATCTATTCTCCGTTCGTTTTTTGATCACAAATATCATTCAAAAATTATTCTTTAAGATAGAAAAAATGTTTTCCATGAAACAAAC
Source organism: Hesperophylax magnus (assembly GCA_026573805.1). Lineage (NCBI taxonomy): Eukaryota > Metazoa > Arthropoda > Insecta > Trichoptera > Limnephilidae > Hesperophylax > Hesperophylax magnus. The sequence continues at coordinate 230,527 of JAIUSX010000097.1, read as the reverse complement.
TCATCGTTTTCTTTTGAAGTAATTATCTGAAAAATATATTCTCCTCAAATTTAAGGTCCAAAAACAAATTAATGAAGCCTGATTTCTTAGTAGAATGATCAAACAATCAAACATCAAGTATCTTATTTACTGAATATTTAGACGATGACGTCATTTGAACATGTTAATTAGCCGATAATTGAAAACTTTCATCTCGTTGCCCTTTAAACTTATTTATTTATTTTATTTATTACATTACATTAGATACATGTACGAGCAATATATATATAGTATAGAGAAAAAAAGTCGTATACAGCAAAAATGACAAGAAAATAATATTGCAATAACTGTATAAGTATATTAAAAATAAGTACAAGTGTTATTATGAATTATATACTTGCATATCTATTTTAGTTTGCTTCTTTTTTTAAAGCAGGAAATCACATTTTTCTTTTTTATTTAGAATGGTTAGACAAATAATTTCATTATAATACTATACTCCTTACTTATTTTGTTAATTTAATTTCAAAGGATTTTTTTTACAATTTTTTTTTTCCATTTTAATATCACCTGGAAGGCAAATTATATAAAATTGCTCCCCTCGTAGGTAATGGATTATTTGCCATTACGTATATTTATCTATAGTGTTTAAATGTATATTACCATGTTGTCGTGTAACGTGTGTATGTATGTGTGACATTTTAATGAATTCTGTGTTTTTTTTTTATTTTATTTTTTTATTTTTATTTATTGCACAACAGATAGATTATCCAATTACTGTACAATTCTCAATTTGACAATCTTAACACCTATGAAGATAATTATTATACAAAAAAAACTTTAGGCTATTTAAAGAAGAATTATATATATCTAGTGCTTCTGAGATTTCATTCAATAGCACCATTCCTCTTGTCATGCTATGTTGTGCTAGAATATCTGTTCTGCCGTATGGTATTTTGAATAAGTCGTGTCGACGACTACGGCTGAAGTTTTCGGGCACGTATAAACCATAGCATTCCAAGAGGAACGGGCTATCAATATAGTTATGGATTATGTTAAAACTAAGTATTGCAAGATTTGCATGACGTCTAGTTTCCAAGCTAAATCTATTTGTTGCCTCAAGTAAGTCCACATGGTGCATGAACCTTGGATAAGTTCCACGCATCCGCATATGGACATACCTGAGGAATTTTTTCTGGATTTGTTCCAGCATATTAATATACTTAGTTTGGTGCGGAGTCCACACACCACTAGCATACTCCAGCTTACTTCGTATGACGCCATCAAACATGGCTATCATTGCATCTGGGTCGTGAAATTGTTTACATGTGTTTGTCGGAATGAGTTTATTTATTACTTCATATAATATTAGGAGACAAATATATTATTTCCATAAGGTTTTTTATTGTTAGCAATTTATTTTCCTCGAACAATTTTAGTGGATGTTTGAGAATTAAAGTAAAATAACTTTTTGGTTACCTAGTTTTGTATTAGGTATCTGTAATGCATTTAGGTACGTTTTATATTACAATATACTTTTCCCTAAAGTACCTCAATCGGTACCGCCGCCCCGGAAACCTTTTATTGGATAACCAATATCTATATCTACCAGTAAATCTGTGAGAAATAGTTAGGATGCAGGCGAATTCTCAAGTTTTAGCCACCGTATCACAATTTGGTCTTGGTTATTTCGTTATTCAATCCTGCCATGACTTTTATTCGTGTCACTGTGATTGTATTCCCAACCCAGCGAGACTGACATCTAGTAATATATGATTTGATGCACGTCATATTGACTTTCACAAGTATATATAATTTCTAATCTTTCTTCATTTGCTAAAGCTTGAAGAAGCAGCATGCAATATAAATGTGTTTCAAAGACTGCAGATAAGAGAGACTAACTAGTGAAAATTAGGTGGCCCTTTAACATCAGTTTTATAATGCCCAAAATCTTACACTCGTGATAGGGTTTACAATCCTAAACGTAGAACAATCAGTTTAAAAGTTCTGTATCCAAAAGTCACGTGTTTTAAACCCATGCTTTTAATAGATATGCTTTTTTCATAAGTAAAAAATATATATATCCCATAATTACCCTCCATTTTCAACATATCAACATTTTCAGAAGTAGTATATATATGCTATAGTCCTACTAGCTCCGAGCATTTGGTACGTTTGTACGGTGTCCATCAATTTCAATATTAGGGGATTTGATTTAACTATCATCACTCACCCCAAAAGCACACAATTATGATGAAAATTTTTCTCAGACATGAAAGTTGATGTTGATCATGATTAAGGTTACAAGACCTTCAATAATCCATAATAATATCAACATGACACCATTAACTATTATGTCGATAGCCTTATTCTGAACCATGTTGTGTTCAGTAAACTCGTGGTAAAGGTCCAGTATACGGTTTACCCGAGTTATCTAACCCGGTGCGAAGTTTCGGACATTGATTGAGGCCATTTTAAGTTACCGACTTGCCGGTGGCTGGGCCTGGGCAGGTCCGCGGGTTAGGTCTCTGTCAGGACCAGGGTCAAACTGCGAGATCAATCTTATCGGACTTGGATTAATCGGGCATGTCTTGGATCGCTGGACCGAAAAAATACTTGATTGATCAGGAACATTTGCCATTTATTATTCGGTGAATGCAAAGTTTGCAACTTATTTTCGGCATCTTATAACAAAATAGGCAAACAAAGAGTAATGTAATATTCAATTTCCAAAAAGCGGAAAAGAAATAATGAAATGGCAAAATAATGGTTAGTAATAATATAATATAATACTTTGAGGTACTTCTAGGTAAGTTTATATCTCCGGAAAAGCTACATACAACTCTATTATTGCTCCACATTTTAACATTATGCAGTAAAAGAGAATAAAATATGTTGTAAATTTTCAAAAATAGAGCAACGAGATAAATAGGATAAATAAAGGCGAAATAAAATTTCAAAAGTGACTAAAATGTAAAAGGAACTAAATTAGCTAACAGTGAAACAGATGCTTACCTTGAACGCATTGATATTATTTATACATGAAATAATATACAACCTATTACCAAAACACTTTTCAAACAAAATTATATACAACAAGGACATACACAAATATACACGAAAATGTGCAATGAAATTAGGCTACCCAAGCGAATACACAAAACAAATTACTATAAAAAAGAAAGCAATATTATAATGCGCTAAAATTACAAAATAATACAATTAAAATATAAAATAAATTTACGTATTCGCTTCAAACTCAAAACAGCTATTCGTATTTACTGAGACACTGCAGATCTGTAGAATATGTTTTTGAAAATAATTGTAAAAATACACTTACATTTAAAGGATTCATTAAAACTCACGATACAATAGGGAATATTTATTTAATACGAACAATTGCCTGTTTTAAAAAGTAATTTGGTACTTCAATAAGTAGTTCCAACAAAAAATTGTCAGAATAGTGCCACTAAAAGCATAGTAAGGACACACATTAACACCAAATAAAGGATAGGAAACTTTACGATTCTTCGATGGCAAGTGACAAATGTCTTCAATCTATATGGTTACCTTATCCAATATTTTAAAGAAGCATTCAGTGCCAGAAAAAAACGATTGACCTTTAAAAAAATTAAGAATCATTTCAAAAAAGCACCATCAAAAAAAACATTTAAATTATTTTTTGCATAAAATTGTTTTACCTAAAATTTAACTTTTTTTTAAATTTTAGAAAAAGGCACTGCAAATACTTCTCGGAATCAAAGATAGAAATCTATTCACATAAAAATATAAGGTGTCTACACAAGCTTAGCAAGAAACCATCATTATAAAAAAAGTAATCCACTGGCTTTTTGGCATAATAAAACATCAATTTTAAAATTACTTTTGAGATCACGCTTCAGCACTTTTATTTTTACATGTTCCTTTCCTTTACAAGAAGAGTACATCAAAATAATACACACAATCATTGGAATTTTTAATACATGAAAACAAATTATGGTCGATATTTTCCGAACAAAATAATATATGAGCAAAAACAAGAACCCCGACTCGTTAAATGGTATTCAACCAGTGACATTATCATAATGTTAAATACTGTTTAATCTTTGTTTCACAGAACTTTTATAATTCATCAAATTTCAATGATAATTTTGAAGTTGTATTCTAGTTCTGCTATTATTTGGGTACTGTGAAAAATCTGACCTGCAGAGATTTCAAGTCACTTCAGTAAAGAAAAACGAATACGAAATAGAAAAAGTGAGTTTCAAGGGAGCTCATTGTATTTATTAAAAAAAGATACCAAACTAATACAATAACAAAAATTGACCGAATATTTTCACAATAACCGCTTACGTATGCTGATTATAATATTTCTTTTAAATATTAGAACGCTCCCTGTATCATTCCTATTTACATAATAATTATCTCATTTTCAAATCATCTGCATTAATCTTCTTATCCTTTTTGAACGCTTACAACGGAGCCTTAAGAGCTGGTCACTTAAGATAGCTAAAGCTTTTTCAAGAAAAGTGTCAAATCTCACAAGAAGTCTCTGTACGTCAAAAGAACTAAGCCACACGTTTCAGACAAGAAGCAAATAAAAGCTCTTCGGTACCAAGTTTGTGATGAGCACGTTTGTCCTTAGGACTGTCAACACCACGCAACACGATTGCTCGATTTTTTTTCCAATTGAACTCGATACTGCTTTACCTTACCTTACTGCTTTTCTTGTGGTCCATGCCTCCACGCCATTTCAAAAGGATTTTATTTTCACAAGACTAGAATTTTTACTTTTGTGATCGAAGATCTATTCAACACTGAATAAATAAAACAACATAACAGTCCATTAATAAGGCTATGATACGACCTCCATGGTCAAGGGGTAAGGCTCTCGACTGGCAATCAGGAGGACTCGGGTTCAAATCCCGGCAAACACAAGTAAATTTTATTTGATCGAATTCTGTTATATCATAATTTAATCATTTTAAATAATATAAGGTATATATGCGGTACGATACAGAGTGGAAGATACTCTCAGTATCGCCCAAGGGTCATCCCATAGGGATGCTATAGTCTCACTTGATCCAGGCGGTTGGGAGCAGTCGCGACGTTTATGGGGTATTGATCTTACTTATATCTTTCATACTTTTTCATATGCACTTTGTATCGCTGTATCAATTAAGTATTAATATTTAGTGAAAGACCCAATCGAATTTAATGATTTTTTCTAATTATATATTTTTCGTTTATTTTTTAAAACAAAATAAAGCAGGTAGTTAATCAATTACAAACATGCTTTACAACAAACTTCTGCATGTTAACTCTTCAAAGTTACTACACTTTGCTTTGCAACTACTTTTATTAAGTAAGCTTATTGAACTCCTTTGTACAATTTTCTAAAATAATGAAACTACTTACTTACTTACATCTTTTTTACTCAGTTTATTGTTTTATATACTATACATTACAAATCATAAAGTATTACCTGTAAAAGTATTCAAGGTAAGAATAAATAAAATAAATAAATTCTTTCTTCCTTACTTGCAAAATTACTTTGTGGCGTCATTCGTCAATTTCAATTTGGTAGGCGGGAATGGGTACCGCCACCCTGGGAACCATTTATTGGATGACCAACACCTCTGCCACAGGTCACCCCAAGTGGTTCGCTACGTTTGGTGACTTAGCAGGGGTGCCCGGGTTCATGGGTTAAGGTTTGCCCAAGTCTTGGTGGCGGGTGCGTCGGCCCACCTTCTGCGTGGCGGGCCGGTTGGGAGATGCTGGTTGAGGGAGACCCTTTACAACCGGTTACCGCTGTCCGGGCCGCTCGATAGTACAGGGGCCCGACCCTCAGGCTCACGACTAAGGGTGGGCTGCCCCATCAGCGAGTGAAAAAACCCCGCCACTGCTGTTGTGCCGGTTCGTGACCGGAGGGGACCCAGCAGCAGCGTTTGGGGCGCATTGGATGCCCTCTCCAGCCGGACTCTCCCAGCCTATCGCCTAGCACCGCAGTGGGTGGGCTGAAACCAAACGCTCATCACTCCTGGACAGCCTGAACCCCAGATTCCTACCCACCCCTCATACCTTTCCTTTCCAGACCTTTCCTTTTACCTCCTACCCTTACAAAAAAAAAAAACTTAAATTCATGAACATACAACACAACAATTTTAACATCGTTACAGCGGCGAGTAGCAGGCGTCCCCGGTGCGGGCCAAAACTGTTGGTAAAGAGCTAAAAACCAAAGAGACCTGGTCTCTCTTCTGCTGGACTGAGGACCCCTTCGCTCCGCCCCCCCGATAATGGTCAACGCCCCCAAAGGGTTACCATATGAAAATATTTAAAAATACAAAGTACCTGATTTTAATAATATATTGCGGGGTTTAATGTTTTAATTTTAAGAAAGTTCCTTTCATAACACACTATAGGTCAGCAGATTGGTTCGGTATGCGGGCCCATTTCAACGCTTTTCCGTGGTCAGCTGTTTGTTTTCGGACTTCGCACCCTTCAAGATGTGCCCAGGAGATTGGTGAAGTCATCAAATCGGCGATGGATGGCTTCATACAATCGACTACTAAAGAAACTGGTGTGGGCTCAAAGCCGTGGTTCAGTCGACAATGCTCCGAAGCAGTTCGACGAAAAAACGCGGCTTACCGAGCCTACAACACATCTCGAACGCCCGAAAGCAGATCAGCATACAACAAATCGGCAAAGGAATGCAAGAGAATCATTAATAGGTCAAAATTCGAACACGACCTGCAGATCAGCAAAAAGCTGGCTGCCTGCCCGCATGGCAGCAGAGCATTCTGGTCGCTTGCGGGCTCAATAGGTCGGAATTTTTGAAAACCCAGTTTGCCACCTCTTACCAGACCTGACGGCTCACTAGCAAACACCGCCACCGAAAAGGCTAACCTATTAGGGAAAGTGTTTGCGGAAAACTCGACCCTCGACGACGGAGGTGCTGTTCCGCCGTCGGTTCCTCACTGCGGCTTCTATATGAAAAAGCTGACGATCCGGCATCGGGATGTACTCCACGTCATACGGGGGCTCGATGTTAACAAAGCTAGTGGACCTGATGGAAAACCTGCCCTGGTATTGCAGAGGTGTGCTGCGGAAATAGTTCCAGTTTTGACAAAGCTCTTCAAAATGTCCCTGAAGTGTGGCACTGTGCCCTCTGGTTGGAAAAAAGCGGTCATTCACCCTATTCCCAAGAAAGGTGACCGCTCCAACCCGGCCAACTACCGCCCCATAGCGATCACATCAGTTCTGTCCAAAGTGATGGAACGTGTGATCAACGACAAACTGCTCACATACCTCGAGAAGAACAAAATTATCAACGACCGTCAATACGGATTCCGGCGGAACCGCTCGTGCGGTGATCTTCTCGCGTATGTGACGCATGTTTGGGGGCGGTGCCTGGAACGTCACGGTGAGACCCAAACGGTCGCGCTAGACATATCCAAGGCCTTTGACCGGGTCTGGCACCGAGGACTTGTCAACAAATTGCCTTCTTACGGACTTCCCGCATCCCTGTGTACGTGGATTGCTGATTTTTTAAGGGATAGGTCGATTCATGCGGTTGCTGACGGTTTCACCTCTTCCTCGCACTCCATAAATGCTGGCGTCCCACAGGGATCGGTTCTGTCTCCGACTTTGTTTTTGTTGCACATCAATGACCTTTTGACATGTGCACCGATTCATTGTTACGCGGATGACAGTACAGTTCATGATTGCTTTTTGTTTGACAAGCCCCCAAAGGGCACACAAACTCCAACGGCTCGGAGGGCTTTGAAGCAGAGAATGGACGGTTATCTCGAGAGTATTTCCTCCTGGGGTAAAAATAATCTCGTCGAATTTAATGTTTCAAAGACCCAATCCTGTCTGATTACGTCTAAAAGGGATCTAAATGATAATCTAGTCTCCTTCAACGGAAGCAATCTTCCGAACAGGCCTTCCATTGATATGCTTGGTGTAACTAAGAGTCCCATGTTAATCTTCAAGACCCATGTTCACTCCTTCCTCTCCACAAAAAGACCCTCCACACAGCATCCCCAAAGATGACATAGGCCCTGAGGGAAATTATTTTCTTCATGGCCTCCTGTGTTGAGTTAATATAAAAAAAAAAAAATAATAAAAATAAAAATTCCTATTACCTATATATTATTGAAAGTGATGAATACAAAGAATTTTATTTTCAAATAAATGAATTCTACCTAAATAAATCATCTACCATCACATTAAAGCACAGTTATATTCAGAACATCTAAATGTGTGTGATTCCCATACCAGTTCGAGCGGTTGTGCTTGCAGCTTGGGGCGACGGAGACAAACGACATAATAATGACTGAACATTACCGGTGCGCGGGCGGCGACAGAGATAGACAGGTTTGCTTCAAACGATCAAATAATATCGTAAATATTTGAGCAGATTTTACTTTGCATAATCTATGTTTTTAGAATGGCCAGGTACATTTTAGAGTGTTATTTGTGCTCAATCATTTTTACCTTTGAGCCTATGATTGTAGATATTATTAACTTTAACTGTGTTTCGTAACTTTGATTACAGTGAAACGTTGTGTTTTTGTTACTACGTTTTATTCGTTTGTATTACTAGCGTTTATGTTCCAAATTAGAGAGAATGTTAAATGTCTTGGCAAACCTTCGATTCAAAAATATATGTATGAAACACATTTTTGTTCTCGAAAAACTAAAAAACTGGAAAGGTTGCTCCATGTCAACTTATACGTAGGTAGGTACACTTTCGTATTTTACCAACACGTAGGGGTAAATTTATTTATTTACGCTGGAGGGAGATTTACAGAAAAAGCTGTAAAATAAAGAAGGGTGAATACAAAATAAACAAACCAAATTACCTACAAAATAGAGGGCATGGGATATTATGATAAAAAATAATCATTTATTTATTACGAGAGGGGCACGTGTACCATGAATATAAAATTTAATGGGTTACGCGTAGGTCTTGTATAGCTGCAAATCAAATATTTTCATGTAATTTTTATGTTAATTAGCTTTGTAATTTGAACCATATACCGAAATCATTATCTTATCGGGGAATATTTTTAGCGAATTTTTTTCACCCTTCGGGTTAAATTCAAACTTGGCTCTCTGCCCGATTTTAAATACAAATACATCATATATTTTATTTAAAAAACACACAAATATTTACATGTATATGTACATATATTTTTAAATAGACAAAGGCTTACGCCTTCGAATTTCGAGTGTTGCCTTTTAAAATTGAGAGTGAAAAACGGCAAAAAATTGTCGACTTCAACAACAGTCAGATTTCATCAAAATCAGGAATGACAATCGTGGCATTAAAGAAACCACATTTTTATCGGAACATCGACATCTTTGCTTAAATGTAAGGCAGTAAGTAACCTCAATAACTGCGGATAAAACGCACAATTAATTACATTCAACTGTTGTGATATTGAAATCCGCATCGAAGGAAACTATGATTTTTTAAACTCTTATATCCTTTCCAGTAGTAACTTGTATTGTATAAAATTATTATAATTTAGTTTTAGAATAAATACTAATAATAAATAAATGGGTTACCAAGACATTACCAAATTAAATAGAAGAAGTAAGTTTCGACTCCATTTTCCTTCAGTGGCATTATCTTTGAAAAGTAGTTAGTGAAATGGGGTTTCTGAAGTTCTTCATTGAGATGAAGTGTCACATATAATCAAATATCCGCTTCTCGAACGTACAACGAAAACAGCGTCTTCCACCAAAATATCTATTTTCGTATGAAACGATAGCATCTTAATTATTATTAACAGTTGACCTTTTTTCGGTTGCGAAATACTTTGGGAACATTTTATCTTTACCACCATAATAGAATTCTTTAGCCAGTGGCGTTGCAAAACTTCGAGGGGTCTGGATAGTCTTCTGGGGGACGAGTCTTAAAAGAGGCTATGGTAAAACATGGAATACTTAAAAAAATATTTATTAGTAAAAAAAAAATGTATCTTTATTAGAAAAAAATGGTATCTTTATAAGTATTTTTTTTTAAGTGTGCATTACTTGGTGGAACACAGCTGTTTTTCATTTTGAATAATACTTTTAAAAATGTGACTGCATGATCAGTAAAATTTTATTCATTCAGAACATATCTAAACATGTGTTCATGCAGGTGCCTTTAATAATAATAATTGGATAACTTATGTAGCGCCGTCGGAAAAAAACACCTCAAGTGTCCGAATATATGAAATGGACGACAAGCGAAACAATTGTTATTTTGACAAACACATGTTCCGACTTCATCATAACATATTCATGCTTTACTGATAGTTTTTATGAAATTTGTCAAATTATTCATTATTGGCCTCCAGTCCCAGTTTTAACAGGAAAAATAATAATTTGACCAGAATTTTAATAAATTAACATTATTTCATATAAGTAAGCATTCTCATTGTAGTCTCACTACGAAAGCATGCTGCTAAATCAGATTTAAGCGAACACAATTTATTTAAATACAGTTCCAAAACAGGTAACATTACACCTCTCGTGAACGCTCAAAGTACACAAACATTTCCAAATAAATTCCTGGACTCGGTCGTAGTAGAAATTGTATTTTTAGCTTCTTATTTTGTATTCTTAACCCAATTAGGTAATTATTTGTCTAAAGCTTGTGTTCAAAGTTATTTTATCTTATGCACTTTATTGCACTCACTTATATTGTTAATTTAATGATCTAATAGTTAACAGGCTTGCTGAGAACTCGGAAAGTTTGTTGCTACGCCACTGATTTCAGAAAATCTACATTTTAACTTTGTCTCTCTGCAAACAGCTGATTTTCTTATCCTAACTATGACCATGTCCTACAGTCCTTTGGGACAAAATCTTATTTGATGGGTCGTGATACTGAAAGAGATAATCTTTCAATTTACCCCAATCACAGCATTCATCCGGCTAGGTGGAGATTCCGCCCATTTTTCATACAAACCTCTTTCCAGTCCGCTATAAAGTGATATGATATTTCCCATATTCAAAAAGCCAGTTTATAGAGCCTTTATTTATTAAATTATATGTTAATAATCTCACTTTACAACAAACCATCTTCTGACGGCCTTTTTCCGAACCCTTATAAATCTCATTTACAACTAAATGTAAGAAGTTTGCGAAACGAAAAAATGATACAGGCGCGTTCATGTGTTGAAATCAATCTTGTTTGGATTAATACTATCAAACGGTTTTTTACAGAAAAGTTCACTCCAGAGTCCACAGGTAGAACTTACAATATAAAATAAATAAGTTTTGGTCTTGTAATTTTCAGGCTTACTTAACAGGAGGCTTGGTTTTTCACCCTCTTGCCGCCATGGCCAGAGTTTGAGACATCACCATTCAGAATAAAATAAAATAATACTTTAGCTATTTTGATTAAACAGGTGTGAATAGCAATGCATTTCTCACCTTCACATCCCAGTCTTTAACTTGCAAAATTCTGAGCTTAAAATTTACAAACCTATGAAATTTTTGCTGACCTCTTTCTATGTTGTCAGAGTGAACTTTATACAAAGGGGACCAAATAGGTGAATTGTCTTTGACACTTGACTTCTAACTAATGAAAAATCGAGGGTTCTCATCCAATCTAAGGACTTTAAATCAGTAAAAGTTCGGCAAAGGAAGCCAAGCATCTTTAAAGCCTTATTAGTTATATAGTTAAAGTGTGCAATGAATGTTTTCATCGAATATTACACATAGTTCACAAAAAGACACTGGTATTAAATTAGTATTATTTAATGTATGTTGACGTAATATATTATAATGATTTTTGTAAAATCGTATTACTTATAATAAAGCATTTTGTTCACACCATTTATAAAGTTGATCTAAATTCGTGTTTAAAATTTGACAATCGTATATATTTTGTATTATTTTACATATTTTTAAGTCGTCAACAAATAGCAGGACTTCTACATCATTACATTGATCAACAATGTCATTGATGAATATTAAATAAAATATCGGGCCGAGGAACCCTTGAGGAACCCCACTTGTGGCCTCAAATATATAAGATTCTACAGAATTAATCTTTATGCTAAGCACCCTATTGCTAAGATAACTAACAATCCAACTCAATAATTTACCTTTGATGCTCAACAATCGGAGTTTATATATATATAGTTCGACATCACATACATATATATATATATATGTATGTGATGTCGAACCTTATCAAAAGCTTTACTTAAATCAGTATATATACTGTCCACTTGTTGTTTGAGAACAAAGGATTCAGATATTTAATTTTCATAAATCATTAAATTACTTAGGTAGACCTGTGATGAAGCCGTAAGGTTAGGAACAATAATGTTGTTGATAGGTTTTACAATGGTATCTAGCACTCATTTCCAAAAAAGTTTCGGTAAAACAGACATTATACAAATCGGTATGTAGTTTGATATATCGCTTTTATCACCTTTTTATGAATTGGTGTTAAATAACTTTTTTCCACCGAGCCGAAACAGACCCAGATGAGATGTGTATATATTCGGTGGATATATTTTTTGTGATTAATACATTTTTAATTCCCTTGTGAACCATTTGGGATAGTTAGATGGTGTGAAGTTGAGCCTGGGAACGAAGGTTTCTATTGACGTATTTAAAAATGAGTAAAATTGTTCTAATTGATTATTTGAATTATTTTTCTCGTCTAAAAATGACCAATCTAACGAGGTAAGTTACTGTAATATTATGGTATTCAGCTTTGGAGAAATTATGCGATGTGGTAGTTAGGTTTGGAGATCTTCCAGACATATTTGTTACGATAGTGTCTAATGGTGGATATTCTTCGAGAGGTAATAATACATTTCTTAACTACTATTTTATAATCACTTGAAAACACTAAATTTAACATTCGATTGTTAGAATTGATCACAATTTTTGATTGAAATAGTTCCATACTTCCCTCAGACTGAAAGCATTCTTCAAAAGAGAATGTCACCATTCCACATTACGCAACATTGAAAAAACAGCAAGTAAATTTATAAGACGCTCGAAAGATCTTAATTTGGAATCTGATTAAAGTATACTGGAAAAATAAATCGATTCTTATCAATAGTATGACTATTAAAGAACCTATCGAATGCGCTTCGAAGTGCTTAAAATCAAGTGCTAATATCTGATTCAGCTATTCCAAAACCGCTGCGTTTAATCGCAGTTCGTGCCCCCACTAAGGTTTAATGATTGCGTGGGAGATTCTTACGACGCGCAAAAATATATTTAAAACGTCCTTAATTTTTCATGAAATACAATAAAGACGAAGCCAAATAATAATAAACTAAAAAATGTTTTCACATTTCGACAATACAGTTTTCCAGAAGTTAATTATGCCACTTCCTTCTATCGTGAGGTTTATTTACCCTTACGTTTTATCAATCTATTTTACCATTACTGAATACTTATTTCTTCCTTGGTGTTTATTTAACTCTTAAAATATTCAGTACAAAATCTGCACCTTTTTTCAAAGAAAGCTTTTTTAAGCCCTACACCGATTAGCTGCCTTAGCAAAGTATTAACACCGTACTAGCTGTGAAACTTGAATATCTAGGGTAAGTCTGGATATTTAAAGAATTCAATTATAGCGCTCGCCGTCTCAGCGGTAAGATGGCATACTTGATTTAAAAAGAATTTTAAATGCGACTCCGGCATCCTAATATCCTGAGGCTGTGCAGATTGAGGTTCTTACCGCAAGGCCTCTTTATCCCTGAAAGCCTGGGATATTTATGTATCCATTATGGGCATGTATCGTTGGCTGGTCATTACTGATGCCATTTCATATAACGATCGTTTCTAAATAATGAATGAATCAGAGTATGAAACACGCTAATTTTATATTTCGGGAAAGTAAAGAGAGCAATCATTCTTTGTCATTTTGGTGCGAGTACTGATTTGCTACTTTTGTGCCCAAACAATCCTTTACGAAATAAGTATTTTAACTAAACGGTGTTACTTTTCAAGCGAATGTTCATTTATATACTTGTTAACGAAAAACCAACACTTTATATTTTACAATACGTTTTAAGCATAATAATCTTGATTTAAACCTTGATTGTAGATTTCTGTACAATAATAATTTTGTTTGCATGAGTAATAAATGTACTCTATATAATTGATTAAATGTGAAGTAAATTATAAAAAACTAACAGAATAATTTGTCGATTGGTTCATATATTTAGTATTTCTAAAATAAGTCAGGCCTGTCCAAAGAGTTTTGGAATACATTATATTAAAAAATTTCATTAATTTTGCTATTATTTTTGATTGTTTCTTTCAGTTATTGTTCTGATCTGCTGTTTTTTTATATATGCAATTATAATGGATTATAAATTATCATAAATACCATTTGCATAAAATACAAACTAGCGTGATATTAACCCATAGTTATGGGAGTACTAATGACAGTATTCTCACTGTTTCTGTTACATTTAGTCTTGTTTTTATTTGCTTTAGTTTTTAAATCCTGCAAGAGTGAGAAGGTTCTGCATTAGCTTGAAACATGCACATTTTCACATAGCCTTCATGTAGATGGGTACAAATAAAACAAGTCTTTGAAAAAGAATCGTGTTCATGAGGTAGGTAAAAACGAAAATACTTGTCGAATGTTCAACATCAACGTTTTTTAGGTAATTATCTGGAGTCCAGTTTTTGCATTTAAAGTATGTGTATAATTTCAAAAACACTATCAAATATCTACTGTTTTCAATTTGCACTTATTAAAGTTGTGCTTTATGTTTTTTGTTTTTTTTTACGCTGCACAGGAGGACTTAAAGCATAAAATTAAAATTAAAGTAAAAAAATAATAGTAAAAAACATATAGTAAAAAAATATATATATTATTATATATAGTTTACATTTAAGAATCTAATTAAGAATCGTGGCTCCCTTATCAGGCACAAGAGCTCCTCTTTTCTGATAAGGTATACATGACCAATTATGAACCTAAATATTATATTTTGCAAAATATGTATGTACTAATGTAACCCATATGATCTATATTAAAATAATAAAAAAATATATAAAAAATATGTAATTTCCCTTAAGATCTAAGCCATTTTTTGATACGTCATAATTTGAAATAATTCATTTGAATTGTTTTCGAAGCAACAATTTTCATAATTATTGACTAATCTAAAAACTATTGTAGCACTTTTACCTCTGAAAGTTAGACGCACATTGCAAAACAATAATTTATCGAACACTTTTCCACTGGTTTATCTTCTTCGTGTCCTTCTAAGTATTTGTTTTACTCCCAAAAGTACTAAGTTAATACAGAAAACTGAATGTTTTACTTCCACAGCCTCTCTGACTTCACATTCCCTAATGCAAAATAGACAAAGCTTTGTGTCTTCTTCCACAAATTAAGGACATGGCGTACCTGGATTAAACAATTATTCCCAATGAAACATTAGGATCGGGATAGAAAAAGGAGACCGTTGATGACAAGGGTGGCACTCAAACTGAGGCAGTATTTTGTATATAAATTGAGGCAGTATTTTGTAAAGTTATTATAACACCATGAGCATTTTCGGTTCAAGACACAATTGAAGGTGGTATTGTGTCAATGTTTTAAAACTTAAACTTTTCTCAAGTCGTTGAAAGATAATAATAATCTCAGCACTTATATTTCGTACAGCGAAAATGTTTCTTTATGAAAGCTGTTAATTCTACAAAATTCGATTAGGATTTCAATCAATCTGTGTTGACATTCCTTTCAGGAAATATTCAATTTTGATAATAATTGTTTAATCAACCGATGTTTAATTAAATTTTTTCTAAATTAATAATATTGATTAGAGCATGCTGAAAACAAATACCGTAGATATAAGCGTCGAAATGTTGATAAAGCTTGTGACATCACAGTACATGCGCGGTGGTACTGTAGCATTACCATTCGATATATTAGTTGTTCAGAATCCTGTATCGTGTAACGTCATTGATGTATCGTTATGCCCAAGTTGACTTTGAAATCTCATAAGTTCGTCTTTTTAAAAACTAATTTTAAAGTCGCTAATAACTCTTAAATATGATCCATTTTTATCTAAATAAAAAAAAATGAAGACGCACTCATTCCGCCATTGGTGATAATTCTCACTTTGTCTACCGGAAGGAATCAGTCATGCTTTTCCGCCGTCAAAAATATATGTTGAATATATCTCATTTTATATCGATATATTATTTAATATATCGTTTTAAAATTCGTCCATTGACGTCACATCATTTGACCGTGACATTGCTGAATTGATTACACCTCATCAAATGGGTATAACAAATCTATC
Source organism: Hesperophylax magnus (assembly GCA_026573805.1). Lineage (NCBI taxonomy): Eukaryota > Metazoa > Arthropoda > Insecta > Trichoptera > Limnephilidae > Hesperophylax > Hesperophylax magnus. Next base: position 214,244 of record JAIUSX010000097.1, on the reverse strand, counting down.
GCATAACACGGGACGGCTTCCTGCAGCTTTCTACCCTTTCCTCCCCTACCTTTCCTGTGTCGGTCCATTAATAATCGTGAGTAACGATTGTCCTATCTACCATTAATCTCCCGACATACAAGCGGGGGAACAGTTTACAAACGTCGGTGTTATTGATTCATGGCTCTGGTTAGTCAATTTTGCGTAATAATGAGCAAATCAATCAGACTAAGATCGTGTTTGGTTCGATGGGAATTTACCCTCATTGGATTCCAAATGGTGACTTCTCAATTAATGCTCCAAGAACAAGGGCCAAACGTTTAAAGGAAGGTGACAAATTGATCGTAATGATGGTGTCGAGGCCGCTAGCATGGGAATTGGAGGATGTGAGTTCCGATTCTGTTAAAGTGAAAATCTTAGACCACCAATTTCCATGTCTCTTTTTTGTTTGTGAAACAAATTTGCATACATTTTACAAATCAGTATATTACATAATCATGTAATATACTGATTTGTAAAATATTTTGTGAAATTAAATCCAGGTGGATTTATTATTAAAATCACATATTTCACAAATCACAAATTTGCAAATCATAATATTAAATAAATTGGATAATACTGGCTTCTTATTACTGTTGAAATTATTAGATTTTAGATAGTTTAAAATACCCCTCATCGCGATGTGTTTGTTGTGAATGTCTTATTGTCAATTTTTATTGTTTACTGCAAAAGTAAACCTTCACCAGATTTTCTAAATGCTTAAAATCTTGTTAGATAGGGTGTGATAGAGATAGGGATTAACAGTAATGGTATAAAATGATTTTATTACATTTATATGGATCTTCCCATAGCAACGACTTCCTCCTACAATACCGGTTATGCATAGTTTTAGGAATAACTATAGTCTGAAGATGGCTATAATAAGCTTAAACCGGAAACGGTCAAAAATTAAATAAGTTGAAAAAAGTTTTAAATTGTTTCAATATCTTTATAATCGAATTCCAGCCTGAATTGTCAGTACCAAAAATAAGAACATTTAGGGGTGATTTTTCACAAAAATCATACCTACTATCAAAATTTTAATGTCCTATTGGAATTCAAATAACTTTTGTGTGTTAATACGTAAATAAATCATTTATTCTGCAGGCAATTTTAAAAGCTCCCTTTCCGAAATATTGAAGTCCCTCGTTAAATTAATTTCCCGATTGGCGGTGTTACCGGGGGGAGATTTCAAAAGCCTTAACTGTATCATAAAAACCTCGAACACCTGAGCTTTGGCTTTCACAGTATTGAAAAAGAATATTATTCAAATTCAATGGTCGGTTCCTTGAATTTTGGTGGAGTCGTTTCGCCGATACCATTCGATAAAGTGAGAGTGTTTTCCCGGAATGGCTTTCTGCGCCAAATTAAAATACCCGGTTTTATCGATTTTTCAAACCAAAGTTTCAGATTCGGTAGGTAGTTTATTCAGTCATAACATTAATCTAATTTATAATTCGAAGAAACAAGATAACTATTATTTTATTTTTTAATTAAAGGTTTTGTTTTTCGGAGTTCTTGTCTCGCTTTATTTATTTTCTATGAGTCTGTTTCACTTATATCATAGATTTAAAATTTTGTAAGTCTTTGAATAAGGTCAATCTATAAGGTACAATCGTTCAAGTTTTTTTTGACTTCGTAAAATACGTTCGTGAACAACGTGCAAAAAAAGTAACATTTATTTAGTTTCCTATAATAGTCTCCACGGATAGTATCCTTGAATGACAAAGTTCAGTCTATTATTAAACTAATCATGGCCAACTTTTTTATGTGAGTACCGCACAAAAGTCCCAACTACTCCCAAACGTCTGGAGCCAGTGAGGAATATACAATTTGAGTATGTTAACTTACTTGGACTGGAAAGTGATGGGGAAGAGGAAGCTGAGAGGTACCTGGCTATTCATGCAAGATCGTGATTTTAACCCGTGACTTCGGGATTCATAAACACGGATCGTAACCTGTCAACCACGGAGACAGTATAATTAATAGATTTGTACCAAAATCTGGCATTCCAAGACTTCATCATAGTTATTATCATTTTGTATTGCCGAGCGAGTTGCAAAAATTTGTATGTATCACTTGCCTACTCGAGTTTGCTATTGGGAAGCGAGCCGCATTGTCGAATATACCGTGGACGGCAAATATGTATTTAACAAACAGTTTTTATTCTTTCAAACGATACGTACTCTTACTAAGAAAAAAATATGAGTCAGATTATAACATATAATATGATACCTACGTACTTGAAATATATAAATAATAAAATTCAAACTTTCTCTCTTTATATATATTGAGATAAAATGAGACTTTTTCAGCAGAATGACAGATTACTATCTTTTTTTTGCTTTTTATATTTTTTTATTTATTTCTTGCTAGATAAACCTCGATGAGTTACAAAACTCATTTTTCGGACGAGAGTAACTTACAATACATAGGTGGGAGTTATATAAAATTTTACATTGGTATTTTGATATCCAAAGCTTAAGTTTCACATGCGAAACAGTACAAAAATAGAAAAGGAGAGGTTAAGTTGAACAATCAAAAAGAAACAGACAGGAATATACTACACATAAGAACAGAGCCTTCTTTTCTACAAGCTTGATGAATGCACAAAAATAGACTCAAAATAATGAGAAACCTTTGAACTTCAATTTTTCTTTTCTCTGTTCGCAGAAAAAATGTTGACCTGTGAAATGGGTGGCTATTGGACACCAACCCCTTCTCCATCTTTCGTGCTGAAATCGGCCGTGAAAGCAGTGACAGTGACACCTATGACAGTCGCAGTGACAGTGATAGAACCAGTGACCGTCACTGAGACAGCCGGTACCGCAACGCCGGAAGCAGTCACCATGTTGGACCAGTGCCGGGCGCCATGCTCTTCCGCTAGAAGGGGGCGGCAAGATAACCCTCAGCGCCATCTGTAACCAATTACCTGGTTAATCAACTTAGATAGAGCCTTCGTCAGAGGGAATTACTATTCTCAAGTGAGTATTCATATTTTTTTCTAGCTGTCACATCATGGTCAATATTGGTATCATTGTCTAGTCGAGTTTTGGCGTTTTCAATTTTGAGGAATTTTGTGTGGTAAATTTAATAGTAGAAAGTTAAATAGGGATTCTGAATAACTGTCTTTCGTTAAAGCAATACTGACAGCTTATTTCAAACTATGAAATATACGGGTAAGGTTTTGAACTTATAAGCAACTGAGTTTTAAAATTCAATTAATTTCATACGATACCGCTCGAGATTTCCAACCACCCAGAATCTGTTAAAATACTAATATGTAATGCATAGTACATTTACGTAATATTAGTAAGGGGTTTTAACTCAATAAATAGTTAAGTTAAAGTTCAAACTTTTTTTATTTTTCAATTTATTAGCAATTGAAAGTAGTCGTTATACATTAATATTTATTAGCGTTATAAAATAGTTTTTATGCATTCATATTTATTAGCGTCATAAAATAGTTTTTATGCTTTCATATTTATTAGCGTTATAAAATAGTTTTTATTCATTCATATTTATTAGCGTTATAAAATAGTTTTTATACATTCATATTTATTAGCGTTATAAATTGTTTTTATACATTCATATTTATTAGCGTTATAAAATAGTTTTTATACATTCATATGTGTTAGCGTTATAAAATAGTCGTTGTACATTCATATTAGACATTGTCTGGAATTAACCAGTAAAATAACGACATTCAAGGAAAATTTAAGAAAAAATAATACAGGGTTTTCCAATAAGAGTTGTTATTTTCAATAGTCCGCTATTTCGGTAGATGTTACTTTTGAAGCTGCCATTTTTTGACATTTGACAAGTAGAAACTACGCCATTAATAAAAATGGAACAATACACGCTTCAACAACGCATTGAAATTATTAAAATTCACTTGAGTGAATCGAATGCAAATCATCTTGAGTGATGAGGCCCATTTCCACCTCGGTGGCTTCGTCAACAAGCAAAATTGTCGCTTTTGGGGCTCGGAAAACCCAAGAGTTATTGTTGAAAAACCTCTCTATCTTCAACGTGTGACTGTTTGGTGCGTTCTATGGTCCGGCGGAGTCATTGGACCTTCCTTTTTTGAAAATGAGGCTTGAGCAACAGTTACGGTGAATGGATTGCGCTATCGACAGATTAATAATGATTTTTATGGTCGAAATTGGATGGTATTTTTTTTTTTTTTTTTTTTATATTAACTCCACACAGGAGGCCCTGAAGAAAATAATTTCCCTCAGGGCCTATGTCATCTTTGGGGATGCTGTGTGGAGGGTCTTTTTGTGGAGAGGAAGGAGTGAACATGGGTCTTGAAGAGTCCCATGTTGTAGGAGGGAGGAAACACAGAGGCCGGCAGTTCGTTCCACAGCCGAGCTGTTGAACTTAAGAACGAATCGTAGAAGCGACCCGTTCTCATGTGACAAATGTCAACCGTGTACAAATGTTGGGCGCGCGTTTGGCGTGTATCCCGACTACGCACCGGTGCCGAAGGGATCAATGACGCTAGTTCCTCAGAGCATCTTCCATTGTAATACCGATAGAACAAGGACAGCATACCTACCTGACGCCTGTGCTCTAAAGATTGCAGTCCGTTTGTTAAGATTGGGGAATCTATCAAACGGACCGCCCGTTTCTGCACAGAGACAAGGGTTTTTTTCAGGTATTTAGGGGCTCCGGACCAGAGATGGCTGCCAAATTCGACAGTAGGGCGCACTTGCGATTTGTACAGGGTCAGCAGTTGTGTACTATTAAAGTATCTGCGGGCCCTGTACAGTACGCCCAGCTTCTGAGAGGCCAGCTTTACTCTGGCTTCGATGGAGCCCCCATACCTGAGCTGGTCACTTATAGTTACACCAAGCATATCAATGGAAGGCCTGTTCGGAAGATTGCTTCCGTTGAAGGAGACTAGGTTATCATTTAGATCCCTTTTAGACGTAATCAGACAGGATTGGGTCTTTGAAACATTAAATTCGACGAGATTATTTTTACCCCAGGAGGAAATACTCTCGAGATAACCGTCCATTCTCTGCTTCAAAGCCCTCCGAGCCGTTGGAGTTTGTGTGCCCTTTGGGGGCTTGTCAAACAAAAAGCTATCATGAACTGTACTGTCATCCGCGTAACAATGAATCGGTGCACATGTCAAAAGGTCATTGATGTGCAACAAAAACAAAGTCGGAGACAGAACCGATCCCTGTGGGACGCCAGCATTTATAGAGTGTGAGGATGAGGTGAAACCGTCAGCAACAGCCTGAATCGACCTATCCCTTAAAAAATCAGCAATCCACGTACACAGGGATGCGGGAAGTCCGTAAGAAGGCAATTTGTTGACAAGTCCTCGGTGCCAGACCCGGTCAAAGGCCTTGGATATGTCTAGTGCGACCGTTTGGGTCTCACCGTGACGTTCCAGGCACCGCCCCCAAACATGCGACACATACGCGAGAAGATCACCGCACGAGCGGTTCCGCCGGAATCCGTATTGACGGTCGTTGATAATTTTGTTCTTCTCGAGGTATGTGAGCAGTTTGTCGTTGATCACACGTTCCATCACTTTGGACAGAACTGATGTGATCGCTATGGGGCGGTAGTTGGCTGGGTTGGAGCGTTCACCTTTCTTGGGAATAGGGTGAATGACCGCTTTTTTCCAACCAGAGGGCACAGTGCCACACTTCAGGGACATTTTGAAGAGCTTTGTCAAAACTGGAACTATTTCCGCAGCACACCTCTGCAATACCAGGGCAGGTATTCCATCAGGTCCACTAGCTTTGTTAACATCGAGCCCCCGTATAACGTGGAGTACATCCCGATGCCGGATCCTCAGCTTTTTCATATAGAAGCCGCAGTGAGGAACCGACGGCGGAACAGCACCTCCGTCATCGAGGGTCGAGTTTTCCGCAAACATTTTCCCTAATAAGTTAGCCTTTTCGGTGGCGGTGTTTGCTAGTGAGCCGTCAGGTCTGGTAAGAGGTGGCAAACTGGGTTTGCAAAAATTCCGACCTATTGAGCCTGCAAGGGACCAGAATGCTCTGCTGCCATGCGGGCAGGCAGCCAGCTTTTTGCTGATCTGCAGGTCGTGTTCGAATTTTGACCTATTAATGATTCTCTTGCATTCCTTTGCCGATTTGTTGTATGCTGATCTGCTTTCGGGCGTTCGAGATGTGTTGTAGGCTCGGTAAGCCGCGTTTTTTCGTCGAACTGCTTCGGAGCATTGTCGACTGAACCACGGCTTTGAGCCCACACCAGTTTCTTTAGTAGTCGATTGTATGAAGCCATCCATCGCCGATTTGATGACTTCACCAATCTCCTGGGCACATCTTGAAGGGTCCGAAGTCCGAAAACAAACAGCTGACCACGGAAAAGCGTTGAAATGGGCCCGCATACCGAACCAATCTGCTGACCTATAGTGCCACACTTTTCTCCTCAGCCTCTCATTGGTTGGTCTGAGGCTAACGGGGATTGATGTCGTCACTAGGCAGTGGTCAGATGATCCCAGAGGCGTTGTGACGTCAATCTTATAACCGTGTGGCACAGTAGTTAAAAATAGGTCTAACAGATTGGAACGGTGAGTCTGGACATCAGGAACCCTTGTAGGCTCCTGAACCAGTTGCTCTAATCCGTAGCAAATGGCAAAGGATTCCGCCTGTCGGCCAGCCGAGTCCGTTGGGCCTGAGAACTTCAACCATGGTTCGTTATGAACATTGAAGTCCCCCAGAACAATAAACTCGGCCGAAGGGTAGCGGGGCAAGAGATCATCAATAGTTTCTCTCAAATGTTTGAAGAGCTCGGAAGTGTCTGATTCGCTGTGGTTCGGTGAGCGGTATAGACATGCGTAGAATCTTGCCGTACTGGCAAGATTGACGCGCACCCACATTACGTCGAATCTACGACAATAACGTTACCATAATCAAGTGACAGTTGTGTTTTACTCTGCTCCCTAAATTAATTAAAAAATACTATGTTATAGTGAACATTTTGCACAAACGTCGCTTTCTGTTTGCTTGGAAGAAATTTAACAAATTTAGAAGTAACGAATTTGAGTGGATTTAGTGATATTACATTGCAGAAATCGATTTCGAAGTAAATAGTCATCACAGTGATAATATTGTTGCCATCAATTTACCCACTATGAGTTCTACCTGCAACCAATGTAACAAGGCAGTACAAACGTCTGACTATATGAGGTGTATAAGTTGTAAAAACCAAATGCATCTCAGCTGTGCCAAAATTACGTCTGCAAATTTTAAGAAGATGTCGGAGGAGAACAGGGAGTCATGGACGTGCACTAAATGCAAAACAGGACAATCACCGCTCTCCAGCAATCTCAACTCTGTCGACTCTTCAATTCTTCTTAGCGAAATCAAGAAACTCTCCTCCCAGCTCCACTCAATGAATTCGAAACTATCTTCCTTTGAACAGACAATCGTTCATAATAATAACACAATCGAAGACTACACGAACAAAATTTTGGTTTTAGAAGAAAAATTTAAAAAAATGGATAAGCTTGAAGCCGAAGTAATCGAATTAAAAAAAATCGTAACTTATCTGGACAAAACAAACAACGAAAGAGAACAGCAGCTGCTCCTCAATAATATTGAAATCTTTGGTCTCCCCGAAAATAAGGATGAAAACCTAGCAGACAGTCTAATAAAAATCGCATCTAACGTTGGACAAATCATTAAAGAAGAGGACATTGAATTCATTAGTCGAGCCAAACCTCGCCAACATTCTCAAGACGGAATAGCAGCAGCTCCCCGTGACGCCCGCCCTCGAAACGTGGTGGCTAAATTCATCTCCAAAAGGAAGAAGGACGAACTACTTGCGGCCATTAAAAAGAAGAAGGGGGTCGACTGCAAGAGCGTAGGTGTTGCAGGAGGTAAAATTTTTATAAATGATCACCTCACCAGAAAAAACAAATTGATACTAAGATCAGCAAAAGAATTTAAAAATATAAACAAATATGATTTTTTATGGGTAAGAAACTCAAAAATTTATATAAGAAAGAATGTTACCTCTCCTGCTATCCTCGTCTCTGGTCAAACCGTATTGAACAACCTAACTCATTGATTTCTTCTAAACTTAATTTTAATTTGATTTTATTTAATTTTTGCTTTCAACTTATACCACTTTTGTACTCAACTCTAATTCTACATACACACTACTCAACTTACTCAAAACACTACAACATAATACACTCACATCTGCGCAAATCGAAAACCATGCTCACCCCAGTGGACTTTTGGCTGTTGAGTGAACATAATAATATGTATTTATTTATTTTTTTTACATATTATTCTATTTACTTCGAATCAAAATTGGATAGTGGTTTCTCTATTACATGATGCATAACAACATTATAATTTTTTATCAAAACGCACGTGGCCTCCGATCCAAGACTAAAGAATTCTATCAAAACGTCCTGATCAACGAATTCGACATAATATTAATTAGCGAGACGTGGTTAGTTGACAGCATATCCGATGATGAGCTGTTTGATTGCCGGTATAACGTATATAGAAATGACAGAGATACTAATCGAACGGGTAAAACTAAAGGGGGTGGCGTTGTTATAGGTATAAAAAAAGACTTTAAAGTTCGATCTCAAAAGTCATGGACATCAGAAGCCGAGGATATTTGGATCTCACTATTACTAAGACATTCAAAACATTGCATTTCAAATATTCATATTTGTTGCTCATACTTACCAGGAGTTAGTCCTAAGTTGTCTAATGCACAGCGTTTCTCTATTATCAATAGTCATACAACTACCATATCTGACTTAACTACTGAATTTCCAAATGACATTTTTCTAGTAATAGGCGATTATAATATGCCAAATGTGAGCTGGAACTCTACGTATCAGCCACGTAGTATTGACCTCTGTACCTCTACCCTCCTTAGCTGCCTTTCGTTTTCCAATTTAACACAGTATAACGAAATTTATAATACTCACGGACGAATTTTAGATCTCGTGCTTTGTAACACTGCAGTCATTGTCTCCGCGGCTAACTCGCCACTTGTAATCGAAGATGCACATCATAAATCTATTATAGTTGAACTAAATATTCCTCTCCCTGCTACCACCCTAAAATCCCAGATAGTCAAAATGTTCAATAAAGTTAACTACGAGGTAGTTAATGATGCTCTCAGAAACAGTGATTGGTCCTCTGTCGTTAATGCACAGGACGTAGATGCTGCAGTGCATCATTTTTATGGTATTATTGATGCCATGATAGATGATCTGGTTCCAAAAAAAGTAATCAAATCAACCAAATTCCCAACATGGTATTCGGCGGCTTTAATTAACATAACTAAAGAAAAATTAAAGTTTTTTCGTGCCTGGAAACGGTACAAGAATCCTCTAGATTACCTATCTTTCTCAATACTTCGCAAAAGACAAAAGAAAATTTCTAGTCATACTCATAACGCCTACATTGCTCGATTGGAATCAGATATACAAAATAATGTTAAAAAAATATGGAATTATGTTAAGACGCAAAGAAAATCTCCCACTATACCAGAACATATGACCTATCATTCGACAACGGCACACGATAGCAAAGAAGTTACAGACTTATTCGCTGATTACTTCTCAACGGTATTTAGAAATGAATTTCCAACACTCAATGTTAATAATAAGGAAGATCCTCTGAACAACACATTAATATCCTCAATTAAAATAAATGAAGAAATCACCTTGAAATACCTTTCAAACATAGATATTAAAAAAGGACCAGGAATTGATAGGCTACCCGGAGTTTTTATACGCAACTGTAGTAAATATATCTGTCTTCCGGTTTGCGCCATCTATAAAAAATCATTGACAGAAGGAACGTTTCCCCTCAAGTGGAAATCAGCAGTTATCACACCCATCTATAAAACCGGTGATAAGCATGACGTTAAAAACTACCGTCCAATTTCCCAACTTCCTATTTTAAGCAAAGTTCTAGAAAAAATTGTCTTTGATCAATTATACTCGGCTATTTCCACAATAATTACACCGAATCAGCACGGATTCATGAGAGGTCGGTCTACGACATCCAACCTGACCCTTTTCATTAACTTCTTGCATAGCAAGATGGATGACAAAGAGCAGGTTGATACTATGTATACAGACTTTTCTAAGGCTTTCGATCGCGTAATACACTCAATTCTTTTGAAAAAGCTTGTCTTATTTGGTATACACGGTGACCTATTTAGATGGATCAAATCTTACATTAGTAACCGTAATCAAGTAATCTTAATCAACGGCGTCTTCTCAAAATCTATCGAGGTAAAATCTGGTGTCCCCCAAGGGTCCCACCTAGGTCCGCTAATGTTCAACATTTATATAAATGACATTGGATCATGTTTTCAAAATTCCAAATATGTACTTTATGCCGATGACATGAAAATATTCAAAGTTATTCGTTCTCTTTCTGACTGCGAAGCGTTACAGAGTGACCTAGATAAGCTTTGCAAGTATTGTAAAGTTAACTGTCTAGATATAAACGTTTCTAAATGTCACACTATGACATTCACCAGAAATAAACTCGTAATTAAGTACTCATATTCACTCAACAATGAACCTGTCATCTCTAAAACGGAATGTAAAGACCTCGGCGTTTACCTTGATAGCAAACTTATATTTAATAAGCACATTGACTCAATCGTTAATAGGTCATATAAAATGCTTGGTTTCGTGCTACGTGTAAGTAAAATATTCAGTAATCCGCGTACAATTGTAATGTTATATTTCGCATTAGTCAGAAGTACACTGGAATATGCATCGCCTATTTGGAATCCGCAATATAAACTTTACATAGATAGTATAGAACGAATCCAAAACAAATTTATAAAATATATTACCCACAGATTCAACAATAATTTTGAGTGTACATTTGAAACATTGCAGCGAAGACGAGCAGTAGCTGACTCAATATTTATACACAGAATTTTAAACAATGAGATTGACTGTTCTGAACTTTTGTCCCTTATTAACTTTAACATACCTTTGAGACGTACACGACATACAGTGCTATTCCACACGCTAAATTATAAAACAAATGCAGCATCTAATTCGACAATTAACCGAGCTCTTCATACTCTAAATAATATTTGTATTAACTCTAACATTGACATTTTTTCGGATTCACTGCCCAAATTCAAACGTGGCATCATGTCAATAATTTAAAGAATTCAATGCGCATACATACAGACACACACACACACAAACACTCACACACACATTACACACGTCACACACACACCTATAAACTACACAAGTCACCTGGTAATTAAGGAATAAACATACCACTTAGCAGACATTACAAGGAAACATATCATAGGTACACAACATGAAGTATCTTATTCCTGTATATTGTTTCATCTCTGTAAATTATGTACTGTTTGTTTCAATAATATAAAATAAAATAAAAAAAAAAATAAAAAAAATCTGGAGTTTTCCAGACTCAATAATCGTACACAGTTGACGTCAGCTCGACTATAGAGGCAGACTCCTCCTTTGAGTCGGAACTTGCTTGCAAGGGTAAAGCCCGGGCAGTCCAGATAGGAGGAGTCTGGCGGCTCGGCTATCTGAGTTTCGGATAGGAAAAGAAGGTTGGGACGTTGGGACAAAAGATGGTGATGAACAGAATTTAAATTAGTATGCAGACCGCGAATGTTGGCAAAATTTACCAACAGTTTTGGCCCACACCGGGGACGCCTGCTACTCGCCGCTGTAATGACGTTAAGTTTGTTTTTATGTATATTCATGATTTTACTTTTTTTTTTTTTTTTTAAATGGTAAGAAGTGAAAGGAAGGTCTGGAATGGAAAGGTATGAGGAGTGGGTAGGAATATGGGGTTCAGGCTGTCCAGGAGTGATGAGCGTTTGGTTCCAGCCCACTCACTGCGGTGCTAGGCGATAGGCTGGGAGAGTCCGGCTGAAGAGGGCATCCAATGCGCCCCAAACGCTGCTGCTGGGTCCCCTCCGGTCACGAACCGGCACAACAGCAGTGGCAGGGTTTTTTCACTCGCTGATGGGGCAGCCCACCCTTAGTCGTGAGCCTGAGGGTCGGGCCCCTGTACTATCGAGCGGCCCGGACAGCGGTAACCGGTTGTAAAGGGTCTCCCTCAACCAGCATCTCCCAACCGGCCCGCCACGCAGAAGGTGGGCCGACGCACCCGCCACCAAGACCTGGGCAAACCTTAACCCATGAACCCGGGCACCCCTGCTAAGTCACCAAACGTAGCGAACCACTTGGGGTGACCTGTGGCAGAGGTGTTGGTCATCCAATAAATGGTTCCCAGGGCGGCGGTACCCATTTCCGCCTACCAAATTGTAATGGTATTGATCTGGACAACGTTTACTTTTAACAAGATGGCGTTGCGTGCCACACAAGCAACGAAACCATTGATCTTTTACTATTTAATATCAAAATAACACCTCTTATTGGAAAACCCTGTATTATAATACATAACATTATAATATATTTTTTTCAGATAAAGTGCTTATCCTTGACGCTGCAAAAAGTGTTTTTTGAAATATTTCCTAAGAGGTTTACATTTTAACATGGAATCGGTATCAATAATAACTGTAAGAGGAAGTGATGTTATTAATTTAATAGAAAGAAAAGGAAATGCGATGAAAAAAGGAAGAGTAGGTACTCGTATTGTATCCAATGTTATTTTTTCTAAGAATGCTATGAATTTAGTCAGGTTCTTGTTAAACACATCGATGTCTTTGTTTTATCTTTTAAATGATCTACAGCTTCTTTTCAATGGTAAATTTTAAATATAATAAGTATTGCTCCTATGTATATATTTTTTTTTCTATACTTAAAGTTTTTTCTTATTTATTACAAAATAATACAAGGTTTCAAATTATAACAGTGTGCAAAATAAATATTATTTTCCTATTTATTCTACTATTACATAAGTTAATCTCCAGGAACTCGTGTTGGTGGGAGGATTAACTTTATTTAAATCATAAATTTCTAACATTTTCTTTCGCTAACATTATTATATTAAATGATCTGTAACTTACTTTTCTATGTAAAAAATTAAACTTTTGATTCAGCATTTCTTTTATGTTGATTTTTTTTCATTTACTCTAGGCAGATATTAATACCTTTTTTCTCTTTTCTCTTTTTTGTTGTATTGATGTGGATTACGTCATTTCATTTTGTTCCCATTTTATTTTTTTATAATCTTTTGATGCTGTACTTCGATACTATGCTCATGATGCTCTGAACATTTTATTATTTCTTTTATTATTAGAACCTATGAAAGGCATTTTGGTATCTACATAAGTCATATTAGTGTTTATCGTTAGTTAAGGGTTAATTATGGCGACCACTCGGCCGCGTGCCTCGTCGGCGCGTCTTGCCTTGTCATTACTCGCCTTGTCCTTGGCACGACTCGCCTCGACCTCTCTCCACCGAAAACCTCTGCCGTATTATCATCCTAAAACTGACACTTATTTGACAGGAAATGAACGCCGATCGGCGATATTTTTTTCATCGCAAATCAACTTGCATAACGTATTTTTAACCTTAAAATCCAACTAATTCAATGAAATAATATTATTTTGTGTTTTTTAATACGTAGGTACGCAAATTTACAGTGTTTCAATTTACCATTTAGGCTAATTTGTTCGTTTTTGGGAACAACTCACATTGTCTCATAGAAATCGTTGTATCTACATTACTGTCATGGTGAAAAATATGATCTAAACGGTGTTTGAAAGAAAAACGCCGCTTTATGTGCAAATCTAGAAGTTAACCACGGAAGAATTAAAACGTACACCTTTATGAAATATTTATTTTTGGTCGCATTAAAAAATTTGTATGTATTGAAAACTATATTTCAAAAGCAGTTTTTAGTTTTCGGATACGTTCAGAAATATTCTATTTATTTCGATGCTAAAATACTCCGACCTTCTGTCAAAGTATGGCAGGGGCCTGAGGTATTAAAATAAAATAAGACGTACAAATTTACAGAATTTTATTTAATAATGTTAAATCACAAAGTAACCTATTTTATTTGTTCCTATTTAATTGAACTTATTTGGTATAGATATGTCAGTTACTTTACATTAATAATATTACTAAACAAACATCTCGGAAATAAATAAAGAAATAATATCGAATTCCTTGAAATTTGGACAAATTGAGTTTTAAGATTTGTAGCGGCGAAAATGAATGACAAATTTTAAGCCTACATAAAAAAACAACAGGAATGATTTCAAAATTTATTATTTGTACTTTTTAAGATTTCTTACGCCTTTTTCTACGGAGAGGAAGTACTGGCATAAGAGTTGGGTAGGATTCTAGGGGTCAATGTGTCCATAAGTGACGGACATATGAGTATATCCCTCCCACTGCTACGTAAGGCGATGAGTCCCAGTTGAAGAAGTCAAAGGGTCTCCCCAAACCAGCCGCTCCCGATCTGACATGCATGCAGCTGGTGGGCAGGCGCATCCTGAACACACCCCACCCGATGAACCCGAGCACCTCCGTCAAATCACCAAACATAGAAAACTATTTGAGGTGACTTATGGCAGACGTATTTGTTATCCAATAAATGGTTCCCGGGGAGGTGGTACCCAAACCCGCCTCCAAAATTTAAACAGCAATAATAATAATATAGGATAAATTAAAAAAAAAATGGTAGTACTCTGATTATCGGGATATTTTACTTATTTTTTTTTTCATATAACTGAGCTATCCATAATGACAAAACAAACATTAACAACACAGCAAACTTTCAAAGCCTGCAAACATTGCCGGAACGTTATTAAAAGTTGATCAAAATAAGTATGCATACCATTAAAAAATACATTTTAACAAACATATTTACATTTTTGTAATAAGCATTTACTTTGTGGCTCTTCATAATTTACAATAATAGATATAAATTTGTTTTAGACCACTTTAATTTTAATTGCACTCTACCGGTTTCGGAAGCACTCTTCCTTCGTCAGGAGAATATTAAAACTATTATTATTACGAGAATATTAAAACAGTTTTAATATTCAATTGAGTGAAATTAAAATTAAAGTGGTCTAAAACAAATTTATATCTTTTGTTGCAAACATATTTAAATCGCACATCGCCATCGGTTTGCTGTGCGTTTTGACTTGCGCGTTGGACAGTAATAATATCGCTATGAATCGGTATATTTATTAGTGCAGATTGGTTGCTAGAATTCGGCACTCCATTTTGACCACCTAAGAAAAACTGATATAATTGAAAATTATATTACCGGTTTATATTTGACTTTTTACTTGAGTTGGTTTTCGAATTACATCTGTGAACGCCGACTTATCGGGTGAACATATTTACTTACATAGGAATGTACATATATAGACCTAACACAAGACACCGCCAGTGAACAAAGAGGTGGTTAGAAGTTAGAGCGCAGATGAATGGACAAAACGTCAAATGACAATAGATTCAACCGATGTCCATCCTTTGAACGCTTTCATATTAAAGTTAGACAGGATTCTATGCAATTCAAACTAACCACCGAGACGGAATTATTGGACAAGGTGCTGCATAGCATTTTCGTAGACCTGTCGCACGAATGTATTTGTCTAGCGTGAGAAATTGCTGGTGGCATTATATTATGAAATTCGATTAGCTTTAAGCTGATTTGTATGCATTTATATCAAAGCACAACGTTATTCGTTGCATTTTGATACTGAAAACAACATAAATGTTCGTTTGAAATAAGGCGATAAACATGACAGTACAAAAACATGCATTATTACATCTCGTGACGAATATTCTAGCTATTTTCGTGGTTTATTCTTGAATTAGTCATCTTGCGCTACCTCCTTCTATAGCCAACGTTTCATACACCGTTACAGTGTATATCACTAGGGCAAGTGTTGACACTGAAACGTTGGCTAAAGACGGAGGAATGAGCACGGTAATTATACCGTGTACTATTATTAGAATGACCCAAGAATAAATCACGATAATCCTTTTGGCTGTGAAAATATCAACTCATGTCAAATTTCTAGTACATTATACCTATTACAAAGATTAGAATAAAATAAGTTTCATTTTAATGCCACTTTATTTATTTTTATTTATTATTTTTTTTTTTTTTTTTTTAACAATTTTTTTATGTAAGATAATGTGTCCTTACTGGGGTACCCCGTTCTAAGGACACATTGTACATGGTTGTGTGTTTGAAAGAGTATAAGTACATATGTTAAAAAACTATATAGAAAATTAAAAAACAATATTTAGAGAAAAATAAAACATAATACAAGCTTTAGTCTTTGTTGGGTTGCAAAATTATATCTATTTTCATCCTTCCCTTATCCATAATCCATTTCTTAATGTTTCTTTTGAAGTCAGTTATTTTTTTAAGGTTTTTTATTTCAAAAGGGAGGACATTAAATATTTTTATAGAATAATACTGCATGTTTCTTTGTCCAAAAGTTGTTTTAGTTGTAGGTTGGTGTAACATATGTTGTAATGTGGATCTTGTGAGTCTGTCTGAGTTTGTCTGTGTAAAGTGGTCCTGGTTTTGGATACGTAAATTAGTATATCTTTTGCGTATAATTGTTTTGGTGTCATTACATTCAGGGTTTTAAAAACATAGTCGGTAGGAGTTCTGATGGGGATCCTAAGTATAATTTTTAGAATTGCCTTTTGTGTTATGAGGACTGGTTTTATAGTGGAATCGCATGAGCTTCCCCATCCAAAAAAAAAAAAAAAAAAAAAAAAAAAAAAAAAAAAAAAAAAAAAAAAAAAAAAAAAAAAAAAAAAACATAGTATATTTAAATGTAATAATTAATTAGTCATTTGTAATCTTAAATGTACAAATTACTAAAATAAAATCAATAAATAAATAAAAAATCCAATAATACCATATTGTAGTTGAGATTGGGCTAGTGCGTAGTAAATTTGAATTAGTTGTTCTTTATCTAAAATGTTTCTTATTTTTTTGAAGAAATAGATTAGTTTTTTTAATTTGTTGCTCACATTTTCTATTTGGGAGTTCCAATTTAAGTTTTGATCAATAATTATCCCAAGGTATTTTTTTGTTTGAATTTCAATCAATTTTGGGCAGTTGCAAGGAATTTCATGGTTCGCGGTTAAACAGTTTTTATGAATTTTTATGTTTAGGTTTGAATTGACATTATCTGTCTGTTTGTTGTAAATTTTGAATTTAATATATTTAGTTTTTGTATCATTTAATGTTAGTGAATTTGTATCAAGCCATTGTTTTACCTGATTCATCCCTTCTTCAGCTTTTACGAATACAGTCTCCCACGACTTTCCATGGAAGAGAAGAACTGTGTCATCTGCGAAACTAATTACTGAGCCGTGACAGTTTAGATTACATAGATCATTTATATATATCAGGAATAAAATCGGCCCTAAGACACTGCCTTGTGGAACTCCGTATTGAATTGGTATTGGTTGACTTGATTCATTTTTAATCCTGACTAGCTGTGACCTTTCTGACATGTAGCTTTGAATGAGATTCAGTTCACGACCTACGATTCCAATCTTTTTGAGTTTTTCTAGAAGATATGGATGATCAATTGTATCGAAAGCTTTACATAGATCTAAAAATATTCCGATACACTTATTACCATTATCGAGACTATGTTTTATACTTTTTACAATAGAGGCGATGGCATCGGAAGTTCCCATATTTTTTCTAAATCCGTATTGATTTTCAGATAGTATGCGGTTTGTTTCAAGATATTGGGTGAGCTGTTTCTTAATAACTTTCTCTACTATTTTTGAAAGATTATTCAATATTGTTATCGGTCTATAGTTACTTATATCCGCTTTATTTCCGGCTTTAAAGATTGGTATAACAGAACCCAATTTAAGCGATGCAGGAAAGATACCATCCTTGATACATCTGTTAACAAGGTGGAGAAGTGGTTGGATTAGTTCATCTCTAGTTGATTTAATTATTCTCATTGAAATGCCATCTGATCCGGAAGTGAGTGTTGGTTTCAAGGAATCTATAATGATTTTAATGTCATCTGCCGTAACTTTATTTAATTTAAAGGTGATATTATTAGTAAGTGCGTTGTTATTCTCATTAGCAGTACGAAGAGGTTTAATGATTTTTTTAGCTAAATAGAACCGACATTGGAGAAATATTCATTTACAAGTTAGACTATTTCCCTTGGATGTTCTTTCATATTTAATTTTTGATTTGGTGTATCCAGTTCGGAAATATCACTGTTTGTATTGTTGTTAGTATATGTCATCTCCCTAATAATTTTCCAGACAAGTTTAGGGTCGTTATTACAGTCTTGAATCTGACTTTTATAATAGTTACCTCTGGCATATTTCAGAAGTTTGGAACACATATTTCTATAATGTTTATAAAGATTTAGTAATGAAAGATCAAGTGGGTTTTTTTTTAGTTTTCAAGTGTAATTTGTCTCTAATTCTTATACTTTTTAGAAGTCCTTGGGTAATCCAAGGTTTTTTTATTTTACGTTTGTGTGAAGTCTGTGTTGTGAATGGTTCTGAACATTTATGAATATTTGTTTGAACAATGTTTGTAAACCAGTGCCAGCAATCTTGAAAATCTTTAATTTTAAGTAATTCTCCTCAATCTTCCAATTTTAATAAATCCTTTGATTTGTTAACATTAATTCTTTTTTTAACAAGTGTGTTTTTAATATATGTTTGTGTATTTTGAAGTTGAATGGTGAGTAGTAGTGTAAAGTGGTCAGTAATATTGGAATGGTGAACGGCGGTACAGTATGGTTTGTTTGTTTTTACCATGATGTGGTCAATACAGGAGGCAGATACAGTTTGAGCGTTTTCGTTATATCCTAATCTTGTTGGTACATTAACTGCACTGATCAGTCCATGATGCAGTAAAAGTAGTTGGTAGTCATCACACTGCGGGTGTTTCTGTCCTGTATTTAGTAGATTAATATTAATGTCCCCAATTAAGTACACGTTCCGAACATCTTATAGTAGGGTTAGCTCATCATCCAGGGAATTAAGAAAGGGAGATATGTCTCTTGTTGACGGTGATCTGTATATCCCGAATATTGAGATGTCATTATTAATGTTTATCAGTAGACAGTTTGCGTCTCTGAGTTGAATTTCCTTTACAATTCCTTGGATCTCATTTTTAAGATAAATTATCACTTTATTGTTTATATTTTGAATATATAAAACCAACCGGTTTCGGTTCACCCTGAACCTTCATCAGGGTTATTTTAAACAAATTCTCCTCTCCTCCACCTACTTTTACACCTCACTCTTCAATACCTCCCCATCGCCCCTCTCCCCTAAATTTATGTTATCTCTCCCTCTTCTATCTTACCTATAAATACACTGTTACTCTGTTATTGAACCAATATGTTTTCTATATAACCATGATTATTTAGATCTAGATTAGTATTTCAAACATACGGCCTCAGTGGGCGAGGCGTAATAAGGGGATCGTAAGATTGCGGGTTCCAAACCCGGTGGGCCTATGTTAATTTTATTTGATTAATTTGGGTTATTTCATGTTTTTTAGTAAATGTAAGTTGGATATTTGATGTCCAGAGTGGAAAATACTCTCAGTATCAACCTGGTATAAGACCACCATTCATAATTGAATCGTTGCTATTAATATCTTTAGCTGTGTTTGGTGACAAGATCTGAATGGCTAGGTATTTAACCTTTCTGCTTCCCTCTCTGCTACCTTTAGCCTCACAACTTATGCCAATCGGGGATGGCATAGTCTCACTGACTCCAGACGTTTGGCAGCAGTTGGGACTCATGTGTGGAATTCACATAAAAATCAATTAAAAATATTTTTTATGGCCGAAGTAATGTTATATTTTACCTTCGCGTTTTAATTCTAAATGATTTTTAGTTTTAAGGTGGTAGCAATAAAAGTCCATACAATAACAATAAATTTGTATGGGTCAGTACAAAAAAAATCAAATGGCCCATTACTACCTTCAATAGAGACTATCGTGACGGAATCATATCAGGACCGGATCGAATTTTCACAAATCGAATCCGAATAATTCAGGAGCCAATCACTCGCAATGCGGCTAATGCTGTCCCACAAGTCCGCGTCTTGGCATCAAGTCATTCCGATTTGGCACGGGACTCTGACCCCATTGCACAGAGGAGGTAGAGTGGAAAATGACGTGGGTCGCCTGTGGCGTGTTAGGCCCTTTTTATGCATGCCACGTAGGTTACGAGCGTATTATTTGCCCAAGGGTGGCTTATTGGTAACTGGCATTCGTGCGAGATCCAAAATGTTTGCACTCTGGATTGAATCGAGTGCGAGCCAGTATTGGAGTTTCGTGTGGATATCGTCATTTTTGATTTCAGTAAATAACAGTTAGAGCCCTAATATGGAATATGACCAATGAAAGGAAAAATTTAAAACCACCCTACTAAATATTGGAGTTTAGTAGAAATACTTGAGTCAGACTGTAAATAACATCCATCAACTCATAGAATTATAATAATAATGGTTTGCAAATGAATTATAGAAGTATAATTCAGGTTAGTTTTGATAATTTTATTTAGGCACCAGAAAGTACTCAAAAATGTTCTGTATTTTAATGCTATAAATACCAATGTTACGTGCTCTAGATTGATGAAATTGTAGCTACTCTAATGTAGAAGTTAAAATGTTGATGCGATTCTCAAATTTCACGTAGGAACTTCTAGCACGCGTAGAATATTTACTATTGCTAATTAATGCATTAAAAATATCTTCAAATTGTTTTATAATTCGATTCAAAACGGGATCGCAGGCCGTTTCCTGATAAACTTTTAGTTAATTTCCTAAAATATTTGATAATATACATCAAATTGCTTTGATAATATACAGTGACGAAACGCTAAAATATTGTGATTTTTATGAACACATGTTTCGACATCGTAATAATACATTCGAATTACTAACAGTTTATTATGAAACCTATCAATTCATTCGTTAAGGGCCTGCAATCCCATTTTTAACCGGATTATGAATAATTTGGGAGATTCTAAATAAATTAGCAATATTGTTTACCAGTCATTTTTCTCCGTGCACCAAGCCCCAGAATTAAAATAATCATTTCGTTTGTTGGTGCATGGGTAAATAAGTAATGTAAAATATTTCTACGTAATGCGTGACATTATTCAAGTTCAATGAACCTTAAATTTTAAATTTTGAACTACTTATTGGAATTATTTACTTATCATTTCTCAAGCAACCGAGAAAGTACACGGAGAAAAATGATCCTGTTAAAAATGGGGCAGCAAGCCAACTTCCTGATAAAATATTAATCATGAAGAATATTTCGAGAACACGTGTTCTTTTTCTAATACATATCATGACGGAATGTGATAATATCAATATTAGTATCAGTATCAATATCAGTATTTGTATGAACACGTGTTCTGCCGTCCTCATAAAACACTCGCTTTTGACTGATACTTTATTAGGAACCCTTTCAATTCATTCGTTATATTATTCGTTATATACAGTTACAGTCCTATTTTTAGCAGGAAAACGAGTAATTTGACAATAAATGAACAGTTTTTCATATAAGCAAGTTTTCTCCGTGTAGGTACAAATGATTATTTATCAATTAATAATACTTTATTCGAAATTCGTATTTTTTCGTTCAAATGTTTGACAGATGCTTAGATGAATTAACTGAATGCAGAAACGTTACTAAGACAATACGCTCGGTTTCACTGAACTAGGTCCAGTGGACATACTTTAGCGGCCCGTTCATACGCATATTATGCTGGGGATCATGTCTAAAGTCCAATGTTGAACCACTAAATATTACTCAAAAATTGATCCTTAAAGTGATGTACAAAAAAAATTCTGTTATCCATCCAACCTACTTTATAAGGAATGTAATGTTATGTGCATAAAACAGCTATATATCACTCAAATACTTTGTCGATTTTTTATCAATATTAAATTTGCTGAAAGAACACAACAAATGCGTACAACTAGAATTAGCTCTACATTGAACTTTGTGGCGGTACATACTAAAACTTCTTTTGGTCAAAGAAATTATTTATATCAGGCACCACTTATCTTTAATATTCTTCCAAATCATATTAAGTCTACAAATTCCTTAGTTAAATTTAAAAAGTTAA
Source organism: Hesperophylax magnus (assembly GCA_026573805.1). Classification (NCBI taxonomy): domain Eukaryota; kingdom Metazoa; phylum Arthropoda; class Insecta; order Trichoptera; family Limnephilidae; genus Hesperophylax; species Hesperophylax magnus. The sequence goes on along the minus strand of JAIUSX010000097.1, from coordinate 192,130 downwards.
TTAAGGTTTATGTATTGACAGATGATTGTCTTAATATTTTTTCATCCTCGTCCTTTCTTAAATAATAAGATTTTATATAAGTCCCATTTGCTAAACTGAATGTCACCCTATCTGTCTTTATTATCTACTTTGCTTCTTCTTTTGAATAATGATTAGTTATGATTCAAATATTGTTACAATATACTGTCAAATTACCCATCTGGTAACACATCTAATACTCATTTTTTTCTTTAATTTTGAAATATTTTGTGTTTTTATGTAAAATTACTTTATGTTTGTGATACTCTTATGTTTGCTTCACTCATATGTAAATTGTTAACCTCGATACAGGCTTAGTCCTAGTGAGGTTGATTATTATGTGAAAAAAAGGTGTTTTATGTATAGTGAGATGCAATAAATAAATAAATAAATATTCTTTGAAAGGCTATCCTCTTCATAAGCGATACAATTTTTTTTGTTCGCTTAGTATGAATATAAAGTGTCTTGTATTTTTATAATGTCATTGGATAGATGTTGTAATTTTTCAAGCTTACTAACATTCGATGGGTAAATTTCTTCTTTTAATAGGCAACGATCTTGTGGCAATTTTTTTTTATTATGCTTTCTGCTTCTCAAATACTACTATTAGGTATAATATCTCGTGATTTTTGACGGGTTTAGTATGATAATATTTTTTAAACATGTTTTTTCCCAGTGATATTCCCAAAATTCATAAAATATTTTTAACTTTTCACATAAATCGTGTCACATTTTTATTACTGCACGAATGGTAAATACCAGTTGTCATCTGGAATGTACGAATGCCAAACTATACTAATATAAATCTACGTTGAGGTATATGAATAGTAATACCGTCTCGGTCGACACCAGCTGGTGTCAAATGGAATGAAGGATTTGATTTAGCTTTACGTCTTACGTAGTACTGAATATCCGAAATCTGCAAGTTGCTGCTCGGAATAGCACTCGTACCGGTCACGTAGTTTGGAAAGCCCAAAGATCGCGCGTCTTCCTCTACTGTCCCAGCAATCTTCCATTCGATTATCAATTGAGTGATTCTTTATTTGTCTTTCCTTGTGGTGTGACCAATTGACTGTTTTTATCTAGTACATTTCACATATTTTGGTAATTCCGTGAAGAACTTCATCGGTTACCATATCTGTCTAGGATGTATTGAGAATGCGTGTACATATAAAAAATCTAATCTAATACATCTTCTAATACGTGTTAAAGCTAAGTTGAGTGTTCAGGTTTCCAGACATATATGAAAAAAATATATAATTCAAACAATTCTGTATCTAAAATTTAAAAGCTACGCGCATGGAAACTGCTTTTTAGACTGCAATTATATACACCAATTAATTATTACAAATTAATATACCGTCAGCCACGAGTGGTTTCATGCGTTCCTTCGGACCTTTGCCGCAAAGTTTGAAAAAATTTGAAGAAACTGATGCTAGGCCTTTTCAGGATACTCGAACATTGAACATCGAGAAGCAGCGATGTCTTGGTTTATTCTAAAGCAGCCATTTGCGTTTGCGGCAAAAGGTCGTGGGAATATATGAGGTGTTTTATGACCGATAGTATATTCGTATTGCTTTTTTGTAATGATCAGTTATTTGCTTGGCGCAGGGAATAAATTTAATTATTGACGCAGCTGGAGTTCACAAATAGAAACAGTTACGATATCATCATAGGGGGAGTCGCTATATGCACAGCGACTAGTCGACAGGGGGCGTGGCCAACATATCCGAGCATACCCGAGCTGTTCCGAGTTTTTTTTCATGTTAAATTCCGTCAAATTAGTATTTACCTAATATGCATGCATTGTGTGCTTTGTGATTGAAATTTATTAGCTGGATTTTATTTTTTTACGTTCAAATTTTATTTAAGTTAACTATTTCTGCGAGCCTGCTCGCGTCAAGGCAAGAAAAACATCCCAGTTTTCAATTAGTTTAGCGGCTACGCTAGGTTTGTGTAACATGGTTTGTGATTCAAAAGAAAGTGTCCCTTTTATACCGCCTGCTCACGTCAAGGCAAGAAAAACATCCCAGTTTTCAAATAGTTTAGCGGCTACGCTAGGTTTGTGTAACATGGTTTGTGATTCAAAAGAAATTCAGGCTTGTTGAAGCTAGAGTTTCCTCAGTACGAGATATGTCTATTGTTGGAGCAATTTATTAAACATAAATTTCAGGATGAGGCAGAACCTGATCGGCTCAATTCAGGGTTTATCTGTCATGTTTTTAAAGGGGTTTGTTCCCTCAATGTTTATATTTCCTTTGTGTGGTGTAATGTATTATTTTCCAATAATAAAATAATATCAAATATGCAGCTTATATGTATCAACTTAAATTCAGTTTTTTTGTAGTATTTATATTTTTGTAATACCTGCATCAACTGTAAAGCGCCCCTGAGGTGATATCTCATAAAAATTGTCCAATATATAAATGTATCAATGAATTGCCCAACTTCCTTCATTGCTCACTTACCCTTCAACATTCTATATGGCATCCAAATTTTCACATTGACTCCAAATAATGCTAGTTTAACTTTCCCATAGGTGTACTGTTTGTAATGTAAAAAGATTAGATACTTTGAGTTTATATAGGCCTAATACGAATCTGTACAAAAGTTGAACATAGGACCTACCACAAGTCTTTTATTGTCCAAAAGTTAATTATATTTGCAGGAATTAGAATGTGGTTGCCATACCAAACAGTCTTTATTAAGGCTTTGGAATCGACTTTATGATATTGGCCCTATAGTAATGTAATCTAACCAAATGAAATCAAGGTGCAAGAATCGTATGAAATGAAAGATGAAAATTAGCTATCGGCTGCTCGGCAATATTCGGAAATGCTCGGCCGTGACGTCACAAAAAAAATCTGAACGGAGAACCAATTTCAAATAAAGCGCCGAAACACTTCACTTCGGGTATGCTCGGAAATGTTGGTTACGCCCCCTGTCGATTAGTCGCTGTGCATATAGCGACTCCCCATCATAGGAGACTGGGAGATGTCGTCAAAAGGGCTAATCCTCTAATGGGAAAGCTCGAATGCACCACTATAGTCAAGATTGGCTTCACGCACTTTATTTAATTTAATTATTTATTTGCATGTTTAAAAGAGGCTTGGTGCATTGCGCGTTCTGAAAATACGTCTCTGGATAATATGTTTTAATTAAAAATTTAAATAAAAACACTAATTAAAAAAACGTGTGTTACGCCTTTCATAACAGAGTCGTTGAAAACTATACTATACAGTATGGGAGCACAAGGTTGGTGAATGTTTTCCGTGCCAAGGGGTATTTGGCTTTCCATCAAATGAGCCAGCGGAAGCCCTCGTCTGCTTCCAACGTTGTAATTAATCTCGGCATCAATCATGCACAGTGAAATACAGAGAGAACACTTCACCTGAGACGTATATTCATGGAGAATTTTGATACATTTTAGACGCGGAAACGAAGATCGCAGGCGTTTAGAAAATGAAATGTGTTATTTTATTATTAAAGAAGATAATACTCATAAATCTAAACGAAACATGAAACAGAACAAGATACAGAAAATTAAAAAGGTAACGGTCTCTACTTGGAATCAAGCCCAGGATTTCTGTTTTACCGGAACACCGTTATTATTATTATATGTATACATCTTGTTATACTTATCAAGTGTATAATGAAACTCATATAGTGTTTTTAGATCACTTTTCAACATATACTCTTACATACCTTTTGTAAACATAATACATCATCATCTGTACATAATCATTGTGTTATTATCGGCAAATTAGTTTTACATCAGTTAGGAAACCAGCATTAATTAGTCAAAAGTGTACTCGTATAATAGTGAGAATTTCATGAGAAATGCACTTTTTATTTCAAATTTCATTCACAACGCAACTCTTTTAAATTTGCATTCTCCTATCTGTTTATCTATCTGTAGGTATGAAGCTATAAAATATTATTTCAACTGTCAGAAAATAAGACAAGACGCCATATTATTTACACCTTATGATGATTTAATAAGGTAGTAGTTTTTGCAGAAAATACTGTTAAAGCATAAGAGTGAAGTTGGGTAGGAACTTTTGAGGGGACCCCACCACTTTCCCAACGGCGTTATAAGAAAACATGTAGTTACTTCCTTCACCGCACACGTCATGACTTTATTTTTTGTTGAACGAATCTACATTTATTTTGGACGACTCTCGGCCCTCCAAAATTCGTGCATACGGTATTAGTGAGCACTACGCAAGTACTTACATTAATATAAACAAAGGAAAGAAAAGTTTTAGCTCAAACCGGTCGATATGTAAAATACCTGTTTTACTTAAAAATATAATGCCTAACCATTCTGTGGTTAGGCATTACGAAATTGGCTTCTTACGAAAAAATTAAATTAAAAACCTTAGACCATAAAAATATTTCTTCAATTCTCTAAACTAAGTGAATGGTTTCCAGTTTCAGAAATCTACAACTTTGATAAAATAAAACTTCTATTAAAAATACGTTACCTGAAGCTGGGAGTAACCAAATTGAATTTAGAAATTTGTCTGTAATTGCCTTTAAATTTTTCAATTTCGTACTCATTGCCTTTCCAGCGTAATCCGTGTGCCAGCAAAACCTCTTATTTGATGTAGGAAGTTATGGTGCCACGCGGTGTATTTTATTCACTGCATTTTACAGCAGCCAACTAGCGTAAAAATTCCAATTAATTCAGGAATTTAGCCGTTCATTAAATTTGATTGCTGTGATGATGAAATCACCCTGATTAGTCGGTAACCCAGGGGAAAATCTGTTCTATTTCAAAAAAAATGTACTAATTTACCGTAAGTTGAATTCGTTTTAAATTTAAATTTAAGTTATTTTCTTTCTTAACACCTTATTATTAAATCTTAATTTTCCTACGTTTCTCCCCCTTTTTCACGCGAACTTTGCTCTATAAAAAGGTTAAAACTTCTCTCAAAAATACAATATATATTTTTTTAAATTAAATCCTTGCATCTCTATTGTATCTTCTTAAAATTAATAAAGAAATTAAAAAATAAGAATGACACAAAAATCCTGCCTTGAAGAAGCAACATCAAAAATGCATTGAAGGTTGGGTTTGAAGTTTATATAAAAGTTTTCTTATGGATGCATTCTATTATAAATATACTAGACATGAGTGGATATTTTTAATAAAATTAAAGTGTTTTTAAACAATGACCGTAATACTACAAAAACACAATGAAAACGTAATTATCATGTTCCTAAGATAAAATAAAAACTTTTTATGCTTTTGATCGTGGACCCTCTTTAACTAACTGTGGCAAACAAAATTTAAATCCAAATGGAGTTTTTTTATTTTTTTTTTATTTTTATTTATTCTTAAATAAATTAGTTTTACAAAGGTAAAGTACATTGTCCTCCACGCTAGGAGTTCACCTGTGTTGTGGAGGACTTTTTCAATTGTAAAGTTATATACATAATAGTAAACAATACAGTGGCGATTAGTTACACAGAGAAACGATAGAAATTAAAATATAATATCGATTTTTACATAGTTTTAACAAAAACAAATGCGAAATATAAAAAATTAAATTTTAAAAGGATTGTAGCCAGTTCCATATGTGTTTTTTGTATTCTGTAAGATTAGATGTTTTATATTGTGTTGGAAGTGAATTGTAAAGTTTTATAGCCTGGAATCTGTAGTGTTTTTGTCCAAAGGACGTGTTGGTTTTTGGTATTAGTAGTTGGTGTGCATGTCTTGTTCTGGTATTGAGAGAAGTTTGTGAAGTTTTAAATGTGTTTAGGTTCTTGTAAAGGAAAGTAAGTATTTGTTTAGAATATAATTTTTGAATCTTCAACACTGGGAATTTTTTAAATATGGTTGAAGTGGGTGTTAGTATTGGTACTTTAAGTATTACTTTTATTAAGGTTTTCTGAGCTTTATACAGTGTGTCTATGTATTTTTTACTGGCATAGCCCCAGGCAATAATGCCGTATTCAATTATAGATTGTGCTATTGCGAGGTATATATTCTTAATATCAAATATGTTTAGAATATTTCTCACGTTTTTGAAAAAGTAAATCAACTTGTTTATCTTTACTTTAACCGACTCAATATGTCAGTCCCATTTAAAATAACGGTCGAAGTATATACCAAGATATTTGATATTTTCGGTTTGTGTGATTGGAGGACAATTGCATGGGGTGCTCGCTGAGTGACAGGAATGTATTTTAAGGTAGATGTTTTTGGAGGGTTGGCCTCTCGAGTTTATGCTAAAGGTTATGAATTTAGTCTTATCTATATTTAAAGTTAATAAGTTAGAGTCAAGCCATTTTTTTGTAATATTTAGGCCAACTTCAGCTTTTGTGATTAGTGTGTTCCAGTCAGTGGCCTTAAAAAGTAACACAGTGTCATCAGCAAAGCTTATAATTTCCCCGTCTATTTGGAGCTGACATAGATCGTTAATATAAATAAGTAATAGGATTGGGCCAAGTACGCTGCCTTGTGGTACTCCGTAGGATATTTGTTCCTTGTCACTACATGTGTTTTCTATTGAGGTATATTGGGTGCGATTTTCCATGTAGCTTTCAATTAATTTGAGTTCTGTTCCCGTGATTCCGAAATATTTAAGTTTATTGAACAGGTTTTGGTGGTGAATTGTGTCAAACGCTTTTGCCAGGTCTAGGAATATTCCAAGGCATTTTTTACCCTGATCTATATTTGTTTTGAGGAAGTCTGTTACTGAGGCTAAGGCATGTGAGGTACTCATATTTTCCCTGAATCCAAATTGATTTGGTGATAGTATATTGTTTTTGTTAAGAAAAAATAAAAGGTGGTTTTTGATATGTTTCTCGAGAATTTTTGAAAGCGTGTTTAGAATTGTAATTGGTCTGTAATTATTAATTTCTTCCTTGTTTCCTTTTTTGTGGATTGGAATTACTTTGCCCGTTTTCAAAATAGTTGGGAACACTCCTTCTTTAATGGACCGATTTATAAGTATGGTAAGTGGGATAAGAAGTGCTGACTTTATTATTTTTAGTGTCATCGGTGATATTTTGTCGCTACCCTGAGAGTTTGTATTTTTTAGTTCGTTTATAAGTTTTAGTGTTTGTATTTGGGTAATGTATGGAATTTTAAAGGAAGAAACACTAGTGTGTGTATAGTGGGTTGAGAATTCTGGGATATCGTCATTTGTAGTGATTCTGTTTGCTAATACCTTGCCGACGTTAGCGAAATAGTTATTCACAAAATTACATACTTTTAGTGGTTGTTCTGATGTCTTAATAATCTCGTTATCTATTTTGATCTCGGTTATGGAATCGCTTTTATTTGAAGATGTGTGGGATATTTCTTTTAGAATTTTCCAAATTTTTTTGGGGTCCTTGTTGCATTTATCTAATTTATTTTTATAATATATTCCTTTCGATATACGTGCAAGTCGTGTGCATAAGTTTCGATATCGTTTATAGAAATTTATGAGATAGATGTCATATGGGTTAGATTTGCATTGTTTGTGGAGTTTGTCTCTTTTACTGAAACTTGTTACGAGTCCTTTTGATATCCACGGTTTTAGAAGTTTATGTTTAGTTGGAGAACTTTTTTCGGACGAGATGGTATTTTTTTTAAATTCGTCTTGAATACATTCTATAAAAAGTGACCATGCTTCATTAATTTTACTATTTTCTACGAGTTCTTCCCATTTTTTATTAAGTAGTATGTCATTTAGTTTTAAAATATCAGTTGTATTGTGGGTTTTTGTGGTTTTGGAGTGTATTTCTTGTGAATTGTTTGTAGTGTTTATTTTCAGGATAAGTGTATAGTGGTCTGTAATTGTCGAGTGATGGATTGTGGATTTGTATGGTCTTTTTGTTTTTAACATAATGTGGTCAATACAAGTTTGGGTGGGTAATAGGTTATTTTGTTTGAAGTTGACTCTTGTGGGTTCATTTATGGTGCTAAAGAGTCCATGGAACAACAAAAGGTTTAAGTAATCGTCACTTTGTGGATGTTTTTTATTTTCTAAAATGTTTATATTCATATCTCCTATTAAGCAGATATTTTTTGTTTTTTCATTTTGATAAGTTGAATGTCTAGGGACCTCAGAAAGGGAAATATGTTTTTTATAGAAGGTGATCGATACATAGCTAAAATACATATGTCATTATTTATGATTATTTCAAAGCCGTTTGCGTCTGTGATATCTAGCTCCATTATAGTTGAATTGATTGACACCCATTTTGATTTTTAATATTTTTTGAGTGAGTGACCGTATAATTAGGTAATTGTATTGGTGTGAAGATTTTATCTAGCCAACATTCTGTGAGGATTATCACGTCAAATTCTGTCTCCAATTGTTGAAGTACGACAGTGAAATTGTCAAAATTTTTTGAGATACTGCGTATGTTTTGGTGTAATATTTTTAATTGTTTAGCCATGGTAAGATTAAAATTATCGGATGGGTGTGTACGATTTTGGGATAGTAATTCAGATCATCTTTATTATATCGTCGGAGTGTTTAATATAAATTCTTTTATTTTTTTCGGCTTTCCGCGCCATAACCTTTCCATCTTTGGTCCATACAAATGCATATCCCTTTGTGATGGCTTGTTGTTTTGTTTTCCATAGTAGTTCCTTTAGTATTACTTTTAGTATAAGTATTATGATTTTGTTTGATAGCCAGTCAGCAACAAGAGTACATTTTGTCTGTGCGTATTACTGTACACATCGCACATGTAGTGTTACAATCAAAGCGTATACATGTTTTTGAATGTTTATCAATCAACCAACATCGAAGTAAGTGACAGATCGTATCATTGATTGATTGAATTACCTCGATTGACATTTGTTTGAGAAAAGATCACCAAATTGCTCTGTAACACTTTTATCTTGAATGGAGATAGAAGTGTAAAGAGAATACATGACGCGAATTTGAATGGTTGAAGTAGAAATTGGAGACGCCCGAGGAAGTCATGGGGTGTGTATGGGACGTCGTATGAATGTGAATGAAGCCAGAATTGTAGGCCAAGACTGAGTTATTTGGCAGTAGTTGTAGGAGCAAAACCTCTAAAACGTAAAGCTTTTCCGTCATGAAAATTAAACGACAAAGTAAGTAAGTTCAACTTATTTTCTGCGTCTAAAGTCATTTACATTGTGTACTTTTAAATTTTAACTAACACGTCAAACGCCATAATTATCAATCTCTCAATAGTTAAAAAGATTTTAAATAAACCCTATTATATTTTGCAATTTAATTTATTTCTGTATTCAAGAATCCAGATAACAGTTAAAGCAGGGTGGTATAATTATTTTATACGTACTAAATATTCACACCGTACTTCCACAAATTAATTATAATACGATATCAAATTTATTGGAATTTCCTAATTTCGGGATAGGTAGGTACGCAATATTCATATCACAATGCCGGGCACTATTTAAATTCCAACCAGTGTTTACAATCCCGGGGACTGTTTGATATTCAGGATGGAACTCTAGCAGATAGCCAAGTCACGATTCGTCATAACAGCGGCACCATCAGTTGCCCGATAGCGCCCCTAACAAAGGACTCTTCTCTACTCAATATGTCCCAAAAAGAGCTTTCCTCTGTGATGTGCATTCAAACACCGTTTGAAAGTGGATTGGAACTTGGATGCTGCACTGAAATAATTACTTTTTTTTATTTCCACGTTTTGTAACCTTCTCATGTCTGTTGATATTTATTTACGTTGTAGACTGAAGGGGTACATTTTTACTTTGGCGTTTTTAAAGTTTCTCTGTGTGAACGACACTTGTAATTTAATGCTGTTTGAAGATGATTTAGAACTTCGTTTTCTATTTATTTTTTTGTGTCAATCGGTGGGTAAACTTGTCTGTTGATGTTTATTTAATTTAAAATTTTGCATATTATCTAAAAAATAGTTTTCACCATGCCATGCCGTTTTAAAAAGGTTCAATTCCGTGATCATGACAATATTTTGAAAATATGAATGAAGATGATTCTACTTCCTGTGCAGTATACGTTTTGATAAACATTTCAAAATGCATGTCCATTGCAAATAATAATTACTACATCATTGAAAATAATATTAAAAACTCTCAATGAATGTACTAAAATAGAGTAAGGAAACGAAAATAAAAAAAGACAACGGTCGCAATCGGGACTCGAATCCAGATCCTTTAATATCACCGGGACCAAGATGTTACTGAGACCAATTAGGTCTCAGTAACTCAGTTGATAGTCGTCGTTAGTTGGCTGTCGGTCCCAAAAAGACTAGAGAATCTGGGTTCGAGTCCCAGTTGCGACCGTTATTTTCATTTTATTACCTTTGTTATTTTTATTTTTGCTGGCTTATTCAATTTTCATTGATAGTTGTTAGTATTGTTTTCAATGATTAAATTTATCAAGGGTGTTTAATCTTTGGGCCTTACTAATAAACGTGTTTTCAATTGTACACAACTCTTAAACCACCATTAATGGATCGTAAGTCATTGTTTATCAGTTGTGTAAAATTTGAAAACACCCTTTTTTAGTATGGAGGTTATAAGTTAATCCTTTAATAATAATAATAATTATTATTCGATGTCAAGGGAAGGAAATTCTGTGGTACAAAATTATATTTCTCCACAAAAATAACCCCTTATATATAAACAGGCTAGAACATAATTGTAATACTCGTTTTAACTTTAATGATGGACTTGTTGTACCTAAGCACTCAAATAAATATGGACAAAGAACGTTAAACTATATGATTCCCAGTTATTCCCAAAACAAACAATTGTTTAACTTACTGATTGAATTAATTTGTATTAGCTTACAATGATATATTATTCTAAAGACTTTTAAAATTGTTATTTATGTATTTCATAATTTTCTTTTGCTATATTTCTGTAAAAAAAAATTATTTTTTTCTTTTATACATATAATTGTAGAAATGTAACTGTAAACTCACTATAATAAGATTTATAATGTAGAGAACCCGTTAGACAAACTGCTAAAAAGCAGTTTACCGGACTTTTTTTCTTATATTTGTAAAGTGTGTAAAATATATTAATAAAAAAGGATATTTATCAGAATTAATATTTTTAAGCGAATATAAAATAACTTAAGACTTTTTCAAATAAAACACTTTAAGATATACCTACAGGGTGTCCGGGGTAAAGTGGTGATTCTACTGGATAGTACAAAATTTTTCAAAATTTCAAAGTTTTGAGTTAGTTTTTATGTTAAAAAAGATGAATTCTTTGTTTGGGAAAGTAAATATTCTTACATTGAAAAATAATTACTAAAGGAAAATTAACATAGGAATTTGAAAAAAAAATCCTTTTTACTTCTACCATCATGTAGAATCACTTCCTGAAGGACATCCAGTCAGCATTCCATGCAAAACCGATAAAACATTTCTATTTTTCCATATTAAAATATGTACCACATGGGGTTCTCTGTGTCTGACCATCATAATACATTAAATTAACAATTCCGCAACATTATAACTTTGAAAATTAAACACTTTTATCTAATTAATCGTTGCCCGTGCATGACAGTTTCACCGCTAAAAAGTTGGTGCTTAAATTTTTACAAAACTGAAGTTTTATGATATGCACGTAACGTTAGCATGGCGTACTTACAAGAGATTTACTGGGGAATAAACATGTAAATTTTTTTTGCTGATTTACAACAATGAAATTATAATTGACGTTTCACACCCTGAAATATAACTGTTGATTTAAACAAATTATACATACGAACCTTTCATGATAAGCGTACATACTGGTTTAAATTTATTGAGACCTAAAATAATGAGCTTTACTGTACGGTCAACAATTTTTTAGAGACCTATTTTTTGCTAAATATGTCTGGCCACCATTTTAATATGTCTGATCACCGTTTTAATATTTCTGACCACCATTTAAATATGTCTGACCACCGTTTTAATATGTCTGACCACCATTTAAATATGTCTGACCACCGTTTCAATATGTCTGACCACCGTTTTAATATTTCTGACCACCGTTTTAATATGTCTGACCACCGTTTTAATATGTCGGACCACCGTTTTAATATGTCTGACCACCGTTATCCTAAATTATTATATCACTTTCATGATCTTTAAATCTAAAATGTCTAAGACGCTTCATGTTGTTTGAATGAATTCAATGTCGAAACTCCAAATATATAACGAGAAATTTAGTCTCAAAAATAACCGTAGAAATAACAAAAGAACGACAATAATATTTTTTAAATGCCATAAATGAACATAAATGCTTTTATTTGGGCTTAGGATGACATAGTACCCTAGGATGATATCGGAATCTTAACTACGTAACGTACGGTATGGATGGACCTACGGTCGAATTTTCCCCAGAAAAAACTATAAAATAAAGTGGGAATATTAACGACGTAAGTGAAGAAAGCGGCAACAAAAATATTCTTCGCTAGCCCAGGAAATTGGACGGACCTACCACCGAATTTATAGCACGTCTAGAAAATGTATCTTTCCGCGGGATGTATTTTAATTATTTCTGTTAAACGTATTACGATTATACCAGATATTTATAAATGAATACCTCGATAAGTTACTAATTCATCGTCTAAAAAAACAAAATCTGATGTTTATCTCCAATGAAAAACATTTTATGAATTTTCAAACCGTTTTACGTAAAATATTTTAATTTTAATAGACTGTTTATATTAATTTAAAATATAAATAACTTACATCCGTAGATATCGATCTAAAAAAGTTATAGTTACGAATTTGTATGATTCAATTAAAATGCAAAATTAATATTGCGCGAACAAAAATGAACAAACCACTGTTATTAGAGTTTTGTTTTGTCTTAAATTAAACATCTGCGAGTTTCGCACAGGCATCGATTTTATCATTACATTAGCTCTTGTGCGTGTTTTGCCTCCCTTTGTACCAAAATAACCCCATAACTAACGAGCTATCACTGAGCATACATTATCGGTTTTGTCATTCTGATGTTATCTTAACGACATCAAACCTCGTACTGGTTTACGTCTTGTGATGTGTCTTATGTCCCCTATATAATACCATTTGAGGGTACTAGTAGGTGTACCTTGCCACTAAATAGTTTGATAAATGCGAGGAAAATAACTAACTCTTATTTTCATATAACTGTATCCATACAACAATATATTTTTTTTAAATAAAAATATCTACACCGGAATGAGATGGAATCGAATTAAAATGAATGGTGGGAGAGATCGGAGACGCCCGAGAAAGACATTAGCAATAGCAAAGCATTGCAGGCTCCATTAGTTTATAATAAAACAATAACTTTGTATATATCAATTTAATTTTTTGTAACTATAACCAAATAGAAGACAGATTCCTTATCTTTATCCTTATCTAAAGACATGCTGAACATTAGCTAAAAATAATGAATAATATCTTTAGATAAAGACATATCTTTAGCTAAGAATAAAGAACGGAACATTTCCTCCAGGGGGGTGAGTCTGTATCTTTCGCGTTAGCTGTAACGTTCATAAGTATATAATAAACTCCTGATGGGTGAGTCCGTTATGTACGTTACATATGAGTCAAATATTTGAAGTCGATTTTACTTGCGTTAGCTAACGCAAAGGATAAAGACGTGCTCCAGGTTTCCTTCAAGGCAGTGTAATACTGGCTTGAAGAAACTACGGTGGTAGCGAAATATATTTATAATAACATCAGAACATTTTTTTATTTTAAACTATTGTAATTTCACTACGCAAAATATCTACTTCACATGAAAATATATTAATAGATTAATTAGGAACCTACGGTGAGCACCGTTCACAATATTTTTGTAACTATTCATTCCGATGAATGAATAGTTGCGAACTATAAATAATATTATCCTCACCCTTCCGCTGATATATTAACAATATAAAGCGTAGTCATATTCATACCCATAGTCCCCATGCGTCAAGCGCCCATTCCCCTAGTTTTAATCTGAAAGTATGTTTATAAGTATTATTATTATGTCGTAACCTCTCGTGCGTTCGTACTAACATTATGATTAATTGATCACCCCGCTGGAACGCTCTTTTGTAAACTATGTTCTCTGAATAAATTACATTCAGTTGACAGTCTCTTTACAGTAAAATATGTGAAATTAAAATTAACATGGCGTTTGATGATTTTAATAAAAAATATCACGAACTTTACAGTGAGTGTTAATTTTGGAACAAAGAAATACAAGCGTTTTTTTATTAAGTAATTCACAATAAATTATCAGGATTTTAAACCAACAACATCATATTTCTAACATACCATTTTCTATAAGAAAATGTACAAGGAAACGCTTCAAACCCATGTCGCCGAATACTTTTCTCAGTATGATTTGTCATCAATTTAGATACGGCAAATCGTTTAATATTTTGCAGAACACTTATTTTCAATGATTGTAAAAGACGCTGAAAAAATCTGACATCAATGATTACGTCTACTTTACACTTTGCTAAGTCGGGCCATGTTGAGATTCAGAGTAACAGAGGATGAACGAATGTGTGAATGTGAATGGAGCAATGAGCGTGTGCCAGTTCTGTGGCAGTCCATCCTTATTGCCAACACCTCCGGAAATACGTCACAATCGTTAATAAGTCAGTTAGATTGTACAATAGAACATAACATGACGTTAATTTTAATGAGTAAAAATTAGATTTGTTGTGACTTTTCATTAATAGACAAAATGTAGCACAAAAAACATGTTGGTTCCTTCGAAATATCTTATCCTAGTAAGGTTGGGTTTTTTCTAGACTAGTCTTTATATAGTAAAAGAAACTGTGAGGTCGTAAGAATTGAGGACTAGTACTAATTTAAATAACTCATATTATAACTCAACGTAGTGTGAATTCCAATTGATTTATTGGTACCGAGCTTAAGTTTGGATGCCTCCAAACACTTTTACTAGGGAGATTGATGAATTAATAATATTCTATACATCGGCAAATCTGCTCCCGTCCCCGCCCTTGCGTTAGGGCGGCTGCCGATATTGTGCTTTGCATCCTGCACAGTGCACCGCACTGGGGCGGCTGCAGTTCTCTCTGCTTGGGTAGTCAATTACCAACATAGGGGTGGATCATATACACATTGCTCTGGAAGGGTTGAACAGCGTTTGCATACAGTTTAACATGCACATGTTTGCAATTGGTACTGTCGGAAAATCATTTTACAACAGGAATCAATGAGTAGGACATAAAATTATCACTGTTTCGTAATGTAGTGCATTATATAATATTATTCTGTTTTGAATTCTAAATAAATAAAGTTAAAGTAATCGACTTTAATTTTATTTAAAAAAATATATAAATAAAATTCATGATGATTAATTAGATTTTTTAATATGATATAAAATTATTTGAAAATACTATAAGTAAGTTCATAATAAGCTTTTTTTATTTTATGAAAAAAAATTATTATAGAATAGTTTATATGTATAACGACCCAAAAAGTTATTAGGAAATCATTCCACCTTAGATGTAATGGTAGCGTTAAAGAGAACTTAAAATAAAATTAATAAATAAGCCTTACAAATTAAGATCCTTACAGATTTCAAATTATTTGAGGAGTTAGTAATTATTTCCGCCATACTTAAGTGTTCTTTTTATATTATATAATTTATCCTTGTACTAACGTCCCAAAAATCCGATAATATAATATCAAAATTGCTATTACATAATATATAATATTATTGTTTAAGTCGACACAAGACTCGTAACGGGGATTGCTCGAATTCGTAATGTTAATAGTAGGTTTGTTCAAAAGAAAAGGTGAATTTCGAATTTTTTCGAAAAGTATTTATTTATTCATCAATATCCATTTTCTCCCCTTCAAAATAATCCCCCTCAGATATAATGCACTTATGCCAGTGCTTCTTCCAATCCTCGAAGCACTTCTGGAATGCGCTTTTCGGTATGGCCATCAGCTCGTTCTTCGATTCTGACTTTATCTCATCAATTGTGGCAAAACGCTTTCCTTTCATTGGTCTCTTCATTTTTGGGAATAGGAAAAACTCGCAGGGAGCCAAATCTGGTGAATACGGTGGTTGAGGCATGATTACGGTGTTGGTTTTGGCCAAATAATCACGAACAAGCATTAACGTGTGAGCTGGTGCATTATCGTGATGCAAAATCTACGATTTGTTTTTCAACAATTCCGATCGTTTGAGCCGTATTGCTTCACGCAAACGTTGCATAACTTCCTTGTAGTATACCTTATTAACCGTACGACCTGTTGGCAAGTACTCACGATGCACCACGTCATTGTAATCGAAGAAAACAGTGAGCAAAACCTTCACATTTGATCGAACTTGACAACATCCTCTGCAACTTCCCTAATAGTGATTCGATGATTTTCAAAAACCACTTTCTTCAATGTTTCGATGTCTGTAAAGCACTTGTACCACTTATAAACACTTTTTTGAGACCAAGTAGACTCGCGGAATGCGACAGTCAACATTTTAAGTGCATTGGAATACATATTCTTTGATTCATTTTTTTGAAAAGTAAAAAACCGAAGAACACACAAAAACGTGACTAACCTTTCCAGTTGTCAAAAACAAACCACTAATCCAAAATGGCTGATAATGCTTAAATATGATAAACATATGTTTACCAACATAATGAAAAAAAAATTCGATAATCGAATGTACACAGCCGGCGAAAATTCAAAATTCACCTTTTCTTTTGAACAAACCTCGTATTTATATTTATATTTAGAAAGATACCTACGGATGTATTATTTATATTTAAGATTAATAAAAACAGTGAGTTTTATAAAATGTTTTTCAACTATAAAATTAGAGGTACCAGATTTAATTTTTTTTGACAAATATTTGTTAAGAAACATTTGAGATTGTAGTAATACGTTCATGAGAAAAAAAAACCACGGGAAGATCAATTTTCTAGGCTTGCTAAGGAAAATTCGAGTTTTCGATGTTTTTACTCGACTTCTTCACTTATGTTGTTAGGATTCCCACTTTATTTTACAGATTTTCTATGGCATATTCAACCGTAGGTCTCTCCAATACAGCAGGGCCATGCGTCGTATTTATTTGTACATGGCTTCTTCTCTTACGTCTTAAAGATTCCGGCTTTATTTTAGTGTAATGTCCCGTCTTAATAGTATTTCACATTACACACTTGTAATTAAATTTATTATTACTGTAACTAACCAATTATTATTACACAAATAATATTGAGATGAATGTTGTGCTCACCTATAATTAGAAACATCATTATAACCACGTATAAATGTAAATTACTGTTAAAATTATGTGATGTATTCTGTTGGCGAGCCAATAAAAAAAAAAAAAAATACCACTGAAGAGATAACAATACAAAAGCTAGCATGTACTAACACCGCCCCTTAAAATGACAGCGACATGTCATTGGTACCGATCGATGTAATTATTTCTAAAACCTTGTAAATTGTTTACCACCCATTTTATCTATGTATTGTTTTTGTGTAAAATAATAAAATTAAAATTATATTACTTTCCGTGAAATATGCATGTATATTTTCAACAAAATTTTTCATAAACGGCAAAAAAGAAAGCCAAGAAGTTATTTTACATTAATGAAAAAAGTTTATTAAACTTTTGATGTAATGTATACAGGCGCTGGCTGCTGGTAGCAGTACTTAATAAAGCGTCTCACTTAAGCTCTCCGTCACGATTTACCTTAACGGATTCGCGTCACTTATAAATTCATAAAATTAAATTGACAACACAACGCGGACGGATGTTTCCCGGACATCCGTTTTGAAAGTTTAAGCCTTCGATTAAATTGCGACATTGCGTGCTGTGGAGATATAATGACTTCTTTTTTCATGTTTTTTTTTCGGCACAAAACATCCCTACTTACGTCACGCTTATAATTATCTGGTTTTGTGATTCATGTTTTGTTATCATTCCGATAAGATTTTATTAAATAAAAAAGCAGTCAAAACTTAATCTCTTAAATATTGTTGCTTGTTTGCAATTTGTTTACTTCTTAGCCCGCTGTCTCACGGTTTGGTAGGGGTAAGTTTAAAATCGAAATAGACCGCAAGACCCTGCGCAAAAAAGTTCCACAATGTCGGCGCTGCGAACCGTAGTGATTTTTACTTTTCTGCCCAAGTTTTACAGCATTTGGTTTACATAAATTCCTTTACCGTGGGACAACGGGTTTAGTAACTACTACCAATTATTACAGGTGATTGGATTATCACTGACGTTTCAATCTATCAACGAGGAAGATCTAATCTTTCTTGTACTATAACTCGGATTTAGTTATTCTGTCAACGCCTGTATTCACCGGTGAGTGTAGCTAAGAGGGTTTGTTAACATTGTTAGCAGAATGTTCTTAGCTTCCCTTGGGTTTTGTTAGTATTACAAAACCTTCAACTTTCTCAATTTTCTTTGAATCTTTTGATGGGGTGAATCAATATATTATCCGTATTCTTTACACTTAATTACTTCTTTAGTTTATCAACAGTGCAAAACGTAACTTATATTTTCGGACCCCGGTTTGATTATTTTTAAACATAAATTTACTTGTCTGAGTGTGACGTTGAAAACGTTTACATATTATCTGTATTGCCTTAATAATAAATCGTTCTGATAACCGCTATTTTTTGTACAAAAAACTGTCACCAAATAACTGTGACTATAAAAACGACTACATAGCCTTATTAAGTCATGATAAGCGCTAGTTTTTAATCCATTAGCAATATAAAATAGTATTAATAGAGATTGTCGTTTAATGCCATTATTTGGTCCTGGCATTAACTGGAGTCTTATTTCCAACGTATAAAACCACCAACATTATATAATATAATATATAATTCATTAAATATCTCTGTTACGGGTCATATGTAAGATTTGATAATTATGCAGATGCAGCTTTATACAGTGAAATTGAGTCTGTAGTGGGATCACACAGATGCATTATTCCTATATAAATTAGCGATAACATTAATTTTTTTATTTATTGTTTTTGTGTTTAATTCGTAGAACTCCATTTAATTTTTTTAAATTAAAGTTCTGCAATTATTTTTTTGGTTTTTGTTATTGTTACAGCTGTTTCGGCTTTCAGGGCCATTTTCTGGTCGGCAATGGTTCTGGTTTGAAAATGGACTTGAATGCCGAAACAGCTGTAACAATTACAAAAACCAAAAAATACTTGCAGAATTAATAATTATATTATTAAATTTGTGTTAATTAAATTTAAAAAAAAAATTTCAATGCCTGAAATTTCAAATTCAGTATATTTTACCTCCTGGCTCTAATGTTTTATTCTAAGCGTATCGATGTAAAACAAACTGCAAACAAAATTCTTGATTGAACAGACTATATCATCCAGATATCTTCAATTTTGATCTGAAAAAATATAAAAAAGCTAAAATAATGTTTATCATCTATATCATCTAGATATCTTCAATTTTGATTTGAAAAAATATTAAAAAAGCTCATAAAATAATGTTTCTCTACTTATCATGAGTAACATTTGTGTTGTTGTTTATGTATTATGTGGTTTTTTTCAATTCAATTTGTTTTAGATCCTGTTTTTTTATTATTTTTTGTCAAATGTATAAAATAATAAAATTGAACTTTTTATTTCCCAAAGATTGATAAATTCTGTTGAAATCTCAAATTTAACCGTGTTTTTTTCACTTGTTCATAGAAATGAATCTCATCAACATGGACGCGGAGAACCGCGTGGTGCTGAATGTGGGTGGCATCCGGCACGAGACGTACAAGGCCACCCTGAAGAAGATCCCTGCCACCAGGCTGTCACGCCTCACCGAGGCGCTCGCCAACTACGATCCTATCCTCAACGAGTACTTCTTCGACCGGCATCCCGGAGTCTTTGCTCAGGTCCTCAACTATTACAGGTAACCACTTAACCGTCAAAAGTCATTCAACAGTCAATCCAAGGGAGCCTGCTATGCCTCAACATAAAGGACTATCACATCAAAACCGTTGTTTCAACAATTCAACCCATTTTTCAAAAAAACTTTATTTGAATGAGAATTGAATATTGTTCCGTTCCTTCTCACCTTTTTAAAATTCACGTGCTTGACTCGAGATTATACTTTCTGAGGTCTGGAACTGGGAACTTTAGATCACATCATTTTTGGTGTCCCTCTCTAAACAAATATCCTCTCCTATATCAAGCCTTATCTAAAATTGCCTCCCCTCCGTTCAACGTCTCTTTTCTTCTTTGTTTAAACTCGGTTCCAATTCTCCATATAATTATAAAAGTTGGCCGCTTAAATAAAATTAATATATAAATTCGCCTTCCCTTGCTTCATAATTTGAAATGATGTCGTAGGGTTTGCGTTTGAGGGTGAAAGCAGGAAATATATTTAAAAAAGCTAACCATCATTAGCATCAATAACATAAAGGCAGCAAGTAACTCACCAATGTTTAGGATCGTTAAAAAACTGTATGTACGTCCTACGTAACTATGTTTCAATGAACTTAAATTTACTTTGAATATGTCATTTTAAAAATTGAAACTGATTGTTTGAAGAATTCAGACCAGCGATAAAGTAGCTACCTAGTCTGCGGTGGTTAAAATAATAATAATTTAAATATTATGTACCGATCCTAAATTAAAAAAAAGTTTGTTAATAAGGTCAGTTGGCAAAATTCTATCTAGCAGTTTAAAGGGATTTTATTGTACCTAATTACCTCACATTTGTTAAAAAAGAGGATTTTTTTAAAAATCGTAGCACTCATTGAAAATTTACATCTGAATTACATATTTTGTAAGCCAAACTTTTAACTACTAGCGATCAGACAACCAATTTGAATATCGTGGTTATTATTTCATCTGATAAAGTTAAACGTTTAAGGGTGGTTAATTTGAATAAACTATAAATAACCGGAATGCAAAGCTTTATGTACAGGGATCGTCGCTTTACTTTCAAAACATAATATTAGATTCTAAACACCATTACTGCTAAACCTAATAGCATGATCTTAGCATTGGATTGGAAAGTACTCAGAGCTGGAACACCATTGAAAACTTCGGAAACCGTGGAACCTCAAAGTCTTTTTTTCATAAGTGGAAAGTTTCAGCGAATTCCTTGGATACAATTGATCAAGTAGGAATGTACATTGTTTCGTTTGGTTTGTTTTATTAAATTGAAAAGCACTCACCGTATTCTTCGAATATTTTAAGAGAAATAAAATAAGATGTGACATCCCAGACGTACTACAATTCCCAGCAGAGTCTCTACTTGAGTGACTCTTTTCATTCGCAGGTGCATTACGACAAAGATCTCTCGCCCGTTCTTACGTTTTCAAAATAGTACAATGGAAGTTTTTTCTCGGTAGCTGAACAGGTCATAACATCTTGGAGTTTGGAAAACAAGAAATATGCTTTGTTAATTGAAATTTCTGCTGTTATTTTTCTATTTGTTTAAAATCTCATCAAGAGGTGAGTACTGCAAGAACAATAAAGACAGTCGGAGTTTAACCAATCGGTTAATATTGAAATAGAAATAAAATATTCCAATTTTACATTAAGTATAATTCAATAATTTTTTCAATATTATTTATAATGTGATATTCGCATCTTGATCATTTAAGTATTTGAGTGTCTCGTTATACTGAATCTATGATACTAGATATACCTAGTGCATTGTTTTATTTTATTTTCTCTTTCATATTCTTTTATTCCACTTTTTCTTTCGGTATCCTCACTTACCAATTACCTTTGATCTTTTATTTGTACTCGTAATTTTTCTATATTTTCGTTTTTATTACGTTAATCATCTTACATTGGTCTGCTTTTTTTGCACGAGCTTTGCTGTTAAAAAAAGTAAAATTCTTTACAAAAATGAATAAATTTAAAAAATGGATACCTAATATGAATAAAAATCTTTAAAATATGTATTATTTTAGCAAAATAAACTAAAAACATTCTAATAATGGTTAATAATATAGTGTTTAGCGCTGTTTACATCAAAGACTTGGTGGATAGGAAGCCTCAGTATTAAATCCTGCAATTGTCCCACCTACCCAATCTGCTCATTCTAAAATTGTCACCATGACCGGAATAATTATTAAAAGAAGAAGAAAATGTCAAAAACTACCGCAAACGGGACAGATTGATGTGTGGTATAAAAGAGACTGCGAAATATAATTTTGTGAATTCAGTATTCGTCACATTTAGCCACACCAGTGAAACAGATTGAAGCTGGCACACTCTGTGACCCCAACTGAAAGGGTCCTTTTCTCTTTTATTTCAATCTTGGCCAATATTATGTTCCAGAAGCCCAAATTTTATATATTTAGGAATCCAGCGAGTTCACCAAGTGTGATGGATGCCTAATAATTAACTCTCACATATTTAATAATAGCATTTCACATAGTTTTGTGACTGGTCCTTCACTGTGTTGCAAGGGCTTCTCCCAGGAGCACATTCAACGCAAACTTATACCCAATTTTGAAACACCGGATGGCGAAAAATAATACAGGCATCCATGTACTGCATAAAAAATGGGTAAGAAATGGAGTGCCAAAAACACTAACAGCCTTACTAAAGAAAAACCATTTCAAATTCGTTAAACGGTGTTTTTGTTATGCGTTGTATAAAGAATGTGAAAGTGAAGATCCGAGTTTTTACTAATAAAAAAAATATCTTTAACTCTGTTTTTTAACTTTGGCAACAATTTTTTTGCAACTTCGCACATGCGCATTAAGGTCAATCATGATAATCTTTAGGTGCGAAAGCTGTCGTTGACAGTTGTTTTTATGTCTTCTTGAAATATCTTCAAAGATCGTGTTTTGTTCATAAAATGGTCAATTTACTATTATATTCGTGTAATTCAACACATTTACAACTTATTTCTGCTATTTTTCCTCAGTTTCAGACAAGTAATCATATAATAATAGCGTAATATCATAAAGTTAGGTTAAATGGTTATGCCAGTTGTTTAAGCGGTGGACCTTTTATAACATAATCAATTATTCTTTGGCAATGAGTTACTTACAGAGGTGTAGGAACTTTCACTTGTTGGGATGCACTTGGATTGCACTGTAGTTGTGGTATTAGCAAAACTTATTTATTGCGATGAGTTAAGATGATTTATATTTGCTATGCGATGCGTTATGGGTAATAATGTTTACCTCGCGTCACGGCTGTTGGTTTTTGACTGACTCCCGGACAAAGAGGAGAGGTATGAAGGAGAGGAAAACGGGGTTCAGGAACAAAATTCATTGCCATAAACAATTCTCTGTGACACGACAATTAGCCATTATTTGGCGTAAACACCAGTATTCAAATTGTATTTTATGGACTATATTTTACAAGAACTTCTTTAAAGTGATATTTTTTTCATAACATAAATGCCTTATGCACATGTTGGTAACCACGTATCGAAAAAATAAACGTTTTAAAATGTGCATGCAATGCGTCAAGCATTTCAGGTTTTTTTTTATATTGTTTCCTGGAAATTATGTGCAAGTTCAATTTTTTTTTTGTTGTGTGATAGTGATAAAAGTGAGTTTTCTTGCAAACTCCTTAAATAAAAACAACTGTGTTTTTGTTTTGATTTTTCTGAAATTTTGCGAAGTTTTGATATAAATGTTTGTGGTTAGCTTTTATTTCTACTTTTTTATGTTTGAAATTAAAATATTTCATTATTTTAG
Source organism: Hesperophylax magnus (assembly GCA_026573805.1). Lineage (NCBI taxonomy): Eukaryota > Metazoa > Arthropoda > Insecta > Trichoptera > Limnephilidae > Hesperophylax > Hesperophylax magnus. Next base: position 168,495 of record JAIUSX010000097.1, on the reverse strand, counting down.
TATTTTTCAAATTTCCGAAAATTTCCGAAATTTTATGAGAAATTTTTATTATTTAATATATATAAATATATATTGTACAACCGATTAACTACACCCTGTGACTGGATACACAATGTGCATATCTTATATATCTTTCCATTAACTATTTTATGTCAGTTTCTATTTTACTTTTAATTTAGTAAGGCTTAATATATATGGTCGTTTATCAACTGAATAAAATTTTCCCCAAGCTTTTTTGCAAGACTGTCATAGTTTAGTAAAGATGTTACCTATTGATTAAGAGCACTCACTTTCCATTCCTCTTTCTACCCTCTCTCCTGGGACTCCAATTTTTTTGTCGCCTTCTGCACACGCATTTATTTTGTAACACAATATGTACAGCTTAGTCGAGTATTATACTGCCCTGAAGAAGTAAAAGCAAAACTGATCGGCAATAAGTATCAAAAAGTTTAGTGGTATTTACTAAGTCATAGTTTTATTTTAAATTAAAAATGTCGATTTTCTAATGCCATTAATCATATTAATTAATATTACTATTTTATTTTTTGATATCATCATGGTGAGCAAGTCCTTAAATAAAGACAAAAACATGTTTAAACAATGAAAAGTAAAAGTAAACCGTGTTTTGCATACAATTTACTGACACAATGCACGTACTTTTACATAACTTCTTAGTTAACCTTAAAACTTTACAACATACGGATTGCAGAGGTACAAGTAATAAAAGTGCATGTTACATTGTTTAACTTAAGTTTCCTTAGTTGGGGCACAATACGTTGCAGGTTATATGAGTTTACGCTACATTTTACAACACTTTCCTATGTAATACGCTGTTAAAGCGCATTTCCTGAATAAACCCTGAAAGCAAATAAAATCGTTAAAATTTTATGTTTTCCTAATATTACATAATTTCGCACCAGACATTTTTACTTCCTATCAAATGTTTGAAACAAAACAGCAGCTGTATAATGGTGACTGCTGATTATCCTGTTCTTGGTTTGGCTTACATCTGACGAATGGCATCATTGAAAAATTATGATCGCAACGTTTCGATTCGAAGAAATATATTCCAGTTCAAAGACAATTAAATTTTCGTTTTAATACGTAACTAAGAAAGTTCAAACAGTTCATTTAAATTTATTCAAATGATTTAGCATTCGAAATGTTTTAAATTTATTCAAGGGAATTAAAATTGTATTCATTTGAAATGTTTCTGCTAGATTTTCTGCCGATTGTTTCCCAAAAGTTACCTGTAAGGCGAAAACAATGTAAATTATAAAAAAATGATTTTAATATAATTACCTGCAGTATATTTGCACTTCGTTTCAGATTAGATGAAATTCTCGGTAGCGACCTGGCATTATCACACTATCATTCGTTGGATCATTAAAACGTTGCATAAAATGGCTTTAGATGATATATGTTTTTTTTTTGTTTAATTTTTTTTACGTTTCAGAGTTATCCAGTAATGTTGGCCTCAGTGGGTGGCTTACCCGTTCTGATGCCAACATTATTAGGTTGATTACATCTATATTGAGAGATCCTTGTTGTTATTTTTTCCATACCCATCTTCTTTCCTGGAGATAATACTTCCCAAGTAGTGATACTATATTTACTCTGACTTTGAGCAGTTCGAACTCTTATGCGGAAACTCAACATGAGAACTCCTCCCAATGAGACAAGCAAAGCAAAAACCGTTTTATTATTTGCTATCAAGATAAATTTTTAAAAAAACCACAAAGAAGAAAAATTAAAAGGTTAACGTACATTGAGAATTTTACAACACAATATGGTGATGATTTATTTTTGGGGAGAAACTAATTTTCTTGCGGCATTTTCAGTACAGGGATAATGTAATCATTGTTACCTCGGCCAGCCATGTGTGAGACTGTAATTGTGTTATTTCGAAAACATCCTGCGGCATTGTTTCAGGAAGGCTGCTCGTTCACCTACGAATTTATGTTCTCGTGTTTGACTTCTTTGAAATATTTGTGATGTTAATTGCAGCGGGCTTAGCTTAAACAGCAATGTTAATACACTAAAGGGGGTTACTATTTGACTTTCTTTATGGTTAATTGAACGACATCAATATTTGATAAAGCGCTAGGAGGGGTATTAAACGCTAATTAATATTTTCACAACTACCTGAAAGTTTTTAGAACTAATTTTATGGAGTATCTGAAAGTTGTTTGTAAAGTTGAAAATTATGTATTTTATTTGAAAGTATAAGTGAAGTTTGAATTCTATTGATTTATTTCAATAAACCAAATCACCAGATGTGATTAGGTGCTTAGTTTTATCGTTCTTTTATTTATGGCAGTTGAGCGCGGTAAAGATAGGAGTGGCTTTTAAGGCTTAGGGAAGTTGAAATGGGTATACTGAGCCCACTTGAATAGTCATGGTGACGAAGGGTCTCGATATAAATTGGAAACATATACACATATTATGATGCGTATACTTATAAGTATTAACGTATGTGTTTATAATTAACCAATACAACCTAAGATTAAAAGTAGTCCCTTTCAATAAGCACAGGTCTATAGAAAAATGATTACGCCGGTACCCGATGGGGGTCTCTAACTCGATCTATTCGACTGTCGGTGATCGTCTTAATAGTACCTACCTACCGCCAGTGCCTAAGTTCATAGAAATTCGACTAATGTAATAGGTTTACTGGACGTGTTTATATTTACAATATCCTTAGAACTTAACATTTCTAAGGAGGTCTCCTTAACACTTCTAAGGAGACCTTGTCTGTAAACGTGTAGGTAAGTATGAGTTTTCTCATGTAGCACATTATTGGCTGTGAGGAAAATTTGTAGGTGGAATGATTTAAGACTATTATGAATTTAGAGCCCGTTGTTTCACATAACTGAATTCATAACAGAACATAAATAGAACTTTCACAGAACTTGAATATTAACTTTGAATTTGTATGATCTGTTCAAGTTTCGTAAAACAACTGGCCTTTAGGCTTTTGAGGTGTTAAGCTTAGCGTTTCGTGCAATCTTACATGTGTCAATAATTAAATTAATAAATTTTATCAGATAATCTGGATCGTTGCAAAAAGACAATGAATCGAAGTTAATTGATTAACAAATGATTCAACGCATGAAAATGATTCAACACTGAAATTTACAGATGAATTACTTATTTAATCGTAATAGGAAAGCAGATGAAAAAATAGATGCACCAAATCAATACAAAAATTTAAATTGAAAACACTTTATTGAGAGCCATAGTACACTCGAGGAACTTGCAAACAAACGCTCACGCTAATATGCCATACCAAGCACCTTCTATATCTTCAATAAAGATAACCCCCTCTAAGTCATTAACTTCTAGAACCACACCACAGCCACAACAAATGTCGCAAGTGAACACACATTTAAAATAATAAGAGTCATTTCCTTTTGTTCCTCGTATTTACGTCGGCTTCTAATTGCCATTCGGATCGCACGTAGTTTCCCGTGTCTGTTTAATTTCCCGCTTAAACATTTAGGGCGGCCCCCACCGAAAACAAAATGATATTAATTCGTTAGGCGTTGAGATTAACCAATGTAGTATTTCTGTGATTATTTCCCGGCCAATGCGAATGAACGTGGTCCGTGAAGAGACCGGGTAGTTAACCTTTTCCAGGATGAGAAAGGCCACTTGAACGAGAAAAAGTTTCGCAATTTCACCAGCTTCGAGGAAAAGGGCACCTTGTCGGGCGGGTTAATGCCTAAATTACATTTCTTCGCTCACCAGGCGAGTTCGCACGGCATCGTTAAAAATGTAAACTTTTAATCTTGCTCGAGATCTTGCTTGCCCCGGAAGGAATCGCCATCTTTATGTGCTGAATTATGGATGGATTTATTTTTATTGTATCTTATGGCTGTGAAGATCACATTGTTCGAGAAATAGGTCACTCCTTGTTGCAAGAGAAAATTTTCAGAGATGTGATCTTATTACGTCGTTGGGTATATTAACGATAGCCAAACTGTAAAAAACGTATTTTATAATAAAGTGTTACTACTAAGTGGGTATTTACGAGACATAAAGAACCTCATTTATTAATTTATTTTTTAACGGCTCCGTTATTCTAGTGATAAATCACTTCGAGAACTCCAAGTGCAAACATTATAACTTATTATCACGGATGCATAGTGTACAGCCAAACACTTTCTAATATAAAAATACTACAATACTTGCGTATTATAAAAATAGTTAATTACTGTGACAGTTTGTTAACAGTTACTATCGACAAAATAAAGAAGAAATGTGTGCAATTTTGTTGAATTTCTGTGCCAGATGACATAATATCTACAAATTTATGCATATATTTTCTGAAAATTTTATCTGAAACTGAAGGTTTTTGTAGGAATGAGGAAAATTTGATCCATTTTTTTAACAAAAATGACCTTCTATCTTAAAAACATTCATTTTTTGCTTTTATATTTGATTTTAATATTTGAAATAATTTTAACATTTTTTTTATTCTTCGTGTTTCCCGAAAAGGCACCAAATCTATGAACGTAGCCTTTGACGTCACACATTCCTAGTCTCAAAAGCCTACTTTAATTTCAACCGGCACTCATTTTTTTTATGACAGCCGAGAGGTTTTTTGTTTTATTTTCAAGATTACCCGCTTTTAACATCGACGCACATTAGGTAAAATTTTAGCATCTCGACATTTAGGTTATCATATTGAATCAAAGTACAAAAATGCTTCCATCACCGCACCTATTAAACAATTTTAAAATCTGAAAAAATTTCATCGGTTCGAATGTGAACCAGAGGACCAGACTTGTCAATGCATATGTTCTAAAATACCCACAAGAGATAAAGAGATTTTTAAATTTCCCACAAATGCCCTACTAGTTCCCTTACCTCCAAAACGAAAAAAAAATCTATTGAAGTTAGCATTATCTAGTAATTTTCGGCATTTTTTTGCGGGTTTTAAATACAAACTTTTTTTAATTTGCTGCAAACGAAAACTAAATACAGTGCGTTCTAAAAATATTGTAAAGTTTATTTTGCAATGTGGTTGGATAATCGAGAAATTCCCAGAATCCCCGCATTTTTTCCCAGTAAAATTCCCCCCCCCCCCCCCGCAAAAAACCAATTCTTGAAAGAAATTCCCAGCTATTTGGGGAATTCTCCACGTATTGGCAACCTTGATGTGGATTTTGTGGATCATAGATATATTTTTAACCTCGACTGATTGGGAACAATCAGCAGTTCAGTCGTACTAACCAAACGGTATGTTTTAATGAGATGGTGTTTTGTTTTTAATAACCATTTATAAATTTAATGTATTATAATATATAATTGAACTCATTAATTCAGAATCAGCATTAGTTTTTTATATGAAAAAATATTTTTAAGCATTATTATTTTTCACTGTAGTTCCTAAAAGAGTGGTTACAAACTTCAGTAAATCAATTTGAAAACTTTTTGATGAAAAATTTTAAAATACACATTTTCCATCTAAAACACTTGTAGGAAATATAAATTGAATTTGAGGGTTAACCAACACATTAGAATTAAGAAACGTCATGTGTTTTATTGTGACAAGATTACTAAAGATACAGTTTTCGTAATATATATATTCCTTAATACTTGTTACAGTTGCTTTAAATCCAACGTTCAATAAATTTGATAATCAATGCCATTACACCCGGACAGGGCGGTGTTTACATATTAATTAAACAATCCATACCATATAAATGTGCTGAGCGGTAATAAACCTAAAACCTATAATAGCTTCAAATTCAAATGCATGTAGGTACCACTGCGCTATAGAAATTGTAATTTACGGGTCGATAGCACGGCTGGAAGTGACGCGTGCTTCTATGTATGAAGATGACATATTGTGGGTAATAAATTGAACGAGGCGTCTAGATTATGAAAGCTATGCTGAAATACGGCTGTGGCGAAAATCGATATTATGAAATTATTACTCATTATTGAACACCATTATTTAATGTTGACTCTTGTTACCGAGAACGCTCTCCATTCATTTGTAAAATGTATGGGTTAGTAACTTTCACATATGTTCTCCTTAAATTATGACCAATGTCGTCTAAAATTATACATTTGTGTGGCCATGTTCATTTTAAGTTAAACGAGCTTTTATTTTAATTTCTTACATTAAATGTATGAAAATAAAGTGTTCCAAAGATCTCACTGGTAACCCTACACTTCACAGCCCCACTAGTATATACTTAAATAGGTGTTCAAAAATGGTGACGAATTCGTCACATTTTTTCATTGGGTTTTTCTACTTACTTTCCATTCCGAGCTATCATTCAATGTTTGAAGTGAAAACGGATCGATGTCTTGTTGATTTATTAGTTATGTATTTTATGTGAACATAATCTAGAATGTATCTACAAAGGTAATATTTCTTTCGTGGTAAATTTTCTGACGCAATGTTACTAACAAGGCGTCTGAAGCATATTTTTATATGGTTGTAATGAGTAGTTTTCTGTTTTTCTTCTTCTACATTCATTTTTATTGATTATGTTAATTTAAAATGAAAATTTTAATTCATTAAACAATTTTCGTTTGTGGCTGAGACTCCTTTTAGCAACTTCACTTACAACGACTTGAGGTATTAGACGAACTATCAGAGCAGAATTTGTGCAAAGTTGCTGGGGGGGCGTTTATTATTCTGTTATGGTAATACAACCTCAGAAGTTGTAGTGCAAATCTTCCCTGTCATGGCGCTACCCTCCTTCGACCCCTGCACCCTCTGCACTCCTTTCTCGAGGGAGGGGGCCGCAGTAGCCGATGGAACCGAGGAGTGTTGACAGTGGAGGATTGAATATGCATGAAACTGCCAGCGCCCCACGCGGGAGACATGTTGCTTTACATAAAGAGCAGTTTAGATCGCACTACCTTTTTAGATAAAGGACTTTACAAACTTTTATTATTAGCGTTCACCAAATTTTTCAAAGGGTGAATATCATATAATGGAAGGGGGTGGTTGAATAATTTGTTAGGGAAAATTGGATTCTAGACAAAGCAGCCAAGAAACCTGCCTTAGCAATATTGAGCTAACCAATATTGATGTTGTACCAACGTGAGCTGGGAAATGCTTAGACGATAGTAAAGACTTTAGGGGATGAAAATTAATGGAAAATATCTCACTTGCTCTGAAAATGTTTCTTGCGAGAGTCGCTTTTTGCTTTTAAATGAATCTTCTGAAATTCATTGCTATCAGTAATGAATAAATGTATTAATGTTAAATCTAGCCTTGATACCCGTTAGTAAAATATGAAGAAAAAAAACTTTTTCATTTGCTATTTTCATTGAATTTAGAGTTTAAGTGGATGAATTCTTTGGGTTTTCGGTTGGAGAATAAAAAATCTAAACGAAAGAAAACACAAGGTTTGTGTCTAAAAAGTCTCTTGGAACGCAATTTTTTATTATTCCTTCTTTTTCAAACTTTGGTAATTATAATTATACGTAATGTTATATATTGAATTTCCATTTTCCTGGAATTCTAATTCATTGGTTTGTTGGAAAACCTTTGAGTTCTGGTCATATACATAATTGAATGTTTGAGGTGCTTAATATTCCTTCATTCAACGAAATTGATACTCGTACTTTCAATTTTCTTTGATTTCGAATTAAATTTGTGTTATGGTAATGTTTTATTCGTTTTCCTGATTTTTATTTTATTTTAAATATGCGAAGTTTATTTTTTTGTCAATTCTTCTAGCAATACCTAATAAAGCAAAGGATAGAATTTCAGTAAGTTTAAGCTTTGTTTACTTTCATGCTAAAACGTGTAGTTGGACATTCACATTAATGTCCAGATACCGTAGCGTATACATTCTCAGTAGTCTGTTAATGTTTAATTTCAGATTTATATGATATTCTAATTTCTGAGGTTAGCTGAATATAATGTTAACATACCTATTTGAAAGTTTTAAAGTTCACAAAACGCACAATAGGAACTACTAGAAGTTGATAAAAATCGAAAATTGCCGATCACTTAAATGTAACAGAAAAACCCAAAACAGCTCGCCTAATTATGGAGGCGATGGAAATTCACAAAAACCCCTTTATTATTAATACAGATGTCGGGCATAAGCTTAATAGTTTGCTTAATATATTTTTTTAATTATTATCATGATATACCGACCATTAGAGGATTAACGCTGGCAGCACTGTATCACTTCAACAAAAAAACATACTTCATCACAATCTGTATATCTGCCCCGATGATGAACACTGTCGCTGTCGCTGTGCAGTGCTGTGGTTAAAGAATAAAGAAACGCGACATCGCATAAACTCCCAAAAATTAATAAAGATTGACTCATGGGTATATTAGAAAATATAAATACGAGTAATGTAATAATTTCTAAAGTATGTATATATTCTTTCAAACAGTTAGCGGTTAAGGTTTTTTTTAATAAATTAATACATTTTAGAACATTGATAAAACGCATCCCTTAAGTAAGCCGTGATAGAGTAGCGAAAAAGGTTATACATATTTGATGCATGAGGTTGCGATTTTAATTCTCAGCTATTATAATTAATTAAAATATTTATTATTAAATGTTACTAAATTATTGTACCTAAGCATGCAAATAAATGTAATTCACACTTAATCTAAATTTGGTCAAAGAAATTATTTGTATGAGGCTCAATTTATATTTAATAGCCTTCCAGAACATATAAAGTCATCTTTTTGAATTTATGGCATAATATACATTTTTTTCATCCTTATCCTTTTTAAATGAACAGCATAATACATGTGATATTTTTAATTATTTTCATATTTGTAATTTTTTTTAATCAATAGTATAATATGTTATTTCTAATCAAATATCAACACGTGGTCACCCTACATGTTTACTACATTATAATGAATTGGCTGAAATTGGCTTCCTTCAGCATTCTAAGTACCATGTAGGTAATCAATATTTGTAAGAAACAAAGATATTAGAAGAACGAGATATGCTATGTTGGCCGCCGGACCGTAGCCGGAGTACTACCTAATTAGGGTACTTTGAACGGTATCGGGACGTGTACGCACAGAAATCTGTTCTATGTATTAGTGCGGATACCTTAGCGATGCCTTAGCGTAAGAGAAGGTGTGCAGTAGTATTGGTGAACAAAACCGGCGACACTCGGCAAAACAATTCCACTCAGTACGAACTGCGCATAGCACATCTCGTTCTTCTAATATCTTTGGTAAGAAACAATAATGTACCAATGATGCCATGTGAAAAAACAATTAATAAAATAAATACAAATATGGCGAAAACTATTTACATGTTACTTGAATCTAGTGTTTGGTTTGAAATAATGGCTTCCTTTCGTTGGTTGAGCACAGATGAACATTGTGTGACGTTATTATTTCACAGTATTTGCATTTTCGTTCTCTCTTTTGACATGAAGCTGGCACGTGAGCCGAGGACACCCCCCACCCCCTCCCCTTCTTCACCTCTGTCAAGCAAATGAGAAACGCGAAAAAATATATAAAACATCCTCCTTACAGAAACGAAGACTTCTGAATAATGCAGTTAAGCAACTAGATCTTTTCTGGCAAAATTTGAAATGAATTGTTAAAAGACAATATAATCACATAATGATAATGCTAATATTTAGGTTACCAACCCCTGGCAAATAAGTATGTAAGACAAGTGTTCAGTAAATCATTAACCATCTTTTCATAATTGTTTCATCATGAGCTGTATGGATGGAGTATTAACAGTGGTAATTTGGAATATGTAAAATCAGTTCAATCAATTTGTTTTTTTTCTCACTTACTTTTCATTTAACAAATTTTGCGACCTGTCTAACCAAAGAGCTTTTGTTAATCATGCAGGCGCCTGTATTTGCTACCAGCAACTGGACAACAACCATGCGTAATTTAAGGAAGTTTATATTTTCATTTATAGAACTTCTTTAAAGGCAATATGTTTTTGCGGTGGGCGGAAATCGATCGGCAATCCTTTTTCCGAAATTTATCAAAGGTGTAAAATCCATGGAGGTTCCCCAAGTAAGCTCTACGTGTATATTATTATCGGTAAATATTCTCACGATTCCGAAATTACAAAAAACAATTGACACAAGTCTGAAAATAGTGATATAGGTCTCAAATTGCTCGCGACTCTCCTTGATAACCAAACCTATTCTGAAATAATTGTGTCAACGTCCGAAATAAGATTATTATAAATGCTTTTCATTTCCAAATGACTTTGATTATACGCGTTATTAATTGGTATATGTTTGAATCTTAGTTTTTAGCTATGTTTTTTTTAAATCCGTTCAATCTCGATTATGATATATTATAATCCTTATATCTCAATCAACTTTAAACGTTGCGAATTGATGCCTCGCCTGAAGCCCACTTTCCTCGACCAATGCCAAAAGTGGAGGCAAGCCAAAAAGGTCGACGTAATTAGTGATGAGAATTTTAATTGGACCAATTTACATGGTATTATACCGTCCTTCAACTATTTGTGGCATTGCTAGTTTGTTGAATTTTAGCACGCTCAGATTAAATCAAGGTGTATTTAAAAATTTATTCATTAAACATAATAGGTATATATATATATATGTTTTCTGTTTAGTATTTTAATAAAGTTTTGGTATGATAGGTACATAAATGACGAATTAAAATAAATCAATAAATCTAAACAAACAACGTTTTTGGAAAGATTTGATTAAAAACATTATGGAGGTTGTTTTTTTAGTTTTTTGGAAGATATTGATCATTATTTAAACTTTATTTTTACATTTACTACGCTAGTAAGTAAGTATTTCTTACCTTGTCATTTGGATGTATCTAACCAAGACGTAGTAATACACTTTATTCCACAATTTAATTGATCTGATAAATGTTGTACAGAACATTTTTTATACGTTGTATAATTCATATTTCTCTTATAAATGATATCAGAAGCTTTTTCTCGTTTATTGAAGACGATTTATTTCAAATAGTGACATGGGTTCTTATAATAAACGGCTTTACAATAACGCCATTAATGTCTACACAATACCAACGACAAGATAAATATGTTTTATATTTTTATCTAAGTTTCTCAATTAACCCTTAATCTAACCGTTTTTATAATGGCTTTGAACGTCAAAATTGCCGTTAAAATAATAAAAAAAAAATTTTAAAAAACTAAAATACTGCATTTTTATTCAATTTGATATGTTTTAAAATATAGAAAAAAATTATGAATTCTACAAATTAAACACAATAAAAATAAATAATTAGTAGCCCACTTTTAATAAATAATTAATTTTAAAAAGTTACTGGATAATTTAATTATATTACTTAACCACTCGAGCGATGACTATCCAAATTTGGGTTGTTGATTTTCATGTATTACAAATTTGACGATTTTATAAAACCTAATAAACGGCTTTAAGCCTCACTAAGCAGTTTAAATGTTTTCTCAAAAATATTTGGGGGTATGATATTATTTAAATCGAATGGCTGAATCGAAAATCGAACGCCAAGTGGTTATGATTTCTAAGGGAATTCTTTTTTCACGTTAACTCCACACAGGAGACCCTGAGGAAAATAATTTCCCTAAGGGTCTATGTCATCTCTGGGGATGGTGTGTGGAGGGTATTTTTGGACACCCATATTAGAGGAGAAAGGAGGCACAGAGGCCGGTTAATCGTTCCATAGCCAAGCTATTGAACTCAAGAATGTGTCGTAGAAGCGACCCGTTCTCATGTGACAAATGTCAACAATGTACATATGTTGGGCACTTGTTTGGCATGTTTCCCGATTATGCACCGGTTCCGAAAGGCTCAATGATGATAGCACTTTCCATTCTAATACCAGTAGAATAAGGACAGCATACCTACCTGACGCCTGTGCTCTAAAGATTTCAATCCGATTTATTGAAAACTTTCCTTTGACTCGGGTTATCGAGTTGTGCAAACTAAATACTCAGTTTTATGCAAATGATCACAAATGAGCAAAGGTTTTAGCAGTACATAGTTTACCTATTAAAACGTTATTTCTCATAATTGACGAGCTATAACGCGAAAACTATTGATTGTAAACAAGTTTCCATGTTCAGTGAAATGTATTATCAACATGACCTGAATTCTAGTGTCTAAACTATTTTCATTACTAACAAAACCGTGAAAAAGTTATACTTATTTCTAATAAAAATTAAAATACCGATATTTTTATACAGTATTGATGAACGAACGAGTGTGAACAAACATGCAACAATTCGTATAGAGATAACATATTCATGCATACTTCAATTCACAAACATTATTTTTTTAATGAATTTAGAATTAAAAAAAAATTAATATTAATGTTTTTTCAGATTCGTCTTCACATATTAGAAAACCTAATGAGATTGTTTGTAAAAGATAATTCTTTTTAAATCCGCTTCCACCATGAAAAATACTTCCTAGACTTACTTTATGAATAATCGTCATTATCTTCTATAAAGTCGCTTTTTGTAACCGAACGTTTAATGCAGATAAAATAAATATTGTTCTTCTTTGGTTAAGTAGGTGACACACTACGCTATACGCATCATGTTTTAGTCTATTTTAGCACAACGCACAACATACACTACCAATGGGAATGGATGGTGAGCGATACGCTGAAATAGGCAAAGCGAAAATATAGCGCGCTTATAGTGTGGTCTGTCACAGGCTTTACCGTATGTTAGAGTTGGAAAATAAAAGCAAGTCAATGATTCACTCTTCGAAGCTGCACAGGACAACTCAGCATAACATTACATTTTTTCAGGTTTCCCAAAACGACAACAATTTATTACAAAATTTAAGAAATAGTATTTTTTTCTCCAAATCTAACTACAGTACCAAAAAGTATAAAACGAAATATGATATTTGTGAAAAAAATACAACCTTAGAAAATCCTAGGAAAAAAACTAAATACCAAAAGAAAGACTTTAAGAAAAATAGGAATGTAAAAATTCCACATCTCTTCTGAAATGTAGTTATGTGCTTTCTGTAGTGACTCTAGCCGGCCTTGATGTGAAATTAGATGCCGGTGTGAAATTAGGAGACGTCTGAGCACCCGATAACCTCGGTTAACTTCAAATAGATTGGGCTACTCTCAAAGGAGTCGTGGGAAATGGGAGTGACACACCCATGGCTTCAGTTCTTACGGAAGCTACACATAATATGCAGAAAGTCTCTGTATGAATGATAATAATTATATGTACGCGGTCAGATCATCTAGTTAAGTAACGTCCATGTGAATCCTTTAAAATAATAGAAACGCATCGAATGCTTATAAAGCAGCAACACTAAATAATCGTTATTTTTTAATGATCATTATTTGTTGTAAATTAGCCAAAAACACTTATATAAAATGGAAAAATCTTCCGAGAATAATTACATGCCGCCGACGGGAATTGAACTCGCGACATTCTGATACAATTTTTTCAGGCTAATAATTATTGCAATAAAATAATATTCTATCCTTTGGGCTGAGCATAAAATGCTTGTCTCGTAAATATTGGTTTATCATTAAAATTAATAAAAAAATATCATTTTGATTGTGTTTGATTCATAGATTGGGCAACATTAAGATGACTGATTTGTTTTCTTACCTCACCCTATTTTTATTTTTATGGTGTTTAAAATGATTTATTACTATTTTCGGTAAAAACCGATTTATTTAGATTTTTTTTTACCTCTGTGGCACTTACCAACCGCAAGAATCTGTTTTCTCCCTTTTAATGCAGATGGCCTGATAAATCGTCTCAATGTGACCTAACCACAGTTTTGATAATGGACTTTAAAGGCGAAACAGCTGTCATAGTCATAAAAATAAAAAAATACTTGCAGAATTTTTTTTTTAATCCAGCATTCAGAGAGAAACGTTTTTCTTTTATGAATTGAGGTTAATTTTCAATCACATGGTTTAAAACAGAATTGTAGATATTTCAATCACACCTTTCATCTTGGACTCAACAAATCCTTATAAGGATAAGCCCCAATATCACTGGATTCACTTAAAAGTGTGAGAAATTCTGAATTCACCTCTCGTACATTGAATAATTTAATATTTTGATCCGCATTCCGTGTTTCCATAACAACATACCGAACGTTAACCGATGTTTGTGAACTTCCTTCGCCATTCCTCTGGGGTTATCGAATAAATTGATTTCCTTGTTTTTTTTCTAGGGTCCCTCTTAGGAGAACCCTCTCCCTTGCCTTATCCCAAAAATGTGGATCTTATAGAACTAAATGGATTCAGAGGAATTGTTTTACCGCCTCTGAGAAAACACGAGTTGTTTGCAAGAGAAGATTATTTCGTGAAAATAATTCTGATTTGAAAACAACGGTTAACTAATGGTCATGTTTTGTAACGCTTTAGGTTAATACGACATGCAATCATATTATTTCTATTTTTCTGTTGAATGAAGTTATGCGTAATTATGTTCAAAACATTAAACCAATCTTCATAATATTTTAAAAAATTCATGGAAAAAAAGGAATGTTTATTTTTTTGATGAAGTTCTTTTTTTACTGTGTGTGTTATTAAAAGTTGATTTATAGTATTTTTGTATAATTAATATCGTGGATATAGATCATATATCAAAACGATATTAAGTATACTGTTTATCGTAAATAACTTAAAGCCAAACGATTACATTCTTTTGTAAGTATCCCTAATCATACTCGAACATCATTTTTATTTTCTGCAAAGAATACAAAACCAATGTCTTGTGCGTAACGCAAATCCTGTCTATAAACATTTTCAAATTCTACCAAGCAGAAAATTTACTCTATCTTTTAAAGAACCAAAACCGGTAAATCCAATATTATTTTGAGATCGAACTTCAAGATTTTAAAGTTATTTCTTCCATAAAACCTTCACCATTCTGTCGTGAATCATGAACATCACTATTTTACGCATTCACGGCAGAGATAGTAATATTTTTCCAGATTTATCTACCGTGGTAAAAAGTACAGGGTGGCTTAAATAGAAAGCGAGTTTCAAAGACTATTACTCAAATTGGAATTCAGCTATCTTTAATGTACATATTTCATTCAACGACCAATGTACTTGTAACGATCGTGCAACTGAAAAAGATGACATGAAAGAGCGAGAAGAGAGGACTATAAAAGTGTGTGAATAGTGGTCCATTGTCTCTTTTTCAACACATATTACTCGAGATTATACATTATTGACTATTATTCCAGCATCCCCAAATCATATAATCTGATAGTATTATTACGCCAGCGTCTGGACGATCTAGGCCCTCTGATTGGTCGAATTAAAATTGTCTGTTTCGGGTAAATTCAGCTAACTTGAAAATTAAGACACGATTTCATACTTAAATAGGATCGCCTCATAATAATACGAGATTTCTTCAAAAGCATCGTGTCTGCTCATATAATTTTTGGATAATATCGAAGAAAATATGTTTTAGAAAGTTCATAATCCATTGGATTAATTACATTACAATGAAAATTATCCACAGTTACGTGATTATGTTTGACGTTTATAAAAAATCACGCGTTCGTTATTCAATATGGCGGATACGCATGGCTATAGATTGCCGACAAAGCGCACCTCTGGCGTTTTAAAAACGAACCAAATGAATGGCGCGAATATTTAAATATGCATCTCACAATATTTGACTACTCACGATTAACAAGCATTTAATAAGAAGATTTCTTCTGGAAGCTTATCACTTTGTAATGGCATTTTTCATTATTATTTATATTTTTTTTGCTTATTAATTATATCTGATTTTATATTGACATGTTTTCTAATTTGTAAAATTTCAAAATTATTTATTTGCGATGCTTTATATCCTGAGTGAAGTATTTGAAGACATGAATTTTTATCGAAATTGTGATCATTATTCAAAAGATGATTTGCAAACTCAAATTCACTATTTCCATTTAGAGCCCTGTGATATTCTTTAGTTCTGACTTCAAAGTTTCTATTGGTTCTACCTTTGTAAAAGAAATTACAATCATCCCAATTGAGTTTTTAAACTCCTGATTTTTTTGTTTGAATTTTGCTATCTTTATTATTAAGAATATATTTCTTCATTGTTATTAGTGTAAAACGCCAGTTGAATAGTACCAGAATTGTTTTAATATATAATTTTAGAAGTATCGTTATCCACAAGCAGAATTCTCCATTGTTTATTTCTATCTTTAGAAAGACCGTTTGAAGAGAATATGTTTAATTTTTTTTATTTAGTATTTCAACTATCAATTTATTAGAATAACCGTTATTAAATGCTATTGTCTTATGAATATATTGTTTTGTGGTTATATTCTATTTGTTTTTTTCAGGTCTCTAAATACTTCACTATAAATAATTTTGAAATTTTAGAAATGAGTAAACATGTTAATATAAAAGCAGATATAATTAACAAGAATTTTTTTATAAACGCTCTTTTAAATATTTTCCCACTTAACTGGTCTTTCCCGTCTAACGATATTGTAATTCCTAATTATTATAAACCCAGCCAACTCTTACCCCTCCCCCCTCCTTCCACTTCTTCTTTCTCAATTGCAATCTATATTTAATTTTTGACTTCGGTGTATACACAATAAAATGTAAACATTATATTTATTTATTTATTGGACAATTTGCATAGCGCCGCTTTTGTGAGATATCACCTCAGGGGCGCTATATTGTAATAATCTACCTTTATATATAGATTTTTACTCTCCTGATGAAGGTGTATATATAATCTAACTTTAAACTTTATTAGATACAGTAACAGTTGTAGGTAAAGAATTACCAAATGATTACCCTCCTTTTATTCATAAACACGGGTACAATTAATCAATATGTAATAATCTATTATTTAAGTCAACTTTGTTATAACTATCTTTAATTGTGACAAACTAAACGATATTGATTTAACTTATAGACATTGACGGTTGTAACACATATTTAAGCACTGCAAGTCTCCTATGAGCTAATTATATTAGGTATGGTAACAGTTAATATCTGTTGTAGACAATAATAGTAGTCAATAATAGTGTTTCATTTGAAATAATCCATCACAAATACGTAAAATTTCATTTATTCAAACCACTGTCATTCTTATTATGCGTAAATTTAGCATGTTATTATTAATTAACTCCTTCCTGTTCCGTGTTTTAACAATATATATACTCACCCTCTCTCTGTGAAATGTCATAATATCTATCTATTAAATGTAACTGTTGTTAGTCTAGCAGAAAAAAACCCGCGGAGCGGGTTTTTAACTGCTAGTTTATGTAATTAATACATTAAACGGGCGTCACTTAAATAAATAAGGGGATGTCTCTGTAAAAATTTCACAGCAACATTTTCTTTCTTCCAGAACTGGCAAACTCCACTACCCAACTGATGTCTGCGGACCCTTGTTTGAGGAGGAACTGGAATTCTGGGGTCTGGACGCCAACCAGGTGGAACCTTGCTGCTGGATGACCTATACGCAGGTTAGTCAAAATTATTATCTAGCAATCTCCGATTTAGCCAGATAATAAGCGCAACAGGTGAATGAAAAATAGCTGTTTTTTTTTTGGGTACCTCTACATGTACACGCATTCAGAAGCTAGCTGATATTTATTTTTTTAAAGGTTACGTAATTGCAATAAAGTCCCGTTTAATTGCTTGAAAGTTTGTCAACGGGTTCCAATCTACTTTGTATTTAAAAAGGAAAATCAGAGTAAAAAGTAAATCAGTAAAAAGTCTTTTTCACAAAAAACATTTTTCAGCATTTGTGAAATAATATCAAGTAGATAGTGTTTTACTCTCGAGGATTGTAGTTTTATGTAATTTTAATTAAACAAAAAAATATATTTAATTTTAAACATAGTATTGTATTGAAATCAATTAGATGATGTAAATAAATGCATTTGCAGTTCTTCGTAATAAGGTCAAAGTATTTTATATATCTCCATATTGCTCGCCATACAATCCCACACAGCCTGTCACACCTCAAAAGATGATGTGTCATAACGCGGCTGTCATCTGTTAAAGTGATAGATCCCATACAAAGAAATAATATTCCGCAACTGTTCCCCAATTGATCTGATCCCCTCTCCCGAGGAAGATTATAGCGTAGTTTTCCACCCCAACAAACAGTATAATACGTATACACAAACCAAAATTATACGCGCATAATATAGCGTAATGTGTCTAAGACTTTAACCTTTCTGGGCTTCGAAGGAAATTTTGAATGAAAATTTTTAGCTTTTTAATCAAAATTTAGCAGTACATGTTAATTTTACGATAGGGATTATAAAACGTAGACACGAAAAACTTTTTCTTTATAAATTCTAGAATTCATTAATCTATCAAATAAACAAGTACGGTAAATAAAAAGAAATCATAATATAAGACGGCATTATTATGGGCATTGCTCTATGCTCACATTTGAATTATTTCTGTTAATAATTTCTAATTTTAATTATTTTATTTAAAACGGTTTGAAAATTTTATAAAACGTTTAAAAACTACAAAAAGCTCCAGATATTATTTTTCTAGACGATAAATTAGTAACTTCCGAGGGATCCCTCAAGAAACATTTGAGATTTGAGTAATTCGTTTAACAGAAATAATTTTAATAAACCACAAGAAAAGATCGATTTTCTAGACGCCGGGCCGCGCCCCGAATATTGTTTTTACAGGACTTCATCACGTATGTCGTTAAGATTCCCACTTTATTTTAGAGATTTGACAGGGCAAATTCAACCACAGATCTGTGCAGTACACTCAGGCCGCGCTTTGCATATCTTTGTGCACGGCTGCTTTGTTAAGCCCCCGCGTACCCAATTTCATCCATGTAATCCCTCGATAGAAAAAAATCGCAAAGTAAGCTACGAAAATTATTGAACACTTTCTATTCACACGTTGTTTGGTTTGTTATAGGCATGAAAAAGATCACAATGTATCTTTAAATGAAACTAAAGCATATGTCGAGAGATTTTTACTCTATTTTAAACGAGTCGTGTTTTATTAAATATTTTCACCATTTTTGCTTAATTATTATCGTTTTTTAATATCAGCGCGCTCCCTCTAACATTTCGTATTTACATGTCTCCCTTTCAAACCATCTTTGAACGCTTACTACAAGGCCTTAAGATTCTGGCTTTATTTTAGGGTATTGTCTCGTCTTAAGGATTTTTTGCATCGCTCGTGAAATTGTGCAAATTGAAAATGATTTTCTTCAGTTTATTTTTTATAAAACTGTTAAACCATTGTTTAAAATCTCTTATCTCGGAAGCTTCTGCAAAAGGGTCTAAATAAGTCCTTTGTTTAGGCAGTACAAAAGGCCTCAATGGCATTTATCTCTTTATTTACACATCTGCTTTGTATATCTTCTTCAGCCAACCATTAGTTCGTTGTTTATTTTTTTATGGGAATACGATAGTCCTACTCCTTGAAGCAAGTTGTCTATGGTATGGATGATGTTTTTAGATTAAAGAACTATAAGAAGGAAAGGATAAGTCTGTAAGCTTGGAAGAGGGAATTTAGTTTGTAAAGTACCTACCTACTTATTAGGATAGACTAATGGGTAGGACGTCTGGCCAACAGGCGGATGAGTTTAATACTCGTAGAAGGTACCAACGTACCCCTTTTTAGAACAAATTATGCATTATCAAAAGGTCTCTACGTACTATTATTAAAACTTCTAATTTCTGATCAACATTAACATTTTGCAAAACAACACAATCATGTTATATTTAGTATAAACTTTATGGTGACATGAATTATCCTCAATGGGGCTTCAATTTAAATATGCATTGACCACAGATAATTAATTGATTCATGTATTCTTCTACAATTCACTTCATCTACCTAGTATCGTAAAATCCACATTATTACTCTTAAAAAACTACATTGTGTCAACTTTAATTCGACTCATTTGACTCATAAGAACATTTGAATAATGGTATAGGAACGCGTACCGGACAAACAAAGAATCATTCTTTTATCTTAATATGTAAAAATCACGTGTCACTGTGTTCGTAAACACTAATCTCCGAATACACCCCCCCCCCCACTTACTATTTTTCGATGCGATTTTAAGGATTTTTTGTGAGAATAAAGGGTCTTAATTCATTTTTTATTCGCGTAAGCTTTATGAATTCATATTGGTAAAAAACGGATTGACAAAAGAAATTGTTAACCAAATCGCACATCAAATTAAAATTAATTATCTTAATTTAAAACAACAATATTGTTTAGACTTAAGAATCAATCTTTATTTATCTCACTTAAAGCATTCAACTTTTATTCATTATCAATTAAGAATTTTCATTTTATTTTTTACAATTGAATATGAGATGAATAAAAAAAACTGTGAAAGACATACTTCAAGGCATTTTTAAAAGTATAGAACGGTGCCTGTCGCATTTTTACTTACTATCGTACTGAACAATAATCACAATCTGATGAAATGATCGATATCAAATGAAACGTCAAAATAATATCTACGATGGATGTGACTTACGCATGTGTGTAAAAAATATGTATGTAAAATGAATAAAATATCCTACAACATAAAAGGCAGTACACATAAAATGAGGTCCATTTAAAATGCGGTCTACATACAAGGCGGTCTGTGGCATATATATATATATATATATATATATATATATATAGTTTGTATGACACTGCTATTATAATATTTGGAAATATATATGGACAATAACTTAGGTCCTTATATATATATTACATAAATTAATATAACATTATATTAATCACATAAAATCAATCGAATATTTCTTTTCCTACTACAAAAAACCTTTCTCTGTTCATTGCATAACCACTGACTGCATTGGTGGTACACTAAGTTTTAAGTTCTAACAACATATTTCTTAGCTTTGCTCAACTGCAATCTTGAGTACTAGTTACTAATTCAAAGGCTTTTCCGTCTGTCCGAGTTACTACCGCACATAAGAAACCTGGTTTTTCCAAAGTTCTAAAAAACTCACTGTAGGAGTGCTAGCGTTCCGAGACTGGGGTGACTTTTTCCTATAAATTCAGTTCGACTTTCTCAGTTCTGGAACATTGTTATTGGTCTTTGTTCTATCCTATCGGATAATTTACTGACCAGCTTTGGTAGTAGCAGAATTTATTGACGATTATCGGCTGTAGGCCCTCGATAATTTATCAATCGTGTTGTTCAAAGTAAATCAAACGAAAAAGAAATATGTTTTTTGAAATAGGTATATTTTTGTTGTATTGTATAAGGAATTGAATAAATCGATGTCTAACCGTTGTGTCACGTAGTTTTTTAGTAATCAAGTATCAAGCACACATTCGCAAATGCAACCCATTTCACCATTCTTGTGAGTTTTAACCAACACACGGCGTATTAAAATGATCAAAATGTTATTTTAATTTTTTAATGATAAACTATTATTTATAAGACAAGGTTTTATGCATAGCATAAAGGATAACAAATAATTATAAGCAATAATTAGTATATAGATATTTATATAGATGTATATATATATAGATATTTTCAATTTGTATTGGTATTTCAGGAGACTAATTATTGCTTATAATTATTTGTAATCCTTTATGCTATGCATAAAACCTTGTCTTATAAACATTAGTTTACCATAAAAAAAATATAATATTTGACAAGTCAAAAACATTTCACCAATAAATGATGATATCATATGTCTCGACGCCATCTAGTGAGAAATTTAGCACTAACAAAGCCTTTCCTACAAAAATAAAGTTGGTTGTTTACAGGTGGAAAAAATATAATAAGCAGTAATTGTTGATTGAGGTACTAGTACATATTGAATCATTTGGCGGGTTGGAAATAAGCCGACATAGCTCAGTGGTTACAGAGCACCTGACCGGATATCAGAAGGCACGGGTTCAATTCCCGTTGGCGGCATTTATTTTTACTCGGGAGATATTTTCAATTTGTATTGGTATTTCAGGAGACTAATTATTGCCTATGATTAAAATTTTATTATTTCTTGTCATGTTTCATGTAACTGGATTTGTTCACGGCGTTTAAGTTTTGATTAAACATGATTAGCTATTTTTTTTTTGAGTTTTCGATATATCTTACTAAATTTGTATAAAATCCTACATAAAGTTTGTCTATGTTAGGATAATTTTCACCATTACGAACATTTCAAATTTTTTTGTGTATTAGTCACAAGTATCTAGTTTTTGGTACTTTGAGTTTAAAAGTAATAAATTACAGGAAAAAATATATTACTGTTTAACTTTTACTTTCAGTGAGAACTCACTTTCAGAAAAACATAACTTTATAATTGAAAATCAAATTCCAAGAATTTACTGGTAGATTTCAGCAGTCTATTGAACAAAAAACTCACGTATTTAGGCACTTATTCATTTGATATTTTCCAAAATGATTTAGGTGTAAGAAGATTCCACAAGAATTCCGTTCAATACTCCCACCCAATAAACTTTAACCCTTCAAACTAAACCTTTTCTTTAAGGGCACATCTCATGTCCTTGGAAAGTCAATAAGAGACCCCGTTCCAAGTTTGAATTGGCGGGACAAAGGTGTTTCCCCGCCATATTGGGGAAGTTTTTCAAGCGTGGCCATTGAGAGAGTTCCGAAGAAGTTTGGAGTGTCCTCCTTTGGTTTTATTGTACCATATCGTGTCTGGCATTGTAGCAATCAACAGTATTCAGCGTTCAACGGCCCAATGGAGCCCGCTTTGAGACAACAGCCGTAAGTGGTGTCAATTGGCGACCGGCGTGAAGTTTCAGTGTTATTTCTATAATATCGGAAGCAATTTTCAGGATTAAGATCAAATTGTCAGCGGAGTCAAGTTATTGTTTATTAATAAAGAACGATGAACGGGTAAAAACCCATAGAACGTTCTTTGAAGTCACTGGTTTTACACAATAATTTAGTGTGTACAATGTTAACTAACATCTCAATATATTATTATTAACTTACATTACTATATTTTATATTCTTATTTATTATTTCTTATTTAATTACAACAATATTCCTTCATGGAATGTTTACGGGACGTGTTTGCCTGCACAAGAAAAGACTGTAAATAATAAGCACCGGCACACATCAGTCCTCAACCTGAAATGATTTAAGTAAAACACCGTGAGGTGTTCTATCCAAACCATCATAAAAGAAAGACGATTCGAATCAAAATTCACATTTTAATTACAAGTATTGTACTGGTATACAGAACTTACAAAGGGGTGAAGCTTATAGGTACTTCCTATTTTTTACAGCCAACCCAATTCACAAGAATTAGTTATATGTATTTCAATACAACTGGGTTTTAATATACAGATAGAAAACAGAGACAATCGAACATCCTTCGCGCCATACGATACAGCAAATGGCGTAGGCGACTGCTGGAGCAGTGGCCAGTTCAATTGGTAGCCAGCAGGAATTGGCCAGCCTCTAGGCTTCAGCATCAATGGCCAATTCAGTCGGTAGCCAGGAAGAATTGGCCGGCTTCTAGGTTTTCAGCATCAATGGCTAATTCAGTTGGTAGCCAGGAAGAATTGATCAGCCTCTAGGTTTTCAGCATCAATGGCTAATTCAGTTGGTAGCCAGGAAGAATTGGCCGGCTTCTAGGTTTTCAGCATCAATGGCTAATTCAGTTGGTAGCCAGGAAGAATTTGCCGGCTTCTAGGTTTTCAGCATCATTGGCTAATTCAGTCGGTAGACAGGAAGAATTGGCCAGCCTCTAGGTTTTCAGCATCAATGGCTAATTCAGTTGGTAGCCAGGAAGAAATGGCCGGCTCCTAGGTTTTCAGCATCAATGGAGCAGGGATTGGCCAGCCTCTAGGTGATCAAGGGAGTGGGTAGTTCATTTGATTATAAGAGCCGGCACACGGAGACGCCCCATTATTGTAATGATGACAGATGCGTCTGGCTCAGTTGATAGAGTGCCGGCTGTAAACAGCTCGTTAGAAATAGTTGTAATCTTTAAAATGATTGTGCCGTGATGGAGGAACAGAAGCGACTGCAGATTTCAGTTGGCTCTCAGGAATTTATAATTATAATTAACAGATCGCGTTTTAACTGGAGGTGTTCCGTTCAATCGTGTTAATTTTTTAAATTTGACTGACCCAATATTTTGTTTTAACTGGGTATTTATAATTTCGCCAACAATCATTCTTGTGACATCAATAACAACAAACAAAAAAAACTTGTTTACTGTTCTAAACGCAGGTGTTTGTATGAGTCAGCGTCAGGTGTTCAATATTTTTTTTTCCAGCTTGAATCGCCTAGTAACAGAATATTTTGATGCATTTTTCAAATTGCAAATTTTATAATATTTAATGCAATAATATCATGTTTTCATGTTCGATACAGAATGAGTGAATATTTATTTATTTATTATGTGATGGTGTGTTGATAGCCTCCTTGGTCGAGAGGTAAGATTCTCGAGTACGGTTCCAGAGGTTGCGGATTCAAATCCCGTTCAGTTTTCAAAAATCATAATCAAAACAATAATATATATATAAGACCTAGTTTAAAGAAGTCATCATAAATAAGGTCTCCGTAAGAACAACATCAAACATTTAATTGTTCAAACAAAACAAAACAAACATACTCACACACACACACACATATATATTTAACAATTTTAATGGACACAGATTTTAAAAGTCGCGATTAACTTCGTTTTGGTAATATAGTGATTTATTTTTGTGGTATTATGCCGTGTTGCGCTACGTCCTTCTTTGGCCAACGTATTGGACAGCATTACATATCTGCCCTGATGATGAACTCTGTAATGTTGTCCGAAACGTTGACTAAAGAAGGAGCTGTCAAAATCTCAAATCATATCTACTTTCTGGTACTTTGACTAACGGGTGCTTTTTTACAAATTATACGTTTATAATATATTATATTGATATTATATGTTTACCGTTTTACCTTTAAGTATAGACGTGTAGCCTCACAGACTCCTTAACAATTTGTGTTTCTTAGTTTAACACACTTCTCCCCACTCCCCACGACTAAGTAACACAGTAGCTTCAGTTTTAGCAAGTTTTAGTATCAAAACGACCAGGGATGAAGAAGGTTGCGTTTCTCAATGCTCAACACGTGAGTAATACTTTTCGTAAAATTGGCTGGAGCCTGTCAGACATATTCACAGTTGTCATATAAAATATATATATATATAAGTGTTCATTCATGTTTTAGATTTTCTTGTAAAAATAATAGAGAAAATAATAAGTACTAAAGCAGGTTGTTCCCGTTCCAAATGACAATCTCAAAGTTCACTTCAGCAGCCGGTAAGAAAAATATTACGACAAACTGATCCATCTTTCCCAAGAGTATGGCATCCCCGATTGTGGTATGTTGAGAGGCTGAAGATATTGGGAAAGTGAAGAGGAAGGTGGAAGAGTATCTGGCAATTCAGATCTGATCACCAAAGACGTTTATATCCATTTCAAGCAACGTTTCAATTCTGAATTTCGGACTTAAACCAGGGCAATACTTATTACTCTTCCATAATATTATTATTCAATTTACAAAAAAAAAAATCATTTTATTTAAAACAAGTTCTGCTCTGTAATTATTACGACACGTGACAGTTTTTTCGCCTTCTGAGGGCATTATGAGACGGTTTGAAAATTAAAATTGATAACAATAAATATTTTTGTGTTTTCTTCAGGCGGTTTTTAAGATTATGACTGAGGTTTTTCTAGGTATAATCTCAAACTTGCACAGTTATCGTATTATTGTACGTTATAGTGCAATTTCATTCAAAGAGATACGACGCAGTTAAATGTGATGATGCATTTCATAGCGTCTCGGATGCATTTTCTGATAGCATTGTTAAAATATAATTTTGATTTTTATGTAGTTTTTCAATGGTTCTAACGCTTTATAAATGACTACGTAGTTTCTGTTATCAAAACCATAATATATAATTGGGATTAATGCATTTCTTTCTTTCATTACCTGATAAAACATTTGCAGCTCTAAAAACATAATGCGAAAATATAACTAGAATGAGCTTTAAGCCAAAAGTTCAAATATATTTAATTATAGTGCTCAAGGCACTATTTTTCATGAACTATGAAATTTTATTTTATTCATTAATATTTTCGTACCATAAACAATATTGTCTTTATTGATCCTTTCGTCAACGCGTGCTCAACACATTTATCCAATACTCGTATGTTCGAAGAATAGAGTCCTATTCAAATAAAGTGTGAAAAATCTCACGGTTCCGTTTTGTAAACGATTATATCTACCGTAGCAATAATGGGGACCGTTGGCTAAACTTTTTTAGGCTGTCATGTCAACTTAAGAAAAAATACCCTTAAGCTTTTTCAGACAATTTGAACATGACATTAGGCGGAACTTTTTTCCATTCTTATGCTTTATAGCTCGGATGTGGAAAAAAATGTGTTTTATCCCTGCCATAACATATGTTTCTTAAACAGTCAGGTTCTCTTCTTCCTTTCTTTTAAAAAACTCGGTAATTCGAAATATAAAACTTTTTTTTTGTAATAATATTCGATTAAAGTATTTTAATAAGTTTGTGTGTGTTTTTATTCCGGTAATATTTTAGGTCTTTTTTAAGCTTTCCTGACTTCAACCATTCACTTTCGCATCATATTATATCTTCCTCATACTCCTTATTACCATATTTTGTATTGTAGTCCTTATTTTTAGGAACCCAAATCAGAATTCTTCTTAGCTATCAATAATATCAAAGAGTCGAGCTAACCCTTACGCCAGCAATTCGACCAATCGGGTCGCTCCATCGTAAAAAGGATTTTTAAGACTTCTGAATATAGGGGTAATCTTTACACACGAATGCACCCTTTGATGACGTCACCCGAGACAATCTTCTTTGTTCCACAGGTCCAGTCAGCCGAAGATAATGTGTTAAAGTGTATTTCATATCCATTTTATATTTCGAGTAGGTACCAAGTACTCGGGGCGACTTTATGAAAGTTTATTTTTTGCGCTGAATTTGCATTCAGCCGAGAATTCGAAGCCGTTCGAGTAGGTACTCTTCTTACAATCGTAACGAAATCAAAGCTTTCTCCGAACAAGAAAACATATTTGAATACCTCCTTAAATTATAACAAACTTGGCTTTCAAACCGTGTTACGTAGTATCTTTTATGTCAAAATATCCGATAAATTCAAATTTATTAAATTATTACTTTATGTTGTTGAAGTATTTAAAGTGAAAATTTCCGGACCTTAATAACTATATATGAATAAATGTTTAATATAAGCGTAAAACACCCATGCTATGCATAAAATTCTTGTGTTTGAAAAATTATTATATCATTAAAAATAATACATGCTTTAATGATTATCTGTTAGTGGTTGTAATATAACGAATAATATTTTGCAAAGCCCCGGCAAGGTTGAGATCTTGGGTTCCTAGATCCACCGGCTCTTTTTTCTGAGTCAATTTTAATTAAAGTTTTTCCAAAACTAGAAAAAAAATATTCTCCCTAGACTTGTAGAAAAGTTAATAGATGTCGCACATTTAAATAAAATAGATGTTTTTTTCCAAGACACTATCTAGTTCGCATTTAGTTCGGGAAGAACCTTACAATCACACATAAAGACAGCAGCCAAATAAAAATATATGATAAAAAATTAAGATAATTTTGGTAGTTCTTAGTCGTATCAGGTCAGTGGTAGATCAAAGCCCGGGCAAGGCTAAGGTCCTGGGTTCAATTCTATGTACGACCGAATTATTTTCCAATTTTCGTTAGTCGCTAATATTGTCGTCAATGTTTAGATGAAAGAATATTTTTATATGAAAATCTATGTAATAATATATATATTTTTTTAATTAATAATTCTTTATTGACTGAAAATTTTTTACATTTTTTTTTTTTTTGACAATGTATGGATAGTCCCACGAAGCTGCCCCATGGCTGCTTGTCTGCAGGTTCTATCTCAATATACAATTATAATACAATATAAGTCTCCCGTTATATAAAATAAATAACAGACTCTTACATACAATCATAGAACTCACTAAAGCGTCCCAAATACACTAACACTTTCAAAAGTACAAGACAATATAGCACACAGATAACACACATTCAAAAATAAGACATATACTATAACACACATTGAAAGTGAATAACATCGTACTGAAGCACAATGTAATAGAATTATAATTCTAGTTAACTAAGTGAAAAAAGTTTTTTTTTTTTTTTCTGTAAATCAAAAGCTTGTTAGTGAAAAAATAAAAAAAAATAATTACATTCATTTATATTAGAATCAAAACTTTCAAATAATGTCTTTCCTTTTCTTATTTGTTCGCTCTATTTTTTAAAGATATATAGATTTTTCATTTATAAGCCACACCTTTACAGTTTTCATGCATAAACTCTTATTTTCTGAAAAATTTATTTTTGAGCTTATTAAAAATCACTGGTACACAGTACTCCAGCGTTCGGCTTCCATACTTATTTGTTATTTTAGGTATTTTCAGCCCTTTTTTTTCTGTAAGACGTGTGCTGTGGCTATGTACCAGTGGTTTTTTATAAGTACTATCGCCCCAGTTATCTTTAATGGTAAGGAACCAAAATAAACCTTTTATAGGGAGCAGGCCCTCAGCATAATATAAGAGTTGCACATTGTGTCTTTGTCTATACATATTAGGTGATACAATTTTTTTTATGATAGAGGTTTGCAAATTTTGTACATACTTAATATATGTCATGCTTGTATTTCCCCAGCTTCTAATTCCATATCTAAGAATAGATTCTACTAATGAGAAATATACTAGTTTGAGTGTGCTATGAGGCAAAACAAATTTTAATTTATAGAAACTGTTTGCTAGAGCTCTTAGCTGGTTACATATTTTAGTAACTTGCTTATCCCATTTAAATGTATTATCTACTTTTAATCCCAGATAAGTATACTCGTTGACAAAATCAATTATCTCACATTGGCAGTTTGATATTATTTTTCTATGGATGCATTCAAAGTTATGTGCGGTTAGTTTGGGAATATTCCACATTTTCAAACTTGGTGATCTGATATACATGCATTTTGTTTTCTTTACATTTATAACCAATCCTACATCGTGTGCCCATTTTAGCAGTTCATCGAAGTCGGTTTGCAATTCTTGAATCGCTATTTGAGGATTTTCATTAGATACTACAAGTGCGGTGTCATCTGCGAAAATGAATCTGCGCGCTTTTCTAAATAGTTTCGACATAGCTATGACATATATAATTTTGGACCCAAAATTGACCCCTGTGGGACACCAGACCTTACAAATTTAGATTTACTCATCTCATTCAATATTTTTACCCTCATTTTTCTATTTGATAAGTAGTTATTAAAAAAAATTAGCAGTTTACCACGGATTCCAATAATTTGTAGAAATTTTATTATTTGTTTATGGCATAGTGTATCAAAGGCTTTAGAGAAATCAATAAAGAGTACAAGTACGTGTTTTTGAAAGTTGAGCTGGGTGTTTATGAAATTAGAAAAATTATTAAGTAGTGCGTCACAGCTTTTTTTTTTCTGGAATCCGTACTGACATTCGTCAATGATACCAAATTTATTTAAATATCCATCTAGGTATATTGCTATATATTTTTCGAGAATTTTTTCCAAGGCAGGTAATAGGGAAATAGGTCTGTAATTATTTATAATTGAATGATCACCGCCTTTAAAAATAGGTCTAACAATACTAGTTTTTAATTCTTCAGGTATTTGGCAAGTATCAATTATTGTGTTTTTAAAATGAGTAATTACTGGGCTCAGTATTTTTACATGTTTTTTTATATCATACATACGTATTTGGTCCAATCCTGGTGTTTTTGAGTTTTTCATTATTTCGATAATAGATTCGATTTGTTTTACGCTAGCTCTGGGTAGGTACATAGAATGCGGTAAATCGTCTAGCTGGCACGGAGACGCACGGACATCACATTTGTGTAGTAACTCATTTACTCCCTCATCAAAGAAGTTAGCAATATTTTCTGTAACTTCATCCGTCGGTTTGGTCTTCAAGAAGTATTTAGATATAACTGCGTCACAACTGGATTTGTTTTTTCTTCCTAATATTTTGTTTATTTCGTTCCACGTTTTTTTTTATATCCTTAAAACAATTATTGAATTTGTTATTGAAGTATGTTTTTTTTGCATCTAATATTTGCTTATTTAGATTATTTCTGTATTTTTTGTAGTCTTTTTCATATTTCTTGTTTGTTGGCATGTTTTTCCATTTTCTCCATAATTTATCCCTCGTTTGTATATTTTCTATTAGAATATCGTTCATCCAACTTTTTTGATTATGGCGATACGTATTTTTTACTAATTTTGTGATTCTACTTTTTTCGTAGATTTTTTTAAAGTGTGATTTAATGTCTTGATATATGATATCCGGATCAGTGTGAATTTGAATTGAGTTCCAATCAGTTTTTGTAATCATTTCTCCAACTTTTTTTCAGATAGTACAGTGTTGTATTCATGGTGCGATATTTTGCTTTTGTCCTTAGTATAAAGGTATACAGACACGGCAGTTATATAATGATCTGCTATCCTTGTTTCACATACGCATGAGTTAATTTCACACTTTTCTTTTTCTCTAATATATATGTGATCCAGACACGTCGCAGTTGTGTAGGTATTTACCACCGCTTCTCTCGTAATGTCATATATACATTTAACTAGACCGTAATTAGCCATTAAATTTTCGTATTGCAGAATTATTGAGTCGTGTTTATTTAATAGGTTTAAGTTAATGTCTCCAAGTATCAAGATGGTTTCCTTAATATCAATGTTTCGTATTATATTTTCGAGCTGTTGTAGGAAGGTTTTTTTGTTCGTGTTCGGGGGTCGATATAATGCAAATAGATGTATGCGTTTGTGTTTGTTTACGGAGAAGGTTCCATAGACGCACTCGAATGTATTAGCTATGAGTTAAATCGTGATATTTTGTATAGATTTACACTGTTTTCGTCTATCGAGGTTTCACAGAGTATTATAATATCAATGTTATTTAGTTGACTATAAATACTTAGTAGAAATGTATTCCAGTACTTGGAGATAGACCTAATGTTCAAATTAACGACAGTTATTGCTTTATCGCCTGGTTCATGTTTGAATTGGGTCCAGTTTTCGAACTTTTGAATCGTTCATATTCTATATCTGAGGTCCCAAAATCAATA
Organism: Hesperophylax magnus; assembly: GCA_026573805.1. Taxonomy (NCBI): domain Eukaryota; kingdom Metazoa; phylum Arthropoda; class Insecta; order Trichoptera; family Limnephilidae; genus Hesperophylax; species Hesperophylax magnus. The sequence goes on along the minus strand of JAIUSX010000097.1, from coordinate 137,394 downwards.
TTAGACGCCATAGTCAATTTTAGCTAAGTCCTTTTGAAGGGCTGCCTTGTAAGCCGGACAGTCCCTATCTCCGGACGGGTGGTTTGCGGGCTTGTGAAATCTCGTGCATGTCGCGCAGACTGGCTCCGCAGTAGCAGAAGGGCATGTCTCACGGGTATGTCCTTCCCGGGCACAGTGCCCACATCTCGTCGTCTCCTTGCAGAACTTGTAAGAATGTCCTATCATCTGACACTTTGAGCACACAGTTAATCCAATAAAATCACGAACACCGCAAACTTTCCAATCAACAAATACGCGTCCTTGCTTGACCAGTGCATGTCTCAGGTATGTGGGGACCACGTAGATTCTGTGGCATGCAGGTCCAGTTCGAGGGCCAGCTAGATGACTAAGCTTACATTTTTTTATGGTTTCATTTGTCTCCTCGATATTTTGTATTCCATTTAGGGCACACTCAAGAAAAGCTTCATCAGACAACTCCCTTGGAACGTTAAAGAAAATGACCCTTGGTAGCCTTTTTGTTGGGGGTCGGGCGCTCAGAGTCGCAGATTCGGTTACTATTTCCGACCTTAGTAGTTTTTCTTGTTCCGCAGCACTAGCCGTATGGATGATTACTCCTTTGTTTCGTATATTTTTTACTCCGGTAATTCTTACTCCTAGCTGGGATGGCTTCAGTGCTTCCCTGATTATTTTCTTTGTTTCTTCGCTATCTTCCACCGATGGTAATTTTGGAAAGAAACAGACGGATGGCCTCGGTTTTCCTATGGGGACGTCCAAACGCGATAATGGTGGAGGTAAGTTCACTTTTTTACTTGCAACCTCTGCAAAAGAGAGACTCGCTTCCGTAGCATCTGCCACTCTTTTCATCACTGGTCCTAGGTCTAATTCTAGCTGAATAATTTTGGATTGGAGTTGCTTATATTCCTGTTTTACCACCATTTTTTCTGCTAGCATTACTTTATTTTGCGCTTTTGCTAAGGCGAGTTCACCTCGGAGAGTTTCTCTCTCCAAAATTAGTTGTCCAACAGATCCCAGGACGCAGGCTATATTACTGGCAATCTTCAGCTGTTGCTCCTTTGAAACCTTTGTATTTCCCAAGGTATCTTGTAAAGTTTTGAGGGCATTTTGAGTTTCTTTTAAAATTCCTTGTGAGTTCAAGGGGATAAGGTCATTCTCATCATCAGAAGCTTCAGATTGCGACATTGTTTTTGAATTTATATTGACAGTTTCGATTGTAAACAATAGGTATCACTGATTCGCAGCACAATCGCAACCAATAGGAGCCTTGAGAAGTGAGCTCATAATTAATCGTCCAATCCGCGCACTTGATACGTTGTACACAACACTTCGGTTTGGTAAACAGTGAAATCAATTGTTTATAATATTAAAAAATCAATGGTTGAATGTTAAAAAAACACGGGAGAACACTACCAAGTGATAAACTTAAATTGTTTTTTACTACGATTTAGTTTTTTCTTCCGGCGGAATTATTAAAGATTGTTTTCCATGTATAAAACGATAGCTTGACAGAGCGCGACGCTTTGTAGGTACGACGTGAATTGTTAACTGAATTATGAGACTTACTCACTACCCTGTAAACATACTTCTCACGATGGTCTCTCAATATTTTACAGTTCAAATAAAATAACTAACGTAATAATTAATATCCCCAAATTTAAGTATTCTAATGCCATACATTTATCCTTCACACATAACAGTAAAACATACTCTATACTTGCTATATATCGCTCCCCTTCCTTAGACTCTAAATCCTTTATTACAGAACTTAAATATTTTATAAATGAAAATAATTGCAATCAATCCGATTTCTCATTTATTGTAGGTGATATAAACATCAACATTGATAATTCGATCCTAAACCCTATTGCAAACGAATATCTAAATGTTATATATAGCGAGGGTTATCTGTCTTACATAAATAAACCCACTAGATATGGCCATCACGCTGATTCTTGCCTCGATCATATATTACTCAAAACTAATAAAAATTTTATACCCAGATCAGCTGTCCTAAAATTCGATATCACAGACCACTACCCAACCTTTTTCGGTCACAGTAAATTAAATTTTCATCATACAACTAAAGAACAACAAGTGGAAAAAAATAAAATTAACTACCAAACACTAAACAATTCTCTAAAAAAAGAAACTTGGAACCAAGTTTTATCCAATGATGACCCAAATCAATCACTGAATACATTCTATTCGATATTAAATAATAATATCAAAAATAGTCTAGAATTAACACGAACACCTAAAAGAAAACATAAAAAAATTAAACCATGGATCACGCGTGGACTGATAATTGCAAGTCAACACAGGAACAAACTGTACAAAATTTACAAAAACCATGAGAATTACTGTATGGTAAAAGGTGTACCATCTAATGGAAATTTACGTCAGCAATACATAATCTATAGAAATTTTTTTAATATTCTTATGAAGAAATGTAAACAAGAATACTATGCAAACCAATTGCAAAAAGCTGATAATGATTCTAAAAAAACATGGCAAGTCATAAATGAAATAACGAATAGAACACACAAAATAAAAAGATTTCCCGAAAAAATTGTAACAGACGATAAAATAGTCATAACGGATGTAGGAAAAATCGCAAATAAATTCAATGATTTCTTTACAAACGTTGCCGCAGATTTAATAAATAATAATCCCTCATTTCAAAACAGTATACATAAATCAACCCAAATAGACATACCCACCCCCGAAAATACTCCTAATTTATCTCAATTTAAACGGATAACTGAATCTGAAATTATAAAACACATTGACAATCTTAAAACAAATACAGCCAATGGTCCAGATGAATTAAGCTGTATCACAATCAAGTCTATTAAACAACACATTTCTATGCCCTTACAACACATTTTTAATTCCTGCCTTGAAAAAAACATTTTCCCAAATGCATTTAAACTCTCAATTATTGTACCCATACATAAATCTGGATCGATCTCTAAACTTGACAACTACAGACCAATATCGCTGATATCCCAACTTGCAAAGATATTAGAAAAAATCATAAAGATACAAGTACTAGAGTTTCTAGAATCTAATGCACTCTTGTCACCACACCAATATGGTTTCAGATCAGGTCTTAGTACTGATGATGCTTTATTTAATCTAACAAAAAAATTATACACCAATCTAGATTCGAATATGAAAAGTTTAACAATATTCTTAGACCTAAAAAAGGCTTTTGATACCGTCAATCATAATAAACTGCTTGGAAAACTTAATAATATGGGAATCAAAAATAATTGTCCTTCACTTTTAACAAATTATTTACTTGATCGCAGACAATCCACAAAAATTGGCGTAAATATTAGTAAACCAGCATCTATGAGACATGGGGTTCCACAAGGAACAGTTATAGGTCCGCTTTTGTTTCTAATTTATATTAATGACCTATGTAATATTAGTATTCCGGGAAAACTTTTCTCGTATGCTGACGATACTGCAATCACAGTTCATGGTAAATCCTGGGACGAGGTCTCTAAAAATGCAAATAAGTGCACAATTATTGTCAAAGAATGGCTCAATCAAAACCTTCTAACTCTGAACTGTGAAAAAACTATATATATACCTTTTTATAATACCAAAAAAGCGGCACCCTTAACTCATCTAAGTATAAGGTTTCACAAAAATACCTGCAATCCTGTCTTATGCACTAACTGTACAGAAATGAAATCGGGGAATACAGTTAAATATTTAGGAATTATAATAGACAGCCAACTCAAATGGACAAATCACGTAGAAAAGCTTGTTAATAAACTTAGATATTTAACTTATATTTTTAAACGTTTAAATAACATAGTAGATATCAAAAGAATCAAATTGGTGTATCATGCATTGGTGCAATCATCAGTATCTTATGGAATAATTGCATGGGGGGGGATTTATAACACCCATATTAAGCCACTAGAAATAACACAAAAACTAATACTAAAAATAATGTTGCATAAAGATATGACCTACCCCTCCTTGCAATTATTCGAAGAGGCTAAATTGTTAGAGATAAGAAAAATTTACTGTACACAATGTTTAAAATATATATGTGCTCGAAATTTTCTTTTTATAAAAAATGAAAATCGGTCTAGTAATAGGGTAAATAATGTATTTAAAGTTCCACTGTGCAAAACAAGGCTTGCGCAAAGACATGCTTATTTTATTACACCAAAAATTTATAATGCACTCTATAACAATACAGAAATCAAATGTGAAAATATATCATCCTACAGGAACATAAAAATGTAATAAAGTCTTGGATAAATACCTTAGATATTAATATTTACCTGCTGTAAAATCTGATCTTAATCTCTATTAACTTTTAACAAATCCTTATTAACTTTTATTTTTCATATTTAATCCCGTAAATACAGTAAATAATGATTTTACTATAAATATTTTCATTCTTTTCTTTTCAATTTTCTACAAAGATAAAATATGTATATTTAGAGTAATTTTAACTGAACTGCCTTAAAGAAACACAAGTATACCCACGAACTGGCGATGCCTATGTGGGATTTTTTTGCTATCATACATTTATGCATATTTTATTTTTATGTATATGCTGTTTATGAACTCGTGTGTGTGTACTTGTATTGTGTGTGTATGTTATGTATGGTGTGTAATACACTATATATGTATACATATGTGCATGTGTACATATACTTTTCTGTAATTCGCATTGTTTCTTTCTTTTTTTAATATGTATGTAAAAAACATAATTTGTATTTTAAAACCATGTATGTAACAAAAAAAAAATAAAAAAAAAAATAAAAAATAAAAAAAATTGTTAACTGAAACTAATTTTACTCGCCTACAAAATAAACTCATTGTGTATCTGTATTGTTTCGCAGAAATATTACGATTATCAGCACCTAAATGTTACTTTACCAGATGGATGGATATTTTAAGGTATTATATGCGTAATAAGGGGCATAGCGGATAAGTTGATAGTGTATTACCAATACAACAATATACAAAAATTAATAAGGGGCATAGCGGATAAGTTGATATTGTATTACCATTTTTCTACAATATATAAAATTAATAAGGGTCATAGCGGATATGTTGATAGTGTATTAACAATACTACAATATATAAAATTAATAAGGGGCATAGCGGATAAGTTGATAGTGTATTACCAATACTTCAATATACAAAAATTAATAAGGGGCATAGTGGATAAGTTGATAGTGTATTACCAATACTACAATATATAAAATTAATAATGGGCATGGCGGATAAGTTGATAGTGTATTACCAATTCTACAATAAAATTAATAAGGGGCATAGTGGATATGTTGAAAGTGTATTACCAATACTACAATATATAAAATTAATAAGGGGCATAGCGGATAAGTTGATAGTGTATTACCAATACTACAATATATAAAATTAAGATGAATCGGACGATGGCGATATCGATCGACAAAGGAGAAGCCTAAGCATAGTCTCTAATATGATTGCCCGCAGATTTTGCAAATGCAGCAATACCGTTAAAAAAAATACTGTTCAACGCATTCTGTACTGGCCTGTATACGTGTGAGACATTGTCTCACTACCGAATTTGCTCGATGGAACGACTGCGAATTCAATATAATGACGCCTGTAGAATAATATTTGGATACCGAAGATACAGCAGCGCATCGACAATGTTCACGGAACTAGGACTGAATGGATTTGCCGGTCTGATGAGACACCGGGTCACTGGAGCCATGATGAGGCTAACGGCCTCCGCCAACACGTTTGTGACCGCAGCCTATTAGCTCCAGCGCCACTCCTGAGTGGGCGCTGGGCCCAAGCCCACCCAAGACCACACCCTGCATGGTTGTCCTTATTTGTTAATTTATAATATCTATTATACAAAATAAAAATAAAAAATGTATAACTATATGGGACGTGTGGGTTTGCACTAACCTCCCCACATTCTGGAATAAAATTATTATTATTATTCTTATTATTTCTACCTTAGACACAAAACAGTATAAAGATTTTTAAATCAATAATTCTATTTTTAATCGATCTTACAGCAAAAGAGGGTTTTCTTAAACCACAATCACTAAGCCTTCCGGGAAAATACTTATTTTTCCCGTAATGTTGAGATTTCTTATAATTCATAAAATAAACATTCTTTCTACCTTTGTATTAAATTCAAATGTTTCTCTTTTATTTCTAAAGTATTATAAACCCTCCATGAATCAAACCGCATTCAACTATGTATGTGGGTATCTACAGAAATATAAAAAAAATAAAATTAATTAATGAACAAATAAAATACACATATAACGGCACACCCCTAGAAGCATCAGACATATACAGTTCATCGAGTTCCCGAGGAATAATGACGGCAGATTGCATTTCAAATATCTCCAAGTCAAGTAATAAGCATTCCTTTCGGTTGCTCCCTAAACCCACCCACCCCTCCCCCCTTCTTCATTCGTCGGGTGAGAATATCTGGCGCCTTCTCTGTGACATACTTAACTCTACCTCCGATCAGGGATGAATTTATTCTCATTCGATTCTTCCCCAAAGGCGATGGCTGGTTTTATTTCTATTATTACATATTTTAATTATTTTATAGAAATTTACTTCTGCAGTGTGGCGTTCAAAGGAATATTTGGTATATTATTTTGGCATAAACCCATAAAATACCAAATGGAAAATGCAAGGGGTTAAACATCATCTTCTTCAAAACAATTATGTAACTTTTCAATTAGATTTTTAGACGTATTAACTAAATCTAAAAATAATAAAAGTTTCAGTTTTGTGTGATCTTTATAACTTTTAATGTAGGAAGTTCACATATCTACTGTTTAAATGGGTATATTTCAGCTCGACCTTTTCGGCCTTACGTTCAGAAATTCTTTCATAAGATGAAAATAAATCACTCCACCGATGTTTATTTGAAATTTAGAAGAGCCCGTTTATGTATAGACCTTAAGTTTATCCTTACAAACTATCACGTAGAAAAAGCTAGTACTTTACGGTTGCTTTTCCGCTAGTGAAGGAGAAAACATCTAAAAATTTCATAGTTTTGAAAACTGAGCATCCCTGGAAGGGATAAGGGCTGAGTTTTTGTTTCCGAGATGCCCGAGATATTTGAAGTTTTGGTGAAATTAAAATTTATTTTGGGCGACTTTAAGCTTTATAATAAGGAATTCCAGACATTTTTTAATGAAAACTTAAATACTGAAAATAACTTAAATTTTTAATACCTGTGAAATTTTTAAGAAAGTCGATTTCATAGTTACAATAATTTTCAAATTATGCATTTTCCTAAGCCGGCATGACGACTGAAACTCGCGTGACGTCATACGTACCTCGGTTTTGTCTGTTACCAGTATAGTCAATACTTCTCAGGTTGGTATGAAATCCAAATTTCAAAATTCAATAATATTTCCAATAAAAATGTATTATTAGAAATAATGTGTATACTGAAGTGGTAACCCGTGCTGTAAATTGTTCGCATTTTAATGCAAGCGGCCCGCCAACCCGAGAGGTAGGGTTGTAAGTTCTGTCAAAACCCGCCGACCATTCACTGGGCGAATCTTTTACGATTTCAATCGTTTTCAAATGACCATTTATTATTTCTACATAAAATTATATGTAATAATACATATACAGGGTGTCCGGGGATAAAGTGTACTAACTTTGGGAGATGATTTTATAGAATGAATTAAAAAAAAAAAAAAAAAAAAAAAAAACTTTTTTGGAAATTACAATGTTCATTTTCCAATACAAAAATAGTTTACCGCAGAAGACTTCGAAAATTATCGAAGTTAGCGCACTTTATCCCCGGACACTCTGTATATTCTGAACCAACGTTCGTCCATCATTATGAACATATATTTTTGAGCCATATTTTTCATTCAAGCTCCTTATTGTTTGCAATATAAAAACTATTATTAATTATGGAATAGGATTTAATCACGGGAACCATATATTTTCAATATTATTATTATTTTCAAGTGTCTTAATAGATATATAATTGTATTACTATTAAGTAGGTATAGTAATGGTTACCAATGATGTACTGTGAATTTAACTTTTGAAATCATAACCTCAAAAACGTGGGATATTCAGAACACGGAAAATTGGATGAATTTCAGCAATGGTTGAAATTTAATACTTTGAAACACTGCAAAACATAAGTAATTATTGAGTAATTAAAGTGATAATTTTACAATTTTTCATATAAAAGCGAATTAATTTATGAATCAACAACATATCGAATTCGGCAAATGAATGTTAGTAGGTAGTTAAAATCTGAATTTCCCACAAGGTAAAGTATATCCAACGTATTATCGATGGTCAAATTACAAAATTCATTCCCCATGACGTCACACCTGACATGCCATTGATTTGCTGCGTTTTGACAGGCCTTGAAAATTAAAACTATAAAAATTACTTTTTTTACAATATGTATATACTGGTATAGTTTGGACTAGAGTTCCTGTAATAACAATAAGAATAACTGTGCAGTTTACTACTCCATAACATTTAGTAAATATTTTAATATATTTTAATAGTCAACCATAAATCTCTTGGATTATACTAAGTATATATATATATATGCTAGAATATGTATTTTAAAAATATTTAAAGTTGAAATTAGTGATTCTCGAAAAAATCGTTTAGTTTAATGTGTCCATTATTCATAAGTTGCAAACGCAAAGTTGTTTTGACATTTGTGCGTTCAACATATCATTTGGCGTGTCATGAAAACATTAACAATTAGACCATTTTACAGTGTTCCCGGTTGCTTTGTAAAAAATCATGATACAGGTTAATTTGTCAGGAAAAAACACTGCAAATAGCACTCAATCATGATACAAACATCAATCTGATAAAACCAAAAGAATTTTGATAAACAAAAATTAAAAAACTGTCAAGGCATGACATTTGAAAAATTACATAAAAAAGCAAAAGTTTCCAAAAAAAAAAAGTTTATAAAAAACAATCTATGAACACTTCAGCATTTAAGGCTATATTGTGTTATATTTTTTTGTAGTTTAGAAATTTTAAAAGATTACCATTTTGTGATTTTCTCAACTACCATACTAGTTTCATATTCGTATTATGGCAGTCGTACACGTTTATGTAAGAATAACAAAATAATATTTGGTAGAAAAAATAATAAAACATAAGGGAATAGGACATGATAAAACAAAAAATTAAAAAATACATATTATTAAAGAAACCATATTAGAAATAAAAATTAAACTGATTGATGAAAAGATATTATAAAGAAAATAGTAATAAAAATATTGAAAGTAAGATTAGAATACATGCAAAATTATATCAAATTATTTTATATCATTTTTTTCTTTAACATAGATTATACGTATTTATTCATTGTCACAATTGAATTTAGCGATATAAAAAAATATATGATATTACTTCACAATTCTAGTATATCTGACGATGGGGTTACTTTTTGATAATAGATAGTTTTTCGGGAAGTCTTTGTGGCATGGAACTAACAGAGTAAGGCAAATCAAGACTGAATAACACAAGAAATTAGATCCTTGAGTCATATGTGTGATTAAATCGTATGTAACCGTATTACGAATGGAGATACGATAATAATCCATGGAGTATCGAAGATAAAGTTGATAGAAGATAAAGTTTGGGAACGGCCTAAAAAAATAATATGATGTAATATACATTTTTTTCCATTCATTTTTTTATATCCATCTAGAGATCTCAATTATCAACATTCCTATATTTACTTTTTTATTTTTTATTTTATTGATACATGATTTAGAGAGTACATGTGGTTTTTTGTGATATTTCACCCTCCATGCTAGGGATGACCCAGTGTTATGGCGGGTGAATTTTACATTTTGCGGACATAGAATCTATACATTACTATAATTGTTATGATGCAGGGCTAGACTCCTTTTGTTTTAATATTTTATTCATTAATTTATTCTGCATCATCACATTTATCCTCGCCGATTCTCTAACCTAGTTAGGAACTGGGCGATTGTCGCTGGTATTGGTTTTGGTAAAATTTCGAATCAGAATTTAAAATTTAAAATCTGTACCGGGCGGAAACAGAAAAAAAACAAAACACTAGCTTGCCTGCAGAGAAACCAGGGAGTGGGCCTGATCTCTCGGCAGACGACAGTCACAGTTTTCCGGAGTGAAATTGTTTGGGAATGGTTTCCCTTTAATTCGGAGAGGCGAAGTCTAATCTTATATGCGGAGATTGCATAATAAAATCGTATAAATGGTGTAAATACGAAGTTCCATAATTGAATTAGTTCCGTGGCTCGTTCGTTTATTGTAACCACGCGGGATCATGAATCGCAAAGGGAGTCAGACGTGTGATCTGCTTGAATCCGACCCATCCTTTATGGGATGAAGAAGCCAGTGGCTTAAAATATTGTGCCCGGTTCCCGTAAACCTAAGGATAGTATTCTTTCTCGCGGTTTGGCACTACGTCGACCGCATTTTCACCAGGGCCGTATTGAGGCCTATTTTTCCTTACATAAAGGGAATCCTCGCCAGGATACACGGATGCGACCGCGGGCACCAGATACCTCTTCCTCAGTCGCCAGATTACACATTTTCCTGCCACGGACAGTCGCCAGGAGGCGGAACTGAATCTTCCTCTTGCTCCGGCTGGAGTCCCTAGGAGCTCAGCCTGAGGAGGTGCTGCTCCAGCTCGAGTAGGATGTTACTTAATTAGCTAGATAGTTAAAGCGTGGTCGGAACCTTGGGGGTAAGCTTATATCTAACTTTTATTATATTGTTTTCGTTATAACTCACACGGTAGAGTGTATAGACTTATATTGTATTCGAAATAATATACATTAATGTTTCTTTAAATCTTCTTTCCTTGACTCTAAAGTACACATTGTAACCTGACACATTTCTGGTTTCGAACCCAACCCCCTGAGAACCCTGGGATCACAAACATTCTTGTGGGTATCTAACCCTCAAGAATTGGCGCTTCCAGTACTGGATAAAGTTTGTGATTCCACATTCATTATTATAACCTAAAATGTCTGGTGAGTATTGTAGGCTGCACGTAGCAAGTAACCATAGCAAACTTTATCCAGTACTGGAAGCGCCAATTCTTGAGGGTTAGATACCCACAAGAATGTTTGTGATCCCAGGGTTCTCAGGGGGTTGGGTTCGAAACCAGAAATGTGTCAGGTTACAATGTGTACTTTAGAGTCAAGGAAAGAAGATTTAAAGAAACATTAATGTATATTATTTCGAATACAATATAAGTCTATACACTCTACCGTGTGAGTTATAACGAAAACAATATAATAAAAGTTAGATATAAGCTTACCCCCAAGGTTCCGACCACGCTTTAACTATCTAGCTAATTAAGTAACATCCTACTCGAGCTGGAGCAGCACCTCCTCAGGCTGAGCTCCTAGGGACTCCAGCCGGAGCAAGAGGAAGATTCAGTTCCGCCTCCTGGCGACTGTCCGTGGCAGGAAAATGTGTAATCTGGCGACTGAGGAAGAGGTATCTGGTGCCCGCGGTCGCATCCGTGTATCCTGGCGAGGATTCCCTTTATGTAAGGAAAAATAGGCCTCAATACGGCCCTGGTGAAAATGCGGTCGACGTAGTGCCAAACCGCGAGAAAGAATACTATCCTTAGGTTTACGGGAACCGGGCACAATATTTTAAGCCACTGGCTTCTTCATCCCATAAAGGATGGGTCGGATTCAAGCAGATCACACGTCTGACTCCCTTTGCGATTCATGATCCCGCGTGGTTACAATAAACGAACGAGCCACGGAACTAATTCAATTATGGAACTTCGTATTTACACCATTTATACGATTTTATTATGCAATCTCCGCATATAAGATTAGACTTCGCCTCTCCGAATTAAAGGGAAACCATTCCCAAACAATTTCACTCCGGAAAACTGTGACTGTCGTCTGCCGAGAGATCAGGCCCACTCCCTGGTTTCTCTGCAGGCAAGCTAGTGTTTTGTTTTTTTTTCTGTTTCCGCCCGGTACAGATTTTAAATTTTAAATTCTGATTCGAAATTTTACCAAAACCAATACCAGCGACAATCGCCCAGTTCCTAACTAGGTTAGAGAATCGGCGAGGATAAATGTGATGATGCAGAATAAATTAATGAATAAAATATTAAAACAAAAGGAGTCTAGCCCTGCATCATAACATAATATAAAATAGAGAAATAAGAAAAATGATGTATAATTAGTTTGGGTTCCAAGAAGAGGATAGAGATATATATATGAATAGATATATGGTAATACAGATTAATGGTTAACTTTTTTTTTTTTTTTTTTATTTGGTACATTATTTTGTTACAATTTATGTTTTCCAGTAATGTAGGCCTCACTGGGTGGCTTGCCCGTGCTGAGGCCTTCATTTTATAATATGAAAATCTAAGATAGTAAATTTGAAAAGAAAATAATAAATTTAAATTAAATTTAATTACTTTGCTTACATTATAAAACTAACAGATTTAAAGACCTCAGTTTTTAGACGCTTAGATTGCGAAAATTGCGTACGAAAGTGGGTCTAAATGTCCCATTTGCCGAGATGGCCAGATTCCTCACGTCCCGCCCGTCCATCGCGCGGGAAAAGAGTTATCGGTTCCAATAAAGGCGGGATTTATGATACAATTAAACCGCACCAGTAGTACGAGTCCCGACATGGACGCTGTATTGAATAATATACGGCAGATATCAAATCGTGCATGCTCAAGTATTTGTTCGCCGCTAGCACCAATATCGATCAGCTATTCGGGGAACATGTCGTGCGTTGTTAGCACTTTTCAATATGGTAACGCCTTCCAGGGGGTCTAGCATGATTATATTGTTAACTTTCATCAATTTTACATCAATATCCTGAGAACGGTTGCGCTGTCGATAACCGAACCGATATTGACACGAAATTAATAAGAAATACTTGTGGAATGGCAACAATTGCAGATTTTTCTATGAATCAACATTCTTAAAGGTAAAACGGCTACGTAGAAATATAAATAAATTAACAATGTTGAATTTAAATACCAACGTAAATATGGATTTGCAGTTTTCATATACTTTTTTACAGTAAAAAGGGAGTTCGTTAGTTGATGAGGTCTTTATCCGCTACTTTTTATTTTAACAACTTTCGTTTCTCTGAGCCCGAACCAATATTACCTCATCAGCGCGAACGGATTCAACTCACCGCGTATAAGCCTTCTTTCAATTCTCAAACCCCCTACATACCACTCAATTTGATTGGTTCCACCGATGCGTGTCAACCGTTAAATGTTGCGTACGACGAGATGGTTGGTTCAATTTGCACAGTTGCTCCTCTGGAGATAAAAAAAAAAAATTTCAATCGCTCTAATAGCATCGTCAACTATTAATACGAAACTAAAAAGATAAACGCGGACAAAAAAAGCTCACGGAATCAAAAAAAATCAGTGGTGTGATGCTACGAAAAGAATAAAAATTATACATTTTACGGTTTTATTTGGTGCATCCTTTTCAATACATTTGAACTGCTCCAAAAGGATAACAAGTGCTTCATTCCTGGTATCTCAGTGCAGAGTATTAGAGTACATCTTGCTTGTAGTAGGTACCCCACGAGCAAGTTAAATCCTCATATAATGTTTAAAAAATCCGTGAAAACTTGACATTCATTAGTCATGCATGTCATTTTATTTATGTTTATTCATTATATTTACGATCACAAAAAACTACGCCCGACGGCTCCCTAATCTAGACTAGACTGAATAAAATTGTTTCAACCGCTCAACCACGCTACAGACGATCAAACTTTGTTAGAGGTTGGACGGTAGTGGGATGCTCTGGCGGTACCACCGTTCAACTTGTACCTCCATGCCCCTTTATCGCATACAACTTATCAATTAATACATAAACGCTTCACACATAGAATATTAAGTTGACGTTGCATTTTTTATCCTAGTATATCTGCTTCAGCACAATATAGACCTCATACCTCTGTTCTAAACTTATTTTTTAACTTGTGTTTTATGTTCAGAAAAATTACACTTGCCCAGTTATTCAGGTGTGATGCTATAGTGGTGTTGTAGACTAATTTCCTTATTTTAGGGTCGAATTTTCTATTATTCTTCTTAACAAGTAAACTTTATTTTTAATTTTTTTAGTTAACATTTCAAAGTTGGCGTTAACTGTTAATTTGTTATCGAGTATATTTCCCAACTTTTACGTTTAATTACATTTAGTTTTTTGCCTAACACCGCGAATTTAGTTTTAATTACATTATTCCATGAAGTTTACTTTGTGTTTTTGACATTGCATCTTCAATATTATTTGCTATAATGCATAAAACTGTCTTTAAGACCTGCAGAATCTTACGATCATTCCCTGCTCCATTTAACTCTCGAGTTATAGGTTTATTTTATTTTATTATCCATTTTATTAATTAAATATAAAATACTCAACTATTGATGATTTATATGTAGATTAGTAAACTCGTGTTTTTTTTAATTCAGTGACTTCAGCTACAATAACTTATTTATAAAAAGGTACAAGTTATATTGTTCTGAATTCAATACGGTCTGCGTTAAATTTTCATGTATTTGCGCTTATTTATGGTATCGAAAATGTCGATGGCAGTCAGAGTGACATTTCGTTCTGACATCTAGAGAGCTGATATTGCTGTATGCGACAGTACCGGGTGGTACCTCCTAATAAATACGAAAATTGACTGACTTATGAATTGACCAAATCTAGTCTTGTCTAAATTATCTATTAGAAATATTAGGAAACACTATCACGTATTTAAACAACTTACAAATAATACAGAATAAAGTTAAAAAAAGTTAAAGTTAAATAAAAAAAACTTAACTCTATACCAAGAAACACACACTTAACAGAAAATCAGAAAGCTTTACGAATATTCCTTATGCCTATTCTGTATTAAAAAATATCGCAGGTACATGAACACTACACAAGACAACATAAAGACAATAGCAAGGCATTTGACAAGGTGTGTCACAAAATATTAATCAATAAATTAGCTAAACTTGGAATTTACGGTAATTTACTAAATTGGTTTACTAGTTATTTGTTCCAAAGAAGTCTTTGTCTGAGAATAAATGGCACGAATTTATACGAATGGCACGCAAGGCTCTCATCTAGGGCCCATTTTGTTTATAATATTCATAAACGACATTGTTGATGTATTTACTGATATAAACATTCTACTGTTTGCCGATGACATGAAACTTAATAAAGAGATTAACCACATTAATGATTGTATTACACTTCAAACTAACTTGAGATATCTTTTTGAAAGGTGCTCAATCAACAAATTATCACTAAACATAAATAAATGCCAGTTCATTTTTCCAAAATAAGTAATCCTATTTTTTTTCAATATTCATTAAATGATGAAAATTTAATTTGTGTTAATAAAATTATTGATCTAGGCAGTATGTTCGACAGTAAACTCACCTTTGTATGTCAAATTAATAATATTATCAACAAGGCCCTAAAGACTCTTGGCTTTGTTTTGAGAGCTGCAAAAGATTTCAATAATTTAGGAACATTTATTATGTTATATAAAACCCTTGTCAGATGCCAACTTGAGTATAACTCTACGTTATGGTCTCCATTTTTCAATATTCATTCAGATAACATTGAAAACATTGAGAACATTGAAAAGATTCAACAGAAGTTTCTTATGTTTATAAATTATAAATTGCATATTCCTATACAAAACTTAAATTACAATTACCTAAATTATAAAATGTCTCTATTGAAACTTTCAGAAAGAAGAATAAGCACAGATTTAATACTATTACAAAGAATACTGCATTTTAAAATTGACTGTCCCGAATTACTTCAATGTATCAATATCCATGTTCCCAAAAAATCATGCCGACATTTCTTACCTTTTTACTTTAATAACACTTTCCAATCTCGGAAACAAATATTCTGATCTGGGTGATATATTTCATTTGAAAACTAATCAGTATAAATGTTGAATATTCTATCACTTTTATTCTTCTAGACACAAATAGACCTATGTACCCATATAACTTCTCCGCTTCTACTATTTTGTTTTGTTGAATCTTTTAAATTCAATTATATGCGTGAGGATTAATTTTTGTCACTATGTTTACATTCTTCTTTATTGTATTAATTTTTAAGTGTTTACTCTGATACAAAATGCTTGTATTTTATTTAAAGAAAAGCCCACTAGGGCGTGTAATAAATTAATAAATAAATAAATAATAATTTATATTATTTTTATGGTAAATTAATGTTTTTAAGACAAGATTTTTTCTATGCATAGCACAAAGGATAACAATTATTTTTATAAGCAATAATTGTTCGCCTGAAACACTCATCCACATTGAAAAATCTCCTGATAAAAGATACATGACGCCAACGGGACTCGAACCCGTGTTAACAAAATGTTATGTTAACTTCAGGCGAACAATTATTGCTTATAAAAATAATTATTAATAATTTATATACTAATTTAGTAAAAGAAAGTGGTAAAAGAAGCACAGGCCATGAGGGTTTACAGGTGGACACATATACAATATATACAATCTCCTTCTCGATAGCCCGAAAACGTATAGAAAAATCTATTTAACCTTAAGATTAATGAGCAAAATCAAAATGTTCTTTTACAAGAATAATATGTTACTTAGGTAGTGACAAATAATTTTATATTTTGTACTTAAGTTAAGAAAACGAAATATGTATATTTATTTTAGCTTAATAAATAATATCGTAAAAAAATATAAAAATATTTGAGGAAAGAACGTAAAATATGTTCAAGCTGGGGTTCCAATTAATTGCTACAAGTTCTTGTATACACTGAAGTAATAGTAGGTAATCTGAATTGACAACTAAATTCATAATTCAAACAAAATAAGAAGTTTTATATTTCGATCTAATTAATATGGAATTGCTTTTTCATTGACATGTGGGTGCTGCCAGGTCTTATGCAAGGCCGACTGCAGGCAGGACGCGTGACTGTCAAATTAAGTCAATGTTGTCGCTAAGCAAACTTCAACACTCTGTTTATTTAATATGCTTGCGGAAAAACAGCACACAAATCAGCAGTAGCAACAATCGCCGCCATTGGCAAACTATCGTTGCTCGATGGCACTGACTTGATCGCGTGACATTTCAAAATCCATCATGCACCAAGGCCTATACTGTATTCAGCCTTGGTCTTTAGTTTGTCACGTTGATTCTTATGTTTGGTGGATGATTTAAAGATGACTTTATTTACCAGGGAATTCCCTTGAGATGACGTCACATAATTATGCGCCACAAAAATAAAGCTTCTATTTAATACAAATTTAGTTTCTTAATACTCATTTTCTGATTTTCATCGATTTAAATTCATTCTCCAATATTGGACCACCTAATAAAGCCAATGCCTCCAAGTTCATTAACTCTTGGAACATCGTGAAACGAGCCTTCTTATTTTCCTTTTTCTTTCCCATCCCCTAAATATTTCAGCTTAAGTACATTCTCCAATATTGGACGATCTAATAGACCCACTGTCTCCAAGTTAATTTTCTCCTTTAAACTTCGTGCAACATCATTTCTTAAGCCTCTCTGAATTTTGGTTTGCGGGGTATATGAGAATTTTGTAAAAATGCATTAGTTATGCAAAAATCGTTATCCAGCAAAATTTCAATGCGTAATTGTAACCGTAATAACGAGAGTCTATATTAATGTAATAAAAACAGGGATACTGTGCGTGAATAACTGGGAAATGACTTCTACGAACACGAAGGTCCATTGCATAAACTTTATACAAGGGGGTGTACCGCAAAAACGTTATTATATTCATTATGGATTATGTTATTATGGATTTAAAAATAATCGCTTCGGAAATAAATATTTCAAGCCAAAGTGGTGTAACTGACAAATCCTAACTTTTCGGTATTTTTTTACATTAGCTCCACACAGGAGGTCTTGATGGAGAGTTCGGTCTGTTTGGAGAGTTTTTTTAAAGAAAGGAAAGATAGAGGAATATCTGGGGATGAAAAATATATGAGGGATGGGTAGAAATCTAGGGGTCAGTCCAGGAGTGACGCACGTTTCAGTTCATCCCTATCACCACGGTGCAAGGCGATGGGTCTAGAGAACCCTGCTGGAGAGGTGAAAAGATCTTCCTCAACCAGTCTCTCCAAATCCGGCCCACCACACAGTAGGTGGGCAGACGTATCTGCCGTCAAAACCTAGACAATCCTCACCCATGTACCTGGGGACTCCTGCTAAGGCACCAAACGTAGCAAACCGCTTTTTATAGCTAATAATTACTAAATGCATACATCATTTTCCATTCATAAACTGAGGCTATCTCATAAATAAATAAAATTAAGTTCAAACGACGACGAGTACACAAAGGACGAGTTGTTTCACAATTTTAGTTTTGTGAAGCAACTGGCCCATATTGATATAATAACAGAACTTTAACATTGAAATTTGATGATTTGTTCAAATTCTGTGAAACAACCCGTCATAAGTGTTTTCACACTTTTTGCTCTCTTGAAGTCGCGATTCGTCACTTATGTCTGTGTGACATTATTATAGCCAGGTACTTCCCCACCTTCCTCTTTCCCTTCCCCACTTACCTTCAGCCTCACAACATCCCCCAATTGGGGATGCCATAGTCTCACTGGCTCCAGACGGGAGCAGTTGGGACTCTTGTGAGGTATTCACTATAAAAAAATATTTTTTTTTTTTTTCGACTAATGTTGAAATACACCATAAAAATTAAATTTATTTTTATTATTTTAGTATGATCTCCAAAGGATGATAAATTATAATGTCACCGTTTTCAGCCACGATCCTTGGAAGATTGAATTTTTATGAACCTCATCTACATTTTATTATAGTATTTTCACCAAAAAGTAAAAACGGTGATGTAATTATTATAAAACGGAGATCTTTAAATAAACCTTCCAGAAAAAAATAACATTTTTCTAGAAACCTGTCTTAATTATTCCAGTTTTAATGAAATCGTTTACATGACCCCAAGGTCCAACCCATTTTAAATTCAGGAAATCTCATTAGGACCTCAATTAATTAAACTAGAGGATACCAAACTCCTACTTAATTCCGCTAATGCATTCGCAAATTAATGGGCTTTACTCTTTAGATTAAAAAAGATACATTGCGGGCTACAAGTGAGAAGATATTTATTAAAAAATGTGGTTTGTATAAACAGAGTGACCTAGTTTAGAGTTCATAGAATTAGCAGTCGGTAAATTATTTTTTAACCACATAATAACAGAAATTTCGTAGACATTTAACATTTCATTTTGATGATATTTTTTTGAAGAAAGGCATCAAATGAACGATTATATTGGTGTGATCAAAGATATTAGAATCATATCTTTGGGTGTGATCGTAGCTTTAAGAAATTCAAGGAACACAAAGGAACAATACGTGTTGGTAGTCAAAATACGATTGTAACCACCAAACACATACGTATTCCGATTTACGCATTATTCAGAAAGAGTTATATAATTTTAAAAATATATCTTATAATGTAATTTCACGAAAAAATACACATTCGTGAGATTTCAGATTTTAATAGAGAGTTTGTATGGAATAGAATGTATTTAATTTTGCGAAAAAAGGTTCTTCTAACAGGTAATTTAAAAGACATAACTTATTTTTTATGACTTTATTTTTTAATTAAGGTATTTTTTAAAATATAATGTATGTTATAATAAACACTTGTTACAAAAACTTATTAACTAATTTGTTAGAGTTTTATTTCATCCGGCAGAACGACGATATATATTTTTTGAATTTGGATTAACAATAATAATTTTTTGTTGGTTTTAACTTATTTATAATTGAATAAAGTAGTTTAACTTTCCGTTTACATTTCCACGATAATTAAATATATTGCAATATTTTTTTCGCTGTTGAAGCTGATTGGTGATTTAATTTGCATACTTAAACCGTGTTTTGCGCAATTTTTCACAAAAACGGCGCAGAAAAAATGATACAAATAATAATTGTAAAAACTCTAGAAAATATTAGCTGTTTTTTCGATTAATCTAAAATTAACACTGGACATAAAACAAATCTCTAATCTAAATGGGGGCGTAATAGTTAGCAACGAAAAAGAATACACCAAATGGACCCTTCCTTATCCGAAAGAACTTTTTCTACTCGTAGCGCGTGAACGATTTACTAAGATAAATCAAATACTTTTAGAATCAACCTGGAAAAAGACCGCCATTCAGATTTTGAATGACAACTTCTTATTACATATTATTATTACTAACTACAATTTTGTCAATTTGAGAACTGTACACTCGCTGGCACAAAAAATCAATAAAAAGGCTAAGAATATTGAAATTTGCATAAAAATGACATTTGATAAACTACTGAATATAATTAAAACTAAATTAATAAATCCCATTAAAAAAGTATATACGTTAACTTCATCTGGTGGTACAAGTCTAGTAGGTACTAGCTTCGCCTACTATAATTACTACTAATAATTCAACAATTTTGAATCCAAACAATTGTGTAGACGGTATACAAAATGGCCTAATGGTATGTTATAGTTTATTACAGGTTGCAGGGTTGAAGTTAGTGACAGTAATGGGTATATATATATATTTATTTTTTAAATAGAAATTTGTTCCTTTTTGTAATGTGAAAGATTTGTTGTTTAGATAATAGGCAAAAGGTTGTAATGATACGCCCTTTCTACTTCAAACTTTTTCCTTCTCTTCTTTCTACGATAAATTTTCTTTAAGTCCCATAGGTAACTTTTCCATAAGGCTTTGGTTATGTATATATCCGGGGTAGGAAGGTTCTCCCTGCCGTCTTTCAAGCCCTTGCCTCTCTCTTTATTACACACCCCTTCAAGTGTGTACATCCTAGTTTGTCTACGTGACGTACGACCTTGAACGTACTCATTTCACGTGACGGTTCAGTATAAAAAGGCTTCACCGAACGTTGTGTTGGTTTTTTGTTTCTCGGTTTAGAAACCTAGTTATCTATGTATGTGTGGTATCCCTCGGTTCTTTTGAGATAGAGTGAGTTGAATCCATTACCGCTGTGTTTTAAAATCATTTCATAAACCTTATCTTCTAAGTCGCCTGCTCCCCAACTAACTACGTGATTCTACCTGTCATATGGTTATGTGAGTATAATAAAGTGTTAGATTTTATGTCTGTGATAAACATACGATAAATTTATGGTGTTAGTTGTCGGCGCCATCCATGTATATATTTTAGGAGGGGAAGGAGAGGAAATAAAATGAATTTGATTAAGCTAAGATTGACTCCTCCTCTTTACCAAACAAAACCGATGGATGATAATTTGAGCAAGGCGATCGATATCTGCGTGTCTGGATATCGCAACCGGCCGGGTCTCCCCTTGTTCCAAATCGGCAACCGTCACGCCAGAATAAAGAAAACCAGGTCTCATCACCAATTTCAGAATTGCCCCAATCTCATACACCTCCAGGAAAAACTACTTTACTGAGTGTAGAAGGGGAAAACCATGACATCCCTTGTCACGAATCTAGTCGCGAAAATGTGACACGTAAGGTCCTAAGTTACGTGCCACCTCTAGAAAACGTTGTAACTCCCTCGTCGTCGGGGATTAACATCCCTTTCTAGGTCAATAACATATATAACACACGACGATCTTGTCGACATTTAGCCCGCTTATTAACGATAGGTTGTGTGCCTACCCATTCAGCCAATTATCATGTGAGATATATGTAAGGTCTACTCGAAATGCCAAATTTAGGATGAGGACTGTCTGTTTTAATATTTGGTTCCAGTATTTATTTTATGAGGTTACTAGCACCCTCGTGTATTAGGTATGGGTAACTTCTATTGAATACCTATCCTCACAGGTAGGTATAAACGGATAATTGGTCTGATTTTTGCATTTAATTTAAAGAGGCTGCCTACCTCTCGAAAGGTACCTGTTGAGAGAAGTTGTTCGGATGGTAGTTTTATTTCGGAGATTACCATCTCCCTCTTTTGATCCTAGATTTGTTTTTGTGCATCCCAATTCGTAACTTAGAAAGTCAAACAATAGATGAAAAGTATTAAATTAGAAAGTCAAATAACAGAAGAAAAGTTTTCATTTTGTTCTGTCTGGTTGCATCCGATCGCTTTCAATTCGGGCGGTCATACGCTAGCAAAACTTCCCCTTTGACTGACTGTACCTGCGTCTTGTCCTATATATGAAAAGGTCATTGGTCCGTCTCCCACTCACAGCTGATTCACAACTCGCCTAGCACATTCATTTTAATGAGAACATTATTTGGGTTGCAGGCGTTGTAAACTCGGTTCCTGTACTTTGGTTGTACCCGTCCTTTAAAAAGGGTCCTCTGGAATTTAATAAATAATATAAAAACTCACCCTGTTAGTCACCTCCAAATCCTAGTGTGAAACTTACCTGGTTACACTATATAGCTAAATCAGTTTAATTTTCGATCTCCTCCCTATCGGCTTCTTTCATCATTTTAGCGAAACCCTTGCAATCTGTTAAATTTTGTTCCCCTCCCTACACCTTTAAAAGGGTAATTAAATAACTCTGTAGATAAAATTGTACCTCCCTAATTTAACCTAATCTCTGTCAGGATTCGAACCCGAGTTTTTTATGATTTGTTTGGGTTCCCTGGTTTACGGTCTCAATGTGGTCAACGTGTTAGAACACCACCTGAATCAAACACTTCCTGTCTTTAAATACCTTCAGTTTGTTTTAAACGCAATCATTATCGTTATTATTTCCATGTTTTTAAGACGAGTAATTTAGTTGGAACCGTATACACGTTTAATTTAACACATTTTATATTATAATCGCGATCGCACAACCCTTAGCGCCCCTGGGGTGATTTTTCACAAAACGGCGCTCTACAAATTATCCAATTATTATTATTATTATTATTATCACTGAGTCCAATCACTTTTTCACTTTAATTCAATATTCAGGAAAGCTTTCTAACACCGTCTGAATTCTCTAATTAACTGTAATACACAACACTTCTGATTTGTATCGATTTCCCGGAGCTGTCAACGTACACAAGTTCAAAACCCGACTGTCTACCCATTCTCTCCCTTCCCGTCGGAATGTGTTTCTTCAAGCCCCCCTGTCAATAAATCTTATCTGTTAGCCCAAACAAAATTTTTTTGGGGTACATTCATTTCGTTTATTTATGTGATTGTTCAAATCATCACAAGGTTACTTAAAATAGCTTTACCTGTGTTTAGTTACCAGACCTAAATATGTAGATCTTTCTGTTTCCTGTCTCTTCTTTATCAAACCTTTTTCTGATTAATATCATGCCACAATAAGGGATGCAATACTGGTTTCGGGCAGTTGCAAAAAATATAAAAATATTTTTTCCCAAGCTTCTTCCACATTTTCTTATTTTCTTCCTCTTTTCATTCCGTAAGTACTCTAGTGTGGCTTTTAAATTAAAGAGAAACTTAAATTTCACTAATGAAACCTGCATCCTGTTTTGTAGATTTGCACTCTAGTTCAAATCTAGTTCATTTAATTTCATTGACCTTTGGATATTTCGCCTAATATGAACGATGTGAAACGGTTACGTGATAAAAACGTATGACTCACACATCGTTAATTCTCAACGACCGTTAAATCGGGAAGATTTTGTCACAAATGTGAATTAAACCCATTTAATATTGTTGGCAGACGTTAAACTTTAACGCGTCACCGCCTACTGAGGGAGATTGTCATTTTACTGCCGTGATAATGTGACATCGTGAATAAATTATTGCGTATAAACAATTCAGATGATACAAAGTTTACAATCTGTACACTTGTGAATTTAATAATTCCTTGGCATTTGGGTACACGAAAATTTCTTTTTTAAGAATTTCTTCCCTTGTGCCTCTCATGTAGGTTAGGTTTTAATTTTTATTAATTTTTGTACCTCCGTACACTTTATTAATAATATTTTAAATGTCGCTTTAAGGTATCATCCTACTTCAGAAGGTTTTTAATTATTTTTAGGATTTTCGTACGGTTCCTATAAAAAATATTTCTTGAAATATATTTTTTTTTTCAATTTTATTTAATTTTTTATACATTTCATAGCAATTTCATACCACATTTTAAAGCTATGTCAGCTTCGTTGAAGTTATTTCTCAGGATATTTATTTAAAACACAAAAACCGAAAAGATTTGAGTTAGTATGGTTGTGGCTACTTTCCGAACTAGAATTATGATTTTTTTTGTAAAAATAACAAAATGTCGGCTGTTGAAAAAAAAGTCTCCAAAAATAAGCCTATTTTAAGTTCCTAAAATCAAGAGTTTATAATAATTCTAGTTCCAGGCGTAGCAATACATGTGACAAATATATAGTTTAAATTTTTTGATGATCAGTTCAGTAGTTCCGTGTAAAAAATCAACGAAGGAAGAAAAATAGTGGTTTCGAGAAAAAAGCATTTAAAGTTTTTTTAAGAAAAAATCTCTCAGCTAATCAGCGATGCCAGCCAGCACCATACAGAATGCCTTCCGCTTGTTCAAACAGATCATTTTCTTCAAGTCTGGCATATTTTCTGCTCATTCTTGCCGATTTTGTATATAAAGCCGAAAATCTTAACAAGGGGCAGAGCTGCAAGGCTAACGAATACCTTCTCGCTCAAGTAAAATCACGCCAGAGAGCGCTCTCAAATAAACTCGAAATAATAACACTTTGATCGATATGAAATTTCGAAATTCATCAAATATTTTTTTTTTAAATTGACAATGTGGCCTTAAAAAGTGTTTTCCTCTGTTTGAAAATCGTGAATCGCGTTTATAAGCAGAGATTGCAAGTGATTTTTATATGAGGCAAAGAGTTTTTGTTTACCGTCGTCTGTCGCTGACTTCAGATGAGATTTTTTTATGAAATGGTTCGTAATTTCCTGTTGCCGGATGTATCCTTTCCCAATAGGATATTGGTTACTTGGTCCACAAATATTCTTGACGTCGCCCTACATTTTTGTATAATTTATGTCTTATTTTAAAGAAAACACGAGGACTTGTCTAATTATGTATATATTTTAGTTGACACGCTGAATTCTGAATACCTTATTATTTACACTAAATTCAATCAATAATCAAATGTCATCTTTTTCAGGAGCTGATATTTGAAGCAAAATATTGTGGTAAAAATATAGATAAAATTTCCATACTTCTACGGAAACGGCCCATCTTTCTCACACTGTGAGGTCTTCAGTAGGTGCTCCAAATCTACTGAGTGACTTGATAGTTTATTTCATTTTGGAAAAAACACGTTTCTGATAACGTGATAAACTTCGTTTGAATTTACTCATGCTCTTTGTACACAATATATGTGCAAAGTTTGTATTGTACGTCAATTTTGTAATATACGACTGTAATTTGGTATTTTGCATTGGCAATTTTTGTCGTAAGTCTTTTGTAGAGTTTTTTCGATAGCAGTAGTGCTATCGAAATAACAATTGTCTTTTACAAGCCTCTATTTATCTCTTCAATAGTTCAAATAATGGAACATGTATTACGTTAGAGTACCAACAAACAAAAACATTAAATAATCTATTGATTTAGGATACAACAGACCCACAAAAATGTAAGCCTATAATCATCCCATCAATCGTACATCCCGCTAACGAGGTAGTTTCATAACACCACTCGTTATCGAATTCCATGTTAACGCTTTGAAGCGTTGCGTTGGTTGGTCGTCCATCGCGTTAATTTGGCTCGCCACACGCCGCGTTAAATCTCTTTGTATGGACTTCAGAGTTAAAAGTTCTGGAGCGTGAATTTTCCAGAATCCTAATTTGAAGCACCAACACTGCTCTAAACCACTGAGTGTTGTAATAATAACAAATTCCCTTTATTTCATGTGGTATTTTTAAAAGCTTTTGCCGCTTCAGACCTTTACATAATTTTTTTGGCGATAGGTTGAAGTATTTTGGTATTTTTGTAGTTCGAAAAATGCCACCGTTTAATTTTAAGCAATTCTGTACCCACATAGTTCTGATTAGTGAAAGTAACCCTAAATATATGTAGCTTTCACATCGTTTTGCAAGTGAGCTTAGAATGGAAATACCTTACATGATGTCATCGATTATTACGTATTAATAAATATAACTAACCATCATTGGGGTCCTTTTTCGCAAACCTCTTTTCATTTTTATGGTCACTAAGAATCTCGGCATTACATATCGCTGTGAAAATCATATGAGAAAAGCCAAAAGTAGAATACATTATTTACCTTATTTTCACTAGTTATTCAAGACGTTATATTTTAAAACAGCAAAACATTTTTCGCCAGTATACCTTTAGCAACAAAAGATGTCAAAAAAATGTGGGTGGGGAATCTCTACACGGAGAAAAATGAGTATAGCTAATTTATTAAGAATTTCTTCAAAGTATTGGTAATCCGGTTAAAAACGAATGAATCAATATGTGTTCCGATAAACTCTTAGTACAATACGTATGTATTATCACGTTGTCGGAAAACATAAAAATGAAAATCCAAATGTTTTCGCATTTCGACATTATACATGATCAAGGCAAATGCAGGAGCATGAACACGTGTTCCGATGTATTAGGAATTTACTTTACTTAAAGTTTATCAGGAAACGGCCTGCAATCCCGTCTTTAACCAGATTACCAATTATTTGAAGAAATTCTTAATAAATTAGCAAAACTCG
Organism: Hesperophylax magnus; assembly: GCA_026573805.1. Classification (NCBI taxonomy): domain Eukaryota; kingdom Metazoa; phylum Arthropoda; class Insecta; order Trichoptera; family Limnephilidae; genus Hesperophylax; species Hesperophylax magnus. Next base: position 110,690 of record JAIUSX010000097.1, on the reverse strand, counting down.
GTTGTATTTCCACAACACTTTTAAAACCTGTGTAAATACATACCAACAATATTATAAAAACTGTATAAAACTTATCTTGATAAACTTAAAAAATTCTATAAAACTTATCTCTTTTTGTTCTTATTTGATTCAAATTTTTTCCACCATTTTGTGTTTATTTAGAAACCTGCAATCATCTTTTGAAGATCTGTTCTAAATTAGTTTTCAGAAAATTACTTTCGAAGGTAATTAAGAAGTAGAAACCATTAAATTAGGCATCTTAAATTGCCTCATTTACAACGGACGCCCCTGCTCCGTGTTTATATTTACCTTAAAATTTTTCGATAAATGTTCACTGTTAACTTTTCGCATATTTTAGGTGAGCGAGCATTTATTAAGGAATTGCGGAACAACATTTTCGCAAATCCGTCATAAGGAAATACGACAGTGCCAAAAGTGCAGCAATTACATATATAAAGTAAAATTTCGCACCAGTATCAAAAAAAGATTATTTGTTCACTGAATTTTCATGCTACTAACCAAAAAAATAAACATGATTTTTATTTGACTACTAGAATTTTTTTCACTACAAGAAATGGTAAGATCGTGTAGACCACTTTTCACGGGTGGTTATTGCCTAGGGGCTGTGATGTCGCTTGGAACGTACTCAGATCTGAGAAAGAACAACATACAAGATGACTTATTTGTTTATTCCTCTAGAAGGGGGTAACAAAGTCAAGTTAATGAAGCCATTTGAAGATTAGATCTGATAATTTTATAAATTCGTCATTCTTTTTTTAATGACAGAAATTCAAATAATCCCTGCTTAATGTTGTAATTTAAAAATATATTTCTTATCGTGATTATTTTTAAGTAACGGGTCTTGTTAAAGTTTAACCAAGGATTTAGAGACATTTGAGGCTGCTAAAATTCCATTGGACCACTAACATTGTAAAAGCAACTATTAAGTATTTTTGTTTGTCAGGGTTTCATATTTTCTGCGTTCAAAACCACCAAATTTCTTGAGGAAAAAATTGATAATATTCCATTATGTTCGATATAAATCAATCACTCTCGATCCGGTTAGGATTTCAGAGGCTTGAAAAATTGATGCGACAACTAAATATTGTTACAAAGCCAGATAACAGTGAACACAGACAGAGCTAGTGCCAGATGCTATATAACTGCCGCGGAAACCTAGTGCTGCTTTGAAATTCAATATCCCCGTGGCTCTAGTCGCGAATAGCTATAAAAAGAATGTTTGATGGCACCTGCTCAAAACGCTGGAAATTTAATTTAATTTTTGAACATCCAGCGGAAGTGAGCAAAGCCTTACTCATTCAACCTTTGTCACATTTGACCCACTCCACGAGTCGAAAGAGGGATGGTATAATTTTAGGGTTAAATTATTCACACACAAAGAAAACCACCCGTTGTCATACTTTTATTGGAATATTTTATACAAACATTGAAATAAAAATCACATTACGACCCTTTTTTAACTGTGCGTTGACTTTTTTTATACAAATACAACAATTTATGTACTATTGAGATTTTTGTTTGTTTAAGAGACACTTATAATACAAGAGTGGCCTTCTGCTCAAACGTACTAGTACAGTACTAAATCTAGACGCAACTAAGAAATTTCTATTGCAAGTGTAAATTTATTATTATTTGCATGATGAGTTATCTCTGTTGTCAAAAGTAATACTTGTAAACTGTAAATGAAAAATTTCGTCTTTTCAAAAATTTTACAAAAAAATTGTTTAATAAACAATCAATTATTTATTATGTTATTTCTTGAGAGAAATTATATCATGATTTGTTATTCTGACCGTGCATAAAATTATTATTTTGACTGTATGTCTCTTAAAGTGGTATTTGATTTGATTTTCAAAATTGGAACTGATTGCGAACAAGCTCAAACAAGCGATAAAATAGGTAGCAAAATTATTCTATTAATTTTAATTTTCAAACATTTATTTATTTTGTTATAAATTTTTGACAGCTTTTGTAATTTTTCAAGATTACTAACGGTGTTCATTCGAAAGGCTAATCTGTCGTTTTAAAAGATAAATCGTGAGTGAAATACTTTCAGCTTTACAAATCCTACAGTTATAACATCACGTGATTATCCACGGATCTGAGCTGGTTTAAAATAATATATTTCTTATGTATGACCAGTTTTAGTATCCAGCATTGTTATTTTATTAGTTTTTGCGCCTTGTTGTTTGCAATGAAACTGTAGCACCCGCTTGTCATGTTCCTATCAAAATGTTCCCATTATCACATAGGGTTACGCGTTTGTCAAGTACTCGCTTATAAATATTAGAAATTCATTAATACTCAGCAGCAATCTACCCGAATCAAGCATTAAAGCCACCCCAAAGAGTGGTAGACAAAGGCGCTACAGTCAAACGTGAAAACTCACAACCCTTGTGCATTATTCAACTCGTGTTAAAGGTCAGGGGTATGCCAACCTCTACTGCAGAGTTTACTAACCCGCCGTGCGCCGCTCGTAAGCAAGCCTTATTAAGTTACAGGTTGCTAGACATAAAAACCTATTCACTATCCAATCTAAAAATTTATATTATCATGCGGTGCATACTCTAACGCGCTTTCTTGTCATGAAACAAATAAATATTTTAGACAGACTTCGTAATACGTATGATTCAACCGATGTCTACCGCCACCACTCATGTACAATCTAAAATTTAGTCGTTTAGAATATTTGAAACAGTTCTATTTTTTTTTTCATGTGCATGTTTTATCGTTATTTTAATTTATCTATGTTCGGTAAAAAAACCCAATCGAGCGTGTAAAACGTAGCTCGTTGTAGACTGACTGAGTACCTTCCCGCTGCTGCTTATATATAGTGCCAATACAATTCAAGTTGCACCTAAGAACGTTCCTGAACATTCTAGTTGCTATGGCTACAAACATTGCCACCCGTAACGCTGAGCAACGGCCGAAATTTCCAGTATGTTCTATGACGGCCTAGGTACCTTAACGCTTGGCACTGTGTACTAAGTATTACTTGACACCGTCCGACTCGAGTAGTGGCGTACCACTACAGTATTATAAATACTTATTTTGTACACTTGTTAGTATGTACAATTAACAATTATTGAACTCCTACTGTCCACAGAACTTCATATATTATGATAACTTGTGTCGTACCTGCTTTTGCATTCATGCAGAGTTTATTATCCACTTACTATGGTACTCCTGAAGAACTTGCCTATAACAATGTATAGATGTAAAAGCCTCCAAAGCGAGAGTAATTAAACGAACATACGAAATTTACACTTTCAAATTGGCAGCATTTATTTTTACTCGGGAGATATTTTCAATTTGTGTGGGTATTTCAGGCGAATAATTATTGCTTATAATAATTCGTTATCCTTTGTGCTATGCATAAAAAACCTTGTTTTATAAATATTATTTTATCTTTAAAAACAACAGTTTTCCTTTAATGAGCATTTGAATTCAATTAAGTTGCCGGGAAATGTTAAGATATACCTAATACCTTTTCAAGAATATAATTGCTAGCTTAAAAAACTATCAGGGTGTTATGGTATTTCTTCAATTACTTACAATATTAAGATATTTTAATTCTGTTCTAATTTTTGGGGATAAATTATATAAGTTTATGTTTTACTGTACATTTAAGTGAACATCATATCCAGTATCCCTAAATCTTAATTTGAAAGATGTTAAGAGAGATTTTGTTTTTAAAACGTAATTTATTTTCATAACAATAATAATATTTTCATAATAATTCATCATAAAAACTTTATAGCAAGTCATTATAGGGTAGCCCCAAAAGGTTCGCGACCCCTCCTCCTGTGCTGTGACGACCCCTGCACCCGACTAGGGCTGTAACGACCAGACCTCGGTCCATTAATCTTGCATCTTGCACGTAGGTACGGAACAATCCGTCATGTAAAATGGATTTATAGAGGTCATTTTTCCTAGAACTCACTTTACTCCGCTTCGACCCACTTCCAACTGTGCTTGTTAGGAACTCCGTTGTCTTTCTTTACACTTTATACTGGTATCAAATGTCATGGCGTGTTTTACTCGTATAAGAATTACGTTACGGGTGGAATCCTTTATTTATCCATTATTTCCACAAAAAGCAACCATTGTTGGAGAAAGCAAGGAATTAACGGCAATGGCAAATTTGCCAAAATGTCTTGAACGATCACTTGCCATAAAATGTTGTCACTTGTCGTTTGGCTTAAGGTGGTGATTAATATTTTTATTTTTCTTTATTAACTTCTGCATTAAAGTACTTATCTTGCACTATTAAACTAAATACATACTCGTATTCAGTCATAATACAGGTCGTAAAGATACGAGTATATTTGATTTATGTGGTGATCTCGAGGGTAACAATTTGTGGTAGACTGGTTCCAGTTTTTAATACTTTAGTGTCGTACTTCTGATAAAGATTTAGCGAGTTATCTGAGATAATAACATAGTATTGGTATACTATTTACACTATTTATTGTCGCATTAACTGTATAAGTTACTTGAAGGAAGTCTACTGGTTAAAAGACGAAATAAAATAACACACCCATTTACACGTCAGGATAATATCTTTCATGCATTAAGACATGTTCATTACAATTTATAATCTTCCACGTAAGTCAAGTATGTGCTTACTAATAATAATAATAATAATAATAAAATACAAAGTCATTTCGTACTTAACGATCGTAGGTAGTTAAGCCTAAGTACCTTAAGTCATTTTCTAGGATTAATATTTCCCTTGTAAATTTCATGCTGTATTTAATGAAGGCTTTAACCTTTGGTACTGATAATTACCCTATCCACATACTCCAACAACACTTCGTATAGAGGGGTAAATAATGGCATTATAGAGCAATGCTGATTAATAAGGGTAAATTATTATTAACAAGTAGCTGAGATTGTTAATTCTATTGTACCTGTCAACTAGGTACATTTTAAAAGTAGAATTGTATTATAATAAGGATTTGTTTCACTTGATTGTCCCATGTCTTCCTCGGGCGTCTTTGACTTCTTCGACCACTAACTACCAAGTCGTACATTGTCTTCACACCGCTTTCTTTGTTCATTACGTACGCCTCACTTTACCACAAATATTTGTTTAATTTTTGTCTTTTCCGCCATTCACTTCATGTAATATCATGAAATCCACACATTTTTGCTGTTAATGACTTTTATAATTTTCAATTTTTCTTTATTCTTAAATCGCTTTTGTTTTCGGTATTCTTTAATTTGTTTTGGAGTCTATGGGTCACAAACAAAGAAACATTCATTTTTATAAATATATTTGCAACGTCATAATCAAATATTCCGTCAAATCTATTCGTATTTTGTTGAAAAATATTATGTGATCATTAAATCTTCAATAATGACGGGCAAGTTTTTCTAACGTTAGAGAAAAAAATTTCAGTGTACCATTTCAATAAAACGAGGCAAACGTAAAGTGCTATTTTCACAGTAAACTATAATGAATTTAGGCGAAGCCTTACGAAGTAATGGAAAATCCGGTGTTTTTGGTTTGAAAATTTGATCGCTAAGAAATATTTGATATGCTTTAATTAAATGCTGCGAGTAGAACACAGTGGCAGCAGTTTTTCATAAAGTCTTTTTATAAACCCAGAAAAAAATAAAGTATAAAAATTTCTTTAAATCTCCTTCTTGCGAACCGTTTTTTGGTTATGGTTTTATTGTATAATGTGACAAAAAAAGTTCTTTAGAAAATTATGGTAAAACATTTAAATATTTGTGCCTGAACATCGCAAAATAAAATAAAACACACTTTTGGCGATATTTTTTTCTTGTATGAATTAAAACGGGCGTCTGTTGTTAAGCGGGAATTTAAACCTTATCGCTAGATAAGGAGTGTTATTGTCAGCGGCCCGATTCCAACTGTTATATGACGTCTTAGAGCCTCTGTGCAAATTAAATTTGACTAACCCTCAAGACTTCTTCAACCACCATTCCATGGTCAAACAAAAGTGGCATCTCCTTAATTTTATGAAACAAAAAAGTTAAACACATCGTGAACATTAATAAAAATTATCAAATGATGTAAGATCTATTAAATTAGATATATTTTTTCATTACTTCAATAAAAATTTTGTTTATTTAGAATATAAATAAATTACCACGTCCTGCTTAAAAATACACATATGTGTGTATTACCTTTCTCTTATTTTCCATCCTCGTTTTAGGCTTTGTGATTTTTTGTATATATTTTTCATTTTGGAAAAGGTACATTTTTCATTAACAAACAGCATTTTATAAATCCAAAATACAATGGTCAACGAACGCTGAGAGCTACTTTATTTAAAATTCTGTTTATGAAATGGAGTAAGTCATATATGTAGATAATCGCGTATACCTATATTACATGCAGTTGATAATACCTATGCATTACATACGAAGAGATGACAAATATGATTTTTTTATCTGTAAGGAAAGTATATACAGGAAAGTTATATATAGCATCATATGTCTCCAATCGAGACCGCCGAGGTGGCGTAGAACAGGAACGTCTAGAGGCGCCTCGTCAAGGCTATGTGTTACTGTTATGATTATTTATGCAGAATGTGTGATATGATAAAGTAGAATTTTAATAACACTCTGAGTTGGATTATTGCGTTTATTAAACCGAGTACATGATTACGGATATGTCTTAACTAGCTACATTCGTGTTTATAAATGTGTCACCTCTCTATCTCGCTCTTTACTGGCAGAGTCAACTACACTATTTTAATCCCACACTATGATTCCCCGAAGAAAATATGGCATGGGGAAGAAAGTGAGGTGAGACAAATGATTGAATAAATTTATTTTCTTCGTCTTTCAGCATCGCGACACGCAAGAGACACTGGCGGTACTGGACCGCCTGGACCTGGACACGGAGAAGCCGTCTGACGAGGAGGTGGCCAGGAAGTTCGGCTTCGAGGAGGACTACTTCAAGGGCACAGTGTCCTGGTGGCAGAACATGAAGCCGCAGATGTGGAGCCTATTTGATGAGCCCTACAGCTCTAACTCTGCCAAGGTAAGATGTTTATTATTTAAGATGTTGATAATTATGACGCATATAAGTGACTTTGAAATTCTTGTACCAAAAATGCGTATTTTTAATTATCTTCTGTTCTCACTTGTAGAAACCATAAAACGATTTATCGTGATTTTTTTGGGGTATTGAGTCCCTATCCGCTTATACCACTATCAATCTTTAGCCAAATAAGTGGGAAGTGCAACACGGCATAACACCCCAAAAATAAATTACCATATAAATCACAAATAATTTTGGCAATGAAAATCTGAAATCATATCAATAAACCTTTTTTATATTTAAATTATTGATTTAAAGTACAGTACTTCTTTTTTAAACATTCTCAACATTTGGGAAGATATTAATACTAAATATAACCCAATAAGGGTTATTTAAAGAGTGATAAAATATATATTTATTTATAAAGCAGTATTTTTACGACATTTTTTACATGAATAACAGTTTTAAATAAGCGTACAATTTTACTCAATATTATATTGTTTCAAGTATGGTGCTTGGGTTTAGGAGGGGAGTGTTAAGTAATGCAATTTTTTTTAAAACTACAAATAATGAAAACAAAATAGAATTAAAGGTATCAACATAGACATATGAATATTAGTAGACCTGCCCTAAGTGATTAAAAGCGTATTATCCCCACTCCCCATACCGGTTCAATTGAGCCGGCTGGGCTCGCATTTGGCCTCAAGTGAAATTTGAAAACGTGACGTCATCATTCTTGTGCGAACTATGGTCGAGGCATCATCGGTTCATTTTACGAAATAACACGGCAAAATGTTAACTTGTACTATGAAAACTTGTAAAAATAGATGTGAAAAAGAGAATAAACCCAATTGTCGTATTACATTCCATAAGTAAGCATTATTTTACTTTATTTTAAGCTTATTCACACCGTATTATATGGATCAGTTTTAGAAACATATACTATCACATCACAATGTAGCGATTCTCAAGTGTGCTCATCGTTGTTTACTGGGGTAAGTAAATTATGAGACATTTGTAAAAGTGTCTTAACTAAATACTCTGAAACTAACAACGACTCTGAAATAGAAGCTGCCTTACTTTGCCGAATTTGGACTTCGCAAATTAGTTCATAACGTGGCGAGTAATTTGCGCTCCCATGTAGAAATGTCTATTCATTCAAAAGCAGATTTTACTTTTAAGAACTAAATGGTGATATTATAATGCGAGATGCCTATTTACTGTCAGATTGATTTATTGACGAATCACAGTCAGCCTTACTCCCTTCGTTCTTCAACAGTTGATTTTACCCCTCGCCATTATATTCTCGTCTATTAATTCCTATGTCTGTGGGTATCAACTAAGACACGGATAAGTAAATACAGAAACATTATTTACTAAATATTATTTACGTATGCATAATCATTCAAAAGAAATTATTTTCAAAAATTACCATGAATATCTCACTGTTTTGAATAATAAACAAGTCCAGTAAAAATTTAAACAACGTAATCACTGTACCACACGTCAATTATTGCAGCAGAATTTTATTTTTAACAAATGAAAATAATATAAAATAGAACTACGAGAATTATACTGAAGAAAAATAGATATTGGAAAATTAGGGAAATGTTGAAGGAGTTAAATATCATGTCATTTTAAACAAATTATTTAATTCAATACTATATTTTCAATCTATAATAATGGATGGCTACACATCAATTGAATTTGTAAGAAATAAACAGATTAAATTGTTGGAACATATTGATGATCTTTATTCAACAGGAAAAAAACAATTTCTTTAGCTCTTCATATGAAGCGGTTACTTTGTGATGTGACATTATAATTTTTAATTAAACAGTAACTTTGTAAAGATCACTTATAGGTAAATACTTAATGCCGACCGGGTTTCGCTACAACCGTAGCCTCATCAGGGCAGTATAATACTGCGGCTAATAATGAGTCTACGGTTGTAGCGAAACCCGGTCGGCATTAAGTATTTACCTATAAGTGATGTTTACAAAGTTACTGTTTAATTTTAAATTTCTTTAGCTTTTCTAAAGTCCATGGGTCTTTCAATTTGCAACAACCGTTTTCTCATAAATCGGTAGAGATTGTTTTTTCTCTTTTTCAAAACGACGTCTTTTGAAGGCGTTATTGCTGAATTTTATTGCTCAAAAGTCGATATGGTTGTACGGAAGAATATATTTTAAGACTTTAAATTTAAAAGCTTTTTATAAAAAACAATAAGTTATTCAAAGAAAACGCAATTAGCATGAATGACAAATAAAATATCTTCAAAGTGACCAAATTTAGAACATTCGCCTAAAACTTCAAAGTTAAAACGATTATTCAGGAAAGCTTATGGAACGCCATTTCTGTATGAATTATTCCCTGTGTACAAGTTGCTCCAAATTGTACGAGCCGAAATTGTTAAGTCGCCAAGAAGTAACGGGGGAGGCACCGTAGAATTATTTCGCGTCGAAGTTTTAACTAAATACTATCTTACAATAATTAATGTGGTTGTCAATCTTCAGAAGTTTACGAGTGTGTTCAAAGTTTCCCCTGCGTACAAGTTAAAAACTTGCGAACATTGTTGTAGACGAGGACTAAGAACACCGGTTATGTTTAAAGTGTCCACATTTTGCGGCTGGTTTAATTTGCATAATTGATGACTTGGATGAGCACTCAATTTATTCTGTAAAGTCTTCGGGAGAAAGTTGAATGAGGAAATTATATTATTACTTTTCATTTTTAAAATAATAATTGTTTTTCGGTGTTCGTTGTTGTTCTACTTGAACCAATTTGAAAATAACCATTTTTTTAATAATTCAAGTTTTACTATTTGATGTCGTCCGTGATTAAAATTATTGAATTTATTAAACTTATTTCCTCTTTTATTTTTATGTAATTTAACAAACAAAAAACAATTTTTTTTCAGTTTCAGAAGGTTGCAATGCCTTGTCTTAGATTTTATTCATATCAAATCAGTGAAAACATAGAATAAAGAGGAAAGGTTTCTGAGTTGAAAACTTTTTACCAGAAAATTCCGACAAAAAAACCTTTTTTTTATTTTTTCATTAACTCCACACAGAAGGCCCTGGGGTAAATAATTTCCCTCCTGGCCTATCTAATCTTATGGGATATTTTTGAAGAGATGAAGGAGTGAATCTGGGTCTTGAAGAGAAATCATTCTACTGCCGAACTGTTCAACTTAAGAACGAGTCGCAGAAAAACTTGTCCTCGCGTAACAAACATCAACTGTGCACAAATGTTGGGCGCGCGTTTAGCGTGTTTCTCAACCGGTTCCGCTGGATGCTGGTTCATGATAAAAAAACATAAATAAGTTTTATTTATTTTGTTACATTTGGTAACAAAACGGAAACTTTTTCCAGTGTGACAGGCATAGCTAAAATTTATGTCTATAGTGAAAAATCAATAAATTTGAAATCCTTCTTTTTTATTTATATGAAAAAAACGGAGATCAGAAATTGCACTTTATTTTGATGCCTTCAAATATTTAAATTATGAGTAAATCCGATCCCAAAATTGACCCAATGCAAATTGCGTAATCTCCGGGTTTTTCACACTACGCCGGAATCCTTTAAGTAGGGGAGACCGGGACAATAAGAATTTGCGTCAATTTCCTTAAAATATTATCAATGTTTACATTCAAACTTAAATACCAAAGTTATTATAAGTTCATAAAGTTTGCATTTTTAAGCCTGCCAAAACGACCTTAACCCGAGCGGTTAGAAGTAGATGGGTGCGTGACGTCACCTGTGCTCTGCGCGTCTACCGTGGGTAGTACTGGGTTGGCATTTTGTATGAAGAGTTTCTTTATTCTTCGTTAAGGATTTTCATTATTTTTTATCAATGTTAACCGACTAAATAAATAACGGATATTTTTTTTAAACCAAAATTTGATATAATTTGTGATTCGCGCCAAAACATCGTAGGACATTGGAGCTCGCACGGTATTATCCTTTTACCTATGTAGCTCACAGGCAAATACGTTGCTGCAGTTTGAGGTATACTCGCCAGCGGGGTTAAACCATCGCTCTTACGTAAATTTTAAATGAGTTCCTACTTATTAATTTTTAGGAAAACGTCAATTTTGGGAATAGGTGATTTTAGTTGCGGCTGCGCTGTCTTTTGATTTGTGTTGTGAGCAAATAGCTTCAATATTGCCGCTTTTTATCGCAATATTACTGCAATTTATTAATGTTCCGGGAACTTACGTGGGAATTAACCCCGGTGCTCTCAAAAACATTTTAACTCTCACTCAAAAGTGGAAAGGTGTCAGATCTTTGGAAAAGGGCGATCGTCCACCCAATCTCAAAAAAAGGAGACTACTCCGATCCTTCTAATTACCCCCCCACAGCCATCACATCCATACTCTCAAATGTATTAGAACCGGTGTTTAATAACGAGTTGCTCACTTACCTGGTGAAAAACAACACCTTAAGCGATCGGCAATATGGATTTTGTCGAATCCGATCGTGTTGCGATCTGCTAGAGGATATACATCATATATGGGGGCGGTACTTGGTACGTTTTGGAAAAACTCAAATCGTCTGGCTGAATATCTCCAAAACCTCTGATAGGGTCTGACACCGGTCGCTTGTCGGAAAGTTACCATCGTTCGGATTGATTCAACCTGCATAGTTGGATTGCGGACTTTCTCAAAGAAAGAAAAAATTCAAACTGTAGTTTGCCACTCTTCTTCCTCCGCACCAAATCAATGCGGGGGTACCACAAGGATCTGTGCTGTCGCCATCGATGTTTTTGTTTTATATTAACGATCTCGTTGAATATGCACCAATTCATTGCTACGCTGACGACAGCACCGTTCAGCAGGGTTATCTGTTTGACAAGCCCTCTTCCACTCTTGATGAAAAAAAAGTTGACCACCACCTCAAGAAGGTTTGTGCCCGGGTAAAGCCAACCCGGTCACTTTCAACTTCTCAAAAATATTTTTCATCGCAAAAGTTGTTAAGTAAGGCTGCGTAGTGTCACCGCGGTTATCCAATCTATACATTGATGATTGTATGCAAGAAACGAAAGAGATGGGATTGGGTGTGAAAGTATGTTGATTTTTAAATGCTGATGACGCGGTGATTATTCTACAATAACAATAACCATTTTAATATTATTAAGATGGAAAACTTTATCACTAAATTCTTTATTTTTATTAACATTCTGCTACTGGAACAACTGATCATGGATCGGGGTCAGTTGTAGCATTTCTTCCGATCTGCTTACGTGCTTATAGCCCATTTTTTTAAGATTTAAAAAAATAAGAATTTAGTAGATAACTAAATTATCAGCCGTTGAGTGTGAGTATTTTTATCATATTAGACGTAGAAATTGGTACAACTGCTCCCGGTCTCCCCTAATTGGTGTTGGGTCAGTCTATTGGCTCGGAAAATTACAGCCAGAGTTCTTGTATAAGGTGTCAGTATAAATATAAGGATATAAATATCCCTTTTTACCACCGACCATACCATTAAAATACCGCCTGCCGATTGGCTGCGTCCGGTCAACTTGAAATGCCCAACGAGTGGGAAATTTAAAATAAGAACGGCCCCGCTTACGTCATTGGGCACCCGTATTATTTTTCAATTACAAGGCTTCACGAGCTGTAATTACTGTGGAGACGTTCTTCGTATTACGAAAACTTATTTTCCACTCCATGTCTAAAAAATCAGATTTTGACAAGCGAAATGATGAAATGGAAATTTGATTCACATTTTATAATTTCAGAAAACTTTAAAATTTACATTTATTCCTTATTTAATTTAATGTTCATAAAGATAAATCAATGCTTTTAAAATAATATATTACAAGCCCAAATGCTGATGCATAATAATCAATGATTACTGTTGCGGCGTGAATGGACTGTAATTTGCGATATTTTTTTGTGATATTGTTTGATTGACTTACCAATATCTCCAAGCTGTCGGCACCTTCCACTTTGCTCTGCTTTAATCACCGGTAGGGTAATTGTTAGTATTGGAGGAGGTCAGGAAAGGGAATAGTGATATTGGATTTGCGAAATGGTCAATGCGTTATAGATTGCTATTTTTATGCACTTTCTCACGGCGATATTTGCGGTATAACATTTGCCGTTTACAGCGCGGCGCGGTGGTTTTAATAACTCAAGATAGGTTATGCGGAAAACGGTTGTACTTGCGGCTCGGTAACTTAAACACAACTAACTTGATGTAGGTAAACGCGGGCGGGAAACAACAGAACCAAAAAATTACATGCAACAATTATAACTGGCCCGAGCAATTACCATATCATAATACGGGAATGTGTCTAGTTTGGTGGATCATATAATAATCAATGATTACCATACCATAATACGGAATACGTCTTGTTTGGTGGTTCATATAATAAATCATTTTATTTAATCAAGTTTCACGGGTGTTCAATTTCTCTGTTTTTATTCTCGAAAGATCAAACATCGAGTGGCAATTTTTAGTTTATCAGTTACACTCGTGTACACACTTGTATAAAACAAGAATGTTATGTATAATTTTATTGTATGTATATGTTTTATGCGAAAGACGAATCTCTAGAAAATCATTGTCATGTGTTACCAAAATCTACACACCATCATCCAGGGAACATCTGTAGAAAATGCACCGCAACATATGATTTGCTTAGACCAAGTTCTGAAACTAGGAAAATAAAATAAGACAAGGGACGAAGGAGATTAGATTTGGCCGCATTTAGCAAACTTAGTCACATACTCAAAAAGATCATACCTCAAAACCTCCCAACACGTGTGTTATATATATGCCTACTGGCAGTCCTCATTTTATGGGCAAAAACACGGACACTCACTAAGGACTTGGTGAACAAAATGGCCCACTAGGTGTCTTGCAAGTTTATTACATTTGTTACTTTTTTTATATATTCCCCTACTTGCTATACTAGCTTGCGCCGTGTTGTAGCAAGTAGTGTTACGACTTCATTTTTAATAAAATATGTATTTATTTATTTTTAAAGAAAAACAAACATTCCCGGATTACGAATAACCTAACAATTAAATTATTTTTAAAATCTCCTACTACAACCACAGTACGCGGAAAATGTTGCTTGTGTTGTGATGGAGGACTTAGCCAGCCGAGAAATTGAACATACTACACTGGGTGGGGCCCAACCGCGATGTCAACTCAAACACCGACCGGACAAAACACTACAGTACTATGATAAAATACAACAGAAATAACTAAGAGGAATAAGCTAAGATTAACACGAATAATAAAAACACTCCAAGAATAGTGATTAATAAATCAAAACAATAGACGCGTTATGTTTTTTCTAATTACGTGATTTTAAATAATTTATTTTATTTAATAAAAAAAAATATTTACAAAAGTTTATTTAAAAATCCACAGTAAAAAAGAAAGAGTTAATTTAATTAAATTTACGCGACGGGATGCATGATATTTTCAGCCGCCAAGAGATCACCCATTATAAGGTTTTTCTTCTATTATAGAATAACCAACTACCGGATTAGAAATAAGACAAAACCGACAATAGTGTTGCTCAAATGGGATCTTGTTGGGCATCTAGTTGTGCATCCAAAGACTGCCTTGGATGAAGAGAAAGGGTAATAAAAGCAAAGAACTACCACTAATCGACAAAACTGAATGCAATTGAGGAAAGCGTATTTAAAAAGCTAGACCAAAGATAATGAAAAAAGATGTTCACCAGTAAAAATGTGGCGAGGTACGTTAGGACGTTAAATATCCTTATTTTTTCCCTATCCCTTTCTTAATGTAACTTATTCAGTAGTTATTTACTAGGTAGGTTACCACATAGTCCTTCTTGAGTGTGACAATAAACTTTAACGGAGATCGTTTTTACTTAAGGCGAAGCTTAATGCTAAATCACTATTTTGATTAATCTTTATAACGGATTGGTGTAAATTTTGAATACCAAAAAATATGAGTTAGATAAATTGAAGGTTTTCCTATCGTTTCGCTTGAGTAGCATACAAATAAAATAAAAAATTACTCAATAAATGTAAACTACAAAAAAAAAATTTTTTCAATAGAAATGTATGAAAGCGTAAAGGAAACAACTTTTAAAAAATACAGTATTATAGCTAAGATTATCTGTGACAGTTTCACTTCATTAACTTTTTTGGTTTAGTATTTTTTTTTTTACAAAATAAATAAAAACCAGTTTTGTGCTTGAAATCAAAAGTTTCTAGACTCCGTTTGTCAAGCGATTTTAATGCCTATTACCTACAATATAGACATCTTTGGCTTGTAGCTTCCTCTTAAAGTTCCAAGATAGTTTCATAATATCCAACTTCATTAGGTATATATTTACGACTTCCAGTGAACGAACCTCACACACTGAATAAATAGTAACGAGCCATACAAATCCGTATATGGCCGCAATGAATTTTTATGAAAATGTATTTTTTAATGACGTAAGACATTTCCGATACTTTGATTTTATGGATTTACTTTGAAAGCTGGAGATAAACATCTGGGCTTTATGTTTCATAAAATTCATTTTGCCAAAAGTAACAAAGAAAGCTCTTTGTTTATTTTGATGGTGAGAAAATACTTCAAAACACTTTTTTGTTTAGTATGATAAATGCTAAACAAACATTCAAATTGTTCTAGGCAAGTCGACCCATCTACAAAGGTGGTAAACACAGTGAAATTGAAAACTATAGACCGATCAGTATTTTACCTGCAATTGAAAAGATCCTAGAAAAATATATATCTGTAAAACTAATAAAATACCTTGAAAAATTTTCTATTATTGATACCCATCAATATGGTTTCCAAAAAAATAAAAGCACAGATCTACTACTTCGAGAATTTTCAAATAAAATTAATAATGATCTTAACAAAAGAAAACATGTACTCGTATTATTTATTGATAATGCAAAGGCTTTTGATACGATTGATCATAGTAAATTACTTAAAACTCTAGAAAACATTGGAATTACAGGAAACCTACATAAATTATTTGTTAACTACTTTCAAAATAGAAAGATTTGTGTAAAAATTTTTGATCATTTTAGCAAAAAAAATATTGTTTTCGCAGGCGTACCACAAGGGTCCATACTAGGCCCTACCTTGTATATAAAATATGTTACTGCAATGAAATTTATTTTTTCTCATGTAAAACATTACGTTTATGCTGACGACACTGCATTAATAACAGCATAATAACATCACAATAACTCCTAAAATTATTTCTCATGACTTTAATTGCATCCATAACTTTGTAATACAACCATGCTCATGCAAAAAAATTGAACTTGTTTCAAAATACGTATACCTAGGCTTAACAATTGATTGTAATTTTAAATGGGATATACATATACAAAAAGTGTGCACACGGCTTAGAGCTATAGTGAGCAAACTTTATAGATTGAAGTTTTTTGTTCCACCAAATACCCTTAAAATAGTATACTTATCATTGGCGGAATCCCTAATAAGATACGGAATAACTTCATGGAGACATTCAACAAAAACAAATCTTCTTTCAGTCCAAAATGTACAATATTCTTTGGTAAAATTATTATTAAACAAAACTAAATACGAACAAAGAAATGACGTACCAAAGTCATTACTATACAACTCTGTAAATGTATTATCTGTTCGTGCTTTATTGTGGCTTAAAATTGCGAGTCAGCATACATCTCAATCTGAACATAATAAAATAGTGACACATGTTCATAATACAAGACTAATTGCAAACGATGGGCTTGTAGTTCCCAGATACCTGAATAAATATGGTCAAAGAACTCTAGAATACCTCGTTCCAATAATTTACAACATGTTACCAAACTCAATAAAAAGCTGTGAATTGACTCACAGAAGGAAATGTATGTTAAAAAAATGGTTATGTGAAAGAATTTTTTTGTACTAATGTAATTATGTGTATATTTTATGTACTTGTTAAAATTGTATATGTATTTAAAAAGTAATTGTTAAAAGAACCCGTTGACAAACTGATATCAATCAGTTTAACGGGACTTAATTGTAAAAAATGTATTTTTGAAAGTTAATAAATAAAAAAATAAAAAAACACTATGAATATACTGTGATCGCGGTGATAAAAATAATATATTTAAGCTTGCACGTTGTCACATAATATTTTAGAATATCTACCTACTTTGCAGAGAACGTATTTTTCACTTAGGTATTTATTTCATTCGTAGCAACATTCTATTGGTATTTTGATTAAAACCACATTTTTCCACTTTTTAAACATTATATGGCTTTTTAACAGATTTTCCCTCACCAGTCTAAAGATTCACGTAGCAGTTATGTGAAAATCTTCTGGTCAAAATAGAAAAGCAGAAATATTTTTTTTATTTTTATGTAGATTGTGGGTAGCAAAACTACGCACGTTGTCTCAGTAACGTAGATTCACTATATTCATTCATCTTAGCATCTGACAAACATGTAATCAAATAAGCATTTTGAAAGAGCACTGTCCCGGCAAAACGAAGGTCCTGTGTTCATGTCCCAGAAGCGCCGTATTTTTTCAGAATTTCTATTTCAAAATTTCGATTGAGAATCGCTAATATTATCTTAAATAATTGATGAATTAATTACGGATAAAATAATGTTAATACCCATATTACCGCTTGTCTGGCATGATAAAAAGTTCAAATTTGTAAATTAAAAGTTCATTGAACTTAAAAAATAGTACGCATTACATAAGAATATTTCTCATTACTTACCATTAAAACAACTGAAATTCGTACGTTTTATTAATCATAGCTTTATAATATACTATCAATACCTATAATATCATTTTACCACGGTTATACCTAATTTTATGGAGAAATTTTAAACAATTCAGTTTGAATAATTCTTCGAACTATTGATTGATATTTCAAACGTCAGTTTGACGACTCGATTGACGACTCGATTGACGACTCGATTGACGATGAATTAATTTGACACATCTGTAGTAAGTTACTTCGAGATATTACACTGTAATTACGCACATTCAATTGATATTTAATGTAATTAGACAATATTAAAGTGATTGCGCTTGAAAGTGCTTCAACTGCCATGCTCAGTACCTTGCTAAGTGGTTTGCCGAGCAAAATCACAAAGCCAAGTCTGTAGCTTACTACTAAGCTGAACTAGGTACTGCTTACCGATTACTAAATTATCTCTCACGAATCAATCACATTCACGTTCTCCGGTGGCTCACTTCATACATTCGAAGTAGACTTAAATGTGTATCAGTTGAGGAACTTAGTCCAGTTTCTATCCCGTGCCCTCCGGCGTACCTCAACGTTCTCTTTTAGGGCCATTATCATAAAATACATATATATATATATTTACATTAGCTCCACACAGGAGGCCCTGAAGAAAATGATTCCCCACATCACCTATGTTATTTTTGGGGATGCTGTGTGGAGGGTCATTTTAGAATTAGAAGGATGGTAAGTTCTTGAAAAAAGGGGTACTAGGAGTGGGTAGGAATTTGGAGGTCAGGGTCTCCAGGAGTGATGCACGTATGAATGCATCCCTCCCACTGCGGTGTAAGGCAATGTTCCGAGGGAGTCCTGTTAGAGAGGTCAAAATGTATCCCTCAACTGGTCTCCCGATCCGGCCTGCCACGCAATTGGTGGTCGGACGCATCCGCCACTAAGACTCGGGTAAAATTGATCCAATGAACCCGGGTACCCCTGTTAAGTCACCAAACGTAGCGAATCACTTGGGATGACCTATGGCAGTGGAATTGGTTATACAATAAATAGTTCCCGGTGCGGCGGTACCAATGCCTCCCAAATTGGAAATTTTATGATTTTCACAAATGTTTTTTACACGCCGATGATAAAAGAATATAATTAACTGTCAAATCAATCAAAGACTGCATTAAACTTCAAGAGGATCTCAATCATCTTTTATTCTAGTGCGTATTGAATAAACTTGTTATAAATATCTGGAAATGCCATAAATTATAATTAACACGCAACAGTAATAAAAACGGTACACATATCGATATAGTAATATCTATCAGGGACCTTGGGGTAATACTTGATTTTAAATTAAACTTTATCCAACACATTGATTAAGTCATCAACAAATTCATATTTTTAATTTATATTTCTTATATAAAAACCTTTCCACAACATGTTTTCAAGAATCTTTTCAGTATTCCCTTTGCACGGCATATATCCGCCCCCACTTAGAACACTCCATACCGATCTGGGCCTCGATTCTCGACGAAGTCATTCTACTAGAACAACGAGTGGTTCGACCCACTCGTTAATCGAGTGGAATGACTTTTGACGAGACTCAAGAATAAGAAAGTCGACCAATGTACGTACTTTCAACGGCGATAGCGAGAGGCCTGGATTCGAGAACTGATACCCAGGACTTCTTTCTACCAAGCCCATATTGAAAAAATCGAAAAATTAACTTAATTTATAAAGTAAACTTTCGCTTTTCAAATAATTTTACCGAATTCATTAAATTTCACAAGTTTAACTCACTTCATACACGATGTTAATTTTTTGTAATATTATTTTTTTTAAATCTCCATATTCGCACTGACTGGCTAGAGCTCACCAACATAAATGTTCATTTTACGTTAAGATCAACACGACAAACCAATATATTTTGTTTACCCCCATGTAGAACCACATTAGAAAAAATCCCCTATTCCCCATATAAGTGCGCAATATAAGACAAAATGAACATTTTTAGCAATAACCTTCAGAAATATCGAATAGAAGTAACACGTACGTAAATTTATACCAGGAGGGCGATTCTCGTTCTACTTAACGACACTAAAATCGTCCTTACATTCAAATTAACGATTTTTCTCGGTTTATTCGTATGAAGCGATTCCGGTTCTCTCGTTGACAGATGGAATCCTTAGATTTTCGATTGCGCGCCAAAATTTTTAGCCTTACGCGAAGGGTACCCCTAGACCTGTCTTTCGGCGGCCGAACGCTAGCGTTCGCGGAGAATTTGCTTCATTTAATTGTGACGTTATGACAATTAGCATTATTTGCGTAGTTTTAACAAGAGAAAACTTAATATTATCGTAAGTATTGACTGTAAACATGATTAGTGACTTGTTTGTGGCACAATAATGCTATTAAATGAATTGAATCAGGTAATTGCGATGTTTGTAAAGTACGTAACATGTCGAAAGCCAGATAAGTGATTTAATTTACAATAAACTACACATACCATTGAGGATTTCTACATAAATAATAATAAGTTTCAGATAAAATGGCTGCAGAATAGCTGGCGCTCGAAATTGTGGGTTTTGAAGTTAACCACAACGAAATAAGAATCCCTTTCATTCTTAAATCAACTTGGGTGACAGTTAGCGCCATTCGGCAGCGTTAGTTTGACAGCAAACGTCACTTTAGAAGTGGTGAATCTGTAAAAAAGTCATTACTATCCAGCGAGGTAAGTACCTTTTCACAAAACGTAAATCTTCGATAAATGGCTTATTTATGTCATTCATAAATAAAATAAGCAGTTATTAAAATGCATTATAATACAAAGTATTTGTTTTTTTAAGTTTTAGTTAGAAACCTTGCGTCACTTAATTATATTTCACCAATTTGTGTTTTCAATAATCTCTTAACAATATCGTAGATGCTCTTAACCACGCTTCTTTAGGATTTTTTACTAGGTCTCTCAAAAATCGATCTTGTAAGGCTATCAGAAGAACGAGAATCGCTTAATAGTTAAGAAAAGATGTTACAAGCGACGGACAGCTATCTTTCGCAAACGATAGCAGTCGTTGACGAATGCTATCATTTAGCTTAAGGCTAAAAGAACGAGAATCGCCCTCCAGAGTATGGAATGTATCGGGAGCATCCTTATCTTTATCCTATATTCCTCTTCCTCTCCCACTTACTTAAAATTAGTTTTAAGACAATAAAACTCCTTAAGAAATTATAGCATAAGAATTTTTTTTGGATTGACTTCGATTAACGTTATGCTAAATATACATACGCGAGCCGAACTGATAAAATAATAATTATCAAAAGAAGTTTTCACGTCCCACGTACCCCGATAAACTACTTAGAACACAACAACTATGCTGAGAATTACACCATCAACTCTTGTAAGAACGGCGACACTAATTTATTATATATAGGTAGGTACTGAAAATATAAGAGTTCCGTATTTTTTTAATTTTAGAATGTTACATACAAAGATATTAGAAGAACGAGATGTGCTATGAGCAGTTCATACTGTGTGGAATTGTTTTGCCGAGTGTCGCCGGTTTTGTTCACCAATACTACTGCACACCTTCGCTTACGCTAAGGTATCCGCACTAATACATAGAACAGATTTCTGTGCGTACACGTCCCGATACCGTTCAAAGTACCCTAATTAGGTAGTACTCCGCCTACGGTCCGGCGGCCAACATAGCATATCTCGTTCTTCTAATATCTTTGGTTACATATATCACATCACATCCGAAATTATACTGTTTAGTAATTGTTATTAAACTTTTATATTAACATCCACGAGACATCAGTTGGCTGCATGAATGCCAATGTATACCGAGGCAAGATCAAACAAGGTTAGAAGTCTATCAAGATTAGCGCCGCCATGTTGACGTGGCGTGATGGAGAAGTGTGGAGGTGAAATGGCCTCATCTGATTGGCACGTCTCATTTTCGTCAAAAATATGACTGGAGCTACATATAATGCCATGGAGTTCACCGAAAGAAAACATAATAGTGCTAAAAATCACTCTTTTTTTTATTAAGTAAATAGAAACAATTTTTTAACAAATTAAAGGTAGTCCCTCAAAGCTGTCATATGGCAGCTTGTCTGTAGGTTCTACCAATTAAACATTCTACTAAAAACATGTTATACATATAGGTAGATACATCAAAAAATTCAAGGGTACATGAAATTTTTATACATTAGCCACAGCTTTACCATTTTAGGGCATAGTCTCTCATTTTTTTTCAAATTTAAGATTTTTATTGATTTTATTGAAAATCACTGGAATTACACATTGGAGAGTACGGCTTCCATATTTATTTAATATTGGACGAGTCTTTAGACCCTTTCCTTCTTTAAATCTTGTGTACCAGTAGGTGTTTGTATGAGCTTTCCCCCATGTTATCCATAATAATAGTGAACCAAAGGAGACCTTGAATTGTAAGTAGGCTCTCTGATCCATATAGTACTTTTAAGTTATGTCTCTGATTATAAATATTAGATGTGACAATATTTTTTTCTATTGCAGTTTGTAAATTTTGAATATATTTAATGTAAATAGTGCTTGCGTGTCCCCAAGTTCGAATTCCGTATCTTAGGATGGATTCGACCATAGAAAAATATAAGAGTTTAAGAGTACAATGAGGTAAAATAAATTTTAAATTTTTAAAGTTACAAGCTAAGGATCTGAGCAGGTTACAATTTTTTGCCACTTGTTTATCCCACTTAAAACTATTATCAACAATTATTCCCAGCTAAACATTATTAACGCTAAATAGTTTTCTTCCCCGAAGTAAAGGGTAATTTTGCATCCCCAATTTTACTAGGCTGACGAGAGTATGAGATAAAGAGAAGGAAGGTTAGAAAGTACCCACCTATTCAGAACATTTGATTAAACACCGATAAAGTCAGTTCAAGTTGATTTTTAACTTTCATTTTTCACCGGGACGATTCTGAGAGTATCCAACGAGGTGCAATTGCAATAAATGTATCTATTATATATTTGAATTAAATTTCAAGTGAAATAAACCATGTATATGTCACTATTTTTTTGGTAAATGATTTAACTTTCATAACACTGTTAAATATGTATCTATAAGGACTGTCTGTAAAAAAAATAATAATAAAAGAAAACCAATTTATTAAATATATATTTAAAAATTAATTTTTCAAGCTGTTCAGAACCTGCAACCTATGGATTCGAAGCCAAGAAGCTTACTACTCTGCGGAAGTGGTTAGATTATTATATAGGGTTTTATAGGGGGAGTACACAATTCTTTAGTTCCTCAGGGTCCCCCCTTCCACAAAATTTTCTGATCACCATCAATCAAAAAAACCCTTAATACATTTTTAAAATTACCATTGTTACGTTGCGAAAACCCACATAAAAGCATAAACAAGTCGATCATATCAATTAATCAGGTACCTCCCTGAAACCGTAAATCTCTCCTACACTTTAGCGCCAAACGCGACGAGAATCCATTTCATCGAAAGCCAAACAGTTCGCCCAGTCGACCTTTGCTAGCCCAGCAACAAATTGACACAAGTTGAATTCATAGACTCCTGCGTAATGTTGGATCGGTCGCGGTACTACGAAGTTCCCATATAACGGTTGCGTGTGCCTAATTATTGTTTAGGTGGACATTTCACTTACATAATGCCGGAATGGTTCTGTGAGCCCCCGTCACTTAAATTCTGTACCATTTGGAGCGTGATGCCAGTTGGTCCCCTTCGTGAGCAAGGCCAGAATGTGGCTTGATGCAGCCTGCCACTGGAACGGTGAGTTTCCAGAAGTATACAATTCTTTTGAGGCAATTTAAAGTGAAAGCTGAGAAATACTGGACCCGGCTAATTTTAGCTAGGATTGTGTAAATCTCGTGCATCGCAAATAAACCCATATTGTACCATCCACCGTGTTCCCATATACATAGTTGCTAGAATTCTAATGAGGTCTCGGTCGTGTTTAAATTCTCACTACCTGAAGATGGTGGAGTCTTCAAATATCTCCGTCGTTTGCTGCTAGCCGATGTATATTTACCGGTAGGTGAAAGGATCTAATCACCAGATGACCACACCTGAGAGGCTCCAGGCCCCGAACCTGGACCTTGTATTTAAACTCTATCTTTCTAGGGTACATCTTTTTCTCCAATGATTGCACTAAGTTCTTTTATATTGACAAAAAAAACACCAGCATTTCAAACCTGCAAACGTTATTAGAAGTATAATAATTTGTATGATTGATTAAACGCTATTTTAAAAACATGTGATAAAACATTATGTGCATATGGTCCACTCTCAATTCTCATTATAATTTTGTTTTATCGACATAAAGAGATGATCGACATATTTGGTCATCGTTTCTTATCAACCATGGGTATGGGTATAATTCGTTTTTAATGCGATTAAATAAGTCGTAATTTGTAAAAATGTGGTCATAAACTCAACATATTATAAAATTACGGATATGAGTTCAAAAGATATTTGAATGTTGTGACTATGTATGATGGAAAATTATTATGTAGCTAATTTATTTATGTTGTTAAGTATATCATCATTGTATGTATATTACTTTACATCTGTGATATTTTGCCAAACACTAATTGTGTCACGTATACAAACACTAATTGTGTTATGTTGACAAACACTAATTGTGTTACGTATACAAACAATAATTGTGTTATGTTGACAAACACTAATTGTGTTACGTAGACAAACACTAATTGTGTTATGTTGACAAACACTAATTGTGTTACGTAGACAAACACTAATTGTGTTACGTAGACAAACACTAATTGTGTTACGTAGACCAACACTAATTATGTTACGTATACATTCACTAATTGTGTTACGTAGACAAACACTAATTATGTTACGTATACAAAAACTAATTGTGTTACGTAGACAAACACTAATTGTGTTACGTATACATTCACTGATTGTGTCACGTAGACAAACACTAATTGTGTTACGTATACATTCACTAATTGTGTTATGTTGACAAACACTAATTGTGTTACGTAGACAAACACTAATTGTGTTACGTATATAAACACTAATTGTGTTATGTTGACAAACACTAATTGTGTTACGTAGACAAACAGTTGCATGTTCAAAAATATTTATTAAAATGTTGTTAATATGAACGCCACGGATGACGATTTTTACTATACCTATTTACATTTTGTATTCCATACACAGAAATCCATAAAATAATAAAACAAATTTCCTACTCCAGTCGATTTCGAAGGGGATGATTAATTCACAGATACGAACAACACATTCAGAAAAGGGATAGGGCCATCGATGTATTATCTTATTTAATAGCTATAATATTATTAGTGTTTGTTGATTTACTCGATCCTCGGGGAAGCTTGATTAATTTTAATTGTATTTTCGATTAATCGCATCTAAACCGTCGTTTTCTTAATGGCACGATCGTACACCGAGTCTATAAATTAATTTGTACCTAATCAACGTTTCATCGAGGTTCGATAGGGTTTGCCTTACTCGGGGTTACGGCTTTGAATCATGCATGAACTACGCATTATTTGCTCATAAATTTAAATTGAAATTCATTAAACGTATTTCAATTTGACTGCTGGATGTTGTATCCTTAGTGAGCATAAAATAAAAACAACTGAACCCTGCTGATTCAACTGTTTAATTTATCAGAGGGCATGATTGAATTTAAATTTTACTTTATAAGCAATAATTATTAGCCTGAAACACTCATCCACATTGAAAAATTTCCGGGTAAAAGATGCACGACGCGACGTCTCGTTGGCATCATGTATCTTTTATCAGGAAATTTTTCAATGTGGATGAGTGTTTCGGGATAATAATTATTGCTTATAAAATAATTGTTACCCTTCGTGCTATGCATAAAAAATCTTGTCTTAAAACATTAGTTTACCAAAAAAATAATAATGAAATTTTACGTTGAAAAGTAATGTCACTGTTTTCCATTTCATGCAATTTAGTTTAAATTTCATTTTTTTTATCTAAATTTTAAACCGAGTATTAGAACAAAACTGTACCTAAAATACTCTTTCAGGGTGGAGATAACTTTTTATCAGAGTAAAGCCCCTGATGGAGAATTGCGCTCAAATTATGTTGATTACAATAAAACTGTGCATTTGAGTAAAGATTGACTGACAAATCAGCCCGAACAAAAATCACGCTTAATTACGTTGTTGTAATATGAATTAAATTATTGACTAAGGTTTCGGTCAGTTTGGTTTTTCCAAGCGGCCTTTAGTATTTTTTCCCAATCTCAAATGAAAAATAATAAACGATTTGAATGGAGTCTATCTAAGAAATAAATTCGGCAATAACGTTCCTTCACAAAATACTATTATTTGATACTGCCAGGGCTATTTGGAGCTCATGATAAGGCAAGTTAGTAACAGGATTCAAAGTAATGGTCCATTAAATCCCACTCTAAATAGTTACAATAAATTTATATTAATCGTGATTGGATTCCGTTTTGTTTGTGAACGAAATGGATAGTAATGTTACGCCAAAATTAGTTGATTGTTTGAATCATTATTTAATCACCACCACACAACCACCCTCCCACATGGGAAAACTGTTTAATAATGGACCATTGGTTTTCAAATAATAATACTGTAATAACTCTGTCAAAATTCACCTTTCTCTTTACTTCTTTTTTCATCATATATCGAGTCGTTTTGATGATTTAATGCGACTTTTATTTGGCCGTGAGATATCTCGATCTTGGGTGCCGTATGTGGCTGACTTCATCAATAAACACCTTTACTGTGTTTATAGTGTGAGTTTTTTAATATTTTGATTTATGTTTTTATGTCAATTAATTAGTTATCGAAATATTTTATCACAGTTTTTGGAATAATCGAAACATGAAGTGAATTTAATAATGCTTCGATTAAATTTAATCCTTCGTGAATTTTTCCACACGAAAAGTGTGTTCTTCATATATTGTATTATCAACTAACTCAACGTTGTATCGGAATGAGAACCTCGAAATCACTCGAATACCAAAACGTTTCGTAATAAGATATCTGGATTATGTCCCTTATTATTTGGCGCTATTGGACCACGCGATGGGTTAACAAAACCCTGCCACACGCGAATATTCCTGCAACACACTATAGGTAAATTACTGTCCGCGGCTGTCTACTCTATATCTCTCGTTCTCATTTCCAACCCAATTGAACCCGCATTACCGAATTGAGCAGTCCAACTCGATCGCTAATCGAAAAACCATTTAAAAACGTGAATTATTATCCCATTAATCTCTGAAAGTTTCGTAATATATTTCTGGGAGCATTTATCGCTTCTGAATTGAAATGATATTTAAAAGAATAGAACACTGAGACCGTAAATTACATTCCAGATGGGATTGTTCTTATTCTCGGCGGGAAATCGGTCCGGAAGCGGAGGCTGACGATTGGCGAAGTTCTGCCGTCCTCTGGCCTACTTCCCGCTTCCGGTGGCGTCGTAAAAAATGTGAATAAACTAAAACGTCACAAAAGCAGTAGTAGGCCATTTAATGTCCGGAACGCCAATATTGGCTCGGATCGCGGCTATATTATTTCGTGCAATCTGCTGATTTTTAGATCTTCGGCCAATCGATTTATTTAGGGTGCAGTGGTATGAAAACCTCACTTTGATGGTTCTATTTACCTCTAGTTTTTGTTATAACTCAATAAACGAGTAGTCAATATTGATTCAAATCTAGAATTGTTGGGAATTAACTTGAAAGTAAAATTAGTGCCATCCAAACTATTAATATGGTTTTTTTTTCAAAAACAACAAATATCAGGCAATTATACATGTTACCAATTCCGGTATGTAAAAAAAAAATCAAAATGGTCAACAGAACTATTAATACCTAGGAACAGTTTGGTTTAAAAATTACCAGAAAATATAAGATGCTATAATCATATCTTTAAAGAATTCAAAACACAACTAAAAATATATATACAAACTTTAAAAAAAAAAAAAAACACAACAGTATCTATAAATAAATTTCTTGGAAAAAATACAATATTTTTCACAATTAATTCCCTTTTTGGCTGCTATCTTTTTTATATGATTGGAATTTGCAATGTTTATACATATATATATATCGGATAAAGATATATATATATATATATATATATATATATATATATCTTTATCCGAGACACTATCTAGGTCACACATTTTTTCAAGTAGAACTTTGCAATCATGCAAAAGAGATCCCCAGTTGCGTACAGTGTAATGGTAGGGGAGCTTTGTCAGCACCCGGTTGGGCAGCGTTTTGAGGAAGGTTAAAATAGGAGCTGTAGGACTCGGATTATAGGAAGGAGGAAAAACATATGCCGTTAGCCGCTTTACACAAAAACGAATCGAAGAAACAGATCATTCTCATGAAGCCAACATCAACTGTGAAGGGGCGCGTCGCTCGTGTCCATTAAGTTTCATGTACTTGAACCGGTGAACTGGAGATAAATGCTGCTAGCTCGTTAGAGAAGGCTCCATTAAAATATCTGTAGAACAAACTTAGCATACCAACATTGCGTATGTGCATTAGAGATGGGAATCGGTCTGTTAACAATGGATTGTCGATCAGACGGACCGCTCTCTCTCTCTCCTTTGCACATTTAAATAAATATTTTCTTTATATTATTATGTTTACCCACCTTTCTCCCTATTCTGCCGATCGAGCAATTGTGTTCCATGAAAGATTACTAGTAATTGAATATGTAAAAGGTTGTTAATATAGTAATATCATTATCTTTCCATTAAAACATACGGCCAGAAATATAGCAACCTCCAATAAAATAAAGAAGTTCGAGTATTATGATTTGTCTAGAATTCTCTACGAAGAAAAATACGGGAAAACTTGTTCAAATAACCGGTTTCTCTTATGAGCTCAATTACATTCAATCCACTCTAGTCTTCCATACGTTTAGAAACCACGGCCTCATGAAAAAGCGGAAATATATACGTAGAAGAAAAACTTTTGTTTGATATGTGAGACTTAGGTAATACGATTATTTTTTTGTCATATCCTAAGTGACACATTTATTAGCTTTCAGAATACGGCCGGTGGAAACATTTTTAAGGAACGTAATACAGGGTGTCCGGGGTTGATTCCACATGATTTTAGAAGTAAAAAAGAAAAATAACTTTTTCCAATATCCAATGTTTTAAGGTAGTTTTTAGGTTAAAAAGTTGAATTTCTTGTACGGGAAAATAAATGTTCTTGGAATTTCGTAATAAATTATTTATCTTTTTTACTTCTACTATCATGCAGAATCTCCTCCTGAAGTCAGAGCACTTTACCCTCGGACACCCTTTATATAAATATTATTACTTTCGTCCTAATTTCATAGGTTCTTACCACTGAATAGATAAACCGATAGAAGTGTCATATACACTGATTTCAAAGAAAACTGATTATGCCAATTTTCAATTAAACATTTTGACTTCTAGGCCCTAGACAGATCGATGAAATTGATTATAAATATATATTTAATTTTTTTTAAAGAAATCTGAGAATTAGTTATGTTAAATTTCATCATAAGTTTACATTTAAATGTAACAATACCAGGACTGAGCATTTTAAACACTCGCTTGTACCTTTATTATATCAAGTTAGTAATAGATACGCATCTTAGGTGCAAGAAGGCTATAAGATCATATTTTTTCAATCAATATTAACTTAACCTAAGTCTACTTAAACTTGTTTACTATATTTTTATGTTGTATCTCCTACTTGTGTATCCTTCTAGAGCTTGTATTAATTCTATACATTCTGTGGTCATTTATGTCAATGAAATCATTTCGATAATTGAAAATGTTCAGTTAATTTTACACGAAGTTTAAAAAAAAATTACTTAACTTCGGGCACACTGACACGTCTTTAACAAGCTTCTATATGTTTATCTCTTTAGCTGTACTAACAAAGCATCGCCACACGTATGTCTACTTTTCCATCAACTATAACCGCTATTAGCCCTCCCCGACTACCACCCCCTCTCTTTACTGAATTCAATTTAACCCCGGCAAAATAATACCGCTAGAAAGCCTTCACACGACCAAAGTGAGAAAGTTGTACGGAAAATAGCTACAACATTTTTGGCGCTACCTACTTGAAAGCAGAATAAAAGTAATGTTGGGAAAAGTACGAATAAAAATGATTGTGGCTGTTTAAATCTCATTTTTACAAAGCTTCAAGTATTTTTTTACGCCCCAGAAACGATATCTTAGAACTAATACAATAAAGTGCTGTTGTTAGAAAAAATTAGAGTCTTAAATCATTCAAAAGTATATCTTGTTTTCGTCTTAATAGTTATTTACAGTTTTTAAGCTGTCTCTAAAACTCAATTATTATAACAACAATATAAATGATTTATAGGATTGAATTTTTTTTCTTTTTGCAAGGAACTCAATAATTTTCTTCTAACCTGACTATCAGTATATTTTTTTGATACGAAATGTTTTTTATATTGTAATAGTTAGTACAAATAATTTTATTTCAACGTGACCTGTGACGTCGCCAGTCACCTTTCTTAAAAAGCCTCTTTTTTTCAACCAGCGCTGTATTGGAGTCGAGACGTTTTTTTTTATTATTTAGATTACCTGCTTTTAACATTGAATAATACTAGGTAAACGTTAGCATTTCGTCACTAAGGTTTTTGTATTGAACCAAAGTGCAAAATACATCCATGGCCACATCTGATAAACAATTTACCAGTGTTTAAAAACCTGCATTACAACATTTTTATCGGTATTTATATGAATTGAACCAGGTTTGCCAAATTTTAGTTTTCTTTTATTCAGGCTTTAAAAATAGCTTCACGAAAATGTACTGCGAATGAAAAGAAAATATAGTTCGTTCTCACAACTATTGTATATACTTATTATTTTTCAATTTGGTTGGATATAATGAAATGACCCGCATTTTCCTTACAAAAAGATTCTCCCCGCAAAAGCCCATTTCTTGAAAATCTTAGAAATTCCCCGCAACTTGTTGAATTGTATACCAATTGTAAACCCTGATGAGGATATTGTAGACCATAGATATATTACTCACGTAAACTGGTTGTGATGATTTAGTGATTCAGTCGTACTAACCAAATGCGTCGTGTTTTAATGTTACAGTGTTTTATTCGTTTTTATATTTATAAATTATAATTTAATTAAATATAAAATTCATTCAGAATCAGCGTTTTTTGATCTATATGAAAATATATATTTTTTTTAAGCCATAATATTTTTACTGGAATTCCTAATTGTGCCAATTATAATTACCAAAACTGATTTTATAATAGAGGCAATCATCAAAGTATTACCTCAATAATAATAACACTCCTAATAATAATAGCTTATTCCAGAAAGTAAGCATGGGTAGTGCAAATGCAATACATTCCATATTTTGAAATTAAAAAGAAATTAGACAAAATAACAATACGTAGGTACATAAAACAAAAACAGAAAAGAAATAAAATGCGAAAAAGAAGTGGAAAACGTTAATCAAAAAAATGTGCTGTTTTGGGGGGCTATTTGGCCGTCTCCCGTCTCCAGATGGCTATCGGGGTGGACTCCAGGCAACCATGGCAGTGATGATTTTATTATTCGATTGCTGTAGTCTGCGCCATAAACTTTCAATATGATGAGTGAGAAGCGCTCTGTAAGAGTGCACTCGTCCCTCCAGGAAAATTTTACGTCATCACCAAACAGTTAGTTATTTACTTACATGTATACTCAATTATTCATAGAACAGCATTTCCCAGATCATCCGTTTATATATCAGTTTAGTTTGGTCCGTTTTAATGTAAATCCTTTTCAAGCTGTTGAAATGCTTGCCAAAAATCAATTTACCTACAAACATTGAGAACATCCCGGCCCAAGGTTCGTAGAAAATGTATGGCTATTATACAGGCACTCGTGACGTAGATTGAAGACCTGTCGAAATCCGAAAGAAACGATCACGGTTTTCACTGGGTATTATTTTTTGGTAAATCTAAGTTAATTTCCTCGCACTTATGTATGTACATACGAGTCGAATTACATTACATACTTTTAACCACTGTTGAATTTGACAGCAACCTCTGGTCTAGAGCCCCGGAATAAAAAAAAACCTTGACTTTAGTTGACATAATTGGTTTGGTTGTCATTATTATTCTCACGAGAACGGGTCGTTTCTACGACTAGTTCTTGAGTTCAACAGTTCGGCTGTGGAAAAATTTTCGTGTTCTCTCCCTCTTGCAATATTCAAGACCCATTTTCACAACTACATCTCAAAAAGACCTTCCGCTCAGCAACCCCAAAGATGACATATACACTAAGAAAAAAAAATCTTCGGGGCCTCCTTTGTGGGGTTGATGTTATAAAAATCCATGTTGAAATTTGGCTTATTTCGGTATAATAATGATTTATTATATAAAAATTGTATTATTCCATTCAGCTGTGACGAAAAGAGTTTGGGCTAATTCGGTACAGAAGTGGAAGGAAATGGGGAAGAGGAAGGTGGGAAGTAGTCTATTCACATATAATCACCAAATACGGCCAACGCCATTAGAAGCAACGCTTCGATTCCGAATGGTAGTCTTTCACGATTTTCACTACGGTGTTGTTGAGAGTAGGCATCTATGACCATGTGCGATTATTGAAATAAAATATAATAGTCTTCAAAGGCAATGTGTATAAGGTACTTATAAATACCCTCGATTCTACATTATCAATGCATAATTAATGCTACAAATATTCCCTTATATTCCGAACATTATTTTAATTGGAAGAATTAGTATAAAATTACTAACGCATTATAAATAAATCATTGCAAATGCAGTCGCTTGAATTCACTTGTATGGCAGTAAATTTAAATCTCTAAGTGAAAAATGGTCTCATATCTATGTCACGATTTTCTAGCCAATCACAGCTCCACCCCCTCGATGAGCTGACCTTGTTAAAACGTTTTCTATGAACCTTGATCCCAGCGATGGGCGATGAGAAGTCTGATAAATTCCCGGGAAAGAAGCTGAATAAAAGTTTTTGCAATAAAAGAAAGCTTTCCCTACCCTTACCTAAGCTCCATTTCCCTTCTCTAAACTTATTTGCTTCTATAATACTCCTCCCACTATGTCTTTAGCGAATTCCCTGAGCCCGTCATCGCTCTGCTTTTCTTTTCCTGCTCAAAATCGTATCACGTGGTGTCAAATTGAGGTTACAGGAATACTTCAATTTTCCTTTTTACCAAAACTGACCAATTACATCTGCCTTCGTGTTTTGTAGTACTTTCATGTCGCCATCTTGGTTCGATTCGGTTCGATTTTAATGAAGCGTTATCAATTACATTTTGTTTGCTCAATTTGCTGTTAAATAAAGATACTTAATACTGTGTGACGTGGTGATTCTTTTTAAACCTGAGACGGAGATATATAAATAAATAATTTAAATTTTACATGCGACCATTTTCTCAGTAAAATGAAACTGTACCAGACCCAGATTAACGAATGAGTGGAAAAATTATTTAAAATATTATATTGCAGCGTAATTCTACTAAGAATTAAAAGTTTCAAAAGAGACTATAAATTTGAATGGCCCGAAAAAGCTGTTATTAAATGCTTGAATAAAATAATCAAATTATAATATCAGTGCGTAAAAAGCTGAATTTGTAATTTATTTTAATCTTTGGGACGAACAAGGTCCATCTACAATCGCGATTGTTTGTAACTTTTTGAAACGTTTTGTTTTAATTTAACAATGGCATTATTAAGATATATTCAAATTCTGTTTTTGTATGATTACTGTCCAGTTATTTCACATATTATTATGTGAAATAACTTCTTTCACAGTAGTAGAAATAATATCAGAACTTGCATTGGACTATCACAGAACTTGATCAAATTTTATGAAACAACTGGCACTAAGCTTTTTGTTCAGAAAACATATTTAAAAATTTAAAACATAGCATATTTTTAAATTTAATTAAATCATAACTGTTTAGGCATTGCACTACGTAGTAATGCAAAATCATGTGTTTTTGGGTTGAAAATTTGGTCGCCTAGAAATTTTTCAGATGCTTTAATTAAATACTGCGAGTAGAATACATCTTGACCTCTGAAATAATCGAGTTTTTTTTAAATTAGTCTTTTTATAAGCCAAGAAAAAATAATGTATAAGGCCTATGAAAACTGCTTTAAAGTTCAAAATCTCCTACTTACGAACCCATTTTCGGTTATGGTTTTATTGTATAATGTGGCAAATTAAGTTATTTATAAAATGATCGAAAAACATTTAAATATTTGTGCCTGAACATCCACAAAATAAGATAAAAGGCACTTTTTGGCCATGTTTTTTTCTTGCATAAATCAAAACAGTTGGATGATGTTAAGCGGGAATGTAAGCCTTATCGTACGTAAGGTGTGTTATGGATAGCGGCTCGATTCAAAATATTACATGACGTAGTGCATCGCCTTAAATTGCTGTGTACAAAATCATTGTGAGCAAATTTTGGTTAGAAATTGCTTCGAATGATTACAATTCGGTATTATTTTAATAAAATTTAGTTTTGAGTTGGAATATATTTTTCTTGTCCGTGGAAAGGACATTAAACTGAAATAATGGAAAGAGAATTCAAAGTAGAAGGTCAAACTTGGATACTGAGCATACCATTTCTAAGGTGGCGGAAATAATATATTTAAAACCAAAGGAAAAACTTGCTAAGGGCAAACTCACTTTTGGGTTGCTTGATCTTAAATAGTTTTCGACTTTACTTTCAATGGTAAAAGGTCTTGCTTTTTTATCTATGAAAGCAGATTATTTTAGTTTTGGCATAATTACATTTATAATGGAGGTATTATATTTTCATAGCATATTCTTTGCTTTTTTACACAAAGAAGGAGAAGCGGTTGAGGAAAAATAAAAAAAGTGAATTGTTGACATTGATCAGGCAATTTCGAGCGATGTTTCGATTCTGATTGTTATTCTCATGTCCGGGTCATAGCGAGAGAATCATTCTGATTGTTGGTCTCATATCCGGGCCATAGCGAGAGAATCATTCTGATTGTTAGTTTTATATCCGGTCCGTAGCGAGAGAATCATTTTCCAGTTTCGATTCTGATAGTGGGTCTCATATACGGGTCATAGCGAGAGAATCATTCACTCATTGATCAGGCCATTTCCAGTAATGTTTTGATTCTGATTGTTGGTCTCATATCCGGGTCATAGCGAGAGAATCATTCACTTATTGATCAGGCCATTTCCAGTAATATTTTGATTCTGATTGTAGGTCTCATATCCGGGTCATAGCGAGAGAATCATTCACTCATTGATCAGGCCATTTCCAGTAATGTTTTGATTCTGATTGTTGGTCTCATATCCGGGTCATAGCGAGAGAATCATTCTGATTGTTGGTCTCATATCCGGGCCATAGCGAGAGAATCATTCTGATTGTTAGTTTTATATCCGGTCCATAGCGAGAGAATCATTTTCCAGTTTCCATTCTGATAGTGGGTCCCATATACGGGTCATAGCGAGAGAATCATTCACTCATTGATCAGGCCATTTCCAGTAATGTTTTGATTCTGATTGTTGGTCTCATATCCGGGTCATAGCGAGAGAATCATTCACTCATTGATCAGGCCATTTCCAGTAATGTTTTGATTCTGATTGTTGGTCTCATATCCGGGTCATAGCGAGAGAATCATTCACTCATTGATCAGGCCATTTCCAGTAATGTTTTGATTCTGATTGTTGGTCTCATATCCGGGTCATAGCGAGAGAATCATTCGCTCGTTGATCAGGCC
The DNA here is from genome assembly GCA_026573805.1 of Hesperophylax magnus. NCBI lineage: Eukaryota > Metazoa > Arthropoda > Insecta > Trichoptera > Limnephilidae > Hesperophylax > Hesperophylax magnus. The sequence goes on along the minus strand of JAIUSX010000097.1, from coordinate 75,163 downwards.
ATTTCCAGTAATGTTTCGATTCTGATTGTTGATCTCATATCAGGGTCATAGTGAGAGAATCATTCACTCAATGATCAGGCCTTTTCCAGTAATGTTTTGATTCTGATTGTTGGTCTCATATCCGGGTCATAGCGAGAGAATCATTCACTCGTTGATCCCAGGCCATTTCCAGTAATGTTTCGATTTTAATTGTTGGTCTCATATCCGGGGTGAGAGAATCATTCACTCATTGATCGGGCCATTTCCAGCAATGTTTCGATTCTGACTGTCGGTCTCATATCCGGTCCATACTGAGAGAATCATTCACTCATAAAAAATGTTAGAAGTTGCCGTCTTATCTACTGTGAAATATTTCTACAAACTTCAAACAAGTAGCCTTTACCTTTACCTTACCACCGGAGACCGATCTTCCCAACATTATCTCTAACAGCGCGGGATCTGATGGAGTTAGCAGCAATATTGAGTGCACGACAACTCCTTGGAGGTTCATCTTCCTGGTAAAATGAACAACATTTGTACGTATTCTCTCATTCTTATGTCACTGTTCTACTGGTTGCCAGAGCCGTGAATTAAATAGTTGATTTAAAAAAAATCTGAATTGTATATTTTTTTAATTGGAACACATCAACACACCTTATTGAATCACTAGCTTTAATAGAAAGGATTGCATTTCGTTGCCCTAAACGCAATACCAGATCGAATACCTTATTTATATATACAACATTTCAAATCAAAATAAGCACAAAATTCTTTATCCGGACATATTTGCAAATCTTACAACACCTAAGAGATATTGATATTTTCCACTGTACCCTTGAAAATTTTAGAATCAACCTTACTATTTTTATTGTTTGTCTATTCTTTTCATTATTTTTTTCAAACATAACTTAAAATATCTACATACTTCCTAATCTGTAACCATAAAAAAAATTGGAAATGTAACTTATTGGTTAATTTAAAATATTCAATGTAAAATTAATTTACTTGTATTAATGTATGTTTCCTAAATAAACTCCAATAAAAATCACAACGAACATATTGTAGATTCCTACTTCCACAATTTAAACATGTGATTATCAATGTTTGATAATTTTAAAAATCACTGAACGTAAGTCCAAAAACAATAATGATCAGGTACCGTTAAACCGAACGTGTGTGTAATACCTGGGTGATACCACTAAAAGCGCCACGAGACTGACATGATCCGCTTTAATTATTTTTATCTTACCTGAAAACCTTTTTCTGTCGAACTTTGGGAAGGGTCGGAGCTTTCAAAAGTTTTGTTTTCCAATAGAATTTATAAATGAGTTTAAACATTCTAAAAAGTTTCAAAATTTAACCGTCCCTATTTGTTTGGGAGTTTTGACAAATAAACCACTTAACAAGATTGTTATTCGAACTAAAGCTTTTCATTCCCATCAATACTTAAAATTGTGGTCTCAATTTCGGATGTCATTTGCTTATGAAAGAGTTTCTTGTCGTTAATGGATCTATTATAATATACATCATTTGATATCGGAACTTTTAAGCTCTTAAAGTGAACCATAAAAAACTGCGCCATGTAAATAATATGTTACTAAGCCGTTTTCAAATGTTCCATCAAAATTTGAGTGGCACGATCCGAAAATTTGAGGCTAAAAGAATTTATACAATTTTTTCCTCAGGCCTTTCAAAAACAAATATTGTCAATTTTCTTTACAAGATATTTTTTTGTTGATAATATTATGGAGAAAACGTTCAGGAATGTACCTTTTTAATAAACATTATAAGTATTCTTTAAAACCGTTATTAATCTATCGAAAAGTTTAAAAAATAAACCTTTTAAGTAGAGAGTTATTAATAAGTTAATTAAATAATTTTGTTACCTAGGTATTTATTTATTAATTTGGGAGGCAGGTATGGCGTTTATAGTGGGCACCGCTGCCCCATGAAACATTAATTGGATAACCATCACCTCTGCCATAAGTCCGCCCAAGTGGTTTACTAGGTTTCGTGACTTAGCAGGTGTGCCCGCGTTTATGGAGTGAGGTTTTTTTTGACGGCGGGCTGTATCGGGAGACTGGTTGAGGGAGACCTTTGACCTCTCCAGCCGGACACTCTCGGCCCATTGCTTTGCAACGCAGTTGGAGGGATGGATCAATACGTCCGTCACTCCTGCACCCACTGACCCTCAGTTTGTTACCCATTCTCCATACCTTTTTCCTTCCCTGAACTTCATCTCCTTTTTCCTTGAAAATACCATCCACACAGCAAAAACTTCAGGCAGGAATGACTAACGCACGTCATGACAGACAACCGAAATGAAGAAGTTTGATTTTATAGTGTCGCAATTCTGTAGTAGTCATCTATTATCCTGTTTACTCTCCGCGCTTCAAAGCTTGACCAGGAAATTGCAATGTAGTGCGGTTGAAAAATTCCCTGTCGTTACCAGGACTTCTTTGTTCTAAATCACACATTTCAAACTGGACAAAGCCGGTCACTTTGGATTAATGCCCCACTGTGCGGTGGGCGCCACCACCGAGGGGCGGAAATAAAATCCTTTGTCAACTGATGACAAATTATAAAATGCTAAACATTTATTTATGTACCTCATTCTAGTCGGTTTTCTTCAATTACTACTGAAATCATTCAAAGCAAGAACTTTGTGTGTGAGTGTGTGTTTTCATTTAAATTATTGTTGAAAGCTTTTAAAGTATTAATTGCAATTTTCCCTACAAGGGTGCACATGAATATCGTTTAAAAGTGAGGGGAAAATAATGGAGAGTTTTGATCTGCAGTATTTTGGTCATTTGAATTTTTACCGTAAATTTATTTTCAAAAATGTTTACAAATTTCTGATAACTGTGAGTTAAAAAAGGGGGGTTATTATCAAACGTTGCATAACCATTTCCATTTAATAACTATCTCTGAACCTAAACTTTACACTTACTTCGATAATGTAGGTAACGTAGAAATATTTTTTTATCTTGGTTTGATAAGGCAATTTGAGAAAAATGGTTTGATCTCAATAACTATTTTGAATTTTAGTGTTGTATGTTTTTCCTGGATACTGATATGTGAAGTAAAATTATTTAGTTTCTTGAAAATCAATAAGTACCCTTTCCCCAATTTCAAAACTAGTTGATAATATCAATGTAAACAAATATATTTAAAGCCCTGCATTCCGGAATTCTACAGGTTTATAACATAGTTCTCTTAAAAACTGTTAAAGAAGTGTTATTTTTTAAGATAATATCTACAGATTTGTAGAGCCGAAACGGTATTTATATGAAATTTCCTGGATAGAAAGAAAAATCGCAAAAGACGGTTAAAATTTGTTAAAATCACATTGTTTCCTGTTATTTAACGTGTTATAGGTATGAAAAAATTCACACTGTATCTCTAAATGCAACTTCTTTTTCAAGCATTTTTTGAGAGATTTTTGCTCTATTTTAAATTAGTTGTGTTTTATTAAATATTTTTACAATTTTCGCTTAATTATTATCATTTTTTTCAATATTAGCGCGCTACCTCTACATTCGTATTCACATATATCTCTTTCAAACCAAATTCTACTTCTTTTTGAACGCTTATTACGGAGTCTTGAGGTTACCTCTAAAACGTTCTCTAACCGCTGCCGTACAGCACAATAAATTTAACCGGTTAAGCACCAACTTTATCCACTCTATTCGTAATCCTTTCCCACTTTCATATTTTTCCCCGGAACATATTGTTTGGCTGCTACCTAATTCCACCTTCTGGGTTCGTGTGAAATGTTAATCCATGATAATAATTATTAATAGACCAAACTCTTTAGTGAGGGTGGGATTTATCGGGTTGAAGGGAGCTTTACTCGACGCACCTGTGGACGATACACGTTAAACAATCACTATATTTCATTGGTCAGTTGGGAAATATCCTTTTCTGAGGTGCAGAAATAGGGTTTGTCAGCATTATTTAATTATCCAACCCCTTTATGTGATAACCGCTCTAGTTCCTCAACTACTCAAACCGTGTGGAGCTAAAGCATCTTTAGTGATTGTTGCTAAGCTGAAGGAAGTAAAGGAAGGGGGGCGAAGTGGAAGGTTGTGAGCCTAGTCTAGCCCAGCCTAGACAATTTTTGTTATTTTTTACTTGGAAGTTGGGAATGGGCACCACCGCCACAAGGAGCTTCCATTCCTTCATTTCTGTAAAAATACCCTCCATACAGCATCCCCAAAGATAACATAATCTTTGAGGGATATCATTTTTCTCAGGCCCTAATTTGTGGAGTTAACGTAAAAATATATCTCCAACCGCACTTCCAGACCGGTTTGCTTAAAGCTAAGGATCTTACCACTCTACCAAAGTGTCATGAATATCGTCGAACAGCTACCAAGTTGTTTTGAAATTTACGAATTTTATGAAAAAAAAACAATTTCAACATTAACTCCGGCTGTTCTTTCACTTACTTTATCCTAACCCCGTTGGTCTGATATCTACTTGAAAAGCCGAGCAAAGCTCTCCAGCGCACGAGGCTTATCACTACCCATTTTCACACTGGCGTCATCTGTGGCCGACTTCTGAAAACTCGACTCGGTTCGAAAGTTCGATCCGCGGAGCGCCATAAGCGTACCCAAAGCAACCGGTAAAAGTGTACAGTGCCTCTGTAATTTTAATTTTTAACCTTTGCGACAGTTATGATTTAGTTGACCTTAAACTTGTCAAAGATTTATGGCCTTTCGGTAGAGGAAATGTGCTCCAACAAAACTCTGCCCCAAAAAATTATTTCATGCTTCGTTTCCAGCGCTATTGAAATCGGCAATTTTGCGCGTTGGTTTCTAGAATTATTATTCTACAAAAAGAATACAACAGTTAGTACTCGTTACTTCTTGCCCTTTTATTTTGTACTTATTTAAATCTTGTTGAGTTGAACTTTAAATAGTTTGAGCGTCCTTATATAAATTTAAAATAAATTAGTAGATACCTAATTAAAGAACGCGTCACTATACAAAAATAAGTTACCATTATTTAATATGATGATTGTCTTTGAGTAATTTAAGTTCGTGTCAGTACAGTGAATAAATAATACATAATATATTATGCCAAGTTTGCAAAAAAGTTTTGAGCGATCGCTCGCCAAAATGTGCCATTAAGCAGTTTTATGTTTCCATATTAATATTTTGAGGCGTGATATTGATTATAAAATATGGTAAATATAATACCAATTGCTCGTAAAGTATTTTAATAATAAACATATTTATTTTACCAACTTGGAGTTGCTATAGTTTTTGTAGGGTTGGTTAATGGAATTTATTTAATTATTTTTTTATCAGTGATTAGAAAAAACGTAAAATAACTACTGAAAATGAATACTTAACCTTTCACAATAATGCAATTGAATTTTCGGAAACTTCTTTCAATTTTTCCTAGAGATATTGTGTAAAAATAAATTGGTTGGTAACATTATCATTATTACAACTTCGATTTTCATTACAATTTGCGGGCGAGAACTGTTTTTCAACCCATAGGTTGAATATTAAAGTGGCAAAGTATCTAAAGCTACGTTGACGAAAGGTGGAAGAAAGTGCTGGAGCTTGCAATATATTTATATTTGGTGATATATGTCATTTGAAAACTAATCAGTATAAATGTTGTATATTCTATCACTTTTATTCTTCTAGACACAAATAGACCTATTTGTAAACATATAACCAATCACTTAGACTTAATTATTATATACACTTTGTAACTAATAACGTAATAATTGTGTAAAAGCTTTCATGGCGTGAATAAATAAATAAATAAAACTTTCAGTTAAGATTTATTACTAGTGACCCACAACTAAGATTTATAACTAGTAACTTAACTCTCCGAGGGGCAGAGTGGCCTAGCCAGGCCATTTTGATTTTAAAGTGATTTTGTTTTTTTTTGTTGACTTTTTAGCAAGCGGTATCAATGTAATTACAACTCGGCGAGCTATGTGGAATATTTATTCCAGAATGCCACAATTCACATTACAAACAATTCAGTCTTAAGATTCATTTTCTCACCATTTCTATTTTTACTATTTTAACATAACATTTTTCCCCACATCTGAGCAAGTAAGGTCCAATTTCCAAAATAAAATAATTTATCTTATAGTTTTGTATTTTTTTTTCAATATAATGGCTTCCAACTATGACTTATCCAACTAATCATGATTTTTAGAAATAAGTGTCCATCGTAAATTTATGTTTAAGTGTTAGGTTCGATGGCATTGACCAGTAAGCTTAACAGGCTACCTACCTTTCCTACCTACCTACCTTAAAGAGGCTAAGGGAAATCAGACCCTTTTTTCTTAATGTACTTGTCCTCGTATCATGATAGTAGAAACAGTGCTATTGACGATAAGTTTGCGTTTATTTGTTGTAATAAAAAAAAAAAACAAAATAAAACTTCAAGGACTGGACAAGGACTTTAAAACTTAAACCAGATAGCCTGGACAGGCCATCACATATGGCATCAAGGCCCGGTGGGTCTGCAATTCGGATACCAACCACCCGATCAGAGGTCAAATTTACACCGTAAAACTTCCAGGTGCTGATTGTGAAGTGAATCAAGGTGGACGAGTGATGTTGGATTTGGTCAACTAGTATCACTATACCGGCCTATTTTTACATCACTTAAATTTGCCGTAATTCTGATCAGAAAAGGACTTATCATTGGCATTGTACGCGCAAACGGGGTGTTTGTCCCGTTATGTTCACGTTTACAACATATTGACACCCTTATACACACTATTTGCACACCAGTCTATATCTAAAATAAGTTTGATAGCCCACACCTCCAATATGGCCTGGCCAGGCCACATTGCCCATCAAAAGGGGTCCCATCGGAGGGTTGACTACTTTTAACTAGTGAAAACTACTACATTTTCATGACAAAGTGAGTCTTAATACATATTTTTTTATCGTTTTTCACTTGAAAACGCACAAGAATCTCAATTGTTCTCAACTGTCTGGAGTAGGTGAGACTATGGTGTACCCAATCGGGGTATGTTGTGAGGCTGAAGGTAGTGGGAAAGGGAAAAGGAAGGCGGGGAAGTACCTGGCTATTCAGATCTGGTCACCAAAAAGGGCAAAAGTATTTCAAGCAACTTTTTAATTCTGAATGGTGGTTTTACCCCAGGGCGATACTGAGAGTATCTTCCACTCTGGAAATCTATATCTTCCACTTTATTTCAGAGATATTTATCAAGAAAATTGAATTGATTTATTGACTAGTAGTTCATAATTTTGTGCGCCTTTTAGTCATGAGTTTATCAAAAAAGTTATCAAAAAAGCTACTCGTTAGTTGTCGAAAGTACTTGAATATACATTTTGATATCTAACCTTTTTTAACGTTTCTTTTATTTTATTTCCGGTTAATTTAGTCATGATTTTTTTACAGGATGCTTAATTATTAAAAAAGATGGTAATTTTACAATTTCCATTACCGACCACAGAAATTCTAAAGTAGTCGAAGAGCAACTTTAATGGGTCGAAGTTTAAATAACAAAAACCATTGAAATGTGGCCAAAGTTAACTTCTTCTGAAATTCCCTCCAAATTCAACTCGGCTTTTATACAACAAAGAACGAAAAGAAAACCGAAAAGATTTATGGACTTCAAAATATTGAGAAGGGGAAATTATGTCGAAGATATTCACGAAATTCATAAAATTTCAAAGTTTTCCACTTCTGTTCCGTTCATGTCTCGTTTTATCTTTGGGTCGTGATATCGAATTCAGTGAACGTCATTTTCACCGAAGTGAACCTTATAAATAACGACGTTAAAGCGAGTGATCACATCAATTATTCACGTGCATATGTATTACGAACCAAATCTAATCTACTCGATTTAACACATAATATTCATACTTTAATTTTATTCCTTTACATATTCCAGATTTAACGAGGAAAATTCCAAAAGTTAAGGCAATTTAAAACTTCTTTTAAATGTTGAATGTACGAAAACTCCGCCTCGTCAACTTGGTTAATACAATTTCTGACACTGACATCTCATTTTCTTTTCTTTTTTGCTTGACAGTTTTCGCGTTTTAAAATTATTTTTTCCATTCACATTTTCATACCAATATTTTCTTAGCACTTCACTACGTCTCAGAAAAGGGCTCGTATTCTTGTGAACGATTAAATATTTTTGGGTTAGGTATATTTTAGTAGTGTACCTAACCTCAATTTAAAACAGAAATAAAAATACATCATTTCCAAAGACAACTTTGACACACTTGTACTTACCCCCTTCCCAATAAACATGTTTTTTTTTAATTTCACACAACTGTTAAAACAACAATTTACCATACGAGAATGTTTGTTAATTAGTTGTGTAAAAATTTATAACACGTTTATTATGAAGGCCCTTACGAACGTATATGGACAGTGAATTAAAATAGGGATGATCTTTTTGCACTTGTTTCCTGAATATCATTAGTAACATTAAGAATAGTATTGAAGAATTTCTTCAATATATCTACTTTTTGGTAGGTGATGTTAATTCTTTACAAAATATCAATGTAACAAAGTGTTTAGCTAGCATTTCATCAAATACAAGTAAACTGCGCTTATTAGTTTACGCTATCCATCGAGAAGCGTGGGTAATTCGTTTCACCACCGCGGGGTGAGAAACGCTATTGGCCAAATTGATATCTGTTTTTACCGCCATACTAATTCAATGAATATAGTGACTTGGTTAATAATTACTAAACAGTTTACTCAGAGAAGGTGAAACACCCCCCATAATTCGATAAGTATTCACAATCTCTACTTACACATTTGCAAACTTGCGAACGGATAAATATCTACCTAAACCTGAAACAAATAACGGGAATAGAACACTTTTAAATTCTTGTACTAAAAACAATCATATATTCTTCTTACATTCCTTTCTTCGTTGATTATCTTTTACTGCACCTAATTAAAAATAAAAACGTACATTACATAACAGTTTCGAACAGTATCTCACTCATTTCTAATGCAACAACATATCTGGAATAAACCTGCCGGAGTACGTACCAATCCTTGCCCCAAGCCGCGTGATGATCTAATATCGCTTCCAGGCAGCGTATTTTTCGCGGTTGAGCCAATCGCGGGAGCGGTGTGGAATCAGTTCAAAGAATCAAAGGAAAAACCTAGGTTTACTTTTTATTCCCCCTTGGAAAAACAACCCCGTTCTTTATTCAAAATACTTCAATATTTCCATGCTTTTATTTTGCGTTCTCATGAATATACAAGTGTATATGGGTAAAGTGCATTGATTTAAACATACAGGGTGTAATAGATCGTACCCGAAGGATTTTAATCAGCGATTTTATCCATCTCGTTCCAGCAGCACGGTAACAGAGGAGAGAGAAAGCGCGTATCACGTGATCCCGTCGCGACGCGTAGCAGTGTGATCATGGCCACATGCGATGGAAAAATATTTTTTTGGTTTTTAACTGAAAAAATAAATCGGACAGCAAAATGACATCTACGTTTTTACTTCAAATATGCTCAGGAATTGCTGGTTAAAATTTTTCTGCTATACTCTGTACAATATTTACTATTAGAATATAAATTTTGTTTTATGTAAATTACTTGTATTAGCGTACAAGCACATCACAACAAAAAATGCAGATTTGATTATGTGGACGATATTTTAATTTGTTTATTTTTTTAAGCACTTTTTATGTTTTTTCATTTTCTTTTTCCATTATTTTTATTTTTCTCTTTAAATGTAGTAATTGTTTTTATCTTATGTATTGTGGCAGTCTAAGATTGCACTGTCCTAAAATCCAGTTTTAAAACTTTAGCCAAAATAAAACACAATTTTTTTGTACAACCACGAGTTTTAAATTGTATTTACCAGAGAGGTGATTAATTATTTTTTATTGTTTAAAAACAATTACTTAAAATAAATAAGTAGAAATATAAATAAAAAATAATAATAATATAATAATTAAACAGATAATCATTTTATTAATGTAGATAAATTTTTAAAAACTTTTATAAATTAACACAAGATAATCTAGGAGTAGGTAACTAAGATATCTAAATAACGAAAAAACAATTGGTTTCGAAACATGTCGATTATTTTGATCAAGTAGTGGTGTATACAAAGTGATTTATTTTGATTAAATTAAAATGACACCACAAAGTGAATTCGCGACTATTGAAGAAAAATTATTAAATTCTTCTTATAGTGCGATTTTCTTTGGGTACGCACAGCATTTCAGAAATTGTGGACTGAAAACTAAAAATTTTAGTTTAGTCTGCCATTTACATTTGAAATTTGTTTTTCACATTCTATAATACTGTAGGCTCGAAATGCGTCCACCACAACCATACGTATGCACAACGGGTGTACCTACTATACGCTCTACACCAGTGGTACTTAACCTTGTTGGAGGTACTGACCCCCACCAGTTTCATATGCGCATTCACCGAACCCTTCTTAATTGGAAAAATAAAATATAATTTTTTCAAATTCAAACCATAGGTATATATTTGTACATAGATGCACAAAATGAACACAACAATGAAAGAACAAAACCATTAAGAAGAAAGAATAAATCGATTGAAACATGATTTTCGCACAGAAACAAAAACATAATAATGAATATTTACTGCAAATTAGTGTGACTTCTGCCGTTGCCTTTGTTAGTGGCAAGTGCCACTCTCATGTCATTTCGCAACAAAGTCTGTTCCTTTTCTTCGTTTTTATGTCCAGCATCTTCAAAAAGGATTGATTGCTCGCAAAGGTATGCTGTAACAAACGGTATGAAAATCTCCAGAGCTTTCTTAGAAATAACAGGGTACGTTACCATTTGTTGACACCAAAACGTTGAGAGCGTTGTTGTTCTGAAGAGTTGCTGTTGAACCTGGCTCTGCTAAATTTCAATGATTTCATCGAGGTATTCATCATTGACATCTGTTGTCTGAACACTAAACGTGAACGGCTGTCTCGTGTCCGTTGAGAGACTTTCCAAGCTCATCAAACCACATAGTCCAGCTTACCTCGGCTTGCTCCAAAACTCTTGGTTTTGTAATTAGAACTTGCAAACAATTCAATAACAAAGAAGCAATGACCTCCATGTTCAACGGAGTGGTCAGAAGCAAGCTGGAGTACGCCAGTACTGTCTGGATACCTTATCAACTTAAATACATAAATATGATTGAACAAATTCAAAAAAAATTCCTAAGGTATGTTTACATGCGATCATACGGAATATATCCGAAATTCATGCATCACGTGGAACTGCTAAAGGAGACAAATTACCAAAGCCTGGAGACTAGGCGTAGTGCCGGACTCATGGTATTTGAATTAAAGTTACTAAAAAACCTTATCGATTGCCCATATCTCCTGTCGTGCTGTGGATTATTCGTTCCTGATAAATACTGTCGAAATCGTAGCCACGACCTATTCTGTATACCGCAGGGTCGGACAGATGTCATTGCCCGACATAGCATGACAAGAGGTATGACCTTACTAAATGCCCTACCAGCGGATATAGATGTGTTTAATATCAATATACCATGTTTTAAAAAATATATGTACATGTATTGTTAGTTTTAATAAAATTGTACCATAATTGGACTTACCTGTCTGTCGTACAATAATAAAAAAAAAAATAAAAAAATAAAAAAAAGTTCGTGCCAATTGCTTGCTTCAGTTCTGCGGGTACAGAAATGTCTCCGATTCCAGATACATCTTCGATCTTACTTACACAGTCGTCTAGCAGGGGAAAGTTTGCGAAGTTATCGTTCTCTGTTCGTCGTTTTCAAAACGGTAGCTTTTTAAAAAGCCTTCAGGTTTTCTTCCGCTTCGATGATGTTGACTACACCGAGATGATTGAGAGCTGCGAACATATCATATGAGTCGGACCTCCGCCGAACCCGCGAGACTGACTTGACTGATTGAACCCAGGTTAAGAACCATTGCTCTACACTATGAACATACCATCGACCTAGTCCGGCGCGTCGAAACATTTTATAGGTCGACGTAACGCAGTCGACGTTAAGCGACATAATTCACATCAAGTGCGGCGCTAGCTGATGATAGGGGCGGTAAATTGGCCATCCATCGGGTATCCAAGTGACGTAACAAGGCGCAAGTGGTAGTCAAACGACGTTAATGTTATCCTGCCGCTTAGAGATCCATTGCAACCTCACTGTGTGTAACATTCTTCGTTCATGAGAAAGAGGGAGAAGTTAGAACGAAGCTATCAACGGCACCATGAAACCAATGCCTCTATCCCATGCGGTAAACCGAACGAGATTAGGTAGGCCAACTTCTCATCTTTCGCAATGATGCTGACCGGTTATAAAACCCTTGGTACATATTGTTAATCACCTTCCGTCAAGTTTACCCGGTTTACCGGGAAACTAAGTCGCCCATAAAACTGATTTATTTTGCAAGTGCTGGTTCGCAGGGAACACATTACTTTAATACTAAAAGAAAGATCGTGTCCTATTTATAGGCAATTTATAAAAATCTTAACAGTTTTAAAATACAATTTGTTAGAATTTTTGTTGACTTTAAATTAAAAATTATTGGGTTTTCCGCATAATTTTAGGATGGTGTTTATTTTAAACAGTTTTACTCATGATATTATTTGTCACGAATATTTCAAATACCTACTTTCATTAATGACTGTTTGCGCGTGTCAAAAGCGTTTTCAACCATAATATTAATATAGCATCATGCAAGGGGAAATGGGCTAATGGTTATGATAAAAAGAGCATGCTTGCAATATAGCTAACGGAAGTAAAATGAATACGTAATAATACCAAGTATTTTTACAAATGAATTCTTTTTTAACTGTGTAAATACGTACGAGTTCATACGTTGCAGCTATGTTGAACCTACCCTCTTCAAAAATATCGACAGGAAAACCATTATCCTCTCAGTAATCTTTGTTTAAAAACTTTACGAATCCCTCTTGATGCGAGTACGTACCTAAGTATCTGGAAAACTTTTCTTGATCGTTTTACGTTCTTGAACTGGAACAGTGAGAATCTTCTTGTCCGTGGAGAGAACATTGCGTCGCTTGCTTGCTTTATTCCTACACGACGCGACGTTGGTCAAGTTTTACTATCTCCGACAAGCAGATTACGTTGTCACAACGTAGAGTAATGTTATTTCAAACCGCCAGATGTCGCCTGCTACTTGTAACGTAGTGACGTTAGTGGAAACCAACAGATGTCACTGCAAACTTCTTGCCAGTTTAAGTGTCATCTTTACACCCCCAACATTTGTGTTTCTCGCGTTTTGAGCATCACGTCCACATTATTCCTATTTTTTCACGTATTCACGTCGTAAAACGGTTGTCAGATAATGGATCACCGTTTTCTCGTGTCACGAATGTTCTGTTGATGTTGTGTTTAATGTCTCGTGACAGTGATTGATCAACGTCATCATTTTTGAAGCACCGAATATAGCTTTCCATTCTACCTTGTTCTTTAACTTTATTTGTACAAAAAGTAGATTAGAGAAGAAAAGTCGACAATTCAAATCCTGGTTGGAAATTGCGCAATGTCAATCCTTACTCAACCTATCATTTATATCACAAAGCCAGATTCGTAACTAAAATAAAAATTTACATTTCTTTGTACTCACCACTTTTCTTGCTTTTTTAAAGCCAGCTTGAATTGGACACATCCATCCTTTATTTAATGCTTAGTACATATTCTGACTATGAAATATATTTTATCGTATTATAATAAAAAAATTATGTCAATTTAAATTTATTGAGATTTTCACGGCCAAAAGTAATATAGTGATTTATTTTTGGGGTATTATGCCTTTTTCATAATCAGGGCAGATGGTGTTGGACACTGTAATGCTATCCGAAACGTTGGCTAAAGAAGGAGATAACGCGACATGGCATAGAACTCCAAAGTACATCACTGTAAAATTTATTGACATCAATATAAAAATTAAAAATTATACTGCCGCGGGAAAGAGAGAGTAGCAACAAGGCAACTACTTAAAATATAAAGGCATTAGTTAGATATTTTTTACAAAAATATTTGGATTACACCTTTTGAGGGTTCAATTGGTTCAAAGTTCGGAAATTATGAAAGAGAATTTATATGTAAATTTTGTTCAAGTTTTAGATAGAGCATGACAGAAAATCTGGAGTAGGGCAACCAACGAATATGTGATCCCACTTCTAGACCACAGAGAGTAAAATCAGGCAGTCAAATTGGTATATATATATGGTAGGAAGGAGATGAACACGACGTTTTACCGGGAACCTGTTTAGAATGTGGTTATGGGTTAAAATTAATTGATTATTAATGACTTAATCATTATGGTTGAGGGTTGTCTTAATTTCGAGTGTTGCCAATTACTTTGATATTTATAATACCCATATGTAATATATTAATTATTGCCTGTGTCGTTATTAAATTTGTTGTTTTGTATGATTAGCAAATTCAGAAAACCTTTTATTTGTAAACGCTCTCTACTGATAAATTATTTTATAACCATAATAAACGTATTATGGATATTCAATTCGCGGTAATTATTCTTATTTAGCCCAAGCATCGCAGTTTTAAAAACCTTATATTTCGTTACTTCGTGGAATTTAAAAGTAATTTTCTTTATTTGAAAAAATCTCTTAGTACTTCGTCTTTCAATAAAAAAAGAATTTATCTACGAATATTTCCACATATGAATCACTTTTATTATTATTTTCATTATAATTTATCAAATTTTATCATTGTTAAAAACATGTTGAACGGGACGTATTTGCCTGCACAAGAAAAGACTGTAAATAATAAGCACCGGCACACATCAGTCCTCAACCTGGGTAATGATTTAAGTAAAACACCGTGAGGTGTTCTATCCAAACCATCATAAAAGAGAGACGATTCGAATCAAAATTCACATTTTAATTACAAGTATTGTACTGGTACCTATACAGAACGTACAAAGGGGTGTAGCTTATAGGTACTTCCTATTTTTTACAGCCAACCCAATTCACAAGAAATAGTTATATCTATTTCAATACAACTGGGATTTAAAACACAGATAGAAAACTGATACAATCTGAATCCTTTCAGCGATAATTTCAGATTGGAGCACATTGTGCATCATCGCGCCATACGATACAGCAAATAGCGTAGGCGACTGCTGGAGCAGTGGCCAGTTCTATTGGTAGCCAGCAGGAATCGGCCAGCCTCTAGGCTTTAGCATCAATGGCTGATTTAGTCGGTAGCCAGGAAGAATTGGCCGGCCTCTAGGTTTTCAGCACCAATGGCTGATTCAGTTGGTAGCCAGAAAGAATTGGCCGGCTTCTACGTTTTCAGCATCAATGGCTAATTTAGTCGGTAGCCAGGAAGAATTGGCCGGCTTCTAGGTTTTTAGCATCAATGGCTAATTCAGTTGGTAGCCAGGAAGAATTGGCCGGCCTCACCGGCAGTGGGCAGTTCAGTCGGTAGCCAGCAGGTATTAGTCAGCCTTTAGGTTGTCAGCATCTGTGGCTGGTTCAGTCGGTAGCCAGGAGGAATTCATCAGCCTCTAGGTTGTAAGAGCCGGCACACGGAGACGCCAGATAATTATAATATCTTGATAAAGATGGTCAAGTAGCGGTCGGGCTGGCTCAGCTATCCAGAACGGCAGTGTTGGTTGTGGCAGGTGACGCAGCTTTCAGTGAGAATCAGGAATGGTAATTCAAGTCATCAGGTGTTGCTTCGACGAGTTGTAAAAATTGAATGATAAATATATTGTTGGTGAAGTATTTATAAGCTTCCACAGTTGTTTGTGCGACGTCAGCTTGCAAAAACATGTTACAGTTTCTGTATCACTAATATCAGCCTGGTAACAAACAGCCTTTGTAAATATTTCGTTTTTAAAAATAGGGTCATCATACTCGCGGGTGTGCAATTGATATTAAAAGCAACAATATCGTGTTTCATATAGTCGACTTGGCCTATCGCCTGGTAACAGAATGTTTTGATGCATAAATCGAGTATTATTGGCATTTTCAACTGGTAAATATTGTGATTTGGAAAAAAGGAGGTCATCAAACTTGCGGGTGTTTACTTCAAGTTCGTGATACAGTGGGTAGCAACAACTCAATATAGTTGTATGATATGATGTTTGATACACATGTAATAGGCACATTTTATGTAAAAGTCCTCTGGGCGCTTAAATAATATGTTAAAGGTAAGTAACAAGCCTACATATGAGATCAAAGGATCTTAATAAATTAACTTACAGGTTAATTATTCTTTTATATTCCTTACCTTCATTAAAATATCCATGTTTACACAACCCCTGAGTTAAGAAGGTTCCCATGAAAACTCGTTCGAAACGTGTATGTAACTTTTGAACCCTTCTGCCAGGATGTTAGTTGGGAGCCAGGGACCAGTAATCCTGCGTATTTTATCCGCGATAAGGACCGCTGCTCTTGGGGCGGGCCATATAACGGGCATTAGGGCCATTACGCCCGGATATGGGGTACTCCAACTCGGCGTTACATTTTTGCACTCACTTTCCTCATAACAGAATGCATCGCCGCCAGAAGACAGCGGGTGGACCTGTGGGCCTGATGCTACCGAATGATTTCAATTATCATAATAACGGTTTTATGCGGTGTGTCAAAAAATGGCTTTATGTCATCTCCTATCTTAGATCGCAATGTCATCTACATCATGAGTTCTGAAACTGTGAAATATCATTTTGGTGTCAAAAACAAGAAAAATAATACGTCGGTTTCATAATGTTCGACACGAAAAAAAATATCGATAGAGGATTGTGAACATCATAGAATAAGGAAGAACGCGAGAAATGCCCTGTGGACATATTTCGTGATCGAAATATTTGCCTAACGAGGCTTTGATTTCCAATTCAAAACTGTGTTTACGAAATTCAAATGGGATGGAGATCTACGATGTCAGGCGAGTGTTAGTGAGATAGAGCGCTTGGCTATTGGGCTAAATTGAATGTCTATGGGCTAAATGGAACATTTTTCTCCATTCAAATTTGTATGGAAGGCACTTATTTTTTTTCTTTATTCTATGGTTAACGTGGATAAATCTGAGTGGAGAATAAAGTTGATTAAAATTATCAAAAATTTTAAAAAATCCATTGAAGACACAAAATATTTCTGGTGAAACAGGAATTTGTCAAAATTAAGCAACTATAAATTTTCTGATCCTTTTTTATGTGGATACCGCACAAGAGTCCCAATTGCGCCCAACCGTCTGGAGCCAGTGAGACTATGGCATCCCCAATCGGGTTAAATTGTGAGGCTTAAGGTAGTGAGGAGGGGAACTAGATGGGGAAGTTGAAGGTTGGGGAGTACCTGGATATTCAGATCTGGTCGCCAAACATTGCTAAAGCCACTTCAAGCAACGTTTCAATTCTAAATTGTGGTCTTAAACTAGGGCGATACTGAGAGTAGCTTCCACTCTGGAACGTGCCGCAAGTATACCATATATTATTTTAATTGAATAAATAACCCAAATTAATTAAATAAATTTTTTTCTCGCACGCCGGGATTTGAACCTGCTATCTTCGGTTTGCTAGTCGGTAGCCTTACCCTTCGACCACGGACGCCGTCAAACATATCGTCATACTAAAATTATAATTAAACTCTTTCATAGTCTATAGTAATATAATGCAGACGCTTCCATACTTTGTTAAAACGACCTTCCGTTTAAAAATATATTTTTTTAATGATATAAAAAACGCCTGTCTGAACGTCTGGATGATTTATAACATTGTAAAAATATTTTTTTTAAATATACGCTTATTTATATATAATAACAAAAATTTAATACGACAACTTGATCATTAAATTCCCGTACCAGCAGCACTGAAAAAGTCTTATAAAAATAAATACTTCCACGAAAAGCGGGTTCCTATATTAAAACATAAATTACATATTTTCTTAGGATTATCTTTTTTACATGTGACCTGAAATTTCTTTGAAGACCTATTACCTACACAAATTTTATGCAAATATTCACCAAAAAAGTGTTTATATTAAAGAACTTTGTGTACACATCTTCCGTGTTTGATAAATTTCCACCACGAAGTAATTTATATCAAAAATATATTTTCATAACTGAAAAACAGTCATTCTAACGATATTTTTTTGTGTGTTTTTACTTCACAATTCAAACAAGATTATTTGGATTGGAATCAAATATAAATGTCAAATGGTATAATAAATTCCTACTTAACAATTTTAGAATAGGTTATTTGGGATACTTAATAATTTACCAAAGTAAAAAAGTAAAATTATGTACTCGCTTTGCAGGACGTTTTACTGTTGACAGGTTTTGGAACCGCATAAATAACTTATTGATTATTACAATTTATTATTTGTTTTGTTTCCCATCTCAAATGTTTACTTCTTTGTTCGGTTATTTATAGGTAGTCTTCATTTGACTTTGAGTGAGCGAGGGTTGAGAATCCAATTCCCGCAACCTAGTAAAAATATCTTCATATGAAGTTTTTGATTAATGTATTAGTAGTATGGATTGTGTTTCTATTATGCTGGTTATCAAAATTGATTTATCTAACCATAATGACTTTAACGATGCTGATAAATAAGTAATCTATGAAAGTTTGGTATTTCTGCCTACCAATAATATATAATAATATCATACGATGCAAAAAATGCGGTGCTGATTGCTAACAGAATAGAAGATCCACAGTTTCTCGTATCTAGGATGAACGAAGTATGTATGAAGAATGAGTTAATGATGAATGTAAGTGAGTCTAAATTCATGGTGTTTGAAAGAGAGAGTACGAAAACAGTGTGCAATATAGTTGTGAAAGAGAAATACTTGGAGCAGTTTGTGTATTTAGGGAGTATTTTTACGAGAGATGGGAAGGCTGACAGAGGCATTGAAAGAAAGGTCAATGCAGGTAACTCCATTAGTGGAGGACTGAACGCAGTTGGCGCTAACAAAAAAGTGTCGAAAGAATCGAATCTAGCAGTCCACAATGGAGTGCTGGTACCTACCCTGGCAGAGAAAGGATGAAGGTAGACTGAATGCTGTAGAAATGAGATCCCTGAGGCGTATGTGTGATAAAACCATGTATGATCGTGTGATAAATGTGGGGATCCGCAAAAAGTGCAAGTATGATGTAAGTTTAATGAGTAAGATAAAGAAAGGGACGCTTAGATCGTTTGTGCAAGTAGAGCGAATGAGCGAAGAAAGGAGTGTAAGGAGAATACATGATGTAAATTTGAATAGTAGCAGAAGTCGGGGACGGCCGTGGAAGACATGGCACGACCAAGTGAATCAGATACTTAGGTCGGGCCAATACAAGAGTCTAGAATGGTCGGGTCATGTCTAGAAGAGTATGTATGAATGGGAATGAGGCAAGGAATGTGTGCCAAGACTGAGTTGTTTGGCGGTCCGTCTTCTCTGCCTACCCCTGCGGAGAATCGGCGTGATGGTTAGTTAGTTAGTTAGTTATGAAAACAACACTTTATAGACATCTATATTTATAGTTAAGTACTATCCGTAACAACACACTACAAAGCTGATAAAAATGTGATTAAACATTCCGCATTAAAACTATTTTCATATTCCAAACTCATTTTCCTTCGTTAGGTTGCGCAGAGCCTTTACTAATAATTTTGCGTACCTACTTCCATACATATTAACACATATGGCACACCTCCAAAAGGCCTACAAAGCCAATGCAGAGCACATCTGTTTTCACTAAGGCTATCTGCATTGCAAAACACTTTAATAATATATTATTTAAATCTCTGAACAGCCAGCTATTTTACGTGCTTCCTGTACTGCGAAGCTTATTTTGGAAACTTTTCACCCAAAAGCTTTACAGCGCAAAAACGAGGAATCCTCATTATAGCTACAAGTCACGGCTTATTAAAATAATCATACCAGTAAAATACACATCACATTTTATGTATATTATATTTAAAATTGCCCAGAATATACATTCGAAGTTGAATTCGACAAAAATGGTAAACCGTTCCGGGTTCGACATTGTTTTGACGGTTTCATGGATTCCTCGGCCGATTCAAAGAACTTATATTCTGGATACTGTGAAAAAGCTTAATTAAACCGAAAGAGATAAAACGCTGATTGCTTTAAAAAAAGAAAAGCTTCTGGTTTGAACGATATTGTTCGTATTCTGATAATTACGCGCGGATCCTAAAAGTTTTGTGTCTAATATTGGCGGAGCATAAGCATTACTAAAATACCCATGTGAAATACTGCTATTTTAATTACAAGGATTTATTATTTTTGTTGTATCTGTGATAAATCCGTTCTTCAAAATTATATCATTGAATAAAGCAGAAGAAAATACGATCAGTCGGGAAAAAATGCAGCTTATTTTATAATAATGTTCTCTTGTACCTCTATAAGCGTAAGTCTATATCTGCTTAAATTAAAATTCGGCATTTGAATTACAACAACTTTATTGTTCACTGTCGCATTGCATAACATAATATTATTATTTAAAAATTAATACGCCATCATAAATAATACTTCTGTGAACTAAAATCAATTAGATAAGACACAATTTTAAAAAATTATATTAGCTACAACTTGTTTATTTTATTATGTATTACACACTTTACAAATATGAGGCAAAAATGTCCCGATAAACTGCTTTTAGCAGTTTGTTTAACGGCTTCTTTACATTATAAATCTTATTAAAATGAGTTTACAGTGTAATTTGTCTAACGGCTTCTTGGTTTCTTTAACTTTACAGTTAAATTTGTCTAACAGTTTACAGTTAAATTTGTCTAACGGCTTCTTTACATTATAAATCTTATTATAGTGAGTTTACAGTTATTTTTTTATAATTATATGTATAAAACAAAAAATTAGAAAATTTACAGAAATATAGCAAGAGAAATATATGAAAATCATAAATAACTATTTTAAAAGTCTTTCGAATAATATATCATTGTAAGCTAATACAAAATTAATTATTTCAGTAATCCTTTTTTCAGTAATAAGTCTTCAGTAAGTTCCTCAATTGTTTGTTTTGGGGACAGTTTTTAATTTCAGCAGGTAACATGTTAAAACAACTGGGCATCTACAGGGTTTTCCAATAAGAGGTGTTATTTTTAATAGCCCGTTATTTCGGTAGATGTTACTTTTAAAGCTGTCATTTTTTGACATTTGACAAGAAAAAACTACGCCATTAATAAAAATGGAACGATACACGCTTCAACAATGTAATGAAATTATTAAAATTCACTTGAGTGAATCAAATGCAAATCATCTTGAGTGATGAGGCCCATTTCCACCTCGGTGGCTTCGTCAACAACCAAATTGTTGTATTTGGGGCTAGGAATACCCAAGAGTTATTGTTGAAAAGCCTCTTTATTCTCAACGTGTGACTGTTTGGTGCGGTTTATGGTACGGTGGAGTCATTGGACCTTACTTTTTTGAAAATGAGGCTGGAGCAACAGTTACGGTGAATGAATTGCGGTATCGAGAGATGATTAATGATTTTTTCTGGCCAAAATTGGATGGTATTGATCTGGACGACGTTTACTTTTAACAAAACGGCGCTACATGCCACACAAGCAACGAAACCATTGATCTTTTACGATTGAATATCAAAATAACACCTCTTATTGGAAAACCCTGTAGTTTAACGTTCTTTGTAAAAAAAATAATTATGAAAGGAAACGCACGAAGAAAAGATTTCTAAAGTAAAGATAAGTAGATGGAATAATAACCTAGAGATATCCAAATGCGTTTAGTTTCGAGAAGCGTACTCCTTACATGAAACTGTTTCCGTTTCTAGACGTCATATAAACAAACTGAAACGCCCGCCTCTCCCACACATTGCCAATGTACTTATGATCTTATATTACCCAAAGTAATTGGTTTTTAGAAGTAGATATTTCTGGAAACACGCTCAGAGCGTTGCAAATTCTATCCCATAATAATAATAATTAACCTTGTTGTTTTAACGTGTTCAGCCAGTCTACTTCCTAAACCTTGACTATACGACACGATAATTTCATTGCAAGTACGCGTTTGTACATCGTGTTTAATATGAACAACATATGTTATGTTATGTCTAAGTTGAATATAATCCAAAACAAACAACAGTAAATTTGTTAACAGGGATATAACGCTCGTATAACATCAAGAGCACTCTATGGTGATTTCTTTTTGGGATATTATGCCGTTTTGCTTTACCTCCTTCTTTAGCTAATATTTTGGACAGCATTACCGTATCAGATGTGTCACATCAGATGTGAAAATCTCAAATCAAGAGCACTTAGTTCGACATTTTAATAATATTGCGCATTTTCTTTTGTTCGCAATCGTCACTTGTTTTGCTAGCCAAGCCTTTCATCCCCGCTTTGGAAAATTATATGAATGGGGTATTTTTTGAGGCTGAAGGTAGTCAGTAGGGGAAGGAGATGGGGACGAGGAAGGTGGGAAAGTATCTGACTATTCAGATCTGGTTACCAAACACGGCTAAAGCCATTTCAAGCAACGTTTCATTTCTGGACGGTCGTCGAGTATCTTCCACTCTAGAACGTGCCAATATATTATATACTATTTTATTAAATGAGTAAACTACACTTGCGCACGCCGCAGCCGAGATTTGAGCCGCGACCTCCGACTTGCTAGTCGAGAGCATTACCCTTCGACCATTATTATTTTGGACCTGCCGGTGACTTTTGAAGGACTCAACCCTTACTTTTGGCGCTCTGTATCGGTTTGTAAAGATATTAATATTGTTTGGTTGAAGTACCTTTCACAAATGAATTTTAAGTTATTTAACTGTCTGTGATGTTGATTGTTTAATCGAATAAACCTCTCACAAATGAATTAACGGTTATTATTCTAAAGAAAGTTATAATTTATTATCCATTATACTACGGCTGACAATGCTTGTCTCTAAAAATACAAACGCCCGACTAGGTCTAGTAAAACAGTAACGGTGTACTTTGTAAAAAGAATCCATCGCATGTGAATCGTAAACCGCTAAAATCATCTGTTAACATTTTGTTGAACTACACCTTTCATGAATTTGTGCTTTAATTTCCTCAATCCCGAAAGCAGATCATAAGATGTGCAACCTTTTTGCATGAGTTTGATTGATGCCGTCAAATAGCTAAAACATAAATACATTATGTTATAAGTTATAAATGTATAAAAGTACGAAAGCATACATGATTCTTACACAGCCAGTCAAATTATCATTCTGATTGCAAATTTGAACAAATACAAAAATATTGATAATGTATTCGTAATATATTATGAACCTACTATTGACTGTGCGTAGCGAAGTCTTTTTTTAACTCGACCGTTTTGTTTTTCATCTGTCTGTAAATTTGTTTTTTCATCTGTCTGGAAATCGTTTTGTTTATTTTAACTCTTATTAACCTTTTTTTCATTATTTCGGTACCCACCTGAAGAAATTAAAAAATAAAATTCTCTGATATAGTGACGTTTCTTTGAACAAATTTCATAATTCTTTTTTCATTATTCGATCCACACAGGAGGCCCCGAGACAAAATATTCCCTCAGGGCCTATGTCATCTTTGGGGATCCTGTGTGGGAGCTTTTTATGGAAATGAAGGAGAGGATGTTCTGGGAAGGAAAAATATATAAGGGGTGGGTAAGAATCTGGGGTGAATGTCTCCAGGAGTGACGGACGTACCCACTATGGTGCAAGGCGATGGGTAGAGAAAATCCGGTGAGGTTAAAAGGTCTTCCTCAACCAGACTCTCCCGATTCGGCCAGCCACGCACGTGGGGGCTAACGCATCCATCGCCAAGACATACACAAATCTCACCCCGCGAACCCGGACACTCTTGCTAAGTCACCAAACGTAGTGAGCCACTTGGAATCACCTATGGCAGGGGTGTTGGTTATACAATAAATGTTCCCCGGGGCTGCGGTACCCATATCCACCTTCCAAATTATTTGAATTTTAAAAAAATGTTTCATAAAATATATATGGTTTATTATTAATTCGGTAGGTATTTAAGTGCCTACTTAGAAATCTTGTGATTTCAGAAGAATTTCGTTTTGTTTTATTAAATAAGATTAAATTAGGAAAATACTTTTTTGGGCGCAAGGTTGTTCAGAGTTCACTGTTCCCAGAACTACTAGTTTACTTTGGGTTAGCACGAAATGAGATAAGTCTTAAGATAAAATATATATGTTAACGGAAATATGTGTAATCCGTCATTGTATTCAATTCCTAGGAAATATATGTAGTTTCTAAAATCGCCCGGAAATGTGTGAAATAAATTATATTAGACACATTTCCTAGGAAATCTATATATTTCCTAAATAGCAATCGGAAATGTAAAACAATTAAGATATTAATGGGTACGCGCGGATAGTGGGGCAAGGGGAGGGTATTGCATCGTCTGATCAGGCGATCGCGCTAGTGCCGCGTAAACCCAAAAGACTTTTACTTTAATATTGTGACATTTATAATTACTTAAATAACAGACTGATTATTTACCAAATGAAAGTTTAACTTTATAAGTATATAACAAATAAAACAACGTGTTTTATTACAGAAAGCATTCTTTTATACATTTCCTAATACGATATTGGAATTATATACAATTCCTATATATAGAACGTACGTATATTATACGAAACATAAATTTAAAATTTTCATTCTTTTTAAAAGTCTTTTCACACTGAGAATGGGGTGAAAAACACAAAAAGACCGTGTAATCTACACCCTAGTTCTCTACCTGTGCCCTGTTCCTCCGAACAGTATTGAACTGAACACCTCTGATGCTATACCAGTTTGACGTCAATCCAGCACCGTAGCAATCACCCGATCGTTGACGTTATCATGATTTGTGGCACTCGAGGCGGCGTGATCGGGCCCCGATACCTGACATGCCCTCAGATAACTGCCAGAGATAAAGGCAGGGAGATTTATGGATGAGGTGCTTGAAGACCTGGCTTAACCGAGGTGTACCTGTGGTACGCGTACCTAAACGTTTTATCGATACATTAAGTGTATATAGGTTTTCAGTTTATGTGCTAGTAAAATAACGCAATAATTTTCAAGATTTCTTTTAAAAAATATAATACTTGTAGTATAAACTTCTTCAATAATTTAATTAATTCAATCGACATTAGCTAGTCTTACGGCTGATGCGTCGTCCACCGGGCTTTTAATGAAAAACTTGGTGATTAATTTCTAATTAATTTATTCATAAGGCCTTACTTTTAGTGCCCAGAGAAGTCAGGCTGAGTGATAAGATAACCATTCTTTGTTAATTAGAAAACACTAGGTATAAAATGTCTTAAGAATCAGCAAACAAGGTTTTGAAAATTATTTTACATTAGTTTATTATGGCAGCATTCGGCGATGTATAGAACACCCACGCTCTATTGCTCTGTCCAACTTCTCATAACATTGTAAATTAGTAATAATCATACACTATGCATATTACCGTAATATAATCACTTGATTTATGACATAGAATCTCGCGTCCAGAAAAATGTGTTTCTAATTTTCTCTTATTTATTAAATCAAAATAAAATTTTCCTCTAAAATCTGGTTTACAGGTGGGTACTTACTTAATTAAAAAAAAATAATTGTTCTATCCAAAAAGCTTAATCACTAATCTCAATGACTTTTTTTACTTTCTTCGGAAAGGTAGGTAGGTAGAAAGTCCAAATAAACACTACGATTTCACATTTAAAAAAAGAATATTTATGAACCATTTACCCTGCTCTAATGCTTTATCAGTTGTGTAAAATGAATATATAAATCACGTGTAAAAGATACTAATGAATTTCATTTCTCAGTTCGTAGAAAATGAATATGAAGTTTCTAATTTCTAAAGATTTTTCTCATTTCCAAATGTTTGTCCTCCCTGATCCACAGTCCATAACCTTTTTTCATATTTTTCCAATCTTCCATAACATCGAAAATAATGTGTCTTCCAAGGACTATTTGTTTTCCAATTGGTTGGTTTCAATGGGTCTTATCTCCAAAATCCAGCGTGATATCTCTGTCCATTAAAATACATCACGTTATTATGTCCAGATGGCGGATTAATAATTACATTGGCCCAAACCTTGGACTTTCTGTCCAAGGTTTGACAATTTTATATTTTTTCCTTTTTATGTAGTGTCGGATGTACCTTTAACGAGGCTAAAATCTATCAAAAGATATATACGATAAGTCAAGAGATTATTAATTTTCATACTACCAAGAGGTAGGAAGGTGTTTTATGTTAATACCGCACAATAGCCCCAACTATGCAGAACCAGTAGGAATATGGCGTCCCCAAATTAGATGTTATATTATGTTGTGCGGTAGAGGGGAGTAGGAATGGGAAAAGGAAAGTAGGAAAGTACCTAACTCTTCAGATCTGGTCACCAAACACCACAAAATCTATTTCTAGCAAAGTTTCGATTCTAAATATAGCAACGTGTATTTGACCAGTACGGTACTATTTAACGGTTAGTTAGTTCATTAATCAATTTCTGTGCGTAAAATTTCCAGTTAAGCGTTCCTTAAACCTGTCCGTCTTAGTCAACCCTTTAGCGTTTTGTAGTCATGTTTAATCCTCTTCAATCTGCCGCTCCTTCGGTTTAGGCTCTCGCTAACTTTTCTATAATTGATGGTCATATGCCACTTCTGTAACCGTTTCCGAACTATTTCACGCTAAACACTGGACAGCTACTCAACGCAAAGAAAATATATGGAGCTGTGGAGAATTACAATGCCATAATACAATGACCATATTCTACCAATATGTTCAGCTTTGTTGTGCTTCAGCTACGTTCATAAATATTAATGTTTACACTAGAGCACAGTATATTTCGGTTAAATTAAAGACAGAAAAGTTGTATGTAAATTCTTTCATTTATCAAAAACATTACTTAAAACCAATTATTATTCAAAAACATTAATCGTTCAAATGTAACATTTAGGATGGGTTGTTTCAAAAGATTTTAACAATTCGTCACATTTCAATGATGATTTTCAAGTTATGGAAAAATGCTATTCAAAATATTCTTTATAAAATTCAAATTTCAAAACATTTATTGCACAAAAATACAGAGTACAAAGGGTTGTAGCTTATAGGTTACATCCTATTTCTTCCATCAAATACACACTATATTACAAAACCCAACAATGACATGAACATGTAAATAAATAAATAAAACAGAGGTATTTAATTTATGTAAGGTATTCATTTAAAGTGTAATGACATTTGTTTAAAATAAATGTTTTTAGTGATGATTTAAATTTAAGTATGTCGGTTATTTGTTTGATGATACGTGAAAGGTTGTTATATACTTTAATGGCCATGTAGTGTGGTCCTTTTTGAAATTTATTTTTGTTCGCTTTTTGGATTAATAAGTTTTCTGTGAACCTTTTAGCGTGTTTGTGTTGAGTTTTTTTTGTGGAAACTTTTCTGAAGATGATCGAACTAACAGGCATAACTCCATTATATATGTCTGTCACTGTCAGAAGTTTGAGATATTTAAAAATTGGTCTACAAGAATCCAGGTGATCAGAGTTTGCAATTTTTCGTAGGCACCTCTTTTGGATGATAAAAACATCTTTGGCGTTTACTGAGTTTTCTTAAAAAAAGTATTCCGAATTTCATCATTGAGTATACGTATCCATAGTATGCGGTGATTACTGACTTGATGTTTAAGATATTTTTAAGGGTGCCTAGAACAAAGGAAAAGCTACTGATTTTTGACACAACTTTAGATACATGTTCTATCCAGTTTATATTTGCATTTAGTTGTATTCCCAGCAGTGAACAAGTTTGGGTAGGTTCGATATGATTATATTAAACTTAACTTTTATGTTTATAGGTGTAGCTTGTACAGGACAAAATTTTTGAAGTTATATTATTACGAACCAGTTATTTGACAAAACTGAAATGATAACAGAACTTGAAAATCAACTTAGAAATTTGATGAATTGTTCAAATTCTGTGAAACGACCCGTCCTTAAACACTTTTAAAAGTCACAATTTTTTTTTTAAATTTTACATATTCGAATATCAGTATTAAATTATGTAATATCAAAAGCGCTGTATTCTAGATTCTTATTTTCATTCGACATTCAAATGATCAACTCCCCTACAAAACGTGCAACCGTACTTGTGTAAATTCGCTACAAAAATCGGTTAGTAGGCGTCCGTCAAAAAACACCCGAGAAAGGGCACTAGTGTGAATGGGGTAGGGGGCGCTGGGGGAATGAGCAACTGTCGGTAGGGGGCGGTCAGGGGGCGGGAGGCCGCGGCGAGGTGGGCGGCAACTGCCGTACCTCGTTCGACTTATCGATCCCACGACCACGTGGCCACATATTTAGCCTCAAGTGTTCCATTTTGCTTATTATATTACATAATGAGCGCACGTATGAAAAACTAGAAAGTACGATAATATGTTCATTCCACTGAGAGGTCCATTGTGACCGTTTTTTTTAGAAAGAGGTCTTAACGGATATCGGCGGAATGCCTTTATGAAATCACTCGATGTTGTTTTTGAGAGGTCATAGAAAAAATATAATAGGGTATTCGGTGTCATTGATTATTTCGGTACCGGTGCACAAAACGGGAAACACAATATGACCAACCCACATACAATATACGGGGTTGACATTTTCCGCATGATGACGGGTTGTTTTTACAACCATTTCCCTTTGTTCTCATCCCTACAGCATAGGTCTCTTTAATGCCCAAGTTCATTACATCCCCTTCTCAAAGGTCTGTGTAGAGTTAATGCATTTGTCGAGGTATTTGCATCTTTATTATAATATATATAATTGTGAGTCTAGTTTTTGCACTGTTAATTCGTGGTGGAATTCCATTGTAATAGAATTAAAATTAAAAAACTTTTTCACTTTGTTCCACTTATTTATTATTACCAGGACCGGTTTCATCCTACTACGGACATTTTCAGACTGGTAGTTGAAACTCTTATGCTACTGATTTTATACAAACTTAGGCAGGGGTACACAACATTGTTTATATATAATGAATGATTCTATTTTGTTAATTTGAGGTAGGTATTATGAGTTATTTTGTTAATTTAGGGTACATTAGGTAAAAAATAAAAATAAACTTTATAATTACCTAATGTACCCTAAATTAACAAAATAACTCATAATACCTACCTCAAATTAACAAAATAGAATCATTCATTATATATAAACAATGTTGTGTACCCCTGCCTAAGTTTGTATAAAATCAGTAGCATAAGAGTTTCAACTACCAGTCTGAAAATGTCCGTAGTAGGATGAAACCGGTCCTGGTAATAATAAATAAGTGGAACAAAGTGAAAAAGTTTTTTAATTTTAATTCTATATATAATTGTGTTCAAATTACATATGTTATCTTCACTGGAATATTGATTATTCAATCTTAAAAAGCATACTCCAACGTAACAGATGGGTTGATTATATTTTAAATTGAAGGTTACTAATGTCTACAAACTTCTTAAAATATTTATAGAGTAAATATTTTTTCATGATCTTCATAATTCTTCATATTTGCCTCCGTGTGGGAATGTTCTCTGCATTCGATTTCGAGTCTTAAGGACTTAAGCAATCGCCCCAGCACGTAAATAAGTTTGTTTTATTCGTATATCCCATCCAATCCATTCCAGATTAAATATAACTATAGTTGCTTAATCGTAAACGTGTTTTCTGTAATTTTAAACGGTTTTGTGGCCTCCAACACCCAATATTAAACGATAATTTTACCCTTCAAAATCTAATCTAAACTAATTTCATATTGAAAGGATATTAAACTTTGACCTGTATCTAACCATATTTCAAACTTTCAATTGTGTTCTCTTAAAGTGCTTTGGGAACTAAATATTATAGCTCTACAAAAATGGGATTGGTATTTTATCAATTTAATGTGATGAAAATTAATTATTTGTTATTTTCCTTACAGTAAATTTATAAAACACAAATTAAAAAATATTTCATAATTTTGTGTTGCGCTACCTATCTATCATTTTAAGCGTTATTTGGTAGGTTCTTAATGTGTTTGGCTATTACTCTTGAAACGCATTTTCGACCATTCGCAGCGCGGAGAAAGAGAACAAAAAATTTACCTCAAAGTAAATTAACGGTAGTGTATAAATATTCAATTTTAGTTTATTACTGTTAAATGGTTTTTTTTTTAATTGTTTGTAAAATGTAATGTGTATTTTTAACCTATAACTTGACGGCATCCGTAGTCGATGTGTGAGGCTCTTGGCTAGCAATCCGAAGATCACGGGTTCAAATCCTGGCGTGCGCAAGTAAAATTCATTGATTAATTAAAAATAATATATAGTTTATTTGCGGCACGTTTCAGAATGTAAGATCTCAGTATCGCCCTGGTGGAAAACACAATGCAGAATTGAAACGTTGCATGAAATGGCTTTGGCCGTATTTGGTGACTAGATCTAAATAGATCTACATCCCCACCTTCCTCTTCCTCATCTTCTTCCCATTCAACTACCTTCAATCTCACAACATACTACAATTGAGGATGCCATAGTCTCACTGGCTCCACACGGTTGGGACTCTTTTGCAGTCTCACGTAAAAAATAAATAAATTAAAAAAACAGAAACTACGTTTTCGAATAGAGTATCCAAGGTTTAATAATTTAATTAAAATATACCTTTTCAGCCAATTGCACCTGAATTATATTAATTTGCCTCTGAAAATTAGTGAATAATCGATAACAGTTCAAATGCCTAATAATGATGTAAATGTAATCAAGACTGGTAAATACTTTTTTATTTGAAAATTTGTATTTACCTTTATATGTAGAGGCGTAAGAGTCCGTATTGTCATCAGAATATTCTTTATAACTAGCGGCGTAAGAGTCCATATTGTCATCAGAATATTCTTTATAACTAGCGGCGTAAGAGTCCATATTGTCGTCAGAATATTCTTTATAACTAGCGGCGTAAGAGTCCATATTGTCATCAGAATCTTCTTTAAAATAAAACGATTTATTTTATTTCATAAATCAAAGGTAAACCTTTT
The DNA here is from genome assembly GCA_026573805.1 of Hesperophylax magnus. Lineage (NCBI taxonomy): Eukaryota > Metazoa > Arthropoda > Insecta > Trichoptera > Limnephilidae > Hesperophylax > Hesperophylax magnus. Next base: position 44,201 of record JAIUSX010000097.1, on the reverse strand, counting down.
ATCTTCCATGAACAATATTTCTACTTTATTATTCAGTGCAAATTTAGAGCATCTTTTCCATTTTTGGGGGATTTTTTCACAATTCTCAGCCTTTTCACAGCGATAAATGCCATTTTCCATTATTCTCATTTTATAATTTTGTTTTTTTTTTTATTTAATTTTATGAAATTCCGATTCATTAGTAGCCATTTAACGTGAATAGACCTGGTTAGACTAAAATTTTATTTTTTTTAAATCTGCCTTTTTGTCGATTTTTCGTGCAGATAAATTTTCACAAAATTCTCTCTCTTTTCAACTTTATTTCAAGCATTATTGAGGAGATTTTCTGACGAAAACGGTGCTACAGAAATTCTTGAGGATCACGATGATCCAAATAGTATTTTTTTTCTACGACTGGAAAAATAGCTTAAAATAATTTCTCGTTAAAATTTGTTTTATAAATTATTCACACATTTTAAAGCTACTGTATTTAAATCCAAATCCCCTTATTCCGCAGTCTCAACTAAATGTTACAAAGACAATAGACATATCATAGTTGATCCATTCCCAAGTAAATTTGTAATTGCAAGTTTCTGGTCGCTTTGATTTCTTGTTACCAATACTACGTAGTAAAAATATTATCAACATTTTATTTAAACATTTCTTAAGAATGCTACAATTAATTTTAAGCAAACATAAGTCTTATTTCATATATCCAATAATAACATTATAACCCTATAAGTCCTAACTGTTCCCAACCGTCTCGGGCCAGTGAAACTATGGCATCCCCAATTGGGGTATGCTGTAGGGCTGAAGGTAGTGGGGTGGGGAAGGAGATGGGGAAAAGGAAGGTGTGGAAGTACCTGGCTATTCTGATCACCAAACAGGGTTAAAGCCATTGTTAATATTATTTAAGTTATGTTGATGACTTTATAAATTCGGGTACATAATATATTAAGTTTTTTTATTCTCAGGGCCTGTGTCATCTTTGGAGTTGCCGTGTGATGAGTTCTAATTCCTCAAACTTCGCCCTTGTAAAGTCGCCCATTCTTGAGAGCTTAATCCCTATATCAATAGCTTTAATGTCTTTAGCGTTAATAATGGTTTCTTCAACTAATACTCACTTATTTTTTCATACGCCGTAAAAATTTGATTCTTCTGTCATAAAATGTTCGTATTTTGGTCATTTTTTTTCATAAAAGAAACGAAAATCAAAAACGAAATAAAAACTTTTTTCAATATGAATGTATTGAATCTGCTTTTGCTTACTCCCCGTGTGCTAAAAACACTGTACTCAAAAAAAAATTCCTAGAAATATCGGCTTAAAAACTATCATAATAACTCTGAATACAATAACCGGCTTCTACTGTATTTTGATCTCCCGGGCAAGTTGGTATCTAGGTACTTTGGAACAAACAGAAGTATTATTTCTCTGAAAATTTATCAAATTAATGTGAATTCTCATTTATTTTAACAATAATCCAACAACGCTGAGAAATCCAGAAAGAAAGAAAAATCGGGCCAAATCCACAACTTCTGCAAACAACTTTGGACAAAGAGAAAACAAAATAAGAACATTTATTATCGTTTGAGTTTATCAAAGAATATTTAATAATATTTCTGGAGGATTCAGATCGACGTCAGACAGAAAACAATGTCTTGATTTATTTCTCGTTTCTCAGCAGATGTTATTATCTATCTATTTATTATAATTTTTATTTTGTGCCGTTGGATTTTGTGAAAGGTCATTTTTGAGCTCTTTATTTGTCACGAAAATTCTTTAATCTTTCGAGAGTTACGCAAATAAATAATAAAAATTCGTAATTATTTTATATCTCGCTTCACAGCAAACCAAGAAGTTATAAAATATATAGCGATCCAAAACTCAAGAAATAAAACATCAACTAAATTTAGTATACAAGTATATATATATATATATATATATATATATACGATAATATGTAAACATTACAAAATTCGGAGGATGCACTGATTTATATTGCTGAAGATAAATGTGGGAAATTATTTGTGTGCTGTGTCAAAACAGTATGATTTGAGGTTTTCACGGCCAAAAGTATTATAGTGATTTGTTTTGGGGGTATTATGCCGTGTTGCGCTACCTCCTTATTTAGCCAACGTTTCGGAGAGCATTGCAGTCTCCATCATCAGGGCAAATGTGTAATCTGATTACACAACTGCCCCGATTGTGGACACTATAATGCTGTTCGAAACGTTGGCTAAAGAAGGAGGTGGCGCAACACGGAATAATACCTCAAAAACATATCTCTATATGTCAAAACGGTTTAAACTAAATTAATTAAAACTAACTAAATTATGAAATTACACAAGATTCGAAAAAATTAAGTACCTATCATTATAGACTCAAATCTGAGCTTCTCAGTGCAGACTAAGCCCGTCGTCCCACTAGGTCGATAACGGTATGAAATCAACAAATACCGGAGACCGTAAGCAGAAAAGTAAAGTTCGCTACGGTTTGCAGAGCAGCCATCGTGAGATTTTTCTGCTCAGGGTCTCCGGTTTTTGTCGATTTCGTACCGTTACCGAGCCAGTGGAACGACGGGCTAACACTAAGAGAAAAACAACTGTGTTTTGTGATAATATTTTTTCACACTGAATATTTTATAATTATTTGTTACATTTTACTGTGCTACGTTAAAATTCACGATGACAACGAAAGTGAAAGAGATCTTTCAAAACCCAGCCCTGGAGAAAGATTGGCTGATTATGAAAAAAAACATTCAGTCTTTCATTTTACGTTATCCTCTGACAGACACCGCTATTATCGCGTTCCTGTCCTGCAACCCTTAAAAACAGTCAACTTTGTTTAACGATATTATATGCCATCATTACTACACGGCTTCATCTGACTTTCTACACTCTTTTACTAGCGAACAATTATATTGAAAAAATAATATTGCTTCTTGCCTTATTTTTTTTTACCAGGAAAAAATATGTTCAAAGCTCCAAAACACGGTACCGAGGTTAAGTTGCCGCTAAAGATTGTTGAATTGTCGTAGAAATTCCAGGCAGAAAAAGCTGTGAAAATTTTATCACACCAGAGCCGGGAGAGCAGAATTTTTAGTGAGACGAATCAATTGATTGATTTCACTGCCCTACTTCTTCTAGTTCATTTTTACTGAACAATTGAATAATGCGTTATTTCTTATGTTTAGACCGTTAAATGTACTTTTGTAAACTTCATAGCTCTTGATAGAAATGGCGTTGTGAGCTGAAAATATCATATATAACTCATATGGATTTCATATTGTGGAGTATGCTTCCACAATATGGAATCCTCAATATAAGGTATACATAGATTTAGTAGAAAGTATACAGAATAAATTTTCGAAACATTTACTCAAGAAATACAACAAAACTACAAATAATATGTTAACTTTACAAAAAAGACGCACATTGTCAGACCTGTTGTTTCTACATAATCTGCTAAATAATAAAATAGATAGTCCCGAATTGCTATCCGTCATTGGTTTAAATGTTCCAACGAGGCGTACCAGGCACACTACACTATTTCACATTGAAGCCAACAATACCAATGCAGCAAACAACTCAGTAATTACTCGAGCAATCACAACATACACCCATTACGAAAAATTACTACATTTAGACATCTTTCATGATTCCTTTCTAACATACAAAACTAACTTATTAAATTTCTTAGCATGACATATTTCAAAAATAATTTCACATCATTTTGCAAAACTCCTATGTATTAACAGTCAATTACAATTTGTGAGCTTATTATAATTCTTGTTTTCAATTCATTTATTATTATCTATCCATACACTTCCTTTCTTTTATAACAATCTCAGGCGAAATTACGTAATGATATTTTATGGACATACGTAATAGGTACTACAACTATGTAATAACTAAAAATATTTAACTGTATCTTATTGTACTGTGTATGTCTCAACAAATAAATAAATAAATATAAAAAATTGTTGTAGAAATCATATGAAGGCATCCTCTTCTTACGTTTAATTATTTATTGTTTCAGATAATCGGAGTAATATCCGTGTTCTTCATCTGCGTGTCCATCCTGTCGTTCTGCCTGAAGACGCACCCAGACATGAGGGTGCCCTTCATCAGGAACGTGTCCGTGAAGACCGCCAACCAGAGCACGGGCTGGGTGCTCGACAAGACGCAGACCAACGCGCACGTGGCCTTCTTCTACATCGAGTGCGTCTGCAACGCGTGGTTCACCCTCGAAATCCTCGTCAGGTTCATTTCATCACCGAACAAGTGTGAATTCATCAAGTCATCAGTTAACGTGATCGACTACATCGCGACGTTGAGTTTCTACATCGATCTCATCCTCCAGAAGTTCGCTTCCCATGTGGAGAATGCGGATATCTTAGAATTCTTTTCAATCATCAGGATAATGAGGCTGTTCAAACTGACGAGGCATTCTTCTGGGTTGAAGATTTTGATACAGACCTTCCGGGCTTCCGCTAAGGAGTTAACTCTTCTCGTGTTCTTCCTGGTGCTTGGTATTGTGATATTCGCGAGTCTGGTTTATTATGCCGAGAGGATACAGGCCAACCCGCACAATGACTTCAACAGCATACCCCTGGGGCTGTGGTGGGCCCTGGTTACCATGACGACAGTGGGGTATGGAGACATGGCGCCTAAAACCTACGTGGGGATGTTTGTGGGAGCCCTCTGTGCACTTGCTGGGGTAAGTTTAACTTTATTTATTATTCTTTACATCCCTATTTATCTATTCCTTTCTTTACCAATAAGTAGTGACCGGCCTTAACTAGATTTTCAACCGAAACCGAAACAGAATTTCGGCTTCCGTTTTAGTTTCTGCCGAAACCGAAATTTCTTAAATAAATTTTAAAAACACTCACTACCCCAAAATAATGGATATTTATTACTAAACTTGTGAGAAAATCGGTTTAACACTTGGATTCAGGACTATAACAAGCAAAGCAGTCTTGTGTCTAAAAGTATTTATGTTAGACAATAGCAATATTCACAATAAAAATAACTATTTATTATTTGACAAAAATAAATAATATTTTAAAATTACAAACCATTTAAATTTGGAATCTTAACACAACGTTTATATGACAGCTTATTTTAAAATAATCTTTAACTTATTCTAGAGGTATGCACACGCACCCGAGTGACGTGATCCTACACATCACAAACGCAATTTTTGCCGCGGCCGAAACCCATTTAATTACCGAACCTAGCCAAAACCAAAACCAAAACTTCGGTCAGTCACTACCATTTAGGTAGGTAAACTTTCTATCAAATTATTAGATTCAAATATTTAAGGACATTCATGGTATCAGTAAAAAAAATGTTACCGTATCGTTCGAATAATAGTTTGTAGGTATTCCTCGTTTGATTGCTTGTTCAAAGTTTCAGGGTAAGTATATTTACTCGAAATTAACACAAAAACTATCAAAGTTCGATTTGAAAAATATTTGGAATCTAGCAGCAGGTTGAAAAAAAACTCAATAGGTTATTGTATTTCGGTTAATTGAGCAATTTACCATCATAATTGTAATAAAAATCATCAAAATTCTACCAAAGGTTAAAAGGGGTGAAAGTTTTGCTTTGTTCAGGTAACATCTAAAATATTTTTATGCTGGCAAGGCATGCGAACAAGGGGATATGTATGAGTACGTAAGAGTATGTGTAATGTGTAGGTTTGTGTGTAGTTGTGCGATGGTGTGGGGTTGCTTTGAACACTTTTCTAGACGCCAACTTGACACACTTGACGTTTCACCCCTCTCGTCTCATTTAAGTTTCACGACGTTTTCAAAATTTTCATAAAAATTACACGCAAGACATACAATGCCACTGTGCACTTATATTATTATAAAGTGGGAACTTTGATAAATATTATAAAGAAATAAATTTTAATTTGATAACCACCAAATTTGCCAATTTTGATTCACGAAATAGATCAGAAATTAACATCAGATATTAGGTGCATGCTTATGCAGTATTCGGAATACCTACATTATTTGTCAATAAGAACTTCAAAAATAACGATGCTGAACTTAAACACTATGATATTTATACATAAACCAAAAAAAAACCATTTGCCAAAATATTGAATTATATACAACAAGGACATTTATAAACATAATACGAGAACGTGCAATGAAATTTGGTTACCAAAAATGAACAAAGCCAATACACAAAATAGTTTAAATGGAATAGTTTATTATGATGTGCTGCCGGAGCCCATAAATACCTCACCAATTGATGGATTCAAGGTGGATTGTAGGAATCATATTCATTTTAAATACATTAAATAATAAAAATGTAATAATGTATCAACGTAATTAATAAAAGATAAGATACATGTAAGCTTCGATGTACAAATTGTTAAAATATATTTTTTTTTAAAGCTAAAAAGTGGGCTGATGTGTCAGTAACAAGGGAACGCAATATATTGTTTTGAATCATTATGTATTATTATTATAACTAGGCATAGGATTACATAATAAACTAATTTGCATATTCCAGCACTTTTTGTCATGAATGCATATTTAAGCCTTTTTATTCTTCAAACTGCTCAAATTATAAATGGTCGATGTTTTTGTATTTTCTGAGGAAACGATTATTTTTAGGATCGGTTCCATTTTAAAAAATGAGATTTGTAGTTGAGCCGTATTTTTTCGTAGTTTCGCTGTTCCCCTCCCCAATGAAATAATGTTATTTTAAGGAACCGATTAACGTAGTATACTTCTGCGCCAATACATACAACCCTAACTGTAGTTCTAATCGTAAATATGCAGCGTTCACATATGGAATGAAATATCTCTGTATTCAATCAAACCAGCAACCTTCCTCCTCAAAGTTGAATGTACGGTACGCCATCTTTTGTAATAAGATCTCCAAGGATATCAAGGATACTTTCTGTACTTCTTATATGTGTATACTCTGTGTTCAGATATTCGTGGAAGGGACCAGGTGCGCCTGAAGTCAGGTATTGCTACCTAGAAATCTCGACTGAGAAAGGGGATGAATGATTGCGTGACGGGATTATAAAGCCGGTGTCACCAGGAATGAAATTACCTCAATAATAAGGTAACTGCATACCTACGTAGAAGTATTCTCAAGTTTATTCTTTTTAACTTTTGTCGTTAAAAGTTTCCCTTAATCCTTCACGGTTACTAATTGTAAATACTTCACTATGCATAGGACAATGATGTAATTCATTTGTGTTTAATTGTTACTTCTACAGCCGCATTCAGATAGGAGTAAAAAAATCTCATTTTACACATTAACTTATTACTTGTAAGTATATTGAAATTAGGTTAACTGAACAATCCCAAAATGGATTATTCAAAAAGCCCTATTTATAAAGGAGTAAAATGATCAGCTCTATGACTTTTTAACGGGGGAGTTGGCAGACGTATGGCAGATTGTATGTTTAATAGTGCCAAATTATAAAAATTCTTATATGTTTACTTAAACAAATTAATGAAATTGATATGCCATTAGCTGGTCATGGATATAATTGTTTTAAAGACAGACTTTTTATGAATATTCATTTATAACTAACTTAAATTTCTAGTGTTTTTAGTAGTTACCCTAGCAACCATTAATTAACAATAAAAAACAAATTGTGATCTCTCAAAAGTTGTCGGAGGCTTTGAAACAGAGGTGAAAATAGAGATTTGCATGACAAAAGACACCATTAGCAAAATTCAAAAGATATGGAGTGTCAGAGGTATAACGAAGACTACTTAGATGAGACTCGTGAGGGCGCTGACTTTCCCTATATTTCTGTATGTTGTGAAAACATAAACAGCCAACGAAAGGAAGCGGGTAGATGCCCTAGAAATGTGGTATTGAAGAAAAATTCTCAGACTTTCATGGACAGCCAGACGCAAATGTATCCATTCTGGAAGAGCTGAGCATCCACAACAGGCTTTCAACTGTCTGTCTACAATGTATGAAGATACTTTGGACATGTTGCTCGCCAAAGTGAGGACTCCAACTAAGAGAAAATTATAGTCACTGGCAAATTGGAAGGCAAGAGAGGCAGAGGAATATCTTTGAATTGTTTTGACTAGTGGTGTGCAAAAAAGAAGAAATTATTTATACTGAACAATCGGGTTCTTTCTATGTAAGCATCAGTATCGTCGAAAGAGTCCTGTGCTCGAGGAATGAATATTCCTAAATGGAAGAAATTTACGGAGTCCTAAACATGGCATGTATGTCAAAAATATTATTTCTGAAATAGCAATGCAGATATCACTGCCAAGATATCTATTAAAAGCATACTCAAAGCCGGAGGGGAAGAAAGAAAATTAACACTTCAAAATAATTAACATTATATTAACGGATGACCTTTCATAACCGTGGGAGCAGTTGGGTCTTGGGCAGAATGGTCTTATAAAACTAGTTACAGCTAGTTATCTAGAACTGCATGTATAATCATAATCGGCTATAGTACGCCGACAGTTTTATTTCTCGGTATAAGGAATGCATTTTGTTATATTTGCTAACAGAACTAACAGATCACGGATGTTTCAGGAACTGAGAAGGTTCTGTAACTGCTATGAAAGCGATTCTGTAGCTATATGCATTGCTTGAAATATCTAACACTTGTTGGAGACGGTGATAGTTCTATCACAAACATACTACAAGTAGTTATGTCTTATGGCCCCAATGCGTTCTTTATAAACGAAATTGAGTGTACTAATCATGTACTTCGAAATTACTGTAACAAATCAAAAGTTCTTACAGCAAAACTGCAAATAAAAAAGGTAATGTTTTATCCTCTCTGAGAAAAAAATAAGTTGATTACATATTAAGGGCTCACATAACCCTGCGCGCTCTGAAAACCAAGTAAATTTGTAGTGACCTAGTATCACTCTTGTTCCTAAAAATCGGAGTGGGGATCGCAATCCTCAACATCGAGGAGCCGATTTAAAAAGAAAAAGCAAAAAAAATCGGTAAAAAATTCATTTCTACTGTATCGTCCCGTAAAATTCTATCAAACTGATAGTATTCTTTTCTGAATTAGGCTTTATATTTTGGTGATCCAGCCACATCGGCCGTCTCATGTCTCATATAGCGGAATAATCCATCGCTGTATGATTGCATCTATAAATGAACAGCTCGCAGCTACTTCCACCTTGTATATAATTTATTTATAGCCCGCTAGATGGAGACAGCGTAGCAGACCGACTAAGCTTATCCGATGATCTTAGAGTCTGTTGGATTAGCGGTGAGCGCACCAACCATTTTATGATTTCCTAAGTATAAAAGGGGACAGTTTTTAGATCTAGCGGCAATTTTTGAGTGTCATTTGTTTTTTAGCAGAATTCTAAATTCTTTCCGAATGAAGGGAAGTTAGTGCAAGTCCACACACTAATAAAATATATACGTAGATATATCTATATCCCAATACGTGTGGAAAATTAATAAAAAAGCAATGGTATTCAATAAAACCAAATTTATTTACTAAACATACTGTATGACATTCATTTCTATGATTCGCTTACATTATTTAGTTCGAAGTATTTATGCCTGATCATAAATATTAATCAAACTATTCTACATAATAGGTGATGATGTATTCGTTCTCTGAATTTTCTCTCTCCAAAACTTAATCAACAACTTCCAATAGATTTTCTATTTTTATATATTTGAGTGTCGATGCTTAAACATTGTAACAGATATTTCAATTCCTTTAAAACTTATATAGATTCCCCAGAAATCCACCAATCATCTGCTAGTTAGTAGTTTATGTTCAGAATTAATCTGAAATGGCTGATACCTCATCTAGCAGTTCTCTTTCCACTACGCTTCACCCGGCTGCGTTCCATGTGCATCTCATAAATAGTAATTGAAATCCATTATTGATTTATTGGCAGACTTAACCTTTGCTCTTTCCGCTGTAGAGGGAATATTTATATTGGCAATACAGCCTTCCTCACTGTGCCCCGTGCCAATACAAACTTCGCCACACCCTTAATTTTAAAATACACGAGCTCAACATGCACCTCGGATGCAGTAAATTGAATTTGGAAAAACACTCTGAATGAAATACATTATTGGGGGGAAGCGTACATTTTCTTCGTTTATTCGTTGTTGGTAAACATCATGGGTATCAAGAAGAAAATTGCATTTTAACGAAGGGATCGACAATAATTTTGAATTTTGAAAAAATGGATGTTGGATGAATAAAGTTTTGTTATATTTCATGATAAATGTGTGTTATATTTCACCTCATGAGATCACAAATCCACAGAGGTACTTACAAGCTACGTGACTGCGACGCAACCACAAGTAGCCTACTGATATGCTTCTCATTAAAGCTGATTTCCGTACACGGCGCTACCCGAATTATACTGAAGTGCAGCCATGGAATTAATACGGTGTGAAGTGACTCTAACGACGAAGACAATAATATTGTTCGTTTTATTTTTTTATTTTTGGAATAACTAATGAGTAAAACCCCAAATTGTAATATTTAATCATTGAAGACAATATTGGCAATTCGCAAACAAAAATTTGAAATAGGAAAATTGAAAACTGAAGGAGGATCCTAGATGCGACCGTTTGATTTTATGATCTTTTTTCTTTATATTTACAAGCATAAAAGCGATCTTTAATAATATTTTGGGTTCACCCATACCACGAAATAAATGTAGGGCCCTCGTTGCCGCCAAGAAACTACATGCCAAATTGACTTTTCTTTCCAACCTCAATTCACGCCTTCTCCGCTAAAACAACTTTAATCACAATTATAGTTATAAAATTATGGATTTTTTCCCACCTCCAGAAAAAATTTTACATTCAAACCACATTCGGACGTCATTTCTGTCAAACGCGTATTAGATGCGAATGCAACTTTCTTAGCGTGCTACCAGAACTTTCGGTAGCGTGCAACTAACTTTAAACCCGTAGTCGACGAGTCGTATCGTGTACGAACACTAGCAAAATAGTATGGCGGATACTCACGAGTCGCTTGTAAGCAACTCCGTGTAGGAATGGCTTTAGTCCGACAGAGTATTTACTAGTAATGTGAGACAAGTAAGATAAAAATAAAACACACTTGACCCAATTGAATATACTAATTTTACTCGTTATTGATCAGATTTTCATTTAGTTACCGAGCAGATTTGAGTATAGTATTATATCTAACAATCGCCTTGATCGAAGTCCTAATTCGAGCAAAAAGTCTAACGGAGGAGGCGTGATGTTATGTGTGTCTAAAAATATCTCATCCTGTAGACTACCGGTCAAGCACACAAATGTTGAACACACTTTTGTAATGCTCAACATACCTTATAGTAAAATTATTATAGGTTGTGTCTACATCCCACCTGCATCGGATTTCCAAATATATATAAACCACAATGAGGACATAGAAATGCTGAAATTCAAATATCCGAAAGCAAAATTCATAATTGCTGGTGATTATAATCTGCCGAACTGGACCAGCCAAGATGACATCGGATCTGCCACAAACGAAGTTGAATTACAGTGCGCTAAATCCAGTGAAATTCGTGATATGTCCATATTCCTAGGACTAACTCAATCAAACAATGTGTCTAATTCTAATAATCGAATGTTAGATTTAGTGTTTTCAAGTGATTCAAAAATAGTGGTTGAGAAATCTGACGAATTATTATTGCCTCTAGATAAACACCATCCACCATTAGATATTATCATAACAAATATGTCTGGAAGATCTCCAAACCTAACTACCACATCGTATAATTTCTCCAAAGCCGAATACCATAATATTAATGAGTACCTTACCTCGGTAGATTGGTCATTTTTAGACAACGAAAATAATTTAAATAATCAATTAGAACAATTTTACTCAATTTTAAATACCTCGATAGAGCGCTTTGTTCCTAGGGTCAACTTCACACCATCTAACTATCCCAAATGGTTTACGAGGGAATTAAAAAAACATATCCATAGAATATATAAACATACCAGAAATCCTAATGATTACATAACTTTTACTAAATTACGTAAGCAGTGTAAAGAATTATCAATAAAATGCTATAGTGATTATGTAAGCTTAATTGAAAAAGAGGTACACCAAAATGTTAAAAAATTATGGAGTTTTTCTAAAAGTCAACAAAAAAATGATTGTGGATTTCCCAATAACATGTACTTAAAAGAAAAATGTGCCGACAGTATCGAAGGTATAGTTAATCTATTTGCTGATTCATTTAAAAGTGTTTACGACACAGATATTCGTGTCAATACGATTCCCGATATTTCAGTGGAAGAGGTATTAAATCTAAGCCAATGTTTCATCAAAAAAGAATCTATAGAAAAAGTCATAAAAGAATTAGATAGCAATAAATCTGCTGGACCGGATGGTATTCCTCCAATATTTTTCAAAACTTGTGTTAGTAGTCTGATATATCCTCTTTATAAACTCTTTAACAATTCTTTAAGTTCTGGTTCTTTTCCAGCTCAGTGGAAAAAGAGTTATTTAACCCCTATTCATAAAAAAAGGAGATAAAAGCGATATATCAAACTATAGACCAATTTGTATAATATCTGCTTTACCGAAAGTTTTTGAGAAATTAGTCCTAGATATCATTGTAAAACCTATCAACAACATTATTGTTCCTAACCAACATGGCTTCATCACAGGTCGCTCTACCTTAAGTAATTTAATGATTTATGAAAATTACATATCTGAATCTCTGGGTCTCAAACAACAAGTGGACAGTATATACACTGACTTTAGTAAAGCTTTTGATAAGGTTCGACATCACATACTTATTTATAAACTTCGATCGTTGGGCATCAAAGGTAAATTATTGAGTTGGATTGTTAGTTATCTTAGCCATAGGGTGCTTAGTGTTAAGATTAATTCTGTACAATCTTGTATATTCGAGGCCACAAGTGGGGTTCCTCAAGGGTCCCACCTCGGCCCAATATTTTTCTTATTATTCATCAATGACATTGTTTACCAATTTAATGATGTAGAAGTTCTGCTATTTGCTGACGACTTAAAAATATATAAAAGAATACGAAATGTATCCGATTGTCAAATTTTACAGAGTAATCTAGAACAACTTCATCAATGGTGTGAACAAAATGCTTTATTTTTGAACATTCAGAAATGTCAAGTAATACGATTTTCCAAAACTCGTTATAATATATTACATGAATATAAATTAAATAATATTAAATTAATACCAGTATCACATATTCGTGACTTGGGTGTAATATTCGTTGAAAACTTGTCATTCATTGAACACATCAACTATATAACTAATAAGGCTTTAAAGATGCTTGGCTTCCTTTGCAGAACTTTAACCGATTTTAAGTCCATAGATTGTATGAGAACCCACTATACTTCATTAGTCAGAAGTCAATTGGAGTATAATTCACCTATTTGGTCCCCTTTATATAAAGTTCACTCCAATAATATAGAAAGAGTTCAGCACAAATTTCTTAAGTACGTAAATTTTAAGCTCGGAATTCCTATTGATTACATTAATTATGTCAGTTTGATGAATCAATTGCATCTAATAACACTGTCTGACAGGAGAATTATTTCAGACCTGAACAAAAAACGCCCACTACTGTTGTACACAGGTTCGTATTTGTTTAAATTTTGTAATTACCTATTATCACCAGCTCTGTATTGTTTTTGTTAAGTTACATTTATGTTATATCTATGTTATGTTGTGTTATGTTTATGGTAGGTTTATGTTTATGATACGTTATGTTCATGTTATGTGTATGTTATGTTATGTTTATGTTATGATATGTTTATTTTATTATTTCAGACCTGGTTGTGTTACACAGAGTCATTAACAACTTAATTGATAGTCCTGCCATCCTTGCCACTATTAAACTACATGTGCCGACTAGGAATACAAGGCAAAATATAACATTCTTCTGTAATACATACTCGACCAACTATCAGACACACTCACTGACCAATAGGATGCATGATCTGGGCAACAAGTATGGGGGTGTTATTGATTTATTTATTGACTCCATATATAGAATTAAGCATAATCTACATCAACACTTTGTTGAATCCTACAAATTAGAGTAGCTTTGGTAAATTAGTTTTAATGATTTGTTTTATATGTAATGTTGTTGTAATTTCTTTTTTACTTTATGTTATTTTTTTTCCTTCTTTAAAATGGATTACATCTATTTACTGTCAATATCTCCTGTATAATACATATTCTCTTATTGTACTGCATCATGTATCACTTCTATGTAAAAGCCTTTTTAGGCGTATATATATATAAATAAATAAATAAATATACCAATTTTTCAAACACATAACTAACAGAACTTAGCGCCGTTTTCCACAGGGGTAGGCAGAGAAGATGGACTGCCAAACAACTCGGTCTTGGGACACACTTCTTGGTTCATTCACATTCATACATCGTCTGTTACATAGCCATCGGTTATTCTGACTCTTGACATGGCCGACTCAAGTATTTGGTTCACTTAATCGTGCCATAATAATAATAACATAATGTTTTGTTTCACATCAAGTGCGCTTTATGTCTTCATGTGTTCATGTCTTCATCGGGAGTCCCGGACTTCTTCTGTGGACATAAAATATATTTATTTGTATGCATAATTTGTTCAGTGCGATAAATAGAGTTTTGTCAATATACCAACTGTAGATATTAAAATGTCATAAAACGTACAAATATTTTCTAAAAATTACTCAAATAAAATTATTATTCTCAAAGGATCCCAAGTAAATATAGTGGGGAAGTGAAAGGTGGGGAAATTCTTGGGAAATCATCTGGTCACCAAACACGACTGAAGCTATAAAGAAACTTTTCGATGTATAAATATCACTCCACTCTCGCAACTTACCCCAATATCATAGTCCCAATGTCTCCGACTAGTATGGACGCTTGTTTGCTATTCGCAAAAAAAAAATTAAAAGAATTGGCAATTGTTTAAAATATTTTATTATCGCTTATACAACAAGAATATTCAGGATCATTTCATTACTGGGAATCTGGTCGTTTGTTACCTAAATTGTATTTTGTTACCCGCCTCATTATAAAATTCCTTTTGTGAGGAAGGAATGAAACTACATTTATCATGTTACCGGAATATAATGAATAACTATATTATTGTATTCAATCTCGATAACCTCTTGGTTTTATGAGTTAACTATGCACATATAAAGAACAATAATAACCCAACAAACCCGTGCAACTAGAATTGGCTCTACGTTGAACTTTGTGGTGGTACTTACTAAAACTTATTTCGGTCAAAAAACTATTTATATTATGCACCATTTATGTTTAATATTCTTCCAAATCAGATTAAGTCTACCAATTCCTTAGTTAAATTTAAAAAGTTAGTCAAGATGTTTGTATTGACAGATGATCGTCTTAATATTTTTTCATCCTTGTCCTTTCTTAAATAATAAGATTTTATATAAGTCCCATTTGTTAAAAACCAAATGTCACCCTAGCTGTCTTTATTATCTACTTTATATCTTCTTGAGAATAATGATTAGTTATGGTTCAAATATTGGTACAATACTCGTATACTGTCGAATTACCCATCTGGTAACTCATCTAATACATATTTTTTTTATTTCTTTTTGAAATATTTTGTTTTTGCATGTATTATTACTTTATGTTAGCTTCACAAAAATACAGGCTTAGTCCTAGTGAGGTTGATTTTTATGAGAAAAACATGATTTATGTATAGCGAGATGCAATAAATAAATATACTTCGGCAACCGGACAAAACAGAACGGTTACAAAACATGACCAAAGTTTAGGTTAGGTTAGGTTAGGTTTTTGATTGTCACTTCAATGTTCTACTTAGTCATAGAAACGTGTAAAGGACCAAAGGATATATATATTTCAACTGCGCCTGAAACAGTGTATCACCGCAATCCCTTTGCACCAACGCTATTATTATGACGTTTTTTAGGTGCCGGCAATAGCCCTAACCGTGCCGGTTATCATGCAACTTCGCCACGTACTGTTTGCTAATTCAATAAGCTCATGCTTTTATTAGATATTCATTTATTTTATGTTTTTTGACTACGCCAGAATGAGTATCCGACACTGGCGATATAATACATACGGCTAGCGTTTTCCTGGTGCTGACAAAATACTGCCCGTACCGGTCATTGTGTCCAACTTCGCCATGTACCATGTTTTCGTTTAAAATCTAAATAAGCTCTTGATTTCACAAAATACCTGTTTTTTATAGGTATGTTTTTTTTTATATAAACTCCACACAGAAGGCCCTGATGAAAAAAAGACATAGACAAACCTCACCTTACGAACCAGGGCACCCCTGTAAGTCACTAAGAAGGGGTATTAGTCATCCAGTAAATTCCCGGGCGGCGGTACCTATATCCGCCTCCCACATTTATTTTGCGCCTGAAGTAGTGTATGCCGCAATCTCCAGCACTGACGCTAGTATATGGGGTGTTCCAGGTGCTGACGATAGCGCTGCCCGTGCCGGTCATCGTGTCCAACTTCGCCATGTACTACTCCCACACGCAAGCGCGCGCCAAGCTGCCCAAGAAGCGGCGGAGAGTGCTGCCCGTGGAGCAGCCCAGGGGTCCCCGACTTCCAGGTACGATCATATCTCATTTATAACTCATATAAACCGCAGGAAGAAGTTAAATAACCTCAATTTGTTATATGACATTGTAATTTCTCTAGATATAATATAAGACCTTGAGGTGACTTCACAAAAACGGCGCTTTACAAATCATCCAATTATTATTATTATTAAGATATATTAAAATGTTACCATTTTACTGTAAGCACTATTGTTACTAAAAACTATGGTAAATAGTTATATTAAGCCTGTATTAATGAAATATCTACTTCGCAATTTTGAAAAATAGGTATCTTTTGAATTGTGAGCTCTGGCTCACATATGAGACAAGGAAAAGAAACCCGCTTTCTTTGTCTGGCATTTATAGATCAACGCAACTTTTTTCAGCTTGCGATGAAATTTAAAGCGATAAATGCTGGTAAACTGCCAAAATGTAGTAAAATATTTAAATTAATTTTAATTTTAAGCCATTTACGCAGACTTAAGAATATTTTAGCGGATTTTGGAATTTTACACAGTTGTTGTTAATGAAGGAAAAACACAACTCTTGATGATCGTAAAGGTTTTCCATTCCACCCTAAAAGACATTTATTGGGATGTTAATTGAAAAATATTGTGCCTATTGTGTACTATTGTTGAATCCTCATTAAATGAAAGGGATCATGTGAGAGATATAAATAAGTAATGTAAAGAATAACGTTTACAAAAATTATATAATACGACATTTTATATTATATGAACAAGAAACTTTATATCAGTCTATTTATGTTCATAAGATCATAAGGTGGAATCTAACATCACGAACATCCATCAAATAGACTACACGATCTCCCCATGCGCATTATTGAAACCGAATAAAGGAGATTAGATATTGGATTACAGACTGTTCGGGTGGAATTAACTTTTAGGAAAATTCGAACTCCTTATGGGAATTGCCGTAAAAGCATGTAGCAGCCAAAGCGGTCTCAGATTTCATTTTAGGGATCAAATATGTAACGTATTTAAAGTGGACTTTAATTTACAATCCAGAATAAAGACTAACAGCATTATAAGATTATAAAATTGAAAAGCCTTCGCAGCAATATTGTAACATTGTAATAATGGTTTTTGAGAAGTAAAATTATGAAACATGTAACTGAAACGACGCTACTTTAATTAGAATTGTGCTCGAATTTATTAGCGTTGTTCTTAACTTATTCGTTAGTTTATTTGTAAATTACAGCGTGAATTCGTTAGCACATTGATTTCTATGATAATTTATTCAAATATAATTGAGCACCAAATTTACATACGGTAACTGTATCATGCTCTACATGCTGCGCGAATCAAGAGATGTTTCTCAATCTCTTACGGCTGTTTTACATTCTGTTTCGTATCAATTTTTTCTTGAACTGTGTTCTTTTTTTAGCAAAAATAATATTTGGACTAAATGAAACACGTGTTGAAATGGGAAGGAGCTACGATAGGAGAAGGGATTGGAACAGATAAGAGGTAGATCCCATTGTTATAAATATGGCATTGTTAACTACTAACCAACTGAAGTTGACATTATGTAAACTAATCATAATAATATAATATTTTTGTTCCCGCACGGAGAAAAATTGCTAGTATTCAATATTGCCAATTTACTGAGAATCTCTACAAATTATTCGTAATCAAGTTAAAAACGGAATTGCTGTCCCTTAACTAATGGAACTGGTATGTTTCCTAATAAACTTCTAGTAAAATACGAATGTATTAACACATGTTCATAAAAATCATATTTTGTCGCATTTCGTCATTGTATATTATCAAGGCAAATGCAGGTGCATGAACAAGTGTTCCAATATATTGCGAATTAACTAAAACTTTATTAGGAAACAGCCTGCAATCCCGTTTTTACCCGGATTACCAAAAATCTGAAGAGTTTTTTGATAAATTAACAATACTCATTTTTGTCTCTTTATCGCTCTGTTCCCTTGTCTTTGCATTATCTCCCATTATAACTAACACTCAATGGCTAGACGCTTATTCTTTTTACATTATTGTAAGAATAACATTCATATTAATTTTTTTAACTTACATGTTATTTAATCGTAATACATAAGAAAGTGTTGTGTTTTATTTATATTCTTTATTTTAGAACTTTTTAACCTTATTTCAGCCATTAAAGTCAGATCAAGAGTTCGTTACAAAAACTATTTAGAATTTAATCTTTTGGAGTCTTATTCAGGATAACCTTTATTTCCGGGTTATTTGTGTCGATTCTATTATCACCCTTGGGGTAATAACGCAAGAAGGCACTTAGGTACCAATATTTGATCTGTATATAATTTAATAAACCCTTTATCGCGTCAGGAATCATTTCTGCGGAAATTAGTATTCATAAGAAATCCACTGCCTACTGAATCAATGTCGATACGCATGCATGTGTGTCTCCGTGATGGAGATTTATCTTACAACGATATTATTTTCAAAATAACAGCAGGAAGCTACTTTCGCAATTCGGAAAAGTATTATTTGACACTCTAAGAAGAATTAGTGTTCCGAAGGCATAAATTATTATTATTTGCGGAATTGAAATATTACACGAATTTAGTATAGGCAAATCATTTTAAAGAGGATATCTTGGAATATGTTTGTCTTTTCGAGAGTTTCAAAAAAGTTTTTCTAACTGTTTTGAAATATCCGTTAGCATTCCCCTCTGGCCAGCAAATGCCCAATAGGTATTTATAATTATTAATTTCACCTAGCGTCAGAGGATACTCGAGTACTTACAGAAGTAAACCGTTTAAATTCTCTATTTATGTATATTTACGCTTTATAATGTCCACTTTATTTTCATGAATTGTTTTAACTAACTTTTCACTGGCTTAATTACAAAAAATAAGATGTAGATACCTACTCGGAGAAAAATGATTGTTGTTCATTTATTAAGCATCTCTTCAAATCATTGGTTATCCGGTTAAAAACGGAATTTCAGGTCGTTTCCTGATAAACTCTTTGTAAATTCCTTATGTATCGGAACACGTGTTCATGCACCTGCATGACGAAATGCGAAAATATTGGTATTTTTATTAATAAGTGTTGACATCGCTATAACACATTCGTATTTTACTAAAATTTTATCAGATAACGTATCAATTCATTCGTTAATGGCCTGCAATCCCGTTTTCAACCGTATTACGAATTATTTTAAGAGATTCTAAATAAACGTGTATAAGCTTTAACCTTTTTATTTTGTTTGTACAATAAAGATATTTTGAATTTGATGTTGATTTTTCACCCAAACGCCATTCTTCGTCCTTTGAAAGGGTAAATAACCGTTATTTACTCCATCCAGTAGGTACACCACAAAACAAGCAATTTTCTCTTTAAAATAATGTACCTGTACGTGTGAAACAACGTACAATGTACGTCTTCCATACTCGCATTGCCCTCCTTTTCCCATGTCGCTTTTATCCTTTAACTTTCAACTTTAAGCAGGAGACACGTGACAGGGTGAATTATTTAATCTAGGAGCAGCTCCGTTAACTCCGGCTTTAGTCGTACAAGACTGTCATGGACACTGAATATTATATAACGTCATAAATAAGCCAGCTATGTTTTTTCCTTTATAGTTATTGTGTGCGTTCCATCCTCTCTGCAGTGGTAACCAGTCCTCTCTACAGTGGTAGGCAGTCCTCTCTGCAGTGGTAGGCAGTCCTCTATGCAGTGGTAGGCAGTCCTCTCTGCAGTGGTAGGCAGTCCTCTCTGCAGTGGTAGGCAGTCCTCTCTGCAGTGGTAGGCAGTCCTTTCTGCAGTGGTAAGCAATCCTCTCTGCAGTGGTAGGCAGTCCTCTCTGCAGTGGTAGGCAGTCTTCTCTGCAGTGGTAGGCAGTCCTTTCTGCAGTGGTAAGCAATCCTCTCTGCAGTGGTGGGCAGTCCTTTCTGCAGTGGTAGGCAGTCCTCTATGCAGTGGTAGGCAGTCCTCTATGCAGTGGTAGGCAGTCCTCTCTGCAGTGGTAGGCAGTCCTTTCTGCAGTGGTAAGCAATCCTCTCTGCAGTGGTAGGCAGTCCTCTCTGCAGTGGTAGGCAGTCTTCTCTGCAGTGGTAGGCAGTCCTTTCTGCAGTGGTAAGCAATCCTCTCTGCAGTGGTGGGCAGTCCTTTCTGCAGTGGTAGGCAGTCCTCTATGCAGTGGTAGGCAGTCCTCTATGCAGTGGTAGGCAGTCCTCTCTGCAGTGGTAGGCAGTCCTTTCTGCAGTGGTAAGCAATCCTCTCTGCAGTGGTAGGCAGTCCTCTCTGCAGTGGTAGGCAGTCCTTTCTGCAGTGGTAGGCAGTCCTCTATGCAGTGGTAGGCAGTCCTCTATGCAGTGGTAGGCAGTTCTTTATGCAGTGGTAGGCATACATACTACTTTGTATTGTCATATGAACAAAATCATAATGTACTTTAATGTGGAATAATTTTAAGATGTTCTGTAAAATTATTATTGTTATAATAATATTATATTGATGTATGTAGTTAGAAACAGGTATATTTATATATTTCTTTAAGTTTGTACAATTTTTTTTTAAATATATGGCTGTTTCGTAACTCTCACTTTTGAATATCATAATGAAGCCTTTAAAATAAACAGCTATGATTTTTAACAAACTAACAATAACATATTCAAATAATAACCTTGATATCCACTGTGGGCAGTGTTGTTTTTTTTTCCTTTTTTTATTTTCCGCTGCTGCAGTTACCTTTCCGTCAATGTCCTTATAAGCCTTCCTGTCTCTTGCGAATATTATTCTAAAATATCCAAACTCATCAACTCGCTCCAATGATTCGCCATTCTCTTGTGAACATACCTTCTGGGTACACAAACCCATCCTTTCGGTCCAAGAGCTCGCCATTCTCTCTTGAACATACCTTTGGAGTACACAAACTCATCCACTCACTCCAAGAATTCCCTATTCTCTTGTGAACATACCTTCTGGATACACAAACTCATACACTCGCTCAAAGAATTCGCCATTCCCTTGTGAACATACCTTCTGGGTACACAAACCCATCCACACCCTCCAAACTGTGCTTTCAGAATCCTACCTTTCACATACAATATCTTCGGGCTTACTTACATTCATAATTAAATTATTTTACATACTTGGTTCATCCTAGATATAGACAAGAGAAACAACAACTCTTCCATACTATTACTTACATAGACATAAACAAGAGAAACCGCCACACTTCCATACTGTTATTTACCTAGCCATAGACAAGAGAAACTGCAACTCTTCAATACTGATACTTTCCTCTGTAAAACATAATTGTACTAATTGAATGAGACCTTGACTCCAAGTATTCATAAACATTGTTAATAAAGCATCTTTACAACAGAAAGCTTCAGGTAAATAATAAAATTAAAGGAAAGTTGTACACCAAAGTACAAGAAAACAAACCGATTATTAAAAAAAAATTACTTCCTGTGGTGGGGAGGGTAAGCATTTATGATTCGATTCATTTAAGATTCTAAAAAAACTCAGGACAGACAAATCAATACACGTTTAAAAAGTGATTATAAAGTCATTAAAAGTGATGAAAAAAACTAGCCTCCAAACCTAACCTAAAGTTACCTTTTTTCATCGCTTTTCACAACTTTATATCACTTTTCAGAAATGTGTTGATTTGTCGCTGTCCTAAGTTGTCCGGTTACCTAAGATTCTAGGGGTACCATTAAAATTCAATAACTTTGGTTTGCGATTCTATAACTAAAATTTACAAATTTTCTAAAACATTGCATTTAAGATTCATAAATTGAATTAAATTTTTAAGTTTCGGTGAAGATAATTCGTTGTGTATAAAAGGTCCCTGAAAGGTGGCTATTTACTATTACTAACTGTTAGTTATTGAAATTATGTTCTACAGAAAGTTTCTTTAGAGTTGTTATAGTATATTTAATATCACCTTTGACAAAAATCTGTGTAAATTGCCTGTCAGACCGCTTCATATATCAAATTAATGATTATCCTCCACATCATTAATCCCAAAGTTCATGTGGCAATTTGGTGGCGTAGCGCCCGTTTAATATTGCACAATTCCATTTCCCGCCCTTAATTACAGGGCAGGCAGGTCCCGGGGGCCCGGCGGGGTCGCTGACCGGGGCTCCGGGCAGCGGCGGGGGGGGTGCCGGGGGGCCCGGCCAGCCCGGAGGGGGGGCCCCGGCACAGCAGAACAGAAGGATGAACGCCATCAAGGCCAACCACCCCAAGGAGATGATGACGGCTAAGATGGGTATGGATTTAAATTCTAATTACTACGTTTATCTATTTTTTTAAACTATTTTTTTAAATGGTATGCCGCTTTGAGGTCTCTTGTAACTTGTGTGTATGTTACATGCGTCGTTTGTAAGAAAGTGGAAATTTAACCAGAGAAATGCCTTTAAAATGTAAGTTTTTTCCTCCGAAACTCAAATGAGATTATTAAAATGAATTCAAAATTTATTACGTTAGTTATTGTTAGCAAGCTAAATGACGTATTTCTATTTTATAAAGTTATGATAATGTGGTGAACACTTTTCACACCCATAGGTTAGGTTATATAGATTATTCGTAATATTTGTTATTTCTATCCGATTATTCCTAATATTTATTAGTGTTTGTATAATGAAGCTGACAGATTACGACTAGATGACTACATCGGGAGGTCTAGCACGACCACCAAATATGTCAACATTGACATGATAAAGGTTTTTATCAACATAATCGGCGATTAGTCGACCTTCACCACCAATTAAAGCTGCTTAGTTTATTCAGACCGTCCGAACCCTAGGTAAAGATGTTTATTTTTTGATAAACATCGTTTTCACAATTTCACCACCAAATTTTAAAATATTGTCTTTTATGAACGGCTACAAATTTTATCTTAGGTAACGGATTTTAACAGTTAACCACTATCATTTTAATTGATTTTAACTTTTGGTCAAAAAATAATAAGCAAATTCCCAAATATTCATAAAAATAACTCGTTTGATTTTCACGTTTCTAAACGACAACAACTTTGTACGCCATAGATAAAATTTATCCATGTTGTCGGCGATTTTTTTCCGATATTTATCAAATTATCGTCATATTGCGGCACCGGGCGTGCTGGTGGTATTGACAAACTAACGTTTATAGCTTAGTTTCTCATATCGATTCTGTTCAGTTATACATATTTCCGTGCTAGGCCCCCAGGCACTCCTGAGATAAGGAACCCAGCATTTATTTGACTATAATATTTAGTTGTTCTGTAAATATAATTTTCACTTAGTCGTATAAACTAGATTAGGCATTTCACATTAAGGTACCCATAATATGAAACTTGCACGAGGGAATATTAGTTACTCACCGTAAGTAAATCTTTTAGTAGGAAAGATTACAGATGTATATTTTAATGTAAATCAAGTAAGTAAATTTACGCTACTTGATTAATTGGCAAATAAATTAAAACTAATACTTGAATTAACCGCTTGGCTTGGTGACTGACAAGAGTCAGTCGGTGTGCTAATCAAGCTAGATTATAGGCTTAATGCTTACTTAATATAAGGTCATAAATCCTGCATAAAAGCAGCTCCCCTAGACATACGTCAATATAGCATTAAGTATCATGTTTTTATTTTAAATAATTAAAGCGTTAATCAAGTACTGAAATCATAGAAAAATATGTGAATGTTTTCAAAAATACGTGACTGTATTCATAAATATATGACTCTATTCACAAATATGTGACTATATTTATTAAATTTTGATTTTCATTATAAGCCTTTAATATTATATGTTTATTATTTTATTTTATTTTTGTATATTATAAACATTTTATTAAAGATTATTTGATAATCATAAAAATATACTAGGTGGTATATTTCTGCAATGCTACAAATATATTTAATTTCAATAATATTCGGGTAATTAGTACAACTAGGTAACTCTGAAATCAGATTCTTCGAGTTAAGAACAATGCATGTATGTCACAAACATTAAATGTGTGTTTGTTGCGTACATGTAAGAACAAATAAAGGTATTGGAACTCAAAAAAGGTGATTTAGGGGTTACATAGTTATAGTAATAATTACTTCGCGATATAATAGAGTTTTCTATCATATTTTCTACATAAAATTTGTAGCAATATTTACACAATATCTCTTTACGTATTTTAAAATATATTTATCTTCAACAATTTCTTATTATTAGGACCGACGTCAACATGGAACTCGACACTTTTATTGCTTAAAAAATAGCTAATATTCATTAATTTGCAAGTTTATAATTAAATGTAAATATAGATTATCCGTTGCTTGACTTCAATTTGAAGATGCAAAATGTACTTATGTACTATGTATGAATATTTGTATGTAATATTAACAATTTACATATATGTTGCTTTTAAAATGTTGTCTTAACAATAACATAGTCTTATGTGAGACGGTCCGATATTTTTCGTCGCTTTCATAAATCATATTTCATTATTGCAATGTTGTGGTCCGGCGACTGTCCACAGATGGAGACCACGGGGAACTCGAGGCCATGATCCAAACCACCCCTAACCACTTCAAGCGCAAGAACCTGAGCATGCTATAACGGCCGCTGGGCCGAACCGCTTCTGGGAAGCTAGGCCCGCCGACACCCCTCTAGAGATCACCCTCACTCGCCCCTTGCGACCACCCCCCTCACAACACCACATCCTACCACCCCAATACTAACGTGACTGTGACGTCATCCCCTTGCACCGCTCTCTTACTAATTAGTACCTTAGAAATCATAATTTTTAGTACCTATTCAATTCTCACCATGTTTAACAACACTAAAAACCATTCCCGTTTTGGAATCAAAAACTGGCCTTTTTGACAGTTTTTTAGAAATATTTCTAAAAGCATTAACCTATTTTAAGCACTCTTTTGTCATCGAGCAAAATATTTAAAGCGCTTTTCGTTAAAGCATCTTCCGCATTTCATATTCTTAAATGGGTGCTCTTTTTGTCATGATTATTATAAAATTTCATCACGGAAGCACTTAAATTAAGTAATTTAATCCCCTCTCATATTTTCCCCACATTATTTATCAAACTCCTACAGCTTTAACAAACATAATAAACAATTGCTTCAAAGCTTTTAATATTTTACATTTCAAAAATAATTTACTAAATTTAACTATTACGCACACGACATACTTTATTTCATTCACACAATACCAAATTCTAGTATCAATATCCACATTAATTAAAATCTTCATTTGACCAAAACAACTCCTCTACTAATCCACCTCTCCGCAGCCTTGTGTGTACTCCCGTAGAGGCTTTAGCAATAACAGCTTCCGACCGCCATCATTTCAGGTTTGATTTAATTTTTATATCGTCTTGTTCTTTCTCTTGCATCTACCTATTCTGCTTCATGTTTCGCATTTCTTGGTGTTGTCTGCCCACCGGCTCATTGTTGCTTGTGTACATTTACTGCATCTAAACATATTTGCTACAAGCTTGCTTTGTTTGTCTTCCTGTGTGCACATATTTTTCGTATTGTAGTAGTTGTTAGTTTATTTGAATTACAGTGATCAAATGGATGATTTTTCAATTAGATCAACCTTAAAGCAATTGTCCTTTCTCAAGTCGAAGACGACGTTACCAATAATCAGCGCGAATCTTTTATTTAGACATTAATAAAAATAGTTTAACTATGAACAAATTTTTTAGTAATCAAGCGCAGTTTGTACCGTCAGTTTTTAATTTGGTAAGGTCGAAAATGCTTTTCAACGACTAAACATAAATACCTACCCCACGATTCAGCTACGTTACAGGATACTCATCCCGATTGGCGGAGTTTCCCGCCATGAGATTGACTTTGCAAGTATTTTCAGATGAGGTTCATCACAACACTAACTTCGGCAGGAACGGAACGAAACCAACAACTGTGGACGTTACACGAAACTAAATGAACACTGGGTACCCTGTTGACTTAATAAGCATCTTGCTAAAAACCAATTTAATACGTCTGCATTATTTATAAAACTAACCTCAGAGGATGCCATAGTGTACTCAACTAATATTATGTTTCTAGAACCTAGTCAGTTTCAGAGAATGATAAACATTATAACACAACAATGTTACACTAAGAGAATATTTATTCATTCACCACCATCATGGTTTGTTTTCGTTTAATTATTCATCTATTTATTTAATCATTACTCTTATGAAGTGAAACATTTCAAACCTTGAATGTTGACTTCATTGAAAATTGTATTTGCTTTGTTAAATATTTATAAAATTAATATTTATTTCTTTGGAACTGACTGAAACAGATAGTTTGCTTCCTCCCAATTTTCTAATTATCGTTTTCGTGTAGTTACTAATTTTATTTAAAAGGTATGTACTACCTTCCTAGTTACAAAAGCATGTGATTATTTGCGATATTTATTTTCATTGTCATTAAGTTAACCTGGTCATGTAGGTCTCTATCTGTTATCTGAATTCGTGTGTGAGAAGATTAAGCTGCATGTGTTTGAAAATCAGAGTTATTTCTTTTGAGTTTGGTAATGTTACCCCTTTCTTAAAGTTAGTAATTCGAAAACGAAGGAAACCTTTTTTGTAGAATTCATAATGCTTAAAAAATATATATCAAGTAACTTAATTGCTTATTTTTATCTCCTGCAAAAGGAAATTAGACCGCTTTTACAGTTTTATCTATTAATTCTGTTGAATATTCGTAAATTTGTAGAGAAAACGTAAAATACAAATTTTATTAATTCGTTGTTGTCTCGTGTAAACACAACCCCGCATGATGTTCACGGTTCTGTTTTAAATTGTTGTTTGGGTTATAGAATTGTGCATTATTTCACTATTTCCATAACGGTTTGCTTTCTGGCAATATATTTTAATATAGTTCACCCATAAGTATTCATTTGTTTCATCCTTTATTTTGATTTTAAACAAGTCTACTATTTATTCAATCGTGAAATTCATTCATTTTTTTAAATCGAACCATTATTCTAGGTAGCGCAAATTGACCTGGTTTGAATTGGTTTTAACTTTTTTTTTAATTTCGTAAATATTACAATTTTTTTAGCTGTGTACAAATAGTGAATTTTATTGACCTAAACATGAAAGATTGCGTCTTGCAAATGGTGAACATTTTCTGCTTCACACATTCGTGTTCTTTCGAACATATTTTCCATCACCATTTCATAGCGAATATTGGTTTTCAGTTGGACGACGGTCGCTGACTTATTGACGCACTCTCGTTCTTTCAAATAGGTACAAATAACACAGTTAACGCGGCAGCCACTTGAAGCTACTCTTGAGCAAATTAATCCTGTTGGAACCACAGTTATGAATGGTTTTGCACAGTTGGTGTCAAAAAAAATTCCAACATCATCAGATACAGAACAGCGTCGATGGTAACTGCAGCACTAGCTTCATTTTCAAAGAAAAAGCGGACAATCTACACTTGTGGAAATGCTTGTAATTATTGCTGACGAGCTGTTCTTTAATTCTCCATAGCTGATATCCTACAGTTTTTCTAGTTTTAAGCCTTTTAATTGAAAATTTGTTTCATTGCTCAATATCAAATTGTAGACGGTATCGTGATTTTGCTATGCGTTTTTGCCTGTCCGTCGGTCTTAATGCTTGCACAAGATGGACTTTATTTGTGAACATGTGTAAGGTGGCCAAAATCCTCTGGACGGACATCCGCCATAATCCGAGTTGAGGCGAACATGTCCTTGTTGATGTTTCTGGACAACCTTGGTCACACTCCTGTACAAGTTGAATATATTCATCCGGTACCAGGGAGGTTCCTTTCTGACCCGTTCTTAGCAAAAATGTGCAACCAGACGATTTATTGTTGACACTGTGACAAACATTGATATATCGACGATATGGACTTTTTTAATTAAATTAAATTTTTTAAAATTTTTATTTTTTAATTAAATTCGATGTTTTTGTTCGATACTGGTTGTGTATCGTTACATATTAAATCCCACAAATCATGTTAAAAATAAGTCGAAATACAACAAATTAAAACCATTAAGGTCATTTTGCGCCACCCTGTATTTAATTAACTTTTTACAATTGACATTAATTTAATATCACATAGGGAACAACTTACATTCACAAATCTCGAACTACAATATAAAAGGTGTTCTAAGCTAACCTAAACATCCACGACTTAAAAAGATTGTACTAGCCGACATCTTGCATATAATAAAGTTAACTGTTGTTCTTGGTAAGTGAGCTAAAAATCATTGTATAAAAATTATCTACAATTTTCTTATTTTTCTCTTAAGCATAATATTATAATATGAATACCTACATTGAATAAGTAGGTAAATACAAATGAGCCTAAATGTAATGATGTAATGCGCCAACCGCCTAGTAATGAAGTTCGTTGTTTGTTGGTGTTTAGTGACAATGAGCATGATCCCCGGCGTGGGGCTGACGGCCAACTTGAGCTCCAATGGCTACGAACTGAACCCCGCTCTAGCCATGATGAAGGCCACGCAGTGCTTCGAGAACCTAGCCTTCAACAACCGCCCCCAGGATGCAGAGGCCATCCTCATCAGCAAAGGCTTGATGGAGAAAAACGTCACGGAGAAAGGTTTCCTGGAGAAAACCGGCACCAACCTCTCCGGCCTTGACAAAACCAGCCTTCTTGAAAGGGGTTACTTAGAAAAGAACCTAATAGATTCATCCTCCATGTTCGATCGGGATACTACCCCTCTTAATCAGCCTGGACCTATTCTCAATCCAACCGAAGATAATAATTCTAGCGAAGAGGACAAAGATGAACTTCAATCCCTGGTTTCGTCCTAATGCTCCTCCCACCATAAACCTTGGTTCATTTAAGAGTGATTTAAATAAATAATGTTTTATTTTGGACCATAAAAGAGTGAGATAATTTAATTAACTATATCTGCGATCGGATCGCAGCGCCAAAGTGTACATTTTAATGAAATGTTTGGCGGACCACATCAAATTTAAGATAAAGTTTTTAAAATAATATGTATATTATTTTATCTGGATACGTTATAAGTTGTTAATAAAAAAATAAAAGTGATACATAAAAAATCGTTTTAAGGCTTGTAAATTGTAGGAAAAATAAATTATTTAGCTTTAGTGTGTTACTCAACCAAATTATCCTTACTCTTAGTATACTGGCTAATTAGCTTTTGACATTTTCACAATTTGACAAAATATCATGTTAGGATATATTATTATGAATGTTTTAATTTCAATATGATTATTGTTATATAATGCAAATTAATTTAGTAGCTTGTATTAATGATGCTGAGCACAACAGTGATAATATTGAAGATTGTACTTTTAATGTACATAATAAAATACAAAATTAAATATTTAAGTATCCACAATATACACAGTATAATATATTATATATAACCAATGTCGTTACACTATATATTTAGACTTGTTATTCACTTGTCTCACAAAATTAATATAAAATGTGGCAAGTAAGAAATACTCCTTTGTTTCTTGTAAATTCTCAATTCAAACTTTGCTCATGTATGTTAAGTTAGCTAAAAAATATGTGTATGAACGAAATCAACAATAGGACCGAGCGGCGTTTTCGTATTCAAAAGTTCCGTCGAATACCACCTCAAGGCCGACTAGAGTTACAAGCCTGGGCGCCTGACAGATTGTGAGGCGTCAAGTGATACGTGCCATGTCATAATAGAGCAATGGCAGTTTGCAAATGGTGGCGATTCTTGTTGTTAGTGCTGATTTGTATGTTGTTTTACCGCTAGCATATAAATAACAGAGTTATTAGACTACTTTAAACAGTGAATTTTAGTTGGCGACAGCACTGACTTCGTAATTTGGCAGTTGCGCGCCCAGACCTCTACTCTAGTCGGCCTTGCATTTTCTCTATGACGCATAAAAACTTCGGACGAGAAGCAACTGTGTTATTCATAATAATCGAAAAAATGAATGATTTGCGTGTGTTGACAAGTGAAATGTTATTCTATTAACTAGCATTTGCCGAGGAACTTTTACACTTTCTCATCACACGAGGGTGTTTTGGCACTTTTTACTTAGAGGTAGCCGACGTCCTTGAAAACACTACACTGAAGTATTGTTTGCTTGCCACTTTGATATTTATACAGTGCATCCATATATATTGTAACGTCATTGTATATTACATTGTTATTAATATAATGTTAGAATTAAACAAATGTAATTTAGGTTTACTCCGGTAACTATTTCAGGATCTGGTAAACAAAATCATTTCGATTTATTGTTTGTTTGTTATAAAATTTCAAAACCAGAAAACTTACTTTTGTATTCTCACACCCACACAATCATCAATATTTATCAGATCTGAAGCATATCAAGATGTTTACAAGGCAGTTCGATTCATCATAAAAATAATTGTTTATTTTTAATAATCAACTGCTATACACTGTAGAGATCAACAATGTTAACTATGATTCGAAAAATTAATCTTGCTTTTAACGTAATTGGTGAAAACGTGGGTAAAGATAAAAAGAATTACAATACATTTGAGTTAACTTTTATGTTTAAAAAAAATCAAAAACCAAACGAAATTCGATTGAGAAAATTTCATATATGTAACTAGTCAAAATAATAATAAAAATGTTTTTCTTTTTCATTCAAGGAACATTGATTGTCTATAAACGTTTCACACATAATACGTTGTATGTACGTAGATATAAAACAACATTATTTTCAAAAAAAAACTATACAAGTAAAATCCGTCATTAGACAAATTAAAGGTGAGAGAAAAATAATTTTTTAAAGAAAAATGGACAGCTCTTTTATGTAAACTTTATAAAATATAATTCCATGATCTCCATAAAAACATACGATAATTTTGTACTTGTGAGGCTGTACGCACAGCTTTTTGTTTTGTTTTTATTCTTGGGTCCCGCTCCTAGGGGTACAAATTACACAATCGAATTGGAATAAAAAATATTGTATGAATCTCTTGGTATAATTTGGATTAAAATGTCAACGTTCAATGTTCCGCCCTTCTATGTAAAAGCATGAATGAAAATCGACGAATTGAGTGAATTTATAAACTAACATTTTATTAAAAAATAAATAAACAAAAAATATTCTAATTTTATATTTTGGATAAAAAATTGCTTATTCTTATTCATAAACGTATATAAGGAAATAGAGAAAAATAATATACCAACTATTTTTAAATTAGCAATATTTTCCTCTCTTCTTACCACGTTTTGAGATAATATTATATATGTATATACAAGTACATATATTATGAATATTGTTAACAATTATATTCAAAACATTATTATTTATGGGCAGTTTTAGTCATATTATAATGGACCAGTATTGACATTTTGTTTGATTGTTTTACTGCATTATGTTTTCTTCTAAGACCGACCAGCTTATAAATGAGTGAAATGCACTTGTTATTTTTTAATATTCAAATAATATACATTTTAGCATATTTTTAACGTTGCATCTGGAAAAAACCTACCTAACGTATCTACAAGTACACGTTGTTTGATATCTGATATTAACAATTGATCAAAATTTCACTAGTGATTTATTATTTCTTCTATCGGTCATCGACACTGATAAATTTGCACAGTTAAAAAATGCTGAATACTGAAAAAATGAATATGAAAATCACTAAATGTTTTTATTAATATTTCATAATTTTTCCAATTGCATTAAAACACTACATGCATTAAGCTTATGTGTATTAACATTTACATAAGTAGGAAGAATCTTGACGGAACTATGTTAACAGACTAGTGTGAGTTATATTATTTCGAACTATCTACAATGGTAAGAAAAATAAACGCAATGGATAAGTGGGGCGATGAATGATTTGGACCAAGAAGAAACTTATTTTTGTGATAATAATAAATAACTATTGATGTATAAGCTTGCACGCTCTTCTTCTACTCGTACTTTTAAAATAAATTGTTGTTTGAGCCAAACTTCGTAAATCAAATCTGTTAACAATATTTTTTACCTTATCTGCTAGATTTATAGTATTAAAAATTGGTGTGCTTTGGTCAGTTACTATGTAAATAGTGGTGCAACGATAATGATTCTGAACGCCATCGGTAATCATCCATTGCAAAAGTACTATTTACCTTACATAGGTTACAGCAATGTCTATTCAATTTTCGATTATTTTACTTAACGTTAGACAAATATCGAAGTATTTTTTCGGTATTTTTTTAAGAAATGTATTACATGGAACATTTTTTTACTGTCATAAATAAATCATTTTATGAAATTTCGAGTTTTACTTATCACAAGTAAATCAAATGATTTCAATAACAACAAACCAGTAGAGAATCGTTGCAACACTATTTGCGGTGTATAATTATGTGCATACTCAATATGAACTTTCATTTAATTAAAAAGACCAATATTTTTATGAAAATAGATTTCAATCTGTTTATGTTTATATTTACTGCAATTAATGTTTCTCCTTTAATTACTTCGGGCGTACCTACACGTACATTATGAAACATTTTACATATAAAGCTGCTTTTAAATCAATTTCAATACGAAAAAAATAAAACTTTAAAAACTCTCAATTTTTTTCGAATCGCACAAGATTTACTTGGAAGACAAATAGGTAATATGTATGAAATATATTGGTATTTTAAAACACCACTGTATTTAATTAATTTCAGTATTTTCGAAATAGAAATAATATTTAATGTTTTTATCACTTTGCAAGTTTTCAAAATTTGAATTAGAAACATACTGCAACGTGACACTTGACCATAAATTTTAGACATACAAGGAAATAGTTCTCTATCCAACACCAAAATTCATTAAAAAACAATGCTTTACTCACCTGTGTAGTTGTTAAAAGCTTAATTGCTTAAATGGGGATAGTTTAAAAATATGTAAATCGCTACTTTAGTTATGTCATCAATTGTGTAATCATTATTATTATTTGTTAAGTAAATCTGTACCTTTACATTTTGCAAAGTGAAAAAAGGAAGTAAATATATTCTCTGTAAATACGAGTTACTAATATTAAAATGAATATGGGAGTGTAATTTATTTTTATAATTTAATTATAAATATTTAAGGCTCATTTCCACTTGAAACGTGAAAGCACCCACGCACGAGGCAGCTTTCTGCCAGTGTCTTGTATTATAGCACGAGGCAGCTTTCTGCCAGTGTCTTGTATGATAACACGAGGCAGCTTTCTGCCAGTGTCTTTTATGAGAACCTGAGGCAGTTTTCTGCCAGTGTCTTGTATGATAACACGAGGCAAGTTTCTGTCAGTGTCTTGTAAGATAACACGAAGCAGCTTTCTGCCAGTGTCTTGTATGATAACACGAGGCAACTTTCTGCCAGTGTCTTGTATGATAACACGAGGCAACTTTCTGCCAGTGTCTTGTATGATAACATGAGGCAGCTTTCTGCCAGTGTCGTGTATGATAGCGGAACGATATAATATAATATTAAATAATAATGTTCATTTTCATACTTATTTTAAATAATGAGAACGATTCGTTTAGTGATATTGATGAAATATCGATAAACCTCTTTTTTAAATAATTTATTGAAGTATATCAATGGAAGATTAATTAATTTATCAAAGTTTTGATTTGTGTAAAAAACAGACTTTTGAGTTGTGTAAAGCCTTTTTTATTTGGCCTCAAATTCAACATATCAAGACCTATTGATATTTTGTCTTTATCGAATGAACGCATACAAATCGTTCTCTAAATGAATTTTGCACCACAATATTATTCTGCTTCATGGAAGAAATAATGATTGTAAATTTTAAAAAGGTATGCATTTTAATATTATGTTTGTAAGTACAAAGTACCACCAATCATTTAATGCATATGTAATGCTTATCTCCCTTGAATATCTAAATAAATAATATTCAAGTTAAAAATTGTTTATAATATAACAACAATGATTATACTATAATGCGATTTTAAAATAAATTGATTTGAAATATACTTGATTTTCACATCTGTCTTTTTATTACAGTTGCTCCTTATATCCTTTGTCACTATTTTTAAGGAAATCTCAACTTAAGACGACTCTGCGTTTCATTTTTTCCAGACAGAAAACTCACTTTGAGGTAAGTCAGGGACGACCCTCTATTAAAAACAAAAAATTAAAATACCGCTTTGCGCAGCAGCTCTTTGGAAAACGTGATGCGCGGGAAATGAAGACTGCGCAGTTGAAAAATTACAAAAAAATTGTCATCTAATGATGTTAAAACGTGTAACAGTCGTTGTAATTATTTATTTTCATGAAAATTATAAATGGTGTCCGGAAACTCGTAGCACAAGCGAAAAACTGGTGAATCTTCATCCTTTAGAGAGCAAATAAACTTACTGTTTTTTGATCTGATCATTTTGATTGATTTTAAAAAATTTGACTACAAAATGGACTCCAAATGTGTTGTAGATTCACAAGTTTCTCGCTTGTACTACAAGTTTACAGACACTGCATAATATTGGATTGTCATTTTTTTTACTTTGTGGATTATCTATTAATCGGTTTAATTTCAAACTAAAGTCCTTTGGTTGGTGGTAGGTAGAAATAAAGATATATATAAAAAATATATTCAGTCTTACTAGTAAAGATTAAAAAGATATACGTATTAAACTTTTGATATTTCATAAAAAAAATCGTTAAATGAAGTGTTCGTAAGCTCCACGAAAATTTCAAACATCTGTGGCCAGTTAAATTCAAACCAAAGTAATTATTGGGCAGGTACATGGGTAACTTTTTTTTCTATTACATGTTACAAATTTAATAATATTAAATAAGTACCCAAGGTTGATGCATTTTTTTTTTTGAATAAACGCTCGATTAGGCCCGGAGAATAGAACTATTTTTGAATTGATTTTTTTAATTTGAAAGGATTATTTTGTTATTATACGCTCAAAATACCATATCTAGACAGAACATTAATAGGACTTTTAACAGAACTGAAATTTCAACTTTGTAAAATTATGAATTGTTCAATTTCTGCTTAACAACTCCTTCATAATAATCGAGATCGTTCGAAAGTTACAAAGTAACTATTATAATTTAGCGCACTCCTTCCGTATTATTAAACTACCAACTAAAGATGTTACAATATATATTTTTAATTTATACCGAAAATTAATAATGAAAGAAGTAATTATTTCAGCATTCTATGGACCTGGTTAAAACGTATATTTTTGCATGTTTTCATATATCTACTAACTGAAAGAAGTTACTTTTTTAATTAATACCTTCGAAGAATTGGTTGGTAATCACCGCCTTAGAACGTAGATCCGCTCAGGGTATTCCTGTTGAAAGGTTTAAGTACCTATATTCTTGTGATTATCTTGGACCCTTTCCGAGCTTAACCAAACTAACCCCAGTTAGACTGAACTAATCGGACTATATCTTACCACTAACCTTACTCGATCCTTTTCTGTCCTAATCTGCCGAAGTTCTCCAGATTCTTTTCTACAAATATGTAGGTAGTTGCTTACCATGATTTCATGATCAAATGGAATCAAATTATTATTATCTTCTATATCTCTTGCTGAACCCCTAAGCCTATTATTCTCTTCGTGAGAATTAGAGCCTAATGTAAGTAAAGAATTATAATACCCCGTGTTGCCTAACAATATACCTTTTCATTTCTGAAGGTAGAGGATGAGGTATAAATAATAATTTTAATGAAATAATATTATATTCTTACTATTAGCTTATACTTAGCTTCCACTCTCCGGGGTGTTCTTAGACATTGAAACAATGTATAAGACTTATTAAGAGTAAACAGTGTCATTTTTTTCTAAAGATACCTATATATTGTGAAACATTAATCGAGAAAATGAATCAAATATTCGTCATTTTGTCGTCCATGAGTGTTCTGATTCATTTCCAAAAATCTAATCAACAACTTCTATGAATACCTTCTATTATTTTTTTATTCGCATAAAGTAAAGGGCGACAGTTTTATTTGAATCAGTAAATGAATAACTTCGACCTAAAATGTAAATTGCCTCACCTTCAGCCCAGAAGCCTACATAAATCTTTGCGAAATTTCACTTGAAATCCAAAGCACGTCTGTATTTTTTTAAATTTTCATCTCTGTGATTATTTGATAAAATTCAGGTATGAAAAGGCCGGTCAGTACCTGCTTTTGGTGGAATTTTATGACTACAATTACCAAACTGGCTACAAGTACCAAAATATGTTACAAATTAACATACTTATGTGTGCAATATCAACCACGTTTTAAATAATTTGTTCGTTAGCTAGTTCTTATGTTGACAGTTATTATTTTACATTAATCTCACACAGGAGGCCATGAGAAAAATACAATCCTTCGGGGCCTATGTCATCTTTGAGGATAATGTGTGGAGAGTATCCTTTAAGGAAACGAAGGATAGGCTGTTCTTCGAAGGAAAAGGGATATGAGGGGTGGGTAAGAATCTAGGGGTCAGTGTGTCCAGGAGTGTCAGACGAATCAAGAAGGCGGATACGAAGGCGCATCCTGAACCCAGGCAACCCTTCTAAATTACCAAACGTAGCAAACCAATTGGGGTTACCTATGCAAGAGGTGTTGGTTGTCCAATAAATGGTTTCCGGGGTACCCAAACCCGCCGCCCAATTTGTAAATGTCTGCATATAGTAAAACATTGAAGATGTGTCAATTGGTAGATACAGAAAAGTTTAATTATGATTTCATTTCACAGTTCACCAAAAATTTATTATCAATAAGACTGGGAAAATTTCCGCTTTGTAAATCTAAATGTAAACTGGAGCCGTTCGCTCCAAGCGCAGAATCGCCAAGGCGCTGACAATACCTGACCCCAAACAATCCTTAGATTTATTTTTCATAAAGCGGCGCTTAACAAACATGCAAATCATCCAATACATAAATACACAAACTTCAAATAACAAATAAAACAAATTCACAAATAGACAAACTGAATAAACAACTCACAGAATGGATAAAAACTAAAGTTGCACAATTTTTTCCAAAACATCTCACCCCAAACCAAACATAACAAAAATTTATTAGCATTTATATTGTGGTTTTTTACTAAATAGATTAATGTTATTTGGTAACGTTTTAAATACTCACATTAATTTCATCTGCTTCTATTTTGTTTTATTCTCTTTCGTCTTAGCTGTATCTTTAAATACACTTCATGTCGTATCTTTTTCTTTTCACTAAATTATGTCTATGTAATATGTAATATTACCATATTATTGTCCTCCACAACACAGGTGAACTCCTAGCGTGGAGGACAATATACTATACCATTGTAATACAAATATATTTAAAAATAAACAAAAAAAAAAATATATATTATGATGTAACAACCATTAACCTATTATCTATATAATTCGCAATTGGTGGAACCACAATATCCTCCTTGAGTATCTCAAGGACTATGATGTTTTTTTCTTATGATGGTATAACAACACTTATATATATATATTTTATTTAATTTTAATCAAATTTAATAATATTATTATTAAGTTCTGCAAGTATTTCTTGTATTTCGAATTAAACACAAAAACAATACATAAAAAAAATTAAAAACTAACAGTGATAGTTCGAGCTACGCGATATAGATGGCTCTTGTATACATAGATAATAGAAGTTGTAGAGTTATCCGACAGAATTCGGCAGTGTATATGTATGGTCCCCACTCTTTAGTGGGTACCGAGATTTGGGGAACAGTGAGGTTCCAAGAATGAGAAAGATTTGGAGGGCATATTAGAACGAACATTTGTCATATACAAGTGTAACACTCGTCACCTCTTTTTGTTTTATCTATTCAAGTATATTTAGGAAACAACAGTTTTACATGTGAATCAATTTTATAGTTAGTACAGTGAATATGAAAAAACCAAAAAAAAAACAATCTTTAAAAAAAATATGTTTTCAGATTAGGAAGCAAGTAGATATTAAAAGTTAAACAATAAAGAAATAGTTGTTACAATTTAATTACATTGTGATATTACTTTGATTCGAAACGTTTTAAGGGTACAGATGAAAATATAAATATCTCTTAGTGCATCGTAAGATTTGCAGGTACGTCCAGTAACGAGATTTCTGCAAGTTAGAAATTAATACGATTTAAAGTAGTTTTTAGGTTAAAAACAGTTGAATTGTTTGTATGGGAAAAAAAAATATTCTTCTAGGGATTTTTTTTGTATGTGAAAGTTCATATTGGAATTTCAAAAATAACTTAACTTTTTTACTTCTACCATCATGTAAAATCACCTACAGAATTGAGCGCACTTTACCCGCTTTACTCTGTACAAAAGAAAAACTTTAAATTTAAATAGAGTTCTACATATTAAACCAGATGACAATAAATAAAAAATTATCGGTGGGAACGGTAAAATTAATTTCAGACAAAAGGTATTTACAATAAATAAAATATATATACCGTAATGTTACATGCGGTGTCTCTTCGGCTTTCTAACGAAGTTTTTATGAAAAATATTTTTTATATATGAAAATAAACATTGGAATATCGAAAAAAAAGTGTTTTTGTTTTACTTATACCATCATGTAGAGAATCACCTCAGAAGTTAGCGCACTTTACCCCTGGACAACTTGTATGATAAGATATGATAAGGTATAAAAAATATTCAGGGCAATGAAATACAATCATTTCTAATATAGCTGGTGAGTCAATAAAGCTGTTCACAATCTTACATACACAGTACAGTATAAGGGATACCGCAGCCCGGCCAGTTGATTAATCTAGTTTTAGTGTTAAATAAAGTTGCCAATAATAAACCACTTCATTCGACCAGATTAACGTGTGGAATTTGACCCTAAAAGTTTATTGTATCGTAACTTTGTAGTTTATAATGATATCGCTTTTGCTTCTATTCCATGGTGTACATGTATTTTTAGATAGGCACGCAGTGGGGTAGCGGCAAACTCGATCAAAACTGGCCGGGACCCAGGCATTCATTGCATATTAAATATAGAATATATTAAACCTATCCTTTACCATTTGCCAATTTCAGGTGGACGTGACAAATCTCGATATTCTCTATAATAAACTGAGGATGGGTTGTTTCATCAGAAATTCAATTATAAAATTGTCATCAAATGGCCATACAGCGCCATCTTGTTTTCTTGTTGACAGTTGAAAGAACCTCATTTAATGCCGATCTAGGTTCGTTACAGCTTTTGAACAAATTTGGATCAGTATAAGAAGACAACATTTATTACAATCTGTTAGAAAGCTGAAACGCACTTAGAATTGGCGTTTAAAGGGGACTATTCAAAGATCAAAACCAAAATGGCGCTGAGTGGCCATTTGAGATCTTTGTCTCACGTGAATTTCCGCGAAACAATTGGGCCTAAGAAAATATCGTGTCCATCCAGAAATGATATGATCTGTGTTGCTTTCATCAAGTCCCTACTGCCCAGATCCAGGTTGCCGATTTAGATAGCGATTCACGATTAATCTTCAATTTAAAGTAGGTAAGTTGTGAGGCTGAAGGAAGTAGATAGGGGAATTAGATGGCGAAGGGATGGAAAGCACCCAGTTATTCATATCGAGTTATTTAAACACGATTCAAAAACAGAAATTTTATCTAAGGCAATTTTAAGAAATGTTCAGCATCTAAATTATGGTATTTTACCAGAGCGATACTGATAATAGGTACATCAGGTTTTTGATATGTTTTTTTTATGTGAATACCGAACAAGAGTCTCAACTGCTCCCTGTCAACTGGAGCCAGTGAGTATGGCATCTATGCATCAATGCCAAACTGTTGCATCACAAATAATTGGTGCATGTTGCGATGCGATGTGTGTGGGGAGTTAAAGTATATGGGAAAGAGGAAGAGTCTGGCTATTCCGCCCTGGTCACCAAACACAGATAAGGCCATTTCAAGTTAAGTTTTTATTCTGAATGGTGATTTTTCACTGAGAGTATCTCACAACTATTTTGGGATATCTTTTTGGGTGGGAGATTCCGGAAACTGCCCACGCTGCTCGCCACGCCACTGGCATAGGTATCGTACTATCGAGTTTACCCCATCCTACCTTCGCCGAAATAATTACAAAGTTTAACCGATACTACCCGTTGATTACGTATCACATTCACTTTGATTGGGCCCTCCAGGCTGCCAAACTCCACACTCTGATGGGCGTGATAAACCAACGCTAACGCTGCTAGGTATTCATTTGTACACTTTCGGAGTCTTTTAGAAATGAGTATAAGACACATTTAGCGTTATAGATATGTTCTTCTTGAACGATGTGTTTTTGGTGAATTTGTTACAGTGAATAGATAAGTAATAATCCCTTAATATTTACCATTTTTGTGGGGGGGGGGGTATGGCAGAAGATGGGACAAGGACAAAAGAGAATATTCGAGAAGTTCGTCAGAACGAAGAAATTTCAATAAAATTTCTAAAAATGTATAGTTACATCATTTCATAATTTTTGATCGAAGTTTTTTCTAATCTTTATTAAGATGTATGCAAGATTTAATATGGTAAAAAAATGAATAAAATAAAAATAATAAAAAACACTTAAATTGGTATTTGAAAATATATCGGTAATTTATTGCTTTTGCTTTTGTTATTATATTATATTATATTGTATTGTATTGTATTGTATTGTATTGTATTGTATTGTATTGTATTGTATGTATTGTATTGTATTGTATTGTATTGTATTGTATTGTATTGTATTGTATTGTATTGTATTGTATTGTATTGTATTGTATTGTATTGTATTGTATTGTATTGTATTGTATTGTATTGTATTGTATTGTATGTATTGTATTGTATTGTATTGTATTGTATTGTATTGTATTGTATTGTATTGGATTGTATTGTATTTTGTATTGTATTGTATTGTATTGTATTGTATTGTATTGTATTGTATTGTATTGTATTGTATTGTATTGTATTGTATTGGATTGTATTGTATTGTATTGGATTGTATTGTATTGTATTGTATTGTATTGTATTGTATTTGATTGGATTGTAATGTATTGTATTGTATTGGATTGTATTGTATTGTATTGTAATTGTATTGGATTGTATTGTATTGTATTGTATTGTATTGTATTGCATTGCATTACATTACATTACATTACATTCATACATTACATTACATTATATTATATTACATTACATTACATTACATTATATTATATTACATTATATTATATTACATTATATTACATTATATTACATTACATTTACATTATATTACATTATATTACATTATATTACATTACATTACATTACATTACATTACATTACATTACATTACATTACATTACATTACATTACATTACATTACATTACATTACATTACATTACATTACATTATATTATATTATATTATATTATATTACGTACGATACGTCGGGGTCACCACTTTGGGGATCAATGGTGAGGCACGAAATGAAAGAAAGTTGTGAAGGTCACATGTGTTTTATTGGTGAGTCAGTAGCCGTGACAAGGAGATGATGAAGGACAGATGTAGAATACTCCGGTTGCTGCTGTGATGTGTTGGCAGGTCAAGCGCGGGTCAGTGAGTCGACGCCGGGCGCTGATGACCGGGACTCGATGGAGGTCAGGCACTGGCGAAGAACGTAGGTCTTCAGGCACTCCAGTGCTGACGAGACGGCCGAAGGTGCGACGGACCTTGTGGGCAGTTGAACGGGAACGGCGTGACCAGTGAGGATGCTGCGTGTCCTCGTGGTGGTCATGGTTGCGTGGAAGAAGCGCTGGTCAGAGACGCTGGAACCAGGGCGCTTGTAATCCGAGTAGCGCTGGCCGCGGACGTGGCCGAGGCGCTATGATGATGTCCCGATTGAGTCCATGATGATAGGGGCGAAGCCGGGTACGTGTCCCTCGCGCTAGTAAGAAGAACGCGGGTGATCACTCGTTGAACCTCGTAGACTGACGGCAAAATTATGACTGACTGACTGACTCGCTGCGTCGGGCTTATTTATACTTCTCGGCCGACGGCGGCAGTAGGTAGGTGGATTGCAACTAAATCGAAGACACTCGCTCGATCTGGATCATTCGCGAACTTTCGACGGCTTGGCAATTATGCCTAGGCCGTAGGCTCGAACCTTCTGGCGAGTTCTCGTAGTATTCGAGACGGACTGCGGTGTTATTGTCATCAATAGGCAGGTAGGTACTTGAAGTACGTAGATTACTTTGTTTACGATTTAACGATGCAAGTACATAATTCGGGAGTAGATACTAAGTAGGTCGAACGGTTTATTATTAATTATTCAATGGATTAATATCGACGCTACAGACACCCCCTTCCCAGCAAGCTTTGCTGAGTGCTGCGATAGAAGAAATAGCTCGGAGACGAATGTCTTTTAAACTGTGACACTCATAAATTTTTGTAAAACACATGTACACAACACAGGCTGATGATACACTCAGATAACAATGGTGGCACTATTATCCGCGCTTGTGCGGAGATGGTCCTGGTGCGTGATGCTCCGTGATGCCTTAACTGATCACCCATTTTGAGACGGGGCTGCAGAATCATGTCGGGCTGCAGATCACGTCGGGGTCACCACTTTGGGGATTCAATGGTGAGGCACGAAATGAAAGAAGGTGTTGAAGGTCACATGTGTTTTATTGGTGAGTCAGTGGCCGTGACAAGGAGATGATGAAGGACAGATGTTGTAGACTCCGGTTGCTGGCTGATGATGTGCTGGTCAAGCGCGGGTCAGTGAGTCGACGCCGGGCGCTGATGACCGGGACTCGATATAGGTCAGGCACTGGCGAAGAGCGTAGGTCTTCAGGCACTCCAGTGCTGACGAGAAGGCCGAAGGTGCGGCAGACCTTGTGGGCAGTTGAACGGGAACGGCGTGACCAGTGAGGATGCAGCGTGTCCTCGTGGTGGTCATGATGGCGTGGAAGAAGCGCTGGTCAGAGACACTGGAACCAGGGCGCTTGTAATCCGATGTAGCGCTGGCCATGGACACGGCCGAGGCGCTAAGATGATGTCCCGATGGAGTCCATAATGATAGGGGCGAAGCCGGGTACGTGTTGTCCACCGCGCTAGTAAGAAGAGCGCGAGTGATCACTCGTTGATCCTTCCTTGTAGGCTGACGGCTGAACGGTAACTGATGACTGACTGACTGACTCGCTGCGTCGGGCTTATTTATACTTCTCGGCCGACGGCGGCAGTAGGTAGGTGGATGGCAACTAAATCGGAGACACTCGCTCGATCTGGATCATTCGCGAACTTTCGACGGCTTGGCAATATGCCTAG
Organism: Hesperophylax magnus; assembly: GCA_026573805.1. Lineage (NCBI taxonomy): Eukaryota > Metazoa > Arthropoda > Insecta > Trichoptera > Limnephilidae > Hesperophylax > Hesperophylax magnus. The sequence goes on along the minus strand of JAIUSX010000097.1, from coordinate 414 downwards.
GCGGCAGACTCGTTCCTTCTGGCGAGTTCTCGTAATGTGTAAGACTGATAGCGTGATAGTATTGTCGCGAGTAGATAGAGTACGTAGATTACTTTGTTTACGATTTAACGAGCAAGTAGCAAGTAGGTACCTAAGTAGCAAGTAGCAGTTTATTATTAATTATTTAATCTGGATAATTTGACGCCACATTATATTATATTATAATATATCATATCATATCATATCATATCATATCATATCATATCATATCATATCATATCATATCATATCATATCTATTATAATTATATTATATTATATTATATTATATTATATTATATTATATTATATTATATTATATTATATTATATTATATTATATTATTATATATATTATATTATATTTATATTATATTATATTATATTATATTATATTA